>CM075669.1:273136850-275546850 GCA_037962975.1 Clitoria ternatea | reverse complement strand
CTTATATGAACCCTTTTAAAGCGTTTAAAACATATAAGGGCTTTAAATTAAAATGTTATATTTTTAACATTTTAAAACACTTAAAGGAAGAAAGAGCTTTAATAAGGAAGACCTGAGTGGTTACCGCTAAATATTTAATCCCTTTTTAAAGCGCCTAAAACATATATAGGCTTTAAAATATTGTTTCAAAAATTTAAAGCGTTTAATTAAAGAAAGCGCTTTAAAAAAGACCCTATTTTAAAGCGTTTAATAAAACAAGTGTTGTAAATATTTAGCGCCTCACATATTAAAACGTTTCCCATCATAAACGCTTTAAAAAGTGCGTTCTAAAATGTCAATTTTGTGGTAGTGTATTTAGGTTTTATTGTTTGGTATACTAGTTAGATGGCTGGACATGGCCTTTATAGTTAGTGTAAACCTTAGGTTTTTCCTTCATAATTATAGTTTCCCCTTCACCTTTTTATATAATAATAAAAAAATATAATATAAAAATAATATCAACGCCAATAGTTCCAATGAATCGAACAATAACAATTGGATTTAAGTAAGAAAGTTTTCGTGTTACGTCGAAGCTTAAAGAGGATGAAACTATGCTTGAGATATAAACTCTGACATAACTATTGCATCGTTTGATTTTACCACTGTCATGACTTTGACCCGTCTGAGTTATTGGTCATTGGGTTTTCAAACTCAACATGTTGCTCCCTTAACAACTTACTCAACTCCACAATTCAAATTTTCTAAATTCCTAAATCGTATCTCAAGCTCACAAGAGTGCCCCGTTTTCTCATGTTAATATATATTGTTGATTTGAAATTATATTATAATAGTAGAGACCACATGTATTACAAAATTTAGAATTCCCCATCACATGATACAAAGTTTAATCCTCATTCTAAGCCAACTATAGAAGACGTCGTATATAAAGGTTTATAAACGATAATCTCTTGGCTCTATATTTCAGAACAAATAATGAGGGAGGATATAGGTTTTAATTTAAATGAAACATCCCACTAGTGCAAAAATTGGATATAACAACGGGATATATTCACGGGTTTAAGTGGATCAGTGATAAAAACATGTGCGGTGGCATTTTTGAAATTATAAGGTGAACGATATAATCAGAGAAAACTATATATCCATGGTTAACATCATAACCGTGAACGTACCCATCAATATATATTCACGGTTGAGGAGTCAACCGTGGATATATAGTACCTGTAAGATATATCCACGGTTATGCGCATAACCGTGACTATATATTCATGGGTACGTTCACGGTTATGATGTTAACTATGGATATATATTGATGTCTATAATCACTGGTATATTTCCAACCGTGGATATATAGTTCAGGTTTTAGGGTTTAATCACTGGGTACTGTATGTCCACGGTTATTTCTATAACTGTGATTGTAGATTTAATATTTATCCATGGTTGGGCTCGTAACCATGGTGATATAGTTAACATTTATCCACAGTTGTTTGTTCAACCGTGAATATATGTGTAATATATTCACAGTTTCAAGGGGAACCATGAATATACATCCTTTCTGAAACTTCAAAAGCCGTGCCTTTCAGTCTTTTTTCATTTTTTTTCTTCTTCGTGCTGGTTGTTGTCTTCTTCCTCGTCCTCCTCTTTGCCTCGAGTTTGTTCTTTGCTGGTCGTGTTCACTTGCTTCTTCCTTCTTCAGTTCGTGTTGTTGTCATCTTCGCACTATTTTCAAGTAAGTACTCCATTGCCCTTCTTCTCCGCTCACTGCTGGTCTACCTCGTTATTATGCTCTGTCATTGTTTATGGAACCTATTTGTGTGTGTTTTCACTTACGTATAGTCGAACTGAATGAATGTGTTATCTCTGTGTGTGTGCATTGTATAGTCGAACTGAATGAATGTGTTATCTCTATGTGTGTACATTGTTCAAGGTGAACAAAGCTTGTAGGAAATGTTCCACTAGTGATTAAGTTTGGTTAAGCTTGTTTTATTATGCCAACATTTCATTGTCTCTGTCTCTATGTTGTTATTAAGTTTGGTTAAGCTTGTTTTTAAGTTTATGCCAAATTCTGAGGGCAAGTTTAGCATCCTTCAACTTACCACATGCCTCCCTTTCAAAGGGTCATAAGACATAACAGCTCTCAAACCGATGTAGCCTGCTAAAAAAATTAAGAATATAAAAATATTAGAAAACAATTTTTAAAATGAATGTGTAAGGGAAACCATCTTCAAAATTATGCTTAAAATGCTTCTCTCACTAAAACTTAAACCTTCTTCCATTCTCCATTAGCATGACCAAAATCATTACCATCATGTTTTTATTTGCTTCAGCCACTGATCCCTATGAAATTTATAATTAGCACTTACTTCTTATCCAATGGCCACCAAACTTTAATTCTGTGACCAATTAGATCTTAAATTAAATCAAACATTATTGAGTTAGTTGTTTTAGATTCTGACTAGGATGAACCAGATGTAATTTGTCAAATACAAAGTCCTTCCTTAAGTTGCCCTTGAAGTAAAACCTTCTTGGTATCCTAAAACTGGTGCTATAAATCACCTCACACATGATCTAAACAATTTAATGTCACATTCTGAATACACAGGGCCTGATAAGGTTCAAGTTAGATATTTTTAAATAGAAAATTTTCACTTCATCATTGTTAACCATTCCCTTTAAAACATTTTCCATTTCTGAATTTTGTTCTCTTGAAGTTTAGTTTAAAATTTTAATATTTCATTATTAGATTTTTGAGTTGAGTTGTAAGCAAAAGTTACATTTCACTTATATAATGTTATTGTTGTTGTTGTTGTTTGCTCATATATAATGTTATTTCTGTCTATTGTATGTATGTGGTTTTCAATCTTGCAAACTCAGGCTCATACTAGTTAACTAGTTAACTAGTTAACTAGTATGAAAGTTGTTGTGCATATGAGTGAACCGTAGTTCCCCGTTTGAGATTCGACACAAATGGTCATTAAATTAATTAATGTTATTGTTTGTGTTAAATCTTGAATTTTCCGTTTGGACAGTTTGGGATGAACAATTATTTTTTATACATCATTGTTAGTATGTACAAGTTAGGAGTTATTTTAAAATTTGATAAACTTTCGGTAACTTGCATTTTGTGTTGTTCTCTGGATGCATATTTGGTTATGGTTGAATTTGATTTGACCACTCTCATTTTGTGTACTTAGAGACTAATGCGAAATGCTGCCGAAATTTCATCAAATTTTAAAATAACTCCTAACCTGTATATATGAATGACGTATAAAAATAATTGTCATCCTGAATGGGTATAGGACCACCACCTTTGAAGAAAAAGTGAGGTTGATCATAGCACCTTGTAAACAGTTGGCATGGATCGGAGTTGGATAACTGCATCACGCCTAAGTCTAGAGTACGAGGGGGAGTTGAATCATTTATAGAATTCATAGCGAGAAATGCAGTGGAGGTGAATGGAAAGTATTTTTTCCTTTGTGTTAAATGCTTGAACCTGCGTCGGGTAGACTTGGAAGAGGCGTGAGAACATATACTGTGTGATGGTTTTCTACGTAGTTATACGCGTTGGATATGGCATGGTGAAGATGTGGTGGTGCCAAGTAACAGATCTCAAACTGAAAATCGAAGCTCGATGCATGACACTGATGTCGACATGGATGACCGACTCGAGTATATGATCTGTGATGTGGGGGTAGAAGGTTTTAAGAAAGATCATGTATATACGACTCTGTGTAAGGACTCTGAGCAGCCGTTGTATCCAAACTACGTCAATTTCACAAGGTTATCAGTAGTTTTGCGACTGTTTAATTTGAAGGCTATAAACGGGTAGATGGATAAAAATTTCACTGACTTACTGAAGTTGTTGAAAGAAATGCTCCCAGCTGGAAACACCTTGCCGAATCGTAACTATGAGGCCAAAAAGGTGTTGTGTCCTATGGGTTTAGAGTATGAGAAAATACATGCATGCCCAAATGATTGTGTATTATTTCGGGGTGAGTTAGAAATGCTGCATTGATGTCCTAGGTGTGGGGTGTCACGGTATAAGAAGAAAGAGGCGGATTCTGATGAGGTATGCACTAAAGGGTCTCCTGCAAAGGTATTGTGGTATCTGCCTATAGTTCCAAGGCTAAAGTGTCTATTTGCTAATGCAGATGATGCAAAACTTATGAGATGGCATGTTGATTGTAACACCCTCGGTTAGATAAGACAAATCCTTCTGTAGGTTCATCCTATTTAACTGAGAGTGTTAACAGTTTTCAGAAAAAGTGAATATTTTTTTTATAAATACTTGGCAGATCAGTGGAAGCAATATTGTATATATCACATAGTCATTCATAAACTGTAAGTAATTGTACTCTTAACAGAATGGGGCACGTAGGCACCCTTAAATATTATACAGTCATCCGGTGTCTGATTATAAATATTCTATCCTTAATGATTGTTCTCAATGGGTTCAGCGTATTGCTGATCTTCACACTCGGGTTCTTGAGTTTCTAATTCCTCTGAAAAATAGTCAACAGTAAGGGTGAGTATAACCCAAGACCCTGATTGGTTAATCCGGTGCGGACATAATCCAGTTAACATACAATGTCACATAGATCATACATTTAGCATATTCACAATTATAACAATCAAACATGTTGTCATCACATAATCGTATATTTAGCATGTTCACAATTATAACAATCAAGCATATTGCCATGAAATAAATCGTACATATAACATATTCACAATTATAACAATCAAATATGCTGTAATGAAATGCATGAGTTTGGATTTATTATGATTTATCTTTGGTTAAGTCTCATGATGCATGTGGACTCAATAACTCATTTCATCTTCTTCTCAATCTTTGGAATATCACCATTCCAATCATCTAGAGCGATCAGGGTCCGCCCAAGTTCCATGTGGTACAAATGAACTCATTGGTTCTCATCATTGATTTAAATATTTTTGGAACTTGGATCCCTACGATCATAGTTACACTCCGTCATTTAGTCAAAGTACACTAGAATTGCATCGTCTCACCCGGCTATCAGGCGCGACTCTGATGCCATTGGGTTGCCGTTCCAGTTGTACTCCCAAGATTCTTCATGGAGATCGAACGTGAGTGTCCTCCACTGTACCAAGTGTATGCTCTAGAGGTTTTTCTTCTTCAAAAATATTTTCATGATGCAAAATGCATTTATCTTATCAATTGATTCCTTAAGTATCTTATGTATTTCCAGTCTCATCATATCATTCTCAAGTTCTTTGAATTCCATCAATTATTTAAACCTTGTAAGATATTCGTTTATTATTTTTTAGAAATATATCTATTATATATATTCTTTCATAAAGAGTAAAATAATATATTCTTTATGTAATTACGCATAATTTAGATGTTAACAATGTATAATAATAATAAAACTAATAATAATGATAACAATATTAAGTTTGACAATAAATAATGATAATAATAGAATAAGAATGATAATTATAACTTACCAATAACTTAGAAAAATATTAAAGATTAGTTTCCAATTGAAAATTCAAGTGAAAAACACTAAAAACAGAGTTTTTCGAGTGGAACAGGGGTAAATCCGAGTGAAATAGGTATGATTCCGAGTGGAATCATACAGAGAAGGGTTTTCCAAGCGATCTGGCTAAAAATCCGAGTGAAATGACACTGGAAAGCTATTTTTCCGACTGAAATAAGTTTGGATCCGAGTGAAAATGAAGTGGAATGCTGTTTTCTGACTGGAACAGCTTGAATCCGGGTGAAAAATGAGTTTTCCACATGAGATAGCTATTAATCTGAGTGAAATAAATTGAGCAGAGTTTTTTAACTGAAATTAATAGGTTTTCCGAGTGAAACAGAAGCTGAAAAATGTTTTTCTTAATTAATTATCTCAAATTCTGAGTGAAACAAATTTCTGAGTGAATTAAAATATGAATCCGTGTGAAGTCAGTAGGAAAATGGTTCCCTGAGTAGCATTATTTGTAAATTCGAGTGAAAATGAGTCTCTAAGTGAAATAAAGTATAATTCCGAGTGGTATTCAGTCAAAAAGGAGTTTTCTGAGTGAAATTAATGTGTTTACCGAGTTAAAATCACTGGAAAAGGTTTTCATGAGTGAAGCTACTTAAATTCTGAGTGAAAATGAGTTCCTGAGTGAAAATAAGATAAGTTCCGAGTGAAACATGAGTTTACCGAGTGAAATTAGTTAAAAAGGGTTCTTTCTGAATGCAATAAAACAAATCCGAGTAAAATAACTGCTTGCTGAGTAAAATAAAGTGTTTGCCGAGTGAAATAAGACTGGGAAGCTACTGTCTGAGTGAAATATGATGTTTTCCGAGTAAATTTACTGAAAAAGGGTTCTGAGTAAAAGATAATTATATTTTCTGAGTGAAACTAAGTCAAGTTCCGAGTGAAATAATTTAAGAAAGAGATTTCCGAGTAAAATAAGACTTAGAAGATGCTGTCCGAGAGAAATAGAGTGTTTTCCGAGTGAAATATGTTATATCCGAATGAAAATGAGTTGGTAATATAAAGATCCGATTGACATGATACCAAAACCGATCGGATTGGCCTAAAACAGAACCTGTTATCATTAAACCCATCTTTTATTCATAGTTCTTCACTGATTAAATACACTCAGTAACAGATATATATATATACATGCATATACGGATAACAATTTAAAGCATTTAACTCATACACACAGAATCTGTCCATCACTCGGTTTTCCCACAAGGCACCCAAGAATATACCCCCTTACCTCAATGAAGTTCCTGGATGGAAAGAAAGAGGTTCCCTTCACTGTCCTGCATGAGTTCCGAGTGAAACAGAAGGGAAAGGAGAGGGAAAGAAGCTTCCTGGGAAGGACAGTGATGAAGGTGTTTGTGTCGTGTGTGGGTGTGAGTTCTGAGAACCCTTGAGCTGGTTTAAATAGGGAGGAAGTGACTGGAAAAACAAGTGGGGGATAGCTTTTCTGAGTGGGCTGTTAGTGGAGTGCTAATCGAAGGGTCACTAGGGATTAAATAAAGATATATGCTGAGTCAGTGCCCATTTCTGGTCGTCCACTATCCATAATGCGCACGATTGAATTTAAATATCATTAAAAGACAAAATTGAAGTCAATACGCACTTCTGTCACTGAATACCGAGTGAAATTACACTCGGTTAAGAACTATTCTGACTGGAATTCCTACTTCCGAGTCAACAATTGCAAGGCTTGCTTGAGCGAAACTTCAATTCTTCATTCGGAATTCCTTTGAAACCGACTCAGGCACTCGGTTTCTCACTCGGTAATACCTCTTCAGACCGAGTCCTCTCTTTCTCAGAATCTTCACTCGGAAATCTGAGTCTTCCTTCACTTAATTCACTCGGTTTAGGCCAATTTCTTTAATTATTTGTCCAATTAATGTTTATTTAAGCCATTACCTCTCGGACCAAGACCCACACGTACTTCTCTCACTCGGTTTTGGTCCAGTAGAGTATATCTCACTCGGAATTGGCTCCCTCTATCATTTTCCACTCGGTTTCCTAAGCAAATTCATAGGAAACTGTTCGGAATCCTTCCCAATTGATTCCACAACGCACTTCAATCGGCAGGAAGCATCAAATCAACATAAACATGAGTATTTATACATTCTTTCACTCGGAATACTCCAATTAGTGTAGTCTCTTTCAGAAAAGGAAGCATTCAACTCGGAACCGAGCCTTTCTATGAAGTTTTCACTTAGATTTTTCTCCTCCACTCGGAATTTCTGATCATTCACTTGGAATTCTTCTCTGTTACTCAGAACAGAGCCCTTTTCACTCGGTTTTTGCATAATTTCACTAATATTCCATATAAATTCTATTATTATGTGCAAAAATGACATTTTTGAGGTACTACAGACGATCAACAGGGTATATATTGACTTATTCTTGCTTACAAACTCCCCATAATTAAAATTTACAAGGATAAAATTGCCTCTAAAAAGGGGGATGTTACACTGATGAAAGGGTTGTTGATGGACTACTTACGTATCCGGCCGATGGATCGCAATGGAAGAAAATGGATACGATTTTTCCGGAATTTGCCCATGAACCAAGAAATGTTAGGCTTGCACTAGCCACAGATGGCATGAACCCGTTTGGGAACCTGAGCACAAACCATAGTTCGTGGCCTGTTTTGTTGTTTGTTTATAACTTGCCGCCATGGTTGTACATGAAGCGGAAATATGTCATGTTATCGATGATAATTTCTGGTCCATGATAACTGGGCAATGACATTGATGTATATTTAACTCCATTGGTTGAAGACCTCAAAAGGTTGTGGGAAGACAGGGTTGATGTGTTTGGCAGGTTTATCGGGCAGTCATTCAAATTGTGTGCCATGCTCTTTTGCACGATCAATGACTTTCCAGCGTATGATAACTTATCCGGGTACAGCGTGAAGGGTCATAAAGCTTGTCTAGTATGTGAGGAGGGGACTAGTTCTGTGCGGTAACACCATGGTAGGAAAAGTGTTTATCTTCGACATCGAAGGTTTCTTAAAGCGAATCATCCGTTTCGGAGGTTGAAGAAGTCGTTTAACGGTGCCCAAGACTTTGAAATGGCTCCTCCACCACTATCTGGTTGCCAGACATATGAAAAGGTGAAAGACGTCAACGTGCAGTTTGGTAAGTGTGAAAAATAACACCCGATACAAAACAACTAGAAGAAAAAGTCAGTGTTTTTTGACCTGCCATATTGGAGGGAGCTTGATGTAAGACACTGCATTGATGTAATGCATGTGGAGAAAAATGTATGCGATAGTTTGGTTGGTACACTCTTAAACATACCCGGGAAGACTAAGGATGGCCTAAACTCGCATATGGACTTGGAGTTGATGGGTATACGTCAGGATTTGCATCCACAATCAAAGAGCAAAAGAACATATTTGTCCCCAGCATGTCATACGTTGTCCAGAAAAGAAAAGTAAAGTCTGTGTGAATCATTACGAAGTGTGAAAGTTCCGTCTGGTTATGGCTCCAACATCAACTCTTGTGTTTCCATGAAAGATTTGAAGTTAGTTGGGTTGAAGTCTCACGATTGTCACATGCTGATGCAATAGTTTCTGTCTATTGCCATTCGTGACATTTTGCCTAAAAATATGAGAAATGTCATAACAAGGTTGTGTATGTTTTTCAATGCCATATGTTGCAAGGTAATCGTGCCCAGCGAATTGGATGTGTTGGAACAAGAAGCATCACTTATATTATGTCAACTTGAAATGTATTTCCCACCCTCTTTTTTTGACATAATGGTCCACCTAATCATCCATTTGGCGAGAGAGGTCCGTTTGTGTGGTCCAGTGTTCTTACGGTGGATGTATCCCATTGAGCGATATATGAAGATATTGAAAGGGTATATGAAGAACCAACATCGTCTCAAAGCTTCAATTATGGAAAGATATATTGCAAAGGAAGCAATTGAGTTTTGCACTGAATACATGTCACATGCTACAAGCATTGGTATTCCAACGACTCGTCATGAAGGGAGATTGGATGGGAAAGGAACGATTGGAAAAAAAATGAAGAGCATGTCACGTGATGATGTCCTTCAGGCACACTTGTATATTTTAAACAACACGGACGACGTGCAACCGTATCTAGCCACTCACAAGGAGATAATCAAGAAAACCAACCCTAAAATGACTGAAAAGTGGTTGTTGAATGAACACAACAAGAGTTTCATGTAGTGGTTCCAAAAGACCGTTCTGAAAGATGCATCTGCTTCCTCGACATTAAATCGACTAGCACAGGGCCCAAACTTTGATGTCCTCACCTTTTGTGGGTATGACATAAACAACTATTTGTTTTATACAAGGACACAGGATGAAAAGAGTATAAATCAAAACAGTGGAGTGATGGTTGTGGCTCAGTCAATGCATTTCTCAACTCCAAAGGATAACAACCCTGTGATGGCCGAGTCATGCTACTTTGGTGTGATTGAAGATATATGGGAAGTCGATTACGGTCCCTTCACCATTCCTGTGTTTAAATGCAAATAGGTTAACAATAAGAACGGTGTCAAAACTGATGATTTAGGAGTTACATTGGTGGACCTCAACAAGATAGGGCATAAGGACGAACCATTCATAATAGCAACGCAGGTGAAGAAAGTTTTTTATGTTGCTGACCCAACTGACAAACGGTGGTCAATTGTTATCCATGGTAGACACATTGGAGACCCTAATCTTGATATTATGGAAATTCCATAGACCACAACACGTATTCCAACATCTATCGTGGAACATGACATAGATGATGTAGTTGCCAGTCGTCATGACCATCATAAAGGCTTGTGGGAAAATATTTCATCTTCATAGGGTATTAATCATGTTAATGAATCATTGAATTACATGTTATATTAATTATTCGTTGTATTAAATGTTATATTAAATATTTGACAGTTGTGTTTCTTTGTTTGGATAGATACTCATGGCTGATCAGGATGGACGATCTAGGTCTGACTCACATTCTACTGATTCCTCTACTCGGAAGAGTAGAGGTGTTACCGGGATGGCAGACGTTGCACTTAGGCGACACCGGGGAGAGAGGTTACCTATTGACATGGATGTCAACACTGGTAGATTTGGAGGACCAAATACCGTGAAGTTTAGCAGTTATTTGGGAGTCGTGGCTCGAATGAAGGTGTTCATCATTATCCCCGACTGGGATAATGTTGAGGAGGTGGTGAAGAACCAGCTATGGAGTGATGCTCTAGTAACTTAGATATTATTTAAGTTTTATTTTAGTGTATTATTTCATGTAATTCATAATAAGGACTCCTTTATGGACTAACTCCTTTCATGTAGGATTCTTTTGACATACCATCACATGACATAGCGAGGAGGAAGATCCTCGGTATTATGGCTGAGCAATGGAGGTCGTTCAAATCCATACTCACCGTGAGGTATATTTGGACTTTAAATTCTTAATCAACGCTTTACCAAATTGTACCAATCTTTAGTTTAAATGTACCTGAATTATAGGTGTCATGACCTGGATCGCGACGGCGCGGCCGACCCTCTCGAAAAAGGATGTGAAACGAAAATGAAAACAGGGAGTCGCCACCAACGTTTTTATCCATAGGAAGAACATTGGGAAAAAAACTAAGTTCAGTAAAGCACTGGTTTAAAAATTGAGATTCAAGTTTGGGAGTCGGTTACAAGTAGGGAAGGTATTAGCACCGTACATCGCCTGTCGAAAATAGTACCAAGATTGAAAATGCGCAACATCAATAGCCTTACAAAAGATGTTATATTTTTCCCCTTTTATTATTGTACTTTGTGTAAAAAAAACAGAGGGAACAAACTGAACAACATGGAGTGTAGATCAACAGGATGTTGCATCCAAATTAACCATGGCTTTGGTATAAAACAGGAAAAGGGAAGGATGCTAACAAGACATCGTGTCTAAATTAGTCATCCTTTAATCAAAATACAGGATTAGAAACGGGAAGGGGATAAACGAGATGTCTCGTCCCAAGTATCCTGTTCCTTATGAATCGTGGTGATGGTCTACCAAAAATAGGGGAAAATTAACAAAACGTCACGTCTAAATTGATTTTCATAGAATTTAATCAAGATGCGGGGTTAGAAATGGGAAGGGGATAAGTGGGACGTCTCGTCTCAAGTATCCCGTTCTTTATGGGTCATGGTGATGGTCTACCGAGAATAGGGGAAAATCAAGAAGACGTCACGTCTAAATTGATTTTCATGAAAGTGATAAAAAAGGGCAGTTACAAAGGAAACATAAAGAAAATAAAAATAGGAATAAAATGGAAAAGGTGGGCCCGACAGGATTTAAAGTCCTGCTCCTACGTATTCTTGGATGACCAAGAAATCAGGGTTACGTAGTTCTTTAGATTTTTTTTTTAGGAAATGGATGAATAAAATTTTCTTCTTTTTAAGTAAAACTTAAAAGTAAAGGACAAAAAAAGAAGACAGAAAAGAGGGGGGTAGCAGAAGCTACAAGAGAGAAAGAGAAACAGTGAGTTCAGAAAAGAGAAGGAAAAATAAGTGAAAACTGAGTGAGAGAAGAAAAACCGAGTAGGAGAAGAAAAACCGAGTGGGAGAAGAAAAATCGAGTAAGGACGAGAGAGACCGAGTGATGGAGTGAGAGAACCAAGAGAGGGAGAGACGAGTGAAGGAGATCTGGTGAGGAATGAAAGGGTGAAAGAATGAGTGAAAGACCGAACGGATGATGGACCAAGTGAGATAGTGACGAGTGAAAGAGGGTACGAATGAATGAAGGGGCCGAGTGATGGAATGAGAGGCCGAATAAGGAAAAAGAGACTGCAGAGGGGGTGTTAGAGACTGATTGAAGATGAAAGAGGCCGACTGAGGGAGAAAGAGGCTAACGGAAAGAGGAAGACAGTGGGGAGTGAAAGACCAAACGAAGGAAAATGAGACCGAGGGTGAAGAAGACGGTGGGGGAGTGAAAGATCAAGTGAGGGAGAAAGAGACCGAGGGTGAAGAAAAGACGTACCAGAGTGTTCTTCTTTCTGAATTTCTAGTCTATGTTTCCTTGTCCCCCTTTTTGGTTTTCTATTTTTTTTTTTGCTTTCTGAGAGGATGAGTGTGGGTGAGAGTGCTGGGACGGTATGAAGGCTTGGTGCAGAGACGGTGTGAGGGTTTGATGAAGGGGCGGTGTGAAGGTTTGATGAAAGGATTCTACTTTTTGAACGCTGGTGAAACTTCAAGCTTTCTAGGACAAAAGGATTTTGGGGTGATCGGAGCAACTTACAGGGAAGTATGGGTAGAGTGACGTCTTCAAGAGTGCAAAATTTCCAACTAAAAATTCCAACCCCTTGAGCCTCTTCAGACGAGGTATCTATAGGGGTTATCGAGTGCTTGGAAAGCACCAGTTTCCACTTACAGTGGAGGCAGCTTAGCCACTAACAGGTAGTGGGGGACAACGGCTGGTGGGGAATTATTTCTTCTTTTGTCTTGTTGCCGGCCGCCCCCCCATAATTCAAGGATCCACTTGAACAGTGGGAATCCAAGTCAGCATGGGCAAACGGTGGAAATATGGAACCGGCGTTCTCTTTATGACTCGGATTGGTGCCTCAGCCAGTACCCATCTTCAGTAGGAATTAATCCTAGTGGAACAGGTGCTCTCATATATAAAAGACCGAGTGAAAGCTTGAATTCACAGATCTGATCTGACCTCTGACACTCGGTGTGAAGGCCCGAATTCACAGATTATTGACTCAGAAATTGCTTTCCGAGAAGCATTCATCAGGACCTCTGTTTATTCAGAATTGCTTCACTCGGTGTTGCTTTGGAAATGTCACTGTTTGAAGCATTCATTTGGAATTGCTTCAATCAGAGGGGTTCTGCTCGGAATTTCACTACTTGAAGCGTTCATTTGGAACTGCTTCAATCGGAGGGGTTCTGCTCGGACGTGGACCACTGCTTGAACATATTACTCGGAAACACCTCCAAAATATTCCATTCGGCTATACCTCTGGTCGTCGAGCTTCTTCAAAGTCAGAACCATTTAAAATTCATTTGCTCGAGAATTCTTCACTTGAATACCTCATCCTGAGAGGTACTCCTTCAAAATCCTTCTTCAACCGGGAGCACATCTTTCGGAAATAAACCACTCGGAGGAACCTTACTCGGATATACATATCCTTGAGCATAAGGTTTCAGTCAGAGCCTTTCTTCGCCCGGGAATAACTCTCTCAGAGTCGATTCACTCGGAAATACCACATTCGGAAGTATGGAACTCAGAAGTGATCCTTTTGTTCACAGAAGTGTTTCTTCGCTCGGAAACACATCCCTCAGCAACAAACCTCTGGGGAATGGCTTCCTCGGTGGCATCGAACTCGGATATACCTTTGCCTAACAAGTGCTCAGCCATTTTTTCATTCAGAATCGTCTCAATCGGGAATCAACCCATTCGGGCCTATTCACTCGGAAGTCAATTGCCTTTCTCTCAGAATTACCTTAATCGGGAATTAACACATTCAGACCTATTCACTAGGAAGTCAATTGCCTTTCCCTCAGAATTGCCTTAATCGGGAATTAACCCTTCGGATGTATTCACTCGAGAATTCTTTACTCTAATGTCCCAGCCCGAGAGGTATTCCTTTGAAATCGGCCTTTCATTGTCCAAAAGCATTTCTCTCAGGATTGTACCACTCAGAAATTATGGAACTTGGAAGAATTGGCCCAAAGTATTCATTCGGAATCGGATCGATCAGGAAGGAAGGCTAACTAGGAAGAAAGAGTCAGCCCAAAGTATTCATTCCAAGCCACAGTATTCATTCTAAGACATTCCAAGACTGACTGAGACATTCCAAGTTAGGAACTCCAAGGAATTGTCCACTCTGAAATCTCATTCGTAATCAGAATTTCTTCGCTCGGAAGTACTTCAGTCAGGAACTCTTCATTCGGGAATTTACCATTCAGTTTTATTCGCTTGGAAATCAGACTTTCTTTTACTCAGAAATTTAGGAATTTAGGAGAATTTGGGCGAAAGAAAACTCATTCCAGGTCAGAGCTTTGTTTCTCTCGGAAACACATCTCTTAGTAACAACCACTCAGATTTGACTCACTAGGAGACATTCCACTCAGAAATGACTCAATCGGAGATATTTCACTTGGAAATGACTCACTAGGAGACATTCAACTCGAAAATGACTCAATCTGAGTCCTTTCACTTAGATTTGACTCACTAGGAGACATTCCACTCGGAAATGACTCAATTGGAGATATTTCACTCAGAAATGACTCACTAGGAGACATTCCACTCGGAAATGACTCAATCTGAGTCCTTCCACTTGGATTTGACTCACTAGGAGACATTCCACTTGGAAATTATGATTCTGAGTCATTCTACTCGGAAATGATCATTTGGAGACGAAGTCCAGTCCTCTCAGAATTCTTTCCACTTGGGCCGGACTAAAAGAGGTGTTCACAGATGCCCCTCTTTACTTCTTTTTCAAAAGAGAAACACGAAGCTTTTCGTGTTTTTGAAGTGAAAAGGAAGTAAAGATATGAACACCGATGTAGGGACCAGGTGGGACCTCTTGATCAGTATGGCGTCTGACGGTGTTGGTAATCACGAGTCGGTGTGACCTTTTCCTCTTTAAAGATGAGCATTTTCCACATCTGTCTCTCTCTATTTCCCTTCTTCTTCTTTTTTTTGTTTTTTGTTTTGTTTTGTTTTGTTTTGTTTTGTTTTATTTTTTTTGTTTTGTTTTGTGTTCCAAATCTGGAAAAAGAAGTGGGGTGGTGCTCCAGTTTTTAGCAGGAAATGGTTAACTGGGAATTATCCTTTGAATGACATGAAGCGGAAGGATTGTCTTAACAGGAGGTGAAAGGATTGGGTGTCGATTCTCCACTGATCGGAAATGAAGGGTGCCACATTCGGCGACCGGAAAGAAAAGGGTGCCATTTGTTCGGTGACTAGATTGGAAGGTAAAGGTGATGGTGTTGCCTCCCGGTTGACTGGAAAGTTAAGGGGTGTCAGCTTCGGTGACTGAAAGGTAAAGGTGTCATTTGTTTGGCGACAGGAAGGAAGGTAAAGGTGAGGGTGTTGCCTCCCGGTTGACTGAAAGGTAAAGGGTGCCATTCGTTCAGTGACAGGAAGGTAAAGGTGCCATTTGTTTGGCGATAGGAAGGTAAAGGGGTGCTATTTGTTCGGAGGCAAGAAGGAAGGTAAAGGTAAGGGTGTTGCCTCCCGGTTGACTGGAAAGTAAAGGGGTGCCAGCTTTGGTGACTGAAAGGTAAAGAGGTGCCATTTGTTTGGTGAAGGGTGCCATTTGTTCGGCGAAGGGTGCCATTTGTTTGGCGAAGGGTGAAAACCCTGAAGGGTGACAGCTTTGGCGATTGTGGAAGGTAAAGGGGTGCCAGCTTCGGCGATTGGAAGGTAAAGTGGTGCCATTTGTTCAGTGGCTAGAAGGTAAAGGGTGTCATTTGTCCGGCGACTGGAAGGAAAGTAAAGGTGAGGGTGTTGCCTCCCGGTTGACTGGAGAGTAAAGGTGCCATTTGTTGTGCGAAGGGTGAAAACCCTGAAGGGTACCAGCTTTGGCGATTGAGGAAGGTAAAGGAGTGCCAGCTTCGGCGACTGGAAGGTAAAGAGGTGCCATTTGTTCGACGATTGGAAGGTAAAGGGTACCATTTTTCCAGCGATTAGAAGGAAAGTAAAGGTGAGGGTGTTGCCTCCCGGTTGACTGGAGAGTAAAGGTGCCATTTGTTCAACGAAGGGTGAAAACCTTGAAGGGTGCCAGCTTTGGCGATTGAGGAAGGTAAAGGAGTGCCAGCTTCGGTGACTGGAAGGTAAAGAGGTTCCATTTGTTCGGCGACAGGAAAGTAAAGGGGTGCCAGCTTTGGCGACTAGAAAAGGTAGAGGGTGCCTTCATAGGCGACTGGAAAAGTAAAGGGTGCCTTCATAGGCGACTAGAAAGGTAGAGAGTGCCTTCATAGGCGACTGGAAAGATAAAGGGTGCCTTCATAGGCGATTGGAAAGGTAGAGAATTCCTTCATAGGCGACTGGAAAGATGAAGGGTGCCTTCATAGGCGACTGGAAAGATAAAGGGTGCTTTCATAGGCGACTGGAAAGGTAGAAAGTGCCTTTATAGGCGACTGGAAAGATAAAGGGTGCCTTCATAGGTGATTGGAAAGGTAGAGGGTACCTTCATAAGCCACTGGAAAGGTAGAGGGTGGGGTTGACCTTGGGGGAGCTAACAGGACATCTCGTCTGAATTAACTCACTGTTGACAGGAAACGTAAAGATTGGGGGGTTGCTCCTTGGATGAAAGAGAATGAACCTGGGGTGATGCCTCGGTTTGATATGACTGAAGGTTGTTGGGGAACTACCCCTTGAATAAAAGAGAATGAACCTGGGGGAACTGCCCCTTGACTGAAAAAGAGTAAACCTGGGGTGATGCCCTAGTTTGACATGATTTGAAGGAACCTTGGGGAACTGCCCCTTGGCAGAAAGAGAATGGACCAGGGAGAGATGCCCTAGTTTGAGATGGTTTAAAAGAATCTTGGGGAACTGCCCCTTGACTGAAAAAGAATAAACCTAGGGTGATGCCCCAGTTTGAGATGGTTTGAAGGAATCTTGGGGAACTGCCCCTTGACTGAAAGAGAATAAACCTGGGGTGATGCCCCAGTTTGAGATGGTTTGAAGGAATCTTGGGGAACTGCCCCTTGACTGAAAGAGAATAAACCTGGGGTGATTCCCCAGTTTGAGATGCTTGGGAAGTGTATTGCCACTGGGGAAGGATTTGGTTAGTATCTATCTGGTAACCTTCATGGTTCCACCGGGGGAAGTATTTGGTAATTTAGGGTACCGCCTTTTGATCGGAAAGAGAAATTTGGGATCCACTGGAAATGTGCCATGGGTTTGCTTGGTCTGGTAATGATTGAGAAAAGTGTACTGGGGTTCATTGGGGAATGTATGGCAGGCCTGCCGGAGGAGAAAAATCTGGGGGATGTCCCAGTTTGGGACATTTTAATGAGGGTAACTCCATTGGGGAAAGTGTTTTCCTATTGGGAAGGAAGACATGGCTAGCTTTTGATCACTGTGATCCTGTTGGAAAGGTGATTCCACTGAGGATAACTAACTTTCCCAAATTTGATTAGGAAGTACTCCAGTTAGGGGAGCTGAGTCCATTTTGTGGTTCCCCTAGGGAGGAACCCTCAGTCGGGGTTCCTGTAACACCCTCGGTTAGATAAGACAAATCCTTCTGTAGGTTCATCCTATTTAACTGAGAGTGTTAACAGTTTTTAGAAAAAGTGAATATTTTTTTTTATAAATACTTGGCAGATCAGTGGAAGCAATATTGTATATATCACATAGTCATTCACAAACTGTAAGTAATTGTACTCTTAACAGAATGGGGCACGCAGACACTCTTAAATATTATACAGTCATCCGGTGTCTGATTATAAATATTCTATCCTTAATGATTATTCTCAATGGGTTCAGCGTATTGTTGATCTTCACACTCGGATTCTTGAGTTTCTAATTCCTCTGAAAAATAGTCAACAGTAAGGGTGAGTATAACCCAAGACCCTGATTGGTTAATCCGGTGCGGACATAATCCAGTTAACATACAATGTCACATAGATCATACATTTAGCATATTCGTAATTATAACAATCAAACATGTTGTCATCACATAATCGTATATTTAGCATGTTCATAATTATAACAATCAAGCATATTGTCATGAAATAAATCGTACATATAACATATTCACAATTATAACAATCAAATATGCTGTAATGAAATGCATGAGTTTGGATTATTTATGATTTATCTTTGGTTAAGTCTCATGATGCATGTGGACCCAATAACTTGTTTCATCTTCTTCTCATTCTTTGGAATATCACCATCCCAATCATCTAGAGCGATCAGGGTCCGCCCAAGTTCCATGTGGTACAAATGAACTCATTGGTTCTCATCATTGATTTAAATATTTTTGGAACTTGGATCCCTACGATCATAGTTACACTCCGTCATTTAGTCAAAGTACACTAGAATTGCATCGGGTTGCCGTTCCAGTTGTACTCCTAAGATTCTTCATGGAGATCAAACGTGAGTGTCCTCCACTGTACCAAGTGTATGCTCTAGAGGTTTTTCTTCTTCAAAAATATTTTCATGATGCGAAATGCATTTATCTTATCAATTAATTCCTTAAGTATCTTATGTATTTCCAGTCTCATCATATCATTCTCAAGTTCTTTGAATTCCATCAATCATTTAAACCTTGTAAGATATTCGTTTATTAATTTTTAGAAATATATCTATTATATATATTCTTTCATAAAGAGTAAAATAATATATTCTTTATGTAATTACGCATAATTTTAGATGTTATCAATGTATAATAATAATAAAACTAATAATAATGATAACAATTTTAAGTTTGACAATAAATAGTGATAATAATAGAATAAGAATGATAATTATAACTTACCAATAACTTAAAAAGTATTAAAGATTAGTTTCCAATTGAAAATTCAAGTGAAAAATACTAAAAACAGAGTTTTCTGAGTGGAACAGGGGTAAATTCGAGTGAAATAGGTATGATTCCGAGTGGAATCATACAGAGAAGGGTTCTCCAAGCGACCTGACTAAAAATCCGAGTGAAATGACACTCGAAATCTATTTTTCTGACTGAAATAAGTTTGGATCCGAGTGAAATGAAGTGGAATTCTGTTTTCTGACTGGAACAGCTTGAATCCGAGTGAAAAATGAGTTTTCCGCATGAGATAGCTATGAATCCGAGTGAAATAAACTGAGCAGAGTTTTCTAACTGAAATTAATAGGTTTTCCGAGTGAAACAGAAGCTGAAAAATGATTTTCTTAATTAATTATCTTGAATTCTGAGTGAAACAAATTTCTGAGTGAATTAAAATATAAATCCATGTGAAGTCAGTAGGAAAATGGTTCCCTTAGTAGCATTGTTTGTAAATCCGAGTGGAAATGAGTCTCTAAGTGAAATAAAGTATAATTCCGAGTGGTATTCAATCAAAAAAGAGTTTTCTGAGTGAAATTAAGGTGTTTACCGAGTTAAAATCACTGGAAAAGGTTTTCATGAGTGAAGCTACTTAAATTCTGAGTGAAAATGTGTTCCTGAATGAAATCAAGTATGATTCCGAGTGGAATCAATATGAAAAGAGTTTCCTGAGTAAAAATAAGATAAGTTCCGAGTGAAACATGAGTTTACCGAGTGAAATTAGTTGAAAAGAGTTCTGTCTAAATGAAATAAAATAAATCCGAGTAGAATAACTGCTTGCTGAGTAAAATAAAGTGTTTGCCGAGTGAAATAAGACTGGGAAGCTACTATCCGAGTGAAATATGATGTTTTCTGAGTGAATTAACTGAAAAAGGGTTCTGAGTAAAAGATAATTATATTTTCTGAGTGAAATTAAGTCAAGTTCCGAGTGAAATAATGTAAGAAAGAGATTTCTGAGTAAAATAAAACTTAGAAGATGCTGTCCGAGAGAAATAGAGTGTTTTCCGAGTGAAATATGTTATATCCGAATGAAAATGAGTTGGTAGTATAAAAATCCGATTGAAATGATACCGAAACCGATCGGATTGGCCTTAAACAGAACCTGTTATCATTAAACCCATCTTTTATTCATAGTTCTTCACTGATTAAACACACTTGGTAACAGATATATATATATATATATATATATATACATGCATATACAGATAACAATTTAAAGCATTTAATTCATACACACTGAATCTGTCCTTCACTCGGTTTTCCCACAAGGCACCCAAGAATATACCCTCTTACCTCAATGAAGTTCCTGGATGGAAAGAAAGAGGTTTCCTTCACTGTCCTGCATGAGTTCCGAGTGAAACAGAAGGGAAAGGAGAGGGAAAGAAGCTTGCTGGGAAGGACAGTGATGAAGGTGTTTGTGTCGTGTGTGGGTGTAAGTTCTGAGAACCTTGAGCTAGTTTAAATAGGGAGAAAGTGAGTGGAAAAACAAGTGGGGGACAGCTTTTCTGAGTGGGCTGTTAGTGGATTGCTAATGGAAGGGTCACTAGGGATTAAATAAAGATATATGCTGAGTCAGTGCCCATTTCTGGTCGTCCACTATCCATAATGCGCACGATTGAATTTAAATATCATTAAAAGACAAAATTGAAGTCAATACGCACTTCTGTCAGTGAATACCGAGTGAAATTACACTCGGTTAAGAACTATTCCGACTGGAATTCCTACTTCCGAGTCAACAATTGCAAGGCTCGCTTGAGCGAAACTTCAATTCTTCACTCGGAATTCCTTTGAAACTGACTCAGGCACTCGGTTTCTCACTCGGTAATACCTCTTCAGACCGAGTCCTCTCTTTCTCAGAATCTTCACTCGGAAATCCAAGTCTTCCTCACTTTATTCACTCGGTTTAGGCCAATTTCTTCAATTATACTTCCAATTAAGGTTTATTTCAACCATTAGCTCTCGGAACATGGCATACACGTACGAGTCTCACTCAGGTTTTGGTCCAGTGGAGTGTATCTCACTCGAAATTGGCTCCCTCTACCAATTTTCACTCGGTTTCCTAAGCAAATACATAGGAAACCGTTCGGAATCCTTCCCAATTGATTCCACAACTCACTCCAATCGGCAGGAAGCATCAAATCAACAAAAACATGAGTATTTATACATTTTTTCACTCGGAATACTCCAATCAGTGTAGTCTCTTTCAGAATAAGGAGTATTTGACTCGGAACCGAGCCTTTCTAGGGTGTTTTGACTCGGATTTTTCTCTTTCACTCGGAATTTCTGATCATTCACTCGGAATTCTTCTCTGTTACTCGGAACAGAGCCCTTATCACCCGGTTTTTTGCATAATTTCACTAATATTCCATATAAATTCTATTATTATATGCAAAAATGACATTTTTGAGGTACTACAGACCATCAACAAGGTATATATTGACTTATTCTTGCTTACAAACCCTCCATAATTAAAATTTACAAGGGTAAAAATGGCTTCTAAAAAGAGGGATGTTACATTCTCCTCCCCTTTTAGGAATTTCGTCCCAAAATTCAAAGTTGGAATAACTGAGGGTACAATTCTCTCATTTTCTCCTCAATTTCCCAAGTAGCATCCCATCATCTGTCTGACTCCAAACTACCTTGACCAAATGGATTCCTTTGCCTCTTAGCTGTTTAAGACGTCGGTCAGCAATCTTAACCGGTGATGTTTCAAAGGTAAGGTTTTCTTTTAGAATAAATTGATCGGGACTTAGAACATGATCAGGGCTTGGTACATATTTTCGGAGTTGAGAGACATGAAATACATTGTGAAGGTTTGTCAGTTCGGGTGGCAAAGCAATACGGTACGCATGAGTTCCTATCTTTTGTAGAATCTGATAGGGTCCTACGTATATGGGGCTTAACTTCTTGGCCTTCAAAGCTCTTCCTACTCCAGTGGTAGGGGTAACTTTGAGAAATATATGGTCACCTTCTTCAAATTCTAATGGCTTCCGACGTTTGTCATAGTAACTCTTTTGTCTATCTTGTGAAGCCTTCATTACCATTTGAATCCTCTGAACTTGTTCTGTTGTCTTCTGAACAATCTCTGGTCCAATTATTGTCTTTTCACCAGTCTCGTACCAACATAAAGGTGTACGACATTTTCTTCCATACAAAGCTTCATAAGGGGCCATTCCGATGCTTGCATGATAGCTGTTGTTGTAAGTGAACTCAATAAGTGGAAGGTATTCTTGCCAACTTCCTCCATGTTCTAGGACACAAAGATACACCAAATCTTCAAGAGTCTTGATTGTTCTTTCTGATTGTCCATCTGTCTTCGGGTGGTATGCGGAACTTAACTTCAGATGAGTTCCTAGAGCTTGTTGCAGGCTCTTCTAAAACTGTGATGTGAAACGAGGATCTCGATCGGACACAATCGCAGTGGAAGTTCCATGTAATCGTACAATTTCCTTGATATAGATCTGGGTGAGTTTTTCTAGAGAATACTTCATATTGACAGGAATGAAGTGAGCGGTTTTTGTTAATCGATCCATGATTACCCAAATAGCATCATATCCAGCTGATGTTCTGGGAAATCCACTCACGAAGTCTATAGCAATCTCATCCCATTTCCATTCTGGAATATCTAAAGGACGAAGGGTCCTACTTGGTCGTTGTTGTTCTGCCTTTACCTTCTGACACATCAGGCAAGCTATTATATACTCAGCGATATCCCTTTTCATTCCTTGCCACCAGAATAATTTCTTCAAGTCCTGATACATCTTGGTTGATCCTGGGTGGATACTGTACTTACTTTTGTGTGCTTCATCTAGGATGGATCTTTTAAGATCTGCGTTGACTGGAATACAGAGCCTCTGTTGATACTTGATCACTCCATGTTCATCTTTGCTAAACTCTGAGACTCCTTCTCTTGTCTTTTCTGCTAGATCTTGTAATTCCTGGTCATTGGCTTGAGTTTCTTTAATTTGTTCTAAGAAATCATTGGAAATCCTTAACATTCCAACCATAAGGCTTCCCCTTTTTGGTGTTACTGCTAAATTCAAATCACGAAACTGTTCTATCAATTCCAACTCCTTTGTCATCATATATGATAGACGTAAAGCCTTTCTACTGAGTGCATCAGCCACAACATTAGCTTTTCCAGGATGATATCGGAGTTCAAAATCAAAATCTTTGATAAATTCCATCCACCTACGTTGTCACATATTCAACTCCTTCTGGTCGAATAGATACTTCAAGCTCTTATGATCACTGAAGACTTCGAAGTATGTACCATACAAGTAGTGTCTCCAGATTTTCAAGGCAAACACAACAGCAGCTAATTCCAAGTCATGTGTGGGATAATTAACTTCATGGGTTCTTAGCTGTCTTGAAGCATAAGCAACAACCCTTATTTCTTGCATTAGGACACATCCTAATCCTTGTCTTAACGCATCACAATACACTTCATATGGCTTGGCAGGATCTGGCAAAATCAAGACAGGTGCACTAGTGCGTCGTTGGCGTAACTCCGTAAAACTACTTTCGCATTTGTCAGTCCATTCGAATGGTTGATCTTTACGAGTCAGCTTAGTTAAAGGTGCTACAATTCGAGAGAAATTCTCGATGAATCGACGATAATATCCAGCCAGTCCAAGGAAACTGTAGATTTCCGTCACATTCTTGGGTTGTTCCCAATTTAGTACAGCTTCTACCTTTGTAAGATCCACAGCAATTCCTTCCTTAGAGATGACATGTCCTAAGAATTTCACTTCTGTCAACCAGAATTCACATTTTGAAAACTTAGCGTACAATTGCCTTGCACGCAAAGTGTTTAGAACAATTCAAAGATGCTCCTCATGTTCCTCATGGTTTTTGGAGTAGACGAGAATATCGTCAATGAATACAACCACGAATTTGTCCAAGTACTCATGGAAGATTCGATTCATGTATCCCACAAAGACTGCAGGTGCATTTGTAACTCCAAAGGGCATAACAAGATACTCATAGTGACCATATCGTGTTCTGAATGTTGTTTTGGGTACATCGTCTTTCTTTACCCTGATTTGATGATAGCCTGATCGCAGATCAATCTTCGAGAAGATAGTGGCTCCTCGTAATTGGTCCATCAAATCATCAATCCTTGGAAGAGGGTATCGGTTCTTGATCGTAGCTTTATTCAACTGCCGATAGTTAACATATAACCGTATACTGCCATCCTTCTTTTTCACTAGAAGAACTGGTGCTCCCCAAGTTAAGACACTGGGTCTAATCATTCCTTTCTCTAGAAGTTCTTCTAATTGCTCTTTGAGCTCACTGAGTTCCTTGGGTGACATCCGATAAGGAGTAGTAGAGATTGGTCCCACGCCCAGTATAATATCAATGCTGAATTCGACTTCTCGTTCTAGAGGTAGCTCTCGTATGTCCTCAGGGAATACTTCTGGAAATTCTTGAACAACAGGAATCTGTTCAAGTTGAGAAGTGGCCTTACTTTCAGTTTCAGTAAGGATCATGTATAGTTGGACTTCTTTTGAGATTACCTTTTCTGAGCTAATAAGGCAAGAATCAGTGACTTGATCATATTCAGATGTAGTAGACCCGTGAGAGATGGATCTATTATGACAGTCAATAAGAATATGGTTGGCAGCAAGCCAATTCATCCCTAGAACAACGTCTAGATCAATCAAAGGTAAACATATCAGATCTACCTGATAAGCTTTCCCTTCGATGTTGAGAGGACATTCTAGACATATGCGAGTAGAGCAAATGGGCTTATTGGCGGCAGTTGTGACAATTATTTGATAGGGCAGAGAGGTTGTAGGAAGCTTTAAATGTTTTATAAAATTCTCAGATATGAAAGAATGAGTGGCTCCAGAATCATATAATACATTTAATAGAGTACTTCCTATAAAGCATGTACCTTGCACAAGATCGTTCTCTTGTGATACTTCCGCACCATTCATGGTAAAAACTCTGGCATTTCCCCCTGGCCTTCCGGTTGAGTTATTTCCGGGCCTTCCAGGATTATTGTTCTGTCTGAAGTTGTTGTTGTGGGGAACATTCTGCATTCTCGGGGCATTGTTGGTAGAGACATTTGTAGTAGATCCTCCACTTCCTTGACCTGTTGGTCGTACTGCCTGTCTTTGAGTTACTTGTTGTTGGTTATTTTTATTCCTGTACCAACAGTCAACATCACGATGTCTGATCCGTCCATAAATTGTGCAGTTTCTACCGCTTTGGTTCTCCTGACCTCTAGGAGGAATTCGGTTGGCTGAGTTGAAAGATCGGAAATATGGCTGATCTGCTCGAAAATCCCTTCTTTGCTGTCGTTCTGGCATACGTGCCATGATTAGACGCTCCAGGTCGTCGAAGATTAGAGGTATTTTCAAAGATGCGGCATCTGTCAACCAAAGTAGTGAATTGTGTAATTTGTTGACAACATATGGCTTGACGAATCTCATGTCGTAGCCCTGCTTCGAACTTTGAACATCTTGACGCTTCTCCCATGTCGGTGTAGTGGGGACAACATTTTGCCAGCTCATCAAACTTAGCAGCGTACTCCCCAACAGTCATATTGCCTTGTTTCAGATTAAAGAATTCCTGCTCCTTTTGCCTCCTTATGTCTTCGGGGAAGTATTTGGCAAGAAACTCCGTCCTGAATCGTCCCCAAGTAATGATATGCCCATCAGTAGCTAGTCTGACTCTAGCATGAGTCTACCAATGTTCTGCTTCTCCAACCAGCATGAAGATAGCAAAGGTTACATAATCCTCATCAGAACATCGCATAGCGGCAAAAATCTTTTCAAGGTGTTCAATCCATAGTTGTGCTCCTTCTGGATTAAGCCTCCTTTGAACTGCATAGGATTGTTCCTTTGGAAATTAGCTAATCCCTGTCTGGCAGAAGCATGAGGTAACTCTTGTCGTTCTATTACCTCCACAATTCTGGTAAGAAGATTCTCCATCACATGATTGTTATTTTGGCGTGCCATTAGGAATTTGCTGAAAGAATATCAACAAATAGATTTAGGGTATACGTTATGTGGAGCATTCCACATAGGATATTTAGTCTTAGGAGTGTTTATGGACTGTTCAATATTTCTATCAGAGTACGTGGAAACCTAATGGTCCACTCCACAAGCTTAATGAATCGACTATGCTCTGATACCACCTTTGTAACACCCTCGGTTAGATAAGACAAATCCTTCTGTAGGTTCATCCTATTTAACTGAGAGTGTTAACAGTTTTCAGAAAAAGTGAATATTTTTTTTTTATAAATACTTGGCAGATCAGTGGAAGCAATATTGTATATATCACATAGTCATTCACAAACTGTAAGTAATTGTACTCTTAACAGAATGTGGCACGCAGGCACCCTTAAATATTATACAGTCATCCGGTGTCTGATTATAAATATTCTATCCTTAATGATTGTTCTCAATGGGTTCAGCGTATTGCTGATCTTCACACTCGGGTTCTTCAGTTTCTAATTCCTCTGAAAAATGGTCAACAGTAAGGGTGAGTATAACCCAAGACCCTGATTGGTTAATCCGGTGACATAATCCAGTTAACATACAATGTCACATAGATCATACATTTAGCATATTCGCAATTATAACAATCAAACATGTTGTCATCACATAATCGTATATTTAGCATGTTCACAATTATAACAATCAAGCATATTGTCATGAAATAAATCGTACATATAACATATTCACAATTATAACAATCAAATATGCTGTAATGAAATGCATGAGTTTGGATTATTTATGATTTATCTTTGGTTAAGTCTCATGATGCATGTGGACCCAATAACTCGTTTCATCTTCTTCTCATTCTTTGGAATATCACCATCCCAATCATCTAGAGTGATCAGGGTCCGCCCAAGTTCCATGTGGTACAAATAAACTCATTGGCTCTCATCATTGATTTAAATATTTTTGGAACTTGGATCCCTACGATCATAGTTACACTCCGTCATTTAGTCAAAGTACACTAGAATTGCATCGTCTCACCCGGCTATCAGGCGCGACTCTGATGCCATTGGGTTAACATTCCAGTTGTACTCCCAAGATTCTTCATGGAGATCGAACGTGAGTGTCCTCTGCTGTACCAAGTGTATGCTCTAGAGGTTTTTCTTCTTCAAAAATATTTTCATGATGCGAAATGCATTTATCTTATCAATTAATTCCTTAAGTATCTTATGTATTTCCAGTCTCATCATATCATTCTCAAGTTCTTTCAATTCCATCAATCATTTAAACCTTCTAAGATATTCGTTTATTAATTTTTAGAAATATATCTATTATATATATTCTTTCATAAAGAGTAAAATAATATATTCTTTATGTAATTACACATAATTTTAGATGTTATCAATGTATAATAATAATAAAACTAATAATAATGATAACAATATTAAGTTTGACAATAAATAGTGATAATAATAGAATAAGAATGATAATTATAACTTACCAATAACTTAAAAAGTATTAAAGATTAGTTTCCAATTGAAAATTCAAGTGAAAAACACTAAAAACAGAGTTTTCCGAGTGGAACAGGGGTAAATCCGAGTGAAATAGGTATGATTCCTAGTGGAATCATACAGAGAATGGTTCTCCAAGCGAACTGGCTAAAAATCCGAGTGAAATGACACTGGAAAGCTATTTTTCCGACTGAAATAAGTTTGGATCCGAGTGAAATGAAGTGGAATGCTGTTTTCCGACTAGAACAGCTTGAATCCGAGTGAAAAATAAGTTTTCCGCATGAGATAGCTATGAATCCGAGTGAAATAAACTGAGCAGAGTTTTCTAACTGAAATTAATAGGTTTTCCGAGTGAAACAGAAGCTGAAAAATGATTTTCTTAATTAATTATCTTGAATTCTGAGTGAAACAAATTTCTGAGTGAATTGAAATATAAATCCGTGTGAAGTCAGTAGGAAAATGGTTCCCTTAGTAGCATTGTTTGTAAATCCGAGTGGAAATGAGTCTCTAAGTTAAATAAAGTATAATTCCGAGTGGTATTCAGTCAAAAAGGAGTTTTCTGAGTGAAATTAAGGTGTTTACCGAGTTAAAATCACTGGAAAAGGTTTTCATGAGTGAAGCTACTTAAATTCTGAGTGAAAATGAGTTCCTGAATGAAATCAAGTATGATTCCGAGTGGAATCAGTATGAAAAGAGTTTCCTGAGTAAAAATAAGATAAGTTCCGAGTGAAACATGAGTTTACCGAGTGAAATTAGTTGAAAAGAGTTCTGTCTGAATGAAATAAAACAAATCCGAGTAGAATAACTGCTTGCTGAGTAAAATAAAGTGTTTGCCGAGTGAAATAAGACTGGGAAGCTACTATCCGAGTGAAATATGATGTTTTCCGAGTGAATTAACTGAAAAAGGGTTCTGAGTAAAAGATAATTATATTTTCTGAGTGAAATTAAGTCAAGTTCCGAGTGAAATAATGTAAGAAAGAGATTTCTGAGTAAAATAAAACTTAGAAGATACTGTCCGAGAGAAATAGAGTGTTTTCCGAGTGAAATATGTTATATCCGAATGAAAATGAGTTGGTAGTATAAAAATCCAATTGAAATGATACCAAAACCGATCGGATTGGCCTTAAACAGAACCTGTTATCATTAAACCCATCTTTTATTCATAGTTCTTCACTGATTAAACACACTTGGTAACAGATATATATATATATATATATATATACATGCATATACAGATAACAATTTAAAGCATTTAATTCATACACACTGAATCTGTCCTTCACTCGGTTTTCCCACAAGGCACCCAAGAATATACCCCCTTACCTCAATGAAGTTCCTGGATGGAAAGAAAGAGGTTTCCTTTACTGTCCTGCATGAGTTCCGAGTGAAACACAAGGGAAAGGAGAGGGAAAGAAGCTAGCTGGGAAGGACAGTGATGAAGGTGTTTGTGTCGTGTGTGGGTGTGAGTTCTGAGAACCTTGAGCTGGTTTAAATAGGGAGAAAGTTGTATTTTTATGTTGATGTAGGTTTTGATAATGACACAACAAATGGAGAAGTATCAAGGATGTTATCAAGCAATTAATTATGTTTGATGTGGAATTTAAAATGGTTGATGTTTAATTTTGATGAACAATCAAGGACTTATGTTAAAGGCATTTAAGGAAGATTTAATCAAGTACAAGTGATCAACAAATGTGCCAAAAAATCAAAGGATTGGAGCCAAGACTCATCAAATATCAAAAAAAGGTGAAACAAAGTGCCAAAATACATGCATCAGGCACTTGAATCGATTCACACAGCCAAGGACAGCCACATGAATCGATTCATTCGAAGTTAAAGGCCCAGGATTGCATTTTGAAAGGATTGAATCGATTCATCCAGCCATTGAATCGATTCATACGCCTGGCAGAGTCTGAAATTGCACAGATTCACTCATTAAATCATTTGAAATTCAAATGGAGACATGGTGCAGCACGGTTCCACACTTTGTCCCTCTCCACATGCATGTGTCCCATTGAAAATACAATTAAATTAAATATAGGACAAACATGCTTCTTGATGCACATGCCATATTATCTTGGAGACACTAAAAGGTTTCTTGGAATTGGAATGCCAAGTTGAATGGAGACACACATGCCTAACACTTCAAGCTCCCAAAGAATTAAATATTACACATGCCACGCCTCATGGAGCCTATAAATAGAGAAGGAGTTGAAGGCAAAACTTACACCAAGCATTTGAAGCATTTCCATTTGCTTTCTTCCTCCTCCATTCTCTTGCTCTTCTACTTACTCTCTTTAATCTTTGATTGCTATATTTCTTGAGAGTTAATTTGTGGGAAAATTATATTTGTGTACTTAACTTGCATATCCTCTCTTTGAGAGTTACTATCTTGTGTAAGCTTTAAACTTGTATATCCACTCTAGTGAGAGAGTTTCCTTGTACACTTAAAACACTAAACTTCATAGAAATCTTGGGTTGGGTTTCAACCTTGTAATTGTGAGATTGAGAGATTGGGTGGGGTGCCCTTGTACTTGTGAGGATTGGATTCTTGAGTGTGGGACACTAGGAAGTTGCAATTGCTTAAAGTGTATCTCTAATCTACAATAGTGGAAATCCTCTAAGTGGGTTGCTTAGAGGCGAGACGTACACCGGCGTGGTGGAACTCGTATACATCGGTTTGTAAATCTTTCTTCCCTAAACTCATTTAATTTGTGCACTTAATTTGTTTGCTTAATTCCTTGCTTTATTAATTTGACTAAGTGCATGATACATTAAGTTGAAACCTTCTTTTAATAACATTGTTGAACTTGGACTTAAGCATTTCTTTTGAATCAATCTTTCTAAAGTCCTATAAATTGCTTTGTAACTAAATTGATTCATTATTCAAACTCTTTAAGTAGTTGTTAGTTTGTCTTGTGTATAATTTGTTGCTTCTTGTTATCTAATTTATTATCTTAAATATACATAGTAACAAAAGAATCAATTTCAAGAGCATTCCAAGGAAAATTTTTTAATACTTAATTCACCCCCCCTCTTGAGTAATTGAGGCCACTTGGTTAACAAGTGGTATCAGAGCTTGAATCTTGGAAAATCAAGCTTAACGGCTTCAAGAGAACAAATGGCCTCAACCTCATATAACATGTTTCCCGAGGGTGGTGCTACAAATCGACCTCCCGCTTTTAATGGTGAGGGTTATGCTTTTTGGAAAGCAAGAATGAAAATTTTTGTGCAATCAATGGATTTAAGAGTGTGGAATGCTATTGAAAATGGTCCCTTTATACCTATGCATATTATGGATGATAAACAAGTTGAAAAGCCTATGGACAATTGGTCTAGTGAAGAAGAAAAGAAAGTGCAATATAATTATAAGGCAAAAAATCTTATTACTTCGGCTTTAGGTCCCGATGAATTCTTTAGAGTAATAACATGTAAAACGGCTAAAGAAATGTGGGACACCCTTCAAATAACTCATGAAGGAACTAGTGATATTAAGGATTCAAAACTTAGCACTTTAACTAGCCAATATGAAAGTTTTAGGATGAATCCTAATGAAGCTATTTTAGATCTTCAAAAGAGGTTTACTTTGATCATTAATCATCTCATTACTCTTGGCAAATCTTACTCTAACAAAGAGCTCATTCACAAAGTGTTAAAAAGTCTTACTAGGGAGTGGCAACCTCTTGTTACGGCCATCAAGCAATCTCCCACCATAAATGAGATATCTCTTGCAACCTTGTTTGGTAAATTACAAGAGCAAGAACAAGAGTTGAAAGATCTAAGACAAGCAGAAGAAGAAGAAAAGACATCAAAGAAGAAAGGATTAGCTCTCAAAGCTACTTCAATGGTTGAAGATGAAACCGAGAGTGAAGTTGATGAGGATGAAGAACTAAGCCTATTTGTGAAAAGGTTTGGAAAGCTAATGAAGAGCAAGCGCTTCCAAAGGAACTTCAAACCACAAGGTAAGAAATCTAAACTTAAAGAAAATTCTACTTCACCTACTTGTTTTGAGTGTGGAAAGGAAGGACACTTCAAAATGGATTGTCCAAATCTAAAAAAGAAAAACAAAGAAAGAAAAGAAAGAAGAAGAGCATATATTGCATGGGATGAAAACGAGATAACTAGTTCGGATGAATCGGAAAATGAAGAAGCAAACTTTTGTCTCATGGCCAATCACCAAGATGAAGAAAATGAGGTAAACTTTCATGACTTAGATAAGGATGAATTACTTGATGCTCTTGATGATTTGTATGATAAATTCACAAAAGTCTCTAATAAGCTTAAATTATCTAGAAAAACTAGTAATACTCTAGAAATGCATCTCATGGAAGTTTGTAAAGAGAATGAATCTTTAAAAGAAGAGTTAGCTAATGTTCAAACATGCTCTAGAACCAAACCTTGTGAGTTTGTAAAGAAATGTGATATGCTAGAAACTAAGGTGTTGGACTTGAGTAAAACTCTAGAAAAGTTTACAAATGGTAAAAACAACATAAATGATCAAGCATGCTCCAAGAATAAGCCTTGTGAATTTGCTAGGAAATGTGATATACTTGAGAAGAAAGTACTAGACTTAAACATAACGCTTGAAAAATTCACCAACGGTAGAGATAATTTAAATGCACTTCTTGGAAAACAACGTTGTATGTTTAACAAAATGGGACTAGGTTATAATCAAGGATCACGTGCTCATAAGAAAGATAAACATTACAAAAATTTCTTTGTGCAACCTTGTAAATCATCTACACCTTTTGTAAAATGTAATCATTGTGGTCTTAAAGGTCATAACTCTTATAATTGCAATGTTAGAAGATTAGGACCAAAAGTAGTGAGAAAAGTATGGGTTCCTAAAGGAACATTTTCACAAACTAACCTACAAGGACCCAACATAAAATGGGTACCAAGCTCTCTAACTTGAATTGTTTTGTAGGTATGTTTTAAGGCAAGTAACACCCATTGGTACTTGGATAGTGGGTGTTCTAAGCATATGACGGGAGATAAAAGTAAGTTTACATCACTTACTCCACGAAATAAAGGATTTGTTACCTATGGAGATAACACAAAGGGAAGAATACTTGGAATCGGAAATGTTGGTAAAAATTCTTCCACCTCCATAAATGATGTATTATATGTTGAAGGACTAAAACACAACTTGCTTAGTATTAGTCAATTATGTGATAAGGGCTATAAAATTGTTTTTGAATCAAATGGTTACATAATTGAAAATAAACTAAACAAGGAGATAAAGTTCGTTGGTCAAAGAGTAGATAACATTTACATGATTAATCTAGATTGCCTTGCTTCAAATGATGTACAATGCTTTATAACTAAAGAGGATGAATCATGGCTTTGGCATAGAAGAATTGCTCATATTCATGTAGACCATTTAAATAAACTTGTTTCAAAAGATTTAGTTATTGGTTTACCAAAATTGAAATTTGAAAATAAATTTTGTGACGCTTGTCAAAAAGGAAAACAAGTAAAGGCTTCTTTTCTAGCAAAAAATATTGTTTCAACAACTAGACCTTTACAACTCTTACATATGGATTTATTTGGACCTTCGAAAATCAAAAGTTTTGGTGGAAACTATTATGGTCTTATGATTGTGGATGATTACTCTAGATATACACGGACATTGTTTCTTACTCATAAACATGAAGCATATCAAGCATTTAAGAAACTTGCCAAGGTCATCCAAAATGAACAAAATTTAAAAATAGCATCCATTCGAACGGACCATGAGGGAGAATTTGAAAACCAATCTTTTGAAAAATTTTGTGAAAAGTTTGGCATTGAACATAATTTTTCGGCTCCAAGAACTCCACAACAAAATGGAGTAGTTGAAAGGAAAAATCGATCTTTAGCGGAGCTTGCAAGAACTATGTTGAATGAAGCTAATATTTCAAAACATTTTTGGGCCGATGCGGTGAACACCGCTTGCCATGTTATGAATCGTTGTTTAATAAGGCCTATATTGAAGAAAACCCCCTATGAACTTTATAAAGGACGAAAACCAAATATTTCTTACTTTCACATTTTTGGATGCAAATGCTTTGTCTTAAACAATGGAAAGGAAAATCTTGGCAAATTTGATGCAAAATCTGATGAAGCAATTTTTCTAGGTTATTCATCTACTAGTAAAGCATATAGACTCTTTAACAAACGAACCTATACAATTGAAGAGTCCATACATGTTAAATTTGATGAACTTAACCAAAATCCTCCGAGAAAGGAAGTTGATGATCTTGTAGGTACCTTCCAAGAAATGAACTTAGAAGACAAAGAAGAAGCCAATAATGAAGGAGGTGCAACACAACTTGATAAACAATAAGATTGGGTAACCTTAAAAGACCATCCCTTAGACAAAATCATTGGAGAAATAACCAAAGGGGTAAGTACTCGAAATGCCATTAGGAATGCATGCAATCACTTAGCCTTTGTATCTCAAATTGAACCCAAAAATATTGATGAAGCCATTATTGATGAACATTGGATGTTGGCCATGCAAGAAGAATTAAACCAATTTGAAAGAAATGAAGTTTGGGAACTTGTGCCAAGACCCAATGACCATCAAATAATAGGCACCAAATGGGTTTTTAGGAACAAACTAGATGAAAATGGAATAATAACTAGAAACAAAGCTAGGCTAGTTGCTAAGGGGTATAATCAAGAAGAAGGAATAGACTATGAAGAAACGTATGCTCCCGCAGCTAGGTTAGAAGCCATTAGATTATTATTAGCTTTTGCTTGTTGTATGGATTTTAAACTTTATCAAATGGATGTCAAAAGCGCTTTTTTAAATGGCTATATTCAAGAAGAAGTTTATGTAGATCAACCTCCCGGTTTTGAAAATCATAAATTTCCAAATCATGTTTTTAAATTAAGAAAAGCCTTATATGGTTTGAAACAAGCTCCAAGAGCTTAGTATGAAAGACTTAGCAAATTTCTTTTAGAAAATAATTTTAAAAGAGGAAAGGTTGACACTACACTATTTATAAGGCGTAAAAATCATGACATTCTTTTGGTACAAGTTTATGTTGATGGCATAATTTTTGGTGCTACAAATGAAAGTCTTTCTCAAGAGTTTGCTAAATTCATGCAAAAAGAATTTGAAATGTCCATGATGGGAGAACTCACCTTTTTCCTAGGATTACAAATTAAACAAACAAATGAAGGAACTTTTATTAGTCAAACAAAATATTGTAAAGAATTACTCAAACGATTTGAAATGGATAAGGCAAACGAAATAGCAACACCAATGAGCACATCTTGCTATCTAGATAAAGATGAAAAGGGTAAGGACGTTGAAATAACTAAGTATCGAGGAATGATAGGATCCTTACTTTATTTAACTGCTAGTAGACCCGATATTATGTTTGTGGTATGCATGTGTGCTAGATATCAAGCATGTCCTAAAGAATCACACTTAACTGCCGTAAAAAGAATTTTGAAATATCTTGTGGGTACTCAAAATGTTGGTTTGTGGTATCCCAAAGGCGTTGAATGTAATCTTTTAGGATATTCTGATTCTGACTTTGCGGGTTGTAAACTTGATAGAAAAAGTACTAGTGGCACATGTCATTTACTTGGTAGTTCCCTTGTTTCTTGGCATAGCAAGAAACAAGCAAGTGTTACATTGTCAACGGCTGAGGCAGAATATGTGGCAGCCGGTAGTTGTTGTGCTCAAATTCTTTGGATGAGACAACAACTTCTTGATTTTGGTATTACCTTGGATAAAGTCCCCATTAAATGTGATAACACTAGTGCAATAAATATATCTAAGAATCCGGTCATGCATTCTAGGACCAAACACATTGAAATAAGACATCACTTCATAAGAGACCATGTTTTGAAAGGAGATTGTGTACTTGAATATGTTGAAACTTCAAAACAATTGGCGGACATTTTTACAAAACCCCTTCCAAAAGACCAATTTATAAATATTAGAAGGGAGTTAGGAATTTTGGAAATTTCCTAATTGATTTATTTTATCACACTTTCTTACTCTTTGAACAAAATTTTGCAAATCTTTAACTTGAAGATTTCCAACTCATCTTTTTCATAAAATTTTCATTGCCTTGAACATAATACCTTACTTTGTGATATACATACAAATTTTTAAAGAAAATTTATACTCACATTTCCAATAATCAACTTAATGCTCTACAAATCTCTTGTCTTATTTCAAGACCCCGTGGAGTCCCCATTTATTTTAAACATATTTTGACACAAAGATAATCTCCTATATACAACATGGTTCTCAAAAATAAATGGCAAATGACCTTTGATTTTCTTGACTTTCTTGTGCAACAAAATCATTGACAACTTGCAAAATTTAAATCATTGTATATATCCCTCACAAAACAACCATCTAGTAACATGACTCTTCAAACTCACGTAAAAATAGCTAGATGAATCGATTCCCATGAGACAATATATGCCTATATGCCTTGAATGATTTCGTGATGTATGCTGCATTGTCATCTTACTTCAAAATGTATGCATCTACCTTTAAGTTGTATATGTTTATCAAATAAGGAAAATCTTTTTGATGATGCCAAAGGGGGAGAGAAATACATACATTTAAAGGGGGAGAGAAATATATAAGAAAGGGGGAGAAGATATACACTATCTAAATGACATAAAAATATCTTGTAAAAAGTGAGAGATCTTTAAAGTATTGAATGATTAAGGGGGAGATGATTAAGAGGTAAAGAATACATATTAAGGGGGAGAGACCTTATTAAGGGGGAGAGACCTTATTAAGGGGGAGAGACCTTTTATCCTTAAATGCTCCTTAAATACTTGTGCCTATAATATCACAAAATAACAAATTGCATGTCAAAGGGGGAGTCTTTCTTGAAATATATATGAATTGTTATGATACTAACATCCCAAGAGACAAACATTTGTTGTCATCATCAAAAAGGGGGAGAATGTATTTTTATCTTGATGTAGGTTTTGATAATGACACAACAAATGGAGAAGTATCAAGGATGTTATGAAGCAATTAATTATGTTTGATGTGGAATTTAAAATGGTTGATGTTTAATTTTGATGAACAATCAAGGACTTATGTTAAAGGCATTTAAGGAAGATTTAATCAAGTATAAGTGATCAACAAATGTGCCAAAAATCAAAGGATTGGAGCCAAGACTCATCAAATATCAAAAAAAGGTGAAACAAAGTGCCAAAATACATGCATCAGGCACTTGAATCGATTCACACAGCCAAGGACAGCCACATGAATCGATTCATTCGAAGTTAAAGGCCCAGGATTGCATTTTGAAAGGATTGAATCGATTCATCCAGCCATTGAATCGATTCATACGCCTGGCAGAGTCTGAAATTGCATAGATTCACTCATTAAATAATTTGAAATTCAAATGGAGACATGGTGCAGCACGGTTCCACACTTTTTCCCTCTCCACATGCATGTGTCCCATTGAAAATACAATTAAATTAAATATAGGACAAACATGCTTCTTGATGTACATGCCATATTCTCTTGGAGACACTAAAAGGTTTCTTGGAATTGGAATGCCAAGTTGAATGGAGACACACATGCCTAACACTTCAAGCTCCCAAGGAATTAAATATTACACATGCCATGCCTCATGGAGCCTATAAATAGAGAAGGAGTTGAAGGCAAAACTTACACCAAGCATTTGAAGCATTTCCATTTGCTTTCTTCCTCCTCCATTCTCTTGCTCTTCTACTTACTCTCTTTAATCTTTGATTGCTATATTTCTTGAGAGTTAATTTGTGGGAAAATTATATTTGTGTACTTAACTTGCATATCCTCTCTTTGAGAGTTACTATCTTGTGTAAGCTTTAAACTTGTATCTCCACTCTAGTGAGAGAGTTTCCTTGTACACTTAAAACACTAAACTTCATAGAAATCTTGGGTTGGGTTTCAACCTTATAATTGTGAGATTGAGAGATTGGGTTGGGTGCCCTTGTACTTGTGAGGATTGGATTCTTGAGTGTGGGACACTAGGAAGTTGCAATTGCTCAAAGTGTATCTCTAATCTACAATAGTGGAAATCCTCTAAGTGGGTTGCTTAGAGGCGAGACGTACACCGGCGTGGTGGAACTCGTATACATCGGTTTGCAAATCTTTCTTCCCTAAACTCATTTAATTTGTGCACTTAATTTGTTTGCTTAATTCCTTGCTTTATTAATTTGACTAAGTGCATGATACATTAAGTTGAAACCTTCTTTTAATAACATTGTTGAACTTGGACTTAAGCATTTCTTTTGAATCAATCTTTCTAAAGTCCTATAAATTGCTTTGTAACTAAATTGATTCATTATTCAAACCCTTTAAGTAGTTGTTAGTTTGTCTTGTGTATAATTTGTTGCTTTTTGTTATCTAATTTATTATCTTAAATATACATAGTAACAAAAGAATCAATTTCAAGAGCATTCCAAAGAAAATTTTTTAATACTCAATTCACCCCCCCTCTTGAGTAATTGAGGCCACTTGGTTAACAAAAGTGAGTGGAAAAACAAGTGGGGGACAGCTTTTCTGAGTGGGCTGTTAGTGGATTGCTAATGGAAGGGTCACTAGGGATTAAATAAAGATATATGCTGAGTGAGTGCCCATTTCTGGTCGTCCACTATCCATAATGCGCACGATTGAATTTAAATATCATTAAAAGACAAAATTAAAGTCAATACGCACTTCTGTCAGTGAATACCGAGTGAAATTACACTCGGTTAAGAACTATTCTGATTGGAATTCCTACTTCCAAGTCAACAATTGCAAGGCTCGCTTGAGCGAAACTTCAATTCTTCACTCGGAATTCCTTTGAAACCGACTCAGGCACTCGGTTTCTCACTCGGTAATACCTCTTCAGACCGAGTCCTCTCTTTCTCAGAATCTTCACTCAGAAATCCGAGTCTTCCTCACTTTATTCACTCGGTTTAGGCCAATTTCTTCAATTATACTTCCAATTAAGGTTTATTTCAACCATTAGCTCTCGGAACAAGGCATACACGTACGAGTCTCACTCAGTTTTGGTCCAGTGGAGTGTATCTCACTTGGAATTGGCTCCCTCTACCAATTTTCACTCGGTTTCCTAAGCAAATACATAGGAAACCGTTCAGAATCCTTCCCAATTGATTCCACAACTCACTCCAATCGGCAGGAAGCATCAAATCAACATAAACATGAGTATTTATACATTCTTTCACTCGGAATACTCCAATCAGTGTAGTCTCCTTCAGAATAGGGAGTATTTGACTCGGAACCGAGCCTTTCTAGGGTGTTTTGACTCGGATTTTTCTCCTTCACTCGGAATTTTTGATCATTCACTCAGAATTCTTCTCTGTTACTCGGAACAGAGCCCTTTTCACTCGGTTTTTTGCATAATTTCACTAATATTCCATATAAATTCTATTATTATGTGCAAAAATAACATTTTTGAGGTACTACAGACCATCCACAAGGTATATATTGACTTATTCTTGCTTACAAACCCTCCATAATTAAAATTTACAAGGGTAAAAATGGCTTCTAAAAAAAGGGATGTTACAGTTCCCCTCGGGGATAAATAATGGGTCTACTGGGGAGAGTTTTGGGCAACTCGGGGTACTGCCCCTTGACTGGGAGAGAAAAGGAACCAAGGGAACTGTCCCAGTTTAGGAAATCCGGCTGAAGGAGTTAGGGGTTAGGGGTATTGCCCCTTGAACAGAGGAAGCATCTGGCGTGATGCCCCAGTTAGGGAGATTGAAGAAGCTAGGGGTGCTCCCCTTTGACAAAGAGACTTAGGGTGACACCCTAATTCGAACTTTTGGGAGTGTGGGGTACCGCCCTTGGTTGACAAAAGATAACGACCTGAGGGAGATGCCCTAGTTTGAGTTATTTTGAAATTTAGGGTACTGTCCCCTGATTGGAAGAGAAATCTAGGGAGATGCCCCAATTTGAGCTATTTCAGAAATTTGGGGTATTGCCCCTTGATTGGAAGTGGAAGAGAAATCTGGGGAGATGCCCCAGTTTGGAAAGACGGAAAGTTTTAGGGGTATCCCCCTTTAACTGAAAGAGAGAACTCAAAGGATATGCCCCAGTTTGAGCTATTTTGAAATTCAGGGTACTGTCCCCTGATTGGAAGAAAAATCTGGGGAGATGCCCCAGTTTGAGCTATTTTAGAAATTTGGGGTATTTCCCCTTGATTGGAAAAGAGATCTAGGGGAGATGCCCCAGTTTTGGAGGGACTGAAGGAGTTAAGGGTATTGCCTCTTTATTGGAGGAAGGATATGGGGTGATACCCCGGTTTAAACCTTTTTTGAAATTCAGAGCACTACCTCTTGGGCGACAAAAGACCTAGAGGTGATGTTCCAGTTTGGAAAGGAATGATAGACTTGGGGGTAAAATCCCAGGTTTGAAAGATTTGGAGGTTAACAGGATGTCTCATCCAAATTAACCTGTACTTGGCATCATTGCCGGGGAACGAGATACACTATACTGTTGGAATATACCAAGTTGATGAAAATGTGACCCCTAATATGCCTCATGAACGAGACAGGAACCCTGAGAAGATGCCAGCTGATGCTAAAATCCCGAACCATTAACTTGGTGGTGAAAATCTTAGTAAAACAAAATGTGACTCTCGGATTTATACTTATGGCAAGCGCACCAGTCGTTAAAATTGTAATATATTTGATCGTCTCACAGGGATTGTGTGGTAATTACCACAATCATAGACGAGTACAAGCTTAACCAACACAAAATACAGGTAGTTCATTCAGTTTTTATGATTTTAATGTTTTCTAGTTGTTTTTGTATTTTCAGAAACAGAGTTAAGGTGAAATGTGAAAAGTGATAAAAAAAATAGGTCAGGATTGCTTCGGCTCATAATTTCCTCAAGAAACATGCAATTGAAGTATAATCGAACTTCACAATCTAGAGGACAATCCGCTTATGGTTATTCCCTAATTCCTTAGGTGAAAAACACTAATCCTTAAGCAATGAACCTTAATTCCTTAAGTGCTCAATTAACCTAAGAATCTAATGTGAAATTGGAGGTTGAACTCTAACTATTCACCTAAATTGATTAGGCCTGAACTAGTTAGAAAGCTGGAAGTTACCTAAGCTTCAATCATGATTCCTCACTAGTGAAGTTCTTCATCAGTTATGGATTTGTCAATCCAGCAATTCTGCTCCACTCCTCAGCTTGTTCGCCTCAGGATCTAGAAGTCCATCTCCTTGCTCACAGCTTCAAGACTCCATTGCTAACTGATGCTGAAATCCTGAGTCATTAATTTGGTGGTAAAATCTTAGTAAAATAAAATGTGACTCTCGGATTTGCACTTATGGCAAGCGCACCAGTCGTTAAAATTGTAGTATATTTGATCGTCTCACAGGGATTGTGGTAAGTACCTCAATCTAGGACTAGTACAAGCTGAACCAACAGAAAATACATGAAATTCATTCGGTTTTTATGGTTTTAGCGTTTTATAGTTGTTTTTGTATTTTAAGAAACAGAGTTAAAGTGAAATGTGGAAAGTGATTAAAAGAAAATAGGTCAGGATTGCTTCAACTCACAATTTCCTCAAGAAACATGCAATTAAGTATATTTGAACTTCACAATCTAGAGGACAATCTGCTTGTGGTTATTCCCTAATTCCTTAGGTGAAAAACACTAATCCTTAAGCAATGAACCTTAATTCCTTAAGTGCTCGATTAACCTAAGAATCTAATGCGAAATTGGAGGTTGAACTCTAACTATTCACCTAAATTGATTAGGCCTGAACTAGTTAGAAAGCTGGAAGTTACCTAAGCTTCAACCATGATTCCTCACTAGTGAAGTTCTTCATCAGTTCTGGATTTGTCAATCCAGCGATTCTGCTCCACTCCTCAGCTTGTTCGCCTCAGGATCTTCGAAGCCGATCTACTTGCTCACAGCTTCAAGATTCCATTGCTCACCTTCACAATCTCAACCTTAGGGATTTAGAACTCCATTGACTTCGGTTCCATTGAAAGATTGTGGAACGTCATGGAGGAGAGAGTTTAGAGAGATGAAAATGTAGTGAGAGATTGGAATTGGAAAATGAAATGTATTATGTTGTTCTGTCTCTGTGTCTCCTCGCACACCCACATACCCTACTACAGAGTATCTACATGAATATATATAGACATCTAACTAAACTAACTAACTTCACTAATATCTGACAACTGAGTTCTTAATTAAACTCAACTAACTAATTGAATAATTACAGATTAATTAACTAATCATAGCTCAGCTCGTAGCAGATTCCAGCCCATCATTAGCTAATATACAGCTCAGCACCAGCTAATTGACAGCTCACTTCTTAAGTAAGCTTGAGGTTGCAGTAGTAGAGAAGAAGGCTATGGAAGCGAAACAGTACTTCATCAAGTGTGTTGTTGGAGGGAAGGAACAGTGTTTAAATTATTGCCTTTATGCTTCAACTGCTGAGTATTCACTTGAGTGGATTAAACTTCGCTTGAGCGAGTCCGGATTAACACTGCAGTGTTTCTTTCTCGCTTGGGCGTTATGACAAAACTTGGGCAAAGACGGTCTCTTAAAGTTATGCTTGAGTGAGTCCGGATTTCACTAGGACGGATTAAATAATGAATCAGCACATCGGTTTCTTATGTAGCATTCCGATCTTCTTTTCTTTTGGAGCCGGTGTCTTGGGAGTCTTCTTAAGTAAGCTTACTTGAAGTCTCGCTTGGGCGTAGTCTTGCTTTTCTTGAGCGAACTTGGACCCTCGCTTGAGCGGATTTAACTCCTGCTTGGGCGGATTAATTATTCAATCGGTATTCTGTAGTTGGCACTCGGGTTCTTCATGCAATATTTCGAGTCCTTGTTCTCTTTTGGAGTCAGTGTCTTTGAAGTCTTTCTCAGTCGGTCTTTGGACTCTTTTCAGTCGGAATTGAGGAAGTCTCACTCGGATTTATCAAATCTCGCTCGGCTCTGTAGGATTTCACTCGGAATTTTTTTCTTATCTCTAGTCCGCCCTGTTCCTGCACCAATAAACAGCTACATGCCTAGAATTTATACACTGGCTGCTTAGTAAATTTGTAAATACTTCAAAATTCCTTATTTAATTAAAATTTTCAATCGGTTTCTTACATAGATAACATACTTTTGCAATAAATAACTAAAACATGAATTATTAACAAATTATTAAATAATAATAATAAAACTAGACAATACTTAGTAAATTATGTTAAATAATCAGTGGAATAATTAAGTCTTTTCAAGACTTATCACATCCCCAAACTTAAAACTTTGCTTGTCCTCAAGCAAATATTCAGATTAATTAACAATCAGCAATTGATCAACAAAATCAACCTTTCCTTAACTTAGTTCATACTATAATTATTGAATACCGATCATGCTTTCTTCTCACAATTTCTAAAAGTATAAATACTTACACCTCCTTTGGAAGACAAGCTGCTGATGCTTTCCTCACTGGTCGGTGTTTAACTCTTCTCTCGGTGTGTAGGGTAAATAAAATGTACTCATCACCTGCATACTAGTTAGACCAACATAGGCTTGCAACAGTTCTAAACATCATGAAATATGCCAACTCAATCAGATCAGTAAGGGCTTTTTAAGCTTATAATGAGGCTCGGCTAAAGGCTCAATTATTGTTTTTCCGAGTCATAGATAGGTTACAGGATGTGTCCACTGATGCTTTGCCTCAATTCTAACTTACTTGCCTCTACTAACAACTCTCTTAACTTTTCCGACTGGATGCTACTTAATAACTCGTGCTGTTTTGCACTTTCTTTTTCTTTTAGTCCTTCGGACTTTTCCTTTCCTTTTCTTTCTTTTCTTTCCATCTTTTCCGATCGAATTTTTTTTCTTGTGGTGCTTTGCACCTCTTTTTTCTTTTCTGAACTTTGTTCATTTTTCTCTCGGCTTTGCCTTTCTTCCTTTTATTTTTCCATATATTTATCCATAATCAAGGTCGGAGTGTGTCCTTAATTATTGTTAGGCACACTCTTCATCCCCAAACTTAGAGATTGCTAGTCCCTAGCAATAAGCAAAAACCGAGTAATTCACCAGTGGAACATCCAGGGTACTCTAGTCGGGTTTTTCTTGGATAATTAGGCTTGTAATGTTAGGTTTATAAAATGAATAAAAGGGTCTCAGGCTCAAACATAATTATTGGGTCAAAGGATAATTAATAAAATTAGGATGGCTAATTTTTGGCCCTGGCTAAATAATCAAAGAAGGCCTTCATCATTTCCAATTGGTTGACATACGACAATTAGCAAGCACTGAGGCAAATTCTGTCTCACTAGCTAGCATGCAAGCTCACTCGAAAAAAAAAGATAAAACAGGCTCAAAAGCTCATACGAGTATAATAGTTAATCAACCAGTCTTGTCCCCAAACTTAATGTAAGATCATACATCTAGATTGCTAACTAGCATGCCGAGTAAACATTTTAATTAATGATGAAGAATAGTTATGGGAAGGGATCATGAGTTAAGCAAAAACTGATCAATTAACTTATCCGATTACAGCTTAACGCATGAGCAAACTTTAAATTATGAAGACGGATTTGAAATTAAATATAATTAACATATTTTATCAAATAAAGACTCAAAAAATCAAATAAGGAGTCAGAGTACTAGAATACTTCCCTTTTACCTGAGTGGCAGTGCTGGGAAGCGCGAAATCAGATTGGGACTCATGGAGTTTACCAATACATATGAAAAACCGAATAAAACAAACAATTGAATAAGAAAATAAAATTTTCATTACATAATTAAAATTAGAAACAAGTTTACTGTTCAGCAAGCAGTTACAATAGCTTCAAACTAAATACATAGGAAACATCATAAAATCATGGAACAACTGCTTAAACATTCTGATCTTCATCGTCCTTGTCCTGCTGGGAGGGAATCGTGAATCCAATGGAAGCTAACCACGCATCTCTATCAGGTGGGGCTTCTATTTCTGCTGAATGTTCAACCCTCAGTTTCGAGGCAATCTTCCTGAGCATCTGATCGTGGTTCAAAACCCGATCATAAATTTCAAGTTGCATCTTCTTCACAACCTGTAATTCCTGTAACACCAAAAGAATGTCAGAAGAAGAAGAAGAAGAAGAACCAGCTCCTATAGATTGCTTGGGACGTTCTGGTTCTGCGGCTTTAAACTTCACAGCACAGTTTTCAATAGCCTTAACACTTTCAACCTCTGGTGACTCATTTTTCTCACTTGCAGGAGATACATTCCTTTGAACCAGAGGAGATACATCCCTTTGCTCCTGACTTCGACTAGGGACCTGGACAGACGAATCAGATATAGTGATGGTTGCCACTTCTCTTTCATTATCTATTTATTTCCTTCGCACACTTCCTTCTGCAAAGTTTGGTCTAGGTTTCTGCAGAAGTCTTTGTGATCTTCTTTTCATGATGAATGTTAAAATAACGATGATAAACAACCTAATTAAACAAAAATAAGAACAGAAATCCAACAGAAAAACAACAAACCAAACTGTGAGATGCATGGCTTATGAACAGTGGAAAGCAATAATAATGAAACAAGAAGATAATAACCACGAACTGCGAAGTGAAAGAAGTGGAAAGGTAATACCTTGCTTAGAAATCAGAAAGTGTCTTTTCGTCTTCAGCTCAAGTTCAACACAGGTACTGAGGGTTGGAAACTGAAAAGGTTTCGCTTTTATAACGTTGAATTCAATTTTCCAAAAACGCGTAAATGCGGTCAAATTTAATTATTACTTTATTAAATGTATTACTACTATTATTATTATTATGTTTATATATATATATATATTAGATTTTTTTTTTATTTATTATTATTTTTGAATACTCAATTACTAGAGGGGTAGAAGATCGAGGAAGAGTGGGATGACACCAATGTGATGCCAAATGGACATAGGAGAATGGAAGATGGATAAATGAACAAATTATACCGAGTGAATGAATAAATGAATGAAGATAAGTGTATGAGAACGAGCGTGACAATGAATGGACGAGTGAACAACCGTCGTGAGATACGAGTGAACAGAGAAGTGCGTAGAAGAAAGAACGAATGAGAGTAATCTAAGTGAAAGAAAGAACGAGTAGAGGAAACTGAATGATATAGATCTGAGGTATGAAGAATGAGTGAATGACAATGAGAGTTCGGGCAAAGAATAAAAATAACAGGAGTGGAAAATGGAATGAATGAAATACTGAGTCAATGAAAGGCCGAGTAAACAAAACGAATACAGCGAGGGGCCGAGTGAATAGAGAAACTCAGGGAATGAAAAACGAGATGACAGGAAATTGAGTGACTGGAAATACTGAGTGTGACAATCACGAATGAAACACGAGTAGATGAAAAAGAAAAGTACAGCGTGAGAAAACCGAGAAAGAAAATAGGTGGAATGAAACGACGAGTAAATGAATACCGAGTGGATTAAACAGGGTAAATGTGAAAAAACGAATGATCAAACAGCGAGAGGTCGGACAAATAGAAAAACAAGTGAAATAACAGGAAAGAATAGCTGACCGATCGGGCGAACAAAACATGAGTGAAAGATAGACGAAGAAGGAGATAACCTGAGTGGATAAAAGAACCACTACAGTGGAAACTGAATGGATGTATATACTGAGTGGCTGATAAAGAAAAAGAACGAAAGGCGAAGTATTCATGAAATAATGAGTGAAAAAGATCGGGTGAATCAATGATGAATGGACGAATGGAAGAATGACCGAGTGGAATGAAGAACGAGTAAAATAAACTGACCGAGTGAAATGAAGACTGAATGGGATAGAGGAGTACACGAAAGTCAGAATGATATGGAGCGACTGAGTGAGAAAAACGAATGAATATAAGAATGACTGCATAGGGGTCCGAGTGAATCAGAATACCGAATGGATGAAGAAGAAGACGATTGAGTGACAACATGAGTAGACGAGAGAATGAGTGAATGAAAGGCTGGATGAATAACCAACACACGTAGAGAGATCGGGTGATGAAACCGAGGAAGAACTTAGGTGGATTGAAAGCACGAATGAATGAATCAACGACTGAAAGGAAAAGTGGACAACAGAATACCTGAAAAGAAGGACGAGTGAAAGATAAATGAAAGAAACTGAGTGATGAGTGATGGAGCCGAGTGGAAGAAACCGACTACTAGAGAAAGCCGAGTGGATGAATGAAGAAAAGGCCGCGTGAAAATGAGACTAATGGATACAATACTGATTGTGATGACTGAGGAATCCGAGTAATGAAAAGCCGACTGAAATAAGTCACTTTTCACTATCTGACCCGTTCATTACATCAACAATCAGAAATCCTTCCAAGTCTTCCTTTTTATTCACAAAATTTTATTGAAAAATACCGAGTGAAGTTCATTCGGGAAGAAGGGTTAAGACAAGTAACAATTATCCGAGTGTACTATTTCCACTCAACTTAGTACATTTTTCCTCTAAGTGTGAAACAACAATCAGCATTGGCTCGCCTAAGCTACCAGTGCTTCGCCTGAGCAAAATAGAAGAATCAAACTCGGATTTCCTTCTTTAACTTCACAACTTTATTTTATTCAAAGTTCTAAACAAAACAGTCGGAACATAGGGCTGCCTCCCTTGAGCGCTTCTTTAAGGTCACTAGCTTGACCTTATTGTATCTAAGAAGATGACTTCAGTAACAAGGAGGTTTTCTGCCTATCAAACTCTCCTCCAAAGTAGAGTTTGAGTCGCTGGCCATTCACCTTGAAAATCCGATCGGTAGTCGGATCTTTTAATTCGACTGCACTATGAGGAAAAACCTCATTTACAGTAAAAGGCCCGGACCACTTGGATCTAAGTGTTCCGGGGAAGAGTTTCAGTCGGGAATTGAATAACAAAACCTGGTCGTCCTTCTGAAACTCTTTCTTATTAATTCGCTTATCACGCCATTTCTTTGTTTTCTTCTTATAAATGGAGGCACTTTGATAAGCGTTGAGTCGGAACTCCTCTAATTCATGGAGTTTTAAAACTCTTTCCTCCTGAGACTGGTCACAGTCCATGTTTAATAGCTTTGTGGCCCACCACGCTTTTTGTTCCAACTCCACAGGGAGATGGCATGCCTTGCCGTACACCAATTGATACGGGGACATGCCAATCGGAGTTTTGAAAGCTGTTCGGTAAGCCCACAATGCATCATCTAATTTTACAGACCAATCTTTTCTGGATTTTCCGACCACTTTTTCTAAAATTCTCTTGATTTCTCTATTTGACAATTCGACTTGTCCACAAGTCTGTGAATGGTAAGGAGTGGATATCTTATGTAAAACCTCATAGTGACGCAGGGCTTTTTCCATTATCTTATTGCAAAAATGTGAACCCCCATCACTAATAATTACTCTCGGAACTCCAAACCTAGAGAAAATATTCTTCTTAATGAACCTAAGCATAACCTGTGCATCATTGGTTCTGGTCGGAATTGCCTCCACCCATTTGGAGACGTAGTCCACAGCAACAAGAATGTATTCGTTGGAGAACGACTTAGGGAAGGGTCCCATGAAGTCGATACCCCAAACGTCAAATAATTCCATAATTAGAATGTTCATCAAAGGCATGCCAGCTTTTGCGGAGAGACCTCCACTCCTTTGACATTTATCATACCTTTTGACATATTCCTTAAAATCCTGAAAGATAGTTGGCCAGTAAAAGCCACTCTGTAACACCTTTGCTGCGGTACGGGAGGCACCATGATGGCCTCCATAGTAAGAATCGTGGCAGTGCCACAAGAGCCTTTCTTGCTCGAATTCAGGCACACAGCGCCTGATTACTCCATCTATGCCTATTTTAAACAAAAATGGATCATCCCAAAGAAAAGCCTTACTATCATGAAAGAATTTTTTTCTCATTTGGGATGTCCAACCATCAGGTACCACTGAGGCACTTTTAAAGTTTGCCATGTCAGCGTACCATGGCCCAGTTATAATGGCCATAAACTTTTCGTCTGGAAATTCTTCTTTTATTAAGACAGAATCCGACTCAACTTCCAAACGAGACAATTGGTCTGCAACTGAGTTCTCTACTCCTTTTTTGTCTCGTATTTCTAAGTCAAACTCTTGGAGTAACAGAACCTACCTAATTAGTCTCGGTTTAGACTCTTTTTTAGCTAGTAAATACTTGATTGCCGAGTGGTCTGTATAAACAATGACTTTGGCACCAATCAAGTATGCACGAAATTTATCAAATGCATACACCACAGCAAGCATTTCTTTTTCAGTCGTGGTGTAATGTATTTGATTTTCATTTAACACCTTACTAGCATAATAGATCACATGAGTTAATTTCTCTTTTTTCTGACCCAGTACAGCTTCGATTGCAAAGTCACTTGCATCACACATCAATTCAAACGGTAAAGACCAGTCGGGTGATGCAAGGATTGGAGCTGAAGTCAAACTTTGTTTCAATTTTTCAAATGCCTTGACACAGTTTTCATTAAATGCAAACACCTGATCTTTCACAAGCAAGTCGGTCAAAGGCTTAGCTATTTTTGAAAAATCTTTTATGAATCTTCTATAGAACCCAGCACATCCTAAAAAACTCCTTACTCCTTTCACATTGATCGGAGGAGGAAGTTTTTCAATAATTTTAATTTTTGCTCGGTCCACCTGCATGCCCTCAGCAGAAATCCTATGGCCAAGGACTATCCCTTCCTTAACCATAAAGTGGCATTTCTCCCAGTTAAGAACGAGATTAGTCTCTTGACATCTCATTAGCACCTTAGCTAGGTTGCTGAGGCATGTGTCAAAATTGCTCCCAAATACCGAGAAGTCATCCATGAATACTTCAATAAATTTCTCCACTATATCCCCAAAAATTGCCAGCATGCACCTTTGGAAGGTTGCTGGAGCGTTGCACAAGCCGAACAGCATGCGCCTGTATGCAAAAATTCCATAGGGACATGTGAAGGCAGTCTTTTCTTGATCCTTCGGGTCAACCACAATTTGATTATAACCCGAGTACCCATCAAGAAAACAATAGTACTCATGTCCTGATAACCTTTCAAGCATTTGATTAACAAACGGAAGGGGGAAATGGTCCTTCCGAGTAGAGTTATTCAGCCTTCTGTAATCAATGCATATCCTCCATCCTGTAGTTGGCCGAGTGGCAATGATTTCACCCTGGTCATTTCTTACAGTCGTCATTCCTCCCTTCTTGGGCACCACTTGGACTGGGCTAATCCAAGTGCTGTCCGAGATCGGGTAAATGATTCCCGCATCAAGGAGCTTGACCATTTCCTTTCTCACAGCTTCCTTCATAATGGGGTTCAGTCTACGTTGTGGCTGAACAACAGGGGAATAGTCATCCTCCATCAGGATTTTATGCATACAAAAGGATGGACTGATTCCCTTCAAGTCAGAAATGTTCCAGCCAATGGCAGATTCATGAGCCTTTAATACCCCAACTAATTTATTCTCATCATCTTCTTTTAAGTCGGCACTAATAATGACAGGATGAGTGTCATTCCCTCTCAAGAAAACATATTTCAAATGAGAAGGTAAAGGTTTTAAATCACATTTTTCTTCCAAAAATTCCTTTCCTTTCTCATCTTCAGTATTTTCTAAATCATTTTTCTTTTCGAAATCACCTACTTCCAAAACTTCCAGTAGGTCCAGTATTTCCGAGTGAGAGTCAATTGACTCGGTCTCAGAGTCAAAATCATCTTCTAAAAAAGTTTGTAAAGCCTCTTCCTTAGTTTTTAGCAGTAAGGGAGTCTGGTAATTTTCAACCTCTTCAATCATTAGGCAATCCATCCGTTCAGTCGGATATTTCATGGAATTGAAGACATTAAAAATTACTTGTTCCTCCTGAACTCTCAGCATGAGTTCACCCTTTTCCACATCAATCAATGCTCTGCCCGTAGCTAGGAAGGGTCTATCTAAGATCAAAGGGATCTCTCGGTCAGCTTCCATATCCAACACTATAAAGTCTGCTGGAAAGATAAATTTATCAACTTTTACTAACAAATCTTCCAGCATCCCTTGGGGATATTTAATGGACCTGTCAGCCAACTGCAAGGACATGTGAGTCGGTTGCAAGTCATTAATTCCCAGTTTTTTCATTAAAGATAAAGGCATCAGGTTTATACTGGCTCCTAGATCACAGAGAGCACTTCCTACATGAATATCCCCTATTGCACACGGTATTGTGAAAGATCCAGGATCCTCTAGCTTTTAGGGAAGTTTCTTTTGAATGATTGCGCTACACTCTTGAGTGAGAGTAATCATTTCATCCCCCCTAAGCTTCCTCTTCTTAGACAATAGTTCTTTTAAAAATTTTGCATAAGAAGGCATCTCCTGCAATGCCTCAGCAAAAGGGATATTAATGTGAAGTTTCTTAAAGACCTCTAAGAACCTAGCAAACTTCTGCTCCTCTATTTTCTTTTTAAACCTGTGCGGAAATGGAGCATTCCTTAGTTTTTCAGGAGTCAGCTTAGAAGCTTCCTCCAGAATCAAATCAACCTTTTTCTTTTTCTTTAGATGGACTTTATTTTCTTTTTCTTTTTCTGATTCATTCTTATTTTCTACTTCATCTTTATTGCCCTGCTCGGTTTCTTGTATTATTTCTTTTTCTTTTTCTGAACCTATTTCTTGACCCGGAGATGGAGAAATAATTTTTCCACTCCTAGTAATTATGGCCTTGCAATGTTCCCTTGGATTTACCTCGGTATCTCCAGGGAAATTGCCTGCTTGCCTCTCAGCTAATTGTTTAGAAAGCTGTCCTACTTGATTTTCTAAATTCCTTATGGATGCTTCCTGATTCTTAAAACTGCCCTGAGTGGCCTGGATAAACTGAGAAAGTATATTCTCGAGTTCGGATTTTTCTTTAACAGGAGGGTGAGAAGGTTGTTGTGGTCTATTTGTTGGTTGACTCGGTGGGATATTCTGATTCAGATGTGGACCTTTCTGCCAGGAAAAATTGGGGTGGCTCCTATAATTAGGATTAAAGGAATTAGAAGAATAATTCCTTTGATACTGTTGCTGCCTGATGAGGATGTGGTATGGTGATGTGTTTGAGATATTGGAATGAAGAGTTCACTGAGAGAGAATCAAGTTTGTATAATATGAACTCAATGAAATGAATGTGCCAAGTTTAAACACAGAAGTTGTAATATAGTATAGTTGTCGTTCCACTGAGGAGGTGCTAGAATGAAGATCTTAGTTTGAATTGATTAGGCAGAAAGTTTTTGGTTGGATTTGTTATGAATGATATTGAATGAGAAACAGTAAGTAACAAATAACAGAGAATAGCACTTGCAAAAGATAACAGTAAATGATGTTGGAAAAATCAGTTTTGTAAAACAGGGATTGGCTTCATCACATCTTCACCTCTGTAAGCTGCATAAGTCTTCATATAAGTAAATCGAAAAGATAAGTTCTACGTCACAATCAAAGTCATTTGTATCGATCCCTCGACTACAAAATTCATAAGAATGATTTTCAAACCGCTGATCCCTCAGTCACTTTGGAAATCATTCCAGCATTATCGATCGATTATTTTGACGTTTATTGCATTAGACGCCATCCCTAGCTACCTACTCACAACAAGTATTTCTTTCAGATTCTGCTTTCAAAAGTCACTTCCCAGCATACTTGAGAAAACTTAGAACAAGAAAATAGTGATCAAGTACTTTCAGGCATTAAACGCAGAAGGAAATACAGAAACTTATCAAATCTCATTACTCAATAAAAACTTACAACAGCATTACTTCAGTGTTGAATGGATTACAGCCAATCCCATAAGGGAGATTAGTTACTCATGCCTTGCATTTTCACCATCAAAGGAATGAATACAGAAAATGGAAAGTGTGAATAAAAATACAGAGGATGAATCTGATGTATGATGTGTTCTCTTGTGTTCTGTTTGCAGCTTGATTTATAGGGGTTTTGGTTCAGCTTCTCTTGCCCACTTGCGTAGAACCCATGCAGCATCTTTCAGAGACTGGTGGAAACAGAAGAAAGTGGATGAGTTTGCATCGCATTATTGGTGAATAAAGAATTAAGAAACCCATGCTGTGTGAGTCATGCTTGAGCTTGATGGTCACGTTCAAGCGTGAAGGGCTCTGATGCTTTTTGATTGTCTTGCGCTTGAGCTTCCTTGACCACGCTTAAGCGTGGTTCCTTTGTTTAGCATATGCTTGATCCTTCGCTTCAAGCTGGGCCTGTTACGCTTTAAGCGAGCTCCTCTATCCCAACAGATGTATTCCATGCTCAAGCCACGCTCAAGCCATGCTCAAGCGGGATCGAGTTTACGCCCAAGCGGCTCCTTCCCACGCTTGAGCGTGAGATGACCCTGATGCTATTCCTTCTTTCAATTCAGTCACGCTTGAGCTCCATGTTGTCACGCTTGAGCGTCAGTCATGCATGAAGTCACGCTTGAGCGAGCTCGGGCTCACGCTCAAGCGTGAGAGGCTGTTGGTGTGTTCCTTATTATTTCACTTGGGCGCATGGACAACGTAAGCTTTTGTTTCCTCTACGCTCAGGCGTGTAGTGTACCACGCTCAAGTGTCCTTGCTTGATGCTCTTTGTTTCTTCAAGGCTTTTGACAATTTGTTTACTGATTTTCAAATTTCAAGCTTCTTTTCTTAATACTCTCTTTATAATCAAAATCATGCTCAATTATTTATCAATTTTGTTAAGTTATTCAGAAAATGGGTCTAATTGAGTCATGAATTTAATCATAAAATAAGCACTCATCAAACTCTCCCCAACCTAGATTTTTGCTTGTCCTCAAGTAAAAAGAAATTTTGGAAAGGGAATCAAGCATTCAAAAATCTGAGTTTCTGTTGCAGACAAAAAGTTTAAAAGACAATAATCTGAGTTGATGTCTAGGCAAATGATACCAATTCCTTAAAATGTAATGCACCATTACCTTGTTCATGAAGCATGTAACCCATTGCTGTAAGAATAGAGAACTCTCATTATTTCTTACCAGGTGTCTGTTTCGCTCATCCATCATTAGAACTGCTCAGTTAACATTGGCCGTCATTTCTAGTAAAACCAAAATTCAAATGAATAGCAAGGATCAAAAGGTCTTTTAAGGATGTAATGAGGCTGGGTTGACAAGAATCTTTGGTTTTTCTTGGTTTCAAAACGCATGTTCAAAGAAGAGCATAAGTGCTTTTGGTTAATTTATTTAACAATTTAGAAGGCTTCTTCTTTGCATTGAAACTTCAGACTTTTCCTTTGTTTTCTTCCAGCTCTTTTATACCTTTTTAGAGAGCTTACTATTCTTCTTTTTGCATTTTCTTCTACTGCCTCCATTTGTTTCATCTCCTTTTGAGAAAAAAAATATTTTATGCTCTTTTTCAAAATGAACATGCAGGTAGGATAGGATTTTTGCTTTTATACTTAGCTTAGGGTAGAAAAAAAATTTCATGCTTTTATGGCTCAAAGATGGGATGCCAAAAAAAATCGGATATTTTTATCAGGGTAGCTTTTTGGCTCTTGGCTAACTATGTTTTCAAAATTGCCTTATCACTTCCTTGCTTGTTTCTTAAGAAAAAGGTTTAATTAGAAAATCAGTCAATGCTAATTTAACAAATTCAAATGAGGCTCTCAGTGTTTAGATTTCTCACTTCTCATCAAGATATAAGGCTTACTTCCTTATTTTAACAGAAAAGGGGTTCAAGTCATGTGAACAGGCAAAAGTACATGCATTCCAGTTCCTTGGTTCTTAATTTAGTCATTTTGCCTAAAAAAATCAGTGTTATTGCCTAAAAATATTCTGCTGCTTAGAAACTTTTCTTGTTCAAAAAGTAAAATCTTTGGTTGGGTTTTTCCAAAATGGTATAACTGCAAGCATGTAATGGTATATCCAAACAATCAACCAAAAGCATAAAAATTTTAAAAATTTTCAAAGTATGCTGTAGTAATGTTAGACAAAACTAACTTCAAGTAAACTAAAGCAATAAAAACTAAAGCAGTAAACTCATCACTCATCCTTAGAAGAGTCATCCTCTGTCTCATGTTTCATTGCTGTAGGCCCTTGTGAGGAGGGTCCTGGTCTAGCCTATGAAGTCTCACCCCTCCTAAGAAAGAAGGCCTATCCCCAGGCTAAACAATGTGGGATGCAAACTTACTTTCGGATAATGAGTGGGATGAATTTGATGAGCTGCCTGAAAAATAAAAGAAAAATTCAATCTTAGGATAAAATTTACTTAAAATAAAATCAACAGGATGAAAAGAAAACATAAAAGATTGGGTTGCCTCCCAATAAGTGCTTGTTTAATGTCATTAGCTTGACGCCTGATAGATTTTTCAATATGGATCATGGAGTTGGTGGATGAGAGTGTTGAGTTTTTCCACCTCCTTGCCTAAGTCAGGCCTTGGCTTTCTTCCTTTCTGTTTTTCAAGTGCACCTTCAATAGCAAAATCAGTTTGTTCTTTTTGCACTCGAATTTTTACTTTTCTGTCATCCACATCTATGATGACTTTGGCCGCTTTCAAGAATGGTCTCCCTAGTATTAGAGGAACTTCAGAATCTTCCTCCATATCTATGACAACAAAGTTCTCATGAAATTCAAATTTATCAACTTTGACCTCAATATTTTCAGCAATACCATAAGGGGTTTTTATTGATTGATCTGCCATTTTTAAAGTCATGTTTGTTGGCTTTACTAAAAAATCCCCTATACTTTTAAGTGTGGATAATGGCATCAAATTTACACTAGCACCAAGATCTAATAAAGCTTTACTTTTTGAAAGATTTCCAATAGTAACGGGAATAGAAAAACTCCCTGGATCTTTGGTGTTATAAGGTACTGCTTCAGGTGTGATAGCATCATGTCCATCTTCTTCCTCAGTTATTTCCTCAGTCAGTGTGGTTACAGCCTTGCAATGCTCTATTGGGTTTGTTTCAGTGTTTGTTCCATACTGAGGCTTCTGTTTCTCAGCAAGTTGTTGGGCTAGTTGTCCCAATTGTGTTTCCAAGTTCCTAAGTGATGCCTCATTGTTCTTTTGATTTGCTAAAGAAGTTTGCATAAATTTTTCCAAGGTGTCCTCTAATCTAGAAGTTCTCTCCACCAAAGAAGGACCATTATTTTGATATGGTTTATTTGAAGAGCTGGGCTCTTACTTCCTTCCTTGGTTTTGGTTACTTCTCCATCCCTAAAACGGTTGGTTAGAAAAATTTGAATTGAAATTACCAGACCTTCCTTGGTTGTTCATGAAGTACACAGTTGCTTCTTGTGAACCACAGTTTTCATTGAGATGATCTCCTCCACAAAAGTTACATGTGACAGGCATTTGTTGTTGCCCTGGTTGTGATGATTGTACTGCATGTAATTGTTGTGGAAGATTGGATATCTTTTTGGTCAATGCCTCTAATTGTTGGGTCAGAATTTTGTTTTGTGCTAAAATGGCATCTGTGGTGTTTAAGTCAAGGACTCCTTTCTTTTGAACTTGCTGACGATCATGTTGAGCTTGGTAGTCTGTTGAGGATAAAGCTTCTATTATCCTTATGGCTTGGTCAGCATCCACTGTCATCATTGTTCCTCCTGCTACTGCATCTAAAATCATTTTAGTGTCAGCCCTTAAACCACTGTAAAAAATATTAAGTTGTGCAATATCTTCAAGTCCATGGTTTGGGCATTTTCTGAGCAGTGATTTAAAGCGTTCCCATGCCTCACAAAAAGGTTCATCTTGGCCTTGTCTAAATGTTGTAATATCTGATTTGGCCTTGATGAATCTAGATGGAGGAAAGAACCTTTGTAGAATTTTTTCTTCAACTATGTTCCAGCTATTCAAACTTTGATTTGGATGAGATTGTAACCACTCCTTTGCTTTTCCTGCTAAAGAGAAAGGAAATAGTCTTAAATATGCAGCATCAATAACATCTTGGTCAAATCCCATGGTTCCAACCAATTCATAGAATGTGTCCAAGTGAGTGTATGGATCTTCACTGGACATTCCATGGAATTGATGTGAACTAATCAAACTCAGAAATGCTGGTTTCATTTCTAGTGCTCTGACAGTGTTTGGAATTGTAATGCTTGAGAAATGTCTTGGCCCTTGCTGTAAAGCATAGTCTCCAAGTGTTCTCCTTGGTGGATTTTGATTATTGCTGTTGTCATCCATTGTATCAGAGGAAGTTTGTCCTACGTGGAAGTTCTGCTTGGCTTTCTTGATTTTCTTGAGGAACCTGTCTATCTCAGGATCAAATGCAAGTTGTTCTTTTGTACCCTGTCCTCTCAAGATCATAAATCAAGAACTCACAGTAGCAAGGTTACTAAAAAAAATAAAAACAAATTGCAAACAAATTTATTTACACTGTCTTGTCAATTCAATGCTAAAGATATTCAAACTTAAATCACCTCCCCGGCAACGGCGCCAAAACTTGATGAGGATGTGGTATGGTGATGTGTTTGAGATATTGGAATGAAGAGTTCACTGAGAGAGAATCAAGTTTGTATAATATGAACTCAATGAAATGAATGTGCCAAGTTTAAACACAGAAGTTGTAATATAGTATAGTTGTCGTTCCACTGAGGAGGTGCTAGAATGAAGATCTTAGTTTGAATTGATTAGGCAGAAAGTTTTTGGTTGGATTTGTTATGAATGATATTGAATGAGAAACAGTAAGTAACAAATAACAGAGAATAGCACTTACAAAAGATAACAGTAAATGATGTTGGAAAAATCAGTTTTGTAAAACAGGGATTGGCTTCATCACATCTTCACCTCTGTAAGCTGCATAAGTCTTCATATAAGTAAATCGAAAAGATAAGTTCTACGTCACAATCAAAGTCATTTGTATCGATCCCTCGACTACAAAATTCATAAGAATGATTTTCAAACCGCTGATCCCTCAGTCACTTTGGAAATCATTCCAGCATTATCGATCGATTGTTTTGACGTTTATTGCGTTAGACGCCATCCCTGGCTACCTACTCACAACAAGTATTTCTTTCAGATTCTGCTTTCAAAAGTCACTTCCCAGCATACTTGAGAAAACTTAAAACAAGAAAATAGTGATCAAGTACTTTCAGGCATTAAACGCAGAAGGAAATACAGAAACTTATCAAATCTCATTACTCAATAAAAACTTACAACAGCATTACTTCAGTGTTGAATGGATTACAACCAATCCCATAAGGGAGATTAGTTACTCATGCCTTGCATTTTCACCATCAAAGTAATGAATACAGAAAATGGAAAGTGTGAATGAAAATACAGAGGATGAATCTGATGTATGATGTGTTCTCTTGTGTTCTGTTTGCAGCTTGATTTATAAGGGTTTTGGTTCAGCTTCTCTTGCCCACTTGCGTAGAACCCATGCAGCATCTTTCAGAGACTGGTGGAAACAGAAGAAAGTGGATGAGTTTGCATCGCATTATTGGTGAATAAAGAATTAAGAAACCCATGCTGTGTGAGTCACGCTTGAGCTTGATGGTCACGCTCAAGCGTGAAGGGCTCTGATGTTTTTTGATTGTCTTGCGCTTGAGCTTCCTTGACCACGCTTAAGCGTGGTTCCTTTGTTTAGCATATGCTTGATCCTTCGCTTCAAGCTGGGCCTGTTACGCTTTAAGTGAGCTCCTCTATCCCAACAGATGTATTCCACGCTCAAGCCACGCTCAAGCCACGCTCAAGCCACGCTCAAGCGGGATCGAGTTTACGCCCAAGCGACTCCTTCCCACGCTTGAGCGTGAGATGACCCTGATGCTATTCCTTCTTTCAATTCAGTCACGCTTGAGCTCCATGTTGTCATGCTTGAGCGTCAGTCATGCATGAAGTCACGCTTGAGCGAGCTCGGGCTCACGCTCAAGCGTGAGAGGCTGTTGGTGTGTTCCTCATTATTTCACTTGGGCGCATGGACAACGTAAGCTTTTGTTTCCTCCACGCTCAGGCGTGTAGTGTACCACGCTCAAGTGTCCTTGCTTGATGCTCTTTGTTTCTTCAAGGCTTTTGACAATTTGTTTACTAATTTTCAAATTTCAAGCTTCTTTTCTTAATACTCTCTTTATAATCAAAATCATGCTCAATTATTTATCAATTTTGTTAAGTTATTCAGAAAATGGGTCTAATTGAGTCATGAATTTAATCATAAAATAAGCACTCATCACTGCCCCATATAATTCACTTGCTCGAAAGGCACAACTGGATCACACATTCCATTTTCATGGTCTCCACCACAAAAATCACAACTAATCATAGAAACTTGGCTCGGCTTTTGGAGTTCTGAAATATGAATGCTTAATTTTTCCAAAGCCTGAGTCATTAATTTGCTCTGAGCCAGATAAGCATCTTGTGATTCTAATTCTAATATTCCTCTCCTAGGGACTTGGTTTCTCTCACTAATCAGGCATTCATTAGAAGCCATCACATCAATCAGCTCTATAGCTTCTTCTACAGTTTTAGTTGTTAATGAGCCTCCAGCCGAGGCATCTATCAAGACTCTGGTAGCTGGCCTGACACCATTATAGAAAATAGTCACCTGCTGTACATCAGAAATCTGATGATGAGGACATCTCCTCAGACTTTCTTTGTACCTATCCCATGCTTCCATCAAGGATTCACCTTCTCTTTGCTGGAAATATGTGATTTCATTACGCAGCTTTGCATATTTAGAAGGTGGAAAGTATTTAATCAAAAATTTCCTTTGCAAATCCTCCCAGGTGGAAATACTGCCTCTCGGTTGACCCTACAACCAGGCTTTTGCTCGGTCCCTTAGAGAAAATGGAAACAACCTTAGTCGGATTGCTTCCTCAGGGACCCCATTCATTTTTACTGTATCACATATTTGGAGGAAAGTTGCTAAATGCAAATTTGGATCCTCAACCTCACTTCCTCCGAATTGTTCATTTCTTACCAACTGTAGTAAAGCTAGTTTTAGTTCAAAATTGTTAGCTGCAATTGGTGGCCTAAGGATGCTAGCTTGCGATCCTTCTTCAGTCGGCCTGGAGTAGTCACCTAGTGTAACTCTCCTCTGTTTTATTTCTTTTTCTTCTTTTTGCTTTTTCTCTTTTCTTAATCTACGTTCTAACAAATCGATGTCAGGATCAAAGAAGAAAGGTTCTCCTCTGCTCCTTGACTGCATACAACAATTGTTAACACAACAAAAACAACTCACAGCTACGACTACTTGAAACAATAACTACTAAGAAAAATACGTATTGACTGCACACAGAAACAAAAGCAAATGGTTCAGTCTAGTACCGGTCCAAGGATTGTTGATATTACTCAACAATCCCTGGCAACGGCGCCATTAACTTGATGTTGAAATCCTGAGTCATTAATTTGGTGGTAAAATCTTAGTAAAATAAAATATGACTCTCGGATTTGCACTTATGGCAAGCGCACCAGTCGTTAAAATTGTAGTATATTTGATCGTCTCACAGGGATTATGGTAAGTACCTCAATCTAGGACTAGTACAAGCTGAACCAACAGAAAATACATGAAATTCATTCGGTTTTTATTTTTTTAGCGTTTTATAGTTGTTTTTGTATTTTGAGAAATAGAGTTAAAGTGAAATGTGGAAAGTGATTAAAAGAAAACAGGTCAGGATTGCTTCAACTCACAATTTCCTCAAGAAACATGCAATTAAGTATATTCGAACTTCACAATCTAGAGGACAATCCGCTTGTGGTTATTCCCTAATTCCTTAGGTGAAAAACACTAATCCTTAAGCAATGAACCTTAATTCCTTAAGTGCTCGATTAACCTAAGAATCTAATGCGAAATTGGAGGTTGAACTCTAACTATTCACCTAAATTGATTAGGCCTGAACTAGTTAGAAAGCTGGAAGTTACCTAAGCTTCAGCCATGATTCCTCACTAGTGAAGTTCTTCATCAGTTCTGGATTTGTCAATCCAGCGATTCTGCTCTACTCCTCAGCTTGTTCACCTCAGGATCTTCGAAGCCGATCTACTTGCTCACAGCTTCAAGATTCCATTGCTCACCTTCACAATCCCAACCTTAGGGATTTAGAACTCCATTGACTTCGGTTCCATCGAAAGATTGTGGAACGTCATGGATGAGAGAGTTTAGAGAGATGAAAATGTAGTGAGAGATTAGAATTGGAAAATGAAATGTATTACATTGTTCTGTCTCTGTGTCTCCTCGCACACCCATACACCCTACTACAGAGTATCTACATGAATATATATAGACATCTAACTAAACTAACTAACTTCACTAATATCTGACAACTGAGTTCTTAATTAAACTCAACTAACTAATTGAATAATTACAGATTAATTAACTAATCATAGCTCAGCTCGTAGCAGATTCCAGCCCATCATTAGCTAATATACAGCTTAGCACCAGCTAATTGACAGCTCACTTCTTAAGTTAGCTTGAGGTTGCAGTAGTAGAAAAGAAGGCTATGGAAGCGGAATAGTACCGCATCAAGTGTGTTGTTGGAGGGAAGGAACAATGTTTAAATTACTGCCTTTATGCTTCAGCTGCTTAGTATTCGCTTGAGCGGATTAAACTTCGCTTGAGCGAGTCCGGATTAACACTGTAGTGTTTCTTTCTCGCTTGGGCGTTATGACAAAACTTGGGCGAAGACGGCCTCTTAAAGTTATGCTTGAGTGAGTCCAGATTTCACTAGGACAGATTAAATAATGACTCAGCACATCGGTTTCTTATGTAGCATTCCGATCTTCTTTTCTTTTGGAGCCGGTGTCTTGGGAGTCTTCTTAAGTAAGCTTACTTGAAGTCTCGCTTGGGCGTAGTCTTGCTTTTCTTGAGCGAACTTGGACCCTCGCTTGAGCGGATTTAACTCCCGCTTGGGCGGATTAATTATTCAATCGGTATTCTGTAGTTGGCACTCGGGTTCTTCATGCAATATTCTGAGTCCTTGTTCTCTTTTGGAGTCAGTGTCTTTGAAGTCTTTCTCAGTCGGTCTTTGGACTCTTTTCAGTCGGAATTGAGGAAGTCTCACTCAGATTTATCAAATCTGGCTCGGCTCTGTAGGATTTCACTCGGAATTTTCTTCTTATCTCGAGTCCGCCCTGTTCCTGCACCAATAAACAGCTACTTGCCTAGCATTTATACGCTGGCTGCTTAGTAAATTTGTAAATACTTCAAAATTCCTTATTTAATTAAAATTTTCAATCGGTTTCTTACATAGATAACATACTTTTACAATAAATAACTAAAACATGAATTATTAACAAATTATTAAATAATAATAATAAAACTAGACAATACTTAGTAAATTATGTTAAATAATCAGTGGAATAATTAAGTCTTTTCAAGACTTATCACTAACCTTCGCAATCCCAACCTTAGGGATTTAGAACTCCATTGACTTCGGTTCCATCGAAGGATTGTGGAACGTCATGGAGGAGAGGATTTAGAGAGAGAAAAATGTGTAGTGAGATGTTTGAAGTGTGATCCGTCCTTTACGGGGGGTGTAAAGTTATGATCCTGAAACAGCTCAATCTGATACAAAGCGATATGTATAAATGTTCAGATATGGAGTGTCTACGTATGTTGAGGCGGAGTCTGGACCACACTGGGGCGGAGTGTAACTCACTCTATGGCAATGTAGTAGTCCGCCTGGAATTGCCTCCTATGCCTTGACACGGAGTGCAGTATACGCGGGGGCGGTGTCCCAGTCCGCCTGGAGGAGTCCTCTCAGCCTTGACCCGATTTGGGGTGGTACCTGCAATTATTCTCCGACGCTCAAGTCAGTATTTCAGAATACTTTAAGACTTAGAAAGACGATCAGAGAGAATTATGCAAGTAAGAGAGTGTAAGGTTCAGAAATGGGGGGAGAGCCCCTGTATACCTTTTTGCTGAGGTTTATATACCTGTCACTGGTGCTCTATTATTGGTAGGGCCCGTTCCTTGTTTTCTAGCATAAAGCAAGAAAGACAGTGGGTCCCTGTGTCGTTCACGAGCACCGTTATTGTAGTAGGTATTTCTACTTACTTGGGAAGCGTGAATGCTTTATTATTTTATTGTTATTCCCCTTTATGCGTAACAGTGTGATTCCCATTATTAACCTCTCAAGACAGAGTCAACCTCGTGCCGGGGTTGTGAGTATGGGTTCGCTACGTAGTATGGGACGTTCAATATTCCGTCTGTGTTGAGCCTATGGCTTGGCGGAGTAATATGCATTCTGGCGGCGTTACATGCCTAGGCGGGGTTACTTCCCTTGGCGGAGTAACTTGCCTTGGCGGAGTAACTTACCTTGGTGGAGTATCATGCCTAGGCGGAGTATCATGCCTAGGCGGAGTTATGACCCTTGACAGGGTAACATGCCTAGGCGGAGTGTCATGCCTTGGCGGAGTGACATGCCTAGGCGGAGTTACTTGCCTTCATCGTATATACTCCGTATTTGAAGCGTATTTACCTCGTTCGAAATGCTGACCTGGCAAAGCATTACAGCCATGCTCTTGGGGGCCGGTGTTAGGACCGGATAATATGCCCCCTAGCTTGTTATGGTGACTGGCGAAGTCACTGTAATGAGCTATAACACTTAAGTTTAGCTTTTATAAGAAGGCGGAGTAGCCTCTTAGGAATTTCAAAGTAGATTCCGTAAGGAGGCGGAGTAGCCTCTTAGGAATTTCAAAGTAGATTCCGTAAGAAGGCGGAGTGGCCTTTTAGGAATTTCCCAAGAGTTGTATTCCCTAAGAAGGCGGAATAGCCTCTTAGGAATTTCAACGAGATTAATTCCGTAAGAAGGCGGAGTAGCCTCCTAGGAATTTCAATGAGATTAATTCCGTAAGAAGGCGGAGTAGCCTCTTAGGAATTTCCAAGGAGTTGTATTCCGTAAGAAGGCCGAGTAGCCTCTTAGGAATTTCCAAGGAGTTGGATTCCGTAAGAAGGCGGAGTAGCCTCTTAGGAATTTCCATGGAGTTAGATTCCGTAAGAAGGCGGAGTAGCCTCTTAGGAATTTTAATGAGTTGGATTCCGTAAGAAGGCGGAGTAGCCTCTTAGGAATTTCCAAGGAATTGGATTCCGTAAGAAGGCAGAGTAGCCTCTTAGGAATTTCCAAGGAATTGGATTCCGTAAGAAGGCGGAGTAGCCTCTTAGGAATTTCCATGAGATTGGATTCCGTAAGAAGGCGGAGTAGCCTCTTAGGAATTTCAACGAGTTAGATTCCGTAAGAAGGCGGAGTAGCCTCTTAGGAATTTCCATGAGATTGGATTCCGTAAGAAGGCGGAGTAGCCTCTTAGGAATTTCCAAGAAGGTGGATTCCGTAAGAAGGTGGAGTAGCCTCTTAGGAATTTCCATGGAGTTAAATTCCGTAAGAAGGCGGAGTAGCCTCTTAGGAATTTCAATGAGATTGGATTCCGTAAGAAAGCGGAGTAGCCTCTTAGGAGTTTCCAAGGAGTTTGATTCCGTAAGAAGGCGGAATAGCCTCTTAGGAACTTCAATGAGTTGGATTCCGTAAGAAGGCGGAGTAGCCTCTTAGGAATTTCCATGGAGTTAGATTCCATAAGAAGGCGGAGTAGCCTCTTAGGAATTTCAATGAGTTGGATTCCGTAAGAAGGCGGAGTAGCCTCTTAGGAATTTCCAAGGAATTGGATTCCGTAAGAAGGCGGAGTAGCCTCTTAGGAATTTCCAAGGAATTGGATTCCGTAAGAAGGCGGAGTAGCCTCTTAGGAATTTCCATGAGATTGGATTCCGTAAGAAGGCGGAGTAGCCTCTTAGGAATTTCAACGAGTTGGATTCCGTAAGAAGGCGGAGTAGCCTCTTAGGAATTTCCATGGAGTTAGATTCCGTAAGAAGGTGGAGTAGCCTCTTAGGAATTTCAATGAGTTGGATTCTGTAAGAAGGCGGAGTAGCCTCTTAGGAATTTCCAAGGAGTTTGATTCCGTAAGAAGACGGAATAGCCACTTAGGAACTTCAATGAGTTGGATTCCGTAAGAAGGCGGAGTAGCCTCTCAGGAATTTCCATGGAGTTAGATTCCGTAAGAAGGCGGAGTAGCCTCTTAGGAATTTCAATGAGTTGGATTCCGTAAGAAGGCGAAGTAGCCTCTTAGGAATTTCCAAGGAATTGGATTTCGTAAGAAGGCGGAGTAGCCTCTTAGGAATTTCCAAGGAATTGGATTCCGTAAGAAGGCGGAGTAGCCTCTTAGGAATTTCCATGAGATTGGATTCCATAAGAAGGCGGAGTAGCCTCTTAGGAATTTCCATGAGATTGGATTCCGTAAGAAGGCGGAGTAGCCTCTTAGGAATTTCAACGAGTTGGATTCCGTAAGAAGGCGGAGTAGCCTCTTAGGAATTTCCATGGAGTTAGATTCCGTAAGAAGGCGGAGTAGCCTCTTAGGAATTTCAATGAGTTGGATTCCGTAAGAAGACGGAGTAGCCTCTTAGGAATTTCCAAGGAATTGGATTCCGTAAGAAGGCGGAGTAGCCTCTTAGGAATTTCCATGAGATTGGATTCCGTAAGAAGGCGGAGTAGCCTCTTAGGAATTTCACCAAGATTAATTCCGTAAGAAGGTGGAGTAGCCTCTTAGGAATTTCCAAGGAGTTGGATTCCGTAAAAAGGCGGAGTAGCCTCTTAGGAATTTCCAAGGAATTGGATTCCGTAAGAAGGCGGAGTAGCCTCTTAGGAATTTCCAAGGAGTAGGATTCCGTAAGAAGGCGGAGTAGCCTCTTAGGAATTTCCATGAAGTTGAATTCCGTAAGGAGGCGGAGTAGCCTCTTAGGAATTTCCATGAGATTGGATTCCGTAAGAAGGCGGAGTAGCCTCTTAGGAATTTCCAAGAAGGTGGATTCCGTAAGAAGGCGGAGTAGCCTCTTAGGAATTTCCATGGAGTTAAATTCCGTAAGAAGGCGGAGTAGCCTCTTAGGAATTTCCAAGAAGCACAATTTTACAAGTGTTGAACTTACTTGAACTTGTTGGGAAGTGCTTGAGTTTGTTGCTCATGTACTCCGTAAAACATTAGTAGTTAGGCGGAGTCAAGCTTTGGATGGAGTGTTCATCCTTTTGAACTTGGACCGGAGTGTAACTCCTGATCACATGAGAATTGTTGAATCCAGGATGGCTATGGTGCAGCATATAGCTTGTGACACCAATTCTTCCTGTGAGAATTCTGTTGGTTCTTACCCTTGAGATAGTATGGTGCAGCATATAGCTATGACACCAATTGTTCCTGCAAGAAATTGGTTAAACCTTTGAGGCGGTATGGTGCAGCATATAGCTGTGACACCAATTGTTCCCATAGACGGCCTGCAGGACCTTAGGGTCGGTATGGTGCAGCATATAGCTGAGACACCAATCCTTTCCCCCCAAGGAGTTTTTTGTACCTTAGGGTCGGTATGGTGCAGCATATAGCTGAGACACCAATCCTTTCCCCCCAAAGAGTTTTTTATACCTTAGGGTCGGTATGGTGCAGCATATAGCTGAGACACCAATCCTTTCCCCCCAAGGAGTTTTTGTTGACTCCGTTTGCGAAGCGTTGTTGCATGTTGGTTGATCTTTATGGAATAAAGAGTTATGCATTTGTGCTTCAGTTTTGGAGCCGTTGTCTTATCTGTATGGGAACAAGTTCTGCCATGGATAATCAATTCAAAGTTAGAGTAAAGATTGAATGCAGGAAAGCATTTAATAATCCGTTCAGCGTGGTCAATATTGAGGTCGGATTGAGTCTTCAAAGACTTCCATCATAAGGATGATGATGGGAATTGTTCGTACCAGGAGTTTTATCGTCGAATCACTTCATAAGTGATTGAGATCATCCGTCTTGAGGATGTGTACGATACCAGGAACTACATCGTCAGGTCACATATTAGGTGATTGAGATCATCCGTCCTTGGGGTGTGTATGGCGCCAGGAGTTACATCGTCAGATCACAGAATGGGTGATTGAGATCATCCGTCCTGGGCAAGTACACAACATCAGGAGTTACATCGTCATATCACATAATGGGTGACTGAGGTTATCCGTTCTGGAAAAGTACATAACGCCAAGAGTTACATCGTCAGATCACAGATTAAGTGATTTAGATAATCCATCCTGGGGAAGTGTATCTCAATCGTAGGAGTACGGATTGTGTCTTCAAAGACTTCCTACAACCCATGTAGTCTTCGAATGGGGTGATTCACCCAGTTGTACCTTCGAAGAGGTTCATCGCTAACAACGGATACATTATTAGGATCATCCGTCCTGAAAGTATCTTGTCACAACAGTGTTGTGCATCGAATAAAATTATGAAGACAATGGGTGAATCATTGATTATGAATTACAAAAGAGAGAAAGAGAGATGAGTCGGGGTTATGACTCATTAGACCTTCTTGGTAAAACCCGATCTGGATCTGCTCTTATCACTCCATTGTAACGTTGGGGATTTCTTTCTTGCCGCTGTTGCTTCCAAGTGTATTTCAATGCTCACATACTTGGATGCTTTCCTCTTGAATTCTTCAAAATTCACTGGAGGATTCTTTGCCAATGACATGGCAAAAGCAGAGCTTGGTTGCAAAGCTTCTATTGCTATATGCAATTGAAGTGCTTCTGCCAAGTTTAGAACAGCAGCTGCTTCCTTGTGAAACCTCTTCAAGAAGTCCTTGAGAGTTTCATGCTCCCCCTGCCTAATCTGAGCCAAGGTATGAGATGTTCTGGGAGTATCACTGGAGATGACAAAGTGGTCCACAAACACTGTTGCCATTTCTTCCCATGAGTTAATGGAACCTGATGGTAGCTTGCTGAACCAGCTAAGGGCATTATCAACAAGAGTCCGAGGGAACATCCTGCACATGACATTTTCATCTGCCCCCAGGTACATGGCTTCCCTTCAACTGTGGGATATTTGAATACTGGGGGGTAGAGGATTTTTCTCCCTCGGTTGTGTGATGTGACCCCTTGATCAGAGACATGGCTCTCTCCTCCACGCTCTTTCTTTTGCATTTTAATTCCATCAGTTCCTCCCTCAGCTTTCTTATCATCTCATCCTTTAGATTTGGTGCTGAAACCTGCACCACTCTTCTTGAAATTTCCACAGGCGACTCGAAAGCTAAGTGCCTGTTCACTGGTTATTCCTGGGCAGTGATGTCTTCCACGTGCCCATCTGCTTGGTTTCTCCCATTACCTTTCATAATAAGAGACCAAACTTCTTAAACGAGAGGTGGGAGTAACTTTAACGAGTCCCACTGGGCGTGCCAATGATCCGTCCTTTACGGGGGGTGTAAAGTTATGATCCTGAAATAGCTCAATCTGATACAAAGCGATGTGCGTAAATGTTCAGATATGGAGTGTCTACGTATGTTGAGGTGGAGTCTGGACCACACTGGGACGGAGTGTAACTCACTCTACGGCGATGTAGTAGTCCGCCTGGAATTACCTCCTATGCCTTGACACGGAGTGCAGTATACACTGGGGCGGTGTCCCAGTCCGCCTGGAGGAGTCCTCTCAGCGTTGACCCGATTTGGGGTGGTACCTACAATTATTCTCCGACACTCAAGTCAGTATTTCAGAAGTCAAGACTTATCACATCCCCAAACTTAAAACTTTGCTTGTCCTCAAGCAATTATTCAGATTAATTAACTAACAAGCTGTTATCTAACACAATCAACCTTTCCTTAACTTAGTTCATGCTATAATTATTGAATACCGATCATGCTTTCTTCTCGCAATTTCTAAAAGTATAATAACTTACACCTCCTTTGGGAGACAAGCTGCTGATGCTTTCCTCTCTGGTCGGTGTTTAACTCTTCTCTCGGTGTATAGGGTGAATAAATTACACTCATCACCTACATACTTGTTAGATAAACATAGGCTTGCAATAGTTCTACATGTCATGCCATATACCAACACAATCAGATCAGTAAGGGCTTTTTAAGCTTATAATAAGGCTGGGCTACAGGCTCAATTATTGTTTTCAGAGTGAGTGTTAGGTTACAGGATGTATCCACTGATGCCTTGACTCAATTTTTAGCTTAACTGCCTCTTCCTTAGCAAGCTCCATTATTTTCTGAGTGAATGTTAACTTAACACTTTTGGTGCTTTGCACCTTCTTTTTCTTTCAGTCCTTCATACTTTTCCTTTTCTTTTCTTCTTTTCCATCTTTTTCCTGATCATATTTTTTAATCGGTATATATATTTTTTTCAATCGGTGCTTTGCACCTTTTTCCTCTTTCTGACTTTGTTCATTTTTCTCTCGGCTTTGCTTTTCTTCCTTTCATTTGTCAAGATACTCACCCATAATTTAGGTCAGAGTGTGTCCTTAATTACTGTTAGGCACACTCTTCATCCCCAAACTTAAAACTTGCTAGTCCCTAGCAATAAGTAAGAACCAAACAACTCACCAGTGGAACATCCAGGGGTAACTTAGTCAGGTTTTTCTAGATATATGAGCTTGTAACATTGGGTGAATAAACAGAATAAAAGGGTCTCAGGCTCAAATTTTTAGGTCAAAGGATAATTAAATATATTAGGAAGGTTACTTTTTGGCCCTGGCTAAATTAACAAAGAAGGCCTTCATCATTTCCGATTGGTTGGCATACAAACAGTTAGCAAGTACTGAAGAAAATTTTGTCTCACTAACTAGCATGCAAGTTCACTTAGAAAAGGATAAAATAGGCTCAAAAGCTATGAATATAACAGTTAATCAGCCAGTCATGTCCCCAAACTTAATGTAAGATCATACATTCAGATTGCTAACTAGCATGCCGAGTAAACAATTTAATTAATGATGAAAAATAGTTAGGGGCAGATATGATGAGTTAAACAAAACCGATCAATTAATTTATCCGACTAAGCTTAAGAATCAGCAACTTTTAAATTATTAAGATGGATTGAAAGAAACAATAAACATAATTTAGCAATTAATGAGTCAGAATATTAATTAAGGAACGAGTCAGAAAGATACTTCCCGTTTTACCTGAGTGGCTGTGCATGGGAAACACGTAGTCGGATTGGGATGCATGGATTTTACCAATACATACGAAAAACCAAATAAAACAAACAAATTTAACAAGGAAAGAAATTTCATTAAACAATTAAAATAAAAGTGAATTCACTGTTCAGAAAACAGTTACAATAATGCCAAATTAATTACATAAAAACATCATAAAAAAACCTGTAGCAACTGCTTAAGCATCCTGATCTTCATCGTCTTTGTCCTGTTGGGAAGAAGGTAAAGAATCAACTGCTCGGGATACGTCCTCTGAGGGAATCGTGAATCCAATGGAAGCTAACCACGCATCTCTATCAGGTGGGGCTCCCATTTCTGCTGTGTGCTCAACCCTCAGTTTCGTGGTAATCTTCCTAAGCATGAGATCGTGGTTCAAGACCCGATCATAAATTCCAAGTTGCATCTTCTGCATGACATGTAATTCCTGCAACACTATAAAAATGTCAGAAGAAGAAGAACCGGCTCCTGTAGATTGCCTGGGACGTTCGGGCTCTCTGGTTTTAAACTTTATAGCACAGTCTTCAGCAACCTTAACACTTTCAACTTCTGGCGATTGGTTTCCTTCAACTGCAAGGGATGCATTCCTTTGAACCAGAGGAGATACATTCCTTTCAGCTTGACTTTGACTGGGTACATGTTCAAAAGAATCAGATATACTTATGGTTGCCACTTCCCTTTCGTTATCTATTTGCTTTCTTCTCACACTTCCTTCTGCAAAATTTGGTCTAGGTTTTTGCAGGAGTCTCTGTGATCTTCTTTTCATGGTTAATTTTAAAAGAATGCTGATAAACAACCTAAATGAAAAATAAGAATAGAAATCCAAAAGAAACACAGCAAACCAAAACTGTGAGATGCATGGCTTATGAACAGTGGAAAAATAATAACAATGAAACAAGAAGATAATAAACACGCACTTAGAAGTGCACGAAATAAGTGAAAAAAGTGGAAAGATAGTACCTTTCTTAGAAACCAGAAAGTGTCTTTTCGTCTTCAGACCAAGTTCAGCATAGGTACTTAGGGTTTGGAAGCTGAAAGGTTTTTATACTGTGGAATTCACTTTCCAAGAAACGCGTAAATATGTTCCAGCTTTATTTATTACTTCATTATTATTATAATATACATATTATTGTTATTTATTATTTATTATTTATTTATTTAATTTTTTTATTCTTATTTAAATTTAAGATACTCATATACTGGGCTCACATACTGAATAGGTAGAAGATCGAGTAAGAGTGAGAAGAGATGCCAAGTGGACACAAGAAAATGGAAGATGAATAAATGATCAAACGATAAGAAAGAATGGGCGAACGAAAACTATAAGTAAATGAACGAGTGAATAAAAAAATGAATGCATGAAAGATCCGTGAATGAATACAGGATCCCGAGTGAATGAAACACCGAATGAAAAAGATCCTAAATGAATAAAGGATGAATAGATACAAGAACGAGTGAAAGAATGGATGAATGAAATAGAGCGTATGAAAGACGAGTGAACAACTGTAGTGAAATACGAGTGAATAGAAAAGCGAATGGAAGAAAGAACGAATGAACGTAATATCGAGTGAACGAAATTAGACAATGAATGGAAGACTGTAAAGGAAGAGATCGCGTAAATGAGTGAAACGAGAATGACCGAGTGATATGGAGAAAGATACCTAGTGATAGAGAATGAGTGGATGACAATGAGAGTTTGGGTGGAGAACAAAATTAACACAAGTGGAAAATTAAATGAATGAAATACCGAGTAAATGAAAGGCCGAGTGAACAGAACGAATGTACGAGGGGCCAAGTGAATGGAGAGATGGGAAATGAAAAATGAGTGACTGAGTGAGGTAGAGATAATGAATAACAAACAAATCAAAGTGAATGAAGGAGACGAATGGTTGGAAAGAACAGATGAAAAGATTCCGAGTCAATGGGATGAGTGAAAGCTATACTGACTGGATGAAGGAGATGAGTAAATGCACAAGCTAGTGGAAGAATAAATGGAAAAATGAATAACAAACTACCGAATGAATAACATCGAGAAAGGAATCGGTCAAAGAAATGAAAGAATGATAGAATTGTATGAGATGGAAACAATGAGAAACCGAGTGATGCAACCACCGGGTGAACGAAAAACTAAATAACAGGAAACTGAGTACTGGAAATACGAATGTGACAATCACGAATGAAAAACGAGTGAATGAAGAAGAAAAATACAGCATGAGAAAATTGAGAAAGAAAATAAGTGGAATGAAACAACAAGTAAATGAATACCGAGTGGAGTATACCGGGTAGAAATAAAAAAAATGAATGAACAAACAACGAGTGGTCGAAAAATGGAAAAACGAATGAAAGAACCCGAAAGCATGATTCATTAACGGGTGAATAAAAATGAGAAGAAGAAGAAAAAAAACTGAGTGGATAAAAGAACGATGATAGAGGAAACTGGGTGCTGGAAATACTGAGTGAACGCAAACAAAAAATGGAAGACACAACATTCATGAAATAATGAGTGAATCAAAATCTGGTGAAAAAGTGACGAATGGAAGAATAAATGACTGAGTAAATGGAAAGCGAGTGAAATAGAGTGATCGAATGAATGAAAGCTGAGTGGGATAGATGAGTACAAGTTATACCAAGTGGATGAAAAACCGAATGAATACAAGACTGACAAGAAAATATACTAAGTGAATAGGAGACTAATGGATACAAAACTGATTGTGATGAGTGAGGAATCCGAGTGATAAAAGGCCGACTGGAATAAGTCACCCTTCACCATCTGACCTGTTTATTAAATCAACGATCAGAAATCCTTTATTAAAGTCTTCCTTTTTATTCGCATCAAAAATTAGAATTTTATTAAAAAATGACGAGTGAAGTTCAGTCGGGAAGAAGGGTTAAGAATAAGTAACAGTTATCCGAGTGTACTATTCTTACTCAAACTCAGTAAATTTTTGCTTAAGTGCGAAACAACAATCAGGAATGTCTCGCCTAAGCTACAAGTGCTTCGCCTGAGTGAAATAGAAGAATCAAGCTCGGACTTCCTTCTTCAAACTTCACAAACTTTATTCACTAACTTTTTAGTTTTCTTTTTATTCATTCCGACTCAAAGTTCAAAACAAACAATCAGAACATAGGGCTGCCTCCCTAGTGCGTTTCTTTAAGGTCACTAGCTTGACCTTATGGCATCTAAGAAGATGCTTACAGTAACAAAGAGGTTTTCTGCCTATCAAACTCCCCTCTAAAGTAGAGTTTGAGTCGCTGGCCATTTACCTTAAAAATCCGATCGGTAGTCGGGTCTTTCAGTTCAACTGCACCATGAGGAAAAACCTCATTTACAGTAAAAGGCCCCGACCACTTGGATCTGAGTTTTCCAGGGAAGAGTCTCAGTCGGGAATTGAATAACAAAACCTGATCACCCTTTTTAAACTCCTTCCTATTGATCCACTTATCGTGCCATTTCTTTATTTTCTCCTTATAGATGGAGGCACTTTGATAAGCGTTGAGTCGGAACTCCTCTAGTTCATGGAGTTTCAGAACTCTTTCCTCCTGGGATTGGTCACAATCCATGTTTAATAGCTTTGTGGCCCACCACGCTTTGTATTCCAACTCCACAGGGAGATGACAAGCCTTACCGTAAACTAATTGATACGGGGACATGCCGATTGGAGTTTTGAAGGCTGTTCTGTAGGCCCACAATGCATCATCTAATTTCACTGACCAATCTTTCCTAGATTTCCCGACCACTTTCTCTAAAATTCTCTTGATTTCTCTATTTGACAGCTCAACTTGTCCACAAGTTTGTGGATGGTAAGGAGTCAATATCTTATGTAAAACCTCATAGTGATGCAGGGCTTTTTCCATTATTTTATTACAAAAATGTGAACCCCCATCACTAATAAGTACTCTTGGAACTCCAAACCTAGAGAAAATATTTTTCTTTATGAACCTAAGCACCATATGTGCATCATTGGTTCTGGTCGGAATTGCCTCCACCCATTTGGAGACATAGTATATAGCAATCAGCGTATATTCGTTGGAGAACGACTTTGGAAATGGTCCCATAAAGTCAATACCCCAGACGTCAAATAATTCCACAATTAAGATGTTTGTCAAAGGCATGCCAGCTTTAGCAGAGAGACCTCCGCTCCTTTGACATTTATTACACCTTTTGACATACTCCTTAGCATCTTGAAAGATAGTTGGCCAATAAAAGCCACTCTGTAAAACCTTTGCTGCAGTACGGAAGGCACCATGATGACCTCCATAATAGGAGTCGTGGCAATGCCACAAGAGCCTTTCTTGCTTGGATTCAGGCACACACCGCCTGATCACTCCATCTACTCCTATTTTAAACAGAAATGGATCATCCCAAAGGAAATTTTTAATATCATGAAAGAATTTTTTTCTCATTTGGGATGTCCAGCCATCAGGTACCACCGAGGCACTTTTAAAGTTGGCCATATCAGCATACCATGGCCCAGTGATAATTGCCCACAACCTCTCGTCTGGAAATTCTTCTTTTATTAAAATAGAATCCGACTCTCCTTCCAGACGAGACAGTTGGTCGGTAACTGAGTTCTCTACTCCCTTTTTGTCTCGTATTTCTAAGTCAAATTCCTGGAGTAACAGAACCCACCTGATCAGTCTCGGCTTAGATTCTTTCTTAGCTAGTAGATACTTGATTGCCGAGTGATCTGTATATACAACAACCTTAGCCCCAATCAAGTAAACATGAAATTTATCAAATGCATACACCACAACAAGCATTTCTTTTTCAGTAGTGGTGTAATGTATTTGATTTTCGTTCAACACTTTACTAGCATAATAAATTACATGAGTTACTTTTCCTACTTTCTGACCCAATACAGCTCCGACTGCAAAGTCACTTACATCACACATTAATTCAAACGGTAAAGACCAATCAGGTGCTGCAAGGATCGGAGCTGAAATCAGACTTTGTTTTAATTTTTCAAAAGCCTTGACACAGTTTTCATTAAACATAAACACATGATCTTTTACAAGCAAGTCAGTCAAAGGCTTAGCTATTTTTGAGAAATCTCTAATGAACCTTCTGTAAAAGCCAGCACATCCTAGAAAACTTCTCACTCCTTTCATATTGATTGGAGGAGGAAGTTTTTCAATAATTTTTATCTTGGCTCGGTCCACTTGAATGCCCTCAGCAGAGATTTTGTGGCCAAGGACTATCCCTCCCTTAACCATAAAATGGCATTTTTCCCAGTTAAGAACGAGGTTAGTCTCTTGGCATCTCACCAGCACCTTAGATAGGTTGCTGAGGCATGAATCAAAGTTACTACCAAAGATAGATAAATTGTCCATGAATACTTCAATGAATTTCTCCACCATGTCCCCAAAGATTGCCAGCATACACCTTTGAAAGGTTGCTAGACTGTTGCACAAACCGAATGGCATGCGCCTATAAGTAAAAATTCTATACGGACAGGTGAAAGTTGTCTTCTCTTGATCTTTTGGGTCAACCACAATTTGGTTATAACCCGAGTAACCATCAAGGAAGCAATAGTATTTATGACTCGATAGTCTCTCAAGCATCTGGTCAACAAATGGCAAGGGAAAGTGGTCTTTCCGAGTGAAGTCATTCAACCTTCTATAATCTATACACATTCTCCATCCTGTGGTCGGTCTAGTAGTAATGACTTCACCTTTTTCATTTTTAACAGTTGTCATTCCTCTTTTCTTGGGCACCACTTGGATTAGACTGATCCAAGCGCTGTCTGAGATAGGATAAATGATTCCTGCATCAAGAAGCTTCACCACCTCTTTCCTGACTGCCTCTTTCATTATGGGGTTCAATCTGCGTTGTGGCTGTATTACAGGGGAATAATCATCCTCCATCAGAATTTTGTGCATACAAAATGATGGACTGATTCCCTTCAAGTCAGAAATATTCCAGCTAATCACAGATTCATGTGCCTTTAATACCCCAATTAGTTTATCCACATCCTCATCGTTTAAGTCGGCATTAATAATGACAGGATGTGTTTCGTCCTCTCTCAGGAAAACATAGTTTAGATGAGAAGGTAAAGGTTTTAAATCACATTTTTCTTCAGAAAATTCCTTTCTTTCTCAGCTTCAGTAATTTTCAAATTATTTTTCTTTTCTTTTTCAAAATCACTTACTTCTAATACTTCCAGTAGGCTCAATATTTCTGAGTGAGAGTCATTTAACTCCTCAGTCTCGGAGTCAAAGTCATCCTCTAAAAAAGTTTGTAAGGCCTCTTCCTCAGTTTTTAAAAGCATTGGGGTCTGGTAGCTTTTAATTTATTCAATCATTAAGTAATCCATCCTTTCAGTCGGATGTTTCATGGAATTAAAGACATTAAAGGTTACCTGCTCCTCTTGAACTCTCAGCATGAGTTCACCTTTTTCTACATCAATCAATGCTCTACCTGTAGCTAGGATGGGTCTACCTAAGATTAAAGGGATCTCTCGGTCAGCTTCTATATCCAACACTATGAAATCTGCTGGGAAGATAAATTTATCTACTTTAACTAACAAGTCTTCCAGCATCCCTTGGGGATATTTAATGGACCTGTCAGCCAACTGCAAGGACATGCGAGTCGGTTGCAAGTCATTAATTCCCAGTTTTTTCATCAAAGATAGAGGCATCAGATTTATACTAGCTCCTAGGTCACAAAGAGCACTTTCTACATGAATATCCCCAATTGCATATGGTATTGTAAAAGATCCAGGATCCTCTAGCTTTTGGGGAAGTTTCTTTTGAATAATTGCACTGCACTCTTAAGTGAGAGTAATCATTTCATCCCCCTTAAGCTTCCTCCTCTTAGATAATAATTCTTTTAAAAATTTTACATAGGAAGGCATCTCCTGCAATGCCTCGGCAAAAGGGATATTGATGTGAAGTTTCTTGAAAACCTCTAAGAACCTAGCAAACTTCTGCTCCTCTATTTGCTTTTTAAACCTGTGTGGAAATGGAGCATTCCTCAGTTTTTCAGGAGTCAGCTTTGAAGCTTCCTCCAGAATCAGATCAACCTTTTTCTTTTTCTTTTGATGGACTTTATTTTCTTTTTCTTTTTCTATTTCATTTTTATTTTCTGCTTCATTATTATCCTGCTCGGTTTCTTGTATTATTTCTTTTTCTTTTTCTTTTTCTGAACTTATTTCCTGACTCAGAGATAGAGAAATAATTTTTCTACTCCTAGTAATTATAGCCTTGCAATGTTCCCTTGGATTTACCTCGGTATCTCCAGGGAAATTTCCTACTTGTCTCTCAGTTAATTATTTAAAAAGCTGTCCGACTTGATTTTCTGGATTTCTTATGGACGCTTCCTAATTCTTAAAACTGGCCTGAGTGGCCTGAATAAACTGAGAAAGTACATCCTCAAGTTCGGATTTTTCTTTAACAGGGGGTGAGAAGGTTGTTATGGACTATTTGTGGGTTGATTTGGTGGGATGTTCTGATTCAGATGTGGACCTTTCTGCCAGGAAAAATTAGGGTGATTCCTGTAATTAGGATTAAAGGAATTAGAAGGATAATTCCTTTGATATTGTTGCTGCCCCATATAATTCACTTGCTCGGAAGGCACATTTGGATCACACAATCCATTCTCATGGTCTCCACCACAAAAATCACAACTGATCATAGAAACTTGACTCGGCTTTTGGAGTTCTGAAATCTGTATGCTTAGTTTCTCCAAAGCCTGAGTCATCAGTTTACTCTGAGCCAGATAAGCATCTTGTGCTTCTAATTCTAATATCCCTCTCTTAGGGACTTGGCTCCTTTCACTAATCAAACATTCATTAGAAGCCATAACGTCAATCAGCTCTATGGCTTCTTCTACAGTTTTTGTTGTTAATGAACCTCCAGCTGAGGCATCAATCAGGACCCTGGTAGCTGGCCTGACACCATTATAGAAAATAGTTACCTGTTGCACATCAGAAATCTGATGATGAGGACATCTCCTCAAACTTTCTTTATACCGATCCCATGCTTCCATCAAAGACTCACCTTCTCTTTGTTGGAAACATTTGATTTCATTGCGCAACTTTTCATATTTAAAGGGAGGAAAATATTTAATCAAAAATTTTCGTTGCAAGTCCTCCCAAGTTGAAATACTGCCTCTCGGTTGACTCTGCAACCAGGTTTTTGCTCGGTCCCTTACAGAAAATGAAAACAATCTCAGTCGGATTGCCTCATCAGGGACTCCATTGATTTTTATTGTGTCACCGATTTGGAGGAAGGTTGCTAGATGCAAATTTGGATCCTCAACCTCACTTTCTCCGAGCTGTTCATTTCTTACCAACTACAGTAAAGCTGGTTTAAGTTTGAAATTATTTACTGAATTTGGTGGCCTAAGGATGCTAGATTGCGATCCTTCTTCAGTCGGCCTGGAGTAGTCACCTAATGTAACTCTCCTCTGTTCCATTTCTTTTTCTTCTTTTTGCTTTTTCTCTTTTCTTAGTCTACGTTCTAACAAGTCTATGTCAGGATCAAAGAAGAAAGGCTCTCCTCTGCTCCTTGACTGCATACAACAAATGTCACACAAAAGAACAATTCACAGCTATGACTAAATCTATACGAAAATAACAAAAGTGAAACTACGTATTAAATGCAAATAAAAGTAAAACGGTTCAGTCTAGTACCGGTCCAAGGATTGTTGATATTACTCAACAATCCCTGGCAACGGCGCCATTAACTTGATGCTAAAATCCCGAGCCATTAACTTGGTGGTGAAAATCTTAGTAAAACAAAATGTGACTCTCGGATTTATACTTATGGCAAGCGCACCAGTCGTTAAAATTGTAATATATTTGATCATCTCACAGGGATTGTGTGGTAATTACCATAATCTTAGACGAGTACAAGCTGAACCAACACAAAATACAGGTAGTTCATTCGGTTTTTATGATTTCAATGTTTTCTAGTTGTTTTTGTATTTTCAGAAACAGAGTTAAGGTGAAATGTGAAAAGTGATAAAAAAATAGGTCATGATTGCTTCGGCTCACAATTTCCTCAAGAAACATACAATTGAAGTATAATCGAACTTCACAATCTAGAGGACAATCCGCTTGTGGTTATTCCCTAATTCCTTAGGTGAAAAACACTAGTCCTTAAGCAATGAACCTTAATTCCTTAAGTGCTCAATTAACCTAAGAATCTAATGCGAAATTGGAGGTTGAACTTTAACTATTCACCTAAATTGATTAGGCCTGAACTAGTTAGAAAGCTGGAAGTTACCTAAGCTTCAACCATGATTCCTCACTAGCGAAGTTCTTCATCAGTTTTGGATTTGTCAATCCAGCAATTCTGCATCACTCCTCAACTTGTTCGCCTCAGGATCTAGAAGTCGATCTCCTTACTCACAGCTTCAAGACTCCATTGCTAACCTTCGCAATCCCAACCTTAGGGATTTAGAACTCCATTGACTTTGGTTCCATTGAAAGATTGTGGAACGTCATGGAGGAGAGGATTTAGAGAGAGAAAAATGTGTAGTGAGATGTTCAAAGTGTTTAATGAATGTTGTTCTCTGTTCTGTTATGTCGTGTCTGCGTATCATTTTACAGAATATGTACAACCTATATATATGTTTCTACCTAACTAACTAACTTAACTGATAACTTAGAAAACTTAAGTTAACGTCTAAACTAACTAATTACATAGCTTACAGAATAATTAACTAATCACAGATCAGCTCCTAACAGATTCCAGCTCATCCTTAGCTATTCACAGCACAACGCCAGCTAATAACAACTCACTACTTAAGTTACTAAGGTGCAGTAGGAGAGAAAGCAGCATGGAACTACATCGGTGTCGAGTGTGTTGTTGGAGGAAAGGAACAATGTTTAAGTTACTGCCTCTATGCTTCAGCAAACTGGGTTCTCACTTGAGCTAGTTTAAACTCTCGCTTGAGTGAGTTCGGATTTGTACTGCAGTGTTGTTTTCTCGCTTAAGCGCTATGGTGAAGCTTGGGCGAGTTCGGCTCTTGCTAGAGCGGATTGATAAATGAATCAGCATTCTAAAGTTGACGCTCGGGTTCTCATGTAGTATCCGGTTCCCTGTTCTCTTTTGGAGTCGATTTCTTGGGAGTCTTTCTAAGTCGGGCTTTTGTTAATTCCTTTCGGTCAACCCTTTGAAGTCTTGCCCAGTCGGTCTTGTGGACTCCTTTCAGTCGGATTTACGAATTCTCACTCGGATTTGTCCTCTACTCTCAAGTACGCCCTGTTCCTGCACCAAAAATCAACTAATTGCCTAACATTTGTATGCTGGCTGCTTATTAAATTAATAAATATTAATAAACTCTTAATTTATTAATGTTTTTAACCATTTTCTTCTATAAATAAAATTTTTTTGCAATATTTACATAATTTATAAATTATTATCAATTAATTGAATAATAAGGCTAAACTAATCACTTACACAACGAATTAATTCCAATAAAAGGTAGAATAATTAAGTCTTTTCAAGACTTATCACCGGCTGCAACTACAAGATATTGATGGAAACCTCAAAGTACAATGGAAACCTAGAAGGGCGTCGTGTTCGGCCATAGAAAGGGGTTCTTGGAGAATGCCAGCTTTGGCAGTTGAGACTTGACATATCTACTTGTCGTGACATCCTGCAAGAAAGGTTAAAGGTGGAAAACAAATTGGAACTTGAAAAGACCTCCCACAAAACCACAATCCTTAGAGATTTAAAGTGACCCACGACTGAAACAGAGCAGATGAAGCAACCCCAGCTTTGGAAATGTGTCAGGCCCAGTCTTCATAATGATCGCTTGAGGCGAGATCAAGTAACAAGAACATCTTGTCCTCACGACTTTAAATTTCATTACCTTCTCATTTTATATATTAAGGGAAAACATATGTCTTATCAGATCAGGGGAAATCACAATATGAACACGTATCAAAAGAGGTGAGATTGTATTAACAAGTTTAGCGGGGGTGGGAAAAGGGAGGCCAAAGAAGCAAATGGAGTCGTATGGGAAATATTGATAATTGGGTGGAATAGGAATGATTTCACAAATCCTCCAATGAACTACGGAGAACAATGTGTATCTCAATCCCACATCACGACTTTGAATTCACCATGTGACCCTGCCTCTGAAAAAGATAGTTGGACTACGGTCCTTATGCCTTAACTTGAAATCAGACCATTCACATAAGAAAATTACTCTGCCAAAATCTTGATCCAATTTATTGTCTGAGCTGCCTATTCAGGTTTTCAGCTTACCAGGTTGCTCTAACTTTTACCTAGGCTGCCTTTCCAGGTTTTCAGCCTAGCGAGCTTCTCTCTCCTTGTGACGTGTTTCACTTTTTTTTTGTTCTTTTCTCTTTTTTTTTCAAGGTTGCATCCTTCACGACAAAGGTTTAAGCTGATTGACAATGAGCTTATTTAATCTCTCTTGATTTAGTCTCGTCCTGTGGAGGAATAGATGTTATTTCAAATAGGAACGTTTTCTCCAACACCATGTATCCAAGGAAACAGTGGTGAGCCCTTTTCAGCACCAATGAGGGGGCTCATTCCGAGTCTGTATCTTTTTGTTCATTCTTTCATTTTTTCTTTTTTTATCGTTTTCTTCTTCTTCATTTTTTTCTGGTTTTTTTTTTGTTTTTTTGTTTTTTTTATATGACCCCCTTGGTACCTTTGTTATGCTCTAGCTGTTTTATTTACCCTTAGCCAATGTGGCAAAGAACTATGATATTAATGGTATCACAACAGACCATTCCCTTGGTTACACTGGTAGGGGAATAGTTATACACCCTTAGGGTTAGGGTGTTGATTGCGACACAGATAAAACATTGTTTTTGTCATGTTCTTAGCTTGATAACATTTATGCCCCCATATGGAAGAGTGATAATTTGATTTATGAATCATTTTGCCCCAATTGGTATATGCGTAGGGCACCAACCTTGACTCCTTTTTTTGTTTTTTTTGTTTTTGGTAAAGTATTTCTTGACCATGTCTACGTTCATGGGCCCTAGCAAGTCTTTGCTATCCATATTAGTCAATACTAACACTTCCTTAAAAGGTAGATATGCCATTATTCATTATGGAGTTCGGTACTATCTCTATCCATGCAGATTTTTACGTCACCAGGTTGAGCTACCATCACACTGTAACGTCTTCTAAGGCGATTTGATCAATTTTTTCAGTCGTTCATGGACCCTCTTCACTCCGTGTGCTGACCTTGTTGAACGATTCTGGATAAAGGTAGATGCCCCTTATTCAAACATCCTGGTTAATTCGGCCAAAGAACTTTTGCCTTTGCTACCCTCTTCGTCAGTGTGATCAAACAAGCGGTTAAAGTTATAAAATAGGATTGTGATCTCATTATTCTCAGAAGGATTATTTTTGAATGGATGTTTTTTTGTTTTTTTTGTGTTTTTTTTATGTATGACGGCAAAGAGAAGTAGGGAAAATAAAAGAGAGCCAATGGATAAAGGGAGTGTTAAAACAGATAAGGGAAGCAAACGAAACATTTTGAAATTTGATACGCATTCATTGAGAAAAACCTAAAATGATAAAAATATGCTTTTGCCCTTATTACATAAAATATCCCAATGCCTTAGGCATAGCGTTTAGGTTGAGAAGTCATAAAAAAAACAGAAGTTTAAAGTCGTAAAGAGCTAGGTGGTCTCTTGGTCATGAACCTCTTCACTTGGCGTGCAAATCACAAAGCTTTCATCCACTCCATGCCTCTAGCCTCTCCTTATCATACTGATCCAGGATTCCCATGATTAGACCTGGGGTTTATGATTATATTGGGACTCCCTTCTTGGAAATCCAGCCACTTGTCTTTAATCAGATCCCTCACTTTGAATTTTAAGGCATAACAATCTTCAGTAGAGTGCCCTGGGGCTCCAGCATGGTAATCACATCGGGTATTAGGATTATAACCTTTGGGGTAAGGAGGAACCATCGGTTTTAGCGGACAGGGTACCGCAAGGGAACTATAGATAAGGTGAGGCAAAAGTTATGTGTAGGTTACGGGAATGGGGTCGAACCGGACCGGTGTTCGACTATCAGTGGGTTTTATTGTGCTTCGGTCTGGATTAAGTGGCTGAGCCTGCTATAGTGAGGGACAGTAGGGCTGTGGAAGAGAGGGTTTAATAGCAGGCAAATGAGAATGGGAAGGTGTTTGAGGGATATATAGACGAAAGTAGAGCTGGAATGGGAAAAGATTGGAAGCCTGGTCAGGGGTGGAGGCGGTCATGTAAGGTATAGGGGGATTGGCAGGTTGAAAGGAAGTATGAGTCATTAGTCTAGGTTGGGCCCTTTTTTGGTTATAGGAAGTGGAATTAGCATCCCCTTTTCTTTTCCCCTTATCTTTCGATGCAGACATTCTTGTGATAGGTGCCCCAGGAGACTAGGAGGATTGTGAAATATGGGGGTTCATTGTTTGTAAATCATGATCCTCTTGTTGGTTATGGAATGGGGAAGAGTATTCTGAAGGTACTGCATAGGGCAGGTTGTTGTTTGAGCCCATGAAGGCGTGTTGTGGTGCATAAGACATGTCATATGTCGGTTGAGGGTCAATGATGGGGTCGGTCCTGTTGATAGTAATGGGAGGTGTCATGGAAGAGGGAATTTTTGTTTTTGTCAATCCAGGAGGATGGAGTGGGGTGGTTGGTAAATGTTGGTCATTCTTGACACCCGCAGAGGGTTCCTCCTCTATGATCTTCTTTTCTAAAAGTCTGGTCATCTCTGCTACTTGCTTCTTTCGCTGGTTAACTTCACTCCTGAGGTTTTCAATTTCTTGCTCTCTTTCAGCCATGAGTCTCCTTTGAAAGTCTAGTAAGGGGGTCTTTCGGTGTCTTTAAAGAAAAACAAAAAGTGTCAGGTGGAAACAAGAGGAAGGAGAATGTCGTGGGAAGCAATCACAGGCCTTGATGAGCATCCTTTAACCGTTCCTTAGAACGTATCGTTCAAAAGTACTAAGTACGGTAAACATGGAAATTAATATGGGATAGTTGTGAAGACAGAAGAAATCCTTCATTTTGAGGCGGTAGCCTCAAGCTCAAACATTTTCTTCGGGCAACAACAGCCCTTATTTCTTGAGTTCAATCCCATGTTAACTTCCATAGATACTCAAAGGGTATTCGTTAAGTTCTGAATAGCCTCCCACAAAAATGAGGATAAGGAAGAGAAATTAGTTGTTGTCATGTTTTGGAACCGGTACTTCCCCATTGATTTAACATAAAGCATTTTTTCTTGGGGAAACAGTGATTACCAAGGGTCCAAGTCGCAATAGTCATAAGTTTTCTAATCGTCATTGACGCCCCTGTTGGAGCGGAAACAAAATTATTTTTTGACGATTAAGAAAATCTATGACTCAGGACTCAAAGGTTTATGACCAAAAGAGATTATCTATTTCCCTAAAGAATACTGTGTGTTTCAAAATGAGTCATTATTTTGAAAACTATGCAAATGTGCGGGTGGTAGATAATTCATTTTTCTTTTGGATAAAAGGGAAAGCAAAAATGACGTAAGGTAAAGTAAAGTTTGCCCTTTTGTGGCCTAGGTCGGGTTTTGTTGAAAGTCTTTTCTAGGCCCTATGACTTGTCTAAAAGTGACTCTCCACACCGGATGGCTTATACTACACATCTAGAAGGTCACCAGAGCCAAGATCCTACCCATAACAGGGACGCAAATAGTGGGGGATCCACTAGGTGCGTATATCATGAGAGGTCGAACTCTGGTTGAGGTTCTCACGAACACCGAATAGGAAGTACATCCCATACGATTCTGTTGCCAACCCCTCCTAACTTAAGCTTCATTTAGGGCCCGGGTATAGGGCGCCACTCATAGATGTGTGCAAGTAATTGTGAGTGTAGTGTGTGGAAGGGCATTCAATACCTTTTACCTTACCCCATTCTGCACAAGGAATAAACCCATAATGAATATATAAAGTCATCTACCCTAGGGTTCAATGATTACAAAAAAGTAACATGATCCTCTACCCTAGGGTTCAACAAACATGTAAAACATAGACAACGAGACAAATAACAAGATACAATTAAAACAAGAACAAACACTCACAATAATTAACAGAAAATAAAACAAGGGGAAGAAATCCAAGCTAACAAAGCCTATATAAAAAACATGAGCTTTCAATCAAACTGGCCTGACTCTCTTAAGTTCTCCCCAGTGGAGTCGCCATCTGTCGCGACCTGGATCGCAACAGCGCGGCTGACCCTCTCAAAAAAGGATGTGAAACGAAAACAAAAACAGGGAGTCACCACCAACGTTTTTATCCATAGGAAAAACATTGGGAAAAAACTAAGTTCAGTAAAGCACTGGTTTAAAAATTGAGATTCAAGTTCGGGAGTCGGTTACGAGTAGGGAAGGTATTAGCACCCTACATCGCCTGTCAAAAATAGTACCAAGATTGAAAATGCACAACATAAATAGCCTTACAAAAGATGTTATATTTCTCCCCTTTTATTGTTGTACTTTGTGTAAAAAAAATGGAGGGAACAAACTGAACAACATGGAGTGTAGATCAATAGGACGTTGTGTCCAAATTAACCATGGCTTTGGTATAAAACAGGAAAAGGGAAGGATGCTAACAAGACATCACGTCTAAATTAGTCATCCTTTAATCAAAATACAGGATTAGAAACGGGAAGGGGATAAACGGGATATCTCATCCCAAGTATCCCGTTCCTTATGAATCGTGGTGATGGTCTACCAAAAATAAGGGAAAATCAACAAGACGTCATGTCTAAATTGATTTTCATGGAATTTAATCAAGATGCGATGTTAGAAACGGGAAGGGGATAAGCGGGACGTCTCATCTCAAGTATCCCGTTCCTTATGGGTCGTGGTGATGGTTTACCGAGAATAGGGGAAAATCAACAAGATGTCACGTCTAAATTGATTTTCATGGAAGTGATAAAAAAAGGGCAGTTACAAAGGAAACATAAAGAAAATAAAAATAGGAATAAAATAGAAAAGGTGGGCCCGACAGGATTTAAAGTTCTCCTCCTATGTATTCTTAGATGACCAAGAAATCAGGGTTACGTAGTTCTTTAGATTTTTTTTTTTAGGAAATGGATGAACGAAATTTTCTTCTTTTTAAGTAAAACTTAAAAGTAAAGGACAAAAAAAGAAGACAGAAAAGAGGGGGGGTAGCATAAGCTACAAGAGAGAAAGAGAAACAGTGAGTTCAGAAAGAGAGGGAAAATGAGCAAAAACTGAGTGAGAGAAGAAAAACCGAGTGGGAGAAGAAAAATCGAGTGAGGACGAGAGAGACCGAGTGATGGAGTGAGAGAACCGAGAGAGGGAGAGACGAGTGAAGGAGATCTGGTGAGGAATGAAAGGGTGAAAGAATGAGTGAAAGACCGAACGGATGATGGACCAAGTGAGATAGTGACGAGTGAAAGAGGGTACGAATGAATGAAGGGGCCGAGTGATGGAATGAGAGGCCGAATAAGGAAAAAGAGACTGCAGAGGGGGTGTTAGAGACTGATTAAAGATGAAAGAGGCCGACTGAGGGAGAAAGAGGCTGACGGAAGGAGGAAGACAGTGGGGAGTGAAAGACCAAACGAAGGAAAATGAGACCGAGGGTGAAGAAGACGGTGGGGGAGTGAAAGATCAAGTGAGGGAGAAAGAGACCGAGGGTGAAGAAGAGACATACCAGAGTGTTCTCCTTTCTGAATTTCTAGTCTATGTTTTCTTGTCCCCCTTTTTGGTTTTCTGATTTTTTTTTGTTTTCTGAGAGGATGAGTGTGGGTGAGAGTGCTGGGATGGTGTGAAGGCTTGGTGCAGAGACGGTGTGAGGGTTTGCTGAAGGGGCGGTTTGAAGGCTTGATGAAGGGATTCTGCCTTTAAACACCAGTGAAACTTCAAGCTTTCTAGGACAAAAGGATTTTGGGGTGATCGGAGCAACTTACACCGGAGTATGGGTAGAGTGACGTCTTCAAGAGTGCAAAATTTCCAACAAAAAATTCTAACCCCTTGAGCCTTTTCAGACGAGGTATTTATAGGGGTTGTCGAGTACTTGGACAGCACCAGCTTCCACTCACAGTGGAGGCAGCTTAGCCACTAACAGGTAGTGGGGGACAACAGCTGGTGGGGAATTCTTTATTATTTCTTCTTTTGTCTTGCTGCCGGCCGTCCCCCCATAATTCAAGGATCCACTTAGACAGTGGGAATCCAAGTCAGCATGGACAAACGGTGGAAATATGGAACTGGCATTCTTTTTATGACTCGGATTGGTGCCTCAACCGGTACCTATCTTCAGTAGGAATTAATCCGAGCGGAATAGGTGCTCTCATATATAAAAGACCAAGTGAAAGCTTGAATTCACAGATCTGATCCGACCTCTGACACTCGGTGTGAAGGCCCGAATTCATAGATTATTGACTCAAAAATTTCTTTCTGAGAAGCATTCATCAGGACCTCTGTTCATTCGGAATTACTTCACTCGGTGTTGCTTTGGAAATGTCACTGGTTGAAGCATTCATTTAGAATTGCTTCAATCGGAAGGGTTCTACTCGGAATTTCACTGCTTGAAGCGTTCATTCAGAACTGCTTTAATCGGAGGGGTTCTGCTCAGACGTGGACCACTGCTTGAACATATTACTCGGAAACACCTCTAAAATATTCTATTCGGCTATACCTCTGGTCGTCGAGTTCTCCAAAGTCAGAACCATTTAAAATTCATTCGCTCGGGAATTCTTCACTTGAATGCCTCAGCCTGAGAGGTACTACTTCAAAATCCTTCTTCAACCAGGAGCATATCTTTCAGAAATAAACCACTCGGAGAAACCTTACTCGGATATACATATCCTTGAGCACAAGGTTTCGGTCATAGCCTTTCTTCGCCCGGGAATAACTCTCTCAGAGTCGATTCACCCGGAAATACCACATTCGAAAGTATGGAACTCGGAAGTGATCCTTTTGTTCACAGAAGTGTTTCTTCACTCAGAAACACATCCCTCAGCAACAAACCTCTGAGGAATGGCTTCCTCGGTGGTATCGAACTCGGATATACCTTTGCCTAACAAGTGCTCGGCCATTTTTTCATTCAGAATCGTCTCAATCGGGAATCAACCCATTCAGGCCTATTCACTCAGAAGTCAATTGCCTTTCTCTCAGAATTGCCTTAATTGGGAATTAACATATTCAGACCTATTCACTGGGAAGTCAATTACCTTTCCCTCAGAATTGCCTTAATCAGGAATTGAGCCTTCGGATGTATTCACTCGGGAATTCTTTACTCTAATGTCCCAGCCCGAGAGGTATTCCTTTGAAACCGGCCTTTCATTGTCCAGAAGCATTTCTCTCAGGATTGTACCACTCAGAAATTATGGAACTTGGAAGAATCGGCGCAAAGTATTCATTCGGAATCGGATCGCTCAGGAAGGAAGGCTAACTAGGAAGAAAGAGTCGGCCCAAAGTATTCATTCCAAGCCACAGTATTCATTCCAAGACATTCCAAGACTGACTGAGACATTCCAAGTCAGGAACTCCCAGGAATTGTCCACTCTGAAATCTCATTCGCAATCAGAATTTCTTCGCTCGGAAGTACTTAGTCAGGAACTCTTCATTCTGGAATTTGCCATTCAGTTTTATTCGCTCGGAAATCAGACTTTCTTTTACTCAGAAATTTGGGAATTTGGGAGAATCTGGGCGAAAGAAAATTCATTCCAGGTCAGAGCTTTGTTTCGCTCAGAAACACATCTCTCAGTAACAACCACTCAGATTTGACTCACTAGGAGACAACCACTCGGAAATGACTCAATCGGAGATATTTCACTCGGAAATGACTCACTAGGAGACATTCCACTCGGAAATGACTCAATCTGAGTCCTTCCACTCGGATTTGACTCACTAGGAGACATTCCACTCGGAAATGACTCAATCAGAGATATTTTACTCAAAAATGACTCAATCATATATATTTCACTCGGAAATGACTCACTAGGAGACATTCCACTCGGAAATGACTCAATCTGAGTCCTTCCACTCGGATTTGACTCACTAGGAGACATTGCACTCGGAAATTATGATTCTGAGTCATTCTACTCGGATATGATCATTTGGAGATGAAGTCCAGTTCTCTCAGAATTCTTTCCACTTGGGCCCAACCAAAAGAGGTGTTTACAATAGGTATGTATTCGGGGATGACCAAGGACAGTTCCCTGGAGAGAAATATCCATTCATTGATCAGGCGACTTGGGATGCTTTCATTGTAAATAGGCATTCTGTCCAATTTCAAGTACATTGGTTTTTAAATGATTAAATTATGTATAATTTAAATGACTAACTCTGAATATTTTTCTTTCTTGTTGTAGGAGGTCAGAAAGAAATCCCAGGACATTAGGAAGCTGAATGACTGCCCCCATACACTGTCACGTGGGGGTTATCGTAGGTTGGAGGAGTGGCTGGCACAGAAGAGGCTGAGTCAGTGTTAGACTAGTCAGCCTGACACTGGTATTATGGATCTCTCTTCCCCACCTACACGCCATGACAAATGGAAGCGGGCCAGGATCAAGAAGAGTGAGGAATACACTTCCTCACAAGCTCAGGAGGTCGCCTCAAGGATAGTAAGTATTCCCCTTGTATCAGTGTCTTTTTTTTGGTATTACGTGAAGGAAGTAAATACTAACTTGTTTGGTTTTAGGATTCCTTGGTTAAACAATCAACCCAAGGGTCTTTCGTAGCCCATGGTAGGCAGGATATTTTGACTACCACCATCGGCAGGCCAGAGCACCCAAGAAGAGTGCGTGCTGTTGGTCGAGGTGTAGGTAAGTTAGAAATAACTGTATCCTTTCATTTTGTTATCTGTTAAACAATTATCGGCTAATCATTCATATTTTACAGGCCTCCGTAGCTATTACGGTGCTCCCAACCCTGCCCCCTCCCTTGAGAAAATGGTGGAGTAGAAGGTGGCTGTTGTGAAGGCTGAGTATCAGGAGAAAGTATCTAGGCTCCACCAGGAGATGGCCCGATTCATGGAGGAGATGAAGGCCTCACTCAGCCACCACCAGGAGACTACTGCACCAGCTAGCAACCCACAGGTTAGATTCTTTATTTAATTTCCTCAGTTTTATTGTTTGTAATCACTTTATTTCATTGTTGAATAACTTCTGCTTGATGTGTAAATACTGTTAGGAAATCCCTAAGCATGAGCAGCGGAAAAATAAAAGGGATTCCATAGGATTTGCAAGGTTTCGTGTTTCAAAGCACAAAACAATTTTGAAATTATTTTAGGTTACCTCTTGAAGAACTCCAAAGCAATCGTAGCCTCGTCCTTTAGGAGTCCACACGAGCACTCCCACCAGAATCGCAACACTTGCCAACTGCTAGTTTGACGGTGTGTAGCTCTTGCAACTTTTGCAAATTTGTGTCTCACTTGAGTGAACGGCCTATGAGCATCTTATGCTCTATTTATAGGCTTAGGTTTGACCTAATTTGTTCTCTCTAAAAGTGGGCTCCTTACTCATTCCAAATGAGTTAGGCCCAATAGCTTTATTTTAGTCCAACTAAAATAAGACAACATTTTTCTGATGGGCTTACTCTATGTGTGTGACCCTATAGGTAAAATACCCGGTCATATTAATAATAAACTATTTTATTATTAATATAAAATAAGAGCGGCATCTAGCAATGCATCATTATGTCCGAATATTATCAACATAACCTATAAGTGATAATTATTTAATACGTTTATTCCTTTTGTCACGATATCCTAATTGGGCCCAAGGCATGGTCGCGTCATCCTTGTACGGCCCAATTTATTTTACTTGATACCGTAGTAGACTGGATCCGAATAAATATCTAATATTTATTCTTTCTAGCATGGCCATGCGTTTTCTTAGTCTTACTCCATCAAGTGGCCTATGGATATCACTCCTGTCACATAGGAGAGACAAATCCCATCTACATCACTCACATCCCTCTGCATAATTTGTTCATTGTCTAATCACAACCTTTATAGTCCTCTTGTTACAGAAGACGTTTAATTGTATTAAAACAATAAACTCCTCATGTAGGAATCGTAGTGACTTCAGGTCGAAGGACTACATATACCATTATCACATTGAGAATCGTTTATGACAATCATGTAACGATCCATGCAACGTTCTCATGGTGGGTCTGTCCAGTACATCATTACTCTTAATGTGTACCCGTGTGAAGACTCGATATCATCTATATCTATGATCTGTGAGATCAGGTCATCAGTACACTCAAACACTAGTCTCAGTGTATTTACGTGTCCCCATGTAAATACTTAACTAGGGACATTTTAGGAATAATTTTTAATGACCTATTACTCCAAGGATAAATATGTTTTACAACAATTTTAAACTGAAATATTTATTCTATTGATAAGTAGAAAAATGATACAAATGAAAAAGCATAAAAGCTCATAGTGCATACACCAACAATCTCCCACTTGCACTAGAGCCAATCAGACATTTGCCTAATGCCTAATGATCTAGTGTGCCCCTCATGTTTTTGTTGTGTAAGAGGTTTTGTGAGTGGGTCAGTAATATTCTCATCAGTATGCACCTTACATATCTTTACATCTCCTCGGTCAAGGATCTCTCGAATGAGATGAAATCGCCTAAGTATATGCTTGGATCGTTGATGTGATCTAGGTTCCTTAGCTTGTGCGATTACTCCACTATTGTCACAGTAAAGACTTATAGGGTCCACAATGCTAGGAACAATCCCAAGTTCTGTTATGAACTTCTTGATCCATACTGCCTCTTTTGTAGCATTTGAGGCAGCAATATACTCAGACTCTGTAGTAGAATCAGCAACTGTCTCTTGCTTTAAACTCTTCCAGCTTACAGCGCCACCATTTAGACAAAACACGTACCCAGATTACGATCTTGAGTCATCCTTATCAGTTTGGAAGCTAGCATCAGTGTAACCTTTTACAATGAGCTCTTCTTCCCCTCCATATATCAAGAATGAATCCTTAGTTTTTCTTAAGTACTTCAGGATATTCTTGACAGCAGTCCAGTGACTTTTACCGGGATCAGACTGGTATCTGCTCGTCATGCTTAAAGCGTACGAGACATCTGGTCGGGTACATATCATGGCATACATGATTGATCCAATAGCAGATGCATATGGAATCTTATTCATCCGTTCTCTTTCTTCTTTAGTGGAAGGAGATTGAGCTTTTGATAAGCTTATGCCATGAGCCATAGGCAAAGTTCCTTTCTTGGAATCTTGCATGTTAAACCTTTTTAACACTTTGTCTATGTATGTATTCTGACTTAGGCCAAGAAGTTTTCTTGATCTATCTCTATAGATCTTAATTCCCAACACGTAGGTTGCTTCACCTAAGTCTTTCATAGAAAAACAGCTTCCCAACCAACTCTTCACAGACTGAAGAGTAGGAACGTCATTTCCAATAAGTAGTATGTCATCAACATACAGGACCAGAAAAACAATTGTGCAGTCACTAACCTTCTTGTAGACACAAGGTTCATCCTCATTTTTAGTAAAGCCAAATTGTTTAACAGCTTCATCAAAATGAAGATTCCAGCTTCTGGAAGCTTGCTTAAGTCCATATATAGAACGTTGTAGCTTGCACAACTTCCTGGATGCTTCAGGCTTAACAAAGCCTTTAGGTTGTGTCATGTACACTTCCACAAGAAGATTTCCATTAAGGAAAACAGTCTTGACATCCATTTGCCATATCTCATAATCATGGTATGCAGCAATAGCAAGCAGAATCCGAACAGACTTTAGCATAGCAACTGGGGAAAAAGTTTCATCATAGTCTATACCATGTATTTGCTTGAAACCTTTAGCCACCAACCTTGCTTTAAAGGTACTTATATTACCATCCATGTCAGTTTTCTTTTTGAAAACCCACTTGCATCCTATAGGTTTAACCCCTTCAGTTGCATCAACCAAGTTCCAAACTTGATTAGTGTACATGGAGTCCATTTCAGATTCCATGGCTTCTAGCCATTTCTCAGATTCTGAACTTGCAATGGCCTCTTCATAAGATGTTGGCTCATTTTGATCCATTAGGAATACATCTCCTTCCTGAGTTACAAGAAATCCATATCTTTCAGGTTGTTGACGTATTCTACCTGATCTACGCAAGTCTTGTGCTACTGGAGCTGGTGTTATCACAACATTTTGTGGGTCCTGCTCCACTTCCACCATTGGCTCTTTAATGCCTTGTGAGTCTTGAATTTCTTCAAGTTCTACTTTCCTCCCACTGATTCTTGTAGAGATGAATTCCCTTTCTAAGAATACAGCATTCCGAGCAACAAACACTTTGCCCTCAGTAGGATTGTAAAAATAATAACCCTTAGTTTCTTTTGGGTATCCCACAAAAAGACATTTATCTGACTTGGGCCCAAGTTTATCAGAACTTTGGCGTTTAACATAAGCTTCACAGTCCCAAATCTTAAGAAAAGACATACTAGGTCGTTTCCCAGTCCATATCTCATATGGTGTCTTTATGACAGCCTTTGATGGAACACGGTTAAGTGTGAAAGTTGCTGTCAACAAAGCATGTCCCCAGAATGAGTTAGGGAGGTCAGTTTGACTCATCATTGATCGAACCATGTCCAACAAGGTTCTATTTCTCCGCTCAGAAACCCCATTCCATTCTGGTGTTCCAGGGGGAGTAAGTTGAGATATAATCCCACACTCTTTAAGATATTCATCAATCTCTAGGCTCAAATATTCACCACCTCGATCGGATCGAAGTGCTTTAATTGTCTTGCCAAGTTGGTTCTCTACTTCATGTTTAAACTCCTTGAACTTTTCAAAGGATTCTGATTTATGTTTCATGAGAAACGCAAATCCATATCTACTGAAATCATCAGTAAAAGTGATGAAGTAACTAAAACCTCCCCTAGCCATTGTCCCTATGGGCCCACATACATCACTATGTATCAAGCCAAGAAGATCACTCGCCCTTTCACCTTTTCCGGTAAAAGGGGTCTTGGTCATCTTCCCTAATAAACAAGATTCACATGTATCTATTGATTCAAAATCAAAAGATTCTAAATATCCATCTTGATGGAGTTTAGAAATACGTTTCTCATTTATATGTCCTAGGTGACAATGCCAAAGATAAGTTGGGTTTAAATCATTTGTTTTAACCCTTTTAGTATTAATGTTATAGATAGGGGTTTCGAGATCTAGAACATAAAGTCCATTACTCAAATTTGCACAACAATAAAATATGTCTTTTAAATAAACAGAACAACTATTGTTCTTTATTGTAAAGGAAAACCCTTTCTTATCAAGACAAGAAACAGAAATAATGTTTCTCCTTATTGCCGGAACAAAATAACAATTATCCAATTCAAGGACTAACCCTGAGGGCAAGGATAAAAAATAAGTCCCTACAGCTAATGCAGCAACTCTTGCTCCATTTCCAAGTAGGTCTACCTCGCCCTTCATCAACTGCCTACTCCTTCTTAGATCCTGCACATTAAGACAAATGTAAGATCCACATCCAGTATCTAATACCCATGATGTTGAAGTTGACATGTTAATTTCTATAACAAAAATACCTGAAGTGGAAGTCTCACTTCCCTTCTTCTTAAGCTCTTCTAGGTACTTTGGATAGTTTCTCTTCCAGTGTCCCTTTTGTCCACAATGGTGACATTTACCTTCCTTAGCCACCCCGCCCACAGGTTTTAAGGCTGATGTACTTGGCTTATCCTTGCCTTTCCAAATCTTCTTGCCATTTCCTACAATAGCCTTTCCTTTGCCTTTATACATGCCCTTTCCTTTACCTTTGCCAGAATTGACCATCATTATGGCCTTGCCCTTTCCTTTAGAAATATTGGGCTCAGCAGTCCTCAACATATTGAGTAGCTCTGGAAATGTTTTGTCCAATGCATTCATGTTGTAATTCATGATGACTGGCTTAAAACTGTCAGGTAATGATTTCAAAATAAGATCGGTAGCCAACTTCTGAGGGAAGGGGAATCCTAGCCTAGCTAGATTCTCCAAGTACCCAATCATTTTGAGCACATGAGGTCCTACAGAACCTCCCTCTTCAAGTCTGCAGCTAAATAGGGCTGAAGAAACTTCATATCTTTCTTGGTCAGCTTGACCTTGATATAGTTTCCTTAGGTTTTCGATCATATCGAAAGCCTCCATGTGCTCATGTTGCTTCTGAAGCTCAGGAGACATGGTTGCCAGCATAAGGCATTGGATATCTAAAGCGTCATCCTGATGCTTCTTGTAAGCATCCTTGTCAGCTTTAGAGGCATTGTTCGCGGGTGGTTCCGGAATCGGACCTTCCAGGACATACTGCTTTTTCTCTTGTTTGAGGACAATCCTCAAATTTCTATACCAGTCAAGGAAGTTAGAACCAGACAATTTTTCTTTGTCTAGGATTGATCGCAACGAAAGGTTTGAAGGTGTGTTTGACGTCATGGTTATCTAAAACAGAAAATATGTAGTAAGTATCATTTTCAAAACATATTTAAATTATGGTCATTTAAATTAAATATGTCTCCCACTATTTCGATTCAAAACAAAAATACCCTCCACGAATCAGAAAATCCCGTTGGAAGATTTTCTAGTGGGCTAAGATCCATATTTTGCCAAGCGTTAAGTCAGCTTTGGTTGATCACCCAATACTTGGTTATTTAGGTAGGAAACTTTTTCCAATTGTATCTTTATACAACTCTTAGTCATTGGGTTAAGTAACCATTACTAATTATTCATCTTATGAATATTTACCCCAATGTTTACGCCTCTAAGTTATATTCAATCCAATTGAAAACTTAGTTAAGTTAAAGCCCAATAAAACAATTTGGATATTACCATTATCCCATCGCGTCTTACTAATATAAATAATAGTGCCCTGCTTTGGCAGACCCACTATTTATTGACATTAGTATTGACGAGTGTACTTATTGGAAGGCGTTTATAACTTAATATTATTTTGAGGGATTTTAATTTATTTTAAAATTACCGTCTTTGTTAAACGCTTTAACGTAATAAAATTATCCCCAAAACATGCAAACGAAATTGTGAGATGGTTATGGTCTTCCTAGAAGAAAATAAAAAATAAATAAATAAATAAACCTAGAGGAACTCTATAGCCAAGGCTTCATGAAGTCCTACTTCTTGAACCCACCATCCTCTTGGAGTCACCACTCCTTGGTTCCTTTCAAAGACAAAAGTGCTTAGAGTCACCACTCTAGTTTTCTTCTAGATCTCTACTATGTTGCCTCGATCAAGATTACAAGATTTTTAAAGAAACTTGCTTTACATACGAGTGAAGGGTTGAGAAAAGAAATACAACAGAATGAAGAGAGGCACAACACGCAGGCTGTATTTAAATAAAATAACTAAGACCATAACCATTCACCATGCAACGTGTTAATTAATTAATTATAACCCATTTGAAATAATTAAAAAAAAAATAAATTTTTAAACGGGCCATTAAACACGTGGGTCGGTAATAAGGCGCTACGCAGAGAATGTACGGGGGTCCCGCTACATTAGTCAGGTTGGTTCCCAGGAAAGAGAGGTGGGTCCGGTGTGACTGCTTAAGTACCAAATCTTTCCTAGCCAGAACGTCCCACTGACCATTAACAGCTCTAAAATTTCGGCTAGGGTTTCAACCACTTTGAAACCCTAATTCCTTGTTGCGAACACTTCACAGCGCAGCCGTCAAGGCACATGGAGGCAGCGCCGTCTAGGGTTTCAAAACCTAGAATTCAATTTGCGCTAATGCCAACATGCAATGCCTTTCCATGACGGCCGTCTAGGTTTCAACTCTTGAACCCTAGATTAAGGAACGGCCATGGTTTAATACTTAAACCTTATCACCTAACGCCCCATAACATGAACCATTCATGTTCGAAGATCAACTCAATTGATTCAAAGTTTGTACGATGACTATCATATGAGTAAAACACATATCAAAATTGCATAAACTCATACAGCATACAAATTTAAACGGCAACAACATACATACTAAAATTAAGAAACTCTATAACATGCATCATATACAATTTATAAAGAATAACTCAAAATTATATGTATCATGCCAAAACAGAGTTCATACCATATACATGATTAATCATTGTAATAATATGCATCATATGCGATAACTCAAAATAGCAACATAATCATGCATGTTCATTTTCGAATCCTAGTTTCACAAAACATTTTCGCAAAACAAAATTGCAAAGCTTTAAACAACGAAACGATTTCGCAAATCATATTTTCCAAAAGCTCTTGCAAACGAAAACATATCATTATAAAATATAAAAAAATGCCCAAAACACGGTTTTGCAACCTAGGCTCTGATACCACTGTTAGGAAATCCCTAAGCATGAGCAGCGGAAAAATAAAAGGGATTCCATAGGATTTGCAAGGTTTCGTGTTTCAAAGCACAAAACAATTTCGAAATTATTTTAGGTTATCTCTTGAAGAACTCCGAAGCAATTGTAGCCTCGTCCTTTAGGAGTCCACACGAGCACTCCCACCAGAATCGCAACACTTGCCAACTGCTAGTTTGACGGCGTGTAGCTCTTGCAACTTTTGTGAATTTGTGTCTCACTTGAGTGAACGGCCTATGAGCATCTTATGCTCTATTTATAGGCTTAGGTTTGACCTAATTTATTCTCTCTAAAAGTGGGCTCCTTACTCATTCCAAATGAGTTAGGCCCAATAGCTTTATTTTAGTCCAACTAAAATAAGACAACATTTTTCTGATGGGCTTACTCTATGTGTGTGACCCTATAGGTAAAATACCCGGTCATATTAATAATAAACTATTTTATTATTAATATAAAATAAGAGCGGCATCTAGCAATGCATCATTATGTCCGAATATTATCAACATAACCTATAAGTGATAATTATTTAATACGTTTATTCCTTTTGTCACGATATCCTAATTGGGCCCAAGGCATGGTCGCGTCATCCTTGTACGGCCCAATTTATTTTACTTGATACCGGAGTAGACTGGATCCGAATAAATATCTAATATTTATTCTTTCTAGCATGACCATGCGTTTTCTTAGTCTTACTCCATCAAGTGGCCTATGGATATCACTCCTGTCACATAGGAGAGACAAATCCCATCTACATCACTCACATCCCTCTGCATAATTTGTTCATTGTCTAATCACAACCTTTATAGTCCTCTTGTTACAGAAGACGTTTAATTGTATTAAAACAATAAACTCCTCATGTAGGAATCGTAGTGACTTCAGGTCGAAGGACTACATATACCATTATCACATTGAGAATCGTTTATGACAATCATGTAACGATCCATGCAACGTTCTCATGGTGGGTCTGTCCAGTACATCATTACTCTTAATATGTACCCGTGTGAAGACTCGATATCATCTATATCTATGATCTGTGAGATCAGGTTATCAGTACACTCACACACTAGTCTCAGTGTATTTACATGTCCCCATGTAAATACTTAACTAGGGATATTTTAGGAATAATTTTTAATGACCTATTACTCCAAGGATAAATATGTTTTAAAACAATTTTAAACTGAAATATTTATTCTATTCATAAGTAGAAAAATGATACAAATGAAAAAGCATAAAAGCTTATAGTGCATACACCAACAAATATGTAGGTACGAAAGGTTAGCACTAAGGGGTCGTGCGCTGCGGCTGACCCTGACGATGATGGGGTTGAGCCACCAGACACCCGTCAATGTGACCTGTTCATTGACGGGTTAGAGGAGCCAGTTGCCACTGGCACAGTCTACAACTTAGGCCCTGTGGTTCACCATCAGACATTACCTGATGGTATGTCCAGGGTCTCTGTTATGCTCATCCTCGAGGAGGATGCTGCTGTGCCAGTGGCAACTCTAGAGGTGAAGACTGTCGGTCAGGCGGTGGGCCACTTTCTGATATGGCCCAACAGACTTCTACAGGTTGCCCCTGGACAGGTAAAAACCTTAAACACTAACTAATTTTGTTATATTGTCAATTATGGTACAAACTGTGATGGTTGTCAATTGTTTAACAGGAACAGGCATTGAAAAGGCCAGACCCGGCCGACGATCCTATCCGGATGCTATGGCGCATCGGGTATGAGCAAGGAGATGAGACTGTTCAGGTCCAATGGGAGCCACTGGTGTTCGGCCGTCCAAGTGCAGTACCACTTTACATTACACATTCTGACATGTGTGAGATTATTTTAGGGACGTCGATGCTGAACATCTCCATCATTCAGCTGTGGGAGCTGTAAGTATATCGTTTTTTGTCCAATTTTTTCATTATACAAGTTATTTGTTGCTAACCATGTCTCAACCTGTTTAGGTTTTTGACAAAACTTTGTGTGGTTGGGTTTCCAAGGAACTTATGGTTTCTTAGAGCCCTCTCTCATACAGAAGCAAGCAAACACCACGCAGGACACCCAGGCATACATCCAGAATTGGATGTTTGAGTCTGGGAAGGCTGTATACATGGGCCCTTATCATAAAGGGTAATATTCTATTTCATAATTATTGTCATTAATTTTTGCATTTTGAAGTCTCACTTATCACTGGTAACTGCAGCGCTCACTGGACGCTTGTGGTGATCTGTCCGCGGGCTTATCTTGCTCTGTACTTTGATACTATGCGTCGGACAGTTCCACAAGACCTAAAAAGTATAGTAGACGGGTAAGTTAATCCCTAAACAATAAGTACAAATTCGATTACATCATTTTTGGACCTATACGATTCTAACTTATCTTGTGTTTTATTTGATGTAGGGCGGTGGTTGGATACAATCGACTGCTTGGAGTTAAGTCCAGCGGAAGAAAAGTTGTGTGGGTGCACCCAAAAGTAAGTTAATCGTATTCATTCAAATCTTCAATATATATTTTTTAAGATGCGAATTCACTTATTCTATATTTTATGCCCATTGTAGTCTTACAGGCAGAAGGGTACTTTCGAGTGTGGCTATTACGTCATGCATACTATGCTGACCATCGTCCAACAACATTTAGTAGATGGATGGACAGATGTAAGTCTTATAACATCCTTAATTTTTAAAATAATTTCCAATAAATCAAATAAAATTTCGTAAATAATTCAAATATCCAAAATAGAATTTGATTTAAATAAATACAATATTCATTTTACAAAGCCGGCCGGCTCTTTAAATTTACAATTAAATATATAGAAGTACTCGGTATTCATGAGCCGGTCAAGGCTTCCACTAAGACAAACTCTGAGCTGCATGAGTGTCTTCACATATCATGGTCGAGCCCTTTATTTACTGAAAAATAAATGTAGAGGGTGAGCATAACATATCAAATAACAATTATTGAATTGGATAAAAGTCCAATTAATAACTATTATCAAAACCGATCACACTCGGCCAATAATTTATACTCGGCAATTACATCAAATCACTCGGAAATAATTTAAATTTTCATTTGGCAGTTATAACCATTTTACCATTCGGTAAATAAAACATCACTCGACAAGTAACAATTTCACTTGGCAATTAATAAATTATTCATTCTCAAAACCGAGACATATACATATACTCATCATAACAGCATGTACTCTCAATAACACATAAAACAGTGTATGCACATGCTCAACCAAATGGATCCATATCTTTCATTCTCACTTGACCAACCAAAATGGGGTCATTATCAATTTTGTGTTGCAACACTGGCTCCCTGAGCCATAATTCAGCTCCTCGCTGATTTGGCCATTTTACTGGTACCAAACCACTCTGCGCCCATAATGTAACACCGAGTACCACTCCCAGAGTGATAGCGGTCCTCTACTCAATGCTACGGGCTGGCCTTGAGTCACACTCAAAGGCGTCCGTGGTATATAGGAACCACCACATCACAGTTCATATTCAAACATCACACATGCATCTCATGCATATAAATATCATGAATCATCAATCTCATATCAATATCAATAATATGAATGGAAAATATGAAACATAAAACGTCATATAGTTGGGGTCTCATAACAATTCATACACATATCACATATATCAAAAATGCCCCAAATCCATTCATAAACCATCTATTTGAGATGTACGCTCCCCCTACCTGGAAATAAGGTGTTCCAGCAGCTTTAGAAGCTATAATCTCTATAATCTAGTCACTGCTCCAGAATTCCGACTGGAATTGTAGTGTTGTTCCACTCCAAGCTTTCTTCGTAAAGAGGAAGAATAAAGATTCGTTGTTTAACAGCTTCCAGTAGAGAATTAGTGAGAAAAAGGATTATGGTGATTTTGCTTTCCAAAAGTTCTTCCATTAATCCAACAATGGAAGTATTTATATGCAGGAGAGACGTAAATAACTTGAAGTACTCTGTCACACGTCTCTTTAATAATTAATGAAGGGTTAAGATATTTAATGAAAAAGGACAGCACATCAAAAGGGTCCCATTCTGAGAAAATATCTAAAAGTAAAACTACTAGAAGATAGAAGAATACAATGACGTGGACAGCTTCCAGATTAAAATAGGGTAAATTTGATTCTGGGGAAAACTCGCTTAGGCAACATCAGCATAGAGCGCTTGAGTGAGTCTCTAATTCCTTAAGCGAGAAATCTTTAAGCATCAGACCTGATCCTCGCTTGAGCGGACCACTCTCGCTTGAGCGAGAATTACCCAGTAACCAATTTCCCATGCTTTCGCTTGAGCGAGACTCCCTCCTACTAGCCACTCGTTCGAGCGAGAAATGTCCAGTGACGAATTCCATTGGCATTCGCTTGAGCGAGGCACCTACTCGCTTAGGCGAAATCTGACCAGAGGCTGTCCTTCGATTCTGCACTCGCCCGCTCGGCAAGGCTTCCCATCGGCAGTTCAATCAAAATCGACTCATCTCGCTCGTTTATACCTCTTTCTGAGTCAGAGTCTTATTTCTTTCATTATTTGGAAATTTCTCCACTGTAAGGTTACTCAGAGTTCGGAGTCCATTTCCTTTCTCGTAAATCATTCCTTTTGAAAGGATTACTTCGAAATCTCCTCAGGATTACTTACTCAGAAAACTTAATCAATTAAAGTTGAAGTCTTTGTCCAGAAGTACTCTTTCTGGAAAGACTTACTCGGAATATATCACTCAGAAGTGTCACAGAGAGACTTCACTCGGCAACTTAATAGGAAACGTTCCTCTCGAAGACGTTTCACTCGGATTTGCTTTACTCGAATGTGTCTCAATCGGACACAAAGTCACTTCATTCGGAAATAATTCTCTTAATGATGTTTCACTTGGAAACATCTTAACTTCACTTGGAAATAGTGTTCTATCTTATTTCACTTGGAGTCAAATTCATTTCACTTGGAATCTGATTCTTTTCACTCAGAAAATCTTGTCTCATTCATTTTCCACTCGGAATTTTATTCAAAAATTTTTCTCTAATCCTTTTTAAGTTATTTTTATAAAAATCATAAAAATCGGGATGTTACATTTCTCCCCCTCTATAAAAATTTTGTCCTCGAAATTTAATAAATTACTTGGTCACAAATTGCATATAAAACCGATAGGTATAAAATATATATATCTCACGTTTTACATAATAATGAGTACTTGCAAAATATAATAGAATATAACATACTTTTTAGAAATAAAAGTCATATGGCACCCGGATTTAAAAATTTCTGCTCATTTTCTTTGTGCCATATTACCAGCTTGTTCGGCCTCTTCCATATGAATGTTAAACACTCGACCAGCAGCTTGTGGATTAACATCCCTTTCCTGGTCGTCTCTTCCAATCATCAGGTTACTTCGTCCACTATTTCCTCCTCTGACTCCTCTATTTCCGATTCCCTGACCTCGTCTTTGAAAACTTTCTCGATTTATGCTAGCATTAGACTCGGTCGTTTGTAAAAGAGGGTAATTTGGACGAGTGTGTCCTTCCTCATTGCATTTGAAACAAACAATTTTGTTTCGGTTACAGTCACTCAAAAAATGGTCTCCTCCACACTTGAAACATCTAACGTCTCTCGGAAAACTCATTGATCGGCCACCAGAATTCACTCGGTCTCGGGATTCAAAGGATGATTCACCTCTGATCGTCTTCCCATGCTTCTTAAAATTAATCGGGGATAATTTAGAGGAATTATCTGACCGACTGCTTACTCCAGAGGAAGTTTTATCATCTTCTTCATATATTTGGCACTTGTTGACAAGAATCGGGAAACTCCTGATTTCTTGGTATCGGAATGCCTTTTTGATGTTCGGTCTTAGTCCACTTTCAAATTTGATGCATTTAGAACCTTCAGTGCCCGACAATTAAAAATGAGGGTAAAACATACATAACTCCTCAAATTTTGCCGCGTATTCCTCCACACTCATATTATCCTGTCAGAGTTCCATAAATTCCAACTCCTTCTGGCTACTTATAGTATTCGAAAAATACTTTTCAAGGAAACATTCCTTGAAATTTTCCCAATTCAACTCGGTTCCCATGGCTTCCATTCGGTTTTTAGCCATTCTCCACTAATTCTCAACTTCTTTCCGAAACATAAATGCAGCGTATTCAACCTTCTGGGCCTCGGTGCATTGTAAGCTGCCAAAGATCCGTTCAAGATTCTGGATCTAGGCATACGCTCGGTCGGGCTGAAATCCACCATAGAATTCAGTCGGTTTTTCTCTTGAGAAAACAATCAATACTATGCTTGTCACTCGGTTGAGGGGTATTCTGCCTTTCTAAAATGTCAGCCAAACGCTGGAAGGTAGCAGCCACGGCATCCATACCATGAGGGTCCATTTTCTTATCCTGAAACAATCATCACACAATTGATTAATCAAATCATCTAACCATTCTAGAAAATAACTGTCATTACAAGGTAATGACCCAGTTCGATAATACACAAGTCTCCCACACCAACGCATGAGGCCGGTGCGAAGAATCAAGACCGGTTTCTCCCACAGAGAGTCCGGATTACATAGACCGGATACACAAAGCCAATTTTCAACCTTACTCAATCCTTACTCTTATAGCTGGCCCAACACCGGATTACAGACCCCGGTTTTAACCATGATTTCAGTCAGCTTATAGTATTTAGTAGCTACACCTTGGCCTTGGACTTTTCAAGTCTGCTCTGATACCAAATTATAACATCCTTAATTTTTAAAATAATTTCGAATAAATCAAATAAAATTTCGTAAATAATTCAAATTTCCAAAACAGAATTTGATTTAAATAAATACAATATTCATTTTACAAAGCCAACCGGCTTTTTAAATTTACAATTAAATATATAGAAGCACTCGGTATTCATGAGCCGACTAAGGCTTCCACTAAGACAAACTCCAAGCTGCATGAGTGTCTTCACATATCATGGTCGAGCCCTTCATTTACTGAAAAATAAATATAGAGGGTGAGCATAACATATCAAATAATAGTTATTAAATTGGATAAAAGTCCAATTAATAACTATTAGCAAAACCGATCACACTCGGCCAATAATTCATACTCGGCAATTACATCAAATCACTCGGCAATAATTTAAATTTTCATTTGGCAGTTATAACCATTTTACCATTCGGTAAATAAAACATCACTCGGCAAGTAACAATTTCACTTGGCAATTAACAAATTATTCATTCTCAAAACCGAGACATATACATATACCCATCATAACAGCATGTTCTCTCAATAACACATAAAACAGTGTATGCACATGCTCAACCAAATGGATCCATATCTTTCATTCTCACTTGACCAACCAAAATAGGGTCATTATCAATTTTGTGTTACAACACTGGCTCCCTGAGCCATAATTTAGCTCCTCGCTGATTCGGCCATTTTACTGGTACCAAACCGCTCTGCGCCCATAATGTAACACCGAGTACCACTCCCAGAGTGATAGCGGTCCTCTACTCAGTGCTACGGGCCGGCCTTGAGTCACACTCAAAGGCGTCCATGGTATATAGGAACCACCACATCACAGTTCATATTCAAACATCACACATGCATCTCATGCATATAAATATCATGAATCATCAATCTCATATCAATATTAATAATATGAATGGAAAATATGAAACATAAAACGTCATATAGTTGGGGTCTCATAACAATTCATACACATATCACATATATCAAAAATGCCCTAAATCCATTCATAAACCATCTATTTGAGATGTACGCTCCCCCTACCTAGAAATAAGGTGTTCCAGCAGCTTTAGAAGCTATAATCTCTATAATCTAGTCACTGCTCCAGAATTTCGACTGGAATTGCAGTGTTGTTCCACTCCAAGCTTTCTTCGTAAAGAGGAAGAATGAAGATTTAATTATTTTTGTTGTTTAACAGCTTCCAGTAGAGAATTAGAGAGAAAAAGGATTATGGTGATTTTGCTTTCCAAAAGTTCTTCCATTAATCCAACAATGGAAGTATTTATATGCAGGAGAGACGTAAATAACTTGAAGTACTCTGTCATACGTCTCTTTTATAATTAATGAAGGGTTAAGATATTTAATGAAAAGGGACAGCACATCAAAAGGGTCCCATTCTAAGAAAATATCTGAAAGTGAAACTACTAGAAGATAGAAGAATAAAATGACGTGGACAGCTTCCAGATTAAGATAGGGTAAATTCGATTCTGGGGAAAACTCGCTTAGGCAACATCAGCATAGAGCGCTTGAGCGAGTCTCTAATTCCTTAAGCGAGAAATCTTTAAGCATCAGACCTGATCCTCGCTTGAGCGGACCACTCTCGCTTGAGCGAGAATTACCCAGTAACCAATTTCTTATGCTTTCGCTCGAGCAAGACTCCCTCCTACTAGCCACTTGTTCGAGCGAGAAATGTCCAGTAACAAATTCCATTGGCATTTGCTTGAGCGAGGCACCTACTCGGTTAGGCGAAATCCGACCAGCGGCTGTCCTTCGATTCTGTACTCGCCCGCTTGGCAAGGCTTCCGATCGGCAGTTCAATCAAAACCGACTTATCTCACTCGGTTATACCTCTTTCCGAGTGAGAGTCTTATTTCTTTCATTATTCGGAAATTTCTCCACTATAAGGTTACTCGGAGTTCGGAGTCCATTTCCTTTCTCGGAAATCATTCCTCTTAAAAGGATTACTCCGAAATCTCCTCGGGATTACTTACTCAAAAAACTTAATCAATCAGAGTTGAAATCTTTATCCAGAAGCACTCTTTCTGGAAAGACTTACTTGAAATGTATCACTCAAAAGTGTCACAGAGACACTTCACTCGGCAACTTAATCAGAAACGTTCCTCTCGAAGACGTTTCACTCGGATTTGCTTTACTCGAACGTGTCTCAATCGAACACAGCGACACTTCATTCGGAAATGATTCTCTTAATGATGTTTCACTTGGAAACATCTTAACTTCACTTGGAAATAGTGTTCTGTCTTATTTCACTTGGAGTCAAATTCATTTCACTCGGAATTTGATTCTTTTCACTTGAAAAATCTTGTCTCATTCATTTTCCACTCAGAATTTTATTCAAAAAATTTTCTCTAATCCTTTTTAAGTTATTTTTATAAAAATCATAAAAATCGGGATGTTACAAGTCTCATCATTTGGACTAATTTTCTAATAATTTCATCAATTTCATGAATAAATATAGCTTTTTTTCTAATTGTTTTGTGCATTGTTTGCAGTACTTCCAGGACTGGTCATACTTCTCTAAGACAATTGTAGGTATTGTTAGAAAGCAATGGGCCTCATACTTCATTGAAATCAGCAAAAGAACTTAGCTAGATATAGGATCTTTATTCTCTTAAATATGTATCTAGTGTAGGATTTAGGGTTTACATTTTATTAGGTTACATTCATCTGAATTGTATATAGTTTCATTTTTTAGGTTGTTATGAATTCATATCAAATTAATTGTTATATATATACCATTCATTTTATATATTGTTTGTTGCTAGATATGCTGGGTTACTGTATATTGTGCTGGTTATTTGAATGCAGGTTTAGGAAACAATAAAACAGAAACCATATTAAAAAAAAACCTCAGTGTTTATTCACGGTTATGGTAACAATCCTGATTATAGATATTATTTATTGATAAGTCTTGAAAAGACTTAATTATTTCACCTTTTTATTTAACATTATTTAGTAATTATTGGTTAGTTTGTTAGTATTATTTAATAATTTAATAACAATTCATATTTTAGTTATGAATTTCAAAAGTACTTTATTTATGTAAGAAAACGATTAAAAATATTAACTAATTAAGGAATTTTGAAGTGTTTATAAATTCACTAAGCAGCCAGCGTATAAATGCTAGGCAATTAGCTGTTTAATGGTGCAGGAACAGGGCGTACTTGAGAAAAGAAGACAAATCTGAGTGAAAATTACAAAAGCCGAGCGAGATTTGGAAAAATCCGAGTGAGACTTCACAAAGCCGACTGAAAGGAGTCCAAGACCAGCTGAGTGAGACTTCAAAGACACCGACTCCGAAAGAGAACAAGGACTCGGAATATTGCATGAAGAACCCGAACGCCAACTGTAGAATACCGATTGAATAATCAACTCGCTCAAGCGAGAGTTAAATTCGCTCAAGCGAAGGTCAAAAATTAGCTCAAGCGAAGCAATCACGCTTGAGCGAGAAAGCCATTCTGTATTACATATTTCCAATTCGCCCAAGTTTCGCCATAACGCTTAAGCGACAAAGCAACACTGCAGTGCAATTCTCGAATTCGCCCAAGCGAGAGTGTAGTCCGCTCAAGCGAGAACCCAGTAGCTGAAGCATAAAGGCAGTAATTTAAACACTGTTCCTTCCCTCCAACAACACACTCTACGCAGTGCAGTTTCCATCTTCCATTGCCTTCGCTTCTACTTGTACCTTAATAATTTAAGTAGTGAGCTGTTATTAGTTAGCACTGAGTTGTACATTAGTTAATGATGAGTTGTAATCTGCTAAGAGCTGAGCTGTGATTAGTTAGTTAAGTTTAGTCGTTAACTTAAGGTTTCGAAGTTATCAGTTTTAGTTAGTTAGTTTTTAGATAGAAGCCTATATATACTCATGAACATACTCTGTAAAAGAAGAAGACGGAAAAACAGAGACAGAGAATACATAGAACACATTCTTTTTCATTCTAAACTTCGAACATCTTACTACTTCATTTTCTCTCTCTAATTCCTCTCCTCTATGACGTTCCACAATCCTTCGATGGAACTGAAGTCGATGGAGTTCTAAATCCCTAAGGTTGGGATTGCGAAGGTGAACAATGGAGTCTTGAAGCTGTGATCAAGTAGATCGACTTCTAGATCCTGAGGCGAACAAGCTGAGGAGTGGAGCAGAATCGCTGGATTGACAAATTCAGAATTAATGAAGAACTTCGCCAGTGAGGAATCATGGTTGAAGCTTAGGTAACTTCTAGCTTTCTAACTAGTTCAGGCCTAATCAATTTAGGTGAATAGTTAGAGTTCAACCTCCAATTTCGCATTAGATTCTTAGGTTAATCGAGCACTTAAGGAATTAAGGTTCATTGCTTAAGGATTAGTGTTTTTCACCTAAGGAATTAGGGAATAACCACAAGCGGATTGTCCTCTAGATTGTGAAGTTCGATTATACTTAATTGCTTATTTCTTGAGGAAATTGTGAGCTGAAGGAATCCTGACCTGCTTTCTTTTAATCACTTTTCATATTCATCTTAACTCTATTTCTGAAAATACCAAAAATAACTAGAAAACATTAAAATCATAAAAACCGAATGAACTACCTGTATTTCGTGTTGGTTCAGCTTGTTCTAGTCCTAGATTGAGGTACTTACCACAATCCCTGTGGGACGATCAAATATTCTACAATTTTAACGACTGGTACGCTTGCCATAAGTGTAAATCCAAGAGTCATATTTTGTTTTACTAAGATTTTCACCACCAAGTTAATGACTCGAGATTTTAGCATTAAGTTAATGGTGCCGTTGCCGGGGATTGTTGAGTAATATCAACAATCCTTGGACCGGTACTAGACTGAACCATTTTTGTTAGTTTCTGTAGATGTTGTTAGTTGTTAGTAAATTTCGTTGCACGAGTAGGATTTGTTAAATCTTGCTTGAATTGTTGTTCATAGTTACTACTGTTTTGATTTTAGTTGTTTAGTTGTTAGCACTAACTGTTACAGTAGCCTTGTTTGTAGTTAGTTGTTGCGTTTATGTTTTTCCTAGTTCCTTTGGAAAGTGAAAAGTTGCAGGTAATGGATCTTGATGACACCTTAGCAGAGTTTCTTCAATATTCACAAACGTTATGCATAAACCATGTAGAGGAGGTATAACCAATTAAGGAGGAGCCATCGGAGTTAGAAAGAAGTTTAATTCAATTCATAAAAGTCACTCAAACCGGCCTCCAAAATTTTGACAATTCAATCATGAATATTCAAAAGCAAGTGGATTTTATTGCAAAGCAGTTAGTCGAAGAGCAAAGGAATATAAAGGTTGTACGAAGAAAAGACCAATATGAAGAGCCATGGGATGAAGATGTTAGTCTAGCTGAAGAAATTAAGTTTGGGGAAGAAGAAGATCAGTTAGAAAACATTGAAATGGATGAACCTGAACTTGAAGTTGAGGTAGAAACAAAAGAAGAAGAAGAAAATAAGGAAGTTCAGGGATATTTGATGGAAGAAGAGTCAATTGAAGAATGTGAAGAGGAAAGTGATATGGATTATACTTCAGAAGTGAAAGATGATAGTATATCTAGTAAAGCATTCTTTGATGATTGGAATGAAGAAGATTGGTCTGAAGAAGAACAAGAGCAAAAGTTAACCACATCTTGGCAACACAATATTGATACTGAATTTTTATTGGAGTCAAGTGTTAACACAGAGGAAGAAGTAGAAGTTCATGCACAAGAAGACTTAACAGGTGTAGATGTTGAGAATATAAAAGAAGAAGAAGAAATTTAGCCATGTTATGAGGAGCGTTTGCTAGTGATGACTACTACAGCTATAGAATTCAACAGGAAACGTGAATCATCAAGTCAAGAAGAACATTACTTGTGGCATAAAAAGAGGAAGACTAACAAAAAACTAAAAAAGAAAAAGAGTGAAGAAAAGAAAAAGAAGAAAAAGCAGAAAGGTTGGAAAAGAAAAGATTGGAGGAAAGTTATGTTGAACATTAGCTTCAAACATAACAAGGAAAAACAAGGAGTAAAAAGACCAAGAGTGTATGGACATAAGAAATGGGATCCTGGAGGATGAGATGATCTTGTGTTGGTTTCTCTTGTACATAAATAAAATAGTGAGAGACTGAACAACATGAAGAAAATAGAATCAGATTCCCTCCACGCTTGAGCAAGAGGAGAGTGACACTTAAGCGTGATTTAAGCGTGACTTTGTATAAGTCTTTTCGCTTAAGCGTGTATTCTTTTCGCTTGAGTGAGCGTTGGACCTGTTTCTCTTTCCGCTTGAGTGTCATTACACACGCTCAAAGCGTGACTGTGATGCATGACTTTTTCTGCACCTCCGCTTGAGTGCTTCAAGCTCACGCTTGAGCGCAATCGGGCCTGAGGATGTGCTGTGCATTTTTCCCTCTTAAGCGGAAGCTTAATGAGCCTGAGCGAGATTGACATGATCGGGCCACTGATACCCATTGATACCCTTTTTGATCGGAAACTTCTCATGGGGACTTTAATAAATGGTTTCTGATTGTTGATGTAATAAACGGGTTAGATGATGAAGGGTGACTTATTTCAGTCAGCCTTTTATCACTCGGATCTCTTATTCCTCACTCCTCACTCAGTGTCATTCATTTATGTGTCACTCAGCCTTCTTTTCATGTATTCTGTTGTCCACTCTCACCCGTCACTCATTCCCATACTTTATCTGTTCCTTTCATTCGTTGATTCATTCATTCGTTCTTTCAATCCACCTGAGCTCTTCCTCGGTTTCCTCACCAGATCTCTCTGCATGTGTTGGTTGTTCACCCAGCCTTTCATTTACTCATTCTTTTATCCACTCATTTTGTCACTCAATCATCTTCTTCTTCATCTATTCGGTATTCTGTTCACTCAGACCCCTCTGTAGTCGTTCTTTCATTTACTCAGTTCTTCCATTTACTCAGCATCTCTTTTATTCTTTCTTGATTCTTTCATTCACTCGGCCCTTCATTCACCCAGTCAATCTTTCACTCGTCTTTTATTTACTCATTCTTCATTCACTCAGTATTCTTTCTATTCAGTATATCATTCACTCGTTTTACATTCACTCGGTTTATTTCAGTCAGTTTGTTATCCCTTCGTTCACTCGGTTTTTCCTTCGTTTTTCTACTCGTCTCTCTTTCTGTCTTTCGTTCACGTATGTTTAATACACATATATTGTCCACTCGACCTTCATTCATTCGGTCACTCTATTTCACTCGTTCTTTATTCACTCTGTCAATCTTCCACTTGTCTTTCATTTATTCGGTTACTTTCACTTATCCACTCGTCTCTCCATCTTGGTCTCTTTCACTTCTGTGACTCTTCATTCACTCGGTCAAGTATTCTCTTGTGTGTCAATCTTTCACTCGTTCTTTCTTTCACTCGGCCTTACTTTCATTCGTTCTTTCTCCCACTCGCTTCCCTGTTCACTCGTATCTCACTGCAGTTGTTCACTCGTCCATTCATTGTCACACTCGTTTCTCATGCACTTTTCGTTATTTCATTCATTCTTTCACTCGTTCTATGATCCATTCGGTATTCATTCACTTAGTACCCTTTTCATTCAGTATTTTATTCACTTGTTCTTTCAATCTACTCTTTCTTCTTCGTTCCTTCACACACCTCTCTGTATTTTTTGTTTCCCCCACTCGGAATCTCTTTCATGCGTCTCTTTCTGTAGTTTTTTTTCATTCACTCGGTTTTTCGCTAGATCACTCGGTTTCTTTCGGGTTCGTTCACTCGTTTTTCCATTTTTCGACCACTCGTTGTTTGTTCATTCATTTTTTCATTTCTACCCGGTATCATCCACTCGGTATTCATATACTTGTTGTTTCATTCCACTTATTTTCTTCCTCGGTTTTTATGTTGTATTTTCCTTCTTTATTCACTCGTTTTTCATTTGTGATTGTCACATTCATATTTCCAGTACTCAGTTTCCTGTTATTTAGTTTTTTTTTTCGTTCACCCGGTGTTCGCATCACTCGGTTTCTCTTTGTTTCCATCTCATACGATTCTATCATTCTTTCATTTCTTCGACCGATTCCTTTCTCGATGTTATTCATTCGGTAGTTTGTTATTTATTTTTCCATTTATTCTTCCACTGGCTTGTGCATTTACTCATCTCCTTCATCCAGTCAGTATACCCTTCACTCATCTCCACTCGGAATATTCTCAGTCGTTCTCCCATTCATTCTTTCATCTACTCGTTTTTCTCACCCACCCTCAATCCACTCGTTCCTCAATTCACAAGTTCGTCATTCCACTTATTGTTTTATTCACTCAGCTTTGCTCTCAATTTTCTGTTCGTCTTTTATACATCGGTTCTTCCATTTACTCGTTCCTTCTCTGCACTCGTTGTTTTGTTTACTCTTCCACTCATTCTTTACCACTTAGTATCTCCATCACTCGGTATCTTTCATCCACTCGGCCTTCCAGTTACTTGGCGATTTGTTCGCCTGTTTCCCTCACTGTTTCCTTCCCCGACCTCTTCCACTCGATATGGTTCTTTCACTCATTTTTATTTACTCTGTCCCTGTCTTCATTCGTTCTTGATCTACTTGGTATCTATTTCATTTGATCTTCCGCCTTTAGTCTGTCACTTTTATTCTTCATCCGATCTCTCATTCTGTCACACACTCGTCTCACATTCACTCATTGAACATTCGTCTTTCTCTCTCTCGGTATCTCTTTCTCAGTCTTTCTCGGTCTTTTATCTATTCGGTATGTGAGCGTTAGCAAGAGTACCATATTGATGATACCTGATGCTGTGTTTGGCGCTTGAGCGTGATTTGACACGCTTGAGCGAATACCATACTTGATGCTTTATTTTTTAAATTGGGCATTGGCATGCCAATATTTCAGCGTACTCATGCGTATTACAGGAGAAGACACGTCTTCTAATTTCTGAGAAAGTCCAACCAGGTACTTCCCAAGCACTGCCAGTCACGTAAAAGGGAAGTATTCTAGTACCCTGACTCCTTATTTGATTTTCTAATTATTTATTTGATAAAATATGTTAATTATATTTAATTTCAAATCCATCTTAATAATTTAAAGTTTGCTAATTCTTAGGCTTCAGTCGGATATATTAATTAATCAGTTTTTGTTTAACTCATCATATCTGCCCCTAACGATTTTTCATCATTAATTAAAATTGTTTACTCGGCATGCTAGTTAGCAATCTGAATGTATGATCTTACATTAAGTTTGGGGACATGACTGGCTGATTAACTATTATATTCATAGCTGTTGAGCCTGTTTTATCCTTTTCCGAGTGAGCTTGCATACTAGTTAGTGAGATAGAATTTTGATAAATACTTTATAATATAATAAATTAGGACTAAATTGCTTAGGATTTTAGTCATTATCCACTGTATTTCCTTTATTTATTGTAATTTTTGCTTTCTTTCCACTCTAGTCTACTTGGGTATGTTATTTTGCAGGAATTAAGGTCATAAAGGATCAAAGACAAAAGAAAAACGACCATAAAATGATAAAGAAACAAGAAGAACAAGCCCAAAGTGGAAAGAATTCTCTTTTTAAAGCTGAAATCCGACTCAGAGCACTGAAATCCGACTCAAAATGGCCAAATCCGAGTGGGATAACTCAGAAATGACCAAATCCGAGTGGAAGGACTCAGAATAGAGCATTGCCGAGTGGAATACTGCACTGCTGGAGGAAAATCCAAGTGGAATACTGCACTGCTGGAGAAATCCGAGTGGTCTCACTCAGAGAAAATGACATTCTTAAGCAGAACAAAGCATTTCCGAGTAATTCTTAGCAAGGAAAGAAAAATCCGACCCAATTCTTCTCAAACCAACACCGCCCAGTAATCCATCAACCAACACCGCCCAGGCTCTTCTCTCCAACCAATACCGCCAAGACTCCTCTCTTAATCCACAACTCTGCCCACACTTCTCTCAAAACAACACCGCCCAGTAATCCATCAACCAACACCGCCCAGGCTCTTCTTTCCAACCAATACCGCCCAGACTCCTAATCCACAACTCCGCCCAGACTCCTCTCCTAATCCACAACACCGTCCTCTCCTTCCTAATATTCTCAACACCGCCCAACCGTCCTCACCTCAACACACCGCCCAACCGTCCTCACCTCAACACACCGCCCAACTTCCCAACACTGTCTCCCTTTCTTCTTCTAATACATAACACCGCCCAGTAACCCTCTCAAGACCGCCCAGACTTTTCATCAATTCAACACCGTCCAGCCCACAACGTCCAGATCTCCATCTAACAGCAACTCCTCTCCACGTTGTCCAGTTCACTCACCTACACCGTCCAGCAAGCTTTCACTCAGATTTGTGGGAAAATAACATTTTTCCACTATCAATTTCATCATTCTGCACCAATCTTCACTAAAATCCAAGCACCGAATTATTGGAAATATTAAATATGCAAATTGGAAACAAGTTGGCACAGCTGGAATTCACATGCACCGAAAGTTTCTCCCAATTGCAAATTTTAACGCGTTTCCTTAGCTGGATTCATTCATCCATTCGCCTATAAAAGGGAGAGCAACCAGGAGCATAGCATCAGGGATCACATCCATCAATTACCATCAGATTTATTTTCTTTCTTCGTTACTTTCTCTCCTTTTCTCTTTAGTTTTCTTCTTTTCCATTTTTCTTTCTGTGTTCATTTTTCTTCTCTTTCTTTCTATTTTCTTTTCTTTCTTTTATTTTGTAAGAGTGTGAGGGCTGTAAAAGTGAGAATTTAAATTTGTAATTGGTGGAGAATATTGCAACAAGGAAATACAAGTGGTAAATTATTTTGAGCTTTTGGAGAAACCCGTAAGTCTTTATTTTTACCATGTCTTCTATGTTTTATTTTTCCATTATTTACATAAATTTAAATTATTTCATGAGTAGCTAAATTAATTATCTTGGGATAAAGGGGGTATGATAATATTTCATTTTAATGTTATTTTGACTTGGAATTAAATAAATTTCTGTTTTCCATTTAGTTCAATTATGCTTAATGCTTTTAGTAATTCCTAACAAGAACCTAAATGTTAAAACTGTATACTTATGGGTATATTAGTAAGTTTAGGTAATAAATAAAATCGAGAGATTTATTTTTACCAGAAAGCTTTGAACTAAACCTAAGATTTTTGAAATGCTTTTTGTGACCTCGGTAAAACCGTGAAAGTAATCAAAATTCTTTTGAGGAAATAAAAGGGATTTTCATAAAACGATAATGGGCCTTTCTGAGGATTAAGCAGCGCTTTCCATAGGTTAGGTACTTTAATAGGATTCCGAGAGGAACATATTAATTAGCTTTTGGAAAATTCACCTTGGAAAACTTAAATCGATTCTTATTTATGAAAAGTTAAAATTCATTAAACATAAAATAGAGTCTTAATCCCCCAAATCCCAAGATATTCTCAACTCTGATTTTTTTAGTGTCAAGTAAATTTTATTTTTATATTTATTCATATTCTGTGCAACTTTAATTTGTGCTTTATTTTATAAAAATCTTAAAAAATTAATTGTGTGGATAATTAAATTTCAATATGCTGGTACTTTAAACACAGTCCCTGTGGAGAACGATAATCTTTTATATTACGCGACATAACCTGTGCGCTTGCGGGCCCTGTCAAGTTTTTGGCGCCGTTGCCGGGGACTGTTGTCCCTCAAATATCGGCAATATTGAAATTCGATTAGATCATACTTGTTAATATTTTTATTGTTATTTTTATTTTTATTTTCTTTGTAATTTTGTATTTTGTTCTATATTCTGTGTATCTGTTTTATTTTTGTAATTGTTTGTTTTATTTGTCATTTATTTTCTATTTATGTGACGAAGCCGTAGTGTCGATCTAAACTTAGGATTTGACCCTGAGATAGAACGTACCCTTAGAGCTTTGAGAAAACAACAAAAACAACAAAAAGAACAAAAAGAAAAACAAATGGCAGACCAACACAGACCCTTAAGAGATTTTGCCGCTCCAAGCACTAATGGGAGAGGATCTAGCATCCTTAGACCCACAGTGGAGGCTAATAATTTTGAATTGAAGCCTTCACTACTCTCAATGGTTCAACAGAACCAATTCGGAGGATTACCCTCCGAAGATCCAAATCTTCACCTTCAAATTTTTCTTGAATACTGTGACACCCTGAAGATGAACGGAGCCACCAATGATGCCATTCGCTTAAGACTTTTCCCTTTCTCCTTAAGAGATAAAGCAAGAGCGTGGTTATACTCTCTTCCTGAAGGATCCATCACGACTTGGGAACAATTGTCCAGTGCTTTTATCAATAAATGGTACCCAAGGAACAAGACTGATGTTCTGAGAAAACAAATCATCAATTTTTCACAAGAAGATGATGAATCCTTGTATGAAGCCTGGGAAAGATACAGGGAGTTGCTAAGAGAATGTCCTCACCATGGGATAGAAAGGTGGTTGATGATCCATATTTTCTATAATGGACTAACTTCCACACAAAAGATTTCTTTAGATGCTGCAGCTGGAGGAGCCTTCATGAGTAAAAATGTTGATGAAGCTGAGAACCTGATCGAGGAAATATCTCAAAACACTCACCAATGGAACTCTGAGAGAGGATTACCTTCTAAAACACCAGGTAAGTACTCTGTTGATGCTCTTTCCCTACTTTCTGCCAAAGTTGAAGCATTAACATTAAAACTTGATAAAATAGGGTCAACAGGTGCTACTAATATTGTTTGTGAAGTTTGTGGTGTTTCAGGACACGGAGCTACAAACTGCCATTTAGCAATGACCCCTAATCAAGAACAAGAAATGCATCAGGTGGATGCTATTGGAAACTATGGTGGAAACTATCAAGGTAACTACAGACCTCCACAAGGTCCACCTGGCTTCCAAAATAGGCCACCTCAATTCCAAAGTAACTACAAACCTCAACAAGGAACCTATATTCCACAAAAATCAAAGCTAAAATCCTTGATGGAGACATTTATAGCTACTCAACTTAAACAAAATGATGAATTCTCTGATGCAATAAAAAACTTGGCTTCAAAAATGGACTCTCTTGCCACTCACAACAAAATACTGGAAAATCAAATTGCCCAACAAGCCTCCTATTCTCAAAGAGCACCGGGAACATTTCCTGGGAAACCAGAGGCTGGACCATCTAACCAAACCATGGCTGTCACTCTTAGGAGTGGTACTCAATATGATGGGCCAGTTGACAAGACATCAAAGGAGGAAAGGAAAGTCAATGAATCTTCATCTCATCCAGTAATTGAAGAAGAAAAACCACAAGAAAAGAAGGAGGAGGTTAAGCCATATCAACCTCCCATTCCATTTCCTCAGCGCTTAGCCAAAGCAAAGTTGGACAAACAATTTGGTAAGTTCCTTGATGTTTTAAAGAAATTGTATATTAATATTCCTTTTACAGATGCTTTGCAGCAAATGCCTACATATGCAAAGTTCTTGAAGGACATTCTGTCCAACAAAAGAAGACTGGAGGAAGATGGTACAGTCACACTTACTGAAGAGTGCAGTGCTCTAATTCAAAAGAAACTTCCACCCAAGCTCCAAGATCCAGGTAGTTTCTCTATTCCTTGCATGATTGGTGACATGAATATAGATAAAGCATTGTGTGATTTAGGAGCGAGTGTGAGTTTAATGCCATTATCTGTTGCTAAAAAGTTAGGATTGGGTGAATTAAAATCTACTAGGATGTCTTTACAATTAGCTGATAGATCTGTAAAATATCCTGTAGGAATTTTAGAGGATGTTCCTATTAAGATAGGAAAATTTTTTATACCTGCTGACTTTGTTGTGCTTGAAATGGACGAAGATTCTTTGATTCCTATTATTTTAGGCAGACCATTTTTAGCAACTGCAGGTGCTGTGATTGATGTCAAGAATGGTAAGTTGTCTCTAACTGTTGGAGACCAAAAGGTTGATTTCAACTTGAAAAATGTTTTAGAAAAACCTTATAATGATGTTTGCTGTACTGTGGATTTTGTCGAACAAGTGGTAAAGGAATCAACCCTTCCTAATGACCCACTTGAAACTATTTTCATGATTGAGCCGACAGAAACATCTGATTGCTCTGAGGCCCCACATGATACTGAGGTCATGTGTGACAAGGTGGTAAGCCCCAATGTGGAATTAAAACCCTTACCAGCTTCATTAAGGTATGAATTTCTTGGTCCTAATTCCACATATCCTGTGATTATCAATTCTGAATTGAATCCATCTGAAACTGAAAAACTTTTGAAACAACTTAGGTTGTATAGAAAGGTAATAGGTTATACAATGGATGATATCAAAGGGATTAGCCCTTCTCTTTGTATGCACAGGATTACTGTAGAAGATGAAAGTAGGCCCACAGTAGAACCACTTAGGAGATTAAATCCTAAAATGCAAGAAGTGGTTAAAAAGGAAATTTTGAAATTGCTTGATGCTGGAGTCATATATCCTGTTGATAGTAGTAAATGGGTAAGTCCTGTCCATGTGGTGCCTAAAAAGGGGGGAATAACTGTGATTGAAAATGATAAACATAACTTGATTCCTACTAGGATTGTCTCTGGTTGGCGCATGTGCATTGATTATAGGAAGTTAAATAGCGCCACGAAAAAAGATCATTTTCCCCTCCCTTTTATTGATCAGATGCTTGAAAGACTTGCAAAACACTCTTATTTCTGTTATTTGGATGGGTATTCAGGTTTTCATCAAATTCCCATTCATCCATCTGATCAAGAAAAGACTACCTTCACTTGCCCTTATGGGACTTATGCTTACAGACGTATGCCTTTTGGTTTATGTAATGCACCTGCGACTTTTCAAAGGTGTATGCAAGCAATTTTTTTTGATCTTATTGAAAATGTGATGGAAGTCTTTATGGATGATTTTTCAGTGCATGGTTTGGATTTTGATAATTGTTTAACAAATTTGTGCCAAGTATTGCAGCGTTGTGAAGAAACCAATTTGGTTCTAAATTGGGAAAAATGCCATTTTATGGTAAGAGAAGGCATAGTTCTTGGACACCTGGTGTCTGAGAGAGGTATAGAAGTTGATAAGGCTAAAGTGGAAGTAATTGAAAAATTACCTCCACCCACGAATGTGAAAGGTATCCAGAGTTTTCTTGGACATGCAGGGTTTTATCGCAGGTTCATTAAAGATTTCTCCAAAATCACAAAGCCTCTTACAACTCTTCTGGGTAAGGATGTGCCTTTCAATTTTGATTCATCTTGTATGGAAGCTTTTTGCAGGATTAAGCAAGCTCTAATCTCTGCCCCCATTGTACAACCACCTGATTGGAAACTCCCATTTGAGCTGATGTGCGATGCGAGTGATTACACAGTGGGAGTTGTGTTGGGGCAAAGAAAGGATAAAAAGCTCCATGTAATTCATTATGCCAGCCGGACGCTAGATGATGCTCAAGTAAATTATGCCACAACTGAAAAAGAACTGTTAGCTATTGTCTTTGCTTTTGATAAATTTAGGTCTTATTTGGTAGGTTCACATGTTACTGTTTACACTGACCACTCTGCCATTAAGTATCTATTGAATAAAAAAGAAGCAAAGCCTAGATTAATTAGGTGGATTCTAATATTGCAAGAATTTGACTTGGAAATTAAGGACAAGAAGGGTACTGAGAACTTGGTCGCTGACCACCTATCTAGGTTGACATCTGAAAAAGAGGAAACAGATAATATTCCCATCAATGAATCTTTTCCAGATGAACAACTCTTGAACCTTAGTATCCAACGTGTTCCTTGGTATGCTAATTTTGTAAATTTTCTTGCATGTGGTATCTTACCTCCTGATCTTAGCTTTCAGCAAAGAAAAAAGTTTTATGCAGATGTCAAGCATTATTATTGGGATGAACCACTCCTTTTCAAGCAATGTGCAGAAGGTATGATTCGGAGATGTGTTTCACAAGATGATGTCCATACTATCTTGGATCATTGCCATTCTCTTTCCTGTGGAGGGCACATGAGCACTTCCAAGACAGCTACTAAAATATTGCAAGCTGGGTTCAATTGGCCAAATATTTTTAAGGATGTACGTAAGTATGTTCTAACTTGTGATGCTTGCCAAAGAACAGGTAACATTGGTAAGAGACAAGAAATGCCATTAAATACCATTTTAGAAGTTGAATTGTTTGATGTATGGGGTGTTGATTTTATGGGTCCCTTTCCCTCTTCTTTTGGAAATCAGTTTATATTAGTGGCAGTTGACTATGTGTCAAAATGGGTGGAAGCCATTGCTTCAGCCCATTCCGATGCTAAAACTGTTATTAAACTTTTTAAGAAAATAATATTTCCAAGGTTTGGGGTCCCAAAATGTGTTATAAGTGATGGAGGGTCTCATTTTATTGAGAAAACCTTTCAGACCCTTCTAAAGAAATATGGAGTTAGGCATAAGGTTGCTACACCTTATCACCCACAAACTAGTGGACAAGTTGAGGTATCCAATCGGGAAATTAAAAATATTCTTCAAAAAGTGGTGAATACATCACGAAAGGATTGGTCTATTAAGTTAGATGATTCCTTATGGGTGTATCGGACCGCATACAAAACTCCCATTGGAACCACACCTTTTAAGCTAGTATATGGGAAGCCCTGTCATTTACCTGTTGAGCTAGAATATAAATCTTTTTGGGCTGTTAAAACTCTTAACTTTGATCATAAGGCTGCAGGTGAACAAAGACTGTTGGAATTAAATGAGCTTGAAGAACTCCGTCTAGATGCATACGAAAATGCCAGAATTTATAAAGAAAAAACCAAACAATGGCATGATCGTCACATCCAACGGAGAACATTTAATCCAGGTGATATGGTTTTACTGTTTAATTCCAGACTGAAGCTTTTTCCAGGTAAACTGAGATCCCGATGGTCGGGACCATTCAAGGTGACAAAAGTCTTTCCCTTTGGAGCTGTCGAACTATGGAGCAACAAATCTGGTACATTTAGAGTAAATGGACAGAGAGTAAAGCATTACTTCACAGGTCAACCAATACAACAAGCAAGTGACTTGGACTTGTTTGATGCTCCTGATGAGTAAATCCAAACGGTGAAAAGTCTGGCTGAAGACTTAAAACTTAGCACTGATAGGGAGGTAACCCTATAAAAAGTTGTTGTTTTATTTTAAGCTTTTATTCTCTAAAAAAAAAAACCAACTATGTCAGATGCTAGTTTGGGGTTATTACAGGTAAGTTTTCTTATCCTTTTATCATCCATTTTAACATTGAGGACAATGTCAAATTCTGGTTTGGGGTGGTAGGTAAGAAAACTTAACTGTTTTGTTTACGTTGTATGATTGTCATTTTATTATGCATGTGTGTTTTCTTTGATTTGTTTGTAATCTTGTAATTTACCATGATTGCATGATAAATTTACTTTGAACACAAGGCTAAAGTATCTAAGGATCCCAAAATTTTGAGTAAAATTTTCAAAATTTGATTGTTTAAATGCCAAATAAATGCTTAAATGAACCTTATGTGATTAAAATTTTCTTTGAAAAGACTTTCCATGGTTTGACTTGAGCCAAAATGGGTTATCTATCAAATAAATTTTCAAAACCCATATTTTCTTGATTGAGTGAATCTCATAGTCATTAATATTCTAGAACTTGTTTTTCAACCGATTCAAAATGGTTTTTGATTATATGTCTTAGGATGATAAAGGCACAATTAGGTCTTATTCTTAAGCCTCAGAATTTTGTATAATTTGACCCCTAGTTGCCCCTTTTGAGCCTAAAAGCAAAAAATTTTTTTTCCTTGAAACCTTTCATTGACTAATATTCTCTTAATGGTGAAAAAGTTGGAAATTTAGTGGAGCAAAGAAATAAAAAAGGACTTAAGAAAAATATGGTATTGGATGCAAAGAAAAGCAAGAAAAAGAAAAAAAGAAAATCAAAAGGATGATATTGAATGAATTCCAAAAAGTCCATAAAAATTCAAAAATTTGCTCTATTAAATTTATGATGATAATTTGAATCATTCATGATGTTAAAGCCCTTTTGTATTCCATTTTTCTTGAAATTCTTACCAATACAACCTAAGGCCACGTTACAACCTTTGAAAGACCTTTAGACTTTGACATATTTTCTATCTAAACTGTGGAGTTTCTGGTTTATTAACAAGCTTATGGTAATATTTTTTGACTATGATGATTTGAGAGATACACAAACCTTTAAATACTTGAGTGAAAATTGTGAGAAGAGTATCTCAAGTCTTGACATTGAAAATTGATTCACATAAGAAAAATAAAACTGGCATTTGAATAAATCTATTTCTCTATTTTGAATTCCTTAGTTTATTATGTTTAGTGTTTTCTGTATTTTATCTTGTGAATATGGTGATTGCTTGAGGACAAGCAATGTTTTGGTTTGGGGTATTTTGATAAATACTTTATAATATAATAAATTAGGACTAAATTGCTTAGGATTTTAGTCATTATCCACTGTATTTCCTTTATTTATTGTAATTTTTGCTTTCTTTCCACTCTAGTCTACTTAGGTATGTTATTTTGCAGGAATTAAGGTAATAAAGGATCAAAGACAAAAGAAAAACGACCATAAAATGATAAAGAAACAAGAAGAACAAGCCCAAAGTGGAAAGAATTCTCTTTTTAAAGCTGAAATCCGACTCAGAGCACTGAAATCCGACTCAAAATGGCCAAATCCGAGTGGGATAACTCAGAAATGACCAAATCCGAGTGGAAGGACTCAGAATAGAGCATTGCCGAGTGGAATACTGCACTGCTGGAGGAAAATCCGAGTGGAATACTGCACTGCTGGAGAAATCCGAGTGGTTTCACTCAGAGAAAATGACATTCTTAAGCAGAACAAAGCATTTCCGAGTAATTCTTAGCAAGGAAAGAAAAATCCGATCCAATTCTTCTTAAACCAACACCGCCCAGTAATCCATCAACCAACACCGCCCAGGCTCTTCTCTCCAACCAATACCGCCCAGACTCCTCTCTTAATCCACAACTCCACCCAGACTTCTCTCAAAACAACACCGCCCAGTAATCCATCAACCAACACCGCCCAGGCTCTTCTCTCCAACCAATACCGCCCAGACTCCTAATCCACAACTCCACCCAGACTCCTCTCCTAATCCACAACACCGTCCTCTCCTTCCTAATATTCTCAACACCGCCCAACCGTCCTCACCTCAACACACCGCCCAACCGTCCTCACCTCAAAACACCGCCCAACCGTCCTCACCTCAACACACTGCCCAACCGTCCTCACCTCAACACACCGCCCAACTTCCCAACACCGTCTCCCTTTCTTCTTCTAATACATAACACCGCCCAGTAACCCTCTCAAGACCGCCCAGACTTTTCATCAATTCAACACCGTCCAGCCCACAACGTCCAGATCTCCATCTAACAGCAACTCCTCTCCACGTTGTCCAGTTCACTCACCTACACCGTCCAGCAAGCTTTCACTCGGATTTGTGGGAAAATAACATTTCCCACTATCAATTTCATCATTCTGCACCAATCTTCACTAAAATCCAAGCACCGAATTATTGGAAATATTAAATATGCAAATTGGAAACAAGTTGGCACAGCTGGAATTCACATGCACCGAAAGTTTCTCCCACTTGCAAATTTTAACGCGTTTCCTTAGCTGGATTCATTCATCCATTCGCTTATAAAAGGGAGAGCAACCAGGAGCATAGCATCAGGGATCACATCCATCAATTACCATCAGATTTATTTTCTTTCTTCGTTACTTTCTCTCCTTTTCTCTTTAGTTTTCTTCTTTTCCATTTTTCTTTCTCTGTTCATTTTTCTTCTCTTTCTTTCTATTTTCTTTTCTTTCTTTTATTTTGTAAGAGTGTGAGGGTTGTAAAAGTGAGAATTTAAATTTGTAATTGGTGGAGAATATTGCAACAAGGAAATACAAGTGGTAAATTATTTTGAGCTTTTGGAGAAACCCGTAAGTCTTTATTTTTACCATGTCTTGTATGTTTTATTTTTCCATTATTTACATAAATTTAAATTATTTCATGAGTAGCTAAATTAATTATCTTAGGATAAAGGGGGTATGATAATATTTCATTTTAATGTTATTTTGACTTAGAATTAAATAAATTTCTGTTTTCCATTTAGTTCAATTATGCTTAATGCTTTTAGTAATTCCTAACAAGAACCTAAATGTTAAAACTGTATACTTACGGGTATATTAGTAAGTTTAGGTAATAAATAAAATCGAGAGATTTATTTTTACCAGAAAGCTTTGAACTAAACCTAAGATTTTTGAAATGCTTTTTGTGACCTCGGTAAAACCGTGAAAGTAATCAAAATTCTTTTGAGGAAATAAAAGGGATTTTCATAAAACGATAATGGGCCTTTCTGAGGATTAAGCAGCGCTTTCCATAGGTTAGGTACATTAATAGGATTCCGAGAGGAACATATTAATTAGCTTTTGGAAAATTCGCCTTGGAAAACTTAAATCGATTCTTATTTATGAAAAGTTAAAATTCATTAAACATAAAATAGAGTCTTAATCCCCCAAATCCCAAGATATTCTCAACTCTGATTTTTTTAGTGTCAAGTAAATTTTATTTTTATATTTATTCATATTCTGTGCAACTTTAATTTGTGCTTTATTTTATAAAAATCTTAAAAAATTAATTGTGTGGATAATTAAATTTCAATATGCTGGTACTTTGAACACAGTCCCTGTGGAGAACAATAATCTTTTATATTACGCGACATAACCCGTGCGCTTGCGGGCCCTGTCAAATTTGCTTCAGTGCTTGCTAATTTTTGTATGTCAACCAATCGAAAATGATGGAGGCCTTCTTTGTTAATTTAGCCAGGGCCAAAAATAGCCTTCCTAATCTATTAAATTATCCTTTGACCTAATGATTATGTTTGAGCCTGAAACCTTTCATTCTATTTATATACCTAACGTTACAAAGCCTATTTATCCAAGAAAAACACGACTGAATTACCCCTGGATGTTCCACTGGTGAATTGCTAGGTTTTTGCTTATTGCTAGGGACTAGCAATTTCTAAGTTTGGGGATGAAGAGTGTGCCTAATAGTAATTAAGGACACACTCCGACCTTAATTATGGATGAATATGTAGAAAAATAAAAGGAAGAAAGGCAAAGCCGAGAGAAAAATGAATAAGTCAGAAAAGAAAAAGAGGTGCAAAGCACCACAAGAAAAAAAAAGGTCCGAAGGACTGAAAGAAAAAGAAGGTGCAAAGCAGCATGAGTTATTAAGTAGCATTCAGTCGGAAAAGTTAAGAGAGTTGTTAGTAGAGGCAATTAAGTTAGAATTGAGGCAAGGCATCAGTGGATACATCTTGTAACCTATCTATGACTCGGAAAAACAATAATTGAGCCTGTAGCCCATCCTCATTATAAGCTTAAAAAGCCCTTACTGATCTGATTGTGTTGGAATATGACATGACATGAAGAACTGTTGCAAGCCTATGTTTATCTAACAAGTATGCAGGTGCTGAGTGCATTTTATTCACCTTACACACCGAGAGAAGAGTTAAACACCGACCAATGAGGAAAGCATCAGTAGCTTGTCTTCCAAAGGAGGTGTAAGTTTTTATACTTTTAGAAATTGCAAGAAGAAAGCATGATCGGTATTCAATAATTATAGTATGAACTAAGTTAAGGAAAGGTTGAGTGTGTTGATCAAATGCTGTAGTTAATAAGTCTGAATATTTGCTTGAGGACAAGCAAGTTTTAAGTTTGGGGATGTGATAAGTCTTGAAAAGACTTAATTATTTCACCTTTTTATTTAACATTATTTAGTAATTATTGGTTAGTTTGTTAGTATTATTTAATAATTTAATAACAATTCATATTTTAGTTATGAATTTCAAAAGTACTTTATTTATGTAAGAAAATGATTGAAAATATTAAATAATTAAGGAATTTTGAAATGTTTATAAATTCACTAAGCAGCCAGCGTATAAATGCTAGGCAATTAGCTGTTTAATGGTGCAGGAACAGGGCGTACTTGAGAAAAGAAGACAAATCCGAGTGAAAATTACAAAAGCTGAGCGAGATTTGGAAAAATCCGAGTGAGACTTCACAAAGCCGACTGAAAGGAGTCCAAGACCGACTGAGTGAGACTTCAAAGACACCGACTCCAAAAGAGAACAAGGACTTGGAATATTGCATGAAGAACCCGAACGCCAACTGCAGAATACCGATTGAATAATCAACTCGCTCAAGCGAGAGTTAAATTCGCTCAAGCGAAGGTCAAAAATTAGCTCAAGCGAAGCAATCACGCTTGAGCGAGAAAGCCATTCTGTATTACATATTTCCAATTCACCCAAGTTTCGCCATAACGCTTAAGCGACAAAGCAACACTGCAGTGCAATTCCCGAATTCGCCCAAGCGAGAGTGTAGTCCGCTCAAGCGAGAACCCAGTAGCTGCAGCAAAAAGGTAGTAATTTAAACATTGTTCCTTCCCTCCAATAACACACTCGATGCAGTGCAGTTTCCATCTTCCATTGCCTTCGCTTCTACTTGTACCTTAATAATTTAGTAGTGAGCTGTTATTAGTTGGCACTGAGTTGTACATTAGTTAATGATGAGTTGTAATCTGCTAAGAGCTGAGCTGTGATTAGTTAGTTAAGTTTAGTCGTTAACTTAAGGTTTCGAAGTTATCAGTTTTAGTTAGTTAGTTTTTAGATAGAAGCCTATATATACTCATGAACATACTCTGTAAAAGAAGAAGACGGAAAAACAGAGACAAAGAATACATAGAACACATTCTTTTTCATTCTAAACTTCGAACATCTTACTACTTCATTTTCTCTCTCTAATTCCTCTCCTCCATGACGTTCCACAATCCTTCGATGGAACTGAAGTCGATGGAGTTCTAAATCCCTAAGGTTGGGATTGCGAAGGTGAACAATGGAGTCTTGAAGCTGTGAGCAAGTACATCGACTTCTAGATCTTGAGGCGAACAAGCTGGGGAGTGGAGCAGAATCGCTGGATTGACAAATCCAGAACTGATGAAGAACTTCGCCAGTGAGGAATCATGGTTGAAGCTTAGGTAACTTCCAGCTTTCTAACTAGTTCAGGCCTAATCAATTTAGGTGAATAGTTAGAGTTCAACATCCAATTTCACATTAGATTCTTAGGTTAATCGAGCACTTAAGGAATTAAGGTTCATTGCTTAAGGATTAGTGTTTTTCACCTAAGGAATTAGGGAATAACCACAAGCGGATTGTCCTCTAGATTGTGAAGTTTGATTATACTTAATTGCTTGTTTCTTAAGGAAATTGTGAGCTGAAGCAATCCTGACCTGCTTTCTTTTAATCACTTTTCATATTCATCTTAACTCTGTTTCTGAAAATACCAAAAACAACTAGAAAACATTAAAATCATAAAAACCGAATGAACTACCTGTATTTCGTGTTGGTTCAGCTTGTACTAGTCCTAGATTGAGGTACTTACCACAATCCTTATGGGACGATTAAATATTCTACAATTTTAACGATTGGTGCGCTTGCCATAAGTGTAAATCCGAGAGTCATATTTTGTTGTACTAAGATTTTCACCACCAAGTTAATGACTCAGGATTTTAGCATCATTTATCCACGGTTACTACTATAACCGTGATTATAGACACTATTTCTCCACGGTTACTACTATAACCGTGATTATACATAGTCTATAACTGAATTTTTTTACTACTTATATTCACGGTTATGCTAAACAACCGTGAATATAGATGTTCTTTATCCACGGTTTCTACTATAACCGTGAATATACATAGTCTGTAAGTGAATTTTTTTTACTACTTATATTCACGGTTATGCTAAACAACCGTGAATATAGATGTTATTTATCCATGGTTTCTACTACAACCGTGAATATACATGTCTGTTATATTCACAGTTATGTTTGACAACCGTGGTTAGATCTGATTTATTACCACGGTTGTTAACCGTGGTTAAAGACCCTTATCTACTACCACGGCTGCAACAACCATGGTTCTTTAACCGTGATTAAAGGCCATTTTTAACTGTGATTATATCCATTTTTTCCACTAGTGTCCCAAGCATATTTGAAGGTGACAAAACCTTTATAGTTTATAGGTGCACCGCCATTTAAAATACAAGCTAAAGGTAGGTTTGAGACATATAAGAGTGAAAGGTCTATGCGTTCAACGGTTTGAAATCCAGTGCAATCCAAGAACACCATCCTTTGAGCGCATGGGCATGTTACTGATAGTCACACTCCATTCTGGTTTTCCCTGCACTTTCGCTCCTGTTTGTTGTTGGCTCACGAACAATTTATGAATGGTGCATTAGCTATACCCTATAACATAACATATCATGGGAGAAGTTATGAAAAATAATTTAAAGAATTTTAAGTTTCATATTTGAGGAGATACCAGAGAGCATTACCTTGACAAATGAGGAAAAAGAAGAGAACTATATAGAGAATTATGTTTGTTGAATAGGCCATCTCAAACTACACAAATGAAAACTTTAATTCTTGCATTTCTCTATGTAATGTGACGCTTGCACGTGTATATATATACACACCTTTGAGTTAATGTTAGTCCTCAAATTTTCAATAAAAGCTTAAATAAAAATTTCATAAAAATTATAAAAATTAGTTTAATTTGTTAGAAAATTAGGATTTAAATTCAATAAATGGATGTTGTTGGAAATAATCTGCCCTTGATCAATTTTCTCTAGTTTTGCAGTGAAAAAGTTAAGAAATCAAGAGAAAATTACACTGGAGGAGCTGACGCGTAGCCTCACCCCACGCTTAGCATCAACAGCTATTTTTGATGCTGACGCTACGCATCACAGCCATGCATAGCGTCAGTGCTGCGTGGTCTCCACCTCCACTTTGACCAACCACTCCACTTGGACCCAATAATGGGCACTCCACTCAGCCACAAGGGCCACCCCACTCAGCACAAATGGCCAAAACACAGTGGAGACACGTCCAAGTGGCCAAGCATGATTGAATTTTATAATTTGTAGTGTCCATTATCAGCTGTTTAATGGAAGCTGAGTCATGGGCTTGATGCGTAGCGTCACAGGGACGCGTAGCGTTAGCACCCTTGCTCAGCCCTATAAATAGGGCCATCCGACACCATTCAACATATCCCATACACAGCATTTCATTCTCTTCTCTTCTCTCTTGTGCTCGACTTTGAGTACTTCTTTTGTGAGTTGTAGTTCTAGAATAGTTTTCTAGATACTTGAGTGTGTTTCGGTGTATTGCGATCGTTGTATCGTGAAGTTTCCATCGTCTTCGTAATGTCAAACTCTGTAAATGTTGTTTTTACTTTTACCATGTGTAACTAATTTGTTTATGTTGGAATTGGTGAACTAATCTATTGAGTATAATGTTGTGAATTCGACCTCTGCATGTTTATGATTCAAGTCCATGTTAGTATCTCAACCTTTTATTAATATGAACGTCAAACGGGAGAATGATTTTCATGTGTATCAAAACTGGTTTTATTAGTGTAAATGTCAAACGGGAGAATGATTATTTATGCCGTATTGAAACGTGTTTTGACGAAAGTAAAAAGTTGGAATACCCTTGGTATCTCAATTCTATAGGGGTTGTTAACCATTGTTGCCATAAGGCCAGGTCTTAATGCAAGTTTTTACTGAGAAAGCTCACGAGGGATCGGACTTTACGGTGAATTCTAAGAATTTATATCATGAGGGATCGGTTATAATGATTTTAAGCTGCAATGACATGAAACTTGATGATTAAATATGCATGTCTTGAGTTCCTCATTTTTATTCTAGATTAGGGATCCAATTTCTAACATAATTTGTTTATCAGTGTTTATCTCAAGTATCTTACCTACTCTAGATTGCAACTCGTCTTTTTAGATAGATTTTATTTTCTTTTATCTTATGAATCACTCAATCATGCTATCTTATGAATATTGTATAAACTGTATATAAATCATTCTTTTGTTTATAATTTCCTTCACATTTACCATAGTAAATAGAAAATTACTGTTGTTATTGGACTTTCAATCCCAGTAGAACGATATCTAAATTTTGAAAACTACAAACGATTGGTGCGCTTGCCAATTAACAAACCCGGTGGTGGAAACGAACCGTTGAGACGCCGTCGCCGGGTTAACAAGTTTTCTGGCGCCGCTGCCGGGGATTGAATTGTTTCAGTAAAACAGTAAAATTTTAATTACCGTGGTAAATATTTTTTTTACCTTAAATAATTTTTTTTTATTTATCATTGTTACACTAACTTTCTTTGTCTAGTTTGTGTATGCAAACTTGATCTACCACAGGTAAAATTTATTTTGATCCTGAGATAGAAAAGTTTGTAAAGAAAATCAAGTCTTCGAAATCTAAAACACAAACTAAGTCTTCTTCTACTTTTAAGACTTTTGAAAATTCAAATATGGCTGCTGAAAGGAGAACATTGGGATAGTTTGCTGCTATAAATAGTCCACCCCAAGTTTCGAGAATGTTTCAAGGACCAGTTTTACCAGTGGAAATTAAACCTGCCACTTTAAACATTATTCAAAACAACCAATTTGCTGGTTTAAATCATGAAGAACCATATGAACATTTAACTGTTTTTTATGAGTTATGTAGCACAATTGGTTTTGAACCCAATCAAGAAGAGTCTGTTTACATGAGACTTTTTCCTTTTTCATTGATTGAGAAAGCAAAAGAATGGTTTAAATCTTGTCCACCGGGTAGTTTTGCAAACTGGTCCGATGTTGAAAGAAAATTTTTGGAAAGATTTTATTCTCCTTCAAAATATTTTGAAGCAATGACAGCCATACATTCTTTTTTCTCAAAATAATGATGAATCACTAGGAGAGACATGGGAATGATTCAAGGCACTTTTGAGAAAATGCCCAAACCACAACCTGAATGATGCCAAAAAGGTAAGAATCGTTTACCATGGTCTATTGCCTCAGTTCAAGATGATGTTAGATGTTTGTGCAGGTGGTTCTTTAATGAACAAGACTATGGAAGAAGCCATAGAAATATTGGAATCAATGGCTATTAGTGACCGACAAGCAAAGCATGAAAGAGGTAATATGCAGAGGAAGCCAGGAATGCTCGAATTGGGAGTAAATGATGCAGTGTTGGCTCAGCAAAAATTACTGACCCAACAAATTGAAGTTATGAGCAAGCAATTGGAAAAACTTCAAATTGCTCAAGTAGCATCACCACTCCCTACTCAACTTAAAACATGTATGCACTGCATGGGAGAACAACCATGTGGTTACTGTGGAAATGAGCAAGAGCAAGCCAATTTCATGAACCATCAAAGAGCACCCTTAGGTAATTTTCCTTTTAATCATGGAAATTCTTTCCCTAACAATTACCTACAGGGTTGGCAAAATCAGAATATTGGCTGGAGACAGGACACTGGACCTTCCAACAGACCTCCTAACAATCAATTCAAGCAACAACAAACTGACAATGCAAGATTGACAAGAATAGAGGAATCTATTCAATAGTTATTGCAGTTTGTAGAGACAAATGAAGCTGCCCGTAAAGCATCAGACATACAAATGGGTCAGCTTGCAAAAGAGATAGCCGAGTTAAAGAGTTCTGGGTTTTCTGCAAACACTCAAAACCCAAGGGAACAATGTAATGCTGTTTCTTTTGATGATTGTAAAGAAAAAAATGAGAAAAAGAAAGAAGAAGAAGAGAAAGAAAGTGAAAAAATAGAAAAAAAGGAAAAAAAGGAAAAAGAAAAAAATGTGCAAAGAGATACAGAGCAAGAAACAAACTGTATAACCCCGAAAAAATGTAAAGATCCGGGGAGTTTCACCATTCCTGTGACAATCAGAAATATCAACATCAGGAATGCGTTATTAGATTTAGGGGCTAACATTAACTTAATGCCCTTAGATTTAATAAAACGCATTGGTGAATATGAGTTAAAGAAAGCAAAGACAAAATTATAGTTTGCAGATCACTCTATCAAAAAGCCTTTTGGGATTGTGGAAGATGTACTGGTAAAGGTTGACAAGTACCACTTCAAGGTTGACTTCGTGGTGTTGGATATGAAGGAGGACACTGAGATCCCCCTGATCCTAGGAAGACCTTTTATGAAGACTGCAAGAATCAGATTAGATGTTGATTTAAGTACGGTTGCAGTCAAAGTTTATGAAGAAGAGGTAAGCTTCAGTGCTCATGAACACCTCAGGATAAGTAATGAGGCAAAAGTTTACCTTTTAACCGAACCAGGTATACCTCTTCCCAATCAATTAAATTGTTTTAACTTAACCGATGCTTTGAAAGATGAAAAATAGGTAATTAAGCATCGGAAAAGAAGAAAAAGAAAGAAGAAGACAGGTGATTCCTCAATGGATATTGGGAGACCACCTGATTAAATCAGAGGTAATGTCTGGCTGGAGACATTAAATCTAGCGCTCAATGGGAGGCAACCCATTCTTTTCTCTTTATTTTTAATGTTTTTAAAATTAAAAAAAATTAAAAAAATAAAAAAAATAAAAAAAATTTTCAAAAATCTTAGATAGAAAATTTATTTTGAAAAGAAAAGGAGTTTAAAATTGAAAAGAAAAGGGATTTGAAAATCAAAATTTTGAAAATCAAAAACAGAAGCCCACGCGTAGCGCCCGTGTGACGCGTAGCGTGGACTCTGAATTTTGGGTTTCACGCGTAGCGTCCCATCCATGTGTAGCGTCAGAGCCCACGTTTAGTTTTTAAAATTGAACCAGAGAGGCCCATCTTAGGTTTTAAAACCTAAAATCTCCTCTCTGCCTCACTTAGTTTTCAAAAACCAAATTTTAGAAACGTCCTTTTCTCTCTTCCAAACCTTTTCAATCCCATTTCTCAAGGAACCACAAGTAAGTATTCTAATCCTTTCTCTTTAATTTTGTTTTTAAATTTTCAATTTTTAGAAATAAATGTGGTTAGGATTAGGATTAGAAGACCATTGGGATTGATTGCTGTTAGGAATTAGGAATTGAATGGATATAGTGTGGTTTGGAAAGGGGTTGCTGCTGCGCAACCCCTGTTTTTCTTTTTCTACGCAACTCACGCGTAGCGTCCCACTGACGCGTAGCGTGAGGATGAACTGTGAGCCCACGCGTAGCGTCCCACAGATGCGTAGCGTGGGCGAAACAGGCTGACGCGTAGCGTTACACCACGCGTAGCGTCAGCCTCTGTTTTTAATTCTTGCTGTGTTTTGTTGTTTGTTGTTTTCTTTTTAAATTAATAAATTTTCATATTTAGTATTTGTTATACTTTCTTGCATAAAAACAAATTTGTATAAATTTTGAATAAATTGTATTTTGTTTTGAAAATTATTTGAAAATATGTGTGTGACTTTCTTTATAAATCATAAAAATACAAAAATATGTTGTAGTATATTTGAATTTCAATTTTAGAAAAACCAAAAAAAAAATATTTTTATGGATTAATGTGTGATTTATTGTTTAATGTATGTTTAATTTTAACTTTTTATTTTTGCAGATGGCACCAAAGAAATCTATTCCCACTACTGGTCCCTCTAAAAGACAGAGGAAGACCACAGATACCGACACCACCTCTGAGGATCCTGATCTTCAGGGACAGGAGGTGTTAGGACCGAGGGATCCCACCAGATTTCGCACTGATGCGAAGTGGGCAAGGTTTCATCAGATCAAGGGCCAGAGACTGATCTGGGAGAGGGTACTTGATCTGAGTGCAGGAGATTACCCTGAGCTTCAAGATGGAATTCAGCAGAGGAGATGGGGACCTCTATTCTCTCTACCTACTGAGGGGGACCCCATCTTAGTAATGGAGTTTTATGCAAATGCTTTCAGGACCCGCCAGGACGCCCCAAACATAGGGCAGCAGCGGACGAGTTGGGTGAGGGGCCGGCATATTTCATATGGCCGGGATACTATCAGCACCCTATTGGGTAACCCTTGGGAGCCTACTCCCGAGGATGACACTTGTTTCTGGAAAGAAAACAGAAACAAGATTGCTGTTGAGGAGGAGTTAGGATACTCCCTCGAGGAGGTTGCTCATTTCTTGAGCAAGGATGGAATCTTTTTCAACCTAAGTAGGGTTGGAAGGAGTCCATCTAACCTCCTAAAGACCCAGCCGACCCCCATAGCCCAGGCGTGGTCCCACCTCATGCTTCATAATATCACTCCTGTCACCCACCTTTTATCCCTTCCAGTTGATCGTTGTTGCCTTCTCTATTCTATCCTCCAGGACCACACCATCGATATTGCTGAGCTTATATCTGAGCAGATTCACTTTTATGCCCTTGGGTATAAAGTGAATTGCCCCATACCCTTTCCTCTCATCATATCTGCCTTACTAAGGAGGCAGGGAGTCATTGTACCTTCACCAGAGTTTACTAGTTCTTCAGGGAGAGTCCCTAAAGTTCTAGTGAACAGAGATTATTTTGTGCAGCAGTGCGAGCTTCCACCACTAGAGCAGGAGGCTCAGCCTCGACCTAGGAGGAAGAGACCACCAGTGCAGCCTCCATCTACTGATGCTGTCACACAGGGCTTTGCCCGGATATCACTTGAGCATCAGCATATGATGCAGATGATGGCTGCCACTCATAGAGCTTATATTCATCTTCACGATGAATTTTATCAGTACAGGTTACAGGGAGAGGGAGCACCTTATGTTACCCCGGCCGAGTTTGCAGCACATGTAGCTTGGCCTAGAGATTTGCCTACCTACCCCGAGACTGGTGGATCATCTGGCGCACAGGCTGACTCTGATGGCGATGGTGATGATGAGGAGGAGGAGGATGATGATCAGATGGAGGATTGAGGATGCCATCTTATTTTGAGTACATTTGTTTTAGTTGATATTTACATTTACATTTACATTTACATTTTATATTATGGTATTTTATTATTTGTGTGGTGTGTTTTTTCGTAATTATTTGTTTTTGCATATTTTGTTAAAATATATATATATATATATATATAAAATAAATAAATAAATAAATAAATAAATCAATCAAATTTTTGTTAGTAAGTTAGTTTATACACTTAGAGTTTTTACACAATAAAACCAATTTTGTAAAATCAATTATCAATTTCTTTATAACTTAGGAATTTTGATAAATTTAATTACAATAAGTTTATTAACCATCAAGCAAATTTCAATAACCCAGTGAGTTGAGAGATCTTTTTAAACACTTGAGGGTTTAATTGACATATTTTCAATTCGAATTGATTTTGCTTTAATCTCTGATTTGTGTTGTTGTACAGAGAATTCGGGAAAATGATCAAGGCACATTTATTGGTGAAACGAAACCTTGGGCCAAATAGCTTACCTTGGTAAAAAGTCTTTTATCCCTTGCAAGCCAATTTGAGCCTAAAATAAAATTCTTTGGTACCCTTAAAACCTAATTTTGTTTTAACCATTCCCTATACTTGATTGATTAAAAGAGCAGTTGAAATAAAATTTTGAGTGTTCTTACAAAAATGGGGAGTGAAAATGAGCAACTTGATTCTTTTCAAAAAAAAAAATAGAATATGGAAAAGAAAAGTCAAAAATAGTGAAAAGAATCAAGTTGGGGGTATTTATTTTTCATCAATAAAAGAAAATGAGAGTTTGGATCAAGAGAAAAGCCTAAAAATTATGAAAATGCTCTTTTAAGATTTCAGGTTTTTGAATTCCAAGAAAAACCATTACTTTTTGAAAACCAAGCCTCATTACAACCCGTAAAAAGACCTTGTGATTTTCGAATTAACTCTGTATAAATAACCATTGATTAGATGACAAACAAAGTTAAATTCGTTTGATTTTATGATTGATTAAGTGAAACAGGTTACCAATTGTATAGAGATAAACACTTGTGAGGTAAGCCTGAAATTCTGCTTGGTTGTTAATAGAATATTGTAAACAATTTTATCATTAAACCTTTGTTATATTTGATATCAGTTTTTGATTATTACAAAATAGTTAAAATTGTGTAATTATTTTTTATGGTAAATTTTCGGACTAACTTAAAAATTTGATTTCAAATTTTTATTTTCTTATTTTTCTCTCTTGCTCGAGGACGAGCAATGTCTCAAGTTGGGGGTATTTGTTAGTCCTCAAATTTTCAATAAAAGCTTAAATAAAAATTTCATAAAAATTATAAAAATTAGTTTAATTTGTTAGAAAATTAGGATTTAAATTCAATAAATGGATGTTGTTGGAAATAATCTTCCCTTGATCAATTTTCTCTAGTTTTGCAGTGAAAAAGTTAAGAAATCAAGAGAAAATTACACTGGAGGAGCTGATGCGTAGCCTCACCCTACGCTTAGCATCAACAGCTATTTTTGATGCTGACGCTACGCATCACAGCCATGCATAGCGTCAGTGCTGCGTGGTCTCCACCTCTACTTTGACCAACCACTCCACTTGGACCCAATAATGGGCACTCCACTCAGCCACAAGGGCCACCCCACTCAGCACAAATGGCCAAAACACAGTGGAGACACGTCCAAGTAGCCAAGCATGATTGAATTTTATAATTTGTAGTGGCCATTATCAGCTGTTTAATGGAAGCTGAGTCATGGGCCTGACGCGTAGCGTCACAGGGACGCGTAGCGTCAGCACCCTTGCTCAGCCCTATAAATAGGGCCATCCAACACCATTCAACATATCCCATACACAGCATTTCATTCTCTTCTCTTCTCTCTTGTGCTCGACTTTGAGTACTTCTTTTGTGAGTTGTAGTTCTAGAACAGTTTTCTAGATACTTGAGTGTGTTTCGGTGTATTGTGATCGTTGTATCATGAAGTTTCCATCGTCTTCGTAATGTCAAACTCTGTAAGTGTTGTTTTTACTTTTACCATGTGTAACTAATTTGTTTATGTTGGAATTGGTGAACTAATCTATTGAGTATAATGTTGTGAATTCGACCTCTGCATGTTTATGATTCAAGTCCATGTTAGTATCTAAACCTTTTATTAATATGAACGTCAAACGGGAGAATGATTTTCATGTGTATCAAAACTGGTTTTATTAGTGTAAATGTCAAACGGGAGAATGATTATTTATGCTGTATTGAAACGTGTTTTGACGAAAGTAAAAAGTTGGAATACCCTTGTGTCGCGACCGGGATCGCGGCGGCGCGGCCGACCCTCAAAACGATTTTAAATAATAAACAGGGAGTCGCCACCAATATTTTTTTAGGATAAAATAGTGGAAAAACCTTTTGTTAAAGCACCGGTTATAAAAATGAGATTCCATGATTCGGGAGTCTGATTACAGGTGAGGAAGGTATCAGCACCTCACAACTGTCCGTTATAAAAAACGGTTACCTCAATTTGATAGCGCGCTTTATAATTAACCCAATAAATATTTTAACTTCTTCATAAGAAGAAAAATGTACGAAACGACAAAATAAACAAAAAAAATAAATAAAGATCAACACAAAATATTTACATGAGATTAACAGGACGTCTCGTCCAAATTAATCTCGTTCCGCCTTTTTAAAGAGATAAAAAAATGAGATTAACAGGACGTCTCGTCCAAATTAACCTCGCTCCTCCTTTTTAAAGAGATATTTAAAAAAAATGAGATTAACAGGACGTCTCGTCCAAATTAACCTCGCTCCTCCTTTTTAAAGAAATATTTTAAAAAATGAGATTAACAGGACGTCTCGTCCAAATTAACCTCGCACCTCCTTTTTAAAGAAATATTTTAAAAAAAATGAGATTAACAGGACGTCTCGTCCAAATTAACCTCGCACCTCCTTTTTAAAGAAATATTTTAAAAAAAATGAGATTAACAGGACGTCTCGTCCAAATTAACCTCGCTCCTCCCTTTTTTAAAGAAATATTAAAAATATGAGATTAACAGGACGTCTCGTCCAAATTAATCTCGCTCCTCCTTTTGATAGCAAGACAAAAAGGAAACTCTAAAAATTAAATAAAGAAAGGTGGGCCCGACAGGAACTGTTTCCCGCTCCTACGTATTCTCGAACTTTCGAGAAATCAGGGTCACGTAGTTCTTTAAAATGTTTTTTTTAGGAAAAAGATTAGGAAGATATTGATAGTTATTATTTTAGTGAAGAATCCATACAAGGCGAAGTGCTTCACACGTGCATGGATCTTATAAAAACTGTGTAGACGGAAGTATTTTCCGTACGACACTGATTAAAAAATGGAAATTTTTAGGCTAGAAAACAAAACATGTGCAAAACTTATTACTCATTTTTTATCATTATTTTATTATTTTTATTATTTATTTATTTATTTTTATTTTTATTTTATTAAAAAGCATACTATATTTAAAATAACATGGAAATGAAAAACTTGGAAATGAAATGAAACTTTGCTGGAAGAAGAAATGAAACTACATAATAACAACTACAAAGAAAAGAGAAGAAAAGAAAAGAACATAATAACCTGGAAATGAAAAAAACTTGCTGGAAGGTGCAACAGAGAAGAGGAGGAAATGGAAACAGGGAGCAACGGAGAAGGAGAAAAGAACCCCCCCTCTGCTTCTGCTTGATTCATCTCTATTTATAGCCAAGGAAAGACTTTGCTTTTCCATTTAATAATCTTAATGGAGCCATGATCCTTGCATAATTGGTGTAGTGGAGCATTATCATGTCTGCTTAGTGGTGAATGATTAACATGGTGCGATACAAGGCTGTCCCATTCAATCTGGAACTCAAATTTGAACTAAATGAATAGATTCATTTTCCAAATGAATAGATTCATTTAGTGTATTTGTTCATCAGAATTGAAATGAATTGATTCATGGAAGAAATGAATAGATTCATGGTGATTAATCATTGATTTTCCATGTGCCCAGTCGCATGAATCGATTCAAAAATCACATCCTGGGCCATAATTCACGTGTGAATCGATTCAAGTGGGCTATGAATCGATTCAAACCACTTGAAATTGAATTTTTGGGGCTGTTTCACGCATGAATCGATTCATGCATGTGTTGAATCGATTCATGATGCTGTTTGGTGCTTTTTCATTCTCCATTTTACGCATCACAAACTTGCTCGCATATTTAAGGGCTGATGCATGCCAAATTTGAAAAAGAGTCCAACATGAAAGTTGTAGATCTTTCTCTTAGCTTTAATTTGATATATGGCACAAAATTTTTCATCAGAAATGAGGGAGATATGACCCATCTACGAAAACTGCTCTAGAGTGTGACAGAAATACATTTGAAAGCAAAATAAATTCACTGGGAAAAATGGGTGGAGAATTAGCTTTTGTGGCCTTCATGAAGTTTGTAGATATCTCTGATGTGGAGCCATAGGAAAAAGAATGGGGTCATTTCAGTATCATATGAGGGAGATATGAATTTTTTCTTAAAGATGTGCAGAGCAGTCATGAAACTGGAGCAAGTCTAGGAAGATTATTAAAACTGTACCAATTGGTAAGGATTTAGCCTTCAAGGTCTTCACAAAAGTCGTAGATAATTTTGTTATGAAAATTTAGAGACCGGGTTTGCGCAAATCAAAGATCGTATGAAGGAGTTATGAATTTTCAAATGAACCATGCGCATAAAAGAGTGCTCAAAGGATGAAACTGTACCAATTGGCCGGACAAAAAGAGGTGTTCACACCTTGGTATCTCAATTCTATAGGGGTTGTTAACCATTGTTGCCATAAGGCCAGGTCTTAATGCAAGTTTTTACTGAGAAAGCTCACGAGGGATCGGACTTTACGGTGAATTCTTAGAATTTATATCACGAGGGATCGGTTATAATGATTTTAAGCTGCAATGACATGAAACTTGATGATTAAATATGCATGTCTTGAGTTCCTCATTTTTATTCTAGATTAGGGATCCATTTTCCAACATAATTTGTTTATCAGTGTTTATCTCAAGTATCTTACCTACTCTAGATTGCAACTCGTCTTTTTAGATAGATTTTATTTTCTTTTATCTTACGAATCACTCAATCATGCTATCTTGTGAATATTGTATAAACTGTATATAAATCATTCTTTTGTTTATAATTTCCTTCACATTTACCATAGTAAATAGAAAATTACTGTTGTTATTGGACTTTCAATCCCAGTAGAACGATATCTAAATTTTGAAAACTACAAACGATTGGTGCGCTTGCCAATTAACAAACCCGGTGGTGAAAACTGTAACACCTTATTATTTGCAACTAATTATTCCAAAAATATGAGAAAATTTTTCACAAAACAGTTCACGTAACATTTGATATAGAAGGGAGCAGGCAAGGGGGAAAACGAGGAGCATTCACGCGCATATAGCAACCTACAAAGAAGCTAAAACTGGGGCCGGATCAATGGGTTTATCGTAACGCGCCAACACTAGGGCGGATTGTACAACACCGTTTATTCGCTTAGACGGGGTCTGACACCGTCCAGGCGGAGTATGGTAACGCAGCAGCGGATAGAGGAGATTTCACAAGAAGGCTTCCCTTCGAGTAACACTGGTCACTCAACGGGAGGAAATAGATAAGGGAAAGATGTTAATACATTCACACGCGTAGCATTCGATGGGAGGGCGGAGTTAGAATCATCCTACTTGGCTAGGCGGGGTATATTTATTCTGGGCGGACTACATCACAACATTCACTTACTCAGGCGATGTTCAATACCGCCCAGTGAGACGGAATAATGCGACAATGGAGAAAGAAGGTACATAGGCGGAATCTTGAGTTGATATCTACTTGCTTCAGCATAGTTCTACGCGTTTGGGCGAACTGTCCTAGTTACTTGGGCGAGGTATGACACCGCCTAAACGAAATCCACACAACGCCTCTTTAACACAACTACAAGGTAATTTTCTCAATCGGGTATGGACCAGGGTTCACTAGGTAAATCCTCACACTCGTACTTCACTCAGAAAAACGGGAAGTTACAGGGTACATATACATAGTAGATTGTGGAGGAAGGAGGGATCTGAACCTATTCCGCCCAACTCAACTAATTATGACAACGCCTGGGCAGACTCAACCACAACGCCCAAATCAGGGGTCAACACCGGGGTCTCATTCTAACAACTACATCGCTCCAGCGCGAATCCTCACGCTTGGGCGAATTGTTCCCATACTTCGGGCGGGGTACGACTCCGCCCAACATATCCGACATAAATTTTCCTAAGACAAATCTCGATTCACTCAGACTTGGCTATAACCTGCTCAATCATACCGTCCCTGCGTTTCCATTAAAGCACAATTATGAAACAAGGCAGCACATAGCATCACACACACAAAACCATACATCCATATATACATAAAAGTGTATGTCAATATTTACAACTCAAAATCGGACTTTTTCTTGTCCATAAAGTTCTATTCATCCCCAAGACATTAACATCTGGTATGAGCCAGTCAGGGCTTAATCTAACAACGCCTTAATTAAACCTTCCAAATGCATCAGCACTCCGCCCAACATTCCAGCTCTGCTTCTGATCCTCCTCACGAGAGACATTCACTGAAAATGGCCACTGCAGGGGTAAGCTTTTACATGTAAAATGATACTCACAGACTCGGTATCAGCGTTAGTATACGCTCCTGCTATCATTCAACCTTTCTCAAGTAACCAAGTTCATACAGTTCAAACAACATTCATGACACACATGATACACAGAGTTTATTCCACATCCAAATATATATTCATGCATTCGAAATCATACACATATACATACATAGATTTATACACCACCACAATCAGCCTTATTTCTATATGCATGCCTACGGATCCGACTCGAGTAAAGACTCTCAGTTACGGTCCCCTTTTCTTCTGGCCCCTCGTCCCTCAGCTCTTACCAGGTGGCACCGGCCTCCCCACGGCGTCTCGAGACTCTCTTCTCTAGCTCCAACGGCTACCACGAGCACTATTGGGATCTAGCCAGGGTTGGTAACTGGAAGTCGTTTCCCTTGGGGTTCTTGACCTTCTATGGGTCACCCCACTCTCACTCATGCAACTAACACATTCATTAATACACATCATCGTGCCACGAACACCTTCGCCGTAGTCATTAAGCAAGAACAGATTTCCCACACTACTCGTAATCATTCAGTCAATCACACCAGCGCATGTTACAATCGGTCATCAGACTAACAACATTGAGCAATCCAATTAAGAGCATGCACATACATGTTTTTCATAGTGACAGAAAATAGATCCATGCATATCATTCATCACTATCATCTATTAACAGGCTATACCATCGCTACGAAATCACTATCAGAGTCTTAAACCATGCATCAGTTTTAATGATTATAAATACATGCACACACACACACACACTCAGTGGTACGTTCATCCGGTACCGTTCTTAGACCATGCATTCGACATGCAAGCGCCCCCTACCTTAGAAGAACCTCAGAAACCTTTCCGTTCTTGTCGTTGGGTCCGATGTCTTTCTCCTGGTTCGTTCGGTCTTCCTTGGCTTTGTCGTATCCTGCGCCTGATTCTGGGATGAAGTGTAGTCCGTTCGTCAGTACTGCAACCAAGGTCTCCAGGAGCGAAAGTGAGGGAAGAGAAGAAAGATGGAGACGAAGAGAGGAAGTAGAGGATAAAGTGATGGAGGAGGGAGTCTGAAGAAAGAGTAAGTGCGTTTCTCACCAAAGGCTCACATTATATATATATATATATATATATATGTACATGCGTACAGTAAGAGAGGAGTGGGATGGGAGAGTGTGTGCCCAGCAGCCACGTACACTCCACCCCATCCCCTGACCATCACCATTTTCATATTTTAATGGCTTAAATCTACTTAGTTAAATATAATTAACAGTTATTTTCTAGTTGAAATCAAGTCTTAATGGTTTATTCTTCATTCAGCATTTAATTTCAAAACTGGGATGTTACAGTTCTCCCCCACTGAAAAAGAATTTCATCCCCGAAATTCAGTCGGTACTTACCTAGGTAAACAACTCGGGGTACTGCTGTCGCATGGTGTCTTCGCGTTCCCACGTGCAGGAGGTGGTCTTGCCTTGCTGCCACTCCACCTTAACCAGCCTTACGTTCTTGTTTCTTAAGCGTTTTACCGATCTGTCCACGATTCCAACCGGTGTAGTCACAGTGGTTAGGTCTTTCTTGATCTCTACCTCGTCGTCAGGCATCGTGTGGTTGGGGTCATGCAAATACTTCCTTAGTTGAGACACGTGAAATACGTTGTGCAATCGGGACAAGTGAGTTGGTAATGCGAGGCGGTATGCTACGGGGCCGATCCGTTCTAACACCTCGTAAGGTCCAACGTATCGAGGGCTTAACTTCCCACTTTTTAAGGCTCGTCCAACTCCTTTACTCGGAGAGGTTCTCAGAAACACTCGATCTCCGACTGAAAATTCCAATGGCTTGATGCGCTTGTCATGGTAGCTCTTCTGCCTGTCTTGTGATGCTTTCATCTTCTCCCTTATCACTCGGATCTGTTCTGTGGTTTGCTTCACGATGTCTGGTCCCAATAGTAGACTTTCACCCGCTTCCGACCAACAGAGTGGGGTTCGGCATCTGCGCCCATATAATGCCTCGTAAGGTGCCATGCCAATGCTGTGATGATGGCTGTTGTTGTACGTAAACTCGATCAAGGGAAGGTACTACTCCTAGTCCCCACCGTGCTCTAACACACACGCTCTTAATAAATCTTCTAGACTCTGAATCGTTCGCTCGGATTGTCCATCCGATTGGGGGTGGTAGGCAGAACTAAGCCAAAGCTTCGTCCCCAATTCTTGATGCATGCTGGTCCAAAATCTGGACGTAAACCTAGGGTCCCTATCCGATACGATAGAAGTAGGTATGCCATGCAGTCGGATAACTTCTTGAATGTAGATTCGAGCCAACTTATGCAATGGGTACCTCATATTCACAGGTAAGAAGTGTGCACTCTTCGTCAATCGGTCAACAATGACCCAAATTGCATCATGGCCCGCTCGGTTTTTAGGTAATCCCATGATAAAATCCATCGCAATTGAGTCCCATTTCCACACGGGGATCTCTAGAGGCTGCATTGCACCGTACGGTTTTTGGTGCTCTACCTTCGATTTCTGACAAGTGATACACCGGGCCACGTACTCCGCCACATCCTTCTTTAGTCCGGGCCACCAGAACTGTCTCCTCAAGTCGTGGTACATTTTCGTGGTTCCTGGGTGAATACTGAGTAGGCTTTTGTGGGCTTCATCAAGCACCAATCTTCTCAATCTTCCTCCACTTGGTATGTATATTCTGTCTCTCACCCGAAAGATCCCATCTGACCCCTCTGCCAATGATAAGTCCTTTCCTTTAGCCTGAATTTCCTTTATTTCAGCTAGTTAGGAGTCCGCCTGTTACTGTTTGTACACGGATTTTAAGAATTCATTGGCAATCCTCAACGTACCTATTGTCATTTTCTGAGAGGAAGGGGTGTCAACATGCAAGTTCATGTCTCGGAACCGCTCCAACAACTCAACTTCTTTTGCCATCATGGCTGCTATGTGGAGGGATTTCCGACTCAATGCGTCGGCCACGACGTTTGCCTTACCTGGATGGTATTTCAACTCGAAATCATAGTCCTTCAAAAACTCAATCCATCTTCTCTGCCTCATGTTCAGCTCCTTTTGGTCGAATAGGTATTTGAGGCTCTTATGATCGCTGTACACTTCAAATTTGGACCCGTACAAGTAATGTCTCCAGATCTTCAATGCAAAAACTACTGCTGCCAGCTCCAAGTCATGGGTCGGATAATGCTGCTTGTGGGGTCTCAATTGTCGAGAGGCATATGCTATCACTCGATCTTTCTGCATGAGTACACACCCTAATCCGAGTCCGGACGCGTCACAATAGACCACGAAGCTTTCTCGTAACTCAGGTAATGCCAACACCGGAGGAGTTGTCAACTTATTCTTCAGCTCTTGGAAGCTGTTCTCACACTCCGGACTCCACACGAAAGGAACGTTCTTCCGAGTCAATTTAGTCAGGGGTAATGCCAATTTAGAAAAACCTTCTATGAACCTCCTATAATAACCTGCCAAGCCCATAAAACTTCTTATTTTCGAGACCGATCTGGGCCTCTCCCATGCTATCACAGCAGCTACCTTCGCAGGATCCACCGAGACGCCTCGCTCGGAGATCACATGTCCGAGGAAGTGGATCTCATCCATCCAGAATTCGCACTTCGAGAGCTTTGCAAATAATTGTTTCTCCTTCAACACTCAGAGTACCGTTCTGAGATGTCTTTCATGCTCCTCAGATGTCTTAGAATAAACTAGAATATCATCGATGAAGACAACAACAAACCGATCTAAGAAGGAGTGGAATATGTTGTTCATGTAATTCATGAAAACAGCAGGGGCGTTTGTCACACCGAACGGCATCACTACATACTCGTAGTGACCATACCGAGTCCTAAAGGCAGTTTTAGGAATATCCGAGTCCTTCACTCGGATTTGGTGATATCCCGATCGTAAGTCGATTTTCGAGAAGACTGAGGCTCCACGCAGCTGGTCAATTAAATCATCAATTCTAGGCAGTGGGTATCGATTCTTGATTGTGAGCTTGTTAAGCTGTCGATAATCTATACAAAGTCTCATGCTGCCATCCTTCTTCTTAACAAGTAGCACAGGTGCGCCCCATGGTGACACGCTTGGTCTAATGAACTGCTTCTCAAGTAACTCATCCACTTGTTTCTTCAACTCTGCCAATTCAGTTGAGGACATTCTGTAGGGTGCACTGGAGACCGGTTCGGCTCCAGGGATCAAGTCAATAGAGAATTCAACTTCTCTATTGGGAGGCACACTCGGGACGTCTTCTGGGAACACTTCTGGAAATTCGCAGACAACCGGAATTTCGTTCACTAGGGTCTCACTCTCATCTTTGGTTAGACAAAGCATCATAAATAGTTGGGTTATACCTAGTGCCGTGTCATCTTCAGTGGGTTGTTTTGGGAAAACTATCTCTCGGTTTCTACAATCTACTAATACCTTATTGGCTGAAAGCCAATCTATTCCGAGTACGACGTCAAGACCCTTTAAGGGCATGCAAATCAGATCGAAGGTGAAACTCCGATCATACAACTCAAATGCTACATTTTTACATATTGACGATGTGAACACACTAGCGCCAGTAGGGCTGGCCACTTCCAAAGTCCGATCCATAGACACAGTTGGTAACTTCAACCATTCCACGCACTCATCAGCTATAAAAGAATGGGTAGCCCCCGAATCGAAAACAACATTAAGCGTATTCATTCCAAGTGAGCACTTACATTGTACCAAGTCGTTTGCTGGTGCAACATCTTCTGCATTAATGGTGTAGATCCTTCCTGCTGCTGGCGGACCGGTATTCCTCCCTCGGCTGTTCGGAGCACGCATCATATTTCCTTTGGTTCCGTTGCCTCTGCCACCAGGTCGTTGGTTATCATTCACTCGGGTTCTATCTTGAGATCCTCCTTGACGTACATTGGCGTTTGCCTGGCGGAGTTGGGGACAGTCAGGACGAACGTGTCCCTTCTCTCTGCAGTGGTAGCATTTAACATTTGTATCACTGCAATCCTTAGCAAAGTGGTCACCGCCGCATTTAAAGCATCCGCCATATCTTGGTCGTCCACTCATTTGTCTCCCTCGGTCACCATGATTCTGATATCCAGTAAAGGGTTCATTCCTCCTCACGTTTCCTGGCCTCTTGAAACGTGATTGCTGAGGCCTCAGGTGCTGGTTGGCTCTGCTGCACTGGCCCGAATGGGCCCTGTCATCCTCTTCGAATATTCTACATTTGTTCACTAATGTAGGGAAACTACGGATTTCATGGTATCTACAGGCCCTCTTGATATCCGATCTCAGTCCGTTCTCAAACTTAAGACACTTGGAGTTCTCCGTTCCTGGCTGCTGGAAGGGCGGATAAAATAGGCACAATTCCTCAAATCTGGTCACGTATTCTTCCACAGTCATGGAGCCCTGTTTTAACTCCATAAACTCCAGCTCTTTCTGACTCCTCACTGTGTCGGGAAAGTATTTGTCTAAGAAGCAGGCCTTGAAATCGTTCCACGTCAGTTGATTATCATCTTCAGGGAATCGGCTTCTGGCTATTTTCCACCAATTCTCCGCTTCATCTCGCAGCATATACACTGCGCACTCCACCTTCTGGGCTTCGGTACAGCGAAGACCCCTAAAAATTCTCTCTAATTCCTGAGTCCACTTGAACGCCGCCTCAGGATTCCGTCCTCCTAAGAATTCACTCGGCTTCCTTTTTAAGAAGCGGTCCAGCACATGGCCATCCTCAGGTTGAGTCTGGCCTTGCCTTTCAAATACATCCGCAAAGCGTTGGAATGCTGTGGCTATAGCCTCCATACTTTGACGATGCGCCATTCCTTATCCTGAAATTGACATTTAAGGATAAGTATACGGAGCCACTTACTACCGATTTAGTTATTAGTCCAACAATTAATAGCTTAGCACATTATATCATTCGCCTAAGTCATACACACAATCGGACCAGGGAAAACAACCTCTTGTCCTCAAGTCAACATCAATCAAGTCAACTAGCATCAGAACAATTTCAACCATTCAATCAAAAAGACACACACACCACCGCTTACGCTTGGTAAGCATACTTTGGCCTTGGACCTTTCGGTCCGCTCTGATACCAAAATGTAACACCTTATTATTTGCAACTAATTATTCCAAAAATATGAGAAAATTTTTCACAAAATAGTCACGTAACATTTGATATAGAAGGGAGCAGGCAAGGGGGAAAACGAGGAGCATTCACGCGCATATAGCAACCTACAAAGAAGCTAAAACTGGGGCCGGCTCAATGGGTTTATCGTAACGCGCCAACACTAGGGCGGATTGCACAACACCGTTTATTCGCTTAGACGGGGTCTGACATCGTCCAGGCGGAGTATGGTAACGCAGCAGCGGATAGAGGAGATTTCACAAGAAGGCTTCCCTTCGAGTAACACTGGTCACTCAACGGGAGGAAATAGATAAGGGAAAGATGTTAATACATTCACACGCGTAGCATTCGGTGGGAGGGCGGAGTTAGAATCATCCTACTTGGCTAGGCGGGGTATATTTATTCTGGGCGGACTACATCACAACATTCACTTACTCAGGCGATGTTCAATACCGCCCAGTGAGACGGAATAATGCGACAATGGAGAAAGAAGGTACATAGGCGGAATCTTGAGTTGATATCTACTTGCTTCAGCATAGTTCTACGCGTTTGGGCGAACTGTCCTAGTTACTTAGGCGAGGTATGACACCGCCTAAACGAAATCCGCACAACGCCTCTTTAACACAACTACAAGGTAATTTTCTCAATCGGGTATGGACCAGGGTTCACTAGGTAAATCCTCACACTCGCACTTCACTCAGAAAAATGGGAAGTTACAGGGTACATATACGATAGTAGATTGTGGAGGAAGGAGGGATCTGAACCTATTCCGCCCAACTCAACTAATTATGACAACACCTGGGCGGACTCAACCACAACGCCCAAATCAGGGGTCAACACCGGGGTCTCATTCTAACAACTACATCGCTCCAGCGCGAATCCTCATGCTTGGGCGAATTGTTCCCATACTTCGGGCGTGGTACGACTCCGCCCAACGTATCCGACATAAATTTTCCTAAGACAAATCTCGATTCACTCAGACTTGGCTATAACCTGCTCAATCATACCGTCCCTGCGTTTCCATTAAAGCACAATTATGAAACAAGGCAGCACATAGCATCACACACACAAAACCATACATCCATATATACATAAAAGTGTATGTCAATATTTACAACTCAAAATCGGACTTTTTCTTGTCCATAAAGTTCTATTCATCCCCAAGACATTAACATCTGGTATGAGCCAGTCAGGGCTTAATCTAACAACGCCTTAATTAAACCTTCCAAATGCATCAGCACTCCGCCCAACATTCCAGCTCTGCTTCTGATCCTCCTCACGAGAGACATTCACTGAAAATGGCCACTGCAGGGGTAAGCTTTTACATGTAAAATGATACTCACAGACTCGGTATCAGCGTCAGTATACGCTCCTGCTATCATTCAACCTTTCTCAAGTAACCAAGTTCATATAGTTCAAACAACATTCATGACACACATGATACACAGAGTTTATTCCACATCCAAATATATATTCATGCATTCGAAATCATACACATATACATACATAGATTTATACACCACCACAATCAGCCTTATTTCTATATGCATGCCTGCGGATCCGACTCGGGTAAAGACTCTCAGTTACGGTCCCCTTTTCTTCTGGCCCCTCGTCCCTCAGCTCTTACCAGGTGGCACCGGCCTCCCCACGGCGTCTCGAGACTCTCTTCTCTAGCTCCAACGGCTACCACGAGCACTATTGGGATCTAGCCAGGGTTGGTAACTGGAAGTCGTTTCCCTTGGGGTTCTTGACCTTCTATGGGTCACCCCACTCTCACTCATGCAACTAACACATTCATTAATACACATCATCGTGCCACGAACACCTTCGCCGTAGTCATTAAGCAAGAACGGATTTCCCACACTACTCGTAATCATTCAGTCAATCACACCAGCGCATGTTACAATCGGTCATCAGACTAACAACATTGAGCAATCCAATTAAGAGCATGCACATACATGTTTTTCATAGTGACAGAAAATAGATCCATGCATATCATTCATCACTATCATCTATTAACAGGCTACACCATCGCTACGAAAATCACTATCAGAGTCTTAAACCATGCATCAGTTTTAATGATTATAAATACATGCACACACACACACACTCAGTGGTACGTTCATCCGGTACCGTTCTTAGACCATGCATTCGACATGCAAGCGCCCCCTACCTTAGAAGAACCTCAGAAACCTTTCCGTTCTTGCCGTTGGGTCCGATGTCTTTCTCCTGGTTCGTTCGGTCTTCCTTGGCTTTGTCGTATCCTACGCCTGATTCTGGGATGAAGTGTAGTCCGTTCGTCAGTACTGCAACCAAGGTCTCCAGGAGCAAAAGTGAGGGAAGAGAAGAAAGATGGAGACGAAGAGAGGAAGTAGAGGATAAAGTGACGGAGGAGGGAGTCTAAAGAAAGAGTAAGTGCGTTTCTCACCAAAGGCTCACGTTATATATATATATATGTACATGCGTACAGTAAGAGAGGAGTGGGATGGGAGAGTGTGTGCCCAGCAGCCACGTACACTCCACCCCATCCCCTGACCATCACCATTTTCATATTTTAATGGCTTAAATCTACTTAGTTAAATACAATTAACAGTTATTTTCTAGTTGAAATCAAGTCTTAATGGTTTATTCTTCATTCAGCATTTAATTTCAAAACTGGGATGTTACAGAAACGAACCGTTGAGACACCGTCGTCGGGTTAACAGTTAACTGTGCATTTAAGTCTTGAAGCACTTTCTGATAATTAGATTATCACTGTTTGTTTTCCTTTGAATTCACCACAAACTTCTCCAATCAAAATTTATAATAACATCCGACAAATATTTTCACAACAAAATCTTTTAAAATGATATCTGTTTTAGTCTTACTTTCTCTAAAGTCCATACTTCCTTTTATCGTAAAAGCAATATCATAGTCCATATATAGTCCAAAGACCGTAGTCAATCAATAACATTTATAATTAATATATGAATACCATAAACAAATTAAAGGATTAATTTCTTAAAGAATTTGATTGTGTCAAAAGCTACGTTAAAAGGAAATACATCGTGTGAACTCTAAAATCATTATATTAAATAGAGCTACAAGGAAAATGACGTATAGATACATAGTCAACGATCAATACGTATGGAAAGATATAAATATTGTGTTATGCAAAGATATTTAATCATTTTCTTAAGATGACACATTCTATAAAATTTGATGATATTTCAAGTAATCGTGTTTAGGAGGAGTTGCACACTTTAGCTAAATTAATTATGTAAAATTTTAGTAGATATTTAATTTGTTAATTTCTGAGTGATTAACTTCTCAATTCTAATTTGAAAATTTTAAATTGGTTGTTTTCTTAATTGTAATATATTTTTATTAATTTCTAAATTCTAATTTAAAATTTCTAAATTTGTTATTTTCTAAAGTCTAATTTAAAATTTCTTAATTTATTATTTCCTAAATTCTAACTTGAAATTTATAGATTAATCACTTTCCTAAACAATAGTTAGAAATTTCTATTTGTTTTTATTTTATCACCTCTAAATTCAAACTTATTAGTTTTTGTATGTTTAGAATTCTAACTTAAAAGTTTTCTTTTTAGAATCGTAAAATCTTAGATATCTAAAACTGTAAATTTCTATTCCAAGAATCTCAAGTGTGAAATATAAGATAATATATAAACTTTAAGGTAAATCATGTGTCCTAAATCATTTAGTAAACTAAGTTAAAGATTGCTAATGCTTTTGAACTATTACCAAGTAAAATGAAGTAAAGTTAGTCTTATAATCAATTTATAAGTATTTTTATTTAGGTTTTATTGTTTGGTATACTAGTTAGATTGTTGGACATGGCCTTTATAGTCACTGTAAACCTTAGGTTTTTTCCTTTATAATTATAGTTTCCCTTCACCTTTTTGTATAATGATAAAAAATATAATATAACAATAATATCAACGACAACAGTACTAATGAAAAGAACAATAACAATTGGATTTAAGTAAGAAAGTTTTCGTGTTGTGTTGGAGCTTAAAGAGGATGAAACTATGCTTGAGATATAAACTGTGACATAACTGTTGCATCGTTTGATTTTACCACTATCATGACTTTGACCCGTCTGAGTTATTGGTCATTGTGTTTTCGGACTCAACATGTTGCTCCCTTAACAACTTACTCAACTCCACAATTCAAATTTTCTAAATTCTTAAATCGTAACTCAAGCTCACAAGACTGCCCTGTTTTCTCATGTTAATATATATTGTTGATTTGAAATTATATTATAATAGTAGAGACCACAGGTATTACAAAATTTAGAATTCCCCATCACGTGATACAAAGTTTAATCCTTATTGTACGCATAGAAGATGCCATATATAAAGGTTTATAAATGATAATCTTTTGGCTTTATATTTTAGAATAAACAATGAGCGAGGACATGGGTTTTAATTTAAATGAAACATCCCAAGCATATTTGAAGGTGACAAAACCTTTATAGTTGATAGGTGCACCGCCATTTAAAATACAAGCAGAAGGTGGGTTTGAGACAGATTGAAGGGTCTATGCGTTCAACGGTTTGAAATCCAGTGCAATCCAAGAACATCATCCTTTAAGCGCATGGGCATGTGTTACTGATAGTCACACTCCATTCAGGTTTTCCCTGCACCTTCACTCCTGTTTGTTGTTGGCTCACGGACAATTTATGAATGGTGCATTAGCTATACCCTATAACATAACATATCATGGGAGAAGTTGTGAAAAATAATTTAAAGAATTTTAAGTTTCATATTTGAGATAGAAGAGAGCATTACCATGACAAATGAGGACAAAAAAGAGAACTGTACAGAGAATTATGTTTGATGAATAGGCCATCTCAAACTACACAAATGAAAACTTCAATTCTTGTATTTCTCTATGTAATATGACGCTATATACATACACATATAAGTTGACTGTGCATTTAAGTCTCGAAGCACTTTCTTACAATTAGATTATCACTAGTTGTTGGACCTTTGAACTTCACCAGAGACTTCTCCAATCAAAATTCATAATAACATCCAACAAATATTTTCACAAAATCTTTTAATAAATGATTTCTATTTTAGTCTTACTTTCTCTAAAGTCCATACTTCTTTTTATCGTAAAAGCAATATCATCGTCCATATATAGTCCAAAGATCGCAGTCAATCGATAACATTATAATTAATCTATGAATACCATAAACAAATTAAAGGATTAATTTCTTATAGAATTTGATTGTGTCAAAAGCTACGTTAAAAGGAAATTCACCGTGTGAACTCTAAAATCATTATATTAAATAGAGGTACAAGGCAAATGACACATAGATACATAGTCAACGATCAGTACGTATGGAAAGATATAAATATTGTGTTCTGCAAAGATACTTAATCATTTTATTAAGATGTCACGTTCTATAAAAGTTTGATGATATTTCAAGTAATCGTGTTTAGGAGGAGTTGCACACTTTAGCTAAGTTAATTATGTAAAATTTTAGTAGATATTTAATTTGTTAATTTCTGAATGATTAACTTCTCAATTCTAATTTGAAAATTTTAAATTGTTTATTTTCTTAATTTTAATATAATTTTATTAGTTTCTAAATTCTAATTTAAAATTTCTAAATTTGTTATTCTCTAAAGTCTAATTTAAAATTTCTTAATTTATTATTTCCTAAATTCTAATTTGAAATTTATAGATTAATCACTTTCCTAAACAATAGTTAGAAATTTCTATTTGTTTTTATTTTATCACCTCTAAATTCAAACTTATTAGTTTTTCTATGTTTAGAATTCTAACTTAAAAGTTTTCTTTTTAGAATCGTAAAGTCTTAGATTTCTAAAGTTGTAAATTTCTATTCTAAGGATCTCAAGTGTGAAATATATTGTAATATATAAACTTTAAGGTAAATCATGTATCCTAAATCATTTAATAAATGAATGAATAAAATAAAATTAAAAATTTAACTAAGGTAAAAAAATATTTTACCACGGTAATTAAAAATTTACTCTTTTACTGAATCAATTCAATCCCCGGCGACGGTGCCAGAAAACTTGTTAAACCCTGAATACTGTTGGGTCTTTTAATTGGCAAGTGCACCAATCATTTGTATTTTTTAAATTTAGATATCGTTCCACTGAGGTTGAAAGTTCCAGTAATTCACAGTAATTTCTATTTACTATGACAAATTTATCAAAACTTATTAACAAAAAAAATGATTTATAAACAATTTATACAATATTCACAGAATTTGATGATTGATTTGTTCATGTGGTAAAAAGATGATAAAGATAAAATCTATCTAGAAAGTTGAGATGTAATTCAGAATAATTCAAATACTTGAAGTAAAAATACAGATTGACAAATTATGTTGGAATTAGGATCTCGTACTAAAATATAATAAAATGATTACAAACGTACATATTTAATTATCAAGTTCATGTCATTGCAGCTTAAAATCATTATAACTGATCCCTCGTGATATAAATTCTAAGTAGTTACCGTAAAGTCCGATCCCTCGTGATCTTTTTTAGTAAAAACTTGCATTTAAGTCCTGGCCTTATGGCAATAATAATCACCAATTCTATTCCTAGTAATTGGCATATTAAGGGTATTTCAACGTTTACTTTCATTAAAATATATTTTAATTCGGCATGAATAATCATTCTCCCATTTGACATTCATACTAATAAAACAAGTTTCAATATGCATAAAAAACATTCTCCCATTTGATATTCATACTAACAAAAGATTGAAATACTAACATGGTACTTGAATCATAAACATGCAGAGGTCATAATTACAACATCATATAATAGATTGATTCACCAAATTCTAACATAAACAATTGAGTTACACATGGTAAAAGTAAAAATAACACTTACAGAGGTTGACATTACAAAGGTGTGGAAACACTTCATGATACAAGAGTTCACAATATTACACAACACTCAACACTCTCAAGTATCTAAAAATCACTCTAAACTTAAAAACTCACAAAAGAACACTCAAAACTCGAAAGAAAGAAAGGAAGTTCTGAAACTCAGAGCTGAAATTGGATGCCTTCAATGCCTTGGAAGTGGACTATATATAGGGCTGAGGAAGGGTCCTGACACGTAGCGTTATCCTGGCGTGTAGCGTTAGGTTCTTGACTCAGCCCCAATTAAACGCACATGATTAAGGCCATTATTGATATTAATTAATTAAAATCATCAGCAGACATTGGGCCAATTGTCTTCCACTGCGTTTTGACATCTAGTGTGAGTGGGTTGGCCATTATTTGGCCACTAGGCATAGTGCTTGGCCACATGGAAGTGGAGTCCACGTAGCTTCTGATGCTACGCGTGGCTTTAACGTGTAGCGTCGGCATCAAGAATTCCCACGCTACGCGTGGTGTAGATGCTACGCGTCAGCTTTCCAGATCTTCAATTTTTTCTTGAATTTCTTTAATTTTTCACTGCAAAACTAGAGAAAATTGATCAAGGCAGATAATTTTCAATAACTTCCATTTATTACAATTAAAACCTAAATTTCTTAGAAATTAAACTAATTTTTATTATTTTTTTCAAAATTTTATTAAGAAATTTATTGTAAATTTGAAGACTAACAAATACCCCCAACTTAAGACATTATTTGTCCTCAAGCAAGAGAAAAAAAACTTTAAAAAAACAAATTTTGTGATCAAAATTTGAATTAGTCTGAAAATTTACCACAAGAAATACTTTACACCTTACCAATTAAAATATTCAAAGATTAAATATTTTTAATGTAAGAAAGACCTAAAGATAAAATATACACAATATCATATCAATAAATCAAGCTTATTTCAAGGTTTACCACACAAGTGTTTATCTCTGTGAAAGGGTAACCTGTTTCACTCAATCGATCATAAAATCAAGCAAATTTAATTTTGATTTTCATCTAATCAATGGTTAATCATACAGAGTCAAACCAGAATCACAAGATCTTTTCAAGGGTTGTAATGAGGCTTGGTTATAAGAAATTATGGTTTTTCTTGGAATTCAAACACTTGAAATCATAAAAGAGTATTTCATAATTTCTAGGTTTTTTCTTGGCTCAAATCTCACTTCCCTTTTTGGTGAATACCCCCAACTTAATCTTTTTCATTATTTTCTATTTCGTTTTATGCATATATTTTTGTTTTCAATTTATTTTACATGCATCATTTTTGAAAAGGAATTAAGTTCAAAAATTTTCACTCCCCAATTTTGTAAGAACACTCAAAATATTTTTCTATTTTGATCATTTGATCTTTTAATCAATCAAGTAAAGGGAATGGTCAAAAATTATTAAGGGCTAAGGGTACCAAACAAATTATTTTTTAGGCTCAAAATTGGTTTTAAAGGAAAATTACAATTTTACCATGGTAAGCTTTTTGGCCCAAGGTTTCTTTGTGATTACAAAAAAATTATGCCTTGATCATATTCTTGAATCCTCTGTACAACAACACAAATCATAGATTAAAGAAAAAATCAATTTGAATGAAGTTATGTCAAAACCCTCAAGTGTTTAAAGATCTCTTAACTCAATGGGTTTTTGAAATTAGCTTGATTATTAATAAGAGTATTAAAATTTAATTTTATCAAAATGCCTTAGTTACAATTAAGAATTTAATTATTGATTATGAAAAATGGTTTATTGTATAAAAATTTCAAGTAAGTAAAATTTTCAAATTTTTTCAAAGTTTGATCATTTTTATTTAGAAACATACTTAAAAACATAAATAAAACCTAATTATCATACATATCACACATAAAATAAATAAAACTCCAAATATATATAATACAACATGTAAAGATAATGTAAATATCAAATTAAACTGAAATGTATGAATGTGCAAGAAAATGTGAGATAACATTATCAATCCTCTATCTGGTCATCCTCATCATCCCCCTCCTCATCAGCATCTCCCTCAGTATCAGTATATGCTCCAGACGGTTCACTAGCCTCATGATATGTAGACAAATCACCAGGCCAAGCCACATGAACAGCAAAATCAGCTAGTGTTATAAATGGTGCCCCCTCTCCTTGTATCCTATACTGATAAAATGCATCATGTAAGTGTACATAGGCACGGTAAGAAGCAGCCATCATCTGCATCATATGCTGATGCTCTATGGTTATCCTAGTGAATCCCTCAGTGATAACATCAGTAGATGGTGGTTGGGCTGGTCTCCTGCATCTAGGTCTGGGCTGAGCTTCCTACTCAACAGGTGGAAGCTCACACTGAATAAAATAATCTCTGCTTACTGAAACCTTAGAGACTCTCCCCGAAGAACTAGTGAACTCTGGTGATGGCACAATAACTCCTTGCCTCCTAAGTAAGGCAAAAATAATGAGAGGGAAAGGCACAGGGCGATTCACCTTACCCGAGGGCATAAAAGTGAATCTGCTCAGATATAAGCTTAGCAATATCAATTGTGTGGCCCTAAAGGATGGAATAAAGAAGGCAGCAGCGATCAACTGGAAGAGAAGAAAGGTGGGTGACAGGAGTGATGTTATGAAGCATAAGATGAGACCACGCCTGAGCTATAGGGGTCAGCTGGGTCTTAAGGAGGTTTGATGGAGTTCTTCCAACCTTACTAAGGTTAAAAAAGATTCCATCCTTGCTCAGGAAATGAGCAACCTGTCCAGAAAGTATCCTAAATCACCATCCTCAATAGCGACCTTGTTTCTATTTTCCTTCCAGAAACAAGTATCACTCTCAGGAGTAGGCTCCCAAGGATTACCCAAAAGGGTACTAATAGTGTCCTTGTTGTAAGTAATGTGCCGACCCCTCACCAAGCTCATCCTCTACTGACTAATGTTTGGTGAATCCTTGCGAGTCCTAAATGCATTTGCATAAAATTCTATAACTAGTATGGGATCCCCCTCAGTAGGTAGAGAAAATAAGGGTCCCCATCTCTTCCTCTGTATCTCATCCTGCAGCTCAGGATAATCTCCAGCACTAAGATCAAGGACCCTCTCCCAGATGAGCCTCTGGCCCTTGATCTAATAAAATCTCGCCCACTTAGCGTCAGTCCTGAATCTGGTGGGATCTCGGGGTCCCAAGATCTTCAGAGGTGGTATCAGTATCTATGGTCCTTCTCTGTCTCTTAGGACTAATGGTGGGAACTGATTTCTTGGGTGCCATCAGCAAAAGAAAATTTATTTTAAATAAATCACACATTTATACAAATAAAACACTCATCACATAATTTTTGGTTTTTATATTTTTAATAAGTAATGCATAAAAAATAAATCATGTAAAACATTAAAAAATTAACATGCATATTTTTTTAGATATACACATCATATAAACAAAACATGCATTTTTACATACAAATTACAATTCACACAACACAAATATTAAAAAAAATTATTTTTAAGAAATAAAATATCACAACAATTAGATTTTAATTTTAAATTTTTACAAACAGAATTTTAATTTATTTTTATACAAGAAAGTATAACAAACAATACAAACTAAGAAATTTTATTAAAATAAAAACAAACAAACAAAATAAAAAAAAAGAACGAAATTTTTATTTTTCATTTTTCAAATTTTTTTAAAAAAACAAAAAATAATATAACATTAATAAATAAAACCTAAAATTTAAGAAAAAGCAAAACAGGGGCCTGACGCTACGCGTGGGTGGGACGCTATGCGTCAGCCGTGGGCTCGCAGGTTCAGAAACTGAAAATGGGTTTGCGCAGCAGCAACCCCTTCCAAACCTCATTCAATCAAAAGTTTTACCTAATTCTAACAGCAAGTAAGTCTCAATGGTCTTCTAATCCTAACTTAACTGCATGCAATTCTAAGATTGAAAATCAAAGAGAAGGAGATTAGAAAACTTACTTAGAATCCTTGCAAAGAAAGATGAGAGAATGTGGGTAATTGAGAGTGCTTGAGGTTTAGATGATTGAGAAGTAGGGTTTTTGAAAAGAATGAGACAGAGAGGGAAATTTAGGTTTTATAAACCTAAATTAGGCCTCTCTAGTTCAGTTTTAAAAACTAAACTTAGGCACTGATGCTACGCATGGATGGGACGCTACGCGTCAGGTTAAAATTTTCACCTCCAAGCTACGCTTTAGTGGGACGCTACGCGTGGGTTTTTTTATTTTTTAATTTAAAAATTAAAGATTAAATAATGGGTTGTCTCCTATTGAGCGCTAGGTTTAATGTCTCCAGCCGAACACCATGTATATCATAAATCAGTTAAATAACAAATGGTAGTGAGTCTGTTGATCTCACTACAAAGATATGGTTTTAATCTTTACCCATTAACCATCCAGCTTCTTTTGGAAGTTAGATCTTCAATTTCAACTGCTCTATAAGGTTTCTCTTTAATTACAAATGGACCTGACCACTTAGATTTCAATTTACCAGGAAATGGTCTTAATCTTGAATTAAACAATAAAACTTGTTGACCTGGTGTGAAGTGTCTAATTTTAATTTTCTTGTCATGGTAAGCTTTCACCTTATATTTGTAACTTCTAGATGACTCATAAGCATTGTTTCTCATTTCCTCCAACTCAAGTAACTACAACTTTATTTTGTCAGCTGCCACCTTTGGATCAAAGTTGAGGAATCTTAAGGCCCAATATGCTTTATGTTCCATCTCTACTAGAAGATGACAAGCTTTTCCATAGACCATTTGGAAAGGAGAAAGGCCAATAGGAGTCTTGAATGCAGCTTTTTATGCCAGAGTGCATCATCAAGCTTTTGTGACCAATCTTTTCTGGAGGAAGACACAGTCTTTTCCAAAATTCTTTTTACTTCACGATTTGAAATCTCAGCCTGTCCATTGGTATATAGATGATATGTTGTGGCCACTTTATGTCTTACTCCATAATGTTGTAAAACCTTCTGAAGAACTTTGTTACAAAAGTGTGATCCTCCATCACTGATCAAAGTTCTTGGTGTACCAAACCTGTAGAAAATATTTTTCTTCAAGAAATTCACTATAGTTTTGGTGTCAGCATTAGGTGAAGTGATTGCTTCTACCCATTTTGAAACATAATCAATTGCCAAAAGGATATATTGATTAAATTGAGAGTAAGGAAAGGGTCCCATGAAATCAATACCCCAATAATCAAATACCTGTACCTCCTGAATGTTTGTGAGAGGCATTTCTTGCCTTCTATTGACATTACCTGTTCTTTGGAAGTTATCAGAAGCTTGCACAAATGAGTGAAACTTAAAAATGTGTTTGAATATGTATACAGGTTCAAGGATGTTCAAAGATTTTGATAATGACAAGCACTCTTGAAGAAATCTGTGCAAAAACAAAGATATGGAATCAGGGTCCAAGTAAAAGCGAAGCTAATCGATTAGATCACTTATGCTAATCGATTAGGAGCTTTCTGTTTTGGAAGAAACTGCATCAGGATTGAAGCTAATCGATTATGGGAATGAAGATAATCGATTACGAAGTCACTAGAATTAAGATAATCGATTATGTACTTGAAGCTAATCGATTACAACCATCAAAAATGGGATTAAATGTATCAGGTATAATGCCTAATCGATTAAGTAAGCCATTCAATCGATTAGGAAGCCACTGGAATTAAGGTAATCGATTACAAGATATGCTAATCGATTAGGAAGCTGCGAAATCAAATTAAATGCATCAGGTATTGATGCTAATCGATTACAGTAATTGAAATAATCGATTAGGGACTCTCTGACTTGAAGCTAATCGATTACAACGCGAGGGTGTAATCGATTACGCTAGTGGAAAAACACATTTAAGTGGGAAACCAGCTCATGTCTCCACCATTCTTCAAATTTCCACTAAGTGCAACGGCTATAAAGAACGAAGGGCACACCTCAACAGCTATTTTGGCTCTATAAATTGAAGAGGAACACAAGCACAAACATACAACAAGAAGCTACAAATCCTCTGCTCTATTTTGTGCCTTGTAAGCCCTATTTCTTGTATCTTGAAATACATCTGTATATCCTCTTATCTTGAGAGTTAGAATTGGTTAGAGCTTTCATTTGTGTATCTACTCTATTAAGAGAGTGTATTGATTGTAAACACAACATCAAACACAAGGGATTCACTCTAGGTTGAGTGGTTGTTCACTCTAGGTTGAGTGGTCACAAAGGTTGGGGTTCAACCTTTGGGTATTGAGAGATTGTGAGATTGGGTGGGTTGCCCTTTGCTTGTGAGGATTGAGTTCTTAAGTGTGGGACACTAGGAAGCTGCAATTGCTCAAAGCTTGTATCTCAAATCTTCAATAGTGAAATCCTCTAAGTGGGTTGCTTAGAGGTGAGACGTACACCGGATTGGGTGGAACTCGTTATATTGGTTTGCAAGCTTCTCTTCCTTACTCCTTTACTTTCATATACTGCATATTAATTGATTGGTGTTGATTGTTTGAGAAGAGCACACTTAAACTTGCTTAATTTGTTATAATTCAAATACTGCACACCAAGTGTTTGCTAAATTGCCCCAGCAATATTTTCTTTTGTAGTGCATTGCATATCATCCTTTACTTGCTTTCACTTGCATACTCTCATAAACTTGGTTATAGAAATCAATTTCAAAGGTATTCCAAGCAAAAGTTTTATAACTCAATTCACCCCCCCTCTTGAGTATTGAGGCCACTTGAACAACAAGTGGTATCAGAGCTTGACTCTTGGTAGATCAAGCTTAACAGCTTCAAGAGACTAGATGGCCTCAAGTTCTCAAAATATTTTTCCCAAGGGTGGCGCGATAAATAGACCTCCCGCTTTCAATGGGGAAGGGTATGCATTTTGGAAAGAAAGAATGAAAATCTTCATTCAATCAATTGACTTGAGAATATGGAATGCCATTGAAAATGGTCCTTATATACCAATGCATACTATAGATAGTAAAAATGTTGAGAAACCTATAGATGAATGGACAAGTGAGGAAGAAAAGAAAGTTCAATATGGCTACAAAGCCAAAAATCTAATTACTATGGCTTTAGGTCAAGATGAATTTTTTAGAATAATGACATGCCAAACTGCTAAAGAAATGTGGGATACTCTACAAGTAACTCACGAAGGTACTAATGATGTAAAGGACTCCAAAATTAGTACTCTTACTAGTCAATATGAGTGCTTTAGATTAAACTCTCATGAATCAATTGTTGATATGCAAAAAAGGTTCACTCTCATCATTAATCAACTCATTACACTTGGAAAGACTTACACTAACAAAGAGCTCATTCATAAAGTGTTGAAAAGTCTTAACAGAGAATGGCAACCGCTAGTTACCGCCATCAAACAGTCTCCTAGCATAAACGAAATGTCTCTTGCCACTTTATTTGGTAAGTTGCAGGAACAAGAACAAGAGCTGAAAGAATTAAAGATGGCGGAAGAGGAAGAAAAATCTTCCAAGAAAAAGGGTCTTGCTCTCAAGGCTACTTCCATAAATAAAGAAGAAGAATCCGGAAGCGAACTTGATGAAGAAGAAGAATTTGGACTATTTGTGAAACGCTTCGGGAAATTCATGAAAGGCAAACGCATTCAAAGAAGCTTCAAAAACCCAAGTAAGAAACCTATCACTAAAGAAAATTCTTCCTCACCCAATTGTTTTGAATGTGGCAAGGAAGGGCACTTCAAAGCGGATTGTCCAAATCTTAAGAAGAAGGGAAAAGAGAAAAGAGGAAGAAGGAGAGCATATATAGCATGGGATGAAAATGAGGTAAGCAGCTCGGATGACTCAGAAAATGAAGAAGCAAATCTTTGCCTCATGGCCAATCACCAAGAAGAAGATGATGAGGTAAACTTCCATGACTTAGATAAGGATGAATTACTTGATGCTCTAGAGGAATTATATGATAAATTTACAAAAGTCTCCAATAGACTTAAGGTATCTAGAAAAACTAGTGACACTCTAGAGATGCACCTTATGGAGATTTGCAAGGAAAATGATTGCTTAAAAGAAGAATTGAAAAACGCTCAAACATGTTCCAAAAGTAAACCATGTGATTTTGCAAAGAGGTGCATTATGTTAGAAACCAAGGTTGAAGACCTAAATAGGACACTAGAGAAGTTTACTAATGGAAGAGATAATTTGAATATCCTACTTGGGCAACAAAAATGCATGTTTAGTAAAACCGGTTTAGGATATGACCAAGAACATAGTAATCATAAAAGGGAGAAACACTATAAAAATTTCTTTGCACCACCAAGCAAATCCTCCTCACCTTTTATGAAATGCAATCATTGTGGTTCCAAAGGACATAGTGCTTATAAGTGTAGTGTTAGGAAACTAGGACCAAAGGTCTTAAGAAAGGTGTGGGTTCCCAAAGGAACATCCCCACAAGCTAACCTAAAAGGACCCAACATAAAATGGGTACCTAGTTCTCTAAACTGATTTTGTTTTGTAGGTATGCTTCAAGGCGAGCAACACTCATTGGTACTTGGATAGTGGGTGTTCAAAACATATGACGGGAGACATAAGCAAATTTACATCATTCACTCCCAAACGAAAAGGAAGTGTCACCTATGGAGACAACACTAAAGGAAGAATCCTAGGCATTGGAAATATTGGTAAGAATTCTTCCACATTCATAAATGACGTATTGTATGTTGAAGGCCTCAAGCATAATCTACTTAGCATAAGTCAATTATGTGACAAAGGATATAGAGTCTTATTTGAATCCAATTGTTGCATAATTGAGAATAAGCTAAATAAAGAGGTCAAATTTGTTGGAAAAAGAATTGATAACATTTACATGATAGATGTGGATAGTTTGTCTACAAATGATGAACAATGCTTTATTTCAAAAGAGAATGAAACTTGGCTATGGCATAGAAGAATAGCTCATATACATGTAGACCACTTGAACAAACTTATTTCTAAAGATTTAGTAATTGGTTTACCAAAGCTTAAGTTTGAAAATAGATTTTATGATGCATGTCAAAAGGGAAAACAAGTAAAGGCATCTTTTCAATCCAAAAACTTTGTTTCTACTCAAAGGCCTTTACAACTTTTGCACATGGATTTATTTGGACCATCCAAAATCAAAAGCTTTGGAGGAAATTACTATAGTCTAGTTATAGTAGATGACTATTCTAGATATACATGGACATTGTTTCTTGCTCATAAAAATGAAGCATATCATGCATTCAAGAAACTTGCAAAGATTATCCAAAATGAGCAAAACTCAAAAATTACATCCATTAGAACCGATCATGGGGGAGAGTTTGAAAATCAATCTTTCGAAAAGTTTTGCGAAAAACATGGTATCAATCACAATTTTTCAGCTCCTAGAACTCCACAACAAAATGGAGTGGTGGAAAGGAAAAATAGATCTTTAGTGGAGCTTGCTAGAACCATGCTAAATGAAAACAATATTACAAAACACTTTTGGGCCGACGCGGTAAACACCGCATGCTATGTTATGAATAGATGTTTAATAAGGCCTATTTTAAAGAAAACTCCCTATGAGCTTTACAAGGGTAGAAAACCCAACATTGCATACTTTCATATTTTTGGATGTAAATGTTTTGTGCTCAACAATGGAAAGGATAATCTAGGAAAGTTTGATGCAAAATCTGATGAGGCAATATTCCTAGGATATTCACAATCAAGTAAATCTTATAGAATTTTCAACAAACAAACAAATACTATTGAAGAGTCTATTCATGTTAAGTTTGATGAAAATAGCCATAACCCTCCGAGAAAGGAAGATGTTGATGATCTTGTAGGTACTTTCCAAGAAATGAACTTGGAAGACAAAGAAGAAGTCAAAAATGATGGAGGTGCAACACAAATTGAGAGACAACAAGATTGGGTAATCTTGAAGGATCATCCCTTGGACAAAATCATTGGAGAAATAACCAAAGGGGTAAGTACTCGAAACGCCATTAGAAATGCATGCAATCACTTGGCTTTTGTATCCCAAATTGAACCCAAAAATATTGATGAAGCCATTATTGATGAGCATTGGATGTTGGCCATGCAAGAAGAGTTAAACCAATTTGAAAGAAATGAAGTTTGGGAACTTGTGCCAAGACCCAATGACCATCTAATAATAGGCACCAAATGGGTTTTTAGAAATAAGCTAGATGAAAATGGTATAATAACAAGAAACAAAGCTAGACTAGTTGTAAAGGGATACAATCAAGAAGAAGGAATAGATTATGAAGAAACGTATGCTCCCGTAGCTAGGTTAGAAGCCATTGGGTTATTACTAGCTTTTGCATGTTGTATGGATTTCAAACTTTATCAAATGGATGTCAAAAGTGCATTTTTAAACGGCTTCATTCAAGAAGAAGTTTATGTAGATCAACCTCCCGGCTTTGAAAATCACAAATTTCCAAACCATGTCTTCAAATTGAGAAAAGCTTTATATGGTTTAAAACAAGCTCCAAGAGCTTGGTATGAAAGACTAAGCAAATTCCTTTTAGAACACAATTTTGAAAGAGGAAAGGTTGATACTACATTGTTTATAAAACACAAAAATAATGACATTCTTTTGGTACAAATTTATGTTGATGACATAATATTTGGTGCTACTAATGAAAATCTTTGTCAAGAGTTTGCCAAGATTATGCAGAATGAGTTTGAAATGTCCTTGATGGGAGAACTCACCCTCTTCCTTGGACTACAAATAAAACAAGCCATTGATGGAACGTTCATTAGCCAAACTAAGTACTGTAAGGAACTACTTAAGAGGTTTGGAATGGACAAGGCAAACGAGATAGCTACACCCATGAGCACATCCTGCTATCTAGACAAAGACGAAAAGGGTAAGGACATTGAAATAACCAAATATCGAGGCATGATTGGATCCTTATTGTATTTAACTGCTAGTAGACCCGATATTATGTTTGCGGTATGCATGTGTGCTAGATATCAAGCTTGTCCTAAAGAATCACATTTAACTGCCGTAAAAAGAATTTTTAAATATCTTGTGGGTACTCAAAATGTTGGTTTGTGGTATCCCAAAGGCGTTGAATGTAATCTTTTAGGATATTCCGACTCTGACTTTGCTGGCTGTAAACTTGATAGAAAAAGCACTAGTGGCACATGTCATTTACTTGGTAGCTCCCTTGTTTCTTGGCATAGCAAGAAGCAAGCAAGTGTTGCATTATCGACGGCTGAGGCAGAATATGTAGCCGCCGGTAGTTGTTGTGCTCAAATTCTTTGGATGAGACAATAACTTCTTGATTTTGGCATTGTTTTAAACAAAGTACCCATCAAATGTGATAATACTAGTGCCATTAACATCTCAAAGAATCCAGTAATGCACTCTAGAACCAAGCACATTGAGATTAGGCATCACTTTATTAGAGATCATGTGTTAAAAGGGGATTGTGTACTTGAACATGTTGAAACTTCTAGGCAACTAGCTGATATCTTCACAAAACCCTTGGCTAGAGAACAATTCATTCACATTAGAAGAGAATTAGGCATTCTTGATATGTCAAATTGTGTTTGAATGATGGAATATTTTGATAAGAACTATGTTGTATGGCATGATGAATGGTATATGTTACATTTCATGTTTGGAACTTTGCTGTACGAAAAACTTGAAGTTTTTGAATCAATAATCGATTACATTCCTCCTCACAATCGATTACTATGCTTCTGTTTCCTTCATAATTGATTAGTCCCATCCCCTAATCGATTATAATCATTCTGTTTCTAAGCTAATCGATTACCATTTGTCCACAATCGATTACAAAGCTTCTGTTTCAGGAACAAAACGTTTTCTCTTCTCCATAATCGATTACCATCTTGCTCCAATCGATTAGGACGGTTCTGTTTCTTAAATAATCGATTAGTCAAAGTCCCTAATCGATTATGCTCTGCACAAAACGTTTGGAATTCCCCAGAAACAGTGATATAATCGATTACCCCCTGCCTCGTAATCGATTAGCCTCGGTTCTGAAGAGTCAAAATTGCAACTTCCAAGGTATACTCGAAGTACTCTATCTCTTAACTCCCTCCACTCCTTTCTAAACCCTCTTTCCTCCTTCCTAAACCTAATTCTCACCTATAAATACCCCTCCCTTCACCTTCTCATCTCACACTACCTCTCCAACACTCTCAAGCACTCTCCTCTCTTCACCATCATCTTTGTCTTCTCCACCATGTCTACATCTAGAAATGTCAAGAGACCAAGGTCCTCTATAGCTCAAGCCCACAACCCCCTTGATTTTTCAAGGTTCTTTTCTTCTACTAGAGATCTCCAAAATTTCATGAAAAACTTTTCTGAAAAGGAGATAATGACTCCTCACTTCACAATTGCCGACACCTTCAATAACCCCAGCCTAACCTTCACCCAAAGCCTTCACCACTACAACCTCTTTCCATTCCTCTCCCTCAAAGAAGAAGAATACTATCCTGAACTCATGAGGGTATTCTACTGCAACCTCCGACTTGTCAATGGGATGGTTGAATCCAAAGTGAAGAACGCAACCATCAAACTTACCAATGCTCAATTTGCGGAAATCTCCCAGCTACCTCTCAACAATGCTGATTTTGATGGAGGAGAACCAAAAGACGAATGGGGCTTCAATGCTCTAACTGCTCGTCAATCCTTGTGGAAAGTTGACCGCCCTAGGAGCAACCACAAACTGGTAGGACATTTGACCATGAACAACCGTCTGCTTCACTTCTTCTTGGTCAAAATGATAGTTCCTCGTGGTGGGAACTATGCTTTGGTTGAAGAGGATGATGTCCTCTTGATGTGGGCCATGCTGAACTCTAAGGAGATCAACTGGGTTCAGTTGGTCAAATTCCATATGCGCCATGCGAAGGACCAGCAAAAACTCCCCTATGGCATCCTCCTCACTAAAATTTTTAAATATTGTGGAGTTGATTTGGCCAGAGAACTCTCTGAAAAAGTGCCTCCTAGAGCTTGCATTGGCACTCATCACTTCACCAAAATGGGTCTCGTTTTTACGAATGGAGCATGGTACTCACGAATGGAGGGCATTGATGCCAACATTCCCTTCGAAGCTCCTGCTGAAGAAGAACCCGCTCCTCCTCCTCCTCAACCACAAGCTACACCATCAGCCTCTTCATCTGCACCCCAAGCTGACCCATTTGCATCTCTTTACGCCCATCTTGACTGCCGCTTCGATCGCCTTGAAAACTCCCTTCAAGAGTTTTCAATGACCGAGCAGCAACACTTTGAGATGATGCAACAGCGCTATGAAGAGCTGTCTCACCAAATTGCTGAAATTCGCTTTTTCAATCAGGATAATTAGATCCTTAGTCATACTTTTGTTTAGGGTGCTTATGTTATTATCTTTTCAATTCTGAATATTGTCTCTTAATGCAATTCCCATCCGTTTTCAATTCAATAAAATTATCTCGTTTCAGTTCATATTCTATCTCTTTAAATTGCACGGATTATTTTTTGATGATTACAAAGGGGGAGAAGAATATCTATTCATATCTTGGTTAATCTGTTCATATCTTGTTTAACTCTTGTTTAAAATATGGAGAAGAATATCTGTTCATCTTGTTTAAAATCTGAAAAAGATAGGATTAACAAATTCTTTTTGATAGGGGGAGATTTAGCAAGAGATAACAGATAAGAGATAAAAAGAGTTAAGATATTTGCTGCTGAATGTGATAATGATTCTGACTTTCTGAACTTGGTAAATAGATAATATATTTTGAAAAACTGATAATGCAGCAGAGATGTTTTTGCAAAGAGATAAAATAAGAAATAAGTTTAAATTGTTCAAACTAACAACCCTCAAGAGATGAACATAGTTGTCATCATCAAAAAAGGGGAGAATGTGTTTGAATATGTATACAGGTTCAAGGATGTTCAAAGATTTTGATAATGACAAGCACTCTTGAAGAAATCTGTGCAAAAACAAAGATATGGAATCAGGGTCCAAGTAAAAGCGAAGCTAATCGATTAGATCACTTATGCTAATCGATTAGGAGCTTTCTGTTTTGGAAGAAACTACATCAGGATTGAAGCTAATCGATTATGGGAATGAAGATAATCGATTACGAAGTCACTGGAATTAAGATAATCGATTATGTACTTGAAGCTAATCGATTACAACCATCAAAAATGGGATTAAATGTATCAGGTATAATGCCTAATCGATTAAGTAAGCCATTCAATCGATTAGGAAGCCACTGGAATTAAGGTAATCGATTACAAGATATGCTAATCGATTAGGAAGCTACGAAATCAAATTAAATGCATCAGGTATTGATGCTAATCGATTACAGTAATTGAAATAATCGATTAGGGACTCTCTGACTTGAAGCTAATCGATTACAACGCGAGGGTGTAATCGATTATGCTAGTGGAAAAACACATTTAAGTGGGAAACCAGCTCATGTCTCCACCATTCTTCAAATTTCCACTAAGTGCAACGGCTATGAAGAACGAAGGGCACACCTCAACAGCTATTTTGGCTCTATAAATTGAAGAGGAACACAAGCACAAACATACAACAAGAAGCTACAAATCCTCTGCTCTATTTTGTGCCTTGTAAGCCCTATTTCTTGTATCTTGAAATACATCTGTATATCCTCTTATCTTGAGAGTTAGAATTGGTTAGAGCTTTCATTTGTGTATCTACTCTATTAAGAGAGTGTATTGATTATAAACACAACATCAAACACAAGGGATTCACTCTAGGTTGAGTGGTTGTTCACTCTAGGTTGAGTGGTCACAAAGGTTGGGGTTTAACCTTTGGGTATTGAGAGATTGTGAGATTGGGTGGGTTGCCCTTTGCTTGTGAGGATTGAGTTCTTAAGTGTGGGACATTAGGAAGCTGTAATTGCTCAAAGCTTGTATCTCAAATCTTCAATAGTGAAATCCTCTAAGTGGGTTGCTTAGAGGCGAGACGTACACAGGATTGGGTGGAACTCGTTATATCGGTTTGCAAGCTTCTCTTCCTTACTCCTTTACTTTCATATACTGCATATTAATTGATTGGTGTTGATTGTTTGAGAAGAGAACACTTAAACTTGCTTAATTTGTTATAATTCAAATACTGCACACCAAGTGTTTGCTAAATTGCCCCAGCAATATTTTCTTTTGTAGTGCATTGCATATCATCCTTTACTTGCTTTCACTTGCATACTCTCATAAACTTGGTTATAGAAATCAATTTCAAAGGTATTCCAAGCAAAAGTTTTATAACTCAATTCACCCCCCTCTTGAGTATTGAGGCCACTTGAACAACAAAAAATATAGGGCCAATACAAACCTGATTGAAGAATTTTTGCAGCAGTTCTCTCACCATTAAAATGTCCTCCATAAGGTGATTTGTGACAATTCCACAACACATCTTTCTTTTCCCAATCGGGTACACAACAACGTAACAAATTATCCACACTAATTTTGAATAGATGAGGGTTATCCCAAACAAAGTATTTTGCATCTTTTAAAAGAATTTCTTTACTGCCATGTTAAATCATTTGGAAGAATTCCCGCTGCTTTAAAATTGGCCAAATCAGTAAACCATGGCCGTTTTGTTATTTCAAAAAGTTTTTCATCAGGAAATCCTTCCAAAATGTCTTTTTCTTTGGCAGTAACCTCATCATTCATTAATCTAGAAAGATGGTCAGCAACCATATTTTCACTACCTCTTTATCTTTGATTTCAAGATCATATTCCTGAAGGAGCAGAATCCATCTGATTAACCGAGGTTTAGAATCAGTTTTGGTCAAAAGGTACTTAATTTCCGCATGATCAGTGAAAACAATTATTTTTGAACCAATCAAGTATGATCTAAATTTTTCTAAGGCATGCACTATGGCTAGTAATTCTTTTTCAGTAGTTGCATAATTTATTTGATTTTCATTTAAAACATTACTAGCATAGTGTATAACCCTAAAAACTTTTTCATATCTTTGACCCAAACTGCTCCTATAGCATAATCACTTGCATCGCACATGAGTTCAAAGGGTAAATTCCAATTAGGAGCAACAATTACAGGGGCAGAAACCAATTTTTCTTTCAAGAAATTAAAAGCTTTAAGACATGCTTCATCAAACTTGAATTCAACATCTTTATTTAGAAGATTTGTTAAAGGTCTAGCAATTCTAGAAAAATCTTGAATAAACCTTCTATACAATCCAGCATGTCCTAAGAAACTTCTAATACCTTTTATATTTACAGGGGGTGGGAGTTTAAAGATTACCTCAATCATGGCTTGGTCTACTTCAATATCTCTAGAAGAAATTTTGTGACCAAGTACAATTCCTTCTTTCACCATGAAATGACATTTTTCCCAATTTAGCACCAAATTTGTTTCAATACACTGTCTCAGTACGGTGTCCAAGTTGGTTAAACATGATTCAAATGAATTCCCAAAGACTGAGAAATCATCCATGAAAATCTCAATGCTCTTTTCAATTAGATCTGTAAAAATAGTAAACATGCATCTCTGAAAAGTAGCAGGTGCATTACATAATCTGAATGGCATCTTTTTATAAGCAAATATACCAAAAGGACATGTAAAATCAGTCTTTTCCTGATCAAGAGGGTCAACAGCAAGTTGATTATATCCAGAGTATCCATAAAGAGAACAATAGTAAGCATGTTCAGATAATCTTTCAAGCATTTGATCCATAAAAGGGAGTAGAAAATAATCTTTTCTTGTTGCTTGATTTAATTTTCTATAATCAATACACATTCTCCAACTGGTGACAATTCTTGTTGGGATTAATTCATTTTTATCATTAACAATTAGTGTCATACCACCCCTTTTTGGAACAACTTGTACAGAACTTACATATGCATTATTAGAAATGGGATAAATAATACCTGCTTTCAGCAATTTTAAAACCTCCTTTTTGGTTACCTCTTTCATGGTTGGATTGAGGCGCCTTTGAGGTTGAGCAACAGGTTTAAAATCATCCTCCAACAAAATCTTATGCATACAGTATGATGGACTTATACCTTTCAGATCTTCAAGTGTCCATCAGATTGCTTCTTGATATCTTTTCAACACTTCTACCAGCTTTTCTTCTTCTGTTTCACTTAAAAAATTACTAATAATTATTGGTTTTAGATTACCTTCTTTCAAAAAGATATACTTTAGGTTGGAAGGTAGTACTTTCAATTCAGGCCTCTGGATTTCTTCAACAGGTACTTCTTGGATTTCTTTAATTTTTCTTGATTAAGGGGAAATTTCTTTCCCTTGATCAAGGTCTTCAAGATAATTATCCACCTGTTTTTCTTCTTCTACACTCAAACATTCCACAGAGTTAGTTAATAACTTATTTAGAGGGTCAGAAATTGACATACCTTTGGATATAGAAAGGCAAACTTCATCGAGAACATCCACCTTAAAACAGTCTTATTTTGAGTTGGGATATTTCATGGCTTTGGAAACATCAAAGTTCACCTCTTCATCATATACTCTTACTGCCAGTTTCCCATTGTCTACATCAATAAGCACCCTAGCAGTCTTCATAAATGGTCTTCCTAGGATCAGGGGGACTTCAGCATCCTCTTCCATGTCTAAAACCGTAAAGTCAATGGGGAAGTAGAACTTATCAACTTTTACAAGTACATCTTCCATGATACCGTAGGGTCTCTTGATTGATCTATCGGCCAATTGTAGAGTCATTTTTGTTCTCTGAGGATCAAGATCCCCAATTCGCTTCATCATACTTAGAGGCATTAGATTAATGCTAGCCCCTAAGTCTAACAAATCTTTCCCAATATTTACACCTCCAATGAAGACGAGGAATGGTGAAACTTCCAGGGTCTTTCGATTTTTCTGGCATGTTATATTGCAAAATAGCACTGCAACCTACTTCAAGTGCAACAATTTCCTCATTATACCTCCTCTTTTTCATAAGCAATTCTTTCATAAACTTTACATAAGTTGGTATCTGTTCCAATGCCTCAGAAAATGGGATGTTTATGTGTAATTGCTTGAAGATTTCAAGGAATCTTTTGTATTCCTTTTCCTTATCCTTTTTTGATGGTACATATGGATAAGGTAGATCCTTAACTTGAGGTGTCTGACCCAAATACTGATTTTTTGTTTTTGATTTTTTGATTTTTTTGCTTTTTTTTTCATCATTTTCTTCATTCTCTTTTTCATTTTTTTCTTTTTCTTCTTTTTCTCTTCTTCTTCTTTTTTTTTCTCTTCTTCTTCTTTTTCTTTTTCTTTACAATTATTTCCTATAACTTTTCCATTTCTTGTAAAAATAGCCTTACATTGTTCTCTTGGATTTTGAGTATTTACAAAAAAACTAGAGCTTTTCATGTCGGCTACTTCTTTTGCTAACTATCCCAATTGCATATCTAACGCTTTACGTGTGGCCTCATTTGTTTGCATATATTGTTGCAATTGTTGGATAGATTCTTCTATCCTAGTTAGCCTTGATGTTTGATCAGATTATGGTTGTTTGAATTGATTGTTAGGAAGTCTGTTGGAAGGTCCAACATCTTGTTTCCAGCCAAGATTCTGATTCTGCCAACCCTGCGGGTAATTGTTAGGAAAAGAATTACCAAGATTGATAGGAAAAGTACCTAAAGGTATTCTTTGGTGAATCAGGAAATTGGCTTGTTCTTGATTATTTCCATCAGGGGCACAGTAACCACATGGTTGTTCGCCCATTAAATGCATACATTGTTTCAATTGAGTGGGTGGTGGTGATGATACTTGAGCAATTTAAAGTTTTTCCAATTGTTTGCTCATTGCCTCCATTTGTTGTGTTAGCAATTTTCGCTGAGCTAAAACTACATCATTTACTCCCAACTCAAGCATACCTAGTTTCCTTGATGTACTACTTCTTTCATGCTTTCCTTGACGGTCACTGGTTGACATGGACTTCATGATTGATATTGCCTCTTCAACAGTTTTGTTCATTAAAGAACCACCTGCACATGCATCTAACATCATCTTGAACTGAGGTAATAAACCTTCATAAACGATTCTTACCTTTCCAGCATCATCCAAATTATGGTTTGGATATTTCCTAAGAAGCGTTTTGAATATTTTCCATGCTTCACCAAGTGATTCATCGTGATTTTGTGAAAAGGAATGTATGGCTGTCATTGCTTCAAAATATTTTGAAGGTGAATAAAATCTTCCCAAAAATTTTGTTTCAACATCGGACCAGTTTGTAAAAGTACCAGGTGGACAAGATTTAAACCATTCTTTAGCTTTCTCAATCAAAGAAAAAGGAAACAATCTCATGTAAACAGATTCTTCTTGATTGGGTTCGAAACCATTTATGCTGCATAACTTATAAAAAATACTTAAGTGTTCATAAGGTTCCTCATTATTTAAACTAGAAAATTAATTATTTTGAATAATGTTAAGAGTAGCTGGTTTAATTTTTACAGTAGCAATAGGTCCTTGGTACATCCCCGAAACACGGGGTGGTCCATTGATAGCAGCAAACTGTCCCAATGTTCTTCTTTGTTCAGCAACCATATTTAATTTTTCAAAATTTTCAAAAGAAGATAAAGTTGAAGAAGAAGAAGAAGAAGTAGTTTGTGTTTTTTTAGATTTTAAAGCTTTGAGTTTCTTTTACAAACTTCTCGATCTCAGGATTAAAGAATACTTTCCTTGCAGAAGATCGAGTTTGCATAAACTAGCTAAATACAAAAAGTTAGTGTAGCAATGTTAAGAAAATTGAATAAATGAATGAATAAAATAAAATTGAAAATTTAACTAAGGTAAAAAAATATTTTACCATGGTAAATAAAAATTTATTGTTTTACTGAATCAATTCAATCCCCGGTGATGACACCAGAAAACTTGTTAAACCCTGAATAGTGTTGGGTCTTTAATTGTCAAGCGCACCAATCATTTGTAGTTTTCAAATTTAGATATCGTTCCACTGAGATTGAAAGTTCCAGTAATTCACAGTAATTTCTATTTACTATGGAAAATTTATCAAAACTTATTAACAAAAAAAATGATTTATAAACAATTTATACAATATTCACAGAATTTAATGATTGATTTGTTCATATGGTAAAAAGATGATAAGGATAAAATCTATCTAGAAAGTTGAGATGTAATTCAGAATAATTCAGATACTTAAAGTAAAAACACAGATTGATAAATTATGTTGGAATTAGGATCCTCGCACTAAAATATAATGAAATGATTACAAACATACATATTTAATCATCAAGTTCATGTTATTGCAGCTTAAAATCATTATAATCGATCCCTCGTGATATAAATTCTAAGTAGTTACCGTAGAGTCTGATCCCACATGATATAAATTCTAAGTAGTTACTGTAAAGTCCGATCCCTCGTGATCTTTCTCATTAAAAACTTGCATTAAGTCCTGACCTTATGGCAACAATAATTACCAATTCTATTCCTAGTAATTGGCATATTAAGGGTATTTCAACTTTTACTTTCATTAAAACATATTTTAATTCGGCATGAATAATCATTCTCCCGTTTGACATTCATACTAATAAAACAAGTTTCAATATACATAAAAATCATTCTCCCGTTTGATATTCATACTAACAAAAAATTGATATACTAACATGGTACTTGAATCATAAACATGAAGAGGTCATAATTACAACATCATATAATAGATTGATTCACCAAATTCCAATATAAACAATTTAGTTACACATGGTAAAAGTAAAAACAATACTTACAAAGGTTGACATTACGAAGGCGTGGAAACACTTCACGATACAAGAGTTCACAACATTACACAACACTCTCAAGTATCTAAAAATCACTCTAAACTTAAAAACTCACAAAAGAACACTCAAAACTTGAAAGAAAGGAAGTTCTAAAACTCAGCTGAAATTGGATGCCTTCAATGCCTTGGAAGTGGCCTATTTATAGGGCTGAGGAAGGGTACTGATGCATAGTGTCATCCTGGGGCGTAGCGTCAGGTTCCTGACTCAGCCCCCATTAAACACACATGATTAAGGCCATTATTGATATTAATTAATTAAAATCATCAGCAGACATTGGGCCAATTGTCTCCCACTACGTTTTGGCATCTGGTGTGAGTAGCTTGGCCATTATTTGGCAACTAGGCAGAGTGTTTAGCCACCTGGAAGTGGAGTCCACGTAGCTTCTGACGCTACACGTGGCTTTGACGCGTAGCGTCAGCATGAAGAATTCCCATGCTACGCGTGTTGTTGATGCTACACGTCAGCTTTCCAGATCCTCAATTTTCTGTTGAATTTCTTTAATTTTTCACTGCAAAACTAGTGAAAATTGATCAAGGCAGATAATTTTCAATAACTTCCATTTATTATAATTAAAACCTAAATTTCTTAGAAATTAAACTAATTTTTATTATTTATTTACAAAATTTCATCAAGAAATTTATTGTAAATTTGAGGACTAACTGTATACTAGTTAGATTATTGGATATGGCCTTTATAGTCACTGTAAACCTTAGGTTTTTTCCTTCATAATTATAGTTTCCCTTCACTTTTTGTATAATAATAAAAAATATAATATAACAATAATATCAACAACAACAGTACCAATAAAAAAATAATAACAATTGAATTTAAGTAAGAAAGTTTTCGTGTTGCATCGGAGCTTAAAGAGGATGAAACTATGCATGAGATATAAATTCTAACATAATTGTTGCATCATTTGATTTTACCACTGCCATGACATTGACGCGTCTGAGTTATTGGTCATTGTGTTTTCTGACTCAACGCGTAGCCCCCTTAACAACTTACTCAACTCCACAATTCAAATTTTCTAAATTCCAAAATCGTAACTCAAGCTCACAAGACAGCCCCGTTTTCTCACGTTAATATATATTGTTGATTGGAAATTATATTATAATAGTAGAGTCCACATGTATTACAAAATTTAGAATTCCCCATCACGTGATACAAAGTTTAATCCTCATTCTAAGACAACTACAGAGGATGTCATATATAAAGGTTTATAAAAGTTAATCTCTTAGCTCTATATATCAGAATAAACAATGAGTGAGGACATGGGTTTTAATTGAAAAGAAACATCCTAAGCATATTTGAAGGTGACAAAAGCTTTATAGTTGATAGGTGCACCACCATTTAAAATACAAGTAGAGGGTGGGTTTGAGACATATAAGATTGAAGGGTGTATGCGTTCAACGGTTTGAAATCCAGTGCAATCCAAGAACACCATCCTTTGAGCACATGGGCATGTGTTACTGATAGTCACACTCCATTCTAGTTTTCCCTGCACTTTCACTTCTGTTTGTTGTTGGCTCATGGATAATTTATGAATCGTGCATTGGCTATACCCTATAACATAACATATCGTGGGAGAAGTTGTGAAAAATAATTTAAAGAATTTCAAGTTTCATATTTAAGGAGACAGAAGAGAGCATTACCTTGACAAATAAGGACAAAGAAGAGAACTGTATAGAGAATTATGTTTGTTGAATCGGCCATCTCAAACTACACAAATGAAAACATCAATTCTTGCATTTCTCTATGCAATGTTACGCTCGCACGTGTATATATATATACACACATATGAGTTGACTGTGCATTTAACTCTCAAAGCACTTTCTTACAATTAGATTATCACTGTTTGTTGGATGATGATGCATGATTTATCCTTAATTCCTTACTTTAAATGTGTATAATTTGCCATCACTTACTGTGTAATATATTGCATTTTAACATATTTTCATCATTTGAGCTTTATTTAATATTTAATTTGAAAATGAATTAAGGATTGATTTTTAGTGGAAATAATGGAATCCTTATTTCTCTTATTTTGTAGTGAATGATTGAGCTTGTAATTTGAAAAGATTGACCAAGAATCAAAAGGGAGAAAACACAAGTGATTACATGTTCAAAAAGGGTCAATAAAGAAGAAAATAAGAGAAGAATAGGGTCAATAATCAATTCCCAGCATCCATGAATCGATTCCTACATAAAACAAAGCCCAGGAAGTGAAAATGAAGGCTGGGAATCAATTCCCCACAGACATGAATTGATTCATACATTAAAAATGGTCTGGGAATCGATTCATAGCCCCTGGGAATCGATTCACACACCTAGGAATCGATTCCCAGCCCCAGGAATCAATTCATATGCTATTTAGCCCCTAGGAATCGATTGCCAACCTCTAGGAATCGATTAATTTGCTTGGGAATCGATTCCCACCCCTGAGGAATCGATTCATGCGATGAAATTTCCTAGTATTTGCCTAGATGAATCGATTCATGAACTTTGAAGAATCAATTCATCAAACAGCAGGAAACGCATTTATTAAGTGGAATCAGCACTGAAGATTTATTAAATACGCACTAGCATTCCACTCGTCCATTTTTTATTGTATCCGGCACCATTCCTTCCCCTATAAATAGAAGCCAAAATTGACCATTTCATTCACACCATAACTTCATCTTCTTCCTCTTCTCTGCTTCTACTTCTTCTTCCTTCCGTTCTTCATTCCGGGTTAGGTTCTTTTAATTTTTAGTTTGTTTTAATTATGGAGGGCTAAAACCCCTAAATTGATTTTCTTGGAGAATATTGTAATATAATTTTGAGGTTCTTATTTTTAATATAGTATGCTTTTGTCATTGTTTATTTCTTTATAATCTTACTCTACTTATTTAATTCCATTCTGTTTAATTAAATTTGTATGCTTAATCGGTTTAATTATTCAAATGGAATAAAATAAGATTTTAAATTAAAATGGATTAAGGAAATATGCATGCTTAATGAATATTTTCATAATCACTTTTAATAATTATGGTTTGCTTAATTTCATAATTTGAGAATAGATTATGTATGTAAGCGATGTTCTTACATATGCTCAATAATTCCTAGATTTTACGATCTTGACTCCTTTTGCTTAACTAGGATGCTTGATTAAAATATTCATTTTTAAATAAAAGTAAAGGAATTATGAATTGAAAAAGACGCTTAGTTGATTAATTCAAATTGAGCTAAGAAATCAACTGTAATGAAAGTATACAAATTATCTTTAGTGAACCAAGGATAAATTTAATTACAATACTCCAAGAAAATCAATCGCTTGTTATTTATTGTTTCAAATCTTATATTTACTTTGTTTTGATTTTAATTGTGATAACCAATCAATGAAACCCCCAATTGTATTTGTATGTTTGTTGAATTTATGTTTGTAAAAATTAATTTTAAACTTGATTTTCCTAAAATTTTGTGTTGATCCTTGAGAGAACGACCTAGGTTAACACCCTAGTACTACATTAATTAATTTTAATGTACTAATTTGATGGAACCACGACTGTAATCTCACGTCGTTGGACCTTTGAACTTCACCACAGACTTCTCCAATCAAAATTCATAATAACATCCAACAAATATTTTCACAACAAAATCTTTTAATAAATGATATCTGTTTTAGTCTTACTTTCTCTAAAGTCCATACTTCCTTTTATCGTAAAAGTAGTATTATAGTCCATATATAGTACAAAGACCACAGTCAATCGATAACATTTATAATTAATCTATAAGTACCATAAACAAATTAAAGGATTAATTTCTTGAAGAATTTGATTGTGTCAAAAGCTACGTTAAAAGTAAATTCACCGTGTGAACTCTAAAATCATTATATTAAATAGAGCTACAAGGCAAATGACACATAGATACATAATCAACGATTAGTATGTATGGAAAGATATAAATATTGTGTTTTGCAAAGATACTTAATCATTTTCTTAAGATGACACGTTCTATAAAAGTTTGGTGATATTTCAAGTAATCGTGTTTAGGAGGAGTTGCACACTTTAGCTAAGTTAATTATGTTAAATTTTAGTAGATATTTAATTTGTTAATTTCTGAATGATTAACTTCTCAATTCTAGTTTGAAAATTTTAAATTGATTGTTTTCTTAATTTTAATATAATTTTATTAATTTCTAAATTCTAATTTAAGATTTCTAAATTTGTTTTTATCTAAAGTCTAATTTAAAATTTCATAATTTATTATTTCCTAAATTCTAATTTGAAATTTATAGATTAATCAATTTCCTAAATAATAGTTAGAAATTTCTATACCTCTAAATTCAAACTTATTAGTTTTTGTATGTTTAGAATTCTAACGTAAAAGTTTTCTTTTTAGAATCGTAAAATCTTAGATTTCTAAAGTTGTAAATGTTTATTCGAAGGATCTCAAGTGTGAAATATATTGTAATATATAAACTTTAAGGTAAATCATCTGTCCTAAATCATTTAGTAAACTAACTTAAAGATTGCTAATGCTCTGGAACTATTACCAAGTAAAATGAAGTAAAGTTAGTCTTATAATCAATTTATAAGTATTTTTATTTAGGTTTTATTGTTTGGTATACTAGTTAGATTGCTAGACATGGCCTTTATAGTCACTATAGACCTTAGGTTTTTTTCCTTCATAATTATAGTTTCCCTTCACCTTTTTGTATAATAATAAAAAATATAATATAACAATAATATCAACGACAACAGTACAAATGAAAAGAACAATAACAATTGGATTTAAGTAAGAAAGTTTTCATGTTGCGTCAGAGCTTAAAGAGGATGAAACTATGCATGAGATATCAACTCTAACATAACTGTTGCGTTGTTTGATTTTACCACTGTCATGACTTTGACACATCTCAGTTATTGGTCATTGTGTTTTCTGACTCAACATGTATCCCCCTTAACAACTTACTCAACTCCACAATTCAAAATTTCTAAATTCCTAAATCGTAACTCAAGCTCACAGGACTGCCCTGTTTTCTCAGGTTAATATATATTGTTGATTTGAAATTATATTATAATAGTAGAGACCACATGTATTACAAAATTTAGAATTCCCCATCACGTGATACAAAGTTTGTTCCTCATTCCTAGACAACTACAGAAGATGTTATATATAAAGGTTTATAAATGATAATCTCTTGGCTCTATATTTCAGAACAAACAATGAGAGAGGACATGGGTTTTAATTGAAATGAAACATCCTAAGCATATTTGAAGGTGACAAAAGCTTTATAGTTGATAGGTGCACCACCATTTAAAATACAACCATGGGGTGGGTTTGAGACATATAGGATTGAAGGGTCTATGCGTTCAACGGTTTAAAATCCAGTACAATCCAAGAAAACATCCTTTGAGCGCATGGTCATGTGTTACTGATAGTCATACTTCATTCTGGTTTTCCCTGCACTTTCACTCCTGTTTGTTGTTGGCTCACGGAAAATTTATGAATTGTGCATTGGCTATATCCTATAACATAACATATCATGGAGAAGTTATAAAAAATATCTTAAAGAATTTCAAGTTTCATATTTGAGGAGATAGAAGAGAGCATTACCTTGACAAATGAGGACACGGAAGAGAACTGCGCAGAGAATTATGTTTGTTAAATAGGCCATCTCAAACTACACAAATGAAAACTTCAATTCTTGCATTTCTCTAAGTAATGTGTGTAACATCCTATTTTCAACACAAATAGAAAATAGATATTAATATATCATTAATGAGAAATACTTACTATTAGTTAATTTATTATTATCATTTTTTATAAAAATTTGGTATTTATATTAATTATTTGTTTTTTTAAAATAATAATAATAATAATAATAATAATAATATTTATGTATTTTGAATGAGAATTTTAAAATGACTTAGTATTCATTGATTAATGAAATTATATTAAGAATTTTAAATATATTTATTATTCACAACTTTTATTTTATGTTTTTATATTTATGTTTTTACACATTTGTGATTTAACTCTTATTAGAATTTTTAAAATACAATTTTGAAGGAATTAGACTATGGTTCTTTAGAACTTTTTGATTTACATATTATTTATGATTTTATGGAATTTATTAGAATTTTGGAAATATTTTAATAAAATAATATATTTTAAATATTTTTAAATTCATATAAAGTGAGTTAAAATTAAAAATGTTTATAAGAAAGTGAATTTAAATTATAAAAAAATTTTCTAAAATCAATTTCAAGTAGATTTATCTAAAAATGATAGGTTTGAGAAAAATCTTGATTTTTTTCAATCGTTAAAAAAATTGGAAACGTATCAATAAATTTTTATTAACTAAAAATTTTAGATTTTTAAAATTTAAACTTTATATTACTTATCATAAAATTAGTGAGAACTGATATAATATCGCTAAATTTCAAAAAGGACTAATTTTGAATATTTCAAATATACTGAGTGAAAGGTTACTATTTGGCTTAATAATTCAGCCGACATTTACTATGCAAAACACTGTGTATATACGAAATTTTCAAAAGGTGCACAGTAACTAGGATTTAAATTTCAAAAAATACACAGTACTTTTATATTAAAATAATGGAATGCATAGTAATTTTCCTTCCTATAAATACCGAAGGAATTCTTCTTTGGAATTCCCAATTTCAGATTAAGTTTTCTTAATATAGTAGTGCTAGTGAGATAGTGGTGGAAGTAAGAGAGAGAAATAAAATTTTTGGAAGAAGGTTCTTGTAACGTCCTAGATTATTTTTACATTTATTTTTATCCAAACGATTACATCTTACAATAAATTTTTCCTTTTCTTGAAAATTAATTGATATTTAGGGAAAAACAATTTAATTTGAACACAACGGATGAGAGAAAGGGAAATCAGGGCGTCTCGCTTGAGCGAGGCCCTTACTCGTCTAAGCGAGATTCCGGACTCTCACTTAGACGAGGTGCTATTCGTTGAACGAACACCTTTCTCACATCGGATTAAACAAACATGCAACCGGACTCCCAAAACTTCGCTCTAACAAATGGTCCTGTGAACCCAAGGAGTTACCATAGCTACCATGAAAACATATACACATAACAGAAATATATTTTAAGATATAGTTTTACATCTGATCCGGTCTTAACTAAACGCAACTAATAATTATAATACGAGATTTTTATACACACATAAGACTCTATAAAGAGTCACTCAAATTCATTTGGACCCTGGCACCGTTCTCCCCCTTGGCGCAGCTCCTCGGCTCTTTCCCCCTCCCTGTCTCTGGTTACTAAAAAAAATGCAAGGGTGAGTGTTTGGCATAATAATTAATTTAGAACGGATATTAACAAATACACATGCATATCTATACATACACATCAATCATTACTTCTAAATAAACATACCGAAACATAGAGTATTTCATGCAGTAACTGTATTAAACCAACTACACAATTCCATCACATTCATCACATTCGTTACATGCATCACGATCACAACTGACTCTCATACGATCTGACTCCTAGTATCCGGATACTAAAGGATTGGCCTTCAGCTGGGGGTCCTACTTGACACCCCGTGAACCCTGCTTGGTTCACCGAGTCCTGCTTGACTCTCCACCTCGACCACTGGGTCCTACTTGACCACTAGGTAGCTCAACTGGGCACGAAAACCACGGGAGCCGAAAATGAGGGGCTATCATATACCGTCGGCCATCCCATACCACATAATCATTCAACAGTTTACCTTTCTCACAATGATATCAATTTCTCATCACTCAGGTAGCCTGCTTGCTAACCCGACGTCACATAACACTGATCATTTCACATTAGATTCACAAGATCATACATGATAAACTCATCTACATCCGATCATCCACAATTATTAAACTCAGTCACACATGCACAGCATAAACACATAATTACGTTTAACAACATTTTCCCTTAGTCTATTTACGTTACCTTAAAGATCTGAATAAGAAGTAAGTCCTATTCTAATTAATTATAACCCGAACACCCCCTTACTTTGGTTCCACACTTCGATGATCTGCTCTCTGTGCCGATTTCTTTCTCTGAGCACGGGTTCTACAGTCTCAACTCCTTCACTCAGTCTTCCGTTGCTTAGGCTACTACCTACAGATCATGAAGTACAGCTTTATCACCTCAACGTCCTTAGTTTATGGATAACATTTGGGCTCACACTCACAGAGGAGTGGAGAACAGCCACGAATATAGCCATGCACGGCTCTTAACAACCAAAGAATAAAAGAAATAAGGGAATTACAATTGGGTTGGATCAGTAGACTCACCTTGAAGTCCCGATCACAGGAATGAGGTTAAATTGAAGTTCAGACACAATTGGAGTCTCTTTCCAGTGCATGCAAGTCAGCGTTAAGAGAGAAGAGAAAAACGGAAAAGAAGGACCAGACCAACAGCAAGGTAACTTGTAAAAATGAAGAGGAAAGGAAGGGAATCTTCTTATATATATATGGCTCATGGCAAGATCGTCTTTTCCTTTATTTTATTTGTATTCTTACTAAATTTAATCAATTTCACTATTTTAAAATATTGCATAGTTATCAAATCAATTACACGTGTCTATCCCCAACGTCTAAGTAGTCACAATCCTTAAATAATTCACAAGAGTATAGGCCCGATATAAATATCGGCCCCGCCGTCCTAACTTAATGTTCATACCTCGGAAATCCGAGCTACAACTTGAGAGGTCGGATATATCATCCGCTCTCGACTCTTTGTCACACACACCCATTGTTTCAGTTAGTATGAGGTTGATCCGGGCTACGACACCGTGTGAGGCGCTCTCCTCACAACAGTTGGACCAGACCGCCTAGCCCTTGCTGCTCTTCCTTACTCATCCGATCTTCAGCTCTGCCTGTCCACGCTTCTGAGACCGATCTTGACACCGGCTCAAACAGAATAAATACTAAATAGAATTTCTAAACATTCACTAAAATTTCCCATTTCATAATTTTCATTAAAACATCAGGGATGTTACACTCACCCCCCCCTAAAAGGAGATTTCGTCCCCGAAATCAATGTCCCGGTTGAAAAAGATGAGGGTACATCCGCCTCATATCGGATTCTAACTCCCAAGTGTAGTTCATCCAATGTAAATTCTGCCACTTCAACTTCACCAGCGGTACCTCCTTGTTCCTTAAACGTTTGGTTTGGTGCTCTTCAATGCTAACCGGTACAGCCTCCACTGTCAGGTTTTTCTTCACTTCAATGGAATCACTCGGTACAATCATTGTATCACACAGAATGTAGTCTCGAAGTTGTGATACGTGGAACACGTTGTGGATGTTAGTCAATGATTGGGGAAGATCCAGCCGATATGCGACTTTACCAATCCGCTCTAGAATTTGGTATGGTCCAATATACTTCGGATTAAGCTTTTGACTCTTCAAAATTCGACCTACATCTTTGGTTGGTGAAATTCTTAGGAACACCCAATCACCCACTTGGAATTCAAGGGGTCTATGCCGATTGTCATAATAGCTCTTTTGCCGGTCTTGAGCAATATTTATCTTCTCTCGGATTAAAGTGATTTATTCGTTCACCTCTTGAATCATCTCAGGCCCCAGATGAAGAGCATCGCCGTTTTCATTCCAACATAATGGAGTACGACATTTCCGACCATAAAGAGCTTCGTATGGAGCCATCCCAATGCTGCTATGGTAACTATTATTATATGCAAATTCCACCAAGGGCAAGTATTTCTCCCATGATCCGCCCTGCTCCAGCACACATGCTCTTAACATATCCTCAAGAGTTTGTATAGTCCGTTCTGATTGGCCATCCGTTTGGGGATGGTAGGTTGAGCTCAGTTTGAGTTCAGTACCCAGTTGTTGTTGCAAACTTCCCCAAAATCTTGAAGTAAATCGGGGATCCCGATCGGAAATAATGCTTGAGGGCACACCATGCAGTCGTACGACCTCAGCAATGTACAACTTAGCTAATTGATCTAATGACCACTTCATATTTATTGCCAGGAAATGGGCACATTTAGTTAGTCGATCAACAATTACCCAAATCGCGTTGTATCCAGCTTGAGTACGGGGTAGTCCGGACACGAAGTCCATGGTGATACTTTCCCACTTCCAGATCAGAATTTCTGGAGGTTGAAGCAAACCTGGAGGTCGTTGATGCTCAACCTTGCACTTCTGGCATATTATACAAGATTTCACATACTCGATTATTGCCTTCTTCATGTTTGGCCACCAGAATTCCTTCTTTAAGTCATGATACATTTTTGTCACTCCTGGATGTATACTCAGAGAGCTCTTGTGTGCTTCTGTTAACACCGCCTGCCTGAAGCCTCCATGTGCAAGCACCACAACTCGATTCCTGAATCTCCATACGCCATCCTCACCTTGAGTTATCTCCTCATTTTTACCTTGGGCCTGAGTGTTAATCAACTCCAGTAATTCATTGGAGAATTTTAACATTCCAATCGTCATTCGTTTTGGCGCACTCATGACCACTCCAATATTCATATCCCTAAAGCTTTCTAGCAGTTCTTGTTCTTTGCCCATTAAGTAAGCCACGTGTAACACCTTCCTGCTTAGTGCATCCGCTACAACATTTGCTTTGCCCGGGTGATACTTCAAATCGAAGTCGTAATCCTTCAGATACTCCGTCCATATCCTCTGTCTCATATTTAGCTCCTTTTGATCAAATAAATACTTTAAACTCTTATGGTCACTAAATACTACAAAGCGAGCTCCATACAGGTAATGGCGCCAAATTTTCAGTGCGTACACTACGGCTGCGAGTTCCAGATCATGGGTCGGGTAATTCTCCTCATGTGGCCTCAATTGCCTTGAAGCATAGGCAATTGCTCGATCCGCTTGCATCAACACACACCCCAATCCAAATTTGGATGCATCACAATATACTTCAAATTCTTTGGTCACATCGGGCAGTGCAAGCACGGGCGCAGTAGTTAAACACTGCTTCAAAGTTTGGAAACTTAATTCACATTTCTCCGACCACACGAAAGGGTTTCCTTTCCTTGTCAATCGAGTCAGAGGGAGTGCTATCCGAGAAAACCCCTCAATGAAGCATCGATAGTATCCAGCTAATCCAAGGAAACTCCGGATTTCAGTTACTGACTTCGGTGTCTCCCAAGTCATAACCGCCTCAATTTTTGTCGGATCGACTGAGACTCCTTCCTAGGAAATTACATGCCCCAAGAATTGTACACTACTCTTCCAGAACTCACACTTAGATAATTTAGCGTACAACTTCTTCTCGCGGAGTGCTTGTAAAACAAGTCGAAGATGTTGAGCATGCTCCTTGTCCGACCTCGAATATACCAAAATATCATCAATGAATACTACCACAAACTGATCCAACTACGGTTGAAAAGTCCGATTCATATAATCCATAAAAATGGCAGGAGCATTTGTCACTCCAAAGGGCATTACTATGTACTCGAAGTGCCCATAACGAGTCCAGAATGCTGTCTTTGGGATACCTCCGACCTCACTCAGATTTGGTGGTATCCCGACCTCAAGTCAATCTTAGAGAACACAACGGTGCCTCGCAACTGGTCCAGTAAATCGTCAATCCGGGGTAGTGGATACTTATTTTTGATCGTCAGTTTGTTCAGCTGTCGGTAATCAATGCACATTCGCATACTACCGTCCTTCTTCTTTACTAATAACACCGGAGCGCCCCAGGGTGAGGCACTAGGTCGAATAAAGCCCTTTTCTAGTAATTCGTTTACTTGTTTCTTCACTTCGGTTAATTCCACCGAAGACATTCTATATGGCGTTCGGGACACCGGTTCTGCCCTGGGAATTAAATCAATAGAGAAATCAATCTCCCGACTGGGAGGTAGCTCCGGAATTTCTTCCAGAAAAACGTCAGGAAATTCGCAAACAATCGGAATATCACCTAGCAGGAGGTTATGTCGACCCTCCGAAGCAAATAAAACAACATACGTGGTTAAGACATCGCTCACCCCGTTCTTCACATCAAATTCCTGGGAGAAAACAATATTCTTCCGATGACAGTCGACCAACACATGATTAGCAGCAAGCCAATCCAGACCTAGAATAACGTCTATGTCCTTCAAGGGCATACAAATAAAGTTTACTCGAAAAGTACGGGCTTCTATTTGCATCGGCAGTTCTCTACACACTGTAGTTGCACGGAAGGTAGAACCAGTTGGAGTGGAAACAATAAGAGCGTTCTCCATTAAACTAATTGGCAGACCAAGCCGTCGCACACAACTTTCCGAAATAAAGGAATGGGTGGCACCTGAATCATAAATCACATCAACCAGATAACCACAGATGAGGCATGACGATGCATGATTTATCTTTAATTCTCCATTTTAAATGTGTATAATTTGCCATCACTTAGTGTGTAACATATTGCATTTTAACACATTTTTATCATTTGATCTTTATGTAATATTTGATTGATAATTTGTGCCAAAAGAAAATAGATCAAAGAACTCAAGAATTCCAATCCAAAATGAAGATCAAAGTGCCTAAGGATCAAAGGAACCAAGAAATATTCAAAAGGATCTCAAAAAAGGTGAAAGAGTATGCAAATTATGGAGAATCAGGGGGATGAATCGATTCATCCCCCTCTTGAATCGATTCACACGGATTTAATGCACCAGGAAGTGAAATTTTACATCATGAATCGATTCATTCTGGTTTGAATCGATTCATACGTCTGAATCATGCAAAAATTGGCCTTGAATCGATTCATTTGAGTTTTAAAGTGATTGAATCAATTCTTTCCCTAGATGAATCGATTCATACGTTCAATAATGGCCCAGAAACACGTTTTCAAGCTTCTGGATGGTGGGCAAAGCACTTAAGATCATCATGGGCACTAAGCATCATCATGGAGCACTAAACTTGATCATGGAGCACTAAAGCATGATAATGGAGCACCATGGAATTGTAAATTGGAGAGTGCTTCTTCCATTAAAATTTTTTATGGCATTGGCTTTGCTTTTGAGTTCCTATAAATAGGAAGCAAGGCAAGAGGGACACAACACACACCACACACCATTCATTCTTCATTAGAAGACTTCAATTCCTCCTTCATAAGTTCTTCCTCTTCTCTGTTGGAATTTTCCAGCAAGTTCTTCATTTCCGGGTTAGTTTCATTGTTTGTAGTTGTAATTATGGAGGGCTAAAACCCTTAGATTGATTTTCTTGGAGAATGTTGTAATGTAATTTTGAGGTCATTAATTTTAATATAGTATGCTTTTATTATTGTTATTTCTTCATAATCATTCTCTACTTATTTAATTCCATTTTGTTTAATTGAATTTGTATGCTTAATCGGTTTAGTTATTCAAATGGAGTAAAATAAGATTTCAAATTAGAATGGATTAAGGAAATATGCATGCTTAATGAATATTTTCATAATCACTTTTAATAATTATGGTTTGCTTAATTCCATAATTTGAGAATAGATTATGTATATAGGCGATGTTCTTATGTATGCTCAATAATTCCTAGATTTTAAGATCTTGACTCCTTTTGCTTAATTAGGATGCTTATTTAAAATATTCATTTTTAAATGAAAGTAAAGGAATTGTGAATTGAAAAAGACGCTTAGTTGATCAATTCAAATTGAGCTAAGAAATTAACATTAATAAGTATACAAATTATCTTTAGTGAACCAAGGATAAATTTATTTACAATACTCCAAGAAAATCAATCGCTTGTTATTTATTGTTTTAAATCCTTTATTTACCTTGTTTTAATTTTAATTGTGACAACAAAAATCAATCAAAACCCCCCCCAATTATATGTTAGTGAACTTATGTTTGTAAAAATTTTTAGTTGTTAAGTTCTTATTTTTAATTGTTAAAAATTAGTTTAAGACTTGATTTTTCCTAAATTTTTATGTTGATCCTTGAGAGAACGACCTAGGTTGACACCCTAGTACTACGTTAATTAATTTTAATGTACTAATTTGACGGAATCACGACTGTAAAAATATTCACGTCAAATTTTGGCGCCGCTGCCGGGGATCAACGATCTTTAGGAAAAAACTCTTGTTTTAAATTAATTTTTTTATTAAAAAAAAAATTTTTAAAAAAATTTCTTTTGTTTGTTTGTTTGTTTATTTTATTTCTTTTGCATGATTTAGAATTCTTATGATTTATTGCTCATCATGATCAAATATCTTGTTGTATGCTATGTATGACTAGAAGAACTTTTGAGCATTTATATTCATTTGATCCTGAAATCGAAAGAACTTTTCATAGGTTAGTTAGAGAAGCTAGATTTAATAATAATTTTGTTGATATTGATAGTGATAGTATTTTTTCTGAATCTGTTGAAAGTACTGCTAGTTTTTCTGATATGGCTGAACCTCGTGAAAGAACTCTTAGAGAACTAGCTGCTCCTGAATTCACTTACGAAAGTTTGTGTATTCAATATCCTGATGAGGATGTCCCTTTTATTCTTAAGACCGGACTTATACACCTGTTGCCTAAGTTTCATGGTCTTGCGGGTAAAGATCCGCACAAACACCTCAAAGAATTCCACATTGTGTGCTCCACAATGAAACCCCAAAACGTTCAAGAAGACCATGTCTATCTTAAAGCGTTTCCTCATTCTTTAGAGGGTGTTGCTAAGGATTGGTTGTACTACCTTGCTCCAAGATCAATCATAAGTTGGAATGACTTAAAGAAAATGTTCTTGGAAAAATTCTTTCCTGCCTCTAGAACAACTGCAATCCGTAAAGACATATCTGGCATTAGGCAACTCTCTGGAGAAAGTCTTTATGAATATTGGGAGAGATTTAAAAAACTCTGTGCAAGTTACCCTCACCACCAAATTTCTGAACAACTTCTTCTTCAGTACTTCTATGAAGGTTTACACCACATTGATCGCAACATGATTGATGCGGCAAGTGGAGGAGCTTTAGGAGATATGACTGCTGCTGAAGCAAGAAATCTGATTGAGAAGATGGCATCTAACTCTCAACAATTTGGTGTGAGAAATGATTCTTTTAAACCCATGTTTGATTCCAATTCTAGTTCATCTGGAATTAAACTTGATAGCAAACTTGATGCTCTCACCACTCTAGTCACACAATTGGTAGTAAATCAAAAATCCATGACTGCTAAAGTATGTGGCATCTGCTCTTCACAAGAGCACCCCACTGATTGTTGTCCTTCTCTACAAGAAAAGGATAATAATAGTCCCCAAGCCTATGCAAGTAACATTTACCATGATAGACCTCCACCACCATAAAACCATGACCTTTCCACCAACAGATACAATCCAGGTTGGAGGAACCATCCAAACTTGAGATGGGGAAACCAACAACAAAATCCCCAACCTCCATTTCAAAATAATGCACCAACCTTCCAAAGACCTACACCTCAACCATCCATAAGTGGCCCTTCTTTGGAGGATCTGGTGAAACAAATGGCAGCACAGAACTTGGAATATCAACAAAGGAATGATGCTACCATCCAGAGTTTAAGCAACCAAATTGGGCAATTGGCTTCATCATTGAACCAATTACAATTTCAGAACTCTGACAAGTTACCCTCTCAACCAGCTTCAAATCCAAGAAATGTGAGCGCAATTCAGTTAAGATCAGGTAAAAACCTTGAAGTACCTATACCCAAGGACCCTGAGAAACAAAAAGATGTGCCCACAACAGTTGAGAATGATGAACCCTCTTCAAGCTCAAGGAAATCTGAGAAGCAACCACCCCAAGTTCCATCTCATATCCCTCTTCCTTTCCCACCAAAAGCAATTCCAAGCAAGAAGATGGAAGAAGTAGACAAAGAAATTTTGGATACTTTCAGGAAAGTAGAAATAAATATACCTCTTCTTGATGCAATCAAACAAGTCCCCAAGTATGCCAAGTTTCTAAAGGAACTATGTACTCATAAGAGGAGACTCAAAGGGAATGAAAGGATAAACATGGGAAGAAATGTATCTGCACTGCTCAGTAAAGAAGTTTCAAATATTCCTGAGAAATGCAAGGATCCAGGTACGTTTTCTATACCTTGTATCATAGGCAATAATAAATTTGAAAATTGTATGTTAGATTTAGGAGCTTCAATAAATGTTATGCCTATGTCTGTTTTCAAATCATTGTCTCTTGGAAATTTACAACCTACTGGTGTAGTAATTCAGCTAGCCAATAAGAGCACTACTTACCCTGCTGGAGTTATAGAGGATGTTTTGGTTCAGGTAGAACAACTTGTTTTCCCTGCTGACTTTTTCGTACTTGATATGGAAGAAGGTATGCCTCAAATTCCTGTTCCTATCATTTTGGGAAGACCATTTTTGAAAACAGCCAAAACTATAATTAATGTCCATGCTGGAACTCTTTCTATGGAATTTGGTGATACTAAGGTAAGATTTAACATTCTAGATACCATGAAACACCCTTCTGAAAATCATTCTATTTTCCAAATTGACATTATTGATGAACTAGTTTTTGAACATTTTTCTGATGTTGATTTAGAATGCATAGATGATTCATACAGTTGTTTTGCATGCAATAATTCTGAGAATTGTCATATTTGTGCTGAAATTGACAAATACATAACTGCTGATTTAGAGTCTATAGAAATACCTGTTCTAAATGTAAATTTTCAAGAAGACTCTAACAAAATTTTTGAGGTGCAAGAATCCAAATCTGCTTTGTTAGTTGCATCTACTTTGCAGGCACCTAATCTGGAGCTAAATTTCTTACTTGAAAACCTCAAGTATTCATACTTGGGAAATGATGAAGAGCTCCCGGTAATAATCTTTACTTCTCTTAATGAAAATCAAGAAGAAAAATTGCTGCAAAATTTGGAAAGGCACAAGAAGGCTAGACCACTATCCAATCTGCTTCAAAAGGATGTGGTATTTGAGTTTAATCCACCTTGAGGGAGTTTTCTTACCCATCTCTTTACTTTTTCATTCTATTGTCTATTTTGTATGCTCTGTCTTACATTGAGGACAATGTATGATTTAAGTGTGGGGGTGGGATCATTTATGTGTTTTTGTGTGATTAAATTTTATGTGTTAAAAAAAAAATTAAAAAAAAAGATTTTGTTTGTGTTTTTGTTTTAAAAAGGCATGTTTTATTGGAATTTTAAGATATGCATGAGTAACAAGTAAATTCTTTCATGTCTGATATGAGCTTAATGATATGTTATAATTTGAAACTCAAGCAATTTTGGTATGATGAGAATGACATGATAATTGATAGATGATCATATATGATAGAATTATACCTTGTGAGATTTTTGAGCCTTTAAAATTTGATGGATCACTTTAAACCATCTTAATCCTTTCATGTGTGATTAATTCCTGAAAGCTTACATCTTAATTTTTGTCTTGTTTCTTGATGATACTTGAAACTCATATGAATGTATTTGAAATGATACAGGCATTTTGTTCAGTTGAGCCACTAAGCCAGATAAGCCTACCATGAATAAATTATCTCTTGCTAGCCATTTTGAGCCTATTTAACTATTTCCTTGTTGCAGCTCAAATAAGCCATGGATGAAAAACCAAAAATATACCTACCTTAAGAAGTATATTGAAGCTTTGGAATCAAGTCAAAACAGGCATTCAAATAAGTGTGGGGGTGTGCAAAAAGGAATTGCAACTCTTGTTCCAAGTGTTATGCAATCTCATTAAAAAAAAATAAAAAAATTACCAAATACCATACAATAAATGTTTTACCATCACTGTTTGCCAGTAAAACTAATTGCTTCATTATTCTTTTTGGTATATATATAAATATATATATATTTCATCCATTTTAACCTTGGCCACATTGCAACCCTGTGAAAGCCCTGTTGATCTATACATTCATTTGTGTTGATTGTAGAATTGAGAAACTTGCCAAATTTTTAGACTGTTTGTTTTTTCAGGAATTGTTTTGAGTGTATACACAAACCTTAAACACTTGAGAGTTGAGAGTATGTCTTGTAAGGTTCTATCACTTATGATCTTCTTTTCAGTTTAATTTAATTTTTACATGCCTAAGTGTTTGAATGATTTTTATATATATCTTGATGCTCTGTATCTTTCATGTTGAAAACTCTTGTTTCTTTGTATATTTCTAAGATTTCATGACAAGCATGCCAGTTCTGTGTGTTGTTGTTTTCAACTTAATGTTTTCAAATAAATTGTGATACTTGTTTTTATTTTGATTTTGCCCGGGAGTGCAAAAGAATAAGTGTGGGAGTATTTGATGATGCATGATTTATCTTTAATTCTCCATTTTAAATGTGTATAATTTGCCATCACTTAGTGTGTAACATATTGCATTTTAACACATTTTTATCATTTGATCTTTATGTAATATTTGATTGATAATTTGTGCCAAAAGAAAATAGATCAAAGAACTCAAGAATTCCAATCCAAAATGAAGATCAAAGTGCCTAAGGATCAAAGGAACCAAGAAATATTCAAAAGGATCTCAAAAAGGGTGAAAGAGTATGCAAATTATGGAGAATCAGGGGGATGAATCGATTTATCCCCCTCTTGAATCGATTCACACGGATTTAATGCACCAGGAAGTAAAATTTTACATCATGAATCGATTCATTCTGGTTTGAATCGATTCATACATCTGAATCATGCAAAAATTGGCCTTGAATCGATTCATTTGAGTTTTAAAGTGATTGAATCGATTCTTTCCCTAGATGAATCGATTCATACGTTCAATAATGGCCCAGAAACACGTTTTCAAGCTTCTGGATGGTGGGCAAAGCACTCAAGATCATCATGGGCACTAAGCATCATCATGGAGCACTAAACTTGATCATGGAGCACTAAAGCATGATAATGGAGCACCATGGAATTGTAAATTGGAGAGTGCTTCTTCCATTAAAATTTTTTATGGCATTGGCTTTGCTTTTGAGTTCCTATAAATAGGAAGCAAGGCAAGGGGAACACAACACACACCACACACCATTCATTCTTCATTAGAAGACTTCAATTCCTCCTTCATAAGTTCTTCCTCTTCTCTGTTGGAATTTTCCAGCAAGTTCTTCATTTCCGGGTTAGTTTCATTGTTTGTAGTTGTAATTATGGAGGGCTAAAACCCTTAGATTGATTTTCTTGGAGAATGTTGTAATGTAATTTTGAGGTCATTAATTTTAATATAGTATGCTTTTATTATTGTTATTTCTTCATAATCATTCTCTACTTATTTAATTCCATTTTGTTTAATTGAATTTGTATGCTTAATCGGTTTAGTTATTCAAATGGAGTAAAATAAGATTTCAAATTAGAATGGATTAAGGAAATATGCATGCTTAATGAATATTTTCATAATCACTTTTAATAATTATGGTTTGCTTAATTCCATAATTTGAGAATAGATTATGTATATAGGCGATGTTCTTATGTATGCTCAATAATTCCTAGATTTTAAGATCTTGACTCCTTTTGCTTAATTAGGATGCTTGATTAAAATATTCATTTTTAAATGAAAGTAAAGGAATTGTGAATTAAAAAAGATGCTTAGTTGATCAATTCAAATTGAGCTAAGAAATTAACATTAATAAGTATACAAATTATCTTTAGTGAACCAAGGATAAATTTATTTACAATACTCCAAGAAAATGAATCGCTTGTTATTTATTGTTTTAAATCCTTTATTTACCTTGTTTTAATTTTAATTGTGACAACAAAAATCAATCAAACCCCCCCCCCCCCAATTGTATGTTAGTGAACTTATGTTTGTAAAAATTTTTAGTTGTTAAGTTCTTATTTTTAATTGTTAAAAATTAGTTTAAGACTTGATTTTTCCTAAATTTTTGTGTTGATCCTTGAGAGAACGACCTAGGTTGACACCCTAGTACTACGTTAATTAATTTTAATGTACTAATTTGACAGAATCACGACTGTAAAAATATTCACGTCAAGGCACTTACCCTGTACCAGATTGTCATTCCTCGTAGCCTCTGAAGCATCAAACGCAAATACACGTCCGGTCATGGCGTTCTGAGCATCACTAGATTGAGCGTCATATCTTCCCATTTGTGAGTTCCCTCTACCAGTTCCATTCCGACCTCCTTTCGTGAAGTTGGAATCCCGGGTCCCAGAATAGTTAGTTCGGTTATCCGTTCTGCCCTGCTGCTGCCTCTGAGGGCAATCGGGCTTGAGGTGCCCTGGTCGTCCGCACTGGAAGCACACAATCTGATTAGCTTGGCAATGTTTGGCAATGTGTCCTTCTTGACCACAATTGTAGCATGTACGATTCCCAGGGGGATTACCCGATCGACCCGTGGAACCACGGCCAGAGGAGGATGAGGAGGTAGCAGAAGACTTACCGCCCCGAAAGAATTGACCCATCCTCTTGAAGCTGAAACCTTTTGCCTTCAATGGCTTTTTATCTCTTGGCTGAGACATCCTTTGCAACTGCACTTCTTCTGTCAGCCTTGCTTTGTTCACCAAGGTCGGATAGTCCCTAATCTCCATCGGTACGATTACACTACGGAGCTCAATCCGTAGTCCAGCTTCGTATTTGGCGCACTTGCTACCTTCAGTACCTTCTAACGAGAAAGGGTGATAAAAATCACACAGCTCATCAAACTTGCTGGTGTACTCAGCTACAGACATCCGGTCTTGCTCCAACTTCAGGAATTCCATTTCTTTCCGGATTTTGTAGTTGTCTGGGAAGTATTTAACAAGGAACCTCCTTCGAAAATTCGCCCATACCAACGGCTCATTAGCTGCGTTCATCTGCACCTTCATACGGGACCACCATACTCTAGCCTCATCTTTTAGTTGATAAGTGGCAAATAAAACCTTTTGCTCTTCAGAGCACTCAAAATATTCAAAAACCTGCTCGATATCCCTAATCCAGATATATGCCCCGTCATAGTCATGTCCCCCTTTGTAAGTCGGAGGATTCCTTTTCAGGAATTTATCCAGAGTGGGACCGGACTCGGTCCTACTCATCAGCTGAGTAAATCTAGAGAAGAAATCATCTCTTCCCCCAGAACTAGTCTCTCCGTCCATTTAGTAACTCTATAATGGGCAAACACATCACCATTAATAACCAAGATCAGTCAGGGGATCACAGATTTACCTTATATTCATAGAATACAACGCCAGTGGAGTGCAAAGGGAACGGTGCCAGACCACACGTAATCTCAACACAACAAAATACAATCAACTTTCATAAAATTATCACAATCATTAGATCGGCCCACACACCGGCTCTAGAAAGAACCGCTCTGATACCAAGTGTAACGTCCTAGATTATTTTTACATTTATTTTTATCCAAACGATTACATCTTACAATAAATTTTTCCTTTTCTTGAAAATTAATTGATATTTAGGGAAAAACAATTTAATTTGAACACAACGGATGAGAGAAAGGGAAATCAGGGCGTCTCGCTTGAGCGAGGCCCTTACTTGTCTAAGCGAGATTCCGGACTCTCACTTAGACGAGGTGCTATTCGTTGAACAAACACCTTTCTCACATCGGATTAAACAAACATGCAACCGGACTCCCAAAACTTCGCTCTAACAAATGGTCCTGTGAACCCAAGGAGTTACCATAGCTACCATGAAAACATATACACATAACAGAAATATATTTTAAGATATAGTTTTACATCTGATCCGGTCTTAACTAAACGTAACTAATAATTATAATATGAGATTTTTATACACACATAAGACTCTATAAAGAGTCACTCAAATTCATTTGGACCCTGGCACCGTTCTCCCCCTTGGCGCAGCTCCTCGGCTCTTTCCCCCTCCCTGTCTCTGGTTACTAAAAAAAATGCAAGGGTGAGTGTTTGGCATAATAATTAATTTAGAACGGATCTTAACAAATACACATGCATATCTATACATACACATCAATCATTACTTCTAAATAAACATACCGAAACATAGAGTATTTCATGCAGTAACTGTATTAAACCAACTACACAATTCCATCACATTCATCACATTCGTTACATGCATCACGATCACAACTGACTCTCATACGATCTGACTCCTAGTATCCGGATACTAAAGGATTGGCCTTCAGCTGGGGGTCCTACTTGACACCCCGTGAACCCTGCTTGGTTCACCGAGTCCTGCTTGACTCTCCACCTCGACCACTGGGTCCTACTTGACCACTAGGTAGCTCAACTGGGCATGAAAACCACGGGAGCCGAAAATGAGGGGCTATCATATACCGTCGGCCATCCCATACCACATAATCATTCAACAGTTTACCTTTCTCACAATGATATCAATTTCTCATCACTCAGGTAGCCTGCTTGCTAACCCGACGTCACATAACACTGATCATTTCACATTAGATTCACAAGATCATACATGATAAACTCATCTACATCCGATCATCCATAATTATTAAACTCAGTCACACATGCACAACATAAACACACAATTACGTTTAACAACATTTTCCCTTAGTCTGTTTACGTTACCTTAAAGATCTGAATAAGAAGTAAGTCCTATTCTAATTAATTATAACCCGAACACCCCCTTTACTTTGGTTCCACACTTTGATGATCTGCTCTCTGTGCCGATTTCTTTCTCTGAGCACGGGTTCTGCAGTCTCAACTCCTTCACTCAGTCTTCCGTTGCTTAGCCTACTACCTACGGATCATGAAGTACAGCTTTATCACCTCAACGTCCTTAGTTCATGGACAACATTTGGGCTCACACTCACAGAGGAATGGAGAACAGCCACGAATATAGCCATGCACGGCTCTTAACAACCAAAGAATAAAAGAAATAAGGGAATTACAATTGGGTTGGATCAGTAGACTCACCTTGAAGTCCCGATCACAGGAATGAGGTTAAATTGAAGTTCAGACACAATTGGAGTCTCTCTCCAGTGCATGCAAGTCAGCGTTAAGAGAGAAGAGAAAAACGGAAGAGAAGGACCAGACCAACAGCAAGGTAACTTGTAAAAATGAAGAGGAAAGGAAGGGAATCTTCTTATATATATATGGCTCATGGCAAGATCGTCTTTTCCTTTATTTTATTTATATTCTTACTAAATTTAATAAATTTCACTATTTTAAAATATTGCATAGTTATCAAATCAATTACACGTGTCTATCCCCCCAACGTCTAAGTAGTCACAATCCTCAAATAATTCGCAAGAGTATAGGCCCGATATAAATATCGGCCCCGCCGTCCTAACTTAATGTTCATACCTCGGAAATCCGAGCTACAACTTGAGAGGTCGGATATATCATCCGCTCTCGACTCTTTGTCACACACACCCATTGTTTCAGTTAGTATGAGGTTGATCCGGGCTACGACACCGTGTGAGGCGCTCTCCTCACAACAGTTAGACCAGACCGCCTAGCCCTGCCCGCTCTTCCTTACTCATCCGATCTTCAGCTCTGCCTGTCCGCGCTTCTGAGACCGATCTCGACACCGGCTCAAACAGAATAAATACTAAATAGAATTTTTAAACATTCAGTAACATTTCCCATTTCATAATTTTCATTAAAACATCAGGGATGTTACAGTTCTGCTAAAATTCTAAGGTAAGAATACATCTCTTTTATATTTTTAGGGTTATATTCATATCGTTTTTAGAAATCTATTATTATACTGGAAATAATATTATTTTAAATTACTATTCTGAATAGTAAAATACTATTTCAATGGTAAAATACTATTTCAATAGTAAAATACTATTTCAATAGTAAATTACTATTCAAATAGTAAATTACTATTTACCTTTACTATTTACGATTTATTTTTTACTATTACTATTTATGTTTTACTATTTACTATTACTATTCACGTTTACTATTTACTGTTACTATTCACTATTCACTATTCACTATTCACTGTTCAAAATTTACCATTTCTGTTTTAAGTAGAAATCTTAATTTTCATTTTATAACTATATTAAAGTGAAATTGGTATATTTTAGAACTCGGAGACCAGGCGCGCATAGACTTTCCATAAAGAACCAAGATACAAGAGGTAAGGGAGAGTGAGATAAGAATATAATATGAAAAGACATAAGAATAATGAGAGGAGTCCCCTACTCTTTTAAAATTTAATAATATTATTATTTTAAAATAATAACTATTTAACTTAAAAATTTATAATAAATTTTAAATTGAGTATCTTGTGTAACTTGATCTGAATACCTATGCAAATACCTTGATAACCTATGCGAACTGGACTGAACCTATGTAAGGACTTGGACTATTATGACCTGTATGGACTGAACTATATACCTATGCGAGGATTGGACTACATAGACCTATGCGAGAAATGGACTATAAAGACTTAAAATTAATCTTATTAATCTAAATAACTATTAAATTTTGAATTATATTTATAACTGATATTTAGTTGATTTGATTTAATTATAATTAATAATATTTGATTTTGATTAATGATATTATGATTTATAATACTAGACTGTGATTAATAATCTTTGTGTGATGATATTTGATTGTGATTGATGATATTACAATACTTGATTGTGATTGATGAATGGTTGATGACATTGTGATATGACGTTTGAGCATATAGCAAGCATGACGAAAAGTTAAAATTCAGTAAGAATTTTCTTACCTTACTCTTTAAATTTTTATTCTAAGAGAAAGTATTTTATCATTATTTTAGTCTTTTATTTCTTCTTAGAAATAATTTTCATTAAGTTTATTTTTAATCTCTAGAATAAAATCTAGTATTAGAAATAAGCTATTTTATGAAAATCAGAGGTTGAGATAATTAATTCTTGAATTAAAGAAAATTTTAGTTTTAAGTATTCTTAATTAATGATTTTAAAAAATATTTTCTTTTAGAAATCATAAATTCAAATTGGTTTTTCCTAATGAAATAACTAAAGGATATTTTGTTATAATCGAGATTTCTAAACTCAATCTAGTTAAGATTTAAATTGGGAAAGATTATGTAAATATATGAAGTTTTTAAAGAGAAAGTTTTGAGATATTTAAGGCCTAGAAACTCAATTTTGGTGAGATTTGAATTTGAAGACTGTACTAAATTTTGTTTCTGTATAACAGAAGTTCAAAGAAGAACTTATGGGAATGTACAGTTTATTATTGAGATGATTTGTGAACCTTTATGGTATTTAATAATTGAGTTTCTAAAAGTCTTAACCAACTAAATATGCGAGTAGTTCATGCATCATGAATCATTAAAGAGAAATGAGATGTGATATTTCCTAGGGACGGATTATAGAAACCGAGGATACATTAGAGGAGGTTCAATGTGAACCTTGGGATGAGAGGGTGTGGAAGGGTGCTTCAGGGGACCTGAGGTCGCTCCCTAGTGTCAGGTACTTTCACAATAAAAACTTTCTCAGTCTAACTAGTCTCTAAGTGTTTCCACGCCAGTTGAGCTGTTCATATGCTACAAAGGCATTTATGTTATTATTATCTAAAATTATAGAATAGTGTAAACTCCTAGTTGGCCCAGTACAAACTAAAACTTTAAGGGCCCACATGCATAGAATGAATGAGATGGTAGTATTAAAAACATTGCATGACATTCATGTGATTGTGACATTCTATGTGGGTGATTGTGAATGAAAGTATAATTGTTATGTTATGAAAACTCTACATTCATAATTGATTATGTGTGTGATTATATTGGAAATTATTATATTAGATTGTGAAAACTCTTATGCTTATGTCTTATTTGTAAAGTATTATATTCTGTTTCTCACTCCTTCTTGTTTGAATTTGTGTCCAAAATATATGTTATATGATATATAGCTAGCAGTTCAAGATGAAAGGATGAAATTACAAGAGGGTAAATTGGTCTCATCCTCAATCGAATAGGAGAAAAGATGTGACAAGAGTAGGATTCAAAATCACATGGTTTAAAGATAAGGAAATGATTGGTTACAGTCGAAGTAGAGGTATTAAATCTTTAGTTTTAGTTTACCTTAATACAATATTAAGTTAGATGATTGTAATTCAAGGTAAAGGTTAAACTTTAACAAACCTTATTCTTTGGATATGATACTGTAATCTTTGATCACTTATGATTTTCTGAAAGTTCATTTTATCATTCTGAATAATTTGAAACTTTTTACTTTCAAAATTCAAAGGAAATCAGATGTATATACGTCCTTGTATACGCGGGATAAAGAGTGATAAATATGTATATCTTTCTAAAAGTTTTTTTTAATATCTCGTGTATATAAGAGGGTGTTACAATGTGAGGCTTGCACGTGTATATATACACACACATATGAGTTGACTATGCATTTAAGTCTTGAAGCACTTTCTTACAATTAGATTATCACTGTTTGTTGGACCTTTGAACTTTACCACAAACTTCTCCAATCAAAATTCACAATAACATCCAACAAATATTTTCACAACAAAATCTTTTAATAAATGATATCTGTTATAGTCTTACTTTCTCTAAAGTCCATACTTTCTTTTATCGTAAAAGCAATATCATTGTCCATATATAGTCCAAAGACCGCAGTCAATCGATAACATTTATAATTAATCTATGAATACCATAAACAAATTAAAGGATTAATTTGTTGAAGAATTTGATTGTGTCAAAAGCTACGTTAAAAGGAAATTCACCGTGTGAATTCTAAAATCATTATATTAAATAGAGCTACAAGGCAAATGACGCATAGATACATAGTCAACGATCAGTACGTATGGAAAGATATAAATATTGTGTTATGCAAAGATACTTAATCATTTTCTTAAGATGACACATTCTATAAAAATTTGATGATATTTCAAGTAATCGTGTTTAGGAGGAGTTGCACACTTTAGCTAAGTTAATTATGTAAAATTTTAGTAGATATTTAATTTGTTAATATTTGAATGATTAACTTCTCAATTCTAATTTGAAAATTTTAAATTGGTTGTTTTTTTAATTTTAATATAATTTTATTAATTTAAAAATTCTAATTTAAAATTTCTAAATTTGTTATTTTCTAAAGTCTAATTTAAAATTTCTTAATTTATTATTTCCTAAATTCTAATTTGAAATTTATAGATTAATCACTTTCCTAACACAATAGTTAGAAATTTCTATTTGATTTTTTTATCACCTCTAAATTCAAACTTATTAGTTTTTGGATGTTTAGAATTCCAACTTAAAAGTTTTCTTTTTAGAATCATAAAATCTTAGATTTCTAAAGTTGTAAATTTCTATTCTAAGGATCTCAAGTGTGAAATATCTTGTAATATATAAACTTTAAGGTAAATCATCTATCTTAAATCATTTAGTAAACAAACTTAAAGATTGCTAATGTCTTGGAACTATTACTGTGTTTGAAAGTTGTCTCAGGTAACAGAAGCTTGTATGTCAAAGTTTTGATAATGACAAAGCAACCATTTAAATAATCATGACAAGGAAAATGAATTTCATGAAGTGTCAAAATGATAGAATAATGAGAATAAACCTATGGGAAGATCAAAATAACGAAGAGCAAAGACCTTGCAAATCAAATTAAGAATCAGACCTGAATTTGATATATCCTAATCGATTACACCACTGTCATAATCGATTACCTTGACTCTGGAAGGAACATAATCGACTACAGCAAATAAGCTAATCGACTATGATGCCGCGTAACAAGAATATAAAGTATCAGGCATAATCTATAATCAATTACAAGGCTGAGATAATCAATTACCTTGATTCTGTTTGTCACCTAATCGATTAAAACAAAGAGAATAATCGATTACACTATTGCAATAAAAGAGATAATGTATCAGGTATTTTACCTAATCGATTACAAGGCATGACTAATCGATTACAGAGGTTCTGTTTGATTTATAATCGATTATATGAGTTACATAATCGATTATCATGCTGCGTACTGGAATTAATTGCATCAGGTATAATGCATAATCGATTACAAGGTTATGATAATCGATTACATTGACATAATCGATTACAGGGAAAGACATAATCGATTACACAGCTACTGGATACTTAAATTAATAAAATACATCGAAGCATAATCGATTACAACTTGATGAATAATCGATTACACTAGTGCCAGAATTTAGGGAACGTGACTTTTATGTACCGATCCAGCTCACTTCTCCACAAAAAGCTTCAATGCCCATGCTGTGCAATGGCTTTAAACCTCCATGGCTGCTCTCAAGGCCTATAAATGAAGCTGCAACTCAACCACAAAAATATAAGACACAAGGAATCAATCAAAGCAAGTCATTATGGTTAGTGGGTCCATTTTTTGTGTAGTTTTATTTTCTGAAACTCTTGGTCTAAAATTTGTAAATCCTCTCTTGTTGAGAGTTATTCATTGTGAGAGCTATTGAACTTGTACACCTACTCTATTGAGAGAGTTATTTGCTTGTAAACACAAACATCAAACACAAAGCTTCATTCTAGTTTTGAGTGGTCACAAAGGTTGGGGCTCAACCTTTGGGTATTGAGAGTTTGAGAGATTAGGTGGGGTGCCCTTGTGCTAGTAAGGATTGAGTTCTTGAGTGTGGGACACTAGGAAGCTGCAATTGCTCATAGCTTGTATCTCTAAACATCAATAATGGAAATCCTTGAAGTGGGTTGCTTGAAGGCGAGACGTACACCGGGGTGGTGGAACTCGTTATATCGGTTTACAAGCTCTTCTTCTTTACTCTCTTGCAATTACATATTGCATCTGGCTGGTGTATTGTTTTGATTGTGATTGCATTGCTTGAACTTGATTAATTTGGCTAAGCTAAGATTCTACACACCAAGTGTTTGATAAATTGCCAAAGTGAATTTTGCAAATCTTTCCTATCTTGCATTATACTTGTTGTCTCTTGCATATTATTATCTTGTGTCAAAAGGGAATCAATTTCAAAGGCTTTTCAAGCAAAAGTTTTAAAACTCAATTCACCCCCCCTCTTGAGTATTGAGGCCACTTGACTAACAAGTGGTATCAGGGCTTCACTCTTGGTATATCAAGTCAAGCTTAACAGCTTCAAGAGATTAAGATGACTTATATCTCATATAACATGATTCCCGAGGGTGGTGCTACAAATCGACCTCCATCTTTTAATGATGAAGGTTATGTTTTTTGGAAAAAAAAGAATGAAAATATTTGTACAGTCTATTGATTTAAAAATTTAGAATACAATTGAAAATGGTCCCTTCATATCTATGCATATTGTTGATGGAAAAGAAGTAGAAAAACTAATGGATAATTGGACTAGTGATGAGGAGAAAAAAGTCCAATACAATTACAAATCTAAAAATCTTATCACCCTTGCTTTAGGTCTGGATGAGTTCTTTAGAGTTGTAACTTGTAAAACTACTAAAGAAATGTGGGACACTCTCCAAATCACCCATGAGAGAACTAGTGACGTAAAAGATTCAAACATTAGCACACTCACTAGTAAATATAAAAGTTTTAGAATGAACTCCGGAGAAACCATTCTTGAAATGCAAAAGAGGTTCACATTAATCATAAATCATCTTATTACCCTTTGTATGTCTTATACTAGCAAAGTGCTTATTCATAAAGTGTTGAAAAGTCTTACTAGGGAATGACAACCTCTTTTCACTGCAATCAAGCAATCTCCAAACATCAATGATATGTCTCTTGCAAAATTATTTGAAAAGCTTCAAGAACAAGAGCAAGAGCTCAAGGACTTAAAGGATGCAGAGGAAGAAGAAAAGTCTTCCAAGAAGAAAGGATAAGCTTTTAAGGCCACTTCAATCGATGAAGAAGAATCTGAAAGTGACCTAGATGAGGATGAAGAGTTTGGACCGTTTGTGAAGAGATTTGGCAAGCTCATGAAAAACAAGAAGTTTCAAAGAAACTTCACAAACCAAGGTAAGAAACCTATGCTCAAAGATAATACATCCTCACCCTCTTGTTTCGAATGTGGCAAGGAAGGACATTTCAAAGTAGATTGTCCAAATCTAAAGAAGAAAAATAAAGAAAGAAGAGGTAAAAAAAGAGCCTATATAGCATGGGACGAAAATGATGTAAGTAGCTCTGATGATTCGGACAATGAAGAAGCAAACTTATGCTTAATGGCCAACCACCAAGAAGAGCAAGATGAGGTAAATAATCTTGAACTTGATAAAGAGGAATTATTTGATGATTTTGAAGAATTGTATGATAAATATATTAAACTATCTAGTAAGTATAAGTTGTCAAGAAAAACCATAGAAACTCTTGAGATGCATCTAATTGAGCAAGTAAAAGAAAATGAAATTTTGAAAAAGAAAGTTGTTGAAAATCAAACTTGCTCAAAACCATGTGAACATATCAAGAAATGTGATCACCTAGAAAAGAGAATCTTAGACTTGAATAAAACTCTTGAGAAATTCACAAATGGTAGAGATAATCTAGATGCATTACTTGGAAAACAAAGATGCATGTTTAACAAATCCGGTTTAGGATTTAATCCTACTAAGAAAGAAAAGTTTTTGTGTTTCCTAGAAAATCATCATCACCTTTTATGAAGTGTAATCATTGTGGTATTAAAGGTCATAATGCTTCATATTTCCATGTTAGAAAATTTGGACCAAAGGTTATAAGAAAGGTGTAGGTTCCAAAAGGGACATTACCACAAACTAACCAAAAAGGACCCAACATAAAATAGGTACCAAGTTCTCTAACTTGACTGGTTTTGTAGGTATGCTTCAAGGCAAGCAACACCCATTGGTACCTAGATAGTGGGTGTTCAAAGCATATGACTGGTGATATAAGCAAATTCACATCATTTACACCTAAAAGAAAAGAAAGTGTCACTTATGGATACCAAAGGAAGAATCCTTGGAGTTAGAAATATTGGTACACTCCAAGAGATGACCCTAGAAAACAAGGAAGAAGAAGGAATCAATAATGAAGTAGCTTCTCAAAATGAACAACAACAACAAAGTTTTCAAAAAAAAGTGGATCACATCAAAACACCATCCCATGGACAACATTATACCTGATATCACTAAGGGTGTAAGTACTCGACGCTCATTCAATACTTGTAATCATGTAGCATTTGTTTCACAAATTGAGCCTAAAACCATTGATGAAGCTATTATTAATGAACATTGGATGTTGGCCATGCAAGAAGAATTGAACCAATTTGAAAGAAATGAATTTTGGGAACTTGTGCCAAAACCTAATGACCATCAAATAATAGGAACCAAATGGGTATTTAGGAACAAGCTTGATGAAAACAGCATAATCACTAGAAACAAAGCTAGGCTAGTTGCTAAGAGATATAATCAAGAAGAAGGAATTGATTATGAAGAAACGTATGCTCTCGTAGCTAGGTTAGAAGCTATTAGGCTATTATTAGCTTTTGCATGTTGTAAATATTTCAAGTTGTATCAAATGGATGTCAAAAGTGCCTTCTTAAATGGATACATTCAAGAAGAAGTGTATGTTGATCAACCACCTTGTTTTGAAAACTATCAATTTCCAAATCATGTTTTCAAACTAAGAAAAGCTTTTTATGGTTTAAAACAAGCTCCAAGAGCTCAGTATGAAAGATTGAGCAAATTCCTTTTAGAAAACAATTTTGAAAGAGGAAAAGTTGATACAATATTATTCATTAAGCATAAAAAGAATGACATACTTTTGGAACAAGTTTATGTGGATGATATCATTTTTGGTGCCACTAATGAGTTGCTTTGCAAAGAGTTTGCTAAGATAATGCAGAATGAATTTCAGATGTCCATGATGGGAGAACTCATATTCTTCCTCGGATTGCAAATCAAGCAAACTAGAGAAGGAACCTTCATTAGTCAATCCAAATACTGCAAAAAGTTGCTCAAGAAGTTCAACATGGACAAAGCAAATGAAATTGTCATACTCATGAGCACTTTATGTTATTTGGACAAGGATGAGAAAGGTAAGTATGTAGAACTCACAAAATATCAAGGTATGGTTAGATCTTTACTTTACTTAACCACTAGTAGACTCGATATCATGTTTGTTGTGTGTATGTGTGCAAGATATCAAGCATGTCCAAAAGAATCACACTTAATTGTTGTAAAATGTATATTGAAATATCTTGTTGGAACTCTAGATGTTGGGCTTTGGTATCTTAATGGTGCTGAATGCATTCGAGTAGGATATTCTGACTCTGATTTTACAGGATGTAAACTTGATAGAAAAAGCACAAGTGGCACTTGTCACTTGCTTGGTAGCTCACTTGTTTCATGGTATAGCAAGAAGCAAGTTAGCGTGGCATTATCAACAGCTAAGGAAGAATATATTGCTGCTGGGAGTTGTGCCCAAATTTTATGGATGAAATAACAACTTCCAGATTTTGGTGTTATTTTAGACCATGTGCCTCTTAAATGTGATAATACTAGTGCCATTAATATATATAAGAATCCTATCATGCATTCAAGGACTAAATATATAGAAATAAGACACTATTTCATTAGAGATCATGTGTTAAAAGGTGATCATATGCTTGAATATGTTGAAACATCTAATCAATTAGCTGATATATTCACCAAACCCCATACAAAAAAACAATTCATTAACATAAGAAGAGAATTAGGAATTCTGGATGTTAAAAATTGTCTTTGAGAAACAAATATTAGCAAAGATGCATGTTAAGTTGTTAAAATAGGGAGAAAATTGTATGCTTCTTAAGAAAACATGTGTTCGTGCATTTCTGGGCATACTATAATCGATTATATACACAATATAATCGATTAGGAGCTTTCTGTTTTGTACATAATCGATTACAAATCTCTGTATAATTGATTATGGGCTTTCTGTGTTGTACATAATTGATTACATATCTCTGTATAATCGATTATGGGCATTATGTTATCCATGTAATCGATTATAGCCTCACACTAATCGATTACTTAGTTTCTATGAAAAATTCAATCTTGAACTAATCGATTACACTCATGCTCTAATCGATTATTGAGCCTGACATTTCAAATTCTTCAGAGGCGTAATCAATTGCGCCCTAACCCATAATCGATTACAGAGTCACCAGGATTACAAATTTTAATGATCAATCCATGTGCAGCTTGGACCAACCAATCCTAAACCCTTCCTACACCCTAATTCCTACTTCTAAAACTCTATAAATACCATCTCCCACACCCCTCTCATCTCACACCACAACTCTCTTCCCCTCTATATCTCTTTACCTCTCAAATTCTCCAAACCTCTTCATCTTTTCCTTTTCATCATGTCTTCTTCCAGAAATGTCAAAAGAGCAAGGTCATCCATTTCCTAAACCCACAACACTCTTGATTTCTCAAGGATCTTCTTCAATCCTAGAGCTCTCCATAATTTCATCAAGAAATTTTTTGAGAAGGATATCATTGCTCCTCATTTTCTCAATGCTGAACCTTTTGATCACCCAAGTTTTTCTTTCACTCAATTTCTTAACCACTATAATCTTATCCTCTTTCTCACTCTCAAAGAAGAATTTTATTACCTAGAGCTCATTCGAGTCTTCTTTTACACATTAAAACTTATTGATGGTATGCTTGAAGCAAGAGTCAAGAATATGACTCTCAAGATCACCAATGAGAAACTTTATGAAATAAGCCTCCTCCTTCTCTTAGATGCTAATTTTTCTAGTGGTCATCCCGAAGATGAATGGAATTTCAATAGCATTGTTGTATGCCAATCCTTATAGAAAGCCGACCGTCCCCGTAGCAATCATAAATTGGTAGGCCATCTCACTCTTAGCAACTGTCTTCTTCACTTTGTTTTGGTCAAGCTTTTGGTTCCTCGTGGAGGCAACTACGCCCTTGTTGAGGAAGAAGATGTAGTGGGCAATGCAAAATCACAAAGAGATCAACTGGATTCATCTCTTCAAACTTCACATGCTTAAAGCCAAGGAGCAACACAAGTTACCCTATGCCATTCTTCTAACAAAGATTTTTAAAGCCTATGGTGTTGATCTTAGTGGGGAACTTCCAGAGAAGGTACCCTCTAAAGCTTGCATTGGTACTCATCATCTCACCAAGATGGGGATAATTTTTGTTAATGGAGCTTGGGTCTCTAAGAGTGAAGGAGTTCATGCCAATATCCCATTTGAAGCACCTGGTGATGCTCCTGCTTCTCCTACCACTGCTACCCAAGGAGAATCCTCTACTCTTGTTGATCCTTTCACATCTCTCTATGCCTATCTTGATCGACACTTTGACAAACTTGAAACCTCTCTTCAAGAATTTCAAATCACTGAGCAACAATACTTTGAGATCATGTAGCAAAAATATGAGGATCTCTCCAATAAACTCACCGATCTTTATTTCTTTAATCTTGATAATTGAATTGTTTTTATGTTTTATCTTAGGATATTTTTCTGCTTTTCTTTGCTTATGTAATTTGCTTTCGTAATCAATGGAATTTCTTTGCTTTCGTGTTTACTCTTTACTTGCATTATTTGTTTTTGATGATTACAAAGTGAGAGAAAAATTAAATTTTCATGTTCATCAAAAGAAATCTGCAAATGGTTCATAAGAAACATAAAATTGAGTACTTTCATGATTCTTAAAATTATGCATAAACTCCTTAAGAAAGGAGGAGAAATTTTATCAGAAATAACACCCTCATGAGATGAACATTGTTTGTCATCATCAAAAAGGGGGAGAATGTGTTTGAAAATTGTCTCAGGTACAAAAGCTTGTATGTTAAAATTTTGATAATGACAAAGCAACCATTTGAAGAATCATGACAAGGAAAATGAATTTCATGAAGTGTCAAAGCGATAGAATAATGAGAATAAACCCCTGGGAAGATCAAAATAAAGAAGAGCAAAGAGCTTACAAATTAAATCAAGAATCAGACCTAAATTTGATATAGCCTAATCGATTACACCACTGTCACAATCGATTACCTTGACTCTGGAAGGAACATAATCGACTACAGCAAATAAGCTAATCAATTATGATGCTGTGTAACAAGAATTAAAAGTATCAAGTATAATCTATAATTGATTACAAGGCTGAGATAATCGATTACCTTGATTCTGTTTGTCACCTAATCGATTAAAACAAAGAGAATAATCAATTACACTATTACAATAAAAGAGATAATGTATCAGGTATTTTACTTAATTGATTACAAGGCATGACTAATTGATTACAGAGGTTCTGTTTGATTTATAATCGATTATATGAGTTACATAATCGATTACAGTGCTGTGTACTGGAATTAAATGCATCAGATATAATGCATAATCGATTACAAGGTTATGATAATTGATTACATTGACATAATCGATTATAGGGAAAAATATAATCGATTACACATCTATTGGACACTTAAATTAATGAAATACAGCGAAGCATAATCGATTACAGCTCGAGGAATAATCGATTACACTAGTGCCAGAATTTGGGGAACGTGACTTTTAAGTGTAGATCCAGCTCACTTCTCCACAAAAAGCTTCAATGCCCATGCTATGCAACGGCTCTAAACCTCCATGGCTGCTTGACAAGGCCCGCAAGCGCACGGGTTATGACGCATAATATAAAAGATTATCGTCTCCACAGGGACTGTGTTCAAAGTACCAGCATATTGAAATTTAATTATCCACACAATTGATTTTTAACATTTTTGTAAAACAAAACACAAATTAAAAATAAATTTAGAAACAAAATTTACTTGACACTTAAAAATCAAAGTTGAGAGTATCTTGGGATTTCGGGAGATCAAGACTCTATTTTATGTTAATGAATTTTAACTTTTCATAAATAAGAATCACACCCTATTTCATAAATAAGAGCATTGAGCATTTTTTGAACTAAATGGAAAACTCTATTTTATTTAATTCAAAGTCAAAATAACATTATCATAAAATATTATCACACCCCCTTCATCCCAAGATAATTAATTTAATTTCTCATGAAATAATTCAAATTCGTATACATGATGGAAAAATAAAACATACAAGACATGGTAAAAATAAAGACTTACGGGTTTCTCCAAAAGCTCAAAATAATTTTACCATTGTATTTCCTTGTTGTAATATTCCTCCTCCAATTACAAATTGGAACACTCAATTTCACAATCCTCACAACTCTTACACAAAATAAAATAAAGAAAAAGAAAATAAAAAGAGAAAGAAATGGAACAGAGAAGAAAACGAAGGAAAAGAAAAGAAAGGAACAAAATGAATGAATGAGAACTGGATATCAAAAGCGACGCTGTAATGGCTTCAGACTTCCCCCTATTTATAAAAATCTGGATGTCAATAATCATGGGGAACGACGGCTAGTGGGACTTCTTTATTATTTTCTCTTTTGTCTTGTTGTCAGACGCCCCACAAGATCAATAAATCAACTTGGATGGTGCGTTGGTGTGTGATGGAGAAACAGCCTGGACCTCAACAACTATAGGGAACGGTGGCTAGTGGGTTTCTCTTTTGTCTTGTTGTTAGCCGCCCCCTCATAATTCAAGGATCCACTTGGATAGTGGGAATCCAAGTCACATGGGCAAACGGTGGAAATATGGAACCGACTTTCTCCTTATGACTCGGATTAGTACCTAAGCCAGTATCCATCTTCAGTGGGAGTTAATTCGAGCGGAACAAGTGATCTCATACATAAAAGACCGACTGAAAGCTTGAATTCACAGATTATTGACTCGGAAATTCCTTTCCGAGTAGCATTCATCAGGACCTCTGTTCATTCAGAATTGCTTCACTCGGTGTTGCTTTGTCCGAAAATGTCACTGCATGAAGTATTCAATCGAAATTGCTTCTATCGGAGGTGCTTTGCTCGGAACTTCTTTCTGTTTGAAGCACTCGACCGGAATTGCTTCACTGATTGAAATATTCATTCGGAATTGTTTCAAACAGTGACTCACTCGGAGATCATTTGCTCGGAGGTGCTTCTGCTTGAAGCACTCATTCAGACCCTCTTCTTTCACATGTGACCCACTCAGGATCGGGAAGTCTTCATTTAAAATTGATTCAATCGGCACCTCCAAAATGTTTCACTCGGCTATGTCTCTGGCCGACAAGTCAATTATTTTTTTGAATTAAAATTGATTCAATCGGGAACTCTTCATTCAAATGCCTCAACCTGAGGGGTATTCCTTCGGAATCAAGGTCTTTCTTCCCCCGGAAGCACATCACTAGAATTGAACCACTCGGAGAAACCTTGCTCGGCGTGAATTAACCCATTCGGATGTATTCACTCGGGAGTCCGACTTGCTTTTCACTCAGAATGGCCTCAATCGTCAATCAACCCATTCAGATGTATTTACTCGGGAGTCGGCCTTGCTTTTTACTCAGAAATTTGGAACTTGAGAGAATCTAGCCGAAAGAAGCTCTTTCCAGGTCAGAGTTTTGCTTTGCTCGGAAATACATCTCTTGGTACCAAATCACTCGGAAGTGCCTTCCTCGAAGACATCTCACTCGGGGTTAGTTTGAAACTTGAGAGAGTCTGCCCGAAAGAGATTCATTCCCGGTCGGATCTTTTCCTTGCTTGAAAAGACATTTTCTCTGAAACACACTACTCGGAAAGGCCTTTTCTTTGCTCAATATGCCATCTTTTCCAAAACACACCACCCGGAGACCTCCTTGCCTGACAAGTGTTCTTTCGAAGTTCAGAGATTTTTCATTCAGAATCAACTCACTCGGGAATCTCCACTCGGAATCAATTTTGCCCAGAAAAAGCACTTTTCCCCAAATCAGACTTGCTTCAATCAGTAATCTTTCACTCAGACGAATATCTTTAGGCGGTATTTATTCAAAGTTAGTCCCTTTTTTCACTTAGAGTGGCTGTAGTCGGGAATCTTCCACTCGGATTTATCTCGAACCGGGAAGTATTCCTTCAAGGTCAGCCATTTTTCACTCGGAATAGCTTTGATCGGGAATCTTCCACTTGGATTTACCTCCAACCGGGAGATAATCGACTCGGCAACGCTTTATTCGGAGACTCTCTACTCGAAAATGATCATTCCTACTCGGAAATGATCATTTTTGAGTCGGAATTCAGTCCTCCTAGAATTCTTTCCACTTGCGCTTTGGTCTTCTTGTTTCTTTATCATTTGATGGTCGTTTTTCTCTTGTTATTGACCCTTGGATTATCTTTGTACTTGTTCCTTAATTTTATTAATTTCTGTAAAATAAAATACCCAAGTAGAATATAGTGGAAAGAAAGCAAAAATCACAAAAATTAAGGAAATACAGTGCATAATGATTAAAATCCTAAGCAAACTAATTCTAATTTATTGTGTTATAAAACACTTATCAAAATACCCCAAACCAAAACATTGCTTGTCCTTAAGCAATTACCATATTCACATGATAAAATACAGAAAACACTAAGCTCAGCAAACTAAGGAATCTAAAATAGAGAAAAAGATTTATTCAAATGCCAATATTAATTTTCTTATATGAATCAATTTTCATTATCAAGACAGAGGATACTCTTCTCTCAATTTTCACTCAAAGGGTTTCATGGTTTGTGTATCACTCAGATCATCATAGTCAAAAAATATTACCCTAAGCTTGTTAATAAACCAGAAACTTCACAGTTCAGATAGAAAATATGTCAAAGTCTAAAGGTCTTTCAAAGGTTGTAACGTGGCCTTGGGTTGTATTATCAAGGTAGGAATTTCAAGAAAAATGGAATACAAAAGGGCTTAAACAGTCATGAATGATTCAAATTATCATCATAAATTTAACAAAGCAAATTTTTGAACTTTTATGGACTTTTTGGAATTCATTCAATATCATCCTTTTGATTTTCTTTTCTTTTTCTTGCTTTTCTTTTCATTCAATACCATATTTTTCTTAAGTCCTTTTTGTATTTCTTTGCTCCACTAAATTTCCAACTTTTTTACCATTAAGAGAAGATCAATCAATGAAAGGCTTCAAAGAAAATTTTTCACTTTCAGGCTCAAAAGGGGCAATTAGGGGTCAAATTATGCAAAAATTCTAAGGCTTAAGAATAAGGCCTAATTGTGCCTTTATCATCCTAAGACATATAATCAAAAACCATTTTGAATTGGTTGAAAAACAAGTTCTAGAATATTAATGACTATGAGATTCACTCAATCAAGAAGATATAGGTTTTGAAAATTTGTTTGATAAATAACCCATTTTGGCTCAAGTCTAACCATGGAAAGTCTTTTCAAAGAAAATTTTAATCAAATAAAGTTCATTTAGACATTGATTTGGCATTTAAACAATCAAATTTTGAAAATTTTACTCAAAATTTTGGGGTCCTTAGATACTTAGCCTTGTGTTCAAAGTAAATTTATCATATAATCATGGTAAATTACAAGATTACAAACAAAACAAGGAAAAACACATGCATGAAAAATATAACAATCACATAACGTAAACAAAATAGTTAAGTTTTCTTATCTATCACCCCAAACCAGAATTTGACATTGTCCTCAATGTTAAAATGGATGATAAAAGGATAAGAAAACTTACCTGTAGTAACCCCAATCCAGCATTTGACATAGTTGGTTTTTTTTTTAAAGCTTAAAATGAAACAACAACTTTTTATAGGGTTACCTCCCTATCAGTGCTAAGTTTTAAGTCTTCAGCCAAACTTCTCACCGTTTGGATTTACTCATCAGGAGCATCAAACAAGTCCAAGTCACTTGCTTGTTGTATTGGTTGACCTGTCAAGTAGTGGTTTACTCTCTATCCATTTACCCTAAATGTACCACATTTCTCGCTCTATAGTTTGACAGCTCCAAAGGGAAAAACTTTTGTTACCTTGAATGGTCCTGACCATCGGGATCTCAGTTTACTAGGAAAAAGCTTCAATCTGGAATTAAAGAGTAAAACCATATCACCTGGATTAAATGTTCTCCGTTGGATGTGACGATCATGCCATTGTTTGGTTTTTTCTTTATAAATTCTGGCATTTTCGTATGCATCTAGACGGAGTTCTTCAAGCTCATTTAATTCTAACAACCTACGTTTACTTGCAGCCTTATGATCAAAGTTAAGAGTTTTAACAGCCCAAAAAGATTTATATTCTAGTTCAACAAGTAGATGACAGGGCTTCCTATATACTAGCTTAAAAGGTGTAGTTCCAATGGGAGTTTTGTATGCGGTTCGATACGCCCATAAGGAATCGTCTAACTTAATAGACCAATCCTTACATGATGTATTCACCACTTTTTGAAGAATATTTTTAATTTCCCGATTGGATACCTCAACTTGTCCACTAGTTTGTGGGTGATAAGATGTAGCAACCTTATGCCTAACTCTATATTTCTTTAGAAGGGTCTGAAAAGTTTTCTTAATAAAATGAGACCCTCCATCACTTATAACACATTTTGGGACCCCAAACCTTGGAAATATTATTTTCTTAAAAAGTTTAATAATAGTCTTAGCATCAGAATGGGGTGAAGCAATGGCTTCTACCCATTTTGACACATAGTCAACTGCCACTAATATGAATTGATTTCCAAAAGAGAAAGGAAAAGGTCCCATAAAATCAACACCCCACATATCAAACAATTCAACTTCTAAAATGGTATTCAATGGCATTTCATGTCTCTTACCAATGTTACCTGTTCTTTGGCAAGCATCACAAGTTAGAACATGTTATTCAAGTGGCCTCAATAGTCAAGAGGGGGGGTGAATTGAATTTTTAAAACTTTTAGTTGGAATGCCTTTGAACTTGATTCTTATGTTCAAATTTACAAGATTATGCAAGTGAAATCAAGTTTAATGAAATATGCAAGGCAAAACAAAGGTAAATATAGCTGAGATAATTTGACAAACACTTGGTGTGCAGTATTCAAAGTTTACCAAATTAAACAAGTTTAAGTATGCAAGCCACAATCAATCAACACAAGCCAATTAAGCACATTATATGAAAGTAAAAGAGTAGGGAAGAGGAGCTTGCAAACCGATTTAACGAGTTCCACCAATCCGGTGTACGTCTCGCCTCTAAGCAACCCACTTTGAGGATTTCCACTATTGTAGACTAGAGATACAACTTTGAGCAATTACGGCTTCCTAGTGTCCCACACTCAAGAACCCAATCCTCACAAGTATAAGGGCACCCCACCCAATCTCTCAATCTCACAATATCCCAAAGATTGAACCCCATCCTTTGTAACCACTCAACCTAGAGTGAACAACTACTCAATCTAGAGTGAACTTTGGTGTTTGGTGTTTACAAGCAAGTGACTCTCTAAATAGAGTAGATGTATAAGTGAAGGTTCTATCAAATCTATAACTTTCAAGAAGAGAGAATATGCAAATGAAAATTCAGAATATACAAGAATAAGGGCTTACTAAGCACAAGAGTAAGTAAAGAGTGATAGCTTCTTGTTGTGTATTTTGTGCTTGAGTTCCTCTTGTATTTATAGAGTCATTTCTGAGCTTTGGTGAGTGCCTTGGTCTTCCTAGCCGTTGCATGTAGTGGGTGTCTGAAGGAGTGGTGGAGAAATGTGCTGGTTTCCCACTAATATGTGTTTTCCCACTATCGTAATTGATTATGCTTTAAGGTGTACTCGATTACACTTTGAATTTTTCATCTCTATTCGCTATGTAATCGATTAGTTCCCATTGCCTAATCGATTAGATTCAAGTTAAAAGCTTGGTAATCGATTGAACTTTGCCTTGTAGTCGATTAGCAGTGATAACTGATGCATTTAATTTAGCTTCATAGCTTTTTAATCGATTATATAGTCATAGTAATCGATTAGCTTAATTCTAATAGCCTTCTAATCGATTGGCTGAATTCTCTTAATCGATTAGCTGTTATACCTGATACCTTTAATGCCATTTTTGGTTTTGGTAATCGATTAAGCTGTGTATGTAATCGATTATTGTAGTTCCAGTAGCTTTCTAATCGATTGTCTGAAGTATGGTAATCGATTAGCTTATTGTTCTGATGCAGATGTTCCAAAACAGAAGCTGCCTAATCGATTAGCTGAGGATCCCTAATCGATTATGTGCGTAGTTTTTCTGGGTCTGATTCCATATCTTTGTTTTTGTAAGGAATTCTTCAAGAGTTCTTTGTCATTATCAAAATCATTAAACCTGTGATCACATTCAAAACACATTCTCCCCCTTTTTGATGATGACAACAATGTTCATCTCTTGAGGGTTGTTAGTTTAAACAACAATCTTTATCTCTAATTTTATTTATGCAAAAACATTTGAATTCTACATAAAATCTTTATCAGATTTTCTGAGTCTGCCTTATCAATTAAATGAATCATCTAATTAGATTGCAAGTTATCTCTTAAATGTTATCCCTTACAACATTAACTCTTGAAACAACTAAAACTCCCCCTATCTTTAAGAATATATGCCTTTTGTAGATATATAATACCAGATAATTAAGCATTTTTAGTAGTCAACAAGTAGATGAACACACTATTGCTTCTCCCCCTTTGTAATCATCAAAAACAATAAAGCAATGATAGTCATATGAAGAAAGACAAAATTTTTATTCATGAAAACTAAAGGGAAAGTACATTAAGGAAATGATGAAAAACTGAAGCATAAAAATAGAAAGCACAATGATCAAAGCATAAAAAATGGATCTAGTTAACCGGGTTGAAAAATCTAAGTTCAGAGATTTGATGTGACAGCTCCTCATAACATTGTTGCATCAACTCAAAATGTTGCTGCTCAGTCATGAAAAATTCTTGAAGAGAGGTTTCAAGACGGTCGAAGCGGCGGTCAAGGTGAGCATAGAGAGATGCAAATGGATCAACAAGGGCAGATGATGAAGCTTGAGTTGTAAAAGGAGGAGGGGCTAGCTTATCAGCAGAAGCTTCATAGGGAATGTTGGCATAATAGCCTTCCATCCTTGAATACCATGCTCCGTTCAGAAAAACAAGACCCATCTTGGTTAGGTGGTGAGTGCCAATGCAAGCTTTTGGAGGCACTTTTTTTGACAACTCTCCAGCCAAGTCTACTCCACAATGTTTGAATATTTTGGTGAGTAGAATGGCATATGGAAGCTTTTGTTGGTCTTTTGCGTGGCGCATGTGGAAGTTGACTAGTTGAACCCAGTTTATCTCTTTGTGGTTCAGCATAGCCCACATTAAGAGGACATCATCCTCTTCCACTAGAGCATAGTTCCCACCACGGGCAACCAACATCTTGACCAGAAAAAAGTGTAGGAGGCAATTATTCATGGTCAGATGTCCCACCAGCTTGTGGTTGCTCCTTGGTCGATCAGCCTTCCACAAGGATTGATGAGCAGTTAGAGTATTGAAGCCCCATTCATCTTCAGGTTCTCCTCCGTCAAATTCAGCATCGTTAAGTGGCAGCAGAGAGATTTCTGCAAACTGGGCGTTGGTGAGCTTGATGGTCATATTTTTAACCTTTGATTCGATCACCCCATTAACAAGTTTGAGGTTGCAGTAGAAAACGCGGATGAGTTCAGGATAGTATTGCTCTTCCTTAAGGGTGAGGAAAGGAAAAAGGTTGTAGTGGTGGAGGCATTGAGTAAAGGTGAGGCTATGGTTGTCAAATGTTTCAGTAATGGTGTAGTGGGGGATCATGATGTCTTTCTCAGAGAAATTGTTAATGAAGTGTTGAAGGTCTCTAGGAGAAGAGAAGAACCTAGAGAAGTCTAAGGGGTTGTTGGCTTGGGCCATAGAGGACCTAGCTCTCTTGACTGTGCGGGAGGAAGACATGGTGAGGAATATAGAGAAAAAGATGAAGAGAAGAAGAGAGTTCTTGAGAGGTTTGAGAGATTTGAAGAGGAAAGAGGTAGTGTAAAATGAAAGGGTGAAGAGAGGTGTATTTAGAGAGAAAAACTAGGTTTAGGAAGGAGTGAGGTGAGTTAAATGAGGGGGAATACGAGCAGACCTCGGGAACCACTGTTGGACTGTTACAGTTCCGATGCTAATCGATTACGAGGATGAGGTAATCGATTAGCTTACTGTTTTTGGGGAATTTGAATCGTTTCACACAGCGAGTAATCGATTATGGGAGTTGAGTAATCGATTAGTGAAGAAACAGAAACGTCCTAATCGATTAAGAGAGTCTGGTAATTGATTAGTGGAAAGATGAAATGTTCTGGACCTGAAACAGAGGCTTTGTAATCGATTATGGATCAAGAGGTAATCGATTATGCATAAAATAGAAGCTTTATAATCGATTAGATATCAATGAGTAATCGATTATCAACGAAATAGAGGCTTATTAATCGATTAAGAAATGCTACGTAATCGATTATATAGTTCAAAAATTAACAATTTATGCAGTTTTCACACAGGAAGGTTATAATTTCAATGAATCATACCACAGATAATAACCAACTCATATAAACATGCTATACAACAATGTTCTTATCAAAATACTTCATCAAGAATTCCCAATTCTCTTCTAATGTGAATGAATTGCTCTTTCGCTAATGGTTTGGTGAATATGTCTGCTAATTGTTTAGAGGTATCAACATGTTCAAGCACACAATCACCCTTTAAAACATGGTCTCTAATAAAATGATGCCTTATTTCAATATGTTTAGTCCTAAAATGCATGACAAGATTTTTGGATATATTTATGGCGCTAGTGTTATCACATTTGAGAGGCACATGATCTAACATAACTCCAAAGTCTAGAAGTTATTGTCTCATCCAAAGGATTTGAGCACAACAGCTACCAGCTACAACATATTCTGCCTCAGTTGTTGATAGTGCAACACTCACTTGTTTCTTGCTATGCCAAGATACAAGAGAACTACCAAGCAAGTGGCATGTTCCACTAGTGCTTTTCCTGTCAAGTTTACATCCTGCAAAATTTGAATCAGAGTATCCTACTAAAATGCATTCGGCCCCTTTGGGGTACCATAGACCAACATTTTGAGTACCCACAAGATATTTCAAAATTCTTTTCACAGTAGTGAGATATGATTCTTTAGGACATACTTGATATCTAGCACACATGCACACAGTAAACATAATATCAGGCTTATTAGCTGTTAAGTAAAGTAAGGAGCCAATCATACCTCGGTATTTAGTTATTTCGACATCCTTACCCTTCTCATCTTTGTCTAAGTAGCAAGATGTACTCATGGGTGTATTTATTTCGTTTGCTTTGTCCATTTTAAACCTTTTGAGTAGCTCTTTACAATATTTTGTTTGACTAATGAACGTTCCCTCATTAGTTTGTTTGATTTGTAATCCAAGAAAGAAGGTGAGTTCTCCCATCATGGACATTTCAAATTCATCTTTCATGATCTTGGCAAACTCTTGACAAAGAATTTCATTAGTAGCACCAAATATTATGTCATCAACATAAACTTGTACTAAAAGAATGTTATTGTTTTTGCGTTTTATAAAAAGGGTAGTGTCAACCTTTCCTCTTTCAAAACTATTTTCTAAAAGAAATTTGCTAAGTCTTTCATACCAAGCTCTTGGAGCTTGTTTCAAACCATATAAAGCTTTTCTGAATTTAAAAACATGGTTTAGAAATTTGTGATTTTCAAAACCGGGAGGTTGATCTACATAGACTTCTTGAATATAGCCATTTAGAAAAGCACTTTTGACATCCATTTGATAAAGCTTAAAATCCATACAACAAGCAAAAGCTAATAGTAATCTTATGGCTTCTAATCTAGCTACGAGAGCATACGTTTCTTCATAGTCTATCCCTTCTTCTTGATTATATCCTTTAGCAACTAATCTAGCTTTGTTTCTTGTTATTATGCCATTCTCATCTAGCTTATTTCTAAAAACCCATTTTGTTCCTATTATTTGGTGATCATTGGGTTTTGGCACTAGTTCCCAAACTTTATTTCTTTCAAATTGATTTAACTCTTCTTGCATGGCCAACATCCAATGTTCATCAATAATAACTTCATCAATGTTTTTGGGTTCTATTTGTGATACAAACGCTAGGTGATTACAAGTATTTCTAATAGCATTTTGAGTACTTACACCTTGAGTCATTTGTCCTATGACTTTGTCTAATGGGTGATCTTTCAATGTGATCCATTGATGTGGTTCCTCATTTTGTGTTGTTTCTTCTTTCTTGTTGATTTCCTCCTCTTCATTCAAGTGCATTTCTTGAAGTGCACCTGCAAGATCATCAACATCTTCCTTTCTCGGAGGGTTATGGCTATTTTTATTAAATTTAACATGAATAGATTCTTCAATGGTATTTGTGCGTTTGTTGAAGATTCGATAAGATTTACTAGATTGAGAGTACCCTAGGAAGATTGCTTCATCAGCTTTAGCATCAAACTTACCTAGATTATCTTTTCCATTATTGAGCACAAAACATTTACATCCAAATATATGAAAATATGAAATGTTGGGTTTTCTACCCTTGTAAAGTTCATAGGGGGTTTTCTTTAGGATAGGCCTTATTAAACATCTATTCATAACATGACAAGCGGGATTTACCGCATCGGCCCAAAAATGTTTTGCAATATTGTTTTCATTTAACATGGTTCTTGCAAGCTCCACCAACGATCTATTTTTCCTTTCTACTACTCTATTTTGTTGTGGAGTTCTAGGAGCTGAAAAATTATGATTTATACCATGTTTTTCGTAAAACTTTTCAAAAGATTAATTTTCGAATTCTCCCCCATGATCAGTTCTAATGGATGTAATTTTTGAATTTTGCTCATTTTGGATAATCCTAGCAAGTTTCTTAAATGCATGATATGCTTCATTCTTATGAGCAAGAAACAAGGTCCATGTATATCTAGAGTAGTCATCTACAATTACTAGACCATAGTAATTACCACTAAAGCTTTTGATTTTGGAGGGTCCAAAAAGATCCATGTGCAAAAGTTGTAAAGGCTTTTGGGTGGAAACAATGTTTTGAGATTGAAAGGATGCCTTTACTTGTTTTCCCTTTTGACATGCATCACAAAATTTGTTTTCAAATTTAAGCTTAGGTAAACCAATTACTAATTCTTTAGAAACAAGTTTATTCAAATGGTCTACATGTATATGAGCTATTCTTCTATGCCATAGCCAAGTTTTATCCTCTCTAGTCATGAAGCATTGTACATCATTTGAAGACAAACTATCCATATCAATCATGTAAATATTATCAATTCTTTGGCCTACAAACTTAACTTCCTTATTAGTCTTATGCTCAATTATGCAACAATTTGATTCAAACAAAACTCTATATCCTTTGTCACATAATTGACTAATGCTAAGTAAGTTGTGTTTAAGACCTTCAACATTTACCAATGTTTCCAATGCCTAGAATCCTTCCTTTGGTGTTGTCTCCATAGGTGATACTTCCTTTTCTTTTGGGAGTGAATGATGTAAATTTGCTTATGTCTCCCGTCATATACTTTGAACACCCACTATCCAAATACCAATAGGTGTTGATTGCCTTGAAGCATACCTACAAAACAAAATCAGTTTAGAGAACTAGGTACCCATTTTATGTTGGGTCCTTTAAGGTTAGCTTGTGGTAATTTCCCTTTGGGAACCCACACCTTTCTTATAACCTTTGGCCCTAATTTTCTAACATTGCAATTTAAAGAGTTATGACCTTTGAGTCCACAATGGTTGCATTTCATAAAGGGCGAAGATGATCTCATAGGAGGTATAAAAAAGTTGTTGTAATGCTTTTCCTTTTTAACAGAATTGTACCCTAAACCAGTTTTGTCAAACATGCATCTTTGATTTCCAAGTAGTACGTTCAGATTATCTCTACCGTTTGTAAACTTCTCTAAGGTTTTGTTTAGATCTAGGACTTTGTTTTCTAGATCAACACATTTCTTAGCAAAATCACACGGTTTACTCTTGGAGCATGTTTGAGCATTTTCCAATTCTTCCTTTAAGCATTCATTCTCTTTGCAAACCTCCATAAGGTGTATCTCTAGAGTGTCACTAGTTTTTCTAGACATCTTAAGTCTATTGGATACTTTTACAAATTTATCATACAATTCCTCTAGAGCATCAAGTAATTCATCCTTATCTAAGTCATGGAAATTTACCTCATTATTTTCTTCTTGGTGGTTGGCCATGAGGCAAAGGTTTGCTTCTTTATTTTCTGAGTCATCCGAGCTGCTTATCTCGTTTTCATCCCAGGATATATATGCTCTCCTTCTTCCTCTTTTCTCTTTGCCCTTTTTCTTGAGATTTGGGCAGTCCGCTTTGAAGTGCCCCTCCTTGCCACATTCAAAACAATTAGGTGAGGAAGAATTTTCCTTAGTGATAGGTTTCTTACTTGGGTTTTTGAAGCTTCTTTGGAAGCGTTTGCTTTTCATGAATTTCCCAAAGCGTTTCACAAATAGTCCAAACTCTTCTTCTTCATCAAGTTCACTTCTGGATTCTTCTTCATTTATGGAAGTGGCCTTGAGAGCGAGTCCCTTTTTCTTGGAAGATTTTTCTTCCTCTTCCGTAATCTTCAATTCTTTCAGCTCTTGTTCCTGTTCCTGCAACTTACCAAATAATGTGGCAAGAGACATCTCGTTTATGCTAGGAGATTGTTTGATGGCGATAACTAGCGGTTGCCATTCTCTGTTAAGACTTTTCAACACTTTATGAATGAGCTCTTTGTTAGTGTAAGTCTTTCCAAGTGTAATAAATTGATTAATGATGAGAGTGAACCGTTTTTGCATATCAACAATTGATTCATGAGAGTTTAATCTAAAGCACTCATATTGACTAGTTAGTGTACTAATTTTAGAGTCTTTAACATCATTTGTACCTTCATGGGTTACTTGAAGAGTATCCCACATTTCCTTGGCGGATTTACAATTCATTATTCTAAAAAATTCATCTGGACCTAATGCCATAGTGATGAGATTTTTAGTCTTATAGCCATATTGCACTTTCTTTTCTTCTTCACTAGTCCATTCCTCTATAGGTTTTTCAACACTTTTATCATTGACAATATGCATGGGTGTATAAGGACCATTTTCAATGGCATTCCAAACTTTAAAATCAACAGATTGAATAAATATTTTCATTCTTTCTTTCCAAAAGGTATAGCCTTCTCCATTGAAAGCGGGAGGTCTGTTTATAGCACCACCCTCGGGAAAGAGGTTTTGAGAACTTGAGGCCATTTGTTCTCTTGAAGCTGTTAAGCTTGTTCTACCAAGAGTCAAGCTTTGATACCACTTGTTATTCAAGTGGCCTCAATACTCAAGAGTGGGGGTGAATTGAGTTTTTAAAACTTTTAGTTGGAATGCCTTTGAACTTGATTCTTATGTTCAAATTTACAAGATTATGCAAGTGAAATCAAGTTTAATGAAATGTGCAAGGCAAAACAAAGGTAAATATAGCTGAGACAATTTGACAAACACTTGGTGTGCAATATTCAAAGTTTACCAAATTAAACAAGTTTAAGTATGCAAGCCACAATCAATCAGCACAAGCCAATTAAGCACAGTATATGAAAGTAAAAGAGTAGGGAAAAGGAGCTTGCAAACCGATTTAACGAGTTCCACAAATCTGGTGTATGTCTCGCCTCTAAGCAGCCCACTTAGAGGATTTCCACTATTGTAGACTAGAGATACAACTTTGAGCAATTACGGCTTCCTAGTTTCCCACACTCAAGAACCCAATCCTCACAAGAATAAGGGCACCCCACCCAATCTTTCAATCTCACAATATCCCAAAGATTGAACCCCAACCTTTGTAACCACTCAACCTAGAGTGAACAACCACTCAATCTAGAGTGAACTTTGGTGTTTGGTGTTTACAAGCAAGTGACTCTCTCAATAGAGTAGATGTATAAGTGAAGGTTCTCTCAAATCTATAACTCTCAAGAAGAGAGAATATGTAAGTAAAAATTCAGAATATACAAGAATAAGGGCTTACTAAGCACAAGAGTAAGTAAAGAGTGATAGCTTCTTGTTGTGTATTTTATTCTTAAGTTCCTCTTGCATTTATAGAGTCATTTCTGAGCTTTGGTGAGTGCCTTGGTTTTCCTAGCCGTTGCATGTAGTGGGTGTCTGAAGGAGTAGTGGAGACATGTGCTGGTTTCCCACTAATATATGTTTTCCCACTATCATAATCGATTATGCTTTAAGGTGTAATCGATTACACTTTGAATTTTTCATCTCTGTTCGTTATGTAATCGATTAGTTCCCATTGCCTAATCGATTAGATTCAAGTCAGAAGCTTGGTAATTGATTGAACTTTGACTTGTAGTCGATTAGCAGTGATAACTGATGTATTTAATTTAGCTCCGTAGCTTCGTAATCGATTATATAGTCATAGTAATCGATTAGCTTAATTCTAGTAGCCTTCTAATCGATTGGCAGAATTCTCTTAATCGATTAGCTGTTATACCTGATACCTTTAATGCCATTTTTGGTTTTGGTAATCGATTAAGCTGTGTATGTAATCGATTATTATAGTTCCAGTAGCTTTCTAATCGATTGTCTGAAGTGTGGTAATCGATTAGCTTATTGTTCTGATGCAGATGTTCCAAAATAGAAGCTACTTAATCGATTAGCTGAGGATCCCTAATCGATTATGTGCGCAGTTTTTCTGGGTCTGATTCCATATCTTTGTTTTTGCAAGGAATTCTTCAAGAGTGCTTTGTCATTATCAAAATCATTAAACCTGTGATCACATTCAAAACACAGAACATACTTATCCCAATAGTAGTGTTTAACATCTGCAAAAAACTTTTTCCTTTGCTGAAAGCTAAGATCAGGAGGTAAGATACCACATGCAAGAAAATTTACAAAATCAGCATACCAAGGAACACGTTGGATACTAAGACTCAAGAGTTGTTCATCCAGAAAAGATTCATTGATGGGAATATTATCTGTTTCTTCTTTTTTAGATGTCAACCTAGATAGGTGGTCAGTGACCAAGTTCTCAGTACCCTTCTTATCCTTAATTTCTAAGTCAAATTCTTGCAATATTAGAATCCACCTAATTAACCTCGACTTTGCTTCCTTCTTATTCAATAGATACTTAATGGCAGAGTGATTAGTGTAAACAATAACATGTGAACCCACCAAGTAAGATCTAAATTTATCAAAAGCAAAGACAATAGCTAACAGTTCTTTTTCAGTTGTGGCATAATTTACCTGAGCATCATCTAGCGTCCGACTGGCATAATGAATTACATGGAGCTTTTTATCCTTTCGTTGCCCCAACACAGCCCCCACTGCTCATATCACTCACATCACACATCAACTCAAACGGGAGTTTCCAATCAGGTGGTTGCACGATGGGGGCAGAGATTAAAGCTTGCTTAATCCTGCAAAAAGCTTCCATACAAGATGAATCAAAATTGAAAGGCACATCCTTACCCAGAAGAGTTGTAAGAGGCTTTGTGATTTTGGAGAAATCTTTAATGAACCGACGGTAAAACCCTGCATGTCCAAGAAAACTCTGAATACCTTTCACATTTATAGGTGGAGGCAATTTTTCAATCACTTCCACTTTAGCCTTATCAACTTCTATACCTCTCTCAGACACCAGGTGTCCAAGAACTATGCCTTCTCTTACCATAAAATGGCATTTTCCCCAATTTAAGACCAGATTGGTCTCTTCACAACGCTGCAAGACTTGGCATAAATTTGTTAAACAATTATCAAAATCCAAACCATGCACTGAAAAATCATCCATAAAGACTTCCATCATATTTTTAATAAGGTCAGAAAAAATTGCTTGCATACACATTTGAAAAGTCGCAGGTGCATTACACAAACCAAATGGCATACGCCTATAAGCATAAGTTCCATAAGGGCAAATGAAGGTAGTCTTTTCTAGATCAGATGGATGAATGGGAATTTGATTAAAACTTGAATACCCATCCAAATAACAGAAATAAGAGTGTTTCGCAAGTCTTTCAAGCATCTGATCAATGAAAGGGATAGAAAAATGATCTTTTTTCATGGCGCTATTTAACTTTCTATAATCAATACACATGCGCCAACCAGAGACAATCCTAGTAGGAATCAAGTTATGTTTATCATTTTTAATCACAGTTATTCCCCCTTTTTAGGCACCACATGAACAGGACTTACCCATTTACTACTATCAACAGGATATATGACTCCAGCATCAAGCAATTTCAAAATTTCCTTTTTAACCACTTCTTGCATTTTTGGATTTAATCTCCTAAGTGGTTCTACTATGGGCCTACTTTCATCTTCTACAGTAATCCTGTTGATCCGGTCTCAATACCGGTATCCGATCTGCTATACATATTTCAACGTCTTTGATAAGACATCTACGTGTAACCGGTGTCATCGGTATACATCCGAACTGTAATTCCGTATCAGGCGTTCTCCCTATACCGGTTGTTCAGGATAACACCATGACATCGGACAATACACACGTCACTGTGCTAATGACAAGGATTGTTGCTACAGGGATCGATCAATAATTCCCTACACTACGAGCCAAATTTTGCTCACGGGAATGGTCAACTTGTTCCCTAATCCTAGTCTACATTCTCTACGCTCAATATAAAATAGCCACTTGACCCAATCATGCAGGTAAGTGCGCAATATAATAATGCTAATGGGAGTTGGTGGTTCCCCACCAACGAGTCCTCGTTAATCGAGCCAATCAGGTATATGAACTCACTTCATGATTGAAGTGGGGGATCATCTTCAGCTCTTTTACGACTGATTACTCTCTGAATACATTCCTTACCTGGAATATAATCACTGACTTGAGCGTCGGAGAATCTTTGCAGGTGACACCACCATTCGCCCACTTCAACGCGTTAGGTCGGTGTGAAGGATCTCCAGGACGCCCAATCCGCTCTCCTCATTCAAGGACAACGGATACATACATCGGATACACATACATCCGGTCTATTAGACGGTATTGACATACTATTCGTGACTGGCTTGAGATCGGATCTCTTGACCCTGGTCCAGGACAGATCACCTGTGCATACAAAGAGAAGGACTAATTCCTTTGATATCATCCATTATATAACCTATTACCTTTCTATACAACCTAAGTTGTTTCAAAAGTTTTTCAGTTTCACATGGATTCAATTCAGCATTAATAATCATAGGATATATGGAATTAGGACCAAGAAACTCATACCTTAAAGAAGCTGGTAAAGGCTTTAATTCCACATTGGGGCTTACCACTTTGTCATCTATGACCTCAGTATCATGTTTTAGTGGGGTCTCAGAGTAATCAGATGTTTCTGTCAACTCAATCATGAAAACAGTTTCAAGTGGGTCATTAGGAAGGGTTGCTTCCTTTACCACTTGTTCAACAAAATCCACACTACAGTAAACATCATTATAAGGTTTTTCTAAAACATTTTTCAAGTTAAAATCAACCTTTCAATCTCCAACAGTTAGAGACAACTTACCATTCTTGACATCGATCACAGCACCTGCAGTTGCTAAAAATGGTCTGCCTAAAATAATAGGAATCAAAGAATCTTTGTCCATTTCAAGCACAACAAAGTCAGCAGGTATAAAAAATTTTCCTACCTTAATAGGAACGTCCTCTAAAATTCCTATAGGATATTTTACAGATCTATCAGCCAATTGCAAAGACATCCTAGTAGGTTTCAGCTCACCCAATCCTAACTTTTCAGCAATAGATAATGGCATTAAACTCACACTCGCTCCTAAATCACACAATGCTTTATCTATATTCATTTCACCAATCATACAAGGAATAGAGAAACTACCTGGATCTTGGAGCTTAGGTGGAAGCTTTCTTTGAATTAGAGCACTGCACTCTTCAGTAACTGCAACTGTACAATCTTCCTCCAGTCTTCTTTTATTGGACAAAATGTCCTTCAGGAACTTTGCATATGTGGGCATTTGCTGGAAAGCATCTGTGAAGGATATATTGATATATAATTTCTTTAAAACATCAAAAAATTACCAAATTGTTTGTCCAACTTTGCTTTAGCCAAGCGCTAAAGAAATGGAATAGGAGGTTGATATGCCTAACCTCCTCCTTCTTTTCTTATGGTTTCTCTTCTTCAATCACTGGATGAGATGAAGATTCATCCACTTTCTTTTCCTCCTTTGCAGTCTTACCAACTGGCCCATTATATTGAGTACCACTCCTAAGAGTGACAGCCATGGTTTGGTTGGATAGTCCAGCCTCTAGTTTTCCAGGAAATGTTCCCGGTGCTCTTTGAGAGTAGGAGGCTTGTTGGGCAATTTAATTTTCCAGTATTTTGTTATGGGTGGCAAGAGAGTCCACTTTTGAAGCCAAGTTTTTTATTGCATCAGAGAATTCATCATTTTGTTTAAGTTGAGTAGCCACAAATGTCTCCATCAAGGATTCTAGCTTTGATTTTTGTGGAATATAGGTTCCTTGTTGAGGTTTGTAGTTACTTTGATTACCTTGGAATTGAGGTGTCCTATTTTGGAAGCTAGGTGGACCTTGTGGAGGTCTGTAGTTACCTTGATAATTTCCACCATAGTTTCTAATAGCATTCACCTGATGCATTTCTTGTTCTTGATTAAGGGTCATTGCTAAATGGCAGTTTGTAGCTCCATGTCCTGAAACACCATAAACTTCACAAACGATATTAGTAGCACCTGTTGACCCTATTTTATCAAGTTTTAATGTTAATGCTTCAACTTTGGCAGAAAGTAGGGAAAGAGCATCAACAGAGTACTTACCTGGTGTTTTAGCAGGTAATCCTCTCTCAAAGTTCCACTGTTGAGTGTTTTGAGCTATTTCCTCAATCAGGTTCTCAGCTTCATCAACCTTTTTACTCATGAAGGCTCCTCCAGCTGCAGCATCTAAAGAGATCTTTTGTATGGAAGTTAGTCTATTATAGAAAATATGGATTGTCAACCACCTTTCTATCCCATGGTGAGGACATTCTCTTAGCAACTCCTTGTATCTTTCCCAGGCTTCATACAAGGATTCATCATCTTTTTGTGAGAAATTTATGATTTGTTTTCTCAGCACATCGGTCTTGTTCCTTGGGTACCATTTATTGATAAAAGCACTGGACAATTGTTCCCAAGTTATGATGGATCCTTTAGGAAGAGAGTATAACCACGCCCTCGCTTTATCTCTTAAGGAGAAAGGGAAGAGTCTCAAGCGAATGGCATCATTGGTGGCTCCGTTCATCTTCAGGGTGTCATAGTATTCAAGAAAAATTTGAAGGTGAAGATTTGGATCTTCAGAGGGTAATCCTCCGAATTGGTTCTGTTGAACCATTTAGAGTAATGAAGGCTTCAATTCAAAATTGTTAGCCTCCACTGTGGGTCTAAGGATGCTAGATCCTTTTCCATTTGTACTTGGAGCGGCAAAATCTCTTAAGGCTCTGTTTTGGTCTGCCATTTGTTTTTCTTTTTGTTGTTTTTGTTGTTTTTGTTGTTTTCTTAAAGCTCTAAGGGTACGTTCTATCTTAGGGTCAAATCCTAAGTTTAGATCGACACTACGGCTTCGTCGCATAAAAAGAAAATAAATGACAAATAAAATAAACAATTACAAAAATAAAACAACAACAGATACACAAAATAAAGAACAAAATACAAAGTAACAAACAAAATAAAAATAAAGAAAAATATAAAAAGAAACAAACAAAACAAAAAAAATATTAACAAGTATGATCTAATCGAATTTCAATATTGCCGATATTTGAGGGACAACAGTCCCCAGCAACGGCGTCAAAAACTTGACAGGAACCGTAAGCGCACGGGTTATGTCGCGTAATATAAAAGATTATCGTCTCCACATGGACTGTGTTCAAAGTACCAGCATATTGAAATTTAATTATCCACACAATTGATTTTTAATGTTTTTGTAAAATAAAACACAAATTAAAAATAAATTTAGAAACAAAATTTACTTGACACTTAAAAATCAAAGTTGAGAGTATCTTGGGACTTCGGGAGATCAAGACTCTATTTTATGTTAATGAATTTTAACTTTTCATAAATAAGAATCAAATTAAGTTTTCCAAGGCAGATTTTCCTTAAGCTAATTAATATGTTCCTCTTGGAATCCTATTAATGTATCTAACCTATGGAAGCACTGCTTAATCCTTAGAAAAGGCCCATTATCGTTTTGTGAAAATCCCTTATTTATTCCCCAAAAGATTTTGAATACTTTCACGGTTTTACCGAGGTCACAAAAAGTATTTCAAAACCTTAGGCTTAGTTCAAAAACTTTCCAGTAACAATAAATCTCTCGATTCTATTAATTACTAAAACTTACTAATATACCCGCAAGTATATAGTTTTATCACTTAGGTTCTTGTTAGGAATCATTAAGAGCATTAAGCATTCTTTGAACTAAATGGAAAATAGAAATTTATTTAATTCAAAGTCAAAATAACATTATCATAAAATATTATCACACCCCCTTCATCCCAAGATAATTAATTTAATTACTCATGAAATAATTCAAATTCATATACATGATGGAAAAATAAAACATACAAGACATGGTAAAAATAAAGACTTACGGGTTTCTCCAAAAGCCCAAAATAATTTTACCACTGTATTTCCTTGTTGCAATATTCCTCCAACAATTACAAATTGCAACACTCAATTTCACAATCCTCACAACTCTTACACAAAATAAAATAAAGAAAAAGAAAATAAAAAGAGAAAGAAATGGAACAGAGAAGAAAACGAAGGAAAAGAAAAGAAAGGAACAAAGTGAATGAATGAGAACTGGATATCAAAAGCGATGCTGTAATGGCTTCAGATTTCCCCCTATTTATAGAAATTTGGACGTCAATAATCATGGGGAATAGCGGCTAGTGGGACTTCTTTATTATTTTCTCTTTTATCTTGTTGTCAGCTGACCCACAAGATCAACAAATCAACTTGGATGGTGCGTTGGTGTGTGATGGAGAAACAGCCTGGACCTCGACAACTATAGGGAACGACGGCTAGTGGGTTTCTCTTTCGTCTTGTTGTCAGCCGCCCCCTCATAATTCAAGGATCCACTTGGATAGTGGGAATCTAAGTCAGCATGGGCAAACGGTGGAAATTTGGAACCGGCTTTCTCCTTATGACTCAGATTAGTGCCTCAGCCAGTATCCATCTTCAGCAGGAGTTAATCCGAGCGGAACAGGTGCTCTCATACATAAAAGACCGAGTGAAAGCTTGAATTCACAGATTATTGACTCAGAAATTCCTTTCCAAGTAGCATTCATCAGGACCTCTATTGATTTGGAATTGCTTCACTCGGTGTTGCTTTGTCCGGAAATGTTACTGCATGAAGTATTCAATCAGAATTGCTTCTATCGGAGGTGCTTTGCTCGGAACTTGTTTTTGTTTGAAGCACTCGACCGGAATTGCTTCACTGATTGAAATATTCATTCGGAATTGTTTCAAACAGTGACTCACTCAGAGATCATTTGCTCAGAGGTACTTTTGATTGAAGCACTCGTTCAGACCCTCTTCTTTCATATGTGACCCACTCAGGATCGGGAAGTCTTCATTTAAAATTGATTCAATCGGCACCTCCAAAATGTTTCACTCGGCTATGTCTCTGGCCAACAAGTCAATCATTTTTTTGACTTAAAATTGATTCAATCAGGAACTCTTCATTCAAATGCCTCAGCCCGAGGGGTATTCCTTCGGAATCAAGGTCTTTCTTCACCCGGAAGTACATCACTAGAATTGAACCACTCGAAGAAACCTTACTCAGTGTGCATCAACCCATTCGGATGTATTCACTCGGGAGTCTGACTTGCTTTTCACTCAGAATGGCCTCAATCGTCAATCAACCCATTCGGATGTATTTACTCGGGAGTCGGCCTTACTTTTTACTCAGAAATTTGGAACTTGAGAGAATCTGGCCGAAAGAAGCTCTTTCCAGGTCAGAGTTTTGTTTGCTCAGAAATACATCTCTCGGTACCAAATCTCACTCGAGGTTAGTTTGAAACTTGAGAGAGTCTGCCCGAAAAAGATTCATTCCCGGTCGGATCTTTTCCTTGCTTGAAAAGATATTTTCTCCGAAACACACTACTCGGAAAGGCCTTTTCTTTGCTCAAAATTCCATCTTTTCCTAAACACACCACCCGGAGACATCCTTGCCTGACAAGTGTTCTTTTGAAGTTTAGAGTTTTTTCATATAGAATCAACTCACTCCGGAATCTCCACTTGGAATCAATTTTGCACAGAAAAAGCACTTTCCCCCAAATCAGACTTGCTTCAATCAGTAATCTTTCACTCGGACGAATATCTTTGGGCAGTATTTATTCAAAGTCAGTCCTTTTTTTTCACTCAGAGTGGCTGTAGTCAGGAATCTTCCACTCGGATTTATCTCGAACCGGGAAGTATTCCTTTAAGGTCAGCCATTTTTCACTCGGAATGGCTTTGATCAGGAATCTTCCACTCGGATTTACCTCCAACCGGGAGATAATCCACTTGGCAACACTTCCTTCGGAGACTCCCTACTCGGAAATGATCATTTCTGAAATGATCATTTCTGAGTCAAAATTCGGTCCTCTTAGAATTATTTCAACTTGGGCTTTGTTCTTCTTGTTTCTTTATTATTTGATGATCATTTTTCTCTTGTTATTGACCCTTGGATTATCTTTGTACTTGTTCCTTAATTTTATTAATTTCTTCAAAATAAAATACCCAAGTAGAATATAGTGGAAAGAAGGCAAAAATCATAAAAATTAAGAAAATACAGTGCATAATGATTAAAATCCTAAGCAAACTAATTCTAATTTATTGTGTTATAAAACACTTATCACTGCTCTCAAGGCCTATAAATAAAGCTGCAACTCAACCATAAAAATATAAGACACAAGGAATCAATCAAAGCAAGTCATTGTGGTTAGTGAGTCCATTTTTTGTGTAGTTTCATTTCTAAAACTCTTGGTATAAAATTTGTAAATCCTCTCTTGTTGAGAGTTAGTCATCGTGAGAGCTATTGAACTTGTACATCTACTCTATTAAAAGAGTTATCTGCTTGTAAACACAAACATCAAACACAAAGCTTCACTCTAGTTTTGAATGGTCACAAAGGTTGGGGCTCAACCTTTGGGTATTGAGAGTTTGAGAGATTGGGTGGGGTATCCTTATGCTAGTGAGGATTGAGTTCTTGAGTGTGGGACACTAGGAAGCTATAATTGCTCATAGCTTGTATCTCTAAACTTTAATAGTGGAAATCTTTCAAGTGGGTTGCTTGAAGGTGAGACGTACACCGGGGTGGTGGAACTTGTTATATTGGTTTGCAAGCTCTTCTTCTTTACTATCTTGCATTTACATATTACATCTGGCTGATGTATTGTTTTAATTGTGATTGCATTGCTTGAACTTGATTAATTTGGCTAAACTAAGATTTTGCACACCAAGTGTTTGATAAAATGCCAAAGTCAATTCTGCATATCTTTCCTATCTTATTTCTTGCATTATACTTGTTGTCTCTTGCATATTATTATCTTGTGTCAAAAGGGAATCAATTTCAAAGGCTTTTCAAGCAAAAGTTTTAAAACTCACTTCACCCTCTTCTTGAGTATTGAGGCCACTTGACTAACAATTACCAAGTAAAATGAAGTAAAGTTAGTCTTATAATCAATATATAAGCATTTTTATTTAGGTTTTATTATTTGGTATACTAGTTAGATTATTGGACATGGCCTTTATAGTCACTGTAAACCTTAGGTTTTTTTCCTTTATAATTACAGTTTCCCTTCACCTTTTTGTATAATAATAAAAAATATAATATAACAATATTATCAACGACAACAGTGCCAATGAAAAGAACAATAACAATTGGATTTAAGTAAGAAAATTTTTGTGTTGCGTCGGAGCTTAAAGAGGATGAAACTATGCATGAGATATAAACCCTAACATAACTGTTGCATCATTTGATTTTACCACTATCATGACTTTGACGCGTCTGAGTTATTGGTCATTGTGTTTTCTGACTCGACGCGTAGCCCCTTAACAACTTACTCAACTCCACAATTCAAATTTTCTAAATTCCTAAATCATAACTTAAGCTCACAAGACTGCCCCGTTTTCTCACGTTAATATATATTGTTGATTTTAAATTATATTATAATATTAGAGACCACATGTATTACAAAATTTAGAATTCCCCATCATGTGATACAAAGTTTAATCCTTATTCTAAGACAACTATAGAAGATGTTATATATAAAGGTTTATAAACGATAATCTCTTAGCTCTATATTTCAGAACAAACAATGAGTAAGGACATGGGTTTTAATTGAAATGAAACATCCTAAGCATATTTGAAGGTGACAAAACCTTTATAGTTGATACGTGCACCGCCATTTAAAATACAAGAAGAGGGTGGGTTTGAGACATATAAGATTGAAGGGTCTATGCGTTCAATGGTTTGAAATCTAGTGCAATCTAAGAACACCATCCATTAAGTGCATGGGCATGTGTTACTGATAGTCACACTCCATTCTGGTTTTCCCTGCACTTTTACTCCTGTTTGTTGTGTGCTCACAAATAATTTATGAATGGTGCATTGGCTATACCCTATAACATAACATATCGTGGAAGAAGTTGTGAAAAATGAATTAAAGAATTTAAAGTTTCATATTGGAGGAGATAGAAGAGAGAATTACCTTGACAAATGAAGACAAAGAGGAGAGCTGTGTAGAAAATTATGTTTGTTGAATAGGCCATCTCAAACTACACAAATGAAAACTTCAATTCTTGCATTTCTCTATGCAATGTGACGCTCGCCCGTGTATACACACACACACATATGAGTTGACTATGCATTTAAGTCTCAAAGCACTTTCTTACAATTAGATTATCACTGTTTGTTGGACCTTTGAACTTCATCATAGACTTCTCCAATCAAAATTCACAATAACATCCAACAAATATTTTCACAACAGAATCTTTTAATAAATGATATTTGTTTTAGTCTTACTTTCTTTAAAGTCCATACTTTCTTTCATCATAGAAGCAATATCATAGTCCATATATAGTCCAAAGACCGCAGTTAATCGATAACATTTATAATTAATCTATGAATACCATAAACAAATTAAAGGATTACTTTCTTGAAGAATTTGATTGTGTCAAAAGTTACATTAAAAGGAAATTCACCGTGTGAAGTCTAAAATCATTATATTAAATAGAGCTACAAGGCAAATGATGCATAGATACATAGTCAACGATCAATACGTATGGAAAGATATAAATATTATGTTATGCAAAGTTACTTAATCATTTTCTTAAGATGATATGTTCTATAAAAATTTAATGATATTTCAAGTAATTGTGTTTAGGAGGAGTTGCACACTTTAGCTAAATTAATTATGTAAAATTTTAATGGATATTTAATTTGTTAATTTCTGAATGATTAACTTCTCAATTCTAATTTGAAAATTTTAAATTGGTTATTTTCTTAATTTTAATATAATTTTTTTAATTTCTAAATTCTCATTTAAAATTTCTAAATTTGTTATTTTCTAAAGTCTAATTTAAAATTTCTTAATGTATTATTGCTTAAATTCTAATTTGAAATTTATAGATTAATCACTTTCCTAAAAACAATAGTTAGAAGTTTCTATTTGTTTTTATTTCATCACCTCTAAATTCAAACTTATTAGTTTTTGTATGTTTAGAATTCTAATTTAAAAGTTTCTTTTTAGAATCGTAAAATCTTATATTTCTAAAGTTGTAAATTTCTATTCTAAGGATCTCAGGTGTGAAATATTTTTGTTTAGGTTTTATTGTTAGGTATACTAGTTAGATTGTTGGACATGGCCTTCACTTGGAAGCACATAGTCTGCCGATATGGACTCCTCCATACAATCATCTCTGATAATGGTCGGTAGTTTACAAACAAAGGCTTTGTTTAATTATGCAAAAACTTGGGCATCAAACAAAGATTCTCCTCTATAAAGCACCCACAGACCAACGGCCAAGCTGAGGTAGCCAATAAGGTATCCTCCAAGAGCTTAAAAAGTGGCTCGGACTAGCCAAAGGAAGATGGGAAGAAGAGTTTCCTGGTGTTTTGTGGGCATATCATATGATCTACACTCTTTAACCCACGAGACCCCATTCTAACTCACGTATGGGGCCGATGCCATGATAACAGATGAACTAGGACAATTGTCCCTCTGACGTATTGCCTATGATGAAGAAACAAGTAATGAAGAAAGGTGTGAAGACTTGGACCTCGGCCTCGAAGAACGAGATGTTGCGTAAGTCAAAAATCTGCCCAGCGGTGGAACTCTTTACTCCAACCCCGACCGTTCTGAAAAGGAGACTTAGTCTTACACATCGCAGACAACAATCAAAGACCTTGAGAGGAGGGAAATTTGCTGCCAACTAGGACAGCCCATATCGAGTCAAAGATGTTATATCGAAAAAGGAGCTTACCGACTAGAAGAGCTATCATGGAAGGAAATTTCAAGATCATGGAATGCTACTCACTTAAAGTTCTATTATAGTTAATAATGTACACAAGCAGGGCACTCTTTTTCCTACCAGAAGATTTTTTCCCACATGGTTTTTCTCTTAGGAGGTTTTAACGAGCCCCTATTTTTCAATAAAAGCTACAAACATTCTGCTAGTACTAGCTACTTATTATGAAAGGCCCGATTACTATCCTTCGGTAGTACGATTATGAAACTTAAAATGATTTTAAGCATAAAAAGCCCAAGTGTTATCCCTCGGTAATACAATTATGAAACTTAAAATGCGTTTAAGTATGAAAAGTCTAAGCGAGGAACGATCCCTCAGAAATACGATCTTAACACTTAAACTACGTTAAGTGCGAAAGGCCCGAGTACTCTTCCTCGGCAATACAATTATAAAACTTAAAATGCGTTTAAGTATGAAAAGTCTGAGCGAGGAACGATCCCTCAGCAATATGATCCTAACACTTAAACTATGTTTAGTGTGAAAGGCTCGAGTATTATCCCTCAGCAATACGATTATGAAACTTAAAATGCATTTAAGTACGAAAAGCCCGAGTGTTATCCCTTGGCAATACAATTATGAAACTTAAAATGCATTTAAGTACGAAAAGCCCGAGTGCTATCCCTCAGCAATACGATTATGAAACTTAAAATGCGTTTAAGTATGTAAAGTCAGAGCAAAGAATGACAAAGAATACAATCTTGTACAATTGTGACTAATCCCATATGAATCATAAAACAAAAAAAAATACGACATTATTCATAGGAGCAAATCCATTACATCATTCACAATAGTTGTTAAAGAGAAAATACATAAAGGCATTCAATACATCAAGAAGCAGCATTAGCATCTGAAGCCTCACCCTGGGGAGCTCCTGGCTCTCAGCCTCTCCTTGAGAAGTTTTGATCTCGGGGTTCGGTGGCACTGACTGTTAAATGAGTCCTTAAATGAGTCCATATGTATTACAAAATTTAGAACTCCCCATCATGTGATACAAACTTTAATCCTCATTCTAAGCCAATTACAGAAGATGTCATATATAAAGGTTTATAAATGATAATCTTCTGGCTCTATATTTCAGAACAAAGAATGATCGGGGACATTAACTTGATGCAAATTCATCGGATGATAACTTTTATGGCAAGCACACCAATCGTTAAAAAGTAGCATATTTGTATCGTTCCCATAGGGATTATAGTAATTACCACAACCAAGGACTAATACTAGCTGAATCAAGTAAGAGATGTGGACAATTCATTGAAATTTTTTTCTTTAAGTTTCTGAATTAACATTTTTGTAATTTTTAGGTTGCAATTTTAGAATCTAAATGCAATGGATAAAATTAAACATTGGCTTAAGAATAGGTTAGAACTAGCTTTAGCAATCAATTTCAGTTAAAACTCAATGAATGGAATACAATTCCCTATATGAGAGCATGCATAACTTCACAGATGATTAATCCCTAATTCCTTAGGTGATTAATGCTAATCTCAAGGCAAATAAACCCTAATCCCTTATTATGTGATCTTGTACATTGAAACCTAAAGCGAAATTAAGAGAATGAACCCTAATTATTCACCTAAAACCTTAGGCCTAAAGTAATTAGGTAGTTAGGAGAATACTTGAGTTCTTAACCATGATTCCTCTCTGGTGAGAACTCAAACTTAGATCTGGATCTTCCAATTCAGTAGTGAAATCCACTCGTTGCTGTTTTCTACATGCTTCAATGTGGAGAATACTCCAACCACAGAGCTAAATTTCCATTGAAGCTTTAACTATTTCCAAACTTATGGATTTAGCAATCCATGGAAGGAGAAGAAGTGAAGGTAGAGTTGGAATGCATAAAGGAGTACAGAGAATTTAGAGAGAAGTAAATCTGAAGAATAAATCTATACTAATTTTTTATGTGTATAATTAACTCACTAAAGTTATTTATACTTTTACAATAATTACTAAATTAATCCTGAAATCTATCCCTAATACATTTACAAAATAAATAGAAAACATAAATTAACTAATTTACAATTGAAATTAAAAAAGGTTGGTTATTTCCCTTACAATCACGCATAAGCACGCTCGTTACCAGCGTTAGCACGTTGGTCCTCTACTTGGGAATTGCTCCATGAAATGTCACCCACACGTAGGCACGCTCGTGACCAGCGTAGGTACGGTCGTGACTAGCGTAGGTAAGCTCGTGACCAGCACAGGTACGCTTTTGACCAGCGTAGGTACACTAAGTTCCTGACTTCACTTTCTTTCCAATGCTTTTCTTGCACATAACTATGGCATTCCAGCGTAAATATGGGCGTAAGTGTGGTGTAGGTATGCTGGTCCTCTGGATCTTTTCTCTGTATGTCTAACACCCTCAAATTCTGAATTTTTAAGAGATTAATAAATGAGGGTGATGAATTAAATTATGGGTAAATATTAAAATGCAATACTAGGAGAGCTCTTTTCAATTAAATTAAAAAGCAGGCACTTAGTTTAATCAAAAATGTATTACTTAAACCAAAATAATTACCTAGACTAACTCAAATATACATTAACTTTTACCATTTTCCTAAGTAAACACTAATTGCCTAAATTCCCATTTTGATACTATTCCTACAGTCCAGTATTAAGTTATATTTCATTTTCCCTTTTTCTTACATATGTACATTCTTCACCTTGGGTAGAAACCTGAGTTGCTTTCCTTCTATTCGTCAAATTCATCACCTTCCACCGTGTCCTTTTCTTCCCCCACAAGCCTTTACTAAATTCTGAATTCACATCAAAGGGGTAAGTGCATACAGCTCTAATTTCTTCTCCTTCTTTACGGCTTGCAGATTTCCAAGGAGGGTGACCAAATCTCTTTTCCCTTTTTCTCCAGCTAGAGCCATGGTTGTCTTGCATGTGAGCTACTGAAGTTTGGACTACTAGAAGCCATTAACTTACTTGCGTTTTGGAGCCCATAGATAAGAATTTGAACCCCCTTATTTTAATGCTCTAGCATAGCTATTGAAAAATCAACACCCATTGATTGTGAACTCTAAATTTTTCTTGGGGTAGTAGAGTAACAGTTAGAGTCTTGCTTCAGAGGCAAACAACAAGTATTTCAAGTCTTACCGAAAGGTGGTTGGCAAGTGAAACGTTCATCCGGTAATTTGTTACCCTTTTACAACGTCGAACCCTTAATATTTGACCTTGGAATACATGTTTAAAACGAAATGGGTTACTAAAATGGTAAATGGTAATTTTAAAATTTTTAGGATTTGGGGAAAATTGTGCTCGTTGATTAGAAGCTTGACCAAAATAGAAAAACGCATTCAGGCATGTTTCATACGTACAAGGAATTTATAATTTGAGGGATAACGGAATTTAGAATTTGGATTTTTACTTAACTTGTTTAAAAGCTATACACTTATGAATATGTACTTGTAGTGGTGAAATATTTAGAATTGTTGATTCCTGATAGAAATGATAAGGTGATGCTTATGCTGTGTATTGTGGTTCTATTGGAATTTATGTTGCGTCGTAGGACCATATATGTATAATGATAATTGTAAGATAACCGGAGGAAAGTATATGTTATTGTGCACTATGGTTTACATTTTTATACATGAATTTTTATCTCATATCATCATATGCATTTCTAGCACTAAGGTTTGCTATAAAGACTGTCACGTTATAGTGTTATGGTTCACTGTACAGACTATGATATGTTGCGTTAGAGCCTACCGCTTATGGTGCTATGGTTCATTTGTAGTTCTCGGGTATCACCATTGATAGTGCTTTGGTTCACTGTGTTATTACCTGGATGCCCCTCGCTTACAGTGTTATGGTTCACTGAGTGGGCTATCCCGACACTTGCCTTATGTTGAAAAGACAGATCTGCATTACATGGTTTTCTTTACAATTAAATAAAGGTTTTAAAAATTATTATTGCATATCTCATTTTTGCATTTTAGTTTTCAATGGTACCTTTAATTAGTGAGAATAGGGCAAAGATATAATTGGTGACCATGTGTGTAAGTTTGAAAGAGGTTGTAAGTAACGTACCGGTTGATAAATTATCGCTTCTTGCTCAAATTATACTCATCCTCTAAATGTGTTTGTTTTGTAGTGAATATGTTAAAGAATGATTGCATCTCATGATCTAGATTGTGGTAAATGCATTGAAGGGCCATAGTGGATGCTTAATATAGATGTGTAGTGTATAATTATTCATAGTATGATATGGCTATTTTGGTAGCCATAGTAGAGATGTGTGCATACATATTAATGTGGGTATCATGTTATTGATAGTTTGATGTTATTAGTAATGTTATAGGGTGGTCGATTTTCTGCAATACATATATGTGTATAAATTTCTACTTGAATTAAAGCTCATGATATTTTTGAATTTTAGAAGACTGGCTTTGAACCATAGGCTTATAAAATTATATATATATATATATATATATATACACACACACACACACACACATTCTGGGGCAAGTCTGCATGATTTGGTCAACCCATCAAATTAGCTGATGTTGACATATAATTGCATATATATATATATATTACAGAATTATGGAAATTCTGAGCTAGGTGATCCGTATGCGGTAAGTTCTGCTTTCCATTATGTGCAATATGCTGGTGCATAATATGTTTTATTCTCAATAGCGAAAATTAGACACAATATCCCCATTTGGACTCTATTTCTACATTGTAGGTTGCTACACTTTATTTTAATGTTTGCTTAGATTGTGTTTGTATTGGAAGTTTCAACCTTTTGTTAGTTTTTAAATATACGGAATCAGTATATGAATTATTTTGTGATTCTATTTGTTGGGAGCTATTCTTTATACCACAGGTCAAGGGCTAATGAGAATTTTTTTATCATGTCAATTAGTATGAAATAATAGCAACAATTCAAAGAAAAAATGAATTATTACTAATAGCTATGGAATTTGAAATCATTAGATTAAAGTTATCTTTGACTAGTATAACATCATGATTTACATTACATGATACTCTCAGCTATAGTATTTTTAAGTGAAGTGATCAGAGTCATATTAGTGCTCTTTTGAGTGAATCTTAAGAATTTTCCATTATGCCTGCAAAAAAAAGGAAAATAAAATATGCTTATTTTGAGGGATGAAAGGGTGAGTTTTATTCTGTCATATGTGAGGTAATGCATTGATAATAATATAGAGTAATGAGCATGTTCTAAGTCCATGAAGTATTGGTGTTTCATGTTTGGTGGTAATTTTGAGTTGAGTGAAGGTTTCATTATAGTAATCACTAGTGGAAAAAAGGCTTTTTACACTGGTCCTTTATAGCTTTTTACACCGGTTATCGGACCGGTGTAGATGGAGCTGGTGAGAAAAATATGGACTTTTTACACCGGTTTTGGGACTGGTGAGAAAAATAGTTTTTACACCGGTCCTGTTTAAAATGCCAGGCATAAAATATAATACTTACACCGGTCCTTTTCCTTACAACCGGTGTAAATATTAAATTTCTCACTGGTCCTGTTTGAAATGCCCGGTACAAAAAATAGACTTTTAACACCGGTTGGTTAATATAACCGGTGTAAAAAGTTCTTTTTTTCATTTTTAATTCAGTACATTTCAATCCTGGGCAATGCCAATTCAGTACATTTTCGTTATATTTTTAGTAGCATCATCAGCTTCAATTTTCAAAATCAAATTCATGAGTGGAAAACTCAGCTAAAGCTTGGTATTTTGCTAAATATACACAAAGTTTACATCAAAATAGAAAAATGTTGAACACATGTTTACATTCCTTTCCCTTAAACTTGTTCATTACAACTAGAAAAATGTTGTGCACATACAATCAAGCATAGAAAATAGAACATACAAAGCAAAAAAATAGAACATGAGCTGGCAATGTTTCTACAATGAGAGCTTTAGGTTTGCATCAGGGGAGATCTCAGCAAGGTAGTTGTCCACTAGTTCTTAGGAAACCATAACTGATCCATTGAATAGCAACATGTTTTCCTTCCTTCTTTAGTCTGGTCAAAATTAATTATGGATTTGCTTTACCTTTAATATAAATGAATCCAAGGGATGGATTAATCTTGTAACTCAGATCTAGCAAAGAAATAAAGAAACAACATTATGAGAAAGTAAAAAATTGATAGTCTCATTGTATTGGTAGTGAGATCTACATCTCTGGTTTAATAACAAAATTCAATTTATCTCATTATGCACATTTTCTAATGCAAATCCTATTATCAAAATTAATCTGGCATATTTCTCCATCATGTGTAGTATCAATATTTACAAAATCAATTTTACAGCTTCATGCTAAACTAGACTCACACTCTACTCCAGCTTCTTATGAATAATAATTAACTAAGTCAAACTCAATATGCCATAAAAATTATGCAGATTTTAAAACTTTTAATAAGGTACAGGATAGAACATGACAAAGACAATGGATATAGCTAGCTAGTACCAAGAAAAACAGTTAATGCTAAATATACACAAAGTTTACATCAAAATACCTTTAAAGTTAGCCAAAATTCTAGTCACAGACATTTCCCATCCATATGAAGTATCGATTCTTATTAAACATTCCTTCAAAAAATAAAAAAGAGAGAAAATAGAATTCAAATAATGAAATAATAACTTTGCTAATCATATAATAAGATTGATAGAGTTCTAATAGTGAAAAACCATGTAACTGGTGCTATTATCTCACCAACCAGAGGATATGGTATTGAGATTAATTCTAAATATTAATGCCAAATTAAGAATTTTAAATAAAATAAATAAACAACGTACCATTCATTAAATTTCATTAAATTCAGAATTAATATCATTCCCTTTTTACTCTTCATTATAGTAGTAATGGAATTTACAATACACTCCAAAATCACTCTTTCAACTTGCTCTATTTTGAAACTTTTAAGAGCAAACACCAAACTTTTCATTATTTTCTTTTGAACACATATCTAAAATAACAAAGAAGAGCATAACACATTGAATTCCTTATTTTATTCTTTAACTTTTCTTTTGTTGTCTCTAACTTGGAAAAAAGGAAACGTACAAATGAACCAAGATTTCAATGAGTAGTTTTTATAGAAAGCATGCAATGAACTTTAATCAAAAGACATAGGTGATTGAGTTGAGTTGCAACAATCATACCAAAAACCCTGTCCCTATGAGCAGTATCCATCTTAAAAGAACTCCAAATCTGCAACGAACTTCTGTAGTAGTACCTTAATTTGTTTGTAGCTTGATGGTCATAAGAACATGATCAGCTAAAAAGTATGAAATAGAAACACCAAATTTGACCATCAATGTGAACCACATAAACTTTCTTCAAATACGACAATATCAAGACTTTAGGCACATTAAGAGGACATTAGCGTAAAGGTGAAAGAAACAATTGGATCATGATAAAGTGAAAAAGTAAAAATTAAGTAGAAAATAATCCAATAATTATAATCATAATTTCTAACCATCCGCTTATAAATTATAATCTGACTTTTTTAAGATTATGAACCGATGTTATGAAAAATTTCTGAACAAGCCAAATTTAGATACCAAACATGCACTATCAAATGTATTTTCAATTGCAAATGCATTCCCACTAGAGTGGTAGTTACACGAAGAAACGTAATCCCCATTAAAGCTGATATTGCTTTACACAAAGTCATATCATACTGATATAAAAACAAAATAATTGAGCTGTGGTGGGGACAAACACAGATTTTATATTTAATCTTCTTAAAACATATTTATAAATTAGAGATCCTTAACTATAATTAAATTCTAACAAAATTATTTTTAAAGAAGATTAACGTAGTTAGTATAGAGAAAAGTCACAAACACTTGAGCCATTTCCATTCATAAAACCATCCCCTAGTTTTTCTACTCTTTAATTCCCAGTTGATACAAGTGAAATAACAATGATGGGACATTAATTCTCACACGGTTTACCCATAAACCCAGTGTTGATCCAATGTTGTAATTAATTCTTATTAGATTCATTTCAACTCATCAATTGTTTGTAATTGTTTCTTCAAAGATACTAAGTAAGCACAAAATTTCAATTACGTGAAAATTTGTTATGTGCAGTACATACTATGCTTAAATTATAACATGATGCTGAACTAGATTCACGACAAATTTTGAAAGCCAAAACTGATAAACTATATTCACGACAATGATAATTGAATCAACCTAAAGACAAAGGTGAGAACCATTTATACAGTATATGAAATCATGAATTGAGCATAATTAAAACTGGAAAGAGCATTACAGTTATACAACCAACACAGATTCATGATTTTCAAGATCTGGAAAATCGAATAACTAAAAAGGTTATTTAATTTCTTTGTTAATACAGCACCATCAATGGCACCAATGAACAAGTAGAGTGATATACAAGGCTAGGGTTTCAAGGGAGAGGAGAAAAATAGAAGAAGGGAATCGTTGAACCTGAGAAGAGCATCGTTGGGAATGGCCACACTTATGGTTGGTTCGAGTGGAGTCGTTGTTACCCTAGAAAGAAGACGATGAGAGTAAAACCTCTTCGGAGTGGCCTCTACCTATCGGGCCTAGCTTAGCCCAATACTCTTGTGCAAAAAGTGATGATGAAAGCACGGCCAGGTTCTTCGAAGGAGAAGAAAGAGATAGGGGCTTCGAAGGAGAAGAGGGAAATGATGACTTTGAGGGAGAGGGAGACCGTGGCTTCAAGGGAGAAGAGAGAGATGAGAGACAGGGGCTTTAAGGGAGAAGACAAAGACGATGGCTTTGAGGGAGAGGGAGACAATGGTAGAGAAGAGGGAGATGAGTCACTAGTGCAAAAATTGGATATAACAACGGGATATATTCACGGGTTGAAGTGTATCGGTGATAAAAACATACGCGGTGGCATTTTTGAAATTATAAGGTGAATGATATAATAAAAGAAAACTATATATCCACGGTTAACATTATAACCGTGATCGTACCCATCAATATATATTCACGGTTGAGGAGTCAACTGTAGATATATAGTAACTGAAATATATATCCACGATTGCCTACACAACCGTGACTATATATTCATGGGTATGATCAGGGTTATGATGTTAACCGTGGATATATATTGATGTTTATAATCACGGATGTATTTCCAACCGTGGATATATAGTTCAGGTTGTAGGGTTTATCACTGGGGACTGTATGTTCACGGTTGTCTCTATAACTATGATTATAGATTTAATATTTATCCACGGTTATGGTCTTAACCGTGCTTATAGAGTTAACATTTATCCACGGGTGTTTGTTCAACCGTGAATATATGTGTAATATATTCACGATTTCAAGGGAAACCGTGAATATACATCTTTTCTGAAACTTCAAAAGCTGCGCCTGATACTCTTTTTCACTTTCTGTTCTCCTCTCGTGCCTGTTAGCTTCTTCTCCTTTCTTTCGCTGGTCTTCTTCTAGTTCTCCTCTTTTATTTGCCCTGTTGGTCTCGCATCTGCGCTAGTGTTCTCGCATCTATCATCGTCCCTGTCTGGTAAGTCGTCCCTGTTTTATGCTTTTCCACTTTCTCTTTCACTTGATATGTTTCTCATCTTCCCCATTTGTCCTAGTGTGGTTGTTGCTGTTGTTGCCTTCTTCTTACTCGATTCTTGTCCCAGTGTGCTCTTTGCTTGTCCCAGTGGTGCTGCATTGTCTTGTAAGTTCCCTGTTTTTGCTTGTCACCATTTTTATTGTTGTTGTTGTTTTCTTATCTGTTGAGAATGCACTGGTATTGCTGCTTATGTATGTGCTGGTTCCACTAACTGGTCCTTCCATCACTAATTTTGGGGTAGGTGGTTTCTCAGCCTCTGCTACCCCTTCTAGCATTTGTACCACTCTACTCATTGTTGGTCATGAAACTTACTCTGCATTCTAAATGGACACACTTAGTATTTTGGATACCATTATTGTTTTGCATAATCAATGACAAAATTTGCCCTTTGTACTGTAAAGAACATTTTTGGATCAACGGAGAATTATTCAACTTGTACACGATTCCACTTTAGAGAATTAGTTCTACTATGGTGCAGATAATTATTAGATATTCTCAACTCTAATATGATTGTTGTGTAGATGATACTTGTGATTTAAAAAAAATGCTTTTTGGATTTTAAAGGAAGAAATTTATGATATACCAATCCTGCTTCATATTATAAAGGAAAAGGGAAAACTAATATCTCATTATTTGGAAGAAATACAACTTATGGTGGACATGGTCCATTGAGTGATATAGATGGAACTAGGAATAATAGAAGTATTCGAAGATATCAAGAAGAAAGGGAACTCAAGAATTTAGAATGAATTTCGATATGAATTATTATTATTATTGAAGGAGAAGAATTTGAAGAAGAATATAAGTTTTTCCTAACTGCATGGACACACTTAAATAAAACTGATTTATATATCAAACTTATTTCAATTTTAGTATCCAAAATCTGCACACTTAGTATCTTTCCTTTCCCTCTACCATTATTCCGAAGGACAAAGACAAAGCTTAGATTATGGTAAAGGAGAGAAATTGCCAATTGAGATTGATGGAACTAACAAAACTTCATTATGAAAAGTCTTATAATCTAACACCATAATTCGTAATCCATAATCCACAATCCAATCTAACACTATACTTATACTTCAAAATAACACAAATTAAAAACATTATACTAATTTAGGAGAACAATTGACTAAAATATTGTCCATTTTAAAGTATTATTTTTAATCAAAATTTAAATTGACTATACAATATATAATGTTATTTCTGTTGTTTTGGTTGCTCTTATATAATGTTATTTATGTTTCCATTGTATGTGCTTGGTTGTTAATCTTGTGAACTCGTAGGCTCATATACTAGTTAACTAATATGAAAGTTGTTGTGCATGAGTGAACCGTAGTTCCCCGTTTGAGATTCGACATAAATGGTCATTAAATTAATTAATTTCATCGTTTGTGTTGAATCTTGAATTATCCGTTTGGACAGTTTGAGATGAATAATTATTTTTTATACGTCATTAGTATGTACAAGTTAGGAGTTATTTTAAAATTTGATAAACTTTCAGTAACTTGTATTTTGTGTTGTTCTCTGGGTGCATATTTGGTTGTGGTTGAATTTGATTTGACCACTCTCATTTTGTGTACTTAGAGACCAATACAAAACGCTACCGAAATTTCATCAAATTTTAAAATAAGTCCTAACCTGTATATATGAATGACGTATAAAAACAATTATTATCCTGAATGGGTATAGGACCACCACCTTTATAGAAAAAGTGAGATTGATCATAGCACCTTGTAAACAGTTGGAATAGATCGGAGTTGGATAACTACATCACGCCTAAGTCTAGAGTACGAGGGGGAGTTGAATTATTTATACAATTCGTAGCGAGAAATGTAGTGGAGGTGAATGGAAAGTATTTTTGCCCTTGTGTTAAATGCTTGAACCTGCGTCGGGTAGACTTGGAAGAGGTGCGAGAACATCTACTGTGTGACGGTTTTCTGTGTAGTTATACGCGTTGGATATGGCATGGTGAAGATATGGTGGTGCCAAGTAACAGCTCTCAAACTAAAAATCGAAGCTCGATGCATGACACCGATGTCGACATGGATGATCGACTCGAGGATATGATCCGTGATGTGGAGGTAGAAGGTTTTAAGAAAGCTCATGTATATACGACTCTGTGTGAGGATTCTGAGCAGCCGTTGTATCCAAACTGTGTCAATTTCATGAGGTTATCAACAGTTTTGCGATTGTTTAATTTAAAGGCCATAAACGGGTGGACGGATAAAAGTTTCACTGACTTACTGAAGTTCTTGAAAGAAATTCTCCCAGCTGAAAACACCTTGCCGAATCGTAACTGTGAGGCCAAAAAGGTGTTGTGTCCTATGGGTTTAGAGTATAAGAAAATACATGTATCCCCAAATGATTGTGTATTATTCTGGGGTGAGTTGGAAATAGTGCATCGATGTCCTAGGTGTGGGGTGTCACGGTATAAGAAGAAAGAGGCGGATTTTGATGAGGTCTGCACTAAAGAGTCTCATGCAAAGGTGTTGTGGTATCTGCCTAAAGTTCCAAGACTAAAGCGTCTGTTTGCCAATGTAGATGATGCAAAACTTATGAGATGGCATGCTGATGAAAGGGTTGTTGATGGACTACTTAGGCATCCGGCCGATGGATCGCAATAGAAAAAAATGGATACGATTTTTCCAGATTTTACCCATGAACCAAGAAATGTTAGGCTTGCACTAGCCACAGACGGCATGAACCCATTTGGGAACTTGAGCACAAACCATAGTTCGTGGTCTGTTTTGTTGTTTGTTTACAACTTACTGCCATGGTTATGCATGAAGTGAAAATATGTCATGTTATCAATGATGATTTCTGGTCCACGACAACCGGGGAATGACATTGATGTATATTTAACTCCATTAGTTGAAGACCTCAAAAGGTTGTGGGAAGACAAGGTTGATGTGTTTGACAGGTTTACCAGCCAGTCATTCAAATTGCGTGCCATGCTATTTTACACGATCAATGACTTTCCAGCGTATGGTAACTTATCCGGCTACAGCATGAAGGGTCATAAAGCTTGTCCAGTACGTGAGGAAGGGACTAGTTCTATGCGGCTGTATCATGGTAGGAAAAATATTTATCTTCGACATCGAAGGTTTCTTAAAGCAAATCATCCGTTTCAGAGGTTGAAGAAGTCGTTTAACAGTGCCCAAGATTTTGAAATGGCTCCTCAACCACTATCTTGTCACCAGGCATATGAAAAGGTGAAAGACGTCAACGTGCAGTTTGGTAAGTGTGAAAAATAGCAGCTAACACAAAACAACTAGAAGAAAAAGTTTATGTTTTTTGACCTGCCATATTGGAGGGAGCTTGATGTAAGACACTGCATTGATGTAATGCATGTGGAGAAAAATATGTGCGACAATTTGGTTGGTACACTCTTAAACATACCTGGGAAGACTAAGGATGGCTTAAATTCGCGTATGGACTTAGAGTTGATGGGTATACTTCAGGATTTGCATCCACAATCAAAGGGCAAAAGAACATATTTGCCCCCAGTATGTCATACGTTGTCCAGAAAAGAAAAGCAAAGTTTGTGTGAATCGTTACAAAGTGTGAAAGTTCCGTCTGGTTATGGCTCCAACATCAACTTTTGTGTTTCCATGAAAGATTTATAGTTAGTTGGGTTAAAGTATCACGATTGTCACATGTTGATGAAACAGTTTCTGCCTATCGCCATTCATGACATTCTTCCTAAAAATGTGAGAAATGTCATAACAAGGTTGTGTATGTTTTTCAATGCCATATGTTGCAAGGTAATCGTGCCCGACGAATTGGATGTGTTGGAACAGGAAGCATCACTTATATTATGTCAACTTGAAATGTATTTCCCACCCTCTTTTTTTGACATAATGGTCCACCTAATCATCCATTTGGTGAGAGAGGTCCGTTTGTGTGGTCTAGTGTTCTTATGGTAGATGTATCCCGTTGAGCGATATATAAAGATATTGAAAGGGTATATGAAGAACCAACGTCATCCCGAACCTTCAATTGTGGAAAGATATATTGTAGAGGAAGCAATTGAGTTTTGTACTGAATACATGTCACATGCTGCAAGCATTGGTATTCCAACGACTCGTTATGAAGGGAGATTGGATAGGAAAGGAATGATTGGAAAAAAAATAAAGAGCATGTCACGTGATGATGTCCTTCAGGCACACTTATATATTTTAAACAACACGGACGACGTGCAACCGTATCTAGCCACTCACAAGGATCTAGTCAAGAAAACCAACCCTAAAATGACTGAAAAGTGGTTGTTGAATGAACACAACAAGAGTTTCATGCAGTGGTTCCAAAAGACCATTCTGAAAGATGCATCTACTTCCTCGAAATTACATCGACTGGCACAGGGTCTGAACTTTGATGTCCTCACCTTTTGTGGGTATGACATAAATAACTATTCATTTTATACAAGGATACAGGATGAAAAGAGTACAAATCAAAAGAGTAGAGTGATGGTTATGGCTCAGTCAATGCATTTCTCAACTTCAAAGGACAACAACCCTGTGATGGCCGAGTCATGCTACTTTGGTGTGATTGAAGATATATGGGAAGTCAATTACGGTCCCTTCACCGTTCCTGTGTTTAAATGCAAATGGGTTGACAATAAGAATGGTGTCAAAACTGATGATTTAGGAGTTACATTGGTGGACCTCAACAACATAGGGCATAAGGACGAACCATTCATAATGGCAACGTAGGTGAAGCAAGTTTTTTATGTTGCTGACCTAGCTGACAAACGGTGGTCAATTGTTCTCCAAGGTAGACACATTGGAGACCCTAATCTTGATATTGTGGAAATTCCATCGACCACAACACGTATTCCAACATCTATCATGGAACATGACATAGATGATGTAGTTGCTAGTTGTCATGACCACCATGAAGGCTTGTGGGAAAATATTTCATCTTCATAGGGTATTAATCATGTTAATGAATCATTGAATTACATGTTATATTAATTATTCATTGTATTTTGTGTTCCTTGTTTGGACAGATACTCATGGCTGATCAGGATGGATGATCTAGGTCTGACTCACAGGCTACTGATTCCTCTACTCGGAAGAGTAGAGGTGTTACCTGGATGGCAGACGTTTAGGCGACATCGGGGAGAGAGGTTACCTGTTGATATGGATGTCAACACTGGTAGATTTGGAGGACCAAATACTGTGAAGTTTAGCAGTTATTTGGGAGTCCTGGCTCGATCGAAGGTGTCTATCATTATCCCCGACTGGGATAATGTCAAGGAGGTGGTGAAGAACCAGCTATGGAGTGATGTTTTGGTAGCTTAGATATTATTTAAGTTTTATTTTAATGTATTATTTCATGTAATTCATAATAAGGACTCCTTTATGGACTAACTCCTTTCATGTAGGATTCTTTTGACATACCATCACATGACATACCGAGGAGGAAGATCCTCGGTATTATGGCTGAGCGATGGAGGTCGTTCAAATCCATACTCACCATGAGGTATATTTGGACTTTAAATTCTTAATCAACGCTTTACCAAATTATACCAATCCTTAGTTTAAATGTACCTGAATTGTAGGTATGTATTCGGGGACGACCAAGGATAGTTCCCTGGAGAGAAATATCCATTCATTGATCAGGCGACTTAGGATGCTTTCATTGCAAATAGGCACTCTGTCTAGTTTCAGGTACATTGGTTTTTAAATGATTAAATTATGTATAATTTAAACGGCTAACTCTGAATATTTTTCTTTCTTATTGTAGGAGGTCAGAAAGAAGGCCCGGGACATTAGGAAGCTGAATGGTTACCGTAGGTTGGAGGAGCGGCTGGCACAGGAGAGGCTGAGTCAGTGTCAAACTAGTCAGCCTGACACTGCTATTGTGGATCCCCCTTCCCCGCCTACACGCCACGACAAATGGAAGCGGGCCAGGATCAAGAAGAGTGGGGAATACACTTCCTCACAAGCTCAGGAGGTCGCCTCACGGATAGTAAGTATTCCCCTTGTATCAGTGTCTTTTTTTGGTATTACGTGAAGGAAATGAATACTAACTTGTTTGGTTTCAGGATTCCTTGGTTGAGCAATCAACCCAAGGGTCTTTCGTAGCCCATGGTAGGCAGGATATTTTGACTATCGCCATAGGCAGGCCAGAGCACCCAGGAAGAGTGTGTGTTGTTGGTCGAGGTGTAGGTAAGTTGGAAATAACTATATCCTTTTATTTTGTTATCTGTTAAATAATTATTGGCTAATCATTCATATTTCACATGCCTCCATAGCTATTACAGTGCTCCCGACCCTGCCTCCTCCCTTGAGAAAATGGTGGAGCAGAAGGTGGCTGTTGTGAAGGGTGAGTATCAGGAGGAGATATCTAGGCTCCACCAGGAGATGGCCCGATTCAGGGAGGAGATGAAGGCCTCACTCAGCCACCACCAGGAGACTATTGCACCAGCTAGCGACCTACATGTTAGATTCTTTATTTAATTTCCTCGGTTTTATTGTTTGTAATCACTTTATTTCATTGTTGAATAACTTCTACTTGATGTGTAAATATGTAGGTACGGAAGGTTAGCACTAAGGGGTCGTGCGCTTCGGCTGACCCTAACGATGATGGGGTCGAGCCACTAGATACCCGTCAATGTGACCTGTTCATTGACGGGTCGGAGGAGCCAGTTACCACTGGCATGGTCTACAACTTAGGCCCTGTGGTTCACCATTAGACATTACCTCATGGTATGTCCAAGGTCTCTGTTGTGCTCGTCCTCGAGGAGGATGCTGCTGTGCCAGTGGCAACTCCATAGGTGAAGACCGTCGGTCAGGCGGTGGGCCACTTTCTGATATGGCCCAACAGACTTCTACAGGTTGTCCCTGGACAGGTAAAAACCTTAAACACTAACTAATTTTGTTATATTGTCAATTATGGTACAAACTATGATGGTTGTCAATTGTTCAACAGGAACAGGCATTGAAGAGGCTAGACCCGGCCGACGATCCCATCCGGATGCTATGGCGCATCGGGTATGAGCAAGGAGATGAGACTGTTCAGGTCCCATGGGAGCCACTGGTGTTTGGCCGTCCAAGTGCAGTACCACTTTACATTACATATTCTAACATGTGTGAGATTATTTCAGGGACATCGATGTTGAACATCTCCATTATTCAGCTGTGGGAGCTGTAAGTATATCGTTTTTTGTCGAATTTTTTCATTATACAAGTTATTTGTCACTAACCATGTCTCAACTTGTTTAGGTTTCTCACAAAACTTTGTGTGGACTTGGGATTCCAAGGAACTTATGGTTTCTTAGAGCCCTCTCTCATACAGAAGTAAGCAAACACCACACAGGACACCCAGGCATACATCCAGAATTGGAAGCTTGAGTCTGGGAAGGCTGTATACATGGGCCCCTATCATAAAGGGTAATATTCTATTCCATAATTATTGTCATTAATTTTTTCATTTTGAAGTCTCACTTATCACTGGTAACTGCAGCGCTCACTGGACGCTTGTGGTGATCTGTCCTCGGGCTTATCTTGCTCTGTACTTTGATACTATGCATCAGACAGTTCAACAAGACCTGAAAACTATAGTAGACGGGTAAGTTAATCCCTAAACAATAAGTACAAATTCGATTACATCATTTTTGGACTTATACGATTCTAACTTATCTTGTGTTTTATTTGATGTAGGGTGGTGGTTGGATACAATCGACTGCTTGGAGTTAAGTCCAGCAGAAGAAAAGTTGTGTGGGTGCACCCAAAAGTAAGTCAATCGTATTCATTCAAATCTTCAATAAATATTTTTTAAGTTGCGAATTCACTTATTCTATATTTTATGTCTATTGTAGTCTTACAGGCAGGAGGGTACTTTCGAGTGTGGCTATTACGTCATGCATACCATGCTGACCATCATCCAACAACATTTAGTAGATGGATGGATAGATGTAAGTCTCATCATTTGGACTACTTTTCTAACAATTTCATCAATTTCATGTAATAAATATAGCTTTTGTTCTAATTGTTTTGTGCATTATTAGTAGTACTTCCAGGACCGGTCATACTTCTCTAAGACACTTATAGATAATGTTAGAAAGCAATGGGCCTCATACTTCATTAAAATCAGTAAAAGAACTTAGCTAGATATAGGATCTTTATTCTCTTAAATATGTATCTAGTGTAGGATTTAGGGTTTACATTATATTAGGTTACATTCATCTGAATTGTATATAGTTTCATTTTTTAGGTTGTTATGAATTGATATCAAATTAATTGTTATATATATACCATTCTTTTTATATATTATTTGTTGCTGGATATGTTGGGATACTGTATATTGTGCTGGTTGTCTGAATGCAGGTTTGGGAAACAATAAAACAGAAACCATATTAAAAAAACCTCTGTGTTTATTCACGGTTATGGTAACAACCGTGATTATAGACACTATTTATCCACGGTTACTACTATAACCATGATTATAGACACTATTTATCCACGGTTACCACTATAACCGTGATTATACATAGTTTGTAAGTGAATGTTTTTTACTACTTATATTCACGGTTATGCTAAACAACCGTGAATATAGATGTTCTTTATCCACGGTTTCTACTATAACTGTGAATATACATAGTCTGTAAGTGAATTTTTTTTTACTAATTATATTCACGATTATGCTAAACAACCGTGAATATAGATGTTCTTTATCCACGGTTTCTACTATAACCGTGAATATACATTGTCTGTTATATTCACGGTTATGCTTGACAACCGTGGTTAGATCTGATTTATTACCACGGTTGTTAACCGTAGTTAAAGACCCTAATCTACTACCACGGCTGCAACAACCACGGTTCTTTAACCATGATTAAAGGCCATTTTTAACCGTGATTATATCCATTTTTTCCACTAGTGGACACCTAGGCATACATCCAGAATTGGATGTTTGAGTCTAGGAAGGTTGTATACATGGGCCCCTATCATAAAGGGTAATATTCTATTCCATAATTATTGTCATTAATTTTTGCATTTTGAAGTCTCACTTATCACTGGTAACTGCAGCGCTAACTAGACGCTTGTGGTGATCTGTCCCCTGGCATATCTTGCTCTATACTTTGATACTATGCACGGGACAGTTCCACAAGACCTGAAAAGTATAGTATATGGGTAAGTTAATCCCTAAAAAATAAGTACAAATTCGAAAACATCATTTTTGGACCTATACGATTCTAACTTATCTTGTGTTTTATTTGACGTAGGGCGGTGGTTGGCTATAATCGACTGCTTGGAATTAAGTCCAGCGGAAGAAAAGTTACGTGGGTACACCCAAAAGTAAGTCAATCGTATTCATTCAAATCTTCAATATATATTTTTTAAGTTGTGAATTCACTTATTCTATATTTTATGTCTATTGTAGTCTTACAGGAAGGAGGGTACCTTCGAGTGTGGCTATTACGTCATGCATACCATGCTGACCATCGTCCAAGAACATTTAGTAGATGGATGGACAGATGTAAGTCTCATCATTTGGACTACTTTTCTAACAATTTCATCAATATCATGTAATAAATATAGCTTTTGTTCTAATTGTTTTGTGCATTGTTTGCAGTACTTCAAGGACCGGTCATACTTCTCCAAGACACTTGTAGATAATGTTAGAAAGCAATGGGCCGCATACTTCATTGAAGTGAGGAAAGGACTTAGCTAGATATAGGATCTTTATTCTCTTATATATGTATCTAGTGTAGGATTTAGGGTTTATATTTTATTAGGTTACATTCATCTGAGTTGTATATAGTTTCATTTTTTAGGTTGTTATGAATTCATATCAAAATAATGTTATATACATACCATTCTTTTTATATATTGTTACTGGATATCCTGGGATATACTGTATATTGTGTTGGTTGTCTGATTGCAGGTTTGGGAAACAATAAAACAAAAACCATATTAAAAAAAACCTCACTATTTATTCACGGTTATGGTAACAACCGTGATTATAGACCCTATTTATCCACGGTTACTACCATAACCATGATTATACATAGTCTGTAAGTGAATTTTTTTGACTACATAGATTCACGGTTATGCTACACAACCGTGATTATAGATGTTCTTTATCCACGGTTTCTACTATAACCGTGAATATACATTGTCTGTGATATTCATGGTTATACTCGACAACCGTGAATATACATAGTCTTTTATATTCACAGTTGTTCGTAACTGTGGTTAGATGTAATTTATAACCACGGTTGCTAACCGTGGTTAAAGGCCCTCATCTACTACCATGGCTGCAACAACCACGGTTCATTAACCGTGATTAAAGGCCATTTTTAACCGTGATTATATCCATTTTTTCCACTAGTGAGTGATGAGTTGAAAGGGTTCGAAGGAGGGGACTTCGAGGGGTAGGGCTCGAAAATGATCTAAGATAGATGGGTAATGCGAAAAGGTTTCTTACCGGTCCAAAAATAAGACCGGTACAAGTTTTGTCATTTCTCACCGGTCAAAAATTAAGACCGATATAAACTAATTATTTCCCACCGGTCCTGAATGTCGACCGGTGTAAAGTTTCAAATTATTTGCAAAACTGCCACCGCTTTATTTTTTACATCGGTCATACTACAACCATTGTAAAAACCCCGGTGTAAAAAGTCTTTTTTCCACTAATGAATGCAATTGAAATCTTAATATTGATTCTGCTACAACATGAGTAAAAAGGCATAGTTTACTATTCACTAAATGGCACCATACTTCAATATCCAGTAAATGCTCCACCATCTATTTTCATATGAAAAACATTTGATCTTGATACTAATCTTGTAGATGCTTCTTATTGATATGTCAATTGCAATTGTGTTTTCTCTTGTAGTTCAGAGCCTACAAACCAGATAATTGAACCAGTCATAATTCTTAAGTGCTTAATGGTCTCTGTGATGTCTTCTCTTGTTATGCTTCACATTCCTAATAATTATTACTGTTATTTTATAAAGGCAACCTTTGTTACAAATGTCATCTATTGATAAAATTTTATCATGAAGCTCATAAGATTAATTAATTGATCCTGTACCTTTGACTCCCTGAAGTCGCGCGTTACCACGCCATTGTGGGTCTGAGCGCTGGACCTCTGTGGGCATCAAAACATACCATGGGCATTTAGATGCCCATGCATTCCATGTCAATGCTATAACAACATCTGCACGTCCCACCTTGATTATTGGCCCCTTGCACATCACGCACCTGTCCACATGTTCTCCCCTGATCCTATGATCAGGCTTTGTTTTATTTTTTTTGTTTTATTAGTTAATCCAACTTACACCTGCATTCTAAAATGTATAATAATTTAATTGTGGAATTGCAAAATGTTACAAATAATAATAAAATTATTATTATTATTATGTAATACTAATTCTTAATAATAATAATACTAAAACATAAATATGTTACATAATAATACTAATACTATAACGTAGTAATAATATATAATAATAATAATAATACCAATTCATAATAATAAAAATCATAATAACAATAATAATAGTAGTTTATATATATAATAGGAAAAAAATTATCCTTAAAAAAATTATAAATCTGGCACATAGAATTTAGGATATTAACTGATTGGTATAGTTAATTTTGAAATTGGATCAGATCATAACAGTATGCAGCGTAAGAAGGGTGAGACACAGTGTCGGTACGCTGGTCTTCTGTCATCCTCTTATACTTGAGCGTATTCATTCAACTTTGATACGCTGGTCTCAACGTAGGCACGCTCTTGGTCAGTGACGTCGGTTGTCGTGGTCCCGTTAAATTAGTACATTAAAATTAATTAATGTAGTACTAGGGTGTCAACCTAGGTCGTTCTCTCAAAGATCAACACTAAAATTTAGGAAAATCAAGTCTTAAACTAATTTTAACAAACTAAAATTTAACAAACAAAACTTAATAATTTTCTTTTTACAAACAGAATTTCAACAAACATACACTGGGGGGTTTGATTGTCATAGAAATTTAAAACAGAATACAAAATACAAAATGAGTGTAGAACAAGTAAATAATGAACGATTGATTTTCTTGGAGTATTGTAATTTATTTTATCCTTGGATTTGAAAAGATTTCTATACACTTCCTTACCGTCAATCCCTTAATTCAATTTGAATTAATCAACTAAGCGTCTTTTAATTCATAATTCCTTTACTTTCATAAAATGAAGATTTTAATCAAGCATCCTAATTAAGCAAAAGGAGTCAAGATTTTAAATTCTAGGAATTATTGAACATACATAGAACATCGCCTACATACATAAACTAGCTTCAACGTTATGGAATTAAGCAAACCACAACTATTAAGATTGATTTTTGAAACATTCATTAAGCATGTATATTTCTAAATCTATCTTAATATAATTTTTATTTAATTCTAACTGTATAATTAAATTGATTAAGCATACAACTTAATTAAACTGAATAGACATTAAATAATTGAGCTAAAATTATGAAGAGTTTAACAACAAGGAAATATATTAAAAATCAAAACCTCAAAAATAACATTACATTAACCTCCAAGAAAATCAATCTAAGGGTTTTATCCCTCCATAATTAAAACAAAATAAAAACCGAACCCGGAATGACGCTCCCCGGAATTCTTCTGCTGTCCACTGCTTCTCTGCTCCAACAATTCTGCTGACTCCTCTCTGTTCTGAAAAAGTCCGTCACTCCCATCTCTTGCTCTCTGCTGAACGCCCCTTTTTATACTTGTTTAGCATTTTACTTTTTCTTCTTTTCACGGTGCCCATTTTTCAAGTGGTATTTCTTTTGCATTTTGAATTGCTAAATAATTCCCACATTGCCGTGAATTATGAGAGACCATGGAAAGCACTTACAATTAAGAATTAGTCACATGGGACTATGCATGACCGTGTGAATTGCATTGGACAAGGGGTCATGGTTTTTGTTGAATAAAATATTGGGTGCTTTGGATTGTACATGAGATAATGGTTGGTTTTTGAATAAAATAATGGTGATATTGGTTATGCATTGCCGTGAGAAGGGAAGTGGAAGTATGGAAGGAATGTTGAATTAAATAATGGGTAGTTGGAAACTTGTTGTAGCCATGGAAACTAATGGAAATGGACAAAAGCTTTGAATAAAATATTAGCAACATGGACCCCTTTTTGAAAGCTTTTTACATGAAAGGTTCTACACCTTGGAACCAATTTAAATCAAATTTTAACTTAGTCAAAATTAGATTACCAAGTGACTTTTATCTTTGAAAAAAAAATTCTGCACCATGGACCTTTCTCATGAAAGTATTAACGTGAATTTAGGAGAGTTAAAGAGAGGATATTTCATGTTGCACAAGTCCACATTCAGCCATCTTTTCACGTTTGATTTTTGCTTTTAATTTAGTGTCCAATGTTTTGCATTAAATTATTGGCAAAGGAACCTTGCATTTTTAGAAAGCATACCAACGTGAATTGTCCTCCTTTTTGCCTTTGAAATTCACGTTAATACACTTATTAGAGGTAGGAATTTATTTTGTTTATTTTTGAAGCATGGATAAGGTTTAAACAATTTCACATTAATATACTTTTCAAGAAGTAATTAATGTGAATTTGTACTTGAAGGAGAGTGATTTATTTGCAAAGTAACCAAGAAGCTTCCAATAATTTGATAACCTGTAAAATAAAATAAAATCACATTAAACTTAGTTAATTCAATAGATTTTATTTTAGGATGAAAGCTTAATTTATTTTAAACATACTAATTGATACAAAATAAACAGAAATAGTAGAAATTAAAAATAACAATCACTAGTAAACAGTAACAGTAAAAGAAAACAGAAATCATAAAATTCAACACTCAATAGTCACAGTAAAAATAAGAAAACAGTGATTACTAACAAATAGTGAAATAAAAATTATAAATGGAGATTACTGACAAATTACGCTAAAACACAATTATTATAATTTAACAGTAGATAAAACAGACAAACAGAGTAAGTAATTAAGGGTAAAAAATATTAGTCATCAGTCAGCGTAACTACGTTGAGCCTCTGAACCTCTTCCTTCCTAGCAGACGCCAATACGCTTTGATTGAGCGCGGGTACACTGACCTCCTGTAAACCTACAATTGATCACATGAAAAGCCTAGCGGAGGCACGTTAAGGCTGAACTTTAGTACGCCCAAGAGACTTTTAACTTAAGAAACAACCTTTCTTAATTTGTTATCTTTTTATTCTTAATTCAAAGGAAATTACTGAAATAATAATTTATTCATGAAATTATACAAATAACAAATACTTCCTAATTTACATCTAATCTTACTTATTCAACTTAATCTTTCACATAAATTAGGGTTGGATATTATCAAATAATGATGTCTTTTCAAGAATTATCACATCCCTAAACTTAAAACTTGTTTGTCCTTAAGCAAAGCTCAAATTAATCAACTTAATATACTAAATTCATTTTCCTCAATAGACCAAACTTAAATAATTTCAATACAGCACATAGATGAAGAACCTTTAAATTGATCCTTAATAATTTGAATGCAAAATTCTAGAATACAAATATGTTAATGATGCTTCACTCTCATTGGGTTAAATGTGTTTCTCTCTACTCTCAGTGTTTAAGGAATATAATTGTGTACTTGCAAAACAACAAACATAGGCTTGCAATCCTCCTAAGCATCATACATAAAAGTAACCGCACATGGATCAATAAGGACTTTAATTGGCTTGTAATGAGGTTAGGTTACAGACTCTATTTTTGTTTTTCTAGTCAATGTAAGGGTAATGAGTGTGTTCATTGATGTTTGCCTTACTTTGAACCTATTTTTCTTTCCATTGTTTTTTTTCAAAGAACAGCAGAAGATAACTTTAGAAATATTTTTGATGCTACTTCTTCTTGAGTTTCCTCAACTCCCTCTTTTCTAATTTTAGAGCTTTGCTCTTTTTCTTTTGTTTTCTAGTCCTTTTGACTCTTTCCTTTTTTCTTTTGATTTTTCTTAAGCATGTTTTTATTGTACATTCCACCTTTTTTTTACTAAAATTTTTCAAAGTATGCCTTTTATTGCTATTAGGCACACTCTATCTCCCTAAACTTAAATGTTACTAGTCTCTAGCAACTAGTCAAAACAACACAAACCATCAATGACACCTTAATGGTTAATACCTAGTTTTTCTTAGAAAATCAAGGTTTGTAATGTAGGTATTATCATTAAAGAAAAGTCTCAGGCTCAATAATTAAAGTCAATGGATAAATATGTAAAAGGTATGCTATATTTGGCTCTAGTTATTAGATAGAAATAGGGTCTTTATCATTTCCATGTACCAATCATAATCTGTATAAGCAAGGAGAAATGTAAGTTTTGTCATACTGCTTAAAAGCAAGTACACTCACAAAAATTAAGGAACGAATCTCCCTACAAAGACAAGACTTAAGCATCAATTAACACATCCCCAAACTTAACATATTGCAATCACATCAAATTATCACCCTAAGTGTCACTAGTACAAAAACAGCTTTCAACATCGGTTTTTTTAGGCTTCTCACATCGGTTTTCAAACCGATGTGGATCTGGCCGATGTGAAATATAGGTACATCTCACATCGGTTTTAAAACCGATGTGAAATAGGTATCTAACATCGGTTTTTCCTTAAAAACCGATGTGAATATTGGACTTCTAACATCGGTTTTCCTTAAAAACCGATGTGAATTATGGCACTTATAACATCGGTTTTGTTAAAACCGATGTGGTAACTAGGATTTTTAATTTTTAATTATTTTTATAATGATATTTTAAGCAAACTTCCAATCCTCTATTTCTATTTTAAATCTCATTAATTATAATCAACAAAGGTCAACGAACTAATCATCCAGAATAAACTAAACATTAACATAATTTATCAATTAATTAATCAAAACGGAAAAGATGATCGAACAAAAAAAAGGAAGAGAAACCAGGAAAGAGACCTCCGCCATTGAACTTGATGGGGCTCTGGAGTTTAATAAAGGAAATGGAATCGGCCTTTGCAATGGTATCATGGAGCTGTTCGAGAGCCTTGTTGTATGATTTCGCCGCTTATGGTTGGTTCCACTGTGCCATATTCGTAAGCGAGATCAAGTAGAGTGAACGCGTGCAGGCCATGGGAATGAGTTGCTGCGGTGACTATGTCGACTCCGATAGGCTTTGTGTCGTGGCGGAGGACGGAGGATAAGGTTTTTCTGCTCAGTAGGAAACGTGCGGCCTTTGCCAAATACGACGAAGAAGACGCTTCTATAACACCCAAGTAGAGCAAAGCATAGGATTGAAGACACTCGAATGAAGTTCAGTGAATATATAATTTGCTCTAACGCGCGCAAATTTGTTTAAATTTTTAGCACATATCACATCGGTTCTTCAATAAAACCGATGTGAAATATGAAACATTCTAACATACGCGCTCAAATTTGTTTAAATTTTTAGCACCTATCACATCGGTTCTTCAATAAAACCGATGTGAAATATGAAACATTCTAACAAACGCGCACAAATTTGTTTAAATTTTCAGCTTCTATCACATCGGTTCTTCAATAAAACCGATGTGCAATATGATAAAAAAAATTCTAACATGGGTTTTAAAAAATAGTTGTGAGAAACTATTTTCCACATCGGTTTTTTTAAAAAACCGATGTGATAACACTTTGCCACACATATTCCACATCGGTTTTTAACCAAAACCGATGTTGCATTCACTTGTTTCCACATCGGTTTTTAAGTAAAACCGAGGTGGCATATCACGCTGGAACCTACCACATCGGTTTTTAAGGAAAACCGATGTGAAAATGATTTAAAATTTTAAATTCATTAAGTCATTTAATATAAAAAATATATTTTAAAATTTAAATTTTATCAATTTAAATGTAAAATATATACAAGTTAAATGCAGAGTATTTCCCATTCATTTCAAAACGAAAAAAATTCAATATACAACAACGGTTTAAGTTAAAAATTTTAATTTTTTAAATTTTAAATTTTTTCATTTAAAATGAAAAATATCTATTTTAAATTTTATTTTTTAAGCATATGTCACATCAGTTTTATAAAAACCGTTGTCTAATGTTGTTTATAAAACTTTGTGTATAATTTCAAAATTGCCACCGCGTATATTTTTAACATCGGTTTTGATAAAACCGATGTGATAAATTGTTTTCCACATCGGCTTTTAGTAAAAACCGATGTGAAATACTATCTGATGTTTCATTTATTTACAAAAATGCCACCGCCCTTATATTTCACATCGGTTTTTGATAAACCGTGGTGAATTCTGCGATGTGAAATGGTAGTTTTGCACTAGTGTCTTCAAACATACACCACAACAGATTATGCCAAGAATGATCTGAAGATTGTCATAACTATAGCACATATAAGTAATTCTATTCAAGCAATTACCTAGGCAATCGTTTCACACTAGTGCAAAAACTGGCTACAATGACAGGATATGATCACGGTCCACGGAAAACTGTGTTTGAAAAAAATGTGGTGGTATTTTTATAAATATGAGGAAATTTTTTAATCATGGTTCTAGCGTAACCGTGCTCGTAGGAACCAGGTTTTTTACTTTAAATTTTATATTTTTAAAAAATGTACCTACAATCATAGTTGAAAGGAAACCATGATTATAATGTATCTATAATCACGGTTTTATGGGAAGCCATGATTGTAGGTCCTCCCTATTTCAATTTTTATATTTTTAAAAAATATATCTATAATCACAGTTAAGAGGAAACCGTGATTATGGTTTTATGGGAGGTGGTTATAGGTGTTTTCAAAATTTAAAATCAGTTTCGCAGATGCTCTTCATTTCACACTATTTCTTCCTCTGCACCTGACACTTTGTTTTCTTCCATCTTCCATCCATTTTTAGTCTCACAAAAGTCCCATTCCCTCCGATGTTTCTCTCTAATATTTCTCTTCTTTGTTTTCCCATTGCCATTGACGTTTGCATTTGTTTATGTTCTAGATCTAACATGGTTCTTTGTGTATATTTTGCAGTTTTCTTTTGCTGTTCTCGTCATGTGCCATTGACGACCACCACACGACCCTTTTCTTTTTTTCTCATTCAAGCATGTAAGGCTTCTTTTTTATACCTCTTTTCTTTTCTGTTTCTTTCGATTATAATGAAGGTTTTGCAAGTTTCTGTTTATTGTTGTTTGTTTTTGTTCTCTACGTTTTGCTTATGTTTGTTCCTATAATGGAGGTTTTCTGTTTTGAAGGTCGACGTTAGGGTTCCCATAACCGTGATTATAACTAGTAATGTAAATGCATGATTTATGACCACTTTTAATCGCGGTTGTGATTGGTAACCATGATTAAATAGGGTCTTATTTAATCACGGTTTCAAACAACCATGATTAAATATGATCTATAACCATGGTTGTGAACTGGGATTAAAAGCCCTAATCTATTACCACAGCTGTAACAACCACAGTTCATGAACCTTGATTAAAAGCTTATTTTAGCCATGACTAAATCTCTTTTCTGCAGTAGTGTCAGCTTTTAGGATGCGAAAGTCCTATTATTCTTATTCCTATGTATTTTTCCGCCTTTAGAATAATCATCAATGAGTGAGAGGTAAAGGAACTTCCCTCTTTACCCGTGTAGGCAGATATGTATGAATCTTTGAGTGATGACCAGTGATTACAAACAACGAATTAAAAGAAAACACATAGAATGAAAATTAAAACACACTATGGAAATGGAAAACTAAAACTGAAATAACAGATGAAATAAAGGAAAAACAAAGAGTTCAAATTTTTATAACCCAAAAATAAAATGATAAAGTTTGAAATGAATTACAAAGAATAAAATAAAACTTCTAAGCTATTCAGCAGTAGTGCCATCTCTCTCTTTAGTAAAATCAGTTATCTCTTCATCAACTACCATATCATCAATAACCTGATCAGCAAGTGGTGGAAATTCTATGCTCAAGGGTGGATCGACTGGAGGGATGATGAAGCCTATAGAAGCCAACCATTGATTTTTCTTAGTTGGAACCCCTATCTCTTTAGTAGGGTCCAAGTTCATTGTAGTGGCCATTTTCCTCAGCAGTATATCATGGTTTATCACCAAATCATACGTCCCAAGCTGCATCTTCTTGATTGCTTGTAATTCACCCAAGACGGTGGTAAGGATTGGAGCAGAGGATTATTCTTGGTGAGAAGATGATGGTTTGACTAGTTTAGATTTGGGACGCTTGGGTTCCTTGGGAACATAATGATCAATCTGGTCCCTCACCCAGGCATGGTCCAGGGCCTTTTCCATTTTCACCTTAGTAAACTCTTCCTCCTACACTTTCATAAAGTTTTTCTTAGCCAATAATGAAATGACAGAAAAATATGGTAATTGGGCATGTTTCTCATTAGCCTTAACCATTTCAAACAAAATCAAGTCACCCAAATCAACATATAGCTCTTGTATTAAACAGTAAATAAGAACCAACCTTTTCACTATAATTTTAGTAGCATAAGCTACTGGTTACAGTGAGGAGAGGAGGTATTGGCACCTTATTATAGGGATATCAAGAAGAGTATTTTCCTTATAAATTTTGGCGTACCACCAACAGTAGTTTCAAAGGTGGTCCCTTCTTGACAACATACCTCCAATACTTTCTTCACCAAGTCAGCATTCTCCTTTAATGGGAACCCATTCAGCAGTTTGGTGTATTGACATTCAACATCGTCCACCACAGGTAATCGCAAAGCCTTATTAATAATTTCACTGGAAAGTGGGATAACAAAACCCTTTAGATAGGAAGAATATGGGGCAACATCATCATTATTATTGACCCTCAAGTTGGCATAAAACTCCCTAGTGAGTTCTTGATAGCCATGACCCGACACTTTATTAAAATTTTGCCAACCCCTGGTAAACATAACAGTACTCACAGTTGGGTCAGGACAATCTTCCTCACTCAACAACATCACCCTGTCCTTGTGAACACCTATTTTGGTCTGGTCAATTTTCACCAAGAATGGGGAATTCCGTTATTTGGAACCCCTTCTTTATATTTATGTTCGTCTTCAGGATTGTCTTAGGCTCCGAGTGATATTCCCAAGTGGAAATAATTCTGAAAAGACTGAATTCTGACTCGGACTGATCATTTCTGAGTAGGGTGACTCGGAATGATCATTTCCGAGTAGGGTATTTCTGAGTGAGACCTTGCCGAGTGGGATGTCTCCGAGTGAGGCATTTCCGAGTGGGCTTCTTCAAAGGGATTTGCTTCCGAATGAGGAAAAGGCTCTGACTATAAGTGAATACCTCTCGGGCAAAGATTCTTTTAAGTTCCATATGTACGAATGATAGTTACCGAGTGGATTGTCTCTGGGTGGGGTGTTTCCGAGTGGAAGATTCCCGAGGGAAGTGCCTCCAAATGAAAAAAATGGCTGACTTTGAATGAATACTTCCCGGTTGAAGATAAATCCGAGTGGAAGATCCCCGATCAAAGCCACTCCAAATGAAAAATGGCTGACCTAGGATGAATACTTCCCGGTTGGAGATAAATCCATGTGGAAGATTCCCGATTGCAGCTACTCTGAGTGAAAAAGGGACTGACTTTGAATAAATACCTCCCAAAGATATACGTCCGAGTGAAGGATTCTCGACTGAAGCCATTCTGAGTGAAAATGAGAGTGACTATGAGTGAGTACCCCTCGGGCGGAGACACATTCGAGTGAAGGATTCCCGATTGAAGTGCCTCCAGATGAAAAATGGTTGACTTTAAATGAGTACCTCCCGATTGGAGATACATCCGAGTGAATGGTTCCCGTTTGATGCCACTCTGAATGAAAAACGAGTCTGATTCAGGATAAGTGCTTTTACTAGGTAAAGATGTTTTTGAGTGGATAATCCCTGACTGAATTGATCCTGAATGAAAAGCACTCTGAACTTCAGAGGAGCATTTATCGAGTAAGGATGTCTACGAGTGGATCATTTCAAGAAATTATGTCCGGGCAAAGAAAACCCCTGACTATGAATAAACACTTGTCGGGCAAGGATGTTTCTGAGTGGTGCGTTTCGGAGAAGATGTATTCTTGAGCAAAGAAAAGGTCTGACCGGTAATGAGCCTCTTTCGGGCAGAAACTTTCAAGGTCTATATTTCCAAGTGGGATGTCACCGAGGCAGCTATTTCCGAATGGTTTGTTGCCGAAAGATATATTTTTGAGCACAGAAAATCTCTGACCTTAAATGAGCCTCTTTCGGGTAGAATCTCTTTCAAGGCATACTTTCGAGTAGAGCAAAGATAGATCCGAGTAGGGCATCCCCGGGTGGGCCATTTCCAAATGAGTCATTTTCATGAGATGTGTTTCCGAGCGAAGAAACACTTTGATTTCAAAAGGATCGCTTTTCACTTCCGAGTTCCATACTTCCGAATGTGGTCTTTCCGGGTGGATCGATTCTGAAAGAATTATTCCCGAGTGAAGAAAGGCTCTGACTGAAACCTTTCGCTCAAAGATATGTATATCCGAGTAAGGTTTCTCCAAATGGTTCTGAGAGAAGTGCTTCCGAGCAGAGGAAGACTTTGATTTTGAATGAGTATTTCTTGGGTACCGAGATTTTAGAGTGGACAATTCCCAGGTGGATCGATTCTGAATAAATGCTTTTCAAGCCAGGATATACCTGAGTAGGGGGTCTCCGAGTGACATATTTCTGAATGGACCATTTCAAGGGAATTATTTCCGAGCAAAGAAAGGCTCTGTGAATGGATACTTTTCGAGCAGACACATCTGAGTGGGGTATATCCGAGTGAATCATTTCCGAGTGATTTTGCTTCCGAGAGATGTGCTTCTGGGTGAAGATTCCCGATTGAATCAGTTTTAAGTCAAAAAATAGTTTTGACTTGTTAGCCAGAGATATAGCCAAGTAAAATATTTTTAAGGTGCCGATTGAATCAATTTTAAATGAAGACTTCCCGAATGAGACGTTCCTGAGTGGGTCATATTTGAGAGAAGAGGGTATGACTTTAAATGAGTGCTTCAAGCATTGACACTTTCGAGAAAAGCACCTTCGATTGAAGCAATTCCGGTTGAGTGCTTCAAGCAGTGACATTTCCGGACAAAGCAACTCCGAGTGAAGCAATTCCGAATGAAAAGAGGCCCTGATGAATACTTCACGGAAAGAGATTTCCGAGTCAATAATCTATGAATTCAAGCCTTCACACCGAGTGTCAAAGGTCGGATCGGATCTATGAATTCAAGCTTTCACTCGGTCTTTTATATATGAGAGCACCTGTTCTGCTCGGATTAATTTCCAATGAGGATGAATACTGGCTGAGACACTAATCCGGGTCATAGAAAGAATGCCGGTTCCATGTGACACCATTCCACCCATGCTGACTAGGAATTGCACTATCCAAGTGGATCCTTGAATTATGGGGGGCGGCTGGCAACAGACAAAAAAGAAAATAATAAAGAATTCCCACTGGCCGTCGTTCCCCATGATTGTCGATGTCCAGGCTATTTCTGCATCATATACCAACGCACTATCCAAGTTGATTTATTAATCTTGTGGGGTGGTTGACAACAAACAAAAATCAAAACAATAAATTATTCATCAGCTATTGTTCCCCATAGATCATTGGTGGCCAGGCTGTCTCTGGGCTGTTCAAGCAATCAGTATACACTTGGATTTCTATAAATACCACAACTGAAGGTGCGCAAAGGGGCCCCCAACATCTGAAATCAAGAAAAAAGACCCAAGAAGAAACTTTACTCCAGAATCCTAAATTTGAAGTAGAGAAACCACACCGTCCAGTTCATCAAATCCACACCACCGCCCAGTTCATCAAATCCAATACACCGTCCAGTTCCTCTCAAGTCCACACCATACTGTCTAGCTCCTCCTAAGTCTACACCACACCGGTTCTGTTTTGTTTCTTTTCTTTTGTTTCTTTTTTTACTTATTATTAGTTCTTCTATTGGATTTGTAAGTTTGTTGAACCTGTTCACTAGTCTAAATTTATTCCATTAAATTTCTTTTATTTTACCTTATAACTAATAATAACAACAAAGAACTACGTGACCCTGATTTCTTGAAAGCTCGAGAATACGTAGAAGTGGGAAGCAGTTCCTGTCGGGCCCATCTTTCTTTGTTTAATTCTTAAGAGTTTCCATTTTAGTTTTGTTATTAAAAGAAGGAGCGAGGTTAATTTGGATGAGACATCCTGTTAATCTCATTTTTTAAAAATAATATCTTTTTCAAAAAAAGGAGGAGCGAGGTTAATTTGGACGAGACATCCTGTTAATCTCATGTTTAAAAAATTCCGTGTCTATTTTTGTTCATTTTTGTATGCTTTGTCACTTCGTATGTTCCTGTTCTGAAGAAGTTAAAATAATTTTTTGGGCTAATTATAATGCGCGCTATCATATTGAGGTAACCATTTTATAACGGACAGTTGTGAGGTGCTAATACCTTCCTCACCTGTAATCAGACTCCTAAATTTGGAATTTCATTTTTATGACCAATGCTTTAATGAAAGGTTTTCCCGGTATTTTATCCTTAAAAAATATTGGTGGTGACTCCCTGTTTTCTTTTTGAAAGGATTTCGAACCACGTTTTAACAATTTTAAGGGTCGGCCATGCCGTCGCGATCCCGGTCACGACAGATGGCGACTCCGCTGGGGACTTAGAGAGTCAAGCCAGTCAATTTAATAGCGCATGTTTAAATTAGCATATTAATTATTCAACTTCTTCCTTTATTTTATTTTTTTGTCAATGTTTGTTTTCTGTTTTATTTGTATTCTATCATTTATGTTCTGTAAATGTTTGTGTGATTATTGAACCCTAGGGTAGACAACTTTATTTGTTGCTCTGTGTTTGTTCTATGTGCAGGATGAGTAAGGTACAGGTATTGAATGCCTCTTTCACACACTACACTTACAATTTACACACACGTTTGAGTGGGACCCTATACCCGGTGTGACATCCCAAATATTTATAGAAATTTTGTGTAGTGAGAAAATATTAAAAATTATTTTTAGGAATTTATTTGATATTTTTATGAATTATTACTTAATTATAAAAGGTGTGATTAGAAGAAGGGAGGTTTAATTAAAATCATTAAAGAAATTGTAAAGGAATTGGAAGAATGACCGGTTGAAGAGGTTACCAGTGGGAAGTGACCGGTCGAGAAGGTAACCGGTTGCCATGAGTTTAAATAATGGTTTCCTTCTCTTTCTTCAATCATTTGCGTAATCATTCACTCTCTTTCACGTGAAGAACATCTGCTACTCTTCTTCTTCTTCTTCCTTCATTGATTGAGAGCTATAAGCTTCGAAGGAAGGTTCATTTTACGTCAACACCTTGAAATAATTACATAGCTGTGATAGTGGTTTCAAGGTAAGTCCTATGAACTGTTTAAAAGTTGTTACCTCACCTCTTTCCTTTCTTTTCTAGACCGAATGGTCATATGTATGGAGGGGGGTACTGTTCCGATCCCCACTCCTCTAGGCTGTGAGCCTGAAAAATAGCCCTTGATCGTGTGGATGGTGGTGTGATGGTAACGTATTTCACGTTCCAAACTGTAGGTAGTGGAACGAGTAAAGAAGCTGGTGCTGGAACGGAGGAGCTGTGAACCCAGAAACTGTTGAAACGTGGAACAGAGGTAAGGGGGATGTTCGGGTTATAATTAATTAGAATAGGACATACTGTTCGAGTCATTGGAATGACTGTAAACTGGGTAAGAGATAATGTTGAGTGAAAATTATATGAATGTGTATGACTGTACGTGTGAATGTGCACACCGATTGGTTTAGGATTGCGTGTGTGTATTGTAAATGTATATGCATGTGTGAATGTGCACACTGATCGATTTAGGATCGTGTGTGTGTGTTATGAATGTATATGCATGTGTGAATGTGCATACCGATCGGTTTAGGATCGTGTGTGTATGAGACTTGAGAAATATTTAATGCTGTGATAATAAAGATAATGCTGGATGAGTTGTTGTAAGTGTATGCATATGTATGGACACCGATCAGTTTCTGATCATGTGTGTGGTATATTCCGATTGAAAGTGAATTATTTGATGCTGTGATGAGATGATGCTGGGTGAAAGTTAATATATATGCATGTATGTATGTGGACACCGATCGATTGAGGATCGTGTGTGTATGTGTAAATCCGATTGAAATTGAAATATTGAGGCTGTGAGAATCGGTGTTTTGTAGCAATGTGGAGTCAGGTTGACAAGCAGGTCACCCGAGTGATGTTGTTAATGGCCACTTGTGTGAAATGATATGGTGTGGGACGGCCGACGGTATATGTTACCCTCATTTTTGGCTTCAGTGGTCAAGCAGGACCCAGTTGAGCTGCCCAAAGGTCTATGACCCAGTGGTTGAGGGGGAGTCAAGTAGGACTCGGTGAACCAAGAAGGGTTCACGGGGTGTCAAGTAGGACCCCCAGCTGAAGGTCGATCCTTTGAGTATCCGGATACTGTGTCAATTTTTTGAGTCAGTTGTGACATTTGATGATTTAATAATTTTGCTGAGTGCAATTGGTTTTAATTGCCGAATGAAAATTGGTTATAATTGCTGAATGAGAATTGGAATATTTGCTGAGTATTTGACGTATTTGCCGATTGTAATTATATATATTTTGTCGAGTGATTGTTATATTTCCGAGTAGAAAGTTGTTATATTTGCCGAGCGGAAGCTATTTGCTGAATGTTGTTAAAATTGTAGAATAAGGACTGTTATATTGCTAAGAGAATTACTATAATGCCAAGTGTTAATGGATATATTGTTAGGAAATCCCTAAGCATGAGCAGCGGAAAAATAAAAGGGATTCCATAGGATTTGCAAGGTTCCGTGTTTCAAAGCACAAAACAATTTTGAAATTATTTTAGGTTACCTCTTGAAGAACTCCAAAGCAGTCGTAGCCTCGTCCTTTAGGAGTCCACACGAGCACTCCCACCAGAATCGCAACACTTGCCAACTGCTAGTTTGACGGCGTGTAGCTCTTGCAACTTTTGCGAATTTGTATCTCACTTGAGTGAACGGCCTATGAGCATCTTATGATCTATTTATAGGCTTAGGTTTGACCTAATTTAATCTCTCTAAAAGTGGGCTCCTTACTCATTCCAAATGAGTTAGGCCCAATAGCTTTATTTTAGTCCAACTAAAATAAGACAACATTTTCTGATGGGCTTACTCTATGTGTGTGACCCTATAGGTAAAATACCCGGTCATATTAATAATAAACTATTTTATTATTAATATAAAATAGAAGCGGCATCTAGCAATGCATCATTATGTCTGAATATTATCAACATAACCTATAAGTGATAATTATTTAATACGTTTATTCCTTTTGTCACGATATCCTAATTGGGCCCAAGGCATGGTCGCGTCATCCTTGTACGGCCCAATTTATTTTACTTGATACCGGAGTAGACTGGATCTGAATAAATATCTAATATTTATTCTTTCTAGTATGGCCATGTGTTTTCTTAGTCTTACTCCATCAAGTGGCCTATGGATATCACTCCTGTCACATAGGAGAGACAAATCCCATCTACATCACTCACATCCCTCTGCATAATTTGTTCATTGTCTAATCACAACCTTTATAGTCCTCTTGTTACAGAAGACGTTTAATTATATTAAAACAATAAACTCCTCATGTAGGAATCGTAGTGACTTCAGGTCGAAGGACTACATATACCATTATCACATTGAGAATCGTTTATGACAATCATGTAACGATCCATGCAACGTTCTCATGGTGGGTCTATCCAGTACATCATTACTCTTAATGTGTACCCGTGTGAAGACTCGATATCATCTATATCTATGATCTATGAGATCAGGTCATCAGTACACTCACACACTAGTCTCAGTGTATTTACATGTCCCCATGTAAATACTTAACTAGGGACATTTTAGGAATAATTTTTAATAACCTATTACTCCAAGGATAAATATGTTTTAAAATAATTTTAAACTGAAATATTTATTCTATTGATAAGTAGAAAAATGATACAAATGAAAAAGCATAAAAGGTCATAGTGCATACACCAACAATCTCCCACTTGCACTAGAGCCAATCAGACATTTGCCTAATGCCTAATGATCTAGTGTGCCCCTCATGTTTTTGTTGTGTAAGAGGTTTTGTGAGTGGGTCAGCAATATTCTCATCAGTATGCACCTTACATATCTTTACATCTCCTCGGTCAAGGATCTCTCGAATAAGATGAAATCGCCTAAGTATATGCTTGGATCGTTGATGTGATCTAGGTTCCTTAGCTTGTGCGATTGCTCCACTATTGTCACAGTAAAGACTTATAGGGTCCACAATGCTAGGAACAATCCCAAGTTCTGTTATGAACTTCTTGATCCATACTGCCTCTTTTGCAGCATTTGAGGCAGCAATATACTCAGACTCTGTAGTAGAATCAGCAACTGTCTCTTGCTTTGAACTCTTCCAGCTTACAGCGCCACCATTTAGACAAAACACATACCCAGATTGCGATCTTGAGTCATCCTTATCAGTTTGGAAGCTAGCATCAGTGTAACCTTTTACAATGAGCTCTTCTTCCCCTCCATATATCAAGAATGAATCCTTAGTTTTTCTTAAGTACTTCAGGATATTCTTGACAGCAGTCCAGTGACTTTCACCGGGATCAGACTGGTATCTGCTCGTCATGCTTAAAGCGTACGAGACATCTGGTCGGGTACATATCATGGCATACATGATTGATCCAATAGCAGATGCATATGGAATCTTATTCATCCGTTCTCTTTCTTCTTTAGTGGAAGGAGATTGAGCTTTTGATAAGCTTATGCCATGAGCCATAGGCAAAGTTCCTTTCTTGGAATCTTGCATGTTAAACCTTTTTAACACTTTGTCTATGTATGTATTCTGACTTAGGCCAAGAAGTTTTCTTGATCTATCTCTATAGATCTTAATTCCTAACACGTAGGTTGCTTCACCTAAGTCTTTCATAGAAAAATAGCTTCCCAACCAACTCTTCACAGACTGAAGAGTAGGAACGTCATATCCAATAAGTAGTATGTCATCAACATACAGGACCAGAAAAACAATTGTGCAGTCACTAACCTTCTTGTAGACACAAGGTTCATCCTCATTTTTAGTAAAGCCAAATTGTTTAAGAGCTTTATCAAAATGAAGATTCCAGCTTCTGGAAGCTTGCTTAAGTCCATATATAGAACGTTGTAGCTTGCATACCTTCCTGGATGCTTCAGGCTTAACAAAGCCCTCAGGTTGTGTCATGTACACTTCCTCAAGAAGATTTCCATTAAGGAAAGCAGTCTTGACATCCATTTGCCATATCTCATAATCATGGTATGCAGCAATAGCAAGCAGAATCCGAACAGACTTTAGCATAGCAACTGGGGAAAAAGTTTCATCATAGTCTATACCATGTATTTGCTTGAAACCTTTAGCCACCAACCTTGCTTTAAAGGTACTTATATTACCATCCATGTCAGTTTTCTTTTTGAAAACCCACTTGCATCCTATAGGTTTTACCCCTTCAGGTGCATCAACCAAGTTCCAAACTTGATTAGTGTACATGGAGTCCATTTCAGATTCCATGGCTTCTAGCCATTTCTCAGATTCTGAACTTGCAATGGCCTCTTCATAAGATGTTGGCTCATTTTGATCCATTAGGAATACATCTCCTTCCTGAGTTACAAGAAATCTATATCTTTCAGGTTGTTGACGTATTCTACCTGATCTACGCAAGTCTTGTGCTACTGGAGCTGGTGTTATCACAACATTTTGTGGGTCCTGCTCCACTTCCACCATTGGCTCTTCAATGCCTTGTGAGTCTTGAATTTCTTCAAGTTCTACTTTCCTCCCACTGATTCTTGTAGAGATGAATTCCCTTTCTAAGAATACAGTATTCCGAGCAACAAACACTTTGCCCTCAGTAGGATTGTAAAAATAATAACCCTTAGTTTCTTTTGGGTATCCCACAAAAAGACATTTATCTGACTTGGGCCCAAGTTTATCAGAACTTTGGCGTTTAACATAAGCTTCACAACCCCAAATCTTAAGAAAAGACATACTAGTGTGAAAGTTGCTGTCAACAAAGCATGTCCCCAGAATGAGTTAGGGAGGTCAGTTTGACTCATCATTGATCGAACCATATCCAACAAGGTTCTATTTCTCCGCTCAGAAACCCCATTCCATTCTGGTGTTCCAGGGGGAGTAAGTTGAGATATAATCCCACACTCTTTAAGATATTCATCAAACTCTAGGCTCAAATATTCACCACCTCGATCGGATCGAAGTGCTTTAATTGTCTTGCCAAGTTGGTTCTCTACTTCATGTTTAAACTCCTTGAACTTTTCAAAGGATTCTGATTTATGTTTCATGAGAAACACAAATCCATATCTACTGAAATCATCAGTAAAAGTGATGAAGTAACTAAAACCTCCCCTAGCCATTGTCCCTATGGGCCCACATACATCACTATGTATCAAGCCAAGAAGATCACTCGCCCTTTCACCTTTTCCGGTAAAAGGGGTCTTGGTCATGTTCCCTAATAAACAAGATTCACATGTATCTATTGATTCAAAATCAAAAGATTCTAAATATCCATCTTGATGGAGTTTAGAAATGCGTTTCTCATTTATATGTCCTAGGCGACAATGCCAAAGATAAGTTGGGTTTAAATCATTTGTTTTAACCCTTTTAGTATTAATGTTATAGATAGGGGTTTCGAGATCTAGAACATAAAGTCCATTACTCAAATTTGCACAACAATAAAACATGTCTTTTAAATAAACAGAACAACTATTGTTCTTTATTGTAAAGGAAAACCCTTTCTTATCAAGACAAGAAACAAAAATAATGTTTCTCCTTATTGCCGGAACAAAATAACAATTGTCCAATTCAAGGACTAACCCTGAGGGCAAGGATAAAAAATAAGTCCCTACAGCTAATGCAGCAACTCTTGCTCCATTTCCAACGTGTAGGTCTACCTTGCCCTTCATCAACTGCCTACTCCTTCTTAGATCCTGCACATTAAGACAAATGTGAGATCCACATCCAGTATCTAATACCCATGATGTTGAAGTTGACATGTTAATTTCTATAACAAAAATACCTGAAGTGGAAGTCTCACTTCCCTTCTTCTTAAGCTCTTCTAGGTACTTTGGACAGTTTCTCTTCCAGTGTCCCTTTTGTCCACAATGGTGACATTTACCTTCCTTAGCCACCCCGCCCACAGGTTTTAAGGCTGATGTACTTGGCTTATCCTTGCCTTTCCAAATCTTCTTGCCATTTCCTACAATAGCCTTTCCTTTTCCTTTATACATGCCCTTTCCTTTACCTTTGCTAGAATTGACCATCATTATGGCCTTGCCCTTTCCTTTAGAAATATTAGGCTCAGCAGTCCTCAACATATTGAGTAGCTCTGGCAATGTTTTGTCCAATGCATTCATGTTGTAATTCATGATGACTGGCTTAAAACTGTCAGGTAATGATTTCAAAATGAGATCGGTAGCCAACTTCTGAGGGAAGGGGAATCCTAGCCTAGCTAGATTCTCCAAGTACCCAATCATTTTGAGCACATGAGGTCCTATAGAACCTCCCTCTTCAAGTCTGCAGCTAAATAGGGCTGAAGAAACTTCATATCTTTCTTGGTCAGCTTGACCTTGATATAGTTTCCTTAGGTTTTCGATCATATCGAAAGCCTCCATATGCTCATGTTGCTTCTGAAGCTCAGGAGACATGGTTGCCAGCATAAGGCATTGGACATCTAAAGCGTCATCCTGATGCTTCTTGTAAGCATCCTTGTCAGCTTCAGAGGCATTGTTCGCGGGTGGTTTCGGAATCGGACCTTCCAGGACATACTGCTTTTTCTCTTGTTTGAGGACAATCCTCAAATTTCTATACCAGTCAAGGAAGTTAGAACCAAACAATTTTTCTTTGTCTAGGATTGATCGCAACGAAAGGTTTGAAGGTGTGTTTGACGTCATGGTTATCTAAAACAGAAAATATGTAGTAAGTATCATTTTCAAAACATATTTAAATTATGGTCATTTAAATTAAATATGTCTCCCACTATTTCAATTCAAAACAAAAATACCCTCCATGAATCAGAAAATCCCGTTGGAAGATTTTCTAGTGGGCTAAGATCCATATTTTGCCAAGCGTTAAGTCAGCTTTGGCTGATCACCTAATACTTGGTTATTTAGGTAGGAAACTTTTTCCAATTGTATCTTTATACAACTCTTAGTCATTGGGTTAAGTAACCATTACTAATTATTCATCTTATGAATATTTAGCCCAATGTTTACGCCTCTAAGTTATATTCAATCCAATTGAAAACTTAGTTAAGTTAAAGCCCAATAAAACAGTTTGAATATTACCATTATCCCATCGCGTCTTACTAATATAAATAATAGTGCCCTACTTTGGCAGACCCACTATTTATTGACATTAGTGTTGACGAGTGTACTTATTGGAAGGCGTTTATAACTTAATATTATTTTGAGGGATTTTAATTTATTTTAAAATTACCGTCTTTGTTAAACGCTTTAACGTAATAAAATTATCCCCAAAACATGCAAACGAAATTGTGAGATGGTTATGGTCTTCCTAGAAGAAAATAAATAAAAAAAATAAATAAATAAACCTAGAGGAACTATATAGCCAAGGCTTCATGAAGTCCTACTTCTTGAACCCACCATCCTCTTGGAGTCACCACTCCTTGGTTCTTTTCAAAGACAAAAGCGCTTAGAATCACCACTCTAGTTTTCTTCTAGATCTCTACTTTGTTGCCTCGATCAAGATTACAAGATTTTTAAAGAAACTCACTTTACATATGAGTGAAGGGTTAAGAAAAGAAATACAACAGAATGAAGAGAGGCACAGCACGCAGGCTGTATTTAAATAAAATAACTAAGACCATAACCATTCACCATGCAACGTGTTAATTAATTAATTATAACCCATTTGAAATAATTTAAAAAAAATAATTTTTTAAACGGGCCATTAAACACGTGGGTCGGTAATAAGGCGCTACACAGAGAATGTACGGGGGTCAAGGGGGGCCGCCCCTTGCGGGGTGCAGGGCAGCGCCCCGGCCCGAAATTTTAGTACTGTAGTCAGGTTGGTTCCCAGGAAAGAGAGGTGGGTCTGGTGTGACCGCTTAAGTACCAAATCTTTCCTAGCCAGAACGTCCCACTGACCATTAACAGCTCTAAAATTTCGGCTAGGGTTTCAACCACTTTGAAACCCTAATTCCTTGTTGCGAACACTTCACAACGTAGCCGTCAAGGCACATGGAGGCAGCGCCGTCTAGGGTTTCAAAACCTAGAATTCAATTTACGCTAATGCCAACATGCAATGCCTTTCCATGACGGTCGTCTAGGTTTCAACTCTTGAACCCTAGATTAAGAAACGGCCATGGTTTAACACTTAAACCTTATCACTTAACACCCCATAACATAAACCATTCATGTTCGAAGATCAACTCAATTGATTCAAAGTTTGTACGATGACTATCATATGAGTAAAACACATATCAAAATTGCATAAACTCATACATCATACAAATTTAAACGGCAACAACATACATACTAAAATTAAGAAACTCTATAACATGCATCATATACAATTTATAAAGAATAACTCAAAATTATATGTATCATGCCAAAACAGAGGTCATACCATATACATGATTAATCATTGTAATAATATGCATCATATGCGATAACTCAAAATAGCAACATAATCATGCATGTTCATTTTCGAATCCTAGTTTCACAAAACATTTTCGTAAAACAAAATTGCAAAGCTTTAAACAACGAAACGATTTTGCAAATCATATTTTCCAAAAGCTCTTGCAAACGAAAACATATCATCATAAAATATAAACAAATGCCCAAAACACGATTTTGCAACCTAGGCTCTGATACCACTGTTAGGAAATCCCTAAGCATGAGCAGCGGAAAAATAAAAGGGATTCCATAGGATTTGCAAGGTTCCGTGTTTCAAAGCACAAAACAATTTCGAAATTATTTTAGGTTACCTCTTGAAGAACTCCAAAGCAGTCGTAGCCTCGTCCTTTAGGAGTCCACACGAGCACTCCCACCAGAATCGCAATACTTGCCAACTGCTAGTTTGACGGCGTGTAGCTCTTGCAACTTTTGCGAATTTGTGTCTCACTTGAGTGAACGGCCTATGAGCATCTTATGATCTATTTATAGGCTTAGGTTTGACCTAATTTAATCTCTCTAAAAGTGGGCTCCTTACTCATTCCAAATGAGTTAGGCCCAATAGCTTTATTTTAGTCCAACTAAAATAAGACAACATTTTCTGATGGGCTTACTCTATATGTGTGACCCTATAGGTAAAATACCCGGTCATATTAATAATAAACTATTTTATTATTAATATAAAATAGAAGCGGCATCTAGCAATGCATCATTATGTCTGAATATTATCAACATAACCTATAAGTGATAATTATTTAATACGTTTATTCCTTTTGTCACGATATCCTAATTGGGCCCAAGGCATGGTCGCGTCATCCTTATACGACCCAATTTATTTTACTTGATACCGGAGTAGACTGGATCCGAATAAATATCTAATATTTATTCTTTCTAGCATGGCCATGCATTTTCTTAGTCTTACTCCATCAAGTGGCCTATGGATATCACTCCTGTCACATAGGAGAGACAAATCCCATCTACATCACTTACATCCCTCTGCATAATTTGTTCATTGTCTAATCATAACCTTTATAGTCCTCTAGTTACAGAAGACGTTTAATTGTATTAAAACAATAAACTCCTCATGTAGGAATCGTAGTGACTTCAGGTCGAAGGACTACATATACCATTATCACATTAAGAATCGTTTATGACAATCATGTAACGGTCCATGCAATGTTCTCATGGTGGGTCTGTCCAGTACATCATTACTTTTAATGTGTACCCGTGTGAAGACTCGATATCATCTATATCTATGATCTATGAGATCAGGTCATCAGTACACTCACACACTAGTCTCAGTGTATTTACACGTCCCCATGTAAATACTTAACTAGGGACATTTTAGGAATAATTTTTAATGACCTATTACTCCAAGGATAAATATGTTTTAAAACAATTTTAAACTGAAATATTTATTCTATTGATAAGTAGAAAAATGATACAAATGAAAATGCATAAAAGCTCATAGTGCATACACCAACATATATTGCCGAGTGTAAGTAAATTGCCGAGTGTGAGTGTATTTCTGAGTGTGAGTTAAAATGTCGAGTGAAATGTGTAATTGAGGATAAAAGAATCGGACAGATTTTATATTTGTATTTTGTAATTTAAATTCCGTTCTAAATTAATTATGATGCTAAACACTCACCCTTGCTGTGGTTTTCAATTTTAGTAACCAGTGACAGGGAAGAGGTCGGAGCCATAGAGGTGCGCCAAATGGAGGATTGATGCCAAGGCACCGAGTGATTTGAATGAAATGTGTAATATATATATATATATTGAGTTTTCCGAGTGATTGATGCTACAATGTGTTGCCTGTACATAGAATTAAAATTTGAATCGGATATGACTTTGTGATGCTATGTGATAGGTATTTATTTTATGAATGAATTTACATTGTTGAAGCAGGGCGAATCTCACTGAGTGAAACCATTCTTATCCGAGCAATAGTCCATTGATTGGTGTCTGCATATTCTTCATTCCTTTTTGAGAGAAGAATAACCGAGAGACTCAATTCCGAGTGAAATGGTTAGAGTGTCTCCGAGTGAGTTATGGCTGAAACTCCGAGTGAAGAAATATAAGAGTGCTTTTGAGTGAAGGTATAAGTGAGTCTTTCCTGAGTGATAGGAGGTTAAGCTTTTCTGAGAAATGAAAGACCAGTGTTCCCGAGTGGACTTATTTCCGAGTGGAAGCTGACTCGTTAACTCTTCTTGTAAGTCTTGTTCATTCAGATTTAAAGTGCAGCAATCGCCCAAGTGAGTTGGAACTCGCCTAAGCGACTTTCTCAGTTTTCACCCAAGCGAATCAGGGTCTCGCTCAGGCAAATGATCCCTGACTCTGATTTCTTCCTTCCACTGATTTTTAATTTTATGTTGAAATATTCTGATCGGTCATTATTTTTAATATGCTTTATTTAAGTATTTATTCCCGATCGGTCATTGCTGTTTTGAGTAAGATTTTATTATTTTGAATGAATTTAATAAAAGTAAATATTATTTTATAGTAAGACCGAGTGGGTTTTTATTAAAAGCGAAAAATCTATTATGAAAAATGAGAAAATTGACAAGGGTCGTCACAGTTGGTATCAGAGCGGTTCTTTCTAGAGCCGAGTGAATGGGTGAACCCAGTGATTGTGTGAGTCCTATATTGGACTGTGTTTGCATTTTATTATAGTGTTTGTGATTGTTTGTGCAGCTTGGCATCATTCCCTTGGCACTCCAGTAGCATTGTGTTTTATATGAGGTAATTATCCGACTCTTTGTTAGAGCATTGGTTATTAATGGTGAAGTGTTTATTCATTACAGAATTATTTTGTGGACGAGAAACTAGTTCTGAAGAAGGAGATGGTTTCTTCTTAGAATTTTCTAAATTGATGAGTAGGACCGACTCAGGTCCCACTCTTGATGAATTCCTGAAAAGGAATTCCCCTTGCTTATAAAGAAGGGCATGACTATGGTAGGGTGTATGTTCGGATAAGGAAAATCGAATGAGCTTTAGAGTATTCTGAGTGCTCGGAGGAGCATGAAGTACAGTTTACGACCTATCAATTGAAGGAGAGGCTAGGATGGTCTCGGACTAAGGTACAAATAAAGACGACGAGTGAGTCACTAGTGTGGGCGAATTTCCAAGAGTGGTTTCTTGTCAGGTACTTCTCGGATAATTAGAAAATTCAAAAGAAAATGGAACTTGAGGTTGGGACAGGGCCGAGTGTCAATAGCCGAGCACACTACTAAGTTTGATGAGCTATGACTTCTATCACTCTTTCTCACTGGAAGGAACTGAGAGTAGTGAGTGTGCCAAGTATAAAGCGGGATTGTGAATTAGAATTCGTAGTGTGATTATGCCGATTGAGATTCGGGATTATCCAATTCTGGTGGACAAGGATATGTTAACCGAAGAAATGCAATTATAGAGGACCCTTCAGTCGGAAGATAAAAGGTCGTGAAGGCAAGAGGATTGGGTTTTAAGAAAATGGATCGGTTCTTTCGTGGTGGTAAGTCTTCCGCTACGTCTTCTTTCTCTTTTGGTCGGATTTCTACTGGCTGATCTGGAAGTCAGTCGAGTAGCCGATCGTGCTATAGTTGTGGCTGGGCCATATTGTGAAACACTGTCCAACTGGACAAATCGTTTGTTTCCAATATGGACAACTGGGATGCCTTAGGCCCAATTACCCACAGAGGTAGCAACCGAGTGGCCTGGTAACCGAGCCAACACTTTTAGGACTCGGGTACTAAATTTCTGAGAGGAGGTTAAATCCTATGATGAAATGGGAATAGTAAATGCGTTGATAGCTATGAGTTTGTTTGAATAATGGAGTTTGATATTTCATAGAATGAAATAAATGGATGAATATTTTGACATGATTATTCTTAGGAAGGATGAATCCCCTATACATTTCTACTGGGTCAGAATGACGATTGATATTAGTTGTTCATTCGGGTGTTGAGCGTACTTGATGGATAGTACGAAAATTCTTTAAGTAAAGGAATGAAACTATTGCAGTAAACTATTCTGTATCGAGCTTAAGGAGCAAGTGATGGTATGCTTGTAACGGCGAGCAACCAAAGATATGGGAACATCAGTGGTATAAGTAAATAGAAGGGATTATAAAATAAATCGAAAAGGGAATGGACGAGTAATAGATGATGCAAGATAGCAACGTTGTAATAAAGGTAACCTTCTAGGAGGGGTGAGCCTCCTGTAGTGATTCTATAAAGTGGTTTAAATAAACGTTATCAGTATGTCATAACCAAGTTGTTAGACGATTGATTAACAGATATTGGGAGAAATTCTGAGTAGGTAATGGAGGATGGTGTAATAATGCCGAATAAGTTGAAGGTAATAGTCGAAGGGTGGTTAGTAATAATTTTTAGTGAGATAATTGATGAGGCTAGAATTCACTCGGAACAATCAAGAGAATGAATTGTGTGAATGATGGTCGAGTGAGGTATATATGTTGGACTATGGTGTACATGATAAGGAGAAGTAGTGAATGAAGGACATGGGATGAAGTGATTTAAAAGTAGTTGAATAAGAATGAAGAGGAGTTTTACCTAGTCGTTTGGACTTTGCACGGATATTACTGTTACATGGGAATCATAATGGCTGGCCATCGTGGGTTCTTTTAACATTAATTCATTGTGAAGTTGCCAATAGGCATAGGTAAATGGATTATGATGTAAACAACTTGCATGTCAATCGGTGATATGAATAGTTGGACTGTATACTCGACTTTCACCCGGTTTAACTATGAAGTGTTGAACTCTTGAGACTGATCACCTTAGGCAGTTGCACTAGTGGTTGTGGTCGTGTGAAGTCGAGGAGACAGATGTGTTTTAGCCAATTTTGGGTGATCAGATTTAGAGAAGAGAAGTGTATGATTCGTATTTCTGAAGTCGGTAAATGATTAGAGATGGGGAACAAATAGAACTGAGATTTGGTAATTGTCGAATAATGAGTATAGAACAGTAAATATGGTGAAGTGGTAGTCGGTATGAATTACTGCTAGATTTTGGGGAGAAGAGATGACCTAAAAAGGAAATCTGATGATTTGAGTTCCTGCTAAGGTACACTAAGTGGAGAATTTACGAGTGAATCATGTCTGAGACAAGACCTTCCGGGTGAAGAAAAGATGATTTCGAATGAGTACTCGTGCCAAGATATTTCTAGGTAGTGAATTCCAGAGTGGGATATCTCCGAGTTGAGTATAACACTTTCTGAGTGGAATGGTACCGATTAAGATATACTGAGTGAACCTTTTTCCAGGAAAAATACTTCTGGACAGAGAAAGAGAAACTTCGAATAAGTATGTTTTCTGATTGAATAGTTTCCAAGTGGAGTAAATATCTGAGTGATATTCTCGAGGTAAAGATAAGGGATTGACCAAAGGTAACGATGGAATTTGGAGATTCCGAGACCGAGTGGTAGTGCCTGCAAATGGTGATTTTGGGCAAACCGTGCTGGCTGAAGTGCACAAGAGTTCTTTGACCATTCATTCCGGTGTTACCGGGTAAGAAAGGAGTCTGGAAGTCGGGAATGAAGAAGACCATAATTTGTATGTATGATTGAGCACCAGAGACCCCCTGGATTGCTCCAACCATCGGAGATTCCAATCCGGGTTGCGTGTTCAGACTACTTCTTAACCAATCTGGGTGTAATGCAATCTGAGTGATTATAGACCGATTGACCAAGAGTGCTCACTTCTTGGCTATGAACAGGTTGCCTTGATCTGAGAGAAAATGAAGATGGCCCAAGACTGACTGAAAAGTTACTATGACAATCGGCATAGACCACTTGAATTTCAGAGGGGTGACTGGATATTCCTGAAGGTTTCACAGACTAAAGGAGTAGGTCGGATATTGAAGAGTCATGAGCTTAATCCGAAATACATTGTGTTGTATCAAATTTTGAAGAAGATCGGTGATGTTGCTTACCGACTGGATCTTCCCCAGTCGTTGATTAACATCCATAATATGTTTCATGTGTCACAACTTTGAGCATATATCCCGTGTGACTCTATGATTGTGTAGAATGATTCTATTGAATTGAAGGAAGACCTGGCGGTGAAAGTTACACCGATTGGTATTTAGGAGTATCGAACCAAACGGCTAAGGAACAAAGAGGTGCCATTAGTGAAGGTGAAATGGCAGAATCTGAATGGGGTAACCTACATATGGGAATTGGAATCGGATATGATAAGGGTGAACCCTAATCTTTTTCAGTAGGTGTGTTAATTTCGGGGACGAAATCCCTTTTTAAGGGGGTGGATGTGACATCCCAGATATTTATGGAAATTTTATGTAGTGAGAAAATATTAAAAATTGTTTTTAGTAATTTATTTGATATTTTTATGAATTATTAGTTAATTATAAAATGTGTGATTAGAAGAAGGGAGGTTTAATTAAAATCATTAAAGAAATTGTAAAGGAATTGGAAGAATGACCGGTTGAAGAGGTTACCAGTGGGAAGTGACCGGTCGAGAAGGTAACCAGTTGCCATGAGTTTAAATAATGGTTTCCTTCTCTTTCTTCAATCATTTGCGCAATCATTCACTCTCTTTCACGTGAAGAACATCTACTACTTTTCTTCTTCTTCTTCCTCCATTGATTGAGAGCTAAAAGCTTCGAAGGAAGGTTCATTTTACATCAACACCTTGAAATAATTACATAGCTGTGACAGTGGTTTCAAGGTAAGTCCTATGAACCGTTTAAAAGTTGTTACCTCACCTCCTTCCTTTCTTTTCTGGACCGAATGGTCATGTGTATGGAGGGGGGTACTGTTTCGATCCCCACTCCTCTAGGCTGTGAGCCTAAAAAATGGCCCTTGATCGTGTGGATGGTGGTGTGATGGTAACGTATTTCATGTTCCAAATCGTAGGTAGTGGAACGAGTAAAGAAGCTGGTGCTGGAACGGAGGAGCTGTGAACCCAAAAACTGTTGAAGCGTGGAATAAAGGTATAGGGGGTGTTCGGGTTATAATTGATTAGAATAGGACATACTGTCCGAGTCATTGGAATGACTGTAAACCGGGTAAGAGATAATGTTGAGTGAAAATTATGTGAATGTGTATGAATGTACGTATGAATGTGCACACCGATCGATTTAGGATCGTGTGTGTGTGTTATGAATGTATATGCATGTGTGAATGTGCACACCGATCGGTTTAGGATCGTGTGTGTGTTGTGAATGTATATGCATGTGTGAATGTGCACACCAATCGGTTTAGGATTGTGTGTGTGAGACTTGAGAAATATTTAATGCTGTGATAATAAAGATGATGTTGGATGAGTTGTTGTATATGTATGCATGTGTATGGACATCGATCGGTTTCTGATCGTGTGTGTGGCATATTCCGATTGAAAGTGAATTATTTGATGCTGTGATGAGATGATGCTGGGTGAAAGTTAATGTATATGCATATATGTATGGGACACCGATCGGTTAAGGATCGTGTGTGTGTGTGTAAATCCGATTGAAATTAAAATATTGAGGCTATGACAATTGGTGTTTTGTAGCAATGTGGAGTCGGGTTGACAAGCAGGCCACCCGAGTGATGTTGTTAATGGCCACTTGTGTGAAATGATGTGGTATGGGATGACCGACGGTATATGTTACCCTTGTTTTTGGCTTCAGTGGTCAAGCAGGACTCGGTGAACCAAGCAGGGTTCACGGGGTGTCAAGTAGGACCCCCAGCTGAAGGTCGATCCTTTGAGTATCTGGATACTGTGTCAATTTTCTGAGTCAGTTGTGACATTTGATGATTTGATAATTTTGCTGAGTGCAATTGGTTTTAATTGCCGAATGAAAATTGGTTATAATTGCTTAATGAGAATTGGAATATTTGTTGAGTATTTGACATATTTGCCGAATGTAATTATATATATATTGCTGAGTGATTGTCATATTTCCGAGTGGAAAGTTGTTATATTTGCCGAGCGGAAGCTATTTGCTAAATGTTGTTAAAATTGTAGAATGAGGACTGTTATATTGCTAAGAGCATTACTATAATGCCGAGTGTTAATGGATATATTGCGGAGTGTAAGTAAATTGCCGAGTGTGAGTGCATTGCCAAGTGTGAGTTAAAATGTCGAGTGAAATGTGTAATTGAGGATAAAAGAATCGGATGGATTTTATATTTGTATTTTGTAATTTAAATTCCGTTCTAGATTAATTATGATTCTAAACACTCACCCTTGCTGTGGTTTTCAATTTTAGTAACCAGTGACAGGGAAGAGGTCGGAGCCATGGAGGTGTGCCAAGCAGAGGATTGATGCCAAGGCACCGAGTGATTTCAATGAAATGTGTAATATATATATATATGTTGAGTTTTCCGAGTGATTGATGCTACAATGTGTTGCCTGTACGTAGAATTAAAATTTGAATCGGATATGACTTTGTGATGCTATGTGATAGGTGTTTATTTTATAAATGAATTTGTATTGCTGAAGTAGGGTGAATCTCGCCGAGTGAAACCATTCTTGTCTGAGCAAGAGTCCATTGATTGGTGTCTGAGTATTCTTCATTCTTTTTTGAGAGAAGAATAACCAAGAGACTCAATTCCGAGTGAAACGGTTAGAGTTTCTCCGAGTGAGCTATGGCTGAAACTCCGACTGAAGAAAGATAAGAGTGCTTCTGAGAGAAGGTATGAGTGAGTCTTTCCTGAGCGATGGGAGGTTAAGCTTTTCTAAGAGATGAAAGACCAGTGTTCCCGAGTGGACTTATATCCGAGTGGAAGCTAACTCGTTAACTCTTCTTGTAAGTCTTGTTCATTCAGATTTAAAGTGCAGCAATCGCCCAAGCGAGTTGGAACTCGCCTAAGCGACTTTCTCAGTTTTCACCCAAGCGAATCAGGGTCTCGCTCAGGCAAATGATCGCTGACTCTGATTTCTTCCTTCCGCTGATTTTCAATTTTATGTTGAAATATTCCGATCGGTCATTATTTTTAATATGCTTTATTTAAGGATTTATTCCCGATCGGTCATTGCTATTTTGAGTAAGATTTTATTATTTTGAATGAATTTAATAAAAGTAAATATTATTTTATAGTAAGACCGAGTGGGTTTTTATTAAAAGCAAAAAATCTATTATGAAAAATGAGAAAATTGACAAGGGTCATCACACCCGGGCCCAAATAAAACTTAAGATTAGGGGAGGTTGATAGCGGAGCCATTTGGGATGTACTTCCTGTCTGGTTACCGTGAGAATCTCAGCTAGAGTTTGACTCATTCATGGTGCCCACACCTAGTAGACTTCCTGCTGTTGTGGTCAACATCATAAGTAGGATCTTGGCTCTAGTGACCTTTAGAAGTTTTAGAACAAGCCACCTAATGCGAGATATCACTGTTAGACAAACCTTAGAACCATTAAGAGACCTTCAGAAAAACCCACCTTAAGGCACAAAGGGGCAAACTTTACTTCTACCTTTTCTCATTCTCACTTTCCCTTCTGATCCAAATTAGGGGACCACTTGCCCGTTTAGTGAATTACTTTTTCCAAAAATGACATACTTTTAACTAATGATCCTTTAACAGGCAAGTAGTCCTTTCCTTTTATGCATATTTGTTTAAGTCTTTGGGCCTTGAGTTACGGACCTTTCGAATCATTGAAAAAAAATAAAAAATACAAAAAAATACAAAAACAAATACAAAAAATCGATTCTTTTTGTATTGACGATGATCAGAAAATCCGTAGCTCATATGACCTTTGATTTGGCACAAGTTTTGTCAAATTGTAACCCCTAAATACAAAATTGTTTTTAAGAAAGTTACTAGGGGAGTATCGATTTGCAAAACACGTCAATTCCTGATAGCTCTTTCTCTCTATTCTTGCCGGAAGCTATTCAGAGCTTAACGAATACCCTTTGAGTAGACATAGAAATTAACATGGGATTGAACTTATAGGATAACAGCCATGGTTGCCTGAGCCAGAGATGTTTGAGCTTAAGGCTCTTACCTCAGAATGAAGCATTCTTTTGTCTTCACAACTATCCCGTATTAATTTCCATGTTTACCGTACTTAGTACTTTTGAACGTTACGTTTTAAGGAACGGTTAAAGGATGCTCGTCAAGGCCTGAGACTGCTTCACACGTCATTCTCTTTCCTTTTATTTCCACCTGACATTTTTTTTTCTTTTAAAGACACCGAAAAACACCCTTACTAGACTTTCAAAGGAGACTCATGGCTGAAAGAGAGCAAGAAATTGAAAACCTCAGGAGCGAAGTTAACCAGCTAAAGGAGCGAGTGGCAGAGATGACCAGACTTTTAGAAAAGAAGTTTATAGAGGGGGAACCCTCTATGGGTATCAAGAATGATCAACATTTACCAACCACCCTACTCTATCCTCCTGGACTAACAAAAGTGCAAATTCCCTCTTCCGTGGCACCTCCCATTTCTATCAACAGGACCGACCCCATCATTGACCCTCAACCAACCTATGGCATGTCTTATGCACCATAACACGCCTTCATGGACTCAAACAACAACCTGCCCTATGTAGTACCCTTAGAATACTCTCCCCTATTCCATAACTAACAAGAGGATCATGATTTACAAGCAATGAACTCCCATATTTCACAATCCTCCCAGTCACCTGGGGCACCTATCACAAGAATGTCTACATCGGGAGATAAGGGGAAAAGAAAAAGGGATGCTAATTCCACTTCCTATAACCAAAAAGGGCCCAACCCAGACTAATGACTCATACTTCCTTTCAACCTACCAAACCCCTTACACCTTACATGACCGCCACTACCCCTGACCAAGGCTCCAATCATTTCCCATTCCAACTCTGCTTTCGTCTGTATATCCCTCAAACACCTTCCCATTCTCATTTGCCACAGCCCTACTCTCCCTCACTAGGGCAGACTCAGCCACCTAATCCAGACCGAAGCATAGTAAAACCCATTGATAGTCGAACACCGGTCCGGTTTGACCCCATTCCCATAACCTACACAGAACTTTTACCTCACCGTATTCGCAGTTCCCTTACGGTACCCTGTCCATTGAAACCGATGGTTTCTCCTTACCCCAAAGGTTATAATCTTAATACCCGATATGATTACCATGCTAGATCCCCAGGGCACTCTACTGAGGACTGTTATGCTTTAAAATTCAAAGTGTGGGATCTGATTAAAGCCAAGTGGCTAGATTTCCAGGAAGGGAGTCCCAATATAATCATAAACCCCCAGGTCTAATCATGAGAATCCTGGGATCAGTATGATAAGGAGAGACTGGAGGCATGGAAAGGGTGCAAGCTTTGTGATTTGCACGCCAAGTGGAGAGGTTCATGACCAGGAGACCACCTAGCTCTTTACGACTTTAAACTTCTATTTTTTATGACTTTTCAACCCAAACGCTATGCCTAAGGCATTGGGATATTTTATGTAATAAGGGAAAAAACATATTTTTATCATTTTAGGTTTTTCTTAATGAATGCGTATCAAATTTCAAAATGTTTCTGTTTGCTTCCCTTATTCGTTTTAACTTTCCCTTTATCCGTTGGCTCTCTTTTATTTTTCCTCCTTCTCTTTGCCATCATACACCAAAAAAAAAATCCATCCAAAAATGATCCTTCTGAGAACAATGAGATCACAATCCTATTTCGTAACTTTGACTACCTGGTTGATCACGCTGACGAAGAGAGTACCAAAGACGAAAGTCCCTTGGCTGAATTAACCAGGACGTTTGGATAAGGGTCACCTAGGTCTATCCAAAAGCATTCAACAAGGTCAGCAGTGTGAAGAGGACTCTCAAACAACTGGAAAATCGATCGAGTCGCTTTAGAAGACGTTGCAGTATGATGGTAGCTCAATCTGGTGACATAAAAGTTTACATGAATAAAGATAGTACCAGACTCTATAATGGCATATCTACCCTTCAAGGGAATATTAGTATTGACCAACATGGATGACAAAGGCTTGCTAAGACCCATAAATGTAAACATGGTCAAGAAATACTCTGCCAAAACCAAAAAAAAAGGGAGTCAAGGTTGGTGCCCTACGCATATACCAATTGGGGCGAGCTGATTCATAGATCAAACTATCACTTTTCCACATGGGGGCATAAATGTTATCAAGCTAAGAACGTGACAAAAACAATGTTTCATCTGTGTTGCAATCAACACCCCAACCTTAAGGGAGTATAACTATTCCCATATCAGTGTAACCAAGGGAATGGTCTACTGTGATACCATCAATATCATAGTTCTTTGCCACATTGGCTAAGAGTAAATAAAATAGCTAGACCATAACGAAGGTACCAAGGGGGTCATTAAAAAAAACAAACAAAAAAATGAAGAAGAAGAAAATGATAAAAAAAGAAAGAAATGAAAGAATGAACAAAAATATAAAGACTCGGAACGAGCCCCCTCATTGGTGCCGAAAAGGGCTCACCCCTGTTTCCTTGGATACATGGTGTTGGAGAAAACTTTCCTATTTGAAATAACATCTATTCCCCCACAGGATGAGACTAAATCAAGAGAGATCAAATAAACTCATTGTCAATCAGCTTAAACCTTTGTTGTGAAGGATGCAACCTTGAAAAGAAAAAAAAGAGAAAAGAACAAAAAAAAGGAGAGAAAAGCTTGCTAGGCTGAAAACCTGGAAAGGAAGCCTAGGCAAAAGTTAGAGCAATCTGGTAAGCTGAAAACCTGAATAGGCAGCTCAGGCAATAAATTGGGGTCAAGATTTTGGTAGAGTAATTTAAAGATTCTTATGTGAATGGTCTGATTCCAAGTTAAGGCATAAGGATCATAGTCCAACTACCTTTTCAAAAGCAGAGTGAAATGGTGAATTCAAAGTCATGATGTGGGATTGAGATACACCTTGTTCTTAACAGTTCACTGGAGGATTTGTGAAATCATTCCTATTCTACCCAATTATCAATATTTTCTATGCGACTCCACTTGCTTCTCTGGCCACCCTTTTCCTACCCCCCGCTCAACTTGTAAATACAATCTTACCTCTTTTGATACGTGTTTATATTGTGATTTCCCCTGATTTGATAAGACATATGTTTTCCCTTAATATATAAAATGAAAAGGTAATGAAAATTTAAATTCGTGAGGACAAGATGTTCTTGTTACTTGATCTCGCCTCAAGCGATCATTATGAAGACTGGGCCTAACACGTTTCTAAAGCTGGGGTTGCTTCATCTGCACTGTTTCAGTCATGGGTCACTTCGAATATCTAAGGATTATGGTTTTGCAGGAGGTCGTTTTAAGTTCCAATTTGTTTTGCACCACTAACCTTTCATGCAGGATGGCGCGACAAGTAGATGTGTCAAGTCTCAACCGCCAAAACTGGTACTTTCCAGGGTATATCCATTAGCCTCCAAAGCTCACTCTCATCCTTACTCATTAAAGCCGGCTCTACTCGAGTTTCTTCTCATAACCCACCCAAATCTTTGGACAAAACACTTTTCTAAGGCCAAATGCGACGCATTTCTAAGTTTCCAAGATTTCCATCAATACCTCATAGTCGGAGCTGACATCTTCTCAAGGTTTCTATCTCGTTCATCAGGCATACTAGGGGTCACATTTCCAAAAAAAAAGAAAAAATTGGTATATTCTAATAGTCTAATGTATACCGTTCCCCGGCAATGACACCAAGTACGGGTTAATTTGGACGAGACGTCCTGTTAACCCCAAATCTTTCAAACCTGGGATTTTACCACCAAGTCTATCATTCCTCTCCAAAACTAGAGCATCACCTCCAGGTCTTTTGTCGGCCAAGGGGCAGTATTCTGAATTTCAAACTAGCTAAAACTGGGGCATCTCCCCAGATTTCTCTTCCAATCAGGGGACAGTACCCTGAATTTCAAAATAGCTCAAACTAGGGCATCTCCCCAGATTTCTCTTCTAATCAGGGGATAGTACCTTGAATTTCAAAATAGCTCTAACTGGGGTATCTCCCCAGAGTTCTTTCTTTCAGTTAAGGGGGAGTACCCCTAAAACTTTTCGTCTTTTCAAACTGGGGCATCTCCCCAGATTTCTCTTCCACTTACAGTCTAAGGAGCAGTACCCCAAATTCCCAAACAACTCAAACTGGGGCATCTCCCCCAGATTATTATCTTTTGTCAACCCAAGGGCGGTACCCCGCGCTCCCAAAAGTTCGAATTAGGGCATCACCCTAAGTCTCTCTCTGTCGAAGGGGAGCACCCCTAGCTTCTTCAATCTCCCTGACTAGGGCCTCACCCCAGATCCTTCTCCCGGCCTAGGGGTAGTACCCCTAAAATCTTTCAATCTTTCCAAAATTGGGGTATCACCCCAGATCCTTCCTTTGTTCAAGGGGCAATACCCCTAACCCCTAACTCCTTCAGCCAGGATTTTCCAAACTGGGACATCTTCCCCCATTTCTTTTCTCTCCTAGCCAAGGGGCAGTATCCCTAAATCTTTTTATCTTTCTAAAAAACTAGGGTATCACCTCAGATCCATTCCCAATCAAGGGGCAGTACCCCGGACCACCAAATCCTTCCCCAATGGAACTACACTCCCCTAGCTTCTTCAAATCATGTCAAACTGGGGCACCCCCCCAGATTTCACTCCTCCAGCAAGCCCGACATACATCCCTGGTGTACCCCAGATCTCTCTCCCAATCAAGAGACGGTATCTTGAATCACTAAACAACTTAAATTGGGGCATTTCCCTAAACTTCTCTTCTAGTCAAGGGGCGGTTCCCCTAAATCCCTCCAATTTTCCTAACTGGGGCATCACCCCAGATCTACTCTCTCGATCAAGGGGCAGTACCTCAAGGTTCTTTCAATCATATTCTAACTGGAGCATCTCCCCAAATTCCTCTTTCAGTCAGGGGGTAGTCCACCAACCTTCAATCATCTCAAACTGGGGTATCACCCCAAGTGTCTCCTCTTTCGATTAAGGGGCAGTTCCCCAAAATCCTTTCGATCTTCGTAATTGGGGCATCACCCCAGGTTTTTCTCCTAGCCAAGAAGTAGTACACCTAAAATCTTTTGATCTTGTTCAAACAGGGGCATCACCCCAGACCCTTTACCTTCAAATCACCTAAGCAGGCACCTTCAAAGTTTCCTCCTCAAATCGCCAAAGCTGGCACTTCCTAAAAACTCGCCACAATCACCAAAGCTGGCACTTCCTAAGTTCTCTTCCCCAGTGGAACCGTAATCGCCAAAGCTGGCACTTCCCAAGTTCCCTTGCCCAGTAGAACTGTAATCGCCTAAACAGGCACCTTCAAAGTCTCTGCTAAAGCTGGCACCTTTCAAGTTCCTCCTTCCCAGTGGAACTACAATCACCAAAGCTGGCACTTTAAGAAGACCCTTCCTCAATCGTTGAAGCTGGCACCTTTCAGGGTTTTCTTCTTCTATCGCTGAAGCTGGCACCTTTCAGGGTTTTCTTCCTTAATCGCCAAAGCTGACACCTTTTAGGGTTTTCTTCCTCAATCGCCAAAGCTGGCACTTTAAAAAGACCTTTCCTCAATCCCTGAAGCTGGCACCTTTCAGGGTTTTCTTCCTCAATCGATAAAGTTGGCACCATTCAGGGTTTTCACCTTTACCTTCCCTTTGCCGAACAAATAGCGCCCCTTTACCTTCCTTTCGCCGAACAAATGGCACCCTTTACCTTCCTTTTACCGAACAAATGACACCTTTTACTTTCCAGTCAACCGGGAGGCAACACCCTCACCCTTTACCTTCCAGTCGCCGAACAAATGGCACCTCTTTACCTTCCAGTCGCCGAACAAATGGCACCCTTCGCTGAACAAATGGCACTCTTTACCCTTTGCCAAACAAATGACACTCTTTACTTTCCCTTCGCCGAGCAGATGGCACCCTTTACTTTCCAGCCAACCAGGAGGCAACACCCTCACCCTTTACCTTCCAGCCACCGAGCAAATGGCACCCATTTACCTTTCAGTCACCAAACAAATGGCACCCTTCGCTGAACAAATGGCACTCTTTACCCTTTGCCAAACAAATGGAACTCTTTACTTTCCTTTCGTCGAACAGATGGCACCCTTTACTTTCCAGTCAACCGGGAGGCAACACCCTCACCCTTTACCTTCCAGTCGCTGAACAAATGGCACCCCTTTACCTTCTAGTCGCCAAACAAATGGCACCATTTGCCAAACAAATTGCACTCTTTACCTTCCCTTCACCGAGCAGATAGCACCCTTTACTTTCCAGTCAACCAGGAGGCAACACCCTCGCCCTTTACCTTCCAGTCGCCCAATAAATGGCACCCCTTTACCTTTCAGTCACCGAACAAATAGCACCCTTCGCCGAACAAATGACACTCTTTACCTTTTCTTCGCCAAACAAATGGCACCCTTTACCTTTCTTTCACCAAACAGATGGCACCCTTTACTTTCCAGTCAACCGGGAGGCAACACCCTCACCTTTACCTTCTTTCCAGTTGCCGAACAAATGGCACCCTTCGCCAAACAAATGGCACTCTTTACCTTCCTTTCACTGAACAAATGGCACATTTTACCTTCCTTTCGCCGAACAGATGGCACCCTCTACTTTCCAGTCAATCGAGAGGCAACACCCTCACCTTTACCTTTCTTCCAGTCGCCGAACAAATGGCACCCTTTTACCTTCCAGTCGCCGAACAAAGGCACCCTTTATTTCCAGCCTACCGAGGGTCAACCCCAATCTTTTCATCTCCAGTGAATTGAGAATTGGCCCCCAATCCTCTCACCTCCTGTTAGCTGAAAGACAATCCTTTCACTTCATCCTAAAAGATAATTCCCAGTTAACCACTTCCTGCTGAAACTGGTGCACCACCCCAATTCTATTTTTCTCCAAAAAAAACAAAAAAAACACAAAAAAATATAAAAAATAAAAAAAATGAAAAAAAAGAGAGAGAAGAGAAAGAAACAAAAAGAGAGAGAAGAGAAAGAAACAAAAAGAGAGAGAAAGCAAAAGCTTCAAGTGTCAATTCCTAGGTTTCCCCTCATCAGATCGCCAAAGTCACAAAAATTGACGCCTTCCTTCATTCTTCAAGTCACAAAAATTGGCACTACTATTGGTTTTCCTCAATGGAACAATACTGCTGTTGGAGTTGGCATGACTCTGACAATGGTGTTCACGTCTTTATTTCCTTTCCACTTCAAAAGCAAGAAGAGACTTCATGTTTTTCTCACGAAAAAGAAGTAAAGAGGGGCATCTGTGAACACCTATTTCGGTCTGGTCAATTTTCACCAAGAATGGGGAATTCCGTTACTTGGAACCCCTTCTTTATATTTGTGTTCGTCTTTGGGATTGTCTTGGGCTCCGAGTGATATTCCCAAGTGGAAAGAATTCTAAAAGGACTGAATTCTGACTCGGACTGATCATTTCCAAGTAGGGTGACTCGGAATGATCATTTCTGAGTAGGGTATTTCCGAGTGAGACCTTGCCGAGTGGGATGTCTCCGAGTGAGGCATTTCCGAGTGGGCTTCTTCAAAGGGAGTTGCTTCCAAACGAGGAAAAGGCTCTGACTATGAGTGAATACCTCTCGGGTAAAGATTCTTTTAAGTTCCATATGTACAAATGATAGTTACCGAGTGGATTGTCTCCGGGTGGGGTGTTTCCGAGTGGAAGATCCCCGATCAAAGCTGCTCCAAATAAAAAATAGCTGACCTAGGATGAATACTTCCCAGTTGGAGATAAATCCGAGTGAAAGATTCCCGATTGCAGCTACTCTAAGTAAAAAAGGGACTGACTTTGAATAAATACCTCCTAAAGATATACGTCAGAGTGAAGGATTCTAGACTGAAGCTATTCTGAGTGAAAATGAGAGTGACTCTGAGTGAGTACCCCTCAGGCAGAGATACATCCGAGTGAAGGATTCCCGATTAAAGTGCCTCTAGATGAAAAATGGCTGACATTAAATGAGTACCTCCCGATTAGAGATACATCCGAGTGGATGGTTCCGGTTTAATGCCACTCTGAATGAAAAACGAGTCTGATTTAGGATAAGTGCTTTTACTAGGTAAAGATGTCTTCGAGTGGATAATCCCCGACTGAATTGATCCTGAACGAAAAGCACTCTGAACTTCGGAGGAGCATTTATCGAGTAAGGGTGTCTCTGAGTGGATCATTTCAAGAAATTACATCCGGGTAAAGAAAACCCCTGACTATGAATAAACACTTGTCGGGCAAGGATGTTTCCGAGTGGTGCGTTTCGGAGAAGATATATTCTCGAGCAAATAAAAGGTCCGACCGGTAATGAGCCTCTTTCGAGCAGAAACTTTCAAGGTCTATATTTCCAAGTGGGATGTCATCGAGGAAGTTGTTTCTGAATAGTTTGCTGCCGAGAGATATATTTCTGAGCATAGAAAATCTCTGACCTTAAATGAGCCTCTTTCAGGAAGAATCTCTTTTAAGGCATACTTCCGAGTAGAGCAAAGATAGATCCGAGTAGGGCGTCCCCGAGTGGGCCATTTCCAAATGAGTCATTTTCATGAGATGTGTTTCCGAGTGAAGAAACACTTTGATTTCAAAAGGATCGTTTTTCACTTTCGAGTTCCATACTTCCGAATGTGGTCTTTCCGGGTGGATCGATTCTGAGAGAATTATTCCCAAGCGAAGAAAGGCTCTGACTGAAACCTTTCGCTCAAAGATTTGTATATCCGAGTAAGGTTTCTCCGAATGGTTCCGAGAGAAGTACTTTCGAGTGGAGGAAGACTTTGATTTTGAATGAGTATTTCTCGGGTATGGAGATTTCAGAGTGGACAATTCCTGGGTGGATCGATTCTGAATGAATGCTTTTCAGGCCAGGATATACCCGAGTAGGGGGTCTCCGAGTGACATATTTCTGAATGGACCATTTCAAGGGAATTATTTCCGAGCAAAGAAAGGCTCTATGAATGGATACTTTTTGAGCAGACATATCTGAGTGGGGTGTATCCGAGTGAATCATTTTCGAGTGATTTTGCTTTCGAGAGATGTGCTTCTGGGTGAAGATTCCCGATTGAATTAGTTTTAAGTCAAAAAATGGTTCTGACTTGTTGGCCAGAGATATAGCCGAGTAAAATATTTTTAAGGTACTGATTGAATCAATTTTAAATGAAGACTTCCCGAATGAGACGTTCCTGAGTGGGTCACATTTGAGAGAAGAGGGTCTGACTTTAAATGAATGCTTCAAGCAGTGACACTTCCGAGAAAAGCACCTCCGATTGAAGCAATTCTGGTTGAGTGCTTCAAGCAGTGACATTTCCGGACAAAGCAACTCCGAGTGAAGCAATTCCGAATGAAAAGAGGCCCTGATGAATACTTCACGGAAAGAGATTTCTGAGTCAATAATTTATGAATTCAAGCCTTCACACCGAGTGTCAAAGGTCAGATCGGATCTATGACTTCAAGCTTTCACTCGGTCTTTTATATATGGGAGCACCTGTTCCGCTCGGATTAATTTCCACTGAGGATGAATACTGGCTGAGATACTAATCTGGGTCATAAAAAGAACGTTAGTTCCGTGTGACACCATTCCACCCATGCTGACTTGGAATTGCACTATCCAAGTAGATCCTTGAATTATGGGGGGCTGCTGGCAACAAACAAAAAAGAAAATAATAAAGAATTCCTACTAGCTGTCGTTCCCCATGATTGTCGATGTCCAGGCTGTTTCTTCATCACATACCAACGCACCATCCAAGTTGATTTGCTAATCTTTTGGGGCGGCTGATAATAAACAAAAATCTAAATAATAAATTATTCATCAGCTGCTGTTCCCCATAGATCATTGGTGGCCAAGCTGTCTCTGGGTTGTTCAAGCAATCAGTATACACTTGGATTTCTATAAATACCACAACTGAAGGTGCGCAAAGGGGCCCCCAACATCTGAAATCAAGAAAAAAGACCCAAGAAGAAACTTTACTCCAGAATACTAAATTTGAAGTAAAGAAACCACACCGTCTAATTCATCAAATACACACCACTGTCCAGTTCATCAAATCCAATACACCGTCCAGTTCCTCTCAAGTCCACACCATACCGTCCAGCTCCTCCCAAGTCTACACCATACCGGTTCTGTTTTGTTTCTTTTCTTTTGTTTATTTTTTTACTTATTATTAGTTCTTCTACTGGATTTGTAATTTTGTTGAACCTATTTGATAAGAGTCTAGTTTGCACTAGTTTTAGAGTCATTTTTGTTTAAGCTTTTAGGTTGTTCATGCTAGTTTTCCCCTTAATTCCAAGTGTTTTCTTTTGTTCCACACATGTTACTTGGGTGTCTCTATTTTGCAGGAATAAATCTATTTTAGGTCTATAAACCTTGAAAATGTGGCATTTGATGAAGCATTGAATGAATGAAGAAGAGTTCAAGCCATTTGAAGTTCAAAAATGAAGCAATATGACCCCTGGAATGCAAGATAGAGAAAGGATATACCTAAAAGAATAGTTTAGGACCTCAAAACGCTGTCAAAGGATAATTTCTACAAGGTCCAGAAAAACCCACTGCCAGTGGGTTTTTCCCACTGCCAATGGATCCTGCTGCCCTATGACAAAAACTTGCACAAATTGGGGTCCAGAGAAACCCACTGGCGGGTTTTTCCCACTGTGAGTGGATCTTGCTGCCATGTAGAGAAAATGCATATCTTGGGGTCTAGAAAAACCCACTGGCCGTGGGTTTTTCCCACTGGCCGTGGGTTTTTCCCACTGGCCGTGGGTTCCTCTGTTTGAATGCTAAAAAATGTAAAAATTGGACCTCCAGTACGATCCACTGGCCATGGGTTTTTCCCACTGCCAGTGGGTTTTTGCACCATAGCAGTTTCCTTATTTTAGGGAGCAGTTTCTGAGGTTTGAGAGGCTAGTTTTTGAGAGGCAAAAGACACAGACATTTTTGGGGTCGTTTTTGGAGAGAAAAAGAGAGAGTTTTCACTGGGGATTATTGAAGAAATCAAGACCACAGGCGTTGAAGAACTTCCTTGGGCAGATTTCAGAAGGATTCACAAGCACCAGTGAGAGGTTTTGCTTTGTGTTCTTTGCTTTCTTCTTAGGTTTTCTCTTTCTTTGAAATTTCTGAATTTGATTCCATCAATGGGCTGTAGTGAATTGAGCATGTGTAGCTAAATCATATCTTGGGATTAGGGTGTGACAATGCTTATGTATTGAACCTCTCTTGGATTTTTCTGCTTATAAATTCATTGCTTCTATTCAATTTCCATGAATGCGTAATGCTTTTGAATACCTAGAGATAGGATCAATTGAAATTAAACTCTAAGAGAATCGAAAGGTTAATTAGTTGTTTGAACGCATGAAATTGAACTTAGAATCATAGGTCACGAAAGTGGGTATGACAATTCGAGGTTTAATAGGATTTCACCGTTCTTAACAAGTTCACATAATAAATCGAACGCGGTTCTTTATTATTTGGGCACATTAATGTTACTCTGAGAAGAGGGCTTAATTAAATTCAGAAATCCAACCTTAGAGCGTGAATTAATAAATAGGAAGGTCTTAGGAAAATTAAATACATAGCATAATCATATACCAAATCCTAAGAGCTTCACCATCATTTGTTCTATTTCAATCTCAAAATTCATTTAGTTCTTTCAGATAGCATTTCTTCTTAAATTTTTCTTTTCTTAATCTTCTACATTACAAGCCTAAATTCACAATTTTCTAGATAATTAAACCACTGTGAAAACTTGTACTTGGGCACAATCTCTGTGGGACGATAACTTTTTATTACGCGATACCTCGTGCACTTGCGGGCCTATCAAGTTTTTGGCACCGTTGCCGGGGATTGTCCCCCAATATTGGTTAAACGGTGTTTTGATTAGACTAGATTTTTATTTTTCTGCATAATTTTTTTGTTTTTCTTTAGTTCTTATTTTTTCTGTAGAATTACGTTTTGGTATTTTTGTTAGAGGGTTTTGCAGGTTTATATATGCGAAGGAGTCATAGCCTTGAGCACATTTTTGATCCAGAGATTGGAAGGACCCTCCGTAAGATCAGAGCACTTCGGAAGCATCTTGAACAAGAAAAGCACCAAGCTTCAAGTTCAGCTACCGACAAACACATGGCAAACCAGAACAACAGAGCGCTTCGTGATTTTACAGCGCCCAATGCAATGGGTAGGAGGTTTAGCATCACAAGACCCAACATTGAGGCGAATAATTTTGAGTTGAAGCCATCCTTGCTCTCGATGGTTCAACAGAATCAATTTGGTGGATTACCATCTGAGGATCCCAACTTACACTTGCAGATATTCCTTGAGTATTCTGACACGCTCAAGGTTAATGGGGTCTCAAGCGACGCAATCAGGCTTAGGCTTTTCCCATTCTCATTAAGGGATAAGGCTAGAGCTTGGTTGTACGCTCTTCCAGAAGCGTCAATCACCACTTGGGAGGAGCTGTCCCTCGCCTTCCTCAATAAATATTACCCCAGGAGAAAAACTGACCAGTTGAGGAAGCTGATTATCACCTTCAACCAGAAGGAAGATGAGACCTTGTACGAAGCCTGGGAAAGGTACAAGGAAATGCTCCGGGTGTAACATCCCCATTTTAATTATAAGCAACCGAATTAAATGAAAAGTCAACAAGTTAACACTTCCCTTAATTTAATTAACTAGAAGGAATAGGGTGATTAACGTGGAGACAAGGTGGCATGGGCAGGATTATCTCTTCGTTTTTCCCCATCCCACCATCCTATTCTCCGCGCGAGTATTTATACGGGTGATGGCCATGCTCTTTACGCGGAGAACCCCTGCGAATTTCCTTCTTCATTCTTCTATTTCTTGCTTTCTCTCTCTCCTTCTCTGCCCTCCAGTCCATTTCCTGCTTCGAGAGCCAAGGTGACGGAGCTATAGTGGAGTGGAACTCCCCACATGGGAAGGAACAATCGCCAAGGAAGAAGCAGAAATACCCCTACATCACTCGCAGGAGACTGTAGCACTCCAGAGGAGGTGCCAAGTGAAGCAGCAAGGAGGAGAACCACCATTCAAGCAGAAAAATCCCTCGGAGTTTCGTAATTGGTAGGGGGAGTATCTTCTATCTTAAATGCATGGGTTATGAACAAGTTCCGAGTGCTGATGCTTGCTATATCCATGCTCTGATTATGTGTTGTGTTGCATGCGAGTGTGTACAGCCCAGTTGCATGACGAGTGAAAGATGAGTGTTGCATGTTAGCATCTCCCTTAGAAATGCATGCGTTGTGGAGTCTTGTTACCATAGAACCCGATTGCATGTTATGTTGCAGTGATGTTGACGATTACCGTGTATTTTACATGACCTGCAAGTTGCTATAAGCTTAGAATGCTGACTGCATGAGATAGAATATGACTCAGTGAATCTGATAATGTACCATACCGATTGCATGTGTTGTCTGAGTCCTAACATTGCTTAATGCCGATTGCATGTATGTTGCTTGAGTCCTGTTGATGTGTTAGATGCGTGTATTGTTGAATGCTGATGATGTATAATGCCAACTGCATGAGATGTATGTGATGTTGAGTACTGTTAATGTCCAGCATTGATTGCATGAGATGCATGTGCTGTTTGAATGCTGATGATGTATGATGCCGATTGCATGAGATGCATGTATGGTTGTGTATATGAACTCTGTGTGTGTGTGATGAATCCGCGTATGGCGCATGGGATGCGTTTGTGCTGAGAGCACGTAGTGTGGGACACTACCATCGGTTTTTAAAGCGTGGGACGCTATGAAATCCTTGAGTGGGACTCAAGGTAGCCCTTGAGTGGGACTCGGGCTGCCTGTGAACACCTTCGTTGGCGCTGAGAGCGCTGGTGTCACCTGTGGGCAAACAGTTGGGTACCTGTAAAATGGCCAAGCAGCTGGGAGCTAATTTGATAGCTGAGAGCTATGTATAAAAAGGCTGAGATGCCTACGTTGCAACATCCGACCGATACACATGATGCGGAACCGAGTGAAACCTTCTGTGCTTATTACCGTTAATATTGTTACTACTGTTATGTTATTTGGAATTGGCTAAGTATGCCGAGTGGTAAGTGAATGGGTGAATGCGTAGGACTGAGTGAATGCTCTGTGCATGTGTTATTGACTGAAATTTGATTATGCATTTGATATTGTGTATGAGGATAATGAATGTGTATGCCAAGTGATCCATTCCGTGTGTACGTGCCTTGGATGCTGAATGAAAACTGTTTCATGAATATATGTATATATGTATGAAAGCGTATCAGTGTCATTGAAAATGTTATGAGTACAGCTGAGTGATGATTGGTGAATATCGAACGGTAAGAGTTATGTATATATGTCTTGACTAATGGATGTTGCTCTGGTTATAATCGTGTTGTACGTATATGTATTGTTGTATGATTGGGAGATAACCTGAGTCGGTATCTATCATTTAAAATCTAAGATGCTCACCCCTGCAGTGGCCATTTTTCAGTGAATGTCTCTCAAGATGAGGATCAGAAGCAGAACTGGAACCCTGAGTGAAGTGTTGATGCATTAGGAAGGCTTATTTAATGCGATGTTAGATTAAGCTCTGACCGGTTCATGCCGGATGTTAGTGTTTTGAACAAATAGAACCTTATGGACAAAGAGGAATCCGATTTGGTGAAATGTTAACATACACTCTTATATATATATGTATGTGAACTGTTCTTTACAGGGGGTGTAGAAGTATGTTCGTTGAACAATTCAAAATGTACATAAAATGTCAATCTGATACAAAGCAATGTGCGCAAATGTACAGATACGTAGTGTCTTTGTATGTTGAGGCGGAGTGCAATATGCGAAGGCGGTGTGCAGTCCGCCTGACGGGATCTTCTTTGTCTTGGCCCGATTGGGGGTGGTACCTGCAATCGTTCTCCGACGCTCAAGTCAGTATTTCAGAATACTTAAAGACTTAGAAAGCAAATCTGGGAGAATTATGCAAGTAAGAGAGTGTAAGGTTCAGAATTGGGGGGTCCCCCCTATACCTTTTTGTTGAGGTTTATATACCTGTTACTGGTGCTGTGTTCTATTATTGTTAGGACCCTTTCCTTGTTTTCAGGCATAATGCAAGAAAGGTAGTGGGCCCCTGTGTCGTTCACGAGCACCATCACTGTAGTGGGTATTTCCACTTGCTTTTCCGCTTGCTAGGAAAGCGTTAATGCTTTATTATTTTATTGTTATTCCCCTTTATGCGTGACAGCGTGATTCCCATTATTAACCTCTCAAGACAGAGTCAATCTCGTGCCGGGGTTGTGAGTATGGGCTCGCTACGCAGTATGGGAAATTCAATATTCTGCCAGTATTGAGCCTATGGCTTGGCGGAGTAATATGCATTGGGAATATTTCATGCATGTGTATAAGATATTCAATATTTTCCACCTTGGCGGAGTAACAAATTTTGGCGGTGTTACGTTCCTTGGCAGAGTAACATGCCCTGGCGGAGTAACATGCCTTGGCGGGGTTACGTTCCTTGGTGGAGTAACATGCCTTGGCGGAGTTACTTGCCCTGGCGGTATGCACTCCGTATAGAAGTAATCGTAATGTATTTGAAGCGTACTTCTCTTTATTCAAAATGCTGACCTGTCAAAGCATTAAAGCCATGCTCTTGGGGGCCGGTGTTAGGACCGGATCATATGCCCCCTAGCTTGTTATAGTGACTGGCGGAGTCACTTTAATGAGCTATAACACTTAAGTTTAGCTTTCATAGGCATGGGTTTAGGCGGCGTTTGCTAGTTCAGGATTTACGGACAAGTGTTTTTATGCATTTATTGCTTTTGTCATTACCTGTCACGCCTGTCATTAAAGCGCCTCGAAACGATTTGTTGTTTCAATCTCTCATTGCCACGTATGCCCTCGTAACGATTGCCATTCCAATGATGGGACATAATTGCGTGGGATGGCAGTTGAGATACGTTTTGAAAATGCGGCCCAGGAAACACCTGCCCTTAGATTCATCTATTGGTTTCAGCATCAAAAAAGGAACCGTCAGTGAGATTCATCCAACGGTTGTAAACGTGTGTTTGAATTTTTTGAGATTTCACTTATTTCCCCCCAAGCCATGCCTATAAATAGGTAAACTCTTAGGAGGGAAATGTTTTGCTCCATCTTCTACTTCGCATTTGTTTGCTGAAACTGTTTTTGCTACTCTCTCACGAGTTTATTGGTGTTGGAGTTCTTCAGTTCTTTCAGAAGCTTAAGGTAACTTGCTTCTTCCTCTGCTTTCTGTCTTCATTTTCATTGGGTTGGTTCTATTTTTTCTTTCTGTGTGTTCGTTAAAACGAAGATGAGAGGAAAAAGGTCAGAGTCTTGCTCTAGGGTTTCTGTTCGTCCTATGTTTTCGGATATGGAGAGTGGACATGAGGCTTTTTATACTGGGAGGGATGCAACATTTTACAGCAGCGTGGAGTTTTTTAGTAATGTTGTACATTAGTTTGTATCAGGAGGTATTCCTCAGATTGAAGTAAGAACGATGGCAGAGTGTCAAAACATTGTGTTGCATGGGTTGGATTGGAAAAAGATGCTTGAGGTCGACCCTTATTGTTGGGTTGAGGAAGATGTTAAGGGTGCTTCCTCTCGTCATGCAACAACAAGCGGAGGGGTAGTGGAGTTGTCTGTTCCGGTTTGGAAGGATGAGAGGTATGAGGAGAGGTTCATCGTCCGTTCACCCAAGAAGTATGAACGTATATGCCATCGTCCTCAAGATAGACGTACATTATACATGTACGATATTTTGTTTACCCAGTTGGGGGTACGATTTCCACTGAACAGATTCCAGATGGGTGTACTGAGGTTCCTGGATTGCGTCCCTTCTCAGCTGCACCTTAACGGTTGGGGAATAGTTCGCAGCTTCGAGGTGTTGGCTAAACATCTAGAGTTTACGCCTACTGTGGCGTTATTCTTTGCCTTTTGTCGCATTATGAGGAGAGTAAACACAAAAACTGGCGGCATGGGCTTTGTAACTCTTTGGGCGGAGCCAAAGATTGTAAATTTCAGGGCATTTGCTGACTCCGCCAAAGAAGGCGGACTTCATTTTCGGATGAGCTTTGTAAAAGTCTCTGTCAGGAAGAACAAGTCTGTTTTCTGGCAGAGTAAGGAGGGAATTGACAAATTCTCAGTAGTGTGGACCCATGAGCACTTTCTCCTGACCAAACAAGTTTATGAAGTTGAGGAGGGTGCCTTGTCAGCTACTTCTGTGGAAGTGCTCCGGACGTTGAAGGAGTACAACGCCGTCCACAAGCAGATCTTATGCAAAAGGCTGCTTGGGCGGGATGCTGAGGATTATTTAAGTAATTCTTTAAGACTTTTTGCTTGAATATTACTCCTGTTGTTTCCTGCAGCTTCTAATCATATTCATGTATGTTATTTTGCAGGAGAAATTGTTGCATTCCCTGGGATGGAACGTATTAAGCAGATTCGTATGAGCCGCGTGGAGATTGACACGGAGAATAATGTACAGCCCAGAAGGAATCTGGCTGCTGCTCTGACAAAAACTCTTCCTTTCTCTGCATCCACTAATATAATAAATTTGGAAGGTGGTGCAGGATCCTCAACAGCTGCTGTTGAGAGGCGTTCTAAAAAATGCCAAGAACCAGAAGCTGTTGAGGAGGAAGAAGAAGAAGTAGATCTCCAGCCCTTGCAAAGAAGAAGGACCAAAGGCAAGAAGAGGGTTGAGGAAGGAGCATCAATTGATGCTGCCATTGACTTGGAGGAGACTCAGGAGGTACCTGTTGTGGGTACTTCTGCTGATATGGGCAGTGCTGAAGGCGTCCCTGAAGAAGATGTCGTAGGGGAGCAAGCGGAGGGAATCCAAGCCTCTCCTGACCAAGTTGTGGGGGATGAGGCAGAGGGAGTTCAAATTTCCCCAGTCCGCCCGTCTGAGGATCCCGCTTTGGACTTGACTGCTCGAGGGACAGCAGTTTTCTTAATTGATGTTCCAGGGGAGTCATCCAGGTGATCTGTCTCTCTGCCTGTGGCGGGGTCTCGTCTGAACCCTTATTTGTATTTCTCAAATGTGGGATCCCGCCAGTCAGAGAGGCGTGATCCGGACTTCATTCTCCGCCCAGACATCGACTTCGAGGAAGTTACAGATGCCACTGCTGCTGCAAGGTGGCATCTTACTAAGATTGATGGTTTCCTTGCTTTCGTACCACGTATTACGGAGGTGGCTGCTGAAGCTAACATGTTTCAAGAATCTTTTCATGACTCCGTTGAGAAGATACGTAGCTTGGAACATGATAATGAACAGCTGTCGGAGGTGATCAAGGCGAAGGATAAACACCTTGACGCCTCCAACTCCGACATCAAGAAGCTGGAGGAGGAGCTGGCTCGGGTGAGAGCTGATAAAGTCTTGCTGGAAAAGCAAGTTTCTGGCTTAAAAGAGCAGAATATAAAACTGGGCGAGGAGGTGAATGGGCTGTCCCAGGTGAAGGCTGACAATGATCTGCTGAAACAACAAGTTTCGGATCTGACTCAGCAGAAACAAAAATTGGGCGAGGATGTGAGTGAGCTTCAGCAGAAGTTAGTTTCTCTTGAACTTAATAAAACCACTACTGAAGACGCCTGGGCGGCGGAGTTGGACCAAGCAGCTACTGCATACAATAACCTTGAAAAACAGGTTGAAGAGTTGCGAGCTGAAAAAGCTACCTCAGATGCCGCCAGTGAAAGGCTTGACAAGGAGCTACAATCTGCGTTAGATGCAGCTGAGGCAGCGATTGATGATGCTTTCAGCATGGCTGTTCGCCAACTCTGTTATCGCAATCCAGGAGTTGCTCTCTCCACCACAGGCATTCATCCTTACTACGAATTCATCAATGGAGAATTAATGGTGCCTGTTCAGGGGGGTCACGCTCCTACGCCCAGTGTTGAATATATCCTGGTGGACTTGCCTCCCTCCCAAAGTTTAATCAAACCTGGTGAAGGTCATGCCACCTCTGCCCAACAAGAAGGGATGCCATCCGACCCTTGAAGACCAGCTCCTGAAACTCTTTGCAAGCTTTGTTTTTATTTGCATTTCAATGATATCGCCTTGTTTCAGGATAGGCTCTGGATTTTTGTCAATATTGGCAATATTCAATAAAATATATTTTCTGTAAATCTATACTTGTTCATATAAGCAATGTTTGAGTCCGTCATATTTATGCCTTGTAAAATGATATTAAGAAGGCGGAATATTCATCTGAGGACTTAATGAAATATGACTAAGTATAACGAGGCGGAATAGCTTTTTTGAAATTCTGGTGAAGTAAAATTCAGTAGGGAGGCGGAGTAGCCTCTTAGGAATTTCAATGAGACAAATTCAGTAATGGGGCGGAATAGCCTTTTGAGAATTTAACTGAAGTAATTTCAATAATGAGGCAGAGTAGCCTCTTGAAAATTTCAACAAAGAATGTTCTTCAACGAGGCAGAGTGGCCTCTTGAGACCTTCATTGAGGTGATTTCAATAATGAGCCGTAATAGCCTCCTAGGAATTTCAAAGAAGTTGGATTCCGTAAGGAACCGGAGTAGCCTCTTAGGAATTTCAATGAAGTTAGATTCCGTAAGGAGGCGGAGTAGCCTCTTAGGAATTTCAATGAAGTTGGATTCTGTAAGGAGGCGGAGTAGCCTCTTAGGAATTTCAACGGAGTTGGATTCCGTAAGGAGGCGGAGTAGCCTCTTAGGAATTTAATGAAGTTGGATTCCGTAAGGAGGCGGAGTAGCCTCTTAGGAATTTCAACGGAGTTGGATTCCGTAAGAAGGCAGAGTAGCCTCTTAGGAATTTAATGAAATAGGATTCCGTAAGGAGGCGGAGTAGCCTCTTAGGAATTTAATGAAATAGGATTCCGTAAGGAGGCAGAGTAGCGTCTTAGGAATTTCAATGAAGTTGGATTCCGTAAGGAGGCAGAGTAGCCTCTTAGGAATTTCAATGGAGTTGGATTCCGTAAGAAGGCGGAGTAGCCTCTTAGGAATTTAATGAAATAGGATTCTGTAAGGAGGCGGAGTAGCCTCTTAGGAATTTCAATAAAGTTGGATTCCGTAAGGAGGCAGAGTAGCCTCTTAGGAATTTCAACGGAGTTGGATTCCGTAAGGAGGCGGAGTAGCCTCTTAGGAATTTCAACGGAGTTGGATTCCGTAAGAAGGCGGAGTAGCCTCTTAGGAATTTAATGAAATAGGATTCCGTAAGGAGGCGGAGTAGCCTCTTAGGAATTTCAATGAAGTTGGATTCCGTAAGGAGGCGGAGTAGCCTCTTAGGAATTTCAACGGAGTTGGATTCCATAAGGAGGCGGAGTAGCCTCTTAGGAATTTAATGAAATAGGATTCCGTAAGGAGGCGGAGTAGCCTCTTAGGAATTTCAATGAAGTTGGATTCCGTAAGGAGGCGGAGTAGCCTCTTAGGAATTTCAACGGAGTTAGATTCCGTAAGAAGGCGGAGTAGCCTCTTAGGAATTTAATGAAATAGGATTCCATAAGGAGGCGGAGTAGCCTCTTAGGAATTTAATGAAATAGGATTCCGTAAGGAGGCGGAGTAGCCTCTTAGGAATTTCAATGAAGTTGGATTCCGTAAGGAGGCGGAGTAGCCTCTTAGGAATTTCAGTGGAGTTGGATTCCGTAAGAAGGCGGAGTAGCCTCTTAGGAATTTAACGGAGTTGGATTCCGTAAGAAGGCGGAGTAGCCTCTTAGGAATTTCAACGGAGTTGGATTCCGTAAGAAGGCGGAGTAGCCTCTTAGGAATTTAATGAAGTTAGATTCCATAAGGAGGTGGAGTAGCCTCTTAGGAATTTCAACGGAGTTGGATTCCGTAAGGAAGCGGAGTAGCCTCTTAGGAATTTCAACGGAGTTGGATTCCGTAAGAAGGCGGAGTAGCCTCTTAGGAATTTAATGAAATAGGATTCCGTAAGGAGGCGGAGTAGCCTCTTAGGAATTTAACGGAGTTGGATTCCGTAAGAAGGCGGAGTAGCCTCTTAGGAATTTCAACGGAGTTGGATTCCGTAAGAAGGCGGAGTAGCCTCTTAGGAATTTAATGAAGTTGGATTCCGTAAGGAGGCGGAGTAGCCTCTTAGGAATTTCAACGGAGTTGGATTCCGTAAGAAGGCGGAGTAGCCTCTTAGGAATGTAATGAAATAGGATTCTGTAGGGAGGCGGAGTAGCCTCTTAGGAATTTAATGAAATAGGATTCCGTAAGGAGGCGGAGTAGCCTCTTAGGAATTTCAATGAAGTTGGATTCCGTAAGGAGGCGGAGTAGCCTCTTAGGAATTTCAAAGAAGCATAATTTTACAAGTGTTGAACTTACTTGAACTTGTTGGGTAGTGCTTGAGTTTGTTGCTCATGTACTCCGTAAAACATTGGTAGTTAGGCGGAGTCAAGCTTTGGATGGAGTGTTCATCCTTTTGAACTTGGACCGGAGTGTAACTCCTGATCAAATGAGAATTGTTGAATCCAGGATGGCTATGGTGCAGCATATAGCTTGTGACACCAATTCTTCCTGTGAGAATTTTGTTGGTTCTTACCCTTGAGATAGTATGGTGCAGCATATAGCTGTGACACCAATTGTTCCTGCAAGAAATTGGTTGAACCTTTGAGGCGGTATGGTGCAGCATATAGCTGTGACACCAATTCATCCTGCAAGAAATTTGTTAGATTTTGGGATTAGCGTGGTGCAACATATAGCTGTGACACCAGCTCTTTCCACAAGAAGCCTGCAGGACCTTGGGGACGAATTAGTGCAGCATATAGCTGTGACACCAGTTCTTTCCATAGGCGGCCTGCAAGACCTTAGAGTAGGTATGGTGCAGCATACATCTGTGACACCAATCCTTTCCCCCCAAGGAGTTTTTTGTACCTTAGGGTCGGTATGGTGCAGCATATAGCTGAGACACCAATCCTTTCCCCCCAAGGAGTTTTCTGGACCTTAGGGTCGGTATGGTGCAGCATATAGCTGAGACACCAATCCTTTCCCCCCAAGGAGTTTTTTGGACCTTAGGGTCGGTATGGTGCAGCATATAGCTGAGACACCAATCCTTTCCCCCCAAGGAGTTTTTGTTGACTCCGTTTGTGAAGCGTTGTTGCATGTTGGTTGATCTTTATGGAATAAAGAGTTATGCATCTGTGCTTCAATTTTTGGAGCCGTTGTCTTATCTGCATGGGAATAAATTCTGCCATGGATAATCAATTCAAAGTTAGAGTGAAGATTGAATGCAGGAAGGCATTTCATTAATAATGGAACTACATAAAGGGCTGAGTTGGGGTATATCTTTTCGAAACCCTTTCAAGGAAAGCATACATAGGAAGATCCTTGAGTTAGGAAGAAAATATCATACCATATTACCCAACTAGCTGTAGTATATGCGTAAATTTAAAATGTTCCATTTATTCCTGACCGGAGCGCCATCTAAGTTTTCTAGGCGGTATGTGCCTTTGCCCAAAACCTCGATGACTCGGTATGGACCTTCCCAGGTTGGTGCCATTTTTGGCATGAATCGTGCTAGAGCAGCGATTTTGCCATTGAGGGATTGTACCTCTTTCAATGTTTTGGGGCTCTGCAACTCTTGTATTACACGACACTTATCAGGATTAGCTTCTATGCCTCTTTGTGTTAACATGAAACCCAAAAATCTGCCCCCAGGTACAGTAAATGTACATTTAAGTGGATTGAGTCTCATGTTGTATTGCTGCAGGCGTTGAAAAATGAGGCGTAGGTCTTCAACGTGGTCTCCTCCTTCCGGGGTCTTGGCAATAATATCATCAATATAAACCTCTACCAGCCTCGTGTGCATGCCTTCAAAAACTTTGTTGATCATGCGCTGGTAGGTCGCCCCGGCGTTCTTTAGCCCAAATGGCATGACATTGTAGCAAAAGACCCCTTTGTCATTAATAAATGCTGTCTTCTCCTGATCATCCTCGCTCATTGGAATTTGGTTGTATCCGGAGTAGGCATCCATAAAAGATAGATATTTGTATCCGGAGGAATCATCAACCAATCTGTCAATGTTGGGGAGAGGGTATGGATCTTTGGGACAGCATTTATTCAGATCAACGTAGTCTATGCACATACGCCACTTGCCATTGGCTTTCTGTACCATAACCACGTTGGACAGCCAGGAAGAGTAACGGAGTTCCCTGATGAACCCCGCCTTGAGGAGCTCCTCTGTTTGTTCACAAGCAGCTTTTTGCTTAGCAGGACCCATACGCCGTTTCTTTTGTGCCACTGGCTTAGTTTCAGGATACACCGCCAGGCGGTGATAACAAAAGTTAGGATCCATGCCAGGCATGTCTGCAGCGGTCCAAGCAAAAATTTCTTTGTATTCATGGAGGAGTGCAATCAATCTTGCTTCCATGTTAGGCTCTAGTTTGTCATTGATGTTAGTAATTTGCTCCGGGGTGCTGCCTAAGACAATAGACTTGGAACCACCATCAGGAGTTGGTTTCAAAGGATTCAGTGGGTCTATAGAAGACTCCACCCTGGGGTCAAGATCCACCAAATTGACGGATGCCGCCGCACTGCTTCCTTCATTCAGTTTTCTTTTCTTAGACATGGTTTCAAGCTTCACCATGTTAAGACTCAAATTGTAACAATAGCAAGCCATCTCCTGGTCACCCCTGACAGACGAGACTTGATTATCTTTGTCAATGAACTTGATTAACAAGTGGGGGGTTGAAACGATGGCTTCCATGGCATTCAGGGTAGGCCGCCCGATGATGCCATTGTATAGAGATTTGACATCGATGACAAGAATCCTGGATTTCATAGTCCTTGCCCTAGGTTCACCATCGAAAGTGATCCTTGTATCCAAGTAGCCTTTAGTGGGCTGTTTGGCGCCATTAAAGGCTGTAAGGTCCTGTGTATAAGGTTGCAAATCAGCATCAGTTAGTCCCATACGTTTAAAACAGTCATAGAAGATAACGTCGCAGGAACTTCCCTGGTCAATTAGGATGCATTTTACATCCATATTAGCGATTACTACGATAATCACTACTGCGTCATCTCCCTCAGGAACTGTAGGGCCAAAATCATCATCTGTGAAGGTTATAGGCAGAGTCTGGACCCCGTTCTTGAATGGGCGATATTCCTTACCCTTGCCTTGTACAGACAAGATCATACGATGGTGATTTTTCCTGGCGGTGTTTGAGGGTCCGCCTCCGACGAAGCCCCCAGCAATCATATCTACAACCTGCCTTTTACCCCGTGATTTGGGTTCTGGGCTTGGCTCTCTTTGGGCGGACTCAAGAACAACGCCCTTTTGTTTTTCTGTTACCACCGTACGTTTTGGATCCCGAGTGTTATCAGGATCAGGAGAACGATCACGAGATCTTTTCTCAAATCTGTCTAGTTCATCGTGAGATTTACCCTTGAACAAATAATGTTTCAGTTTGCCTTCACGAATGAGTACCTCAATGGTATTTTTGAGTTGCTTGCACTCCTCCGTGGTATGGCCAACTGACTCATGGAACTCACAATATTTCTTTGGGTTCCCACCGCGTCTGATTGGAGGTGGACGTTGAATCCTGTAAATATTAAGGGTAGTCCATCCTATTTCATGCAAGATTTGCTCATATGACGTGGTCAGGGGTGCATAATGAGCGAAATTGAACACACGTCTATCTTGCTGTTTGAAGGGCTGGTTCCCTGCTTTGTCTTTCTGAGGTAACTTATCATTCCTGGATGATTTTTCTTTACCTTTGTCATGGTGTGGAGTTGCGGTGGGTGGTTTACTGTGTGATGCAGTAGCTTCCAGGTGCATCTCAATACCAACGTACTTGGACGCCTTCCTACGAAATTCCTCCATTGTGGATGGAGGTCCCTTTGCCAACGACAGAGTAAAAGGTGATTTTGGCTGCATAGCCTCGATGAGGATATGCAACTGTATCGCTTCTGTCAAATCAGTAACCATGGCTGCCTCCTTATAGAATCTCTTAAGGAAATCCTTCAGAGATTCTTTGTCACCTTGCTTGATCTGAGCCAAGGTATGAGAGGTTCTAGGTGCATCCCTAGAGATCACGAAGTGGTTGCCAAAAGCTGTAGCCAGATCCTCCCATGAATCAATGGAACCTGAAGGTAAACTCTTGAACCAACTAAGAGCTTCACCTGTAAGGGTTCTGGGGAACATCCTGCACATGATATCTTCTTCTTCACCTAGGAACATAGCCTCATAGATGTAAGCATCTAGATACTTAGAAGGATCTGTTTCCCCAGTATATTTTCCTATGGAAATAGGTTGCATGGTATGCAAATGTCTGGGGACATGCACATTCATGAGCCTTTTAGAAAATGGGATACTCATCTTGTATCCTGAGGGGGATGCAATTGAGCCTGCTCTCCTCCCCTCTTGATGTTGTGCATTTGCCAGTGGAAGGCTTCGTTGCTCTTCCATGTAAGTAGGGATGCGAGAGTAGCTGGGAGTGCTTGATTCCTCTTGTGCATGTGCCTCATGATGCGGCTGTCTTGTAGGACCTGCTCTCTCGTGAGTGTGAATTGCCTTCTCACGTCGAAGCTCAGCAATTTCTTCTCTCAGCATCCTAATCATGTCCTCTCTCAGATCTGGAGAATCAGCATGCGTTGCTTTTTTGTGAGCATCGTTATCAAAATTGAGATGTCTAGGATTGCGTGGAGGAGAATCCTCAGTCTGTACTTCTGGTCCTGGTCTTTCCATTAATGATGAATGTAATGGAGATTGATCAAAGATTGTGGGAATACCAAATTTACAGGTCCCACCGGGCGTGCCAATGAACTGTTCTTTACAGGGGGTGTAGAAGTATGTTCGTTGAACAATTCAAAATGTACATAAAATGTCAATCTGATACAAAGTAATGTGCGTAAATGTACAGATACGTAGTGTCTTTGTATGTTGAGGCGGAGTGCAATATGCGAAGGCGGTGTGCAGTCCGCCTGACGGGATCTTCTTTGTCTTGACCCGATTGGGGGTGGTACCTGCAATCGTTCTCCGACGCTCAAGTCAGTATTTCAGAATACTTAAAGACTTAGAAAGCAAATCTGGGAGAATTATGCAAGTAAGAGAGTGTAAGGTTCAGAATTGGGGGGTCCCCCCTATACCTTTTTGTTGAGGTTTATATACTTGTTACTGGTGCTGTGTTCTATTATTGGTAGGACCCTTTCCTTGTTTTCAGGCATAATGCAAGAAAGGTAGTGGGCCCCTGTGTCGTTCACGAGCACCATCACTGTAGTGGGTATTTCCACTTGCTTTTCCGCTTGCTAGGAAAACGTTAATGCTTTATTATTTTATTGTTATTCCCCTTTATGTGTGACAGCGTGATTCCCATTATTAACCTCTCAAGACAGAGTCAATCTTGTGCCGGGGTTGTGAGTATGGGCTCGCTACGCAGTATGGGAAATTCAATATTCCGCCAGTATTGAGCCTATGGCTTGGCGGAGTAATATGCATTGGGAATATTTCATGCATGTGTATAAGATATTCAATATTTTCCACCTTGGCGGAGTAACAAATTTTGGCGGTGTTACGTTCCTTGGCGGAGTAACATGCCCTGGCGGAGTAACATGCCTTGGCGGGGTTACGTTCCTTGGCGGAGTAACATGCCTTGGCGGAGTTACTTGCCCTGGCGGTATGCACTCCGTATAGAAGTAATCGTAATGTATTTGAAGCGTACTTCTCTTTATTCAAAATGCTGACCTGTCAAAGCATTAAAGCCATGCTCTTGGGGGCCGGTGTTAGGACCGGATCAGTATGGTTTCGTGTGTGACATGTTATGTGCTACCTTATTTCATACTTGTGCTTTAATAGATACACAGGGACAGCATGATTGAGCATACCATGGCCAAGACAGAGTGAATCATAAATCGTCTCTAGGAAGAGAGTCTTAAACGACCTGAGTAATTGGGAGTGTGCAACCCTGAGTGGGGCTCGATGTGGGAGATCTTCCCGAGTAATAAGCTATGAGTACTCTGAATAGGCCCTAAACGCACCTCAAGTAAGAAACGAGTGAAATCCTTGAGTAATGGTGAGAGTGATGACCACTGAGTGAGAAATATAAGTAAAACCCGAGTGGGGGAGAGCCTGTATTCCCGAGTGAAGTTCCCTCGCCCCAGCGAGCAACATACTCACTCCAGCGAGTACGGACTAGGAAGACTTATGTCAGATACGCTTGGGCGGAGTCATACCTCGCCCGAGGTACTAGAGCAGTTCGCCCAAGCGTGAGGACTCGCGCTGGAGCGAGTAGTTGTCAGAGTGGGATACCGCCCAATTACCCTTCCTCTCCGTTGTGACGCTAATGCGTCCCCGACAACGGTGTTGACCCCGGCTTGGGCGTTATGGTTGAGTCCGCCCAGGCGTTGTCATATCTAGTCAAGTTGGGCGGAATGAGTTCAGGCCCCTCTTTCCTCCACAATCCACCACTGCACATGTACGTCTCCCTTCTCCTCCCCCTTACCTTTTCCTTCTACTGATTGACTAGTGTTACTCGTGGGGGAAAGTTTTCTTTGTGAATCCCCATCCATCCGCCGCTGCATTACCATACCCCGCCCAGGCGGTATCAGACCCCGCCTGAGTGAGCCAATGATATTATGTAATCCGCCCTGGCGCTGGTATGTTACACTAAACCAAACGAACCAGTCCCAGTCTTAGCCTTCTGTTATTTGCCTTATGCGTGTGGATGATCTCTCATTTCCCTTGTCCTTCCTTACACTCCGCCCCTTTTGTTATCCGGTTGCCTTATAGACTATTTGGTTTACTTAATTTTGGAAAAATTTCCCCGTCCTTAGGTTTATTTCATTTTGTTAAATTAGGGTGTTACATTTTGGTATCAAAGCGGACCGAAAGGTCCAAGGCCAAGGTAAGCCTACCGAGTGTAAGTGGTTGTGTGTATGGTCATGATTGTTGTGGTGTGAATTCAACTTGATTGATACTCTGTTACTGAATCATGGGTAGGGGAGTTGTCCCTCCTGACCTGACTAATTGTGTAATATACGAGAACACATAATGGGCTAAGCTACTAAATATTAGACTAAAATCCGATTGGAATTAAGTAACTAGGAATACTTATCCTTGAATGTTGATTTCAGGATAAGGGATGGCACATCGACAAAGCATGGAGGCTATAGCCACGGCATTCCAACGCTTTGCAGACGTGTTTGAAAGGCAGGGCCAGCCTCGAGCTGAGGAGGGCCAAGTGCTGGACCGCTTCTTAAAGAGGAAGCCGAGTGAATTCCTAGGAGGACGGAACCTTGAGGCGGCATTTAAGTGGACTCAGGAATTGGAGAGAATTTTTGGGGGTCTTCGCTGTACTAAGGCCCAGAAGGTAGAGTGTGCAGTGTACATGCTGCGAAACGAAGCGGAGAACTGGTGGAAAATAGCCAGAAGCCGATTCCCTGAAGATGATAATCAACTGACGTGAAACGATTTCAAGGCATGCTTCTTAGAGAAGTACTTTCCCGACACAGTGAGGAGTCGGAAAGAGCTGGAGTTTATGGAGTTAAAACAGGGCTCCATGACTGTGGAAGAATACGTGACCAGATTCGAGGAATTGTGCCTATTCTATCCACCCTTCCAGCAGCCTGGGACGGAGAGCTCCAAGTGCCTTAAGTTTGAGAACGGATTGAGATCAGATATTAAGAGGGCCTGCAGATACCACGAGATATGGAGTTTCCCTGCATTAGTGAACAAATGTAGAATATTTGAGGAGGATGACAAGGCCCATTCAAACCAAAGCAGCAGAAACCACTATTCCCTGAGGCCCTAACGACCTCGTTTCAAAAAGCCAAGCAATGTTGGCAGGAACAAGCCTTTTTCCAAATTTGGGGGTCGGAATCAACCTGAAAGACGACCAGTGGTAGGAGACGGAAGGTGTTTCAAGTGTGGAGAAAACCACTTCGCCAGAGACTGCAAGGATGATGGTGATGTAGTGTGCTTTCACTGCAACAAGAAAGGACACATTCGCCCCGACTGCCCCCAACTACACCAAGTAAACGTTAATGTGCGTCAAGGGGGATTTCAAGAAAGGAACCGAGTGAATGATAACCAACACCCTAGTGGCAGAGGCAACGGAGCCAGAGGAAACGGGATGCGTACTCCAGATAATCGAGGAAGGAATACTGGCCCAACAGCGCCAGGAAGGATCTACGCCATCAACGCAGAGGATGTTGCACCAGCAAGCGACCTAGTACAATGTAAGTGCTCACTCGGAATGAATACGCTTAATGTTGTTTTTGATTCGGGAGCCACCCATTCTTTTATAGCTGATGAGTGTGTGAAGCGTTTGAAGTTACCGACTGTGTCTATGAATCAGACTTTGGAAGTGGCCAGCCCGACTGGCGCTAATATGTTCACATCGTCAATGTGCAAGGATGTAGCGTTTGAGTCGTATGATCGGAGTTTCACCTTTGATCTGATTTGCATGCCCTTAAAGGGTCTTGACATCGTGCTCGGAATAGATTAGCTTTCAGCCAATAAGGTGTTAGTAGATTGTAGAAGCCAAGAGATAGTTTTTTCGAGACAGCCCACTGAGAACGACACGGCACCAGGTATAACCCAACTGTTTATGATGCTTTGTCTAACCGAGGGTGAGAGTAAAATCTGAGTGAACGAAATCCCGATTGTCTGTGAATTCCCAGAAGTGTTCCCTGAAGACGTACCGAGTGTCCCTCCCAATAGAGAAATCGAATTCTCTATAGACTTAATCCCTGGGGCCGAGCCAGTCTCCAGTGCACCCTATAGAATATCCTCAACTGAGTTAGCCGAGTTGAAGAAACAAGTGGATGAGTTACTCAGAAAGCAGTTTATTAGACTGAGCGTATCACCATGGGGCGCACCCGTATTGCTTGTTAAGAAGAAGGATGGCAGCATGAGACTTTGTATAGATTACCGACAGCTAAACAAACTCACAATCAAGAATCGGTATCCACTGCCCCGAATTGATGATTTAATTGACCAGCTGCGTGGAGTCTCAGTCTTCTCAAAAATCGATCTACTATCGGGGTATCACTAAATCCGAGTGAAGGACTCGGACATTCCTAAAACTGCCTTTAGGACTCGGTATGGTCACTACGAGTATGTAGTGATGCCGTTCGGTGTGACAAACGCCCCTGCTGTTTTCATGAATTACATGAACAGCATATTCCACTCCTATTTAGACCGGTTTGTAGTTGTTTTCATCGATGACATCCTAGTTTATTCTAAGACTTCTGAGGAGCATGAAGGACATCTCCGAGCGGTACTTAAAGTGTTGAAGGAGAAACAATTGTTTGCGAAGCTTTCGAAGTGCGAATTCTGGATGGACGAGATCCACTTCCTCGGACATGTGATTTCCGAGCGAGGTGTCTCGGTGGACCCTTTGAAGGTCACAGCTGTAATGGCATGGGAGAAGCCCAGGTCAGTCTCGGAGATAAGGAGTTTTATGGGCCTGGCAGGTTATTATAGAAGGTTCATCGAAGGTTTTTCTAAACTGGCATTACCACTAACTAAATTGACTCGGAAAAATGTTCCCTTTGTGTAGAGTCCCGAGTGTGAGAACAGCTTCCGAGAGCTAAAGAACAAGTTGACGACTGCTCTAGTGCTGGCATTACCCGAGTTACAAGAGAGCTTCGTGGTCTATTGTGACGCGTCAGGACTCGGATTAGGGTGTGTACTTATGCAGAGAGACCGAGTGATAGCATATGCCTCTCGGCAATTGAGACCTCACGAGCAGCATTACCCGACCCATGACTTGGAGCTGGCAGCAGTGGTTTTTGCATTGAAAATCTGGAGGCATTACTTGTACGGGTCCAAATTTGAAGTGTACAGCGATCACAAGAGCCTCAAATACCTATTCGACCAAAAGGAGCTGAACATGAGGCAAAGAAGATGAATTGAGTTTTTAAAAGATTACGATTTCGAGTTAAAATACCACCCGGGTAAGGCAAATGTCGTGGCCGACACATTGAGTCAGAAATCCCTCCACATGGCAGCAATAATGGCAAAAGAAGTAGAGTTGTTGGAGCAGTTCCGAGACATGAACTTGTATGTTGACACCCCCTCCTCTCGGAAAATGACAATCGGTACATTGAGGATCGCCAATGAATTCTTGAAGTCCGTGTACGAGCAGCAACAGTTGGACTCCTACCTAACTGAAATGAAGGAAAGTCAGGCCAAAGGAAAGGATTTATCCTTGACCGAGGGATCAGATGGGATCTTCCGGGTGAGAAACAGAATATACATACCGAGTGGAGGAAAATTAAGGGGAATGGTGCTTGACGAAGCCCACAAAAGCCTACTCAGTATCCACCTGGGAACCACGAAAATGTACCATGACCTGAAGAAATAGTTCTGGTGGCCCGGACTAAAGAAGGATGTGGCGGAATACGTGGCCCGGTGTATTACGTGCTAAAAATCAAAAGTGGAGCACCAAAAACCGTACGGTGCAATGCAGCCCCTAGAGATCCCCATGTGGAAATGGGACTCAACTGCCATGGATTTTATCGTAGGATTACCCAAAAACCGAGCAGGCCATGATGCAATTGTTGGTGTATGCACTATGAGCTTTTATGCTTTTTCATTTGTATCATTTTTCTACTTATCAATAGAATAAATATTTCAATTTAAAATTGTTTTAAAACATATTTATTCTTGGAGTAATAGGTCATTAAAAATTATTCCTAAAATGTCCCTAGTTAAGTATTTACATGGGGACATGTAAATACACTGAGACTAGTGTGTGAGTGTACTGATGACCTGATCTCACAGATCATAGATATAGATGATATCGAGTCTTCACACGGGTACACATTAAGAGTAATGATGTACTGGACAGACCCACCATGAGAATGTTGCATGGATCGTTACATGATTGTCATAAACGATTCTCAATGTGATAATGGTATATGTAGTCCTTCGACCTGAAGTCACTACGATTCCTACATGAGGAGTTTATTGTTTTAATACAATTAAACGTTTTCTGTAACAAGAGGACTATAAAGGTTGTGATTAGACAATGAACAAATTATGCAGAGGGATGTGAGTGATGTAGATGGGATTTGTCTCTCCTATGTGACAGGAGTGATATCCATAGGCCACTTGATGGAGTAAGACTAACAAAACGCATGGCCATGCTAGAAAGAATAAATATTAGATATTTATTCGGATCCAGTCTACTCCGGTATCAAGTAAAATAAATTGGGCCGTACAAGGATGACGCGACCATGCCTTGGGCCCAATTAGGATATCGTGACAAAAGGAATAAACGTATTAAATAATTATCACTTATAGGTTATGTTGATAATATTCGGACATAATGATGCATTGCTAGATGCCACTCTTATTTTATATTAATAATAAAATAGTTTATTATTAATATGACCGGGTATTTTACCTATAGGGTCACACACATAGAGTAAGCCCATCAGAAAATGTTGTCTTATTTTAGTTGGACTAAAATAAAGCTATTGGGCCTAACTCATTTGGAATGAGTAAGGAGCCCACTTTTAGAGAGAACAAATTAGGTCAAACCTAAGCCTATAAATAGAGCATAAGATGCTCATAGGCCGTTCACTCAAGCGAGACACAAATTCGCAAAAGTTGCAAGAGCTACACATCGTCAAACTAGCAGTTGGCAAGTGTTGCGATTCTGGTGGGAGTGCTCGTGTGGACTCCTAAAGGACGAGGCTACGACTGCTTCAGAGTTCTTCAAGAGGTAACCTAAAATAATTTCGAAATTGTTTTGTGCTTTGAAACACGGAACCTTACAAATCCTATGGAATCCCTTTTATTTTTCCGCTGCTCATGCTTACGGATTTCCTAACAGTGGTATCAGAGCCTAGGTTGCAAAACCGTGTTTTGGGCATTTGTTTATATTTTATGATGATATGTTTTCGTTTGCAAGAGCTTTTGGAAAATATGATTTGCGAAATCGTTTCGTTGTTTAAAGCTTTGCAATTTTGTTTTGCGAAAATGTTTTGTGAAACTAGGATTCGAAAATGAACATGCATGATTATGTTGCTATTTTGAGTTATCGCATATGATGCATATTATTACAATGATTAATCATGTATATGGTATGAACTCTGTTTTGGCATGATACATATAATTTTGAGTTATTCTTTATAAATTGTATATGATGCATGTTATAGAGTTTCTTAATTTTAGTATGTATGTTGTTGCCGTTTAAATTTGTATGATGTATGAGTTTATGCAATTTTGATATGTGTTTTACTCATATGATAGTCATCGTACAAACTTTGAATCAATTGAGTTGATCTTCGAACATGAATGGTTCATGTTATAGGGTGTTAAGTGATAAGGTTTAAGTGTTAAACCATGGCCGTTCCTTAATCTAGGGTTCAAGAGTTGAAACCTAGACGGCCGTCATGGAAAGGCATTGCATGTTGGCATTAGCGCAAATTGAATTCTAGGTTTTGAAACCCTAGACGGCGCTGCCTCCATGTGCCTTGACGGCTGCGTTGTGAAGTGTTTGCAACAAGGAATTAGGGTTTCAAAGTGGTTGAAACCCTAGCCGAAATTTTAGAGCTGTTAATGGTCAGTGGGACGTTCTGGCTAGGAAAGATTTGGTACTTAAGCGGTCACACCGGATCCACCTCTCTTTCCTGGGAACCAACCTGACTACAGTACTTAAATTTCGGGCCGGGGCGCTGCCCCGCACCCCGCAAGGGGCGGCCCCCCTTGACCCCCGTACATTCTCTGCGTAGCGCCTTATTACCGACCCACGTGTTTAATGGCCCGTTTAAAAATTTATTTTTTTTAAATTATTTCAAATGGGTTATAATTAATTAATTAACACGTTGCATGGTGAATGGTTATGGTCTTAGTTATTTTATTTAAATACAGCCTGCGTGTTGTGCCTCTCTTCATTCTGTTGTATTTCTTTTCTCAACCCTTCACTCGTATGTAAAGCGAGTTTCTTTAAAAATCTTGTAATCTTGATCGAGGCAACAAAGTAGAGATCTAGAAGAAAACTAGAGTGGTGACTCTAAGCACTTTTGTCTTTGAAAGGAACCAAGGAGTGGTGACTCCAAGAGGATGGTGGGTTCAAGAAGTAGGACTTCATGAAGCCTTGGCTATATAGTTCCTCTAGGTTTATTTTTTTTTATTTATTTTCTTCTAGGAAGACCATAACCATCTCACAATTTCGTTTGCATGTTTTGGGGATAATTTTATTACGTTAAAGCGTTTAACAAAGACGGTAATTTTAAAATAAATTAAAATCCCTCAAAATAATATTAAGTTATAAATGCCTTCCAATAAGTACACTCGTCAACACTAATGTCAATAAATAGTGGGTCTGCCAAAGCAGGGCACTATTATTTATATTAGTAAGACGCGATGGGATAATGGTAATATCCAAACTATTTTATTGGGCTTTAACTTAACTAAGTTTTCAATTGGATTGAATATAACTTAGAGGCGTAAACATTGGGCTAAATATTCATAAGATGAATAATTAGTAATGGTTACTTAACCCAATGACTAAGAGTTGTATAAAGATACAATTGGAAAAAGTTTCCTACCTAAATAACCAAGTATTGGGTGATCAGCCAAAGCTGACTTAACGCTTGGCAAAATATGGATCTTAGCCCACTAGAAAATCTTTCAACGGGATTTTCTGATTCGTGGAGGGTATTTTTGTTTTGAATCAAAATAGTGGGAGACATATTTAATTTAAATGACCATAATTTAAATATGTTTTGAAAATGATACTTACTACATATTTTCTATTTTAGATAACCATGACGTCAAACACACCTTCAAACCTTTTGTTGCGATCAATCCTAGACAAAGAAAAATTGTCTGGTTCTAACTTCCTTGACTGGTATAGAAATTTGAGGATTGTCCTCAAACAAGAGAAAAAGCAGTATGTCCTGGAAGGTCCGATTCCGGAACCACCCGTGAACAATGCCTCTAAAGCTGACAAGGATGCTTACAAGAAGCATCAGGATGACGCTTTAGATGTCCAATGCCTTATGCTGGCAACCATGTCTCCTGAGCTTCAGAAGCAACATGAGCATATGGAGGCTTTCGATATGATCAAAAACCCAAGGAAACTATATCAAGGTCAAGCTGACCAAGAAAGATATGAAGTTTCTTCAGCCCTATTTAGCTGCAGACTTGAAGAGGGAGGTTCTGTAGGACCTCATGTGCTCAAAATGATTGGGTACTTCGAGAATCTAGCTAGGCTTGGATTCCCCTTCCCTCAGAAGTTGGCTACCGATCTCATTTTGAAATCATTACCTAACAGTTTTAAGCCAGTCATCATGAATTATAACATGAATGCATTGGACAAAACATTGCCAGAGCTACTCAATATGTTGAGGACTGCTGAGCCCAATATTTCTAAAGGAAAGGGCAAGGCCATAATGATGGTCAATTCTGGCAAAGGTAAAGGAAAGGGCATGTATAAAGGCAAAGGAAAGGCTATTGTAGGAAATGGCAAGAAGATTTGGAAAGGCAAGGATAAGCCAAGTACATCAGCCTTAAAACCTGTGGGCGGGGTGGCTAAGGAAGGTAAATGTCACCATTATGGACAAAAGGGACACTGGAAGAGAAACTGTCCAAAGTACCTAGAAGAGCTTAAGAAGAAGGGAAGTGAGACTTCCACTTCAGGTATTTTTGTTATAGAAATTAACATGTCAACTTCAACATCATGGGTATTAGATACTGGATGTGGATCTCACATTTGTCTTAATGTGCAGGATCTAAGAAGGAGTAGGCAGTTGATGAAGGGCGAGGTAGACCTACGCGTTGGAAATAGAGCAAGAGTTGCTGCATTAGCTGTAGGGACTTATTTTTTATCCTTGCCCTCAGGGTTAGTCCTTGAATTGGACAATTGTTATTTTGTTCCGGCAATAAGGAGAAACATTATTTCTGTTTCTTGTCTTGATAAGAAAGGGTTTTCCTTTACAATAAAGAACAATAGTTGTTCTGTTTATTTAAAAGACATGTTTTATTGTTGTGCAAATTTGAGTAATGGACTTTATGTTCTAGATCTCGAAACCCCTATCTATAACATTAATACTAAAAGGGTTAAAACAAATGATTTAAACCTAACTTATCTTTGGCATTGTCGCCTAGGACATATAAATGAGAAACGCATTTCTAAACTCCATCAAGATGGATATTTAGAATCTTTTGATTTTGAATCAATAGATACATGTGAATCTTGTTTATTAGGGAAGATGACCAAGACCCCTTTTACCGGAAAAGGTGAAAGGGCGAGTGATCTTCTTGGCTTGATACATAGTGATGTATGTGGGCCCATAGGGACAATGGCTAGGGGAGGTTTTAGTTACTTCATCACTTTTACTGATGATTTCAGTAGATATGGATTTGTGTTTCTCATGAAACATAAATCAGAATCCTTTGAAAAGTTCAAGGAGTTTAAACATGAAGTAGAGAACCAACTTGGCAAGACAATTAAAGCACTTCGATCCGATCGAGGTGGTGAATATTTGAGCCTAGAGTTTGATGAATATCTTAAAGAGTGTGGGATTATATCTCAACTTACTCCCCCTGGAACACCAGAATGGAATGGGGTTTCTGAGCGGAGAAATAAAACCTTGTTGGACATGGTTCGATCAATGATGAGTCAAACTGACCTCCCTAACTCATTCTAGGGACATGCTTTGTTGATAGCAACTTTCACACTTAACCGTGTTCCATCAAAGGCTGTCATAAAGACACCATATGAGATATGGACTGGGAAACGACCTAGTATGTCTTTTCTTAAGATTTAGGGCTGTAAAGCTTATGTTAAACGCCAAAGTTCTGATAAACTTGGGCCCAAGTCAGATAAATGTCTTTTTGTGGGATACCCAAAAGAAACTAAGGGTTATTATTTTTACAATCCTACTGAGGGCAAAGTGTTTGTTGCTCGGAATGCTGTATTCTTAGAAAGGGAATTCATCTCTACAAGAATCAGTGGGAGGAAAGTAGAACTTGAAGAAATTCAAGACTCACAAGGCATTGAAGAGCCAATGGTGGAAGTGGAGCAGGACCCACAAAATGTTGTGATAACACCAGCTCCAGTAGCACAAGACTTGCGTAGATCAGGTAGAATACGTCAACAACCTGAAAGATATGGATTTCTTGTAACTCAGGAAGGAGATGTATTCCTAATGGATCAAAATGAGCCAACATCTTATGAAGAGGCCATTGCAAGTTCAGAATCTGAGAAATGGCTAGAAGCCATGGAATCTGAAATGGACTCCATGTACACTAATCAAGTTTGGAACTTGGTTGATGCACCTGAAGGGGTAAAACCTATAGGATACAAGTGGGTTTTCAAAAAGAAAACTGACATGGATTGTAATATAAGTACCTTTAAAGCAAGGTTGGTAGCTAAAGGTTTCAAGCAAATACATGGTATAGACTATGATGAAACTTTTTCCCCAGTTGCTATGCTAAAGTCTGTTCGGATTCTGCTTGCTATTGCTGCATACCATGATTATGAGATATGGCAAATGGATGTCAAGACTGCTTTCCTTAATGGAAATCTTCTTGAGGAAGTGTACATGACACAACCTGAAGGCTTTGTTAAGCCTGAAGCATCCAGGAAGGTGTGCAAGCTACAACGTTCTATATATGGACTTAAGCAAGCTTCCAAAAGCTGGAATCTTCATTTTGATGAAGCTGTTAAACAATTTGGCTTTACTAAAAATGAGGATGAACCTTGTGTCTACAAGAAGGTTAGTGACTGCATAATTGTTTTTCTGGTCCTGTATGTTGATGACATACTACTTATTGGAAATGACGTTCCTACTCTTCAGTCTGTGAAGAGTTGGTTGGGAAGCTGTTTTTCTATGAAAGACTTAGGTGAAGCAACCTACGTGTTGGGAATTAAGATCTATAGAGATAGATCAAGAAAACTTCTTGGCCTAAGTCAGAATACATACATAGACAAAGTGTTAAAAAGGTTTAACATGCAAGATTCCAAGAAAGGAACTTTGCCTATGGCTCATGGCATAAGCTTATCAAAAGCTCAATCTCCTTCCACTAAAGAAGAAAGAGAACGGATGAATAAGATTCCATATGCATCTGCTATTGGATCAATCATGTATGCCATGATATGTACCCGACCAGATGTCTCGTACGCTTTAAGCATGACGAGCAGATACCAGTCTGATCCCGGTAAAAGTCACTGGACTACTGTCAAGAATATCCTGAAGTACTTAAGAAAAACTAAGGATTTATTCTTGATATATGGAGGGGAAGAAGAGCTCATTGTAAAAGGTTACACTGATGCTAGCTTCCAAACTGATAAGGATGACTCAAGATCGCAATCTGGGTACGTGTTTTGTCTAAATGGTGGCGCTGTAAGCTGGAAGAGTTCAAAGCAAGAGACAGTTGCTGATTCTACTACAGAGTCTGAGTATATTGCTGCCTCAAATGCTGCAAAAGAGGCAGTATGGATCAAGAAGTTCATAACAGAACTTGGGATTGTTCCTAGCATTGTGGACCCTATAAGTCTTTACTGTGACAATAGTGGAGCAATCGCACAAGCTAAGGAACCTAGATCACATCAACAATCCAAGCATATACTTAGGCGATTTCATCTCATTCGAGAGATCCTTGACTGAGGAGATGTAAAGATATGTAAGGTGCATACTGATGAGAATATTACTGACCCACTCACAAAACCTCTTACACAATAAAAACATGAGGGGCACACTAGATCATTAGGCATTAGGCAAATGTCTGATTGGCTCTAGTGCAAGTGGGAGATTGTTGGTGTATGCACTATAAGCTTTTATGCTTTTTCATTTGTATCATTTTTCTACTTATCAATAGAATAAATATTTCAGTTTAAAATTGTTTTAAAACATATTTATCCTTGGAGTAATAGGTCATTAAAAATTATTCCTAAAATGTCCCTAGTTAAGTATTTACATAGGGACATGTAAATACACTGAGACTAGTGTGTGAGTGTACTGATGACCTGATCTCACAGATCATAGATATAGATGATATCGAGTCTTCACACGGGTACACATTAAGAGTAATGATGTACTGGACAGACCCACCATGAGAACATTGCATGGATCGTTACATGATTGTCATAAACGATTCTCAATGGGATAATGGTATATGTAGTCCTTCGACCTGAAGTCACTACGATTCCTACATGAGGAGTTTATTGTTTTAATACAATTAAACGTCTTCTGTAACAAGAGGACTATAAAGGTTGTGATTAGACAATGAACAAATTATGCAGAGGGATGTGAGTGATGTAGATGGGATTTGTCTCTTCTATGTGACAGGAGTGATATCCATAGGCCACTTGATGGAGTAAGACTAACAAAATGCATGGCCATGCTAGAAAGAATAAATATTAGATATTTATTCGGATCCAGTCTACTCCGGTATCAAGTAAAATAAATTGGGCCGTACAAGGATGACGCGACCATGCCTTGGGCCCAATTAGGATATCGTGACAAAAGGAATAAACGTATTAAATAATTATCACTTATAGGTTATGTTGATAATATTTGGACATAATGATGCATTGCTAGATGCCGCTCTTATTTTATATTAATAATAAAATAGTTTATTATTAATATGACCGGGTATTTTACCTATAGGGTCACACACATAGAGTAAGCCCATCAGAAAATGTTGTCTTATTTTAGTTGGACTAAAATAAAGCTATTGGGCCTAACTCGTTTGGAATGAGTAAGGAACCCACTTTTAGAGAGAACAAATTAGGTCAAACCTAAGCCTATAAATAGAGCATAAGATGCTCATAGGCCGTTCACTCAAGCGAGACACAAATTTGCAAAAGTTGCAAGAGCTACACGCCGTCAAACTAGCAGTTGGCAAGTGTTGCGATTCTGGTGGGAGTGCTCGTGTTGACTCCTAAAGGACGAGGCTACGACTGCTTTGGAGTTCTTCAAGAAGTAACCTAAAATAATTTCGAAATTGTTTTGTGCTTTGAAACACGGAACCTTGCAAATCCTATGGAATCCCTTTTATTTTTCTGCTGCTCATGCTTAGGGATTTCCTAACAGCAATTTGGGTCATTATTGACCGACTGACGAAGAGTGCACACTTCTTACCTGTAAATATGAAGTACCCGTTGCATAAGTTGGCTCGGATTTACATTCAAGAAATGATCCAACTGCATGGCATACCTATTTCTATCGTATCAGATAGGGACCCTAGGTTCACGTCCCGGTTTTGGACCTGCATGCATCAGGAAATGGGGACGAAGCTTTGGCTTAGTTCTGCCTACCACCCCCAATCGGATGGACAATCCGAGTGGACAATTCAGAGTCTAGAAGACTTATTAAAAGCGTGTGTGTTAGAGCATGGTGGGGACTGGGAGCAGTACCTTCCCTTGATCGAGTTTACGTACAACAACAGCTATCATCACAGCATTGGCATGGCACCCTACGAGGCACTATATGGACGCAGATGCCGAACCCCACTCTGCTGGTCAGAAACGAGTGAAAGTCTACTATTGGGACCAGACATCGTGAAGCAAACCACAGAGCAGATCCGAGTGATACAGGGAAGGATGAAAGCATCTCAAGACAGGCAAAAGAGCTACCATGACAAGCGCACCAAACCATTGGAATTTTCAGTCGGAGACAGAGTGTTTTTGAGAACTTCTCCGAGTAAAGGAGTCGGACGAGCCTTAAAAAGTGGGAAGTTAAGCCCTCGATACATTGGGCCTTATGAGGTGTTAGAACGAGTCGGCCCCGTGGCATACCACATCGCATTACTGACCCACTTGTCCCGATTGCACAACGTATTTCATGTGTCTCAACTAACGAAGTATTTACATGACCCCAGCCACACGATGCCTGACGATGAAGTAGAGATCAAAGAAGACCTGACCACTGTGACTACACCGATTGGAATCGTGGACCGATTGGTAAAACACTTGAGAAACAAAAACGTAAGGCTTGTTAAGGTGTAGTGGCAGCAAGGCAAGACCACCTCCTGCATGTGGGAACGTGAAGATGCCATAAGACAGCAGTACCCCGAGTTGTTCACCTAGGTGAGTTACCGACTGAAGTTTCGCATGAATTACCGACTGAATTTCGAGGACGAAATTCTTTTGAGTGGGGGAGAACTGTAACATCCCCATTTTAATTATAAGCAACCGAATTAAATGAAAAGTCAACAAGTTAACACTTCCCTTAATTTAATTAACTAGAAGGAATAGGGTGATTAACATGGAGACAAGGTGGCATGGGCAGGATTATCTCTTCGCTTTTCCCCATCCCACCATCCTATTCTCCGCGCGAGTATTTATACGGGTGATGGCCATGCTCTTCACACGGAGAACCCCTGTAAACTTCCTTCTTCATTCTTCTATCTCTTGCTTTCTCTCTCTCCTTCTCTGCCCTCCAGTCCATTTCCTGCTCTGAGAGCCAAGGTGAAGGTGCTACAGTGGAGTGGAACTCCCCACACGGGAAGGGACGATCACCAAGGAAGAAGCAGAAATACCCCTACATCACTCGCAGGAGACTGTAGCACTCCAGAGAAGGTGCCAAGTGAAGCAGCAAGGAGGAGAACCACCATTCAAGCAGAAAAATCCCTCGGAGTTTCCTAATTGGTAGGGGGAGTATCTTCTATCTTAAATGCATGGGTTATGAACAGGTTCCGAGTACTGATGCTTGCTATATCCGTGCTTTGATTGTGTGTTGTGTTGCATGCGAGTGTGTATAGCCCAGTTGCATGACGAGTGAAAGATGAGTGTTGCATGTTAGCATCTCCCTTAGAAATGTATGCGTTGTGGAGTCTTGTTACCATGGAACCCGATTGCATGTTATGTTGCAGTGATGTTGACGCTTACCGTGTATTTTACATGACCTGTAAGTTGGTATATGCTTAGAATGCTGACTGCATGAGATAGAATATGACTCAGTGAATCTGATAATGTACCATATCGATTGAATATGTTGTCTGAGTCCTGACATTGCTTAATGCCGATTGCATGTATGTTGTTTGAGTCCTGTTGATGTGTTAGATTCGTGTATTGTTGAATGCTGATGATGTATAATGCCAACTGCATGAGATGTATGTGATATTGAGTACTGTTAATGTCCAGCATTGATTGCATGAGATGCATGTGCTGTTTGAATGCTGATGATGTATGATGCCGATTGCATAAGATGCATGTATGGCTGTGTATATGAACTCTGTATGTGTGTGATGAATCCACGTATGGCGCATGGGATGCGTTTGTGCTGAGAGCACGTAGTGTGGGACACTACCATCGGTTTTTAAAGCATGGGACGCTATAAAATCCTTGAGTGGGACTCAAGGTAGCCCTTGAGTGGGACTCGGGCTGCCTGTGAACACCTCTGTTGGCGCTGAGAGCACTGGTGTCACCTGTGGGCAAACGGTTGGGTACCTGTAAAACGGCCAAGCAGCTGGGAGCTGATTTGATAGCTGAGAGCTATGTATAAAAAGGCTGAGATGCCTACGTTGCAACGTCCGACCGATACACACGATGCGGAACCGAGTGAAACCTTCTGTGCTTATTACCGTTAATATTGTTACTATTGTTAATATTGTTTGGAATTGGCTAAGTATGCTGAGTGGTAAGTGAATGAGTGAATACGTAGGACTGAATGAATGCTCTGTGCATGTGTTATTGACTGAAATTTGATTATGCATTTGATATTGTGTATGAGGATAATGAATGTGTATGCCAAGTGATCCATTCCGTGTGTACGTGCCTTGGATGCTGAATGAAAACTGTTTCATGAATATATATATATATATGTATGCAAGCGTATCAGTGTCATTGAAAATGTTATGAGTACAACTGAGTGATGATTGGTGAATATCGAACGGTAAGAGTTATGTATATATGTCTTGACTAATGGATGTTGCTCTGGTTATAATTGTGTTGTACGTATATGTATTGTTGTATGATTGGGAGATAACCTGAGTCAGCATCTATCATTTAAAATCTAAGATGCTCACCCCTGCAGTGGCCATTTTTCAGTGAATGTCTCTCGAGATGAGGATCAGAAGCAGAACTGGAACGCTGAGTGAAGTGTTGATGCATTAGGAAGGCTTATTTAATGCGATGTTAGATTAAGCTCTGACCGGTTCATGCCGGATGTTAGTGTTTTGAACAAATAGAACCTTATGGACAAAGAGGAATCCGATTTTGTGTTTGTAAATGTTAACATACACTCTTATATATATATATATGTATGGTTTCGTGTGTGACATGTTATGTGCTACCTTATTTCATACTTGTGCTTTAATAGATACGCAGGGACAGCATGATTGAGCATACCATGGCCAAGACAGAGTGAATCATAAATCGTCTCTAGGAAGAGAGTCTTAAACGACCTGAGTAATTGGGAGTGTGCAACCCTGAGTGGGGCTCGATGTGGGATATCTTCCCATGTAATAAGCTATGAGTACTCCGAATAGGCCCTAAACGCACCTCAAGTAAGAAACGAGTGAAATCCTTGAGTAATGGTGAGAGAGATGACCACTGAGTGAGAAATGTAAGTAAAACCCGAGTGGCGGAGAGCCTGTATTCCCGAGTGAAGTTCCCTCGCCCCAGTGAGCAACATACTCGCTCCAGCGAGTACGAACTAGGAAGACTTATGTCGGATACGCTTGGGCGGAGTCATACCTCGCCCGAGGTACTAGAGCAGTTCGCCCAAGCGTGAGGACTCGCGCTTGAGCGAGTAGTTGTCAGAGTGGGATACCGCCCAATTAACCTTCCTCTCCGTTGTGACGCTAATGCGTCCCCGACAACGGTGTTGACCCCGGCTTGGGCGTTGTGGTTGAGTCCGCCCAGGCGTTGTCATATCTAGTCAAGTTGGGCGGAATGAGTTCAGGCCCCTCTTTCCTCCACAATCCACCACTGCACATGTACGTCTCCCTTCTCCTCCCCCTTACCTTTTCCTTCTACCGATTGACTAGTGTTACTCGTGGGGGAAAGTTTTCTTTGTGAATCCCCCTCCATCCGCCGCTGTATTACCATACCCCGCCTAGGCGGTATCAGACCCCGCCTGAGTGAGCCAATGATATTATGTAATCCGCCCTGGCGCTGGTATGTTACACTAAACCAAACGAACCGGTCCCAGTCTTAGCCTTCTGTTATTTGCCTTATGCGTGTGGATGATCTCTCATTTCCCTTGTCCTTCCTTGCACTCGGCCCCTTTTGTTATCCGGTTGCCTTATAGACTATTTGGTTTACTTAATTTTGGAAAAATTTCCCTGTCCTTGGGTTTATTTCATTTTGTTAAATTAGGGTGTTACACCGGGAATGCCCACATCATGGCATTGAACGTTGGTTGACCGTTCACATTCTTTACAATGGGTTGTCTCCGAACCAGAAGGTGACCTTAGATGCCGCAGCTGGTGGTGCCTTCATGAGCAAAAACATGGAGGAAGGTTACAACCTCATTGAGGAGGTCGCCCAAAATACATACCAGTGGTCATCTGAACGGAGCCTACCAACAAAAACTCCAGGTAAGTATTCTTTAGATGCTATTTCCCTTCTTACTGCTAAGGTAGAAGCACTATCTGTTAAATTTGATAAGTTAGGAACAGGTGCTTCTAATGTGGTGTGTGAATTATGTGGGGTTACAGGTCATGGCACAACAGGTTGTCAGCTTGGTGTATCCCAAGGCCCCGAGGCTGAAATACAACAAGTGGATGCTATTGGGAGTTATGATGGAAATTTTGGGAACAACTACAGACAACAAGGCGCACCTGGTTTCCAAAATAGACCACCACTATTCCAAGGCAACCAGAATAACTACGGACAACCACAAGGACCCTTCATTCCTCAAAAATCAAAATTAGAGTCCTTGATGGAGACGTTTGTAGCTACTCAACTAAAGCAGAATGATGAGTTCTCCAATGCCATCAAGAACCTAGCTGCAAAGGTGGACTCGCTTGCCACTCACAACAAGATATTGGAAACTCATATTGCTAAACAAGCTTCCAGCTCTACTAGAATTCCAGGGACATTTCCCGAAAAACCAGAAGCAGGTCCATCCAACCACGCCATGGCAGTAATGCTTAGGAGTGGTACACAATGTGAAGGTCCAATGCCGCCAAAGGAAAAACAAGTTGAGAATGACCTTAAGAAGGATGAGACCGTATCACCTCCACCTGCTATGGAAGAAGAGAAACAAGAGAAGAAGGGGGAGGTTAAGCCATATCAACCTCCAATTCCATTTCCTCAGCGCTTGGCCAAGGCCAAGTTGGACAAATAGTTTGGTAAGTTTTAAGAAGTTTTGAAAAAACTATACATTAATATTCCTTTCACAGATGTTTTGCAGCAAATGCCTACATACGCAAAGTTTCTGGAGGATATCTTGTCCAATAAAAGAAGGTTGGAAGAGGAGGGTACTGTAGCACTTACTGGAGAGTATAGTGCACTGATCCAAAGAAAGCTACCACCCAAGCTTCAGGATCTAGGTAGTTTTTCTATCCCATGCATGATTGGTGATATGCCAATAGATAGAGCTTTATGTGATTTAGGAGCTAGTGTTAGCCTGATGCCTCTGTCAATTTTTAAGAAACTGGGATTGAATGAATTGAAACCTACTAGGATGACCTTACAATTGGCTGATAGATCTATTAAGTATCCTGTAGGTATTTTAGAGGATGTTCCAATTAGGGTAGGAAAATTTTTTATCCCTGCTGACTTTGTTGTGCTAGAAATGGATGAGGATTCTATGATCCCCATTATATTAGGCAGGCCATTTTTAGCAACTGCAGGTGCCGTGATTGATGTTAAAAATGGTAAGTTATCTCTGACTGTAGGGGATCAAAAGGTTGAATTTAAATTGATAGATGCTTTGAAAAAACCTTTTCATGATAATGTTTGCTGTAACATTGAATTAGTTGACCAAGTGGTGAAGGAAGAGATTCTTCCTAAGGATCCACTTGATTTTGTTTTTCTGAATGAGCCTACAGGAACATCCAAATGCAGTAAGGGTTATGCACCATTGAACAATGATACTGAAGTCATGTGTGACAAAGTGGTGAACCCAAATGTGGAACTTAAGCCTTTAAATTCTACACTGAGGTATGAATTTCATGGCTCTAATAGGTTTTTGGTTGTAATTCAGGTATAGCATCCGGCTGAAGACGTTAAACTTAGCACTTATGGGGAGGTAACCCCATGGTTCCATGGTAATCTTAAATTTCTTTTTCTTATTTGAATTTTTGTGTTTTGTTTTAAAAAAAAATTAAGAAAAAAATCTCTTTATTATTTCTTGGTTTCCTCCTGTGATTCGTTTTGGGGTTATTACATATTGATTTATATTTGATGAATAATAATGTGTAATCCTATCTCAATTGCATGATTGATTATCTTTGTTGCATGTTTCTCTTGTATTTTTTTTTAATTTTTTTTTCTATTTTGAATGCATGCATGTTTCATGGATTTCTTTGTTCATGTTTATATAAGTTTCACTGTACATCGCTCTCCCTCTTCTGAACAGTGAGGACACTGCTCAAGTTTAGTTTGGGGTGGTAGGTACGATGAAACTTATTCTGAGCCTTTTACAGTTTGTTATTTCACTTGATTTTGTTTGATGATTGCTTGATTGTCTGGAGGTACTATGCTTTATGATTCTGTGTTTTCTCTGACTAGGTCTATTTCACCCACCATGTATTTTCAGAGCTTTTGAGCCAAAATAGGGTAGCCTTTGAACATAATCATTTAGAAAACCCCTGTTTTCTTCTATTGAGTGTGTCATACGTTTAAAGCGCTCTAGAACTTGGCTTGCGACCAATTCAAAATGGTTGGTGATTACTCGTTATGGAATGAAAAAGGCACCGTAGGTTTTGTTCTTTAGCCTCTGAATTTTGAAAGTTATAATACACCATTAGTTGCCCTTTGTTGAACCTAAACTGTTGGTTTTTGTTTTTGAAACCCTTTGGTAATTGGTTTGATAAATTCCTGAGAAAATAACATAAATTCAAGGATGGCAACTAGAATGAAAATGGCTAAAAGAAAAGTGAGTTTTAGTTGGGAAACAAAAATAAACAAAATGATTTTGTGTTTCCAACTAAAGAAAAAAATTGTTGGGAAAAACAAAGAAAAGGATGAAAGCAAGGTAGAGAAAGGAGTTAAGTTTAAAAATGAAAACAAAAAGGATTCCTTAGAAGTTTTTGAAGGAATAAAAAATATGCTTTCTGGTTTGCCTTCTGAAACTTAATTATTCTCAGAGATTTCATTGGATAATAGCCCTTTGAATTTCCTTTTTCTTGGTATCCATTCCCGTATCTGTGAACCCATGGCCCCATTACAACCAGATGAAAGACCTTTTGACCATAACTTGTTTTCTAGATAACTGTGGAGATTAAGGTCACTTACCAAGCCTATGGTAGTGTCTTGAAATGTTATGATTTGAGTGATTCTTATACACAAGCTTAAATACTTAGAGAGAAATGAAAGGATGTTGATAAGTGTTTTATAACACAATAAATTAGATTTAGTTTACTTAGGATTTTAATCATTATGCACTGTATTTCCTTTATTTATTGTGATTTTTGCTTTCTTTCCACTGTATTCTACTCGGGTACTTTTATTTTGCAGAAATTAATAGATTTGGAATTATTGATGATCCATTTTAAGAATGAATGAATATAAATGGAAAATGGATTCAAGAACCCAAAAAGATGATCAAAGTGTCAAAGGATGAAAACAATCAAGAACCATGAGCTATACTGTCCAAAACGCCTCAAAAATGCAAGAAAACACTTCCAGGAAAGGGTAGGAATCGATTCACCCTTACAGGAATCGATTCCCATGTGAAACATAAGCCAGGAATCGATTCAAGGCTGTTGGGAATCGATTCATAGGGCTGGGAATCGATTCCCCCCTTATAGGAATCGATTCATTGAGGTTTGGAAGGCTGGGAATCGATTCATGAAGGCCAGGAATCGATTCATCATGCTGGGAATCGATTCCCACCTTTAGGAATCGATTCACACGCTGTTTTGAAGGCAAAAATCAACTGGAGGAATCGATTCATCAGTGAAATCATGCGTCGAATTATTGGAAACAACAAAAATACGTAAATTGAAGACAACTGGAACAGCTGGAAATCACATGCACCGAAAGTTTCCAACTTGCAACGCGTTTTCTTAGCTGGCTTCCTCCCTTCCTTCGCCTATAAAAGGAGAAGCAATCCAAGCAGAGAAGGCATCGAAAATCCAGTTCTCATTCATTCACTTTGTTCCTTTCTTTTCTTTTCCTTCGTTTTCTTCTCTGTTTCGTTTCTTTCTTTTTTTATTTTCTTTTTCTTTCTTTTATTTTATGTAAGAGTTGTGAGGATTGTGAAATTGAGTGTTTCAATTTGTAATTGGTGGAGGAATATTGCAACAAGGAAATACAGTGGTGAAATTATTTTGAGCTTTTGGAGAAACCCGTAAGTCTTTATTTTTTTACCATGTTTTGTATGTTTTATTTTTCCATCATGTGTATGAATTTGGATCCTTTCATGAGTAGCTAAATTAATTATCTTGGGAAGAAGGGGGTATGATAATATTTTATTTTAATGTTATTTTGACTTGGAATTAAATAAATTTCTGTTTCCCATTTAGTTCAATTATGCTTAATGCTTTTAGTAATTCCTAACAAGAACCTAAATGATAAAACTGTATACTTACGGGTATATTAGTAAATTTAGGTAATAAATAGAATCGAGAGATTTATTTTTACCAGAAAGCTTTGAACTAAACCTAAGATTTTTGAAATGCTTTTTGTGACCTCGGTAAAACCGTGAAAGTAATCAAAATTCTTTTGAGGAAATAAAAGGGATTTTCATAAAACGATAATGGGCCTTTCTGAGGATTAAGCAGCGCTTTCCATAGGTTAGGTACATTAATAAGATTCCGAGAGGAACATATTAATTAGCTTTTGGAAAATTCACCTTGGAAAACTTAATTCGATTCTTATTTATGAAAAGTTAAAATTCATTAAACATAAAATAGAGTCTCAATCCCCCGAAATCCCAAGATACTCTCAACTCTGATTTTTAAGTGTCAAGTAAATTTTATTTTTATATTTACTTGTATTCTGTGCAACTTTAATTTGTGCTTTGTTTTATAAAAATCTTAAAAATCAATTGTGTGGATAATTAAATTTCAATATGCTGGTACTTTGAACACAGTCCCTGTGGAGAACGATAATCTTTTATATTACGCGACATAACCCGTGCGCTTGCGGGCCCTTAGAGCTTTGAGAAAACAACAAAAACAACAAAAAGAACAAAAAGAAAAACAAATGGCAGACCAACACAGACCCTTAAGAGATTTTGCAGCTCCAAGCACTAATGGGAGAGGATCTAGCATTCTTAGACCCACAGTGGAGGCTAACAATTTTGAATTGAAGCCTTCACTACTCTCAATGGTTCAACAGAACCAATTCGGAGGTTTACCCTCTGAAGATCCAAACCTTCACCTTCAAATCTTTCTTGAATACTGTGACACCCTGAAGATGAACGGAGCCACCAATGATGCCATTCGCTTAAGACTTTTCCCTTTCTCCTTAAGAGATAAAGCAAGAGCATGGTTATACTCTCTTCCTGAAGGATCCATCACGACTTGGGAACAATTGTCCAGTGCTTTTATCAATAAATGGTACCCAAGGAACAAGACTGATGTTCTGAGAAAACAAATCATCAATTTTTCACAAAAAGATGATGAATCCTTGTATGAAGCCTGGGAAAGATACAGGGAGTTGCTAAGAGAATGTCCTCACCATGGAATAGAAAGGTGGTTGACAATCCATATTTTCTATAATGGACTAACTTCCACACAAAAGATCTCTTTAGATGCTGCAGCTGGAGGAGCCTTCATGAGTAAAAATATTGATGAAGCTGAGAACCTGATCGAGGAAATAGCTCAAAACACTCACCAATGGAACTCTGAGAGAGGATTACCTTCTAAAACACCAGGTAAGTACTCTGTTGATGCTCTTTCCTTACTTTCTGCCAAAGTTGAAGCATTAACATTAAAACTTGATAAAATAGGGTCAACAGGTGCTACTAATATTGTTTGTGAAGTTTGTGGTGTTTCAGGACATGGAGCTACAAACTGCAACTTAGCCATGACCCCTAATCAAGAACAAGAAATGCATCAGGTAGACGCTATTGGAAACTATGGTGGAAACTATCAAGGTAACTACAGACCTCCACAAGGTCCACCTGGCTTCCAAAATAGGCCACCTCAATTCCAAAGTAACTACAAACCTCAACAAGGAACCTATATTCCACAAAAATCAAAGCTAGAATCCTTGATGGAGACATTTGTAGCTACTCAACTTAAACAAAATGATGAATTCTCTGATGCAATAAAAAACTTAGCTTCAAAAGTGGACTCTCTTGCCACTCACAACAAAATACTGGAAAATTAAATTGCCCAACAAGCCTCCTATTCTCAAAGAGCACCGGGAACATTTCCTGGGAAACCAGAGGCTGGACCATCTAACCAAACCATGGCTGTCACTCTTAGGAGTGGTACTCAATACGATGGGCCAGTTGACAAGACAACAAAGGAGGAAAAGAAAGTCAATGAATCTTCATCTCATCCAGTAATTGAAGAAGAGAAACCACAAGAAAAGAAGGAGGAAGTTAAGCCATATCAGCCTCCCATTCCATTTCCTCAGCGCTTAGCCAAAGCAAAGTTGGACAAACAATTTGGTAAGTTCCTTGATGTTTTAAAGAAATTGTATATTAATATTCCTTTTACAGATGCTTTGCAGCAAATGCCCACATATGCAAAGTTCCTGAAGGACATTATGTCCAACAAAAGAAGACTGGAGGAAGATGGTACAGTTGCACTTACTGAAGAATGCAGTGCTCTAATTCAAAAGAAACTTCCACCCAAGCTCCAAGATCCAGGTAGTTTCTCTATTCCTTGCATGATTGGTGACATGAATATAGATAAAGCATTGTGTGATTTAGGAGCAAGTGTGAGTTTAATGCCATTATCTGTTGCTGAAAAGTTAGGATTAGGTGAGCTAAAACCTACTAGGATGTCTTTACAATTGGCTGATAGATCTGTAAAATATCCTGTAGGAATTTTAGAGGATGTTCCTATTAAGATAGGAAAATTTTTTATACCTGCTGACTTTGTTGTGCTTGAAATGGACGAAGATTCTTTGATTCCTATTATTTTAGGCAGACCATTTTTAGCAACTGCAGGTGCTGTGATTGATGTCAAGAATGGTAAGTTGTCTCTAACTGTTGGAGACCAAAAGGTTGATTTCAACTTGAAAAATGTTTTAGAAAAACCTTATAATGATGTTTGCTGTACTGTGGATTTTGTCGAACAAGTGGTAAAGGAATCAACCCTTCCTAATGACCCACTTGAAACTATTTTCATGATTGAGCCGACAGAAACATCTGATTGCTCTGAGGCCCCACATGATACTGAGGTCATGTGTGACAAAGTGGTAAGCCCCAATGTGGAATTAAAACCTTTACCAGCTTCATTAAGGTATGAGTTTCTTGGCCCTAATTCCACATATCCTGTGATTATTAATGCTGAATTGAATCCATCTGAAACTGAAAAACTTTTGAAACAACTTAGGTTGTATAGAAAGGTAATAGGTTATACAATAGATGATATCAAAGGGATTAGCCCTTCTCTTTGTATGCACAGGATTACTGTAGAAGATGAAAGTAGGCCCACAGTAGAACCACTTAGGAGATTAAATCCTAAAATGCAAGAAGTGGTTAAAAAGGAAATTTTGAAATTGCTTGATGCTGGAGTCATATATCCTGTTGATAGTAGTAAATGGGTAAGTCCTGTCCATGTGGTGCCTAAAAAGGGGGGAATAACTGTGATTGAAAATGATAAACATAACTTGATCCCTACTAGGATTGTCTCTGGTTGGCGCATGTGCATTGATTATAGGAAGTTAAATAGCGCCACGAAAAAAGATCATTTTCCCCTCCCTTTTATTGATCAGATGCTTGAAAGACTTGCGAAACACTCTTATTTCTGTTATTTGGATGGGTATTCAGGTTTTCATCAAATTCCCATTCATCCATCTGATCAAGAAAAGACTACCTTCACTTGCCCTTATGGGACTTATGCTTACAGACGTATGCCTTTTGGTTTATGTAATGCACCTGCGACTTTTCAAAGGTGTATGCAAGCAATATTTTCTGATCTTATTGAAAATGTGATGGAAGTCTTTATGGATGATTTTTCAGTGCATGGTTTGGATTTTGATAATTGTTTAACAAATTTGTGCCAAGTCTTACAGCGTTGTGAAGAAACCAATTTGGTTCTAAATTGGGAAAAATGCCATTTTATGGTAAGAGAAGGCATAGTTCTTGGACACCTAGTGTCTGAAAGAGGTATAGAAGTTGATAAGGCTAAAGTGGAAGTAATTGAAAAATTACCTCCACCCACAAATGTGAAAGGTATTCGGAGTTTTCTTGGACATGCAGGGTTTTATCGTAGGTTCATTAAAGATTTCTCCAAGATCACAAAGCCTCTTACAACTCTTCTGGGTAAGGATGTGCCTTTCAATTTTGATTCATCTTGTATGGAAGCTTTTTGCAGGATTAAGCAAGCTCTAATCTCTGCCCCTATCGTACAACCACCTGATTGGAAACTCCCATTTGAGCTGATGTGCGATGCGAGTGATTACGCAGTAGGAGCTGTGTTGGGGCAAAGAAAGGATAAAAAGCTCCATGTAATTCATTATGCCAGCCGGACGCTAGATGATGCTCAGGTAAATTATGCCACAACTGAAAAAGAACTGTTAGCTATTGTCTTTGCTTTTGATAAATTTAGGTCTTATTTGGTAGGTTCACATGTTACTGTTTACACTGACCACTCTGCCATTAAGTATCTATTAAATAAAAAGGAAGCAAAGCCTAGATTAATTAGGTGGATTCTAATATTGCAAGAATTTGACTTGGAAATTAAGGACAAGAAGGGTACCGAGAACTTGGTCGCTGACCACCTATCTAGGTTGACATCTGAAAAAGAAGAAACAGATAATATTCCCATCAATGAATCTTTTCCAGATGAACAACTCTTGAATCTTAGTATCCAACGTGTTCCTTGGTATGCTGATTTTGTAAATTTTCTTGCATGTGGTATCTTACCTCCTGATCTTAGCTTTCAGCAAAGGAAAAAGTTTTATGCAGATGTCAAGCATTATTATTGGGATGAACCACTCCTTTTCAAGCAATGTGCAGATGGTATGATTCGGAGATGTGTTTCACAAGATGATGTCCATGCTATCTTGGATCATTGCCATTCTCTTTCCTGTGGAGGGCACATGAGCACCTCCAAGACAGCTGCTAAAATATTGCAAGCTGGGTTCTATTGGCCAAATATTTTTAAGGATGTACGTAAGTATGTTCTAACTTGTGATGCTTGCTAGAGAACAGGTAACATTGGTAAGAGACAAGAAATGCCATTGAATACAATTTTAGAAGTTGAACTGTTTGATGTATGGGGTGTTGATTTTATGGGTCCCTTTCCCTCTTCTTTTGGAAATCAGTTCATATTAGTGGCAGTTGACTATGTGTCAAAATGGGTGGAAGCCATTGCTTCACCTCATTCTGATGCTAAGACTGTTATTAAACTTTTCAAGAAAATAATATTTCCAAGGTTTGGGGTCCCAAAATGTGTTATAAGTGATGGAGGGTCTCATTTTATTGAGAAAACTTTTCAGACCCTTCTAAAGAAATATGGAGTTAAGCATAAGGTTGCTACACCTTATCACCCACAAACTAGTGGACAAGTTGAGGTATCCAATCGGGAAATTAAAAATATTCTACAAAAAGTGGTGAATACATCACGTAAGGATTGGTCTATTAAGTTAGATGATTCCTTATGGGCGTATCGGACCGCATACAAAACTCCCATTGGAACCACACCTTTTAAGCTAGTATATGGGAAGCCCTGTCATTTACCTGTTGAGCTAGAATATAAATCTTTTTGGGCTGTTAAAACTCTTAACTTTGATCATAAGGCTGCAGGTGAACGTAGGTTGTTGGAATTAAATGAGCTTGAAGAACTCCGTCTAGATGCATACGAAAATGCCAGAATTTATAAAGAAAAAACCAAACAATGGCATGATCGTCACATCCAACGGAGAACATTTAATCCAGGTGATATGGTTTTACTGTTTAATTCCAGACTGAAGCTTTTTCCAGGTAAACTGAGATCCCGATGGTCGGGACCATTCAAAGTGACAAAAGTCTTTCCCTTTGGAGCTGTCGAACTATGGAGCGAGAAATCTGGTACATTTAGAGTAAATGGACAAAGAGTAAAGCATTACTTCACCAGTCAACCAATACAACAAGCAAGTGACTTGGACTTGTTTGATGCTCCTGATGAGTAAATCCAAACGGTGAGAAGTCTGGCTGAAGACTTAAAACTTAGCACTGATAGGGAGGTAACCCTATAAAAAGTTGTTGTTTTATTTTAAGCTTTTATTCTAAAAAAAAAAAAAAAAAAAAAAAAAAACCAACTATGTCAGATGCTGGTTTGGGGTTATTACAGGTAAGTTTTCTTATCCTGTTATCATCCATTTTAACATTGAGGACAATGTCAAATTCTGGTTTGGGGTGGTAGGTAAGAAAACTTAACTGTTTTGTTTACGTTGTGTGATTGTCATTTTATTTTGCATGTGAGTTTTCCTTGATTTGTTTGTAATCTTGTAATTTACCATTTTTGCATGATAAATTTACTTTGAATACAAGGCTAAAGTATCTAAGGACCAAAATTTTGAGTAAAATTTTCAAAATTTGATTGTTTAAATGCCAAATCAATGCTTAAATGAACCTTATGTGATTAAAATTTTCTTTGAAAAGACTTTCCATGGTTAGACTTGAGCCAAAATGGGTTATCTATCAAATAAATTTTCAAAACCCATATTTTCTCGATTGAGTGAATCTCATAGTCATTAAATATTCTAGAACTTGTTTTTCAACCGATTCAAAATGGTTTTTGATTATATGTCTTAGGATGATAAAGGCACAAATAGGTCTTATTCTAAGCCTCAGAATTTTGTATAATTTGACCCCTAGTTGCCCCTTTTGAGCCTAAAAGTGAAAAATTTTTCTTTGAAACCTTTCATTGACTAATATTCTCTTAAATGGTGAAAAAGTTGGAAATTTAGTGGAGCAAAGAAATAAAAAAGGACTTAAGAAAAATATGTATTGAATGCAAAGAAAAGCAAGAAAAAGAAAAAGAAAATCAAAAGGATGATATTGAATGAATTCTAAAAAGTCCATAAAAGTTCAAAAATTTGCTCTGTTAAATTTATAATGGTGATTTGAATCATTCATGACTATTAAAGCCCTTTTGTATTCCATTTTTCTTGAAATTCCTACCTTGACAATACAACCCAAGGCCACATTACAACCTTTGAAAGACCTTTAGACTTTGACATATTTTCTATTTAAACTGTGGAGTTTCTGGTTTATTAACAAGCTTATGGTAATATTTTTTGACTATGATGATTTGAGAGATACACAAACCTTGAAACACTTGAGTGAAAATTGTGAGAAGAGTATCTCAAGTCTTGACATTGAAATTTGATTCACATAAGTAAATAAAAATTGGCATTTGAATAAATCTTTTTCTCTATTTTGGATTCCTTAGTTTATTAAGCTTAGTGTTTTCTGTATTTTATCTTGTGAATATGGTAATTGCTTGAGGACAAGCAATGTTTTGGTTTGGGGTATTTTGATAAGTGTTTTATAACACAATAAATTAGATTTAGTTTACTTAGGATTTTAATCATTATGCACTGTATTTCCTTTATTTATTGTGATTTTTGCTTTCTTTCCACTGTATTCTACTCGGGTACTTTTATTTTGCAAAAATTAATAGATTTGGAATTATTGATGATCCATTTTAAGAATGAATGAATATAAATGGAAAATGGATTCAAGAACCCAAAAAGATGATCAAAGTGTCAAAGGATGAAAACAATCAAGAACCATGAGCTATACTGTCCAAAACGCCTCAAAAATGCAAGAAAACACTTCCAGGAAAGGGTAGGAATCGATTCACCCTTACAGGAATCGATTCCCATGTGAAACATAAGCCAGGAATCGATTCAAGGCTGTTGGGAATCGATTCATAGGGCTGGGAATCGATTCCCCCCTTATAGGAATCGATTCATTGAGGTTTGGAAGGCTGGGAATCGATTCATGAAGGCCAGGAATCGATTCATCATGCTGGGAATCGATTCCCACCTTTAGGAATCGATTCACACGCTGTTTTGAAGGCAAAAATCAACTGGAGGAATCGATTCATCAGTGAAATCATGCGTCGAATTATTGGAAACAACAAAAATACGCAAATTGAAGACAACTGGAACAGCTGGAAATCACATGCACCGAAAGTTTCCAACTTGCAACGCGTTTTCTTAGCTGGCTTCCTCCCTTCCTTCGCCTATAAAAGGAGAAGCAATCCAAGCAGAGAAGGCATCGAAAATCCAGTTCTCATTCATTCACTTTGTTCCTTTCTTTTCTTTTCCTTCGTTTTCTTCTCTGTTTCGTTTCTTTCTTTTTTTTATTTTCTTTTTCTTTCTTTTATTTTATGTAAGAGTTGTGAGGATTGTGAAATTGAGTGTTTCAATTTGTAATTGGTGGAGGAATATTGCAACAAGGAAATACAGTGGTGAAATTATTTTGAGCTTTTGGAGAAACCCGTAAGTCTTTATTTTTTTACCATGTTTTGTATGTTTTATTTTTCCATCATGTGTATGAATTTGGATCCTTTCATGAGTAGCTAAATTAATTATCTTGGGATGAAGGGGGTATGATAATATTTTATTTTAATGTTATTTTGACTTGGAATTAAATAAATTTCTGTTTCCCATTTAGTTCAATTATGCTTAATGCTTTTAGTAATTCCTAACAAGAACCTAAATGATAAAACTGTATACTTACGGGTATATTAGTAAATTTAGGTAATAAATAGAATCGAGAGATTTATTTTTACCAGAAAGCTTTGAACTAAACCTAAGATTTTTGAAATGCTTTTTGTGACCTCGGTAAAACTGTGAAAGTAATCAAAATTCTTTTGAGGAAATAAAAGGGATTTTCATAAAACGATAATGGGCCTTTCTGAGGATTAAGCAGCGCTTTCCATAGGTTAGGTACATTAATAAGATTCCGAGAGGAACATATTAATTAGCTTTTGGAAAATTCGCCTTGGAAAACTTAATTCGATTCTTATTTATGAAAAGTTAAAATTCATTAAACATAAAATAGAGTCTCAATCCCCCGAAATCCCAAGATACTCTCAACTCTGATTTTTAAGTGTCAAGTAAATTTTATTTTTATATTTACTTGTATTCTGTGCAACTTTAATTTGTGCTTTGTTTTATAAAAATCTTAAAAATCAATTGTGTGGATAATTAAATTTCAATATGCTGGTACTTTGAACACAGTCCCTGTGGAGAACGATAATCTTTTATATTACGCGACATAACCCGTGCGCTTGCGGGCCCTGTCAGATGTGTATCTATAGCCTAGTCTTGTGAGCATAGTATGAATAATTGTGTGGTTCCTGTTTGGGTAATCTTGCAATAATCTATTAAATTTCTTTTCTCTAATTGGGTTCCTCAAGTTGTTCTGAGTTCATCATTCTCTATTGTTCATATTTGTGGTGATGATAATTGCTTGAGGACAAGCAATGTTCTAGTTTGGGGTATTGATAAGAGTCTAGTTTGCACTAGTTTTAGAGTCATTTTTGTTTAAGCTTTTAGGTTGTTCATGCTAGTTTTCCCCTTAATTCCAAGTGTTTTCTTTTGTTCCACACATGTTACTTGGGTGTCTCTATTTTGCAGGAATAAATCTATTTTAGGTCTATAAACCTTGAAAATATGGCATTTGATGAAGCATTGAATGAATGAAGAAGAGTTCAAGCCATTTGAAGTTCAAAAATGAAGCAATATGACCCCTGGAATGCAAGATAGAGAAAGGATATACCTAAAAGAATAGTTTGGGACCTCAAAACGCTGTCAAAGGATAATTTCTACAGGGTCAAGAAAAACCCACTGCCAGTGGGTTTTTCCCACTGCAAGTGGGTTTTTCCCACTGCCAGTGGATCCTGCTGCCCTATGATAAAAACTTGCACAAATTGGGGTCCAGAGAAACCCACTGGCCGTGGGTTTTTCCCACTGCCAGTGCATCTTGCTGCCATGTAGAGAAAATACATATCTTGGGGTCCAGAAAAACCCACTGGCTGTGGGTTTTTCCCACTGGCCGTGGGTTCCTCTGTTTGAATGCTCAAAAATATAAAAATTGGACCTCTAGTACGATCCACTGGCCGTTGGTTTTTCCCACTGCCAGTGGGTTTTTGCATGCACAACAGTTTCCTTATTTTAGGGAGCAGTTTCTGAGGTTTAAGAGGCCAGTTTTTGAGAGGCAAAAGACACAGACATTTTTGGGGTCGTTTTTGGAGAGAAAAAGAGAGAGTTTTCACTGGGGATTATTGAAGAAATCAAGACCACAGGCGTTGAAGAACTTCCTTGGGCAGATTTCAGAAGGATTCACAAGCACCAGTGAAAGCTTTTGCTTTGTGTTCTTTGCTTTCTTCTTAGGTTTTCTCTTTCTTTGAAATTTCTGAATTTGATTCCATCAATGGGCTGTAGTGAATTGAGCATGTGTAGCTAAATCATATCTTGGGATTAGGGTGTGACAATGCTTATGTATTGAACCTCTCTTGGATTTTTCTGCTTATTAATTCATTGCTTCTATTCAATTTCCATGAACGCGTAATGCTTTTGAATACCTAGAGATAGGATCAATTGAAATTAAACTCTAAGAGAATCGAAAGGTTAATTAGTTGTTTGAACGCATGAAATTGAACTTAGAATCATACCGCCGCGATCCCAGTCGCGACAGTCCCTAATCACACCCCTCTCCCTAAACCTCTTTTCATAGTTTTGAGCAGCCTTGGCATCCCTGAAACGCTTCCAATCGAAGTCCTCTTGGCTCTTAGACTGCTTTTCCCCTGTGAACATCTATTTCGGTCCGGCCAATTTCCACCTAGAATGGACACCATCAGCAATAGGTCCTAACACCGTTTGATGTCAAAATAAAGTGAAACATCATCAAAGACACTAGTTTTAGCAATAAGGAGACATCGTTCGATGTCCAAAAGAAGAGGAACACCAGTCTGGGTCATTGAGAGGGATACCGATCTAGGCCAATGGGAGAGACACCGTCTTGCTGAGTTCATTCAGCGAGACCGGTGTACGTTATTATCCGATGCAGGAGGTGTTTCCATAAACCCAACATCGGACCCCGTGTGACACCGTTTGCAGAGTCTGGCTGCCCATGCAGTGACTTCGAATCGCACTACCCAAGTTGATCCTCAAATCCTAGGAGTGGCAGATAGTGAATAAAAAATTAAAACAATAAAAAACTCACCACCAGCCACTGTTCCCCACAACTGCTAGTGGCCAGGCTGTCTTTACAACGCGTATGGGTGAGTGGAAGCTTGAGTTGTCCAGGCACTCAGGCTCCAGAAGGCCTCTATAAATACCTCTATTGAAGAGGTCCAGAGGTCCACACTTTTTGAACCCCTGAATCCTCAGAAATTGCTCTGATATTCGAAACCCTAAGTCCTTCAGACAATTACCCTAACTTTTGGTTCTTTGAGTCTCTCGAGGAAAAGAACTGGCCCCAAGGTTCTGAATCTAGTCACTAAGATACCGGCCCTTACCCTGCTTGAAGTAAGTTCTTCCCTGCTGCTCAGACTCCGTCCAGAACCCCATAAAAGCTCCTTATTTCAATCCCACACCGGTTCCCCATTGCTTTACCCCGCTTCTCCACTGAACCCTATACCGTCTCTCCACTAAGCTCTACACCAGCTCTCACAACTATTCAATCCTCTTATCATTTCAGTTGCTGTTCTAGCCCATACCGGCTCGTACCTAAGGATCGGCTCATTTCAGCATCTCCACCACAGCGGTTACAATCCTCTCCACCTTTATCCCTCTTTTAGTTCATTTTATTAGTTAATCTTACACCGTTTATTCTTTTACCAAGCCTGTCATTTTTGTTAAATCTATCCTCTTGGTTAAATTTGTTCTGTTGTTAAAAATCCTCTTTTATCCTGTCTCATTATGATAATAATAAAAACAAACATTTTTTCATGTTTATTTTGATCAATGAAAAAGTCGTTTTAGCCAGTGTCGTGCTGAAATACTTCTACCTACACTATTCCTAAAGATCATACACGTGCGGAGAACTTCGCCTTGTATGCATCGTTCCCATGAATTTCACCTGTCCCTAAATCCCTAGCTTCATCTAAAACACCACTCATCAACAACTATGTAACCCTAATTTCTCGGAAAACTCGAGAATACGTAGGAGCAGGACTTAACTCCTGCCGGGCCCACCTCTTTTCCTTTCTTATTCTTCCTTTTAAAAATTAACCTAACCCTTACCATCTTCACAAAAGTCAATTTAGACGTGACGTCTTGTTGATTTTCTTCCTTTTCCTTGTCCGTTATTATTTTTCATAAAAATCAGGTTAATTTGGACGAGACGTCCTGTTAACTCCTTTCACCGTTCGACCCTACATTTTGATGGAAAATGACTAACTTGGACGAGACGTCCTGTTAGTGTTCTCTCCCTTCCCATACATACCTCCGTTAAAAGCCCAGATTAACTTGGATGTGACATCCTGTTGACCCCTCCTTTTCTTTCCCGATCAGGTATCTTGACAAAAGGATGACTAATTTAGACGAAGCGTCTTGTTAGTTTCCTTTCTCTTTTTCCCCGTTCCCTCCATTAAGGCCAAGATTAATTTGGACGAGACGTCCTATTGATCTTACTCCTTTTTTATTTCGTTTGTCTCTTTTATTTTCAAAAAAATAGAAACAACTTTAAGGCTATTCATGATGCACATTTTCAACTTTGGTACTATTTTTAACAAGCGATGTGGGGTGCTGATACCTTCCCCACTCGTAACCGACTCCCGAACTTGAATCTCACCATTTTAAACCAGTGCTTTGTTAAAGTTTTTTTTCCAAAGTTTTTTCTATGAATAAAAGCATTGGTGGCGACTCCCTATTCTGATTTATTTCAATTTCGAGGGTCGACTGCGCCGCCGTGATCCCGGTTGCGACAGATGGCAACTCCACTGGGGATGCTTGAGAGTCTGGCCATTTAGGTTAAAAGCGCATGTTTTTCTTATATAGCCTTTTGTTTATTTTAATTTCTTCTTTTGTTTTATTTTTGACTAATATTGTATATGCTTGCTTTAATTCCAGTTATGTTTTATCATTTATGTACTGTCAATATTTGTGCATGATTATTAAACACTAGGGTAGATGACTCTATGTTAGTTCTCTGTATAACTGTTGAACCCTAGGGTAGATGACTTTATTGTTGTTGTCTCGTGTTTGTTCACTGTGTAGGATGGGGTAAGGTACAGGTATTGAATGCCCTGTCATACACTACACTCATATTTTTTTTGTACACACTTATGAGTGGCGCCCTATACCCAGGTCCCAAATAAAACTTAAGTTAGGAGGGGTTGTAGCGGTGTCGTTTGGGATGTACTTCCCATCCGGCAATAGTAAGAACCCTAACGAGAGTTCAACCTTTCATGATGTACGCACCTAGTAGATTTCCTACTGTTGTGACCACATCATGATTAGGATCTTGGCTCTAGTAACCTTTAGAAGTTTAGTGCACGCCACCCAATGTGAGGAGTCACTCTTAGACAAGCCCTAGGGCCTAGAAAAGACTTTCAGAAAAACCTGGTCTTGGCCACGAAAGGGCAGACTTTACTTTACCTTACGCCATTCTCACTTTCCCTTTTAATCCAAATGAATGAATTGCCTACCCATCAAAGGATTACTTTATTTTGAAATAATGGCTCATTTTTTTGAAACTCTCAGTAATCTTCGGGCAAGTGGGTAATTCCTTTTTCATCGTGTACTTCTAAGTCCTGAGTCATAGATTTTCCTAGTCGTCAAAAAGAAAATGAAAAAAATAATTTCCCTCCAACTGGGGCATCAATGACAATTAGAAAACCTATGACCCTTTAGACTTGGACTCGTACGAGTTTTGGTAATCATTACTTCCCCAAGTAAAAAATTGCTTTGCATTAAATCAATGGGGAAATATCGGTTTCAAAACATGACAATGATTGATTCCTCTTCTTTGTCTTGGTGTTCGTAGGAAATTATTCGGAACCTAGTAGTATCTCTGAGCAAGTATGGAAATTAACATGGGACATGATAATTGTGGTACAGATGTGACAGAATTGAGGAAGATATTACATCTTAAGGCCAAGAAGATTGATACTGGTAGTCTAAAAGCAATGTGGAAAAGATTAAACCTGACTCAAAAGATGGCTTTTACCTAAAAATATGGAAGGGTTCTGAAACTCTTGGAGGTGGAAGTGCAAACTGAAGCAATTACAGCCTTGGCATAATTCTATGACCCACCCCTTCATTATTTCACATTTAGAGACTTTTAACTGGCACCTTCTATAGAAGAATATGAACAGATTATGGGGATGTCGTTGGAAGAACAATTCCCTTTCACCATCTCGACCATCATGTAACCGTCACTTCTGTCTCTCGTATTTTGAAAATCCATCCTGAGACATTAAAAAGCGCATAAATGAATAGAAATCAAGTTCCCAGGTTTACTTGAGAATTCTTGAGAAACACATGCATGTTTTGGCGGATAAGGAAGAATGGGAAGCCTTCATGGACACCTTAGCACTTACTATCTACGGGGTTGTCTTGTTTCCTAACATGGATAACTATGTAGATTATGATGCTATCAATGTCTTCGTCACTCGTAAACACAGGCTTGAGAGTCCAGTTACAGCAATGCTGGCCAATGTATATTGCACCATGGATTTCTGTCACACGCAAGGGGGGAAGAAGATCATTTGTTGCTTACCCGTTTTATATGTGTTGCTTACATCTCACGCCTTCCATCAAATATGCAAGGCCGAGTGTCCGATTTCTGACCTGAAATTGTGTCAGTTGGTAATAAAGAATAGGCGTGAATGGGTTAATCATCTTATGGTCTTACAGCTGAGAAGGTCAGATAGTATCCTCAATGGCTAGAGGTCAATTCAATCATTCATCATTGTGGAAGCTATCCTAATATTCCTCTTATTGGCATGATAGGGTGTATCAACTGTAATCCTACCATAGCCAAGCAGTAGTTGGCCTATCCTTTGCTTGGGCCACCAAATGAAGAGCTGCTCACTCCTTTCATTTTGTATTATATGAAAGGAAACTACACATCCGTTGTTTAGGACATAGCCAATGTGTGGAAGAAAGTCCACAAGATGGGAAAAGAATTAGGGGCGCAAAGCCACGCTATGGGGGAAGAATACCATGAATGGGTCTTGAACAGGGTTTCCATTGTAAAATTACCCTTCAGAAGTCCCTCATACCAGTCTACGAGTATTCTTGCTCCACCACTCATCATAGAGGACAAAGCCACCCAGGCTTGGAAGGCTCAGATAGAGAAGTTGACAGCTAAGAATCAAAAGCTAGAGGAAGACCTTTTGAGGTGTCAACAAGAATGTACTCTTCAGAAGAAAGAAAATTCAGAAGGAAGATGGGTCATGGATGAGGTGCAAAAAAAATGGAAGATTGAAGAAGACTACAGGGTGAAACAAGATCAGTGCCTTCGTGCAGCCAATTCTCAACTAAAAATAAAGGGCCATCAAAATGATGCCATTCTGGCTGAAAAATAGTTTCTAAAAGATTTACTGGTACAATCCGAAGAAAGGGAAAAGGAGACTTTGGTACAGAAGGAGTTACTGCAATCCCAAGTCCATAGATTGGAGTAACAGCTTGATGAAGTAATGAGAGCCTGTGAGCGGGAGATAAATAATGAAAGGCAAAATGCCATTGATGTTGAGCAATGTTTCCAAGAGGCCACACGTCTTTTAGAAGTTGAGCTGGCTCGGCAAGATGAAGTCATTCATTCATGGATGGATTGCTTCGCCAACCTGGCATACTTAGCTAATAGAGTCTTGGAAGATCTTCCATCAATGCTAAAGCAGGCCAAAGGGATGATCAATCCTCTCTCCACCCCAAAAGAGATTTCATCATTTTTGAATTATTATCAAGAAAGAATTTGTAAAATGAGGGCCATGATTGCCCAGGCTAGGAATGGCTAAAATGTTATAATCAAACCTTTTGAGCGAAATTGTATCTTCATAAAAGTATGGAACGATAAACTATTTTGCTCCATAATTATCTCATGTTAATTTTCGCTTTACTGCTTTACCTAGTACTTTTGAACGCGACGTTCTAAGGAACGGTCAGAGGATACGTGCTGAATTTGGAATTGCATCCTTTACATATCCTTCTATCTTTGTTTTATCATTTCCCTTAACTGCTTTTTTATTTTTCTAACAAATCTTTGTGTTCCTTTAGACATTACGGGTAAGCACCCCTATGGGACTAGGCTCAGAAAGAAACTCATGGATGGAATAGAACAAGAGAATGGGAGTTTGAGAGCCGAACTCAGTCAGTTGAAGGAACAAATGACCAAGATGGCCAAGCTTCTAGAGAAGAGGGTCATGGAAGGGGATTCTTCTGCTAGAGTTGAAGACGCTAGGAAATAGCCGCCTACCCCACGACACCCTCAGGGTCCCTCTGGAGAACCGAATCCTAACCCTACAAAGCCTCCCCTTACTGTTCGCATAAGGAGGCCAAACCCTGCTGGCATCCAGCAACATACCTTTATGGATGCGGAGGGTAATGTTATACCCTTTCCGTTATATGGCTTGCCACCAGGGTATTTTCCCCCGCTCCAAGAAGAGCCTAACTACCAGGAGCCGATTCCTCACACCGCTCAACCAAACGTTCCACCCATCCAGGTATTTCAAATGGCTCAAGTCCAAATACAAGCTACCCAGACACAATCTACCCAACCTGTCTACATAACCCAAGCTACTACCAGACTTCACACTACCCTATTAAACATTGACCTGACACACGTCCACCAGCCATTCAGGTATACAAGTTATCACGTTACCACTAGTCCAAGTGCTATTGCTACTACCCAAGAAGGAAGGATAGAAATCTTGGAAAGAAGATTAAGAGCAATGGAAGGGGTGGAAGGATGTAGGATGGGAAGTGCTACAGAACTCTGCTTAATTCCTGATGTCGTTATCCCTTCCAAGTTCAAAATATCGGAATTTGATAAATACCTGGGGTTAACCTGCCCAAAGAATCATCTTACCATGTATTGCCGGAAGATGGCATCATATGCTTCCAATGACCCTCTATTGATTCATTGCTTCCAGGATAGACTGGCTGGAGCAGCCCTCACTTGGTATAACCATCTTGAGCGGTCTTGTTTATGCTGCTGGAAGGATCTGGAAGATGCTTTCATACAACAGTACAAGTACAATCTGGACATGGCACCGGATAGAGTACAATTGCAAAATATGACAAAGAAAGATAACGAGATGTTTAAAGAGTACGCCCAGCGTTGGCGTGAGGTAGCGGCACAAGTTGACCCTCCCTTGTCTAAAAAGGAAGTGGTTTCCATGTTCATCGATACGCTCCAATCGCCTTTCTATGATAAGATGATTGGGAGCATTTCATCTTATTTCTCTGATATTATCATTATTAGAGAAAGAATAGAGAATGGACTGCAAACTAGGAAGATTGCCCGAGGCCCATCTGGGGCAGGGACAGAGAGGACACCAGTACTCGGAGAGGGCAGAAGAAGAGATGGAGAGACCAACTCAATCTCTTATAACCAGAAAAGAACCAGTCAGGGCCGCCTACCCCCATCACCTTTCCACCAGTCTATCCTAACGTACCACACCCATATGTGGTTGCGGTTCAGAATCCAAATCCACCCCACTTCTAACCACCTGTTATACGACCACCAACACCGCCACACGCACCGTACCAACAGCCGCACGTAAACCAACTTCCAAACCCAAACCCAAGAAGGCAGAACAACAATCGCACCCAGATTCAATTTGATCCCATCCCCATGACTTATAACGAGCTTTTCCTTCATCTTATCAAAAATACATTGGTGGTTCCCTGTCCTTTGAGGCCACTTCAGCTACCTTACCCAAGAGGGTATGACCCGAATATAAGGTGTGATTACCATGCTAGCGCACTGGGGCATTCTACAAAAAATTGCCTGGCTTTGAAGTTCAAGGTAAGGGATCTGATCAGGGCCGATTGGATAAGCTTTCGGGAGGGGAGCCCAAGTATGACAACAAACCCTTTGCCCAACCATAGAGGGTCAGGGGTTAATGTTGTTGGGGACGAGGAAGAATGTTTTTTAGGAGTTGAAGACATAAGAATGCCTTTGGAAGTAATTCGCTCCCTCCTACTTGAGAGGGGACTGATAGAAGGGTCGTGGGATGAAGAATACAATGATGAACAATTTGTGGGGTGACGAGGCTTCCAAAAAGCCCTTCAAGAGCTTATAGACAGCCATACTATGGAGATCTACAGGCGCCGTAGAGGCAAAATAAACATGGTACAAGAATAGGCTGGGGTGCAGGCTCCAAAGCCCCTGGTCATATTCTACAACAAAATCGTGTGAGCAACTCTAGCTCCTGCCAAAACTGTCATTTCAGTGCGAGCACCCACTCTGTTCTGTGACATCCCGGATAGTTATAGAAAATTTTGTGCAGTGAGAAAATATTAAAAATTGTTTTTAGGAATTTATTTTTATGAATTATTGGTTAATTATAAAGGGTGTGATTAGAAAAAGAGAAGTTTAATTAAATCTTTAAAGAAATTGTAAAGGAATTGGAGAAATGACCGATTGAAGAGGTTACCGGTTGGAAGTGACCGGTTGAGAAGGTAACCGGTTGCCATAAGTTTAAATAATGTTTTTCTTCTCTTTCTTCAATTATTTGTGCAATCATTCACTCTCTTTCACGTGAAGAACTTCTGCAACTTTTCTTCTTCTTCCATTATTGAGAGCTTTAAGCTTTGAAAGGAGGTCCATCTTTGCATCAAACCTTGAAATAATTACAAAGCTGTGACAGTGGTTTCAAGGTAAGTCCTTTGAACCGTTTAAAAAATTGTTACCTCACCTCTTTCACTTCTTTTCTAGACCAAATGGTCATGTGTATGGAGGGGGTACTATTCTGATCCCCACTCCTCTTGGCTGTGAGCCTGAAAATGGCCCTTGATCGTGTGGATGGTGGTGTGATGGTAACGTATTTCACATTCCAAACCGTAGGTAGTAGAAAGAGTAAGGAAGCTGGTGCTGGAACGAAGGAGCTGTGAACCCAGAAAATATTGAAGCATGGAACAGAGGTAAGGGGGGTGTTCGGGTTATAATTAATTAGAATAGGACATACTATCCGAGTCATTATAATGACTATAAACCGAGTGAGAGTTGATGCTGAATGAAATCTGTGTGAATATGTATATGAATGTACATATGAATATACACACCGATCAGTTTAGGATCGTGTGTGTGTGTGACTTAAGAAATAAGAGATGTTGCTGAACAAAAGTTAATGTGTATGTATGCATGTGTATAGACACCGATCGGTTTCTGATCGTGTGTGGCATATTCTGATTGAAAAGTGAATTATATGATGCTGTGACAATCGGTGTTTTGTGGCAATGAGTAGTCGGGTTTGACAAGCAGGTCACCCGAGTGATGTTGTTAATGGCCACTTGTGAAATGATTATATGATGATGTGGTATGGGACGACCGACGGTATATGTTACCCTCATTTTTAGCTTCAGTGGTCAAGCAGGACCCAGTTGAGCTACCTAGAGGTCTATGACCCAGTGGTTGAGGGGGAGTCAAGTAGTACTCGGTGAACCAAGCAGGGTTCACGGGGTGTCAAGTAGGACCCCCAACTGAAGGTTGATCCTTTCAGTATCCAGATACTGTGTCAATTTTCTGAGTCAGTTGTGAAAGTTAATTTGATAATTTTGTTAAGTGCAATTGGTTTTAATTGCCAAATGAAGATCGAAATAATTGCTGAGTGATGTTATATTTACTGAGTGGTAAATTGGTTATAATTGCCAAATGAGAATTGAAATGTTTCCTGAGTATTTGATGAATTTGCTGAGTATAATTTCATATAATTGCCGAGTAGTTGTTATATTTTCTGAGTGGAAAATTGTTATATTTGCTGAGCGGAAGTTATTGCTGAATGTTGTTAAAATTGTCGAATGAGTTGAGTGATTTGTTAAAATAGTTGTGTTGATAGCTATGATTGTTGAGTGTGAGTTAATTGCGGAGTGAATAAATTGAGGAGAAAGGAATCGAACGCAGTTTGTACTCGTATTTTATTTAAATTCCATTCTAGATTAATTATGATCTAAACACTCACCCTTGCTATGGTTTACATTCTTAGTAACCAGTGACAGGGAAGAGGTCGGAGCCATGGAGGTGCGCCAAGCGGAGAATTGATGCCAAGGCACCGAGTGAATTTGAATGAATTGTGTAATATATGTATATATTGAGTTTTTTGAGTGTTTGATGCTACAATGTGTTCTGGTTTGAATTAAAATTGAATTGGTGTTTATTTTATGAGTGCATTCGTATTGTTGTAGCAGGGTTGATTATCTGGTAAATCTAGCCGAGTGGATTCCTTATCTGAGCGAGGGCTTATTGATTTTATGCCTATTTGAGTATCCCTCATTCTTTCCGAGAGAAGAATAACCGAGAGACCTACTTCCGAGTGGAAGATTAGGGTGGCTCCGAGTGAGCAATGGCTGAGACTTCGAGTGAAGAAAAATGAGTGTTTTTGATTGAAGGTCAAAATGTTCCCGAATAAAGATATGAGTGAACCCTTTTCTGAGTGGAAGTTAAGCTGTCTGAGTAAAAGATGACCGAGTGAGAGAATTATTTCTGAGTGAACCCTGACTGTTTCTTTCTTCCGCTGTTTTCTAAATAACTCTTTCATTAAAGGATGTATTTTCGATCGGTTTCAGTCGGTCATTGCTATTTTAAGTATGCTTATACTATTTTGAATATATTTAAGAAAAGTAAATGTTATTTTATAATAAGACCATTGTGAACACATATTTCGGTCTGATGATGCATGATTTATCTTTAATTCTTCACTTTAAATGTGTATAATTTGCCATCACTTATTGTGTAATAAATTGCATTTTAACACATTTTCATCATTTGAGCTTTATGTAATATTTGATTTTTAATATGTGCCAAAAGAAAATGGATCCAAGAACTCAAGAATTCCAATCCAAAATGAAGATCAAAGTGCCTAAGGATCAAAGGAATCAAGGAATATGCAAAAGGATCTCAAAAAGGGTGGAAAAATACACAACGAATGGAGAATCAGGTGGATGAATCGATTCATCCCCCACTTGAATCGATTCATACGGTTTAATGCACCCAGGATGTGAATTTTTGAAGCTTGAATCGATTCATCAGCACTTTGAATCGATTCATTCGGGTTTTAAATGGTTGAATCGATTCTTCTCTCTATTGAATCGATTCACACGTTAATTTTTAGGCCAGAATTGCATTTGGAACACATGAATCGATTCATTTAACTTTTGAATCGATTCATGAGTGAATTATTGGCCCAGGATCATGTTTTCGAGCTTCTGGATGGTGGGCAAGGCACTGAAGTTGATAATGGAGCACTGAAGTTGATAATGGAGCACAATGGACTTGTTAATTGAAGAGTGCACCTTTCATTACAAATTGTTTATGGCATTGGCTTGCTTTTGGACTCCTATAAATAGGCACCATGAGAGAGTATCAAACACATAAATTCCTTCAGAAACCATTCGTTCTTCATTTATTACTCTTCTCTGTTTGCATTTCTTCTTCCAGCAAGTTCTTCATTTCCGGGTTAGGTTCTTTTTATTTTCAGTTTGTTTTAATTATGGATGATAAGTGAACAGACCGTAAGATAACGTAGTAAATGGAAAATTTAATTACCTGAAATAGAGTGCATGAAAAACGAGTGAAAAATGGTAATGGAATACGAGTGAATCAAGAAACGAATAATAAAAAAACGAATAGAAGTATAAACGAACGAATGAAAACTCAAGTAAATAAATAATGACTAAAAAGAGGGAAAGGGGTAAAAGGATGATAACCGAGTGAGAATGGAAATAGGTACCGAGTGATTGAATAGTTGATTAACGAATGGGGTGAACAACGCAAGTCTGAGTAAATGAAAGGGAAAGAATGAATGCATAACTGAAAAGCTAACTGACGGGTGAGGAATGGAAAAGAGGGTGACTGAATGGAAATAAGGAAAGGGTATACCTATCGATGAAAGAGATGAGTAAATGAAGGAACCGAATGAACTAGCGAGAAATCTAGTGAATAAGGAACTGAGTGATGAAAAAGTGAATAAAACACTGAATGAAAAGGGTACCAAATGGATCACAGAATGAGTGAAAGAATGAATGAATAAAGATAAATGGATGAAGAGTGTGCCAATGAATGGACGAGTGAACACCCGTCGTGAGATATGAGTGAACAAAAAAGTGCGTGGAAGAAAGAACGAATGAGAGTAAGGCTGAGTGAAAGAAAGGACGAGTGGATGAAACTGAGTAATATAGATCAGAGATATGAAGAATGAGTGAATGACAATGAGTGAAGGATAGTGAATGAATGACAATGAGAGTTCGGGACCAATATATTAGAAACTGAATGGATGAATATACTGAGTGGACGAGGTCAGGGAAGAGTGTGGCGAAGGAAACAAGCGAACAATGGCCGAGTGACAAATATATGTGTATTACACATACATGAACGAAAGACAGAGAGAGAAGAGTAGAAAAATGATAGGATAAGAAACTGACTGAAATAAACCGAGTGAATGTAAAACAAGCTAAAGAGAAACTTACGGTGAGATGAGTAAGGAACACAATAGAAGTAATTTGAATGAACGAGTGAATGATATACTGGATGGAAAGAATACTGATTGAATGAAAAATGAGAAAATGAAGATGAGTGAAGGATTTACTAGGGAATGAAGAACTGAGTGAATGAAAGATCGAGTGAGAGTGGAGAAAGATACCGAGTGATGGAAATACTAAGTGGTAAAGGATGAGTGGAAGAGTAAACAAAACAACGAGTACAGAGAAGAAATGAGTAAATGGAAGAACCAATGAATAAAAGACGAACGGAAAATTAAGAGCAAAGCTGAGTGAATAAAACGACAAGTGGAAGAATGAAAAAGATAGAGTGCGGTAATGAAAGACTGAATGACGGGTGAGGAACAGAAAAGAGAGTGATCAAGTGGAAGAAAGACGAGTAGATTGAGGGTGGATGAGAAAGACCAGTGGATGAAAGAATGAATAGAAGAACAAATGGGAATATTCTGAGTGAAGGAGATGAGTGAAGGGTATACCGATCGATGACGGAGATGAACGAGTGGAAGAAACCGAGTGATCTAGCGAGAAACCGAGTGAATACAAGAATGACTGCATAGGGGTCCGAGTGAACGGAATACCGAATGGATGAAGAAAAAGACAATTGAGTGACAAAATGAGTGGACGAAAGAATGAGTGAATGAAAGGCTGGGTGAACAACCAACACAAGCAGAGAGATCGGGTGAGGAAATCGAGGAAGAGCTCAGCTGGATTAAAAAGGACGAATGAATCAATCAACGAATGAGAGGAAGAGATAAAGTATGAGAATGAGTGACGGGTGAGAGTGGACAACAGAATATATGAAAAGAAGGCCAAGTGACACATAAATGAAAGAAACTGAGTGAAGAGTGAGGAATAAGGGATCCGAGTGATAAAAGGCTGATTGAAATAAGTCACCCTTCATCATCTGACCTGTTTATTACATCAACAATCAGAAACCATTTATTAAAGTCCCCATGAGAAGTTTCCGATCGAAAAGGGTATCAGTGGGTATCAGTGGGTATCATGTCAATCTCGCTCAGGCTCATTAAGCTTTTGCTTAAGCGAGAAAATGCACAGCACATCCTCAAGCCCAATTGCGCTCAAGCGTGAGCTTGAAGCGCTCAAGTGGAGGTGTAGAAAAAAGCCATGCATCACCGTCACGCTTTGAGCGTGTGGAATGAAGAACAAGCGAGCAGCTTATTGAGAGGCAAAAGATCTCACGCTCAAAGCAAAAGGGGAAACAGGTCTCGATCTCGCTCAAGCGAAAGGAAGGCTCGCTCAAGCGAAAAGACTTATACAAAGTCACGCTTAGATCACGCTTAAGCGTCACTTTCCTCTTGCTCAAGCGTGGAGGGAATCTGATTCTATTTTCTTCTATTTTCTTCATGCTGTTCAGTCTCTCACTATTTTATTTATGTACAAGAAAAACCAACACAAGACAATCCTCTAGGATCCCATTTCTTATGTCCATACACTCTTGGTCTTTTTACTTCTTGTTTTTCCTTGTTATGTTTGAAGCTAATGCTCAACATAACTTTCCTCCAATCTTTTCTTTTCCAAACTTTCTGGTTTTTCTTTTCTTCACTCTTTTTCTTTTTCTGTTTTTTGTTAGTCTTCCTCTTTTTACGCCACAAGCAATGTTCTTCTTAACTTGATGATTCACGTTTCCTTTTGAATTCCATAGCTGCAGTAGTCACCACTAGCAAACGCTCCTCATAACATGGCTGAATTTTTTCTTCTTTTGTATTCTCAACACCTACACATGTTAACTCTTCTTGTGCATGAACTTCTACTTCTTTCTCTGTGTTCACACTTGGCTCCAACAAAAATTCAGTATCAATATTGTGTTGCCAAGATGTGGTTAACTTTTGCTCTTGTTCTCCTTCAGACCAATCTTCTTCATTGTAATCATCAAAGAATGCTTCACTAGATATACTATCATCTTCCACTTCTGAAGTATAATCCATATCACTTTCTTCTTCACATTCTTCAATTGCCTCTTCATCCATCAAATATCCCTGAACTTCCTTATTTTCTTCTTCTTCTTTTGTTTCAAGTTCAGGTTCATCCATTTCAATGTTTTCTAGCTGGTCTTCTTCTTTCCCAAACTTAATTTCTTCAACTAGACTAACATTATCATCCCATGGCTCTTCATATTGGTTTTTTCTTCGTACAACCTTTGTATTGTTTTGCTCTTCGGCTAACTGCTTTGCAATAAAATCCACTTGCTTTTGAATATTCATGATTGAATTATCAAAATTTTGAAGGCCGGTTTGAGTGACTTTTATGAATTGAATTAAATTCCTTTCTAACTCTGATGGCTCCTCCTCAATTGGTTGTACCTCCTCTTCATGGTTCATGCATAACGTTTATGAATATTGAAGAAACTCAGCTAAGGTGTCATCAAGATCCATCACCTGTAACTTTTCACTTTCCGAAGGAACTAGGAAAAACATAAATGCAACATCTAACTACAAACAAAGCTACTGTAATGGTTAGTACCAACAACTAAACAACTAAAATCGAAACAGTAGTAACTATGAACAACAATACAAGCAAGATTTAACAAATCCTACTCTTATAACAAAATTTACTAACAACTAACAATCATGTACAAAAACTAACAAAAATGGTTCAGTCTAGTACCGGTCCAAGGATTGTTGATATTACTCAACAATCCCCGGCAACGGCGCCATTAACTTGATGCTGAAATCCCGAGTCATTAAATTGATGGTAAAATCTTAGTAAAATGAAATGTGACTCACGGATTCACACTTATGGCAAGCGCACCAGTCGTTAAAATTATAGTATATTTGATCGTCTTACAGGGATTGTGGTAAATACCTCAATCTAGGACTAGTACAAGCTGAACCAACAGAAAATACGTGAAATTCATTCGGTTTTTATGGTTTTAGTGTTTTATAGTTGTTTTTATATTTTGAGAAACAGAGTTAAGGTGAAATGTGAAAAGTGATTAAAAGAAAATAGGTCAGGATTGCTTTTGCTCACAATTTCCTCAAGAAACATGCAATTAAGTATAATCGAACTTCACAATCTAAAGGACAATCCGCTTGTGGTTATTCCCTAATTCCTTAGGTGAAAAACACTAATCCTTAAGCAATGAACCTTAATTCCTTAAGTGCTCGATTAACCTAAGAATCTAATGCGAAATTGGAGGTTGAACTCTAACTATTCACCTAAATTGATTAGGCCTGAACTAGTTAGAAAGCTGGAAGTTACCTAAGCTTCAGCCATGATTCCTCACTGGTGAAGTTCTTCATCCGTTCTGGATTTGTCAATCCAGCAATTCTGCTCCACTCCTCAGCTTGTTCGCCTCAAGATCTTCGAAGCCGATCTACTTGCTCACAGCTTCAAGATTCCATTGTTCACCTTCACAATCCCAACCTTAGGGATTTAGAACTGCATAGACTTCGGTTCCATCGAAGGATTATGGAACGTCATGGAGGAGAGAGTTTAGAGAGATGAAAAATGTAGTGAGAGATTGGAAATGGAAAAATGAAATTGTATATTACGTTGCTCTGTGTCTCTACACACACTACTACTCTCAGTCTTGCCCCCCTCTCCTACAGAGTATGTACAACCTATTTATAAGTTTCTACCTAACTAACTTAACGGATAACTTCGGACCACCTCAGCTAACGACTAACACTACTTAATTACATAGTTTACAAAATAACTAACTAATTACAGCTCAGCTCTTAACAAGATCCAGCTCAACCTTAGCTAATGTACAGCTCAGCTCCAGCTAATTGACAGCTCACTTCTTAAGTTAACTTGAGGTTTCAGTAGTAGAGAAGAAGGCAATGGGAGCGGAATAGTACTACACCAAGTGTGTTGTTGGAGGGAAGGAACGGTGTTTAAATTACTGCCTTGATGCTTCAACTGCTGAGTATTCGCTTGGGCGGATTAAGCTTCGCTTGGTTGAGTCCGGATTAATACTGCAGTGTTTCTTTCTCTCTTGGGCGTTATGGCAAAATGATAAGTGTTTTATAATATAATAAATTAGATTTAGTTTACTTAGGATTTTAATCATTATGCACTGTATTTCCTTTATTTATTGTGATTTTTGCTTTCTTTCCACTGTATTCTACTCGGGTACTTTTATTTTGCAGAAATTAATAGATTTGGAATTATTGATGATCCATTTTAAGAATGAATGAATATAAATGGAAAATGGATTCAAGAACCCAAAAAGATGATCAAAGTGTCAAAGGATGAAAACAATCAAGAACCATGAGCTATACTGTCCAAAACGCCTCAAAAATGCAAGAAAACACTTCCAGGAAAGGGTAGGAATCGATTCACCCTTACAGGAATCGATTCCCATGTGAAACATAGGCTAGGAATCGATTCAAGGCTGTTGGGAATCGATTCATAGGGCTGGGAATCGATTCCCCCCTTATAGGAATCGATTCATTGATGTTTGGAAGGCTGGGAATCGATTCATGAAGGCCAGGAATCGATTCATCATGCTGGGAATCGATTCCCACCTTTAGGAATCGATTCACACGCTGTTTTGAAGGCAAAAATCAACTGGAGGAATCGATTCATCAGTGAAATCATGCGCCGAATTATTGGAAACAACAAAAATACGCAAATTGGAGACAACTGGAACAGCTGGAAATCACATGCACCGAAAGTTTCCAACTTGCAACGCGTTTTCTTAGCTGGCTTCCTCCCTTCCTTCGCCTATAAAAGGAGAAGCAATCCAAGCAGAGAAGGCATCCAGTTCTCATTCATTCACTTTGTTCCTTTCTTTTCTTTTCCTTCGTTTTCTTCTCTGTTTCGTTTCTTTCTCTTTTTATTTTCTTTTTCTTTCTTTTATTTTGTGTAAGAGTTGTGAGGATTATGAAATTGAGTGTTCCAATTTGTAATTGGTGGAGGAATATTGCAACAAGGAAATACAGTGGTAAATTATTCTGAGCTTTTGGAGAAACCCGTAAGTCTTTATTTTTTACCATGTCTTGTATGTTTTATTTTTCCATTATTTATATGAATTTGAATTATTTCATGAGTAGCTAAATTAATTATCTTAGGATGAAGAGGGTATGATAATATTTTATTTTAATGTTATTTTGACTTGGAATTAAATAAATTTCTGTTTTCCATTTAGTTCAATTATGCTTAATGCTTTTAGTAATTCCTAACAAGAACCTAAATGATAAAACTGTATACTTACGGGTATATTAGTAAGTTTAGGTAATAAATAGAATCGAGAGATTTATTTTTACCAGAAAGCTTTGAACTAAACCTAAGATTTTTGAAATGCTTTTTGTGACCTCGGTAAAACCGTGAAAGTAATCGAAATTCTTTTGAGGAAATAAAAGGGATTTTCATAAAACGATAATGGGCCTTTCTGAGGATTAAGCAGCGCTTTCCATAGGTTAGGTACATTAATAGGATTCCGAGAGGAACATATTAATTAGCTTTTGGAAAATTCGCCTTGGAAAACTTATTTCGATTCTTATTTATGAAAAGTTAAAATTCATTAAACATAAAATAGAGTCTTAATCCCCTGAAATCCTAAGATACTCTCAACTCTGATTTTTTAGTGTCAAGTAAATTTTATTTTTATTCATATTCTATGCAACTTTAATTTGTGCTTTATTTTATAAAAATCTTAAAAATTAATTGTGTGGATAATTAAATTTCAATATGCTGGTACTTTGAACACAGTCCCTGTGGAGAACGATAATCTTTTATATTACGCGACATAACCCGTGCGCTTGCGGGCCCTGTCAAGTTTTTGGCGCCGTTGCCGGGGACTGTTGTCCCTCAAATATCGGCAATATTGAAATTCGATTAGATCATACTTGTTAATATTTTTATTTTTAGTTATTTATTTTTATTTTTATTTTCAAAGATCACCCTTGCTCTTGGTCTGTTATGGAATTCTTAACAGGTGCTACTGACCTTTATTGTTGTATTTGTGGTGATTCAGGACATGCTGCTATAAATTGCTATTTTGCAATATCCTTAAACCACCATGAACAAAAATTTCATCAGTTGGATGCTATTGGGAATTATAACCATAGCAGTGATTTTAGAAGCTTACCAGTATTCCAAAACTATCCTCAACAAAAATCCAAACTTGAAATACTGATGGAAAATTTTGTAAGCACCCAAGAAAAACGAAATGAAGAGTTCTCAAATGCCATAAAAACCTTAGCTTCAAAGGTGGACTCTCTGGCCACCCATAACAAAATTTTAGAGAATCAAATTGTCCAACAAACCTCTTTTTCTATGAAAACACCAGAAACATTTTCTGTAAAACTTGAGGTAGGACCATCTAACCACACCATGGACATCACTCTTAGGAGTGATACTCATTATGATGATCCGGTTGGCATAACTAAAGAAGAAGCTAAGGAAGAGAAGAAATTTGATGAGTCTCTATCTCATCCGATAATTGAGGAGAGCAGTACACTGATCCAAAAGAAGGTACTGCCCAAGCTTCAGAATCCAGGTATTTTAGAGGTTATTCCTATCAAGGTAGGAAAATTTTACATACCTGTTAACTTTGTTGTGCTTGAAATAGATTTTATTGACCAAGTGGTAGAGAAAGAGGCAATCCAAAACCTCCCTCTTGATCCACTTGAATCTGTTTTATCTTATGACTTTTCAGGCATTTCAAAAACACACTTGTGTGATTTTTTGGCTAAAAGAGAACTGATCCCTAAGGTAGAATTCAGACCATTAAAACCTGTGTTCAGGTATGAATTGTATAGCTGAAACTGGTTTACAAAAGTCTGGCTGAAGACTTAAAACTTAGCACTTGTGGGGAGGTAACCCCATGTCTTTATTTTTATTTTTTTAAATAAAAAAAAAACCAACTATGTCAGATGCTGGTTTGGGGTTATTACAGGTAAGTTTTCTTATCCTTTTATCATCCATTTTAACATTGAGGACAATGTCAAATTCTGGTTTGGGGTGGTAGGTAAGAAAACTTAATTGTTTTATTTACGTTGTGTGATTGTTATTTTATTTTGCATGTGTGTTTTCCTTGATTTGTTTGTAATCTTGTAATTTACCATTATTGCATGATAAATTTACTTTGAACACAAGGCTAAAGTATCTAAGGACCAAAATTTTGAGTAAAATTTTCAAAAAATTTGATTGTTTAAATGCCAAATAAATGCTTAAATGAACCTTATGTGATTAAAATTTTCTTTGAAAAGACTTTCCATGGTTAGACTTGAGCCAAAATGGGTTATCTATCAAATAAATTTTCAAAACCCATATTTTCTCGATTGAGTGAATCTCATAGTCATTAAATATTCTAGAACTTGTTTTTCAACCGATTCAAAATGGTTTTTGATTATATGTCTTAGGATGATAAAGGCACAATTAGGTCTTATTCTAAGCCTCAGAATTTTGTATAATTTGACCCCTAGTTGCCCCTTTTGAGCCTAAAAGCGAAAATTTTTCCTTGAAACCTTTCATTGACTGATACTCTCTTAATGGTGAAAAAGTTGGAAATTTAGTGGAGCAAAGAAAGAAAAAAGGACTTAAGAAAAATATGTATTGAATGCAAAGAAAAACAAGAAAAAGAAAAAGAAAATCAAAAGGATGATATTGAATGAATTCTAAAAAGTCCATAAAAGTTCAAAAATTTGCTCTGTTAAATTTATAATGGTGATTTGAATCATTCATGACTGTTAAAGCCCTTTTGTATTCCATTTTTCTTGAAATTCCTACCTTAACAACCTAAGGCCACATTACAACCTTTGAAAGACCTTTAGACTTTGACATATTTTCTATCTAAACTGTGGAGTTTCTGGTTTATTAACAAGCTTATGGTAATATTTTTTAACTATGATGATCTGAGTGATACACAAACCATGAAACACTTTGAGTGAAAATTGAGAGAAGAGTATCCTCTGTCTTGATAAAAAAAATTGATTCACATAAGAAAATTAATATTGGCATTTGAATAAATCTTTTTCTCTGTTTTGGATTCCTTAGTTTATTAAGCTTAGTGTTTTCTGTATTTTATCTTGTGAATATGGTGATTGCTTGAGGACAAGCAATGTTTTGGTTTGGGGTATTTTGATAAGTGTTTTATAACATAATAAATTAGATTTAGTTTACTTAGGATTTTAATCATTATGCACTGTATTTCCTTTATTTATTGTGATTTTTGCTTTCTTTCCACTGTATTCTACTCGGGTACTTTTATTTTGCAGAAATTAATAGATTTGGAATTATTGATGATCCATTTTAAGAATGAATGAATATAAATGGAAAATGGATTCAAGAACCCAAAAAGATGATCAAAGTGTCAAAGGATGAAAACAATCAAGAACCATGAGCTATACTGTCCAAAACGCCTCAAAAATGCAAGAAAACACTTCCAGGAAAGGGTAGGAATCGATTCACCCTTACAGGAATCGATTCCCATGTGAAACATAGGCTAGGAATCGATTCAAGGCTGTTGGGAATCGATTCATAGGGCTGGGAATCGATTCCCCCCTTATAGGAATCGATTCATTGATGTTTGGAAGGCTGGGAATCGATTCATGAAGGCCAGGAATCGATTCATCATGCTGGGAATCGATTCCCACCTTTAGGAATCGATTCACACGCTGTTTTGAAGGCAAAAATCAACTGGAGGAATCGATTCATCAGTGAAATCATGCGCCGAATTATTGGAAACAACAAAAATACGCAAATTGGAGACAACTGGAACAGCTGGAAATCACATGCACCGAAAGTTTCCAACTTGCAACGCGTTTTCTTAGCTGGCTTCCTCCCTTCCTTCGCCTATAAAAGGAGAAGCAATCCAAGCAGAGAAGGCATCCAGTTCTCATTCATTCACTTTGTTCCTTTCTTTTCTTTTCCTTCGTTTTCTTCTCTGTTTCGTTTCTTTCTCTTTTTATTTTCTTTTTCTTTCTTTTATTTTGTGTAAGAGTTGTGAGGATTATGAAATTGAGTGTTCCAATTTGTAATTGGTGGAGGAATATTGCAACAAGGAAATACAGTGGTAAATTATTCTGAGCTTTTGGAGAAACCCGTAAGTCTTTATTTTTTACCATGTCTTGTATGTTTTATTTTTCCATTATTTATATGAATTTGAATTATTTCATGAGTAGCTAAATTAATTATCTTGGGATGAAGAGGGTATGATAATATTTTATTTTAATGTTATTTTGACTTGGAATTAAATAAATTTCTGTTTTCCATTTAGTTCAATTATGCTTAATGCTTTTAGTAATTCCTAACAAGAACCTAAATGATAAAACTGTATACTTACGGGTATATTAGTAAGTTTAGGTAATAAATAGAATCGAGAGATTTATTTTTACCAGAAAGCTTTGAACTAAACCTAAGATTTTTGAAATGCTTTTTGTGACCTCGGTAAAACCGTGAAAGTAATCGAAATTCTTTTGAGGAAATAAAAGGGATTTTCATAAAACGATAATGGGCCTTTCTGAGGATTAAGCAGCGCTTTCCATAGGTTAGGTACATTAATAGGATTCCGAGAGGAACATATTAATTAGCTTTTGGAAAATTCGCCTTGGAAAACTTAATTCGATTCTTATTTATGAAAAGTTAAAATTCATTAAACATAAAATAGAGTCTTAATCCCCTGAAATCCCAAGATACTCTCAACTCTGATTTTTTAGTGTCAAGTAAATTTTATTTTTATTCATATTCTATGCAACTTTAATTTGTGCTTTATTTTATAAAAATCTTAAAAATTAATTGTGTGGATAATTAAATTTCAATATGCTGGTACTTTGAACACAGTCCCTGTGGAGAACGATAATCTTTTATATTACGCGACATAACCCGTGCGCTTGCGGGCCCTGTCACAAAACTTGGGCGAGGACGGACTCTTAACGTTATGCTTGAGTGAGTCCAGATTTTTACTAGGACGGATTAAATAATGACTAAGCACATCGGTTTCTTATGTAGCATTCCAATCTTCTTCTCTTTTATAACCGGTGTCTTGGGCGTTGTCTTCTTAAGTAAGCTTGGGCGTAGTCTTGCTTTGGGCGGAGTACTTGAACGGAGTACTTGCTTTGGGCGGAGTCTTAGACGGAGTCTTGGACCCTCGCTTGAGCGGATTTAATTCCCGCTTGGGCGGATTAATTATCAAATCAGTATTCTGTAGTTGGCACTCGGGTTTTACATGCAGTATTCTGAGCCCTTATTCTCTTTTGGAGTCAGTGTCTTTGAGGTCTCACTCAGTTGGAATTGAAGAAGTCTCACTCAGTTTCATCAAATCTCGCTCGGCTCTGTAATATTTTACTCAAAATTTTCTTCTTGTCTCGAGTCCACCCTGTTCCTGCACCAATAAATAGCTACTTGCCTAGCATTTATACACTGGCTGCTTAGTAAACTTGTAAATACTTCAAAATTCCTTATTTAATTAAAATTTTCAATCGGTTTCTTACATAGATAACATACTTTTGAAATAATTAACTACAACATGAATTCTTATCAAATTATTAAATAATAATAATAAAACCAATCAATAGTTAGTAAATTATGTTAAATAATTAGTGGAATAATTAAGTCTTTTCAAGACTTATCAAGGGCTAAAATCCCTAGATTGATTTTCTTGGAGAATATTGTAATGTAATTTTGAGGTCATTATTTTTAATATAGTATGTTTTTGTTATTGTTATTTCTTCATAATCTTACTCTGCTTATTTAATTCCATTCTGTTTAATTAAATTTGTATGCTTAATCGGTTTAATTATTCAAATGGAATAAAATAAGATTTTAAATTAGAATGGATTAAGGAAATATGCATGCTTAATGAATATTTTCATAATCACTTTTAATAATTATGGTTTGCTTAATTCCATAATTTGAGAATAGATTATGTATGTAGGCGATGTTTTTACATATGCTCAATAATTCCTAGATTTTACGATCTTGACTCCTTTTGCTTAATTAGGATGCTTGATTAAAATATTCATTTTTAAATGAAAGTAAAGGAATTATGAATTGAAAAAGACGCTTAGTTGATTAATTCAAATTGAGCTAAGAAATTAACAGTAATGAAAGTATACAAATTATCTTTAGTGAACCAAGGATAAATTTATTTACAATACTCCAAGAAAATCAATCGCTTGTTATTTATTGTTTTAAATCCTATAATTACTTTGTTTTAATTTTAATTGTGACAACAAAATCAATCAAAACCCCCCCAATTGTATTTGTATGTTTGTTAAAATTCTGTTTGTAAAAATTAATTTTAAACTTGATTTTTCCTAAATTTTTGTGTTGATCCTTGAGAGAACGACCTAGGTTGACACCCTAGTACTACATTAATTAATTTTAATGTACTAATTTGATGGAATCACGACTGTAAAAATATTCACGTCACGGTCCAATCAATTTTCACCAAGAATAAGGAATTTTCGTCACCGAGAATAGGGAATCCACAAGTGAAAAGAATTAAAAAAATAATAATAATAAAATAAAATAAAAAGAAAAAGAAAAAGAAAAAAAATAAAAATAAAAAAAGAAAAGAAAAAAAGAGAGAAGAAAAAAAGAAAGAGAAAAAAAAAGAAAGAAAGAAAAGAATTAAAAAAAAGAAAAAAAGAATTAAAAAAAAAGAATTCTGACTCGGAAATGATCATTTCCGAGTAAGATGACTCGGAATGATCATTTCCGAGTAAGGAGTCTCCGAGTGAGACATGGCCGAGTGGTACGTTGATATATGGTTATGTGAGTAGGAATTACGCTCAAGCGATTGGGAATTTCGCCTAAGCGAGATTGCGTTCAATCAAGAATTTGGCCTCTGGCCTGTTCTCACTCAAGCGAGTGGGAACCTCGCCCAAGTGGAAAGGTGAGAGCTCAAGCGAGTGGGAATCCCGCTCAAGCGGAAAGGCGTTTCAAGTAACATGTTTCTGACTAAGACGTTGCCGAGTGAATTGTCACCGGTTGGGGTGTTTCCAACTGGAGGATTCCCGATTGGAATCGCTCAGAATGAAAATGGGACTGTTATTGAATGACTATTTTCCGAGTGAATATGTCCAAGTTTCCAAGTTCTGAGTGAGAAGAAGGCTGTTTCCGAGTGAAAATGTCCAAATTCCAAGTTCTGAGTGAGAAGAAGGCTGTTTCCGAGTGAAAAAGTCCGAATGATTGGATGATGAGTGAAACCATTCTGATTGGAAGATAAGACCGACTTCCAAGGTTAGTTCTGAGTAAATCCTTCAAGCAGTGAAGTTCTGAGTGTCACTTTTGAAGAAATTCCGAGTGAATGTTTCAAGCAGAGACAAGATCCGAGCAAAACACCTCCGATTGAAGTAATTCCGAGTGAATGCTTCAAACAGAAACAAGATCTGAGCCAAATACTTCCAATTGAAACAATCCTGAGTCACTCTATCTTCAGTCAGTACCGAGTCACTCTTAGTCAGCACCGAGTCACTCACTCGTCAGTCAGTACCGATTGAGCCATTTTTCAGTCAGCACCAAGTGAGTCCTTTCACTCAATTTCCGAGCCATTTTTACCCATTTCCGAGCTACTTTTCACCCATTTCCGAGTTACTTTTCACTCATTCCCGAGCCACTTTTAAACCATTTTTGAGCCATACTTAAACCATTTCCGAGCCGTCCTTCAACCATTTCTGAGCCATACTTAAACCATTTCCGAGCCATCCTTCAACCATTTCCGAGTCCTCCTCAGTCAGTTCCAAGTCACTTTTCACTCGGTTCCGATTGAATGTGTCAACTAGAATTGTTTGCTCGTCCAACCCTTCATAACCACAATACTGACCCTCCTCACAGCAACTACACCGACCAACAAAGCAACACCTAGCAAAGCTTTCACTTGGTTTTTGTAGGAACAGCACCTTTTCTACTCGGTCTTGTGTACAAAAGGCACCTTTTCCACTCAGTCTTGTGCACAAAAGGCACCTTTTCAACTCGGATTCTGGAGAGAAAGTGAAATTTGAGTCAGATTCCACCAATTGCGCATGCTGACATGGATTTCCACTATCCAAGTGGATCCTTGAATTAAGGGGGGCGGCTCACAACAAGACAGGAAGAAAATGATAAAGAATTCCCACCAGCCTCCATTCTCCCTGATTGTCAAAGATCCAGGCTGTTTCTAACACATCATCCAAGTTGGTTTGTCAATCTCGTGGGGCGGCTGGCAACGAGACAAAGGAAAAATAATAAGTTATTCATCAGCTGCTGTTCCCCATTGGAAGCCAGGCTGTTCAAGCAATCAGCACGCACCTAAAATGTTCTATAAATACAGCATCCAAAGAGAAGAAAAGAGAGGATTCATTTTAGAGAGAAGCGGGAAGCCTTCATATTAACAAGAACTTTGAAGCATTTAGAGAGAAGAAATACTATCTTCCCTCTCAAATACCATCCTCCCCTCTCTCCACATCATCCTTTCCCCTCAACTCTCCACAACCGACCTCCCTTCTCACCCACCGTTCTCCCCTCACTCCCAACACCGTCCCTCACCCTTCAACTCCTTATCAACGTTGTCCTCTCTCCCTAAAACCCGACCTCCCTCAAATCGCCTCTCACTGTCCATCCTCTTCCCACACCAACCATTCTCATTCTTTCCTAAAACTCACCCAACACCGTCCCCCCTCTCATACTATCCCATCTCTACTTCTCCTCTAAGCCCCAACACCGTACAACCTTTCTCTCCAAACACTGTCCGTCCTTCTCTTCCCAACCTCCCTTAAATCCTCTCCACACAACCCCCTAAAACACCGTCTCCCCCTCTCCTCAACCCATACTGTCCAGCCTCACCAACACCATCCCCTTTCTCCTTTCTCCGCCCAACACTATCCCCTCTCTCTTTTCCTACTTAACACCGTCCCTCTCTCCTTCTCCCTCAAACCCGTACAGCCCCCAACGTCCTTCTCCTCTCTCAATACCATAACCCCTCCAACTCCACACCGTCCTCCCTCAAGTCCTACCCAACTGTCCTTCTCTTCTCCCAACCATCCTCTTCAAATCCACACCAACCGTCCTTCTCCTCTCTCCTCACTCGCACTGTCCTTCTCCACACCAACATCGTTCTTCCTCCTCAAACTAATACCAACCGTCCTCCTAAATCCTCACCACACCATTCAGCCCCATAATTCAACAGAAGCTCCAATTCCAGTGCTCTTTCTCTCTCTCTCGTCACACTGGTCCCAATCTGTCCCTAATTTTTTTGCTTGTATTATTTGTTTTTTTCTGTTAAAATTAATTGCTGTTGAATGGAATTGTTTCTTTTCCAATAAGTAATTAATTTTCATTGATCGGATTAATCCCTCATCAAAAATCTGTTCTTCATTACCAGTATTTGTTATTATTTATTTTTCTGTCAAAATTAATTAATTGTTAATTGATGAATCCATTTCCTTTTTAATTATTAATTAATTTTTAACAATTGAATTAATCCCCACCAAGATTCATATTAAATATTAACAAGAATAAGTGCTTCATACATTTTATTTATTTTCTTAAAAAGGCGGAGCGAGATTAATTTGGACGAGACGTCCTGTTAATCACATTTTTTCTTGAAAAAAAGGTGGAGCGAGTTTAATTTGGACGAGACGTCCTGTTAATCTCATGTAAAATTCCGTGTTTATTTTTGTTTATTTTGTTTGTATATTTTTCCATTTTGTGTACTTTCTTTTCATGAAGAAGTTAAAATAATTATTGGGTTAATTATAATGCGTGCTATCATATTAAGGTAACCGTTTTTATAATGGATAGTTGTGAGGTGCTAATACCTTCCTCACCTGTAATCAGACTCCCGAATCTGGAATTTCCTTTTTTCGACCAATTCTTTAATAAAAGGTTTTCCCGATATTTTATCCTAAAAAATATTGGTGGCGACTCCCTGTTTTTCTTTTCGAACCAAAAACATCGTTTTGATGGTCGGCCGTGCCGCCGCAATCCCAGTCGCGATAACCGTGTGGAATTTTTATTAAATGCGAAAAATCTATTGTGAAAAATGAGAAAATTGACGAGGGTCATCACACGTTCCCTTTCAAGGATTCTTATGTCGTGCCATGGAAATACGGTACGGATGTGGTCATCACCAACCCTGTGGCAATTGATTCTACGCCATCCTCCTCTGTTACAAATATTACCGGATGACAGGGCCCGCAAGCGCACGGGTTATGTCGCGTAATATAAAAGATTATCGTTCTCCACAGGGACTGTGTTCAAAGTACCAGCATATTAAAATTTAAATATCCACACAATTGATTTTTTAATGTTTTTGTAAAATAAAACACAAATTAAAAATAAATTTAGAAACAAAATTTACTTGACACTTAAAAATCAGAGTTAAGAGTATCTTGGGATTTCGGGAGATCAAGACTCTATTTTATGTTAATGAATTTTAACTTTTCATAAATAAGAATCAAATTAAGTTTTCCAAGGCGGATTTTCCTTAAGCTAATTAATATGTTCCTCTCGGAATCCTATTAATGTACCTAACCTATGGAAAGCACTGCTTAATCCTTAGAAAAGGCCCATTATCGTTTTGTGAAAATCCCTTATTTATTCCCCAAAAGACTTTGATTACTTTCACGGTCTTACCGAGGTCACAAAAAAGTATTTCAAAACCTTAGGCTTAGTTCAAAAACTTTCCAGTAACAATAAATCTCTCGATTCTATTAATTACTTAAACTTACTAATATACCCGCAAGTATACAGTTTTATCACTTAGGTTCTTGTTAGGAATTACTAAAAGCATTGATCATTTTTAGAACTAAATGGAAAATAGAAATTTATGTAATTCAAAGTCAAAATAACATTATCATAAAATATTATCACACCCCCTTCATCCCAAGATAATTAATTTAGTTACTCATGAAATAATTCAAATTCATATATATGATGAAAAAATAAAACATACAAGACATGGTAAAAATAAAGACTTACGGGTTTCTCCAAAAGCTCAAAATAATCTTACCACTGTATTTCCTTGTTGCAATATTCCTTCACCAATTACAAATTGGAACACTCACTTTTACAATCCTCACAACTCTTTTACAAAATAAAAGAAAGAAAAAGAAAATAAAAAGAGAAAGAAACAGGACAGAGAAAGAAAATAAAAAGAAAGAAAATGAAAAAGAAAGGAATGGAACGGAGAAGAAAAATGAAGGAAATTAAAGAAAGGAATTAAAGTGAATGAAAGAGGATTTGATCTAAAAGTGATGCTGTCCAATGGCTTCAGACCTCCCCCCTATTTATAGAGATCTTGGGCGTTAATAATCATGGGAACGACGGCTAGTGGGTCTTTTTTTATTATTTTTTCTTGTCAGCCGCCCCATAAGATCAACTTGGAAACAGCCTGGATGGTGACAACTATAGGGAACGGTGGCAAGTAGAATTTTTTTATTAGTTTCCCTTTTGTTTTGTTGTCAGCCGCCCCCTTATAAGTCAAAGATCCACTTGGATAGTGGAAATCCAAGTCAGCATGGGCAATCGGTGGAAGTATGGATTGGAGGAGCTGAATGTTGTGGGTTGGATGGTGTTGAGAGGAGAGTTGGACGGTGTTGAGAGGAACTGGACGGTGTTGAGAAGATCTGGAGGTTGTGGAGAGGAGATGGACGGTGTTGAGATGAGTACCGGTGTTGTGGCTGTGATTTATGGAGCCGGTGTGTAATTGGATGGATGGACGAGCAAAGTGATTCACTCGGCACTGATTGAAACATTCATTCAGAACTGATTAAAAAGTGACTCGGAACTGATTGAAAAATGACTCACTCGGCATAGGTTCATGCCCTCCTTCTTTCACATGTGACCCACTCAGGATCGGGAAGTTTTTATTCAAATGATTCAATCGATACCCTCAAAATGTTTCACTCGGCTATGTCTCTGGAATTAAACTACTCGGAGAAACCTTGCTCGAATTTGCTTGGGAATAATTCAGTCGAGAACGACCCTTCCTTCACTCCTTGAAATGATCCACTCGGACACATTCACTCGGAAGTCCAACTTGCTTCTCACTCAGAATGGCCTCAATCGTCAATCAACCCATTCGGTTGTTTTCACTCGGGAGTCGGCCTTGCTTTTCACTCAGAAATTTATGACTCGAGAGAATCTGGCCGGTAGAAGTTCTTTCCAGGTCCGAGCTTTGCCTTGCTCGGAAATACATCTCTCGGCCCCGAACCACTCGGAAGTGCCTTCCTTGGAGACATCTCACTTTCTTTGAAACACACTACTCGGAAAGGCCTTGCCTGACAATTGTTCTTCCGAAGTTCAGAGTTTCTTTCATTCGGAATCAACTCACTCGGGAGTCTTCCACTCGGAGACAATTTTGCCCAGAAGAAGCAGTTGTTCCCCAAATCAGACTCGCTTCAATCAGCATTCCTTCACTCAGACATATATCTTTGGGTGGTATTTATTCAAAGTCAGTCCCTTTTTCACTCAGAGTGGCTGCAGTCGGGAATCTGCCACTCGGATTTAACTCCAACCGAGACATATTCCTTCAAGGTCAGCCATTTTTCACTCAGAATAGCTTTGATAGGGAAGCTTCCACTCGGATTTACCTCCAACAGGGAAATATTCCACTCAGCAACGCTTTTTTCAGAGACTCCTTACTCGGGAATGATCATTTCCAAGTCATCCTACTCGGATTTGATCATTCCGAGTCGGAATTCAGTATAAAAAGAGAATTCTTTCCACTTGGGCTTGTTCTTCTTGTTTCTTTATCATTTGATGGTCGTTTTTCTCTTGTTATTGACCCTTGTATCATCTTAATTTCTACAAAATAAAATACCCAAGTAGAATATAATGGAAAGAAAGCGAAAACCACACAAATTTAGGAAATACAGTGCATAATGATTAAAATTCTAAGCAAACTAAATCTAATTTATTGTGTTATAAAACACTTATCAAAATACCCCAAACCAAAACATTGCTTGTCCTCAAGCAATTACCATATTCACATGATAAGATACAGAAAACATTAAGCTTAACAAACTAAGGAATCCAAAATAGAGAAAAAGATTTATTCAAATGCCAATATTAATTCTCTTATGTGAATCAATTTTCATTATCAAGACAGAGGATACTCTTTTCTCAATTTTCACTCAAAGTGTTTCCTGGCTTGTGTATCACTCAGATCATCATAGTCAAAAAATATTACCATAAGCTTGTTAGTAAACTAGAAACTCCACAGTTTAGATAGAAAATATGTCAAAGTCTTAAGGTCTTTCAAAGGTTGTAACGTGGCCTTGGGTTGTATTGTCAAGGTAGGAATTTCAAGAAAAATGGAATACAAAAGGGCTTTAACAGTTATGAATGATTCAAATTACCATCATAAATTTAACAGAGCAAATTTTTAAACTTTTATGGACTTTTTGGAATTCATTCAATATCATCCTTTTGATTTTCTTTTTCTTTTTTCTTGCTTTTCTTTGCATCCTATACATATTTTTCTTAAGTCCTTTTTTATTTCTTTGCTCTACTAAATTTCCAACTTTTTCACCATTAAGAGAATATCAGTCAATGAAAGGCTTCAAAGAAAAATTTTCACTTTCAGGCTCAAAAGGGGCAACTAGGGGTCAAATTATGCAAAAATTCTGAGGCTTAAGAATGAGACCTAATTGTGCCTTTATCATCCTAAGACATACAATCAAAAACCATTTTGAATCGATTGAAAAACAAGTTCTAGAATATTAATGACTATGAGATTCACTCAATCAAGAAAATATGGGTTTTGAAAATTTGTTTGATAAATAACCCATTTTAGCTCAAGTCTAACCATGGAAAGTCTTTTCAAAGAAAATTTTAATCACATAAGGTTCACTTAGACATTAATTTGGCATTTAAACAATCAAATTTTGAAAATTTTACTCAAAATTTTGGGGTCCTTAGATACTTTAACCTTGTGTTCAAAGTAAATTTATCATATAATCATGGTAAATTACAAGATTACAAAGCCCTTCATATTTTTGTAAAGTGTCAGGATCATATCCTGGCGAAGGTACTTATCGATAATGGATCATCCCTAAACGTAATGCCAAAGTCCACATTGGCAAAGTTGCCATTCAATGGGATTGATGCTAAATCTCTGAGTCATTAAATTGGTTGTAAAATCTTGAATTAATATTGACTTATTGTATGACTCTTAGAGGATTTATTCTTTTGGCAAGCGCACCAATCGTTAAATTTGTAATATATTTGATCGTTCCCATAGGGATTGTGGTAATTATCACAATCTTAGACTGATACAAGCTGAACCAACGCAATGCAAATAGATTTCATTCTGTTTTTGTTGTTTTATATTTCTAATGTTTTTGTATTTTCAGAGACAATATGAAAGATAAAATGTGAGTAATGGAAGATAGGCTAGAATTGCTTTAGTTTACAATTTCATCAAGAATCATGCATTTAAGGTTTAATCAAGCTTCAGACTCAAGAGGACAATTCACAGATGGTTAATCCCTAATTCCTTATGTGAATAACACTAATTCCTAAGCATTAAACCCTAATCCTTTAGGTGTTCAATTAACAGAGAAATCTAATGTGAAATTGGGGGTTGAACCCTAACTATTCACCTAGTTACTAAGCCTAAATTAGTTAGGAAGCCAGAAGTTACCTAAGTCTCAACCATGATTCCTCACTGGTGAGATTCTTCATCAGATCTGGATTTGTCAATCCAGCAATGTAGATCTACTCCTCAGCTTGTTCTCCTCTTGATTTAGAAGTTGACTTCCTCAATACACTTTCAAGAATTCATTGCAAACCTTCGCAATCCCAACCCTAGCACTAGTGCAAAAATTGGATATAACAACGGGATATATTCATGGGTATAAGTGGATCAGTGATAAAAACATGTGCGGGGGCATTTTTAAAATTATAAGATGAACAATATAATCAGAGAAAAGTATATATCCACGGTTAGAATCATAACTATGATCGTACCCATCAATATATATTCAAGGTTGAGGAGTCAACCGTGGATATATAGTACCTGAAATATATATCCACGGTTGTGTTCACAACCGTAACTATATATTCATGGTATGATCAGGGTTATGATGTGAACCGTAGATATATATTGATGTCTATAATCATGGTTGTATTTCCAACCGTGGATATATAGTTCAGGTTTTAGGGTTTAATCAGTGGGTACTGTATGTCCACGGTTGTCTCTATAACTGTGATTATAGAGGTAATATTTATCCACGGTTGGGGTCGTAACCATGGTTATATAGTTAACATTTATCCATAGTTGTTTGTTCAACCGTGAATATATGTGTAATATATTCACGGTTTTGAGGGGAACCGTGAATATAGATCCTTTCTTGTTGTTCAAGTGGCCTCAATACTCAAGAGGGGGGGTGAATTGAGTTATAAAACTTTTGCTTGGAATGCCTTTGAAATTGATTTCTATAACCAAGTTTATGAGATTGTGCAAGTGAAAGCAAGTGACAATGATATGCAATGCACTACAAGAGGTATGTATTGTTGAAGCAATTTAGCAAACACTTGGTGTGCAATATCTAGAGTAAAGCAAGTTAAGCAAGTTCAAGAGTGTTCTTCTCAACCAAACAATATCAATCAGCAAATAAGCAATATATGGAAGTAAAAGAGTAAGGAGGAGAAGCTTGCAAACCGATGTAACGAGTTCCACCCAATCCGGTGTACGTCTCGCCTCTAAGCAACCCACTTAGAGGATTTTCCACTATTGTAGACTAGAGATACAACTTTGAGCAATTGCGGCTTCCTAGTGTCCCACACTCAAGAACCCAATCCTCACAAGTATAAGGGCAACCCACCCAATCTCTCAATCTCACAATATCCCAAAGGTTGAGTCCACAACCTTTGTAACCACTCAATCCTAGAGTGAACAACCACTCAACCTAGAGTGAATAACTTTGTGTGTTTGGAGTTTGTGTTTACAATCAATACACTCTCTCAATAGAGCAAATATACAAATGAAAAGCTCTCCCAAATTCTAACTCTCAACAAGAGAGAATATGCAAATTTGAGCTCAATGATCTAACAACTCTTAGATGTATGCAAATTTAGAAACTAGAGTTGCAGAATATACAAGAGAAAAAATGAATTAGAAAGACTCTTAGAGGAAGAATATTTTTGCCTTGTTTTGTGCCTTTCTCTCTTATGTTCTTCTTGCTTGAATTGATACTTCATTTATAGCCATTCTTGAGCTTCTAGCCGTTGCAAGTCATGTCTCTGCGTATAGTGGGATTTGAGTGTATGTTTTCCACTTAAGTCTGTCTGTTTAGTGGTGTTTCCCACTATGTGAATCGATTCATAGATCCTTGAATCGATTCAGAGTATTCTGTTTTATGCATTTTGGAGTTTCAGAGTCGAATGAATCGATTCGAGCCTTGTTTGAATCGATTCAGAGCATTCTGTTTTGGGTTCCTGGTCTGTCAGCATCGTGTGAATCGATTCAAGGTCCTTGTGAATCGATTCAGGACATACTGTTTGCAATCTTAGTGACTTCCAGGGCTGTGAATCGATTCAGGGTCATGGTGAATCGATTCAACCCATTCTGTTTCTCATTTTTATGACCTCCAGGGCTGTGAATCGATTCACTCGTGCTTGAATCGATTCAGGCTCTTCATTTTGACATTTTCTCATGCCTGTTGGTCATCCATTTGAATCTAATGATACATGGTTGCTTTCCTTTTGTTTGATTCATTGGTTTCTTCATCTCTTGAACCTTTGTGAGACCATTTTCTTCTTTCATATGAAATCACTAATTGTTTTTGATTCTTTGAAGACTTCCCATTGCTTGTTTCCATTGTCATTATCAAAACCTGTTATCACATGTAAATACATTCTCCCCCTTTTTGATGATGACAACCAAAGGCCATCTCTTGGGGTATTTATTAGCAAGTTATGAAAACTAATGTCTCTTGTTTTAAGTGATTATTTCTTTTAAGAAAATAGGTCTCCCCCTTTGTTTTTCAATAAAACCATCAAATGGTTTCAAGCGTTGAAATAATGTCGCACATGTATCACATGAATATATATCGCATAATATCGCACATATATCTCTCTATCTCTCTATCGCACATATATTTCTTTATCTCTCTATCTCTCCCCCTTTGTCATTATCAAAAACAAGAGTTGGGAATAGCAAAGTAAGAAACTAAGACGAGATAGTGTGCAAATAATTAACCAAAACAGAAACCAAAACAACCAAGTCTGAAAGTGAAAAATAAAAGGAATAACGAAAAGTAAAGATCAGTCATGGATGCGGGAAGTGAATGCTGGATATCTGGGTGGCAAGCTCCGTGTATCGCTCTTCCATGTTGGCTTCAATCCTGTCCAGTCGAGTGTGGATGTTTGCTTCCATGGAGTTGAGGCGCTGGTCCAGGTGAGCAGTGAGTCTTGTGAAAAGATCATCAGTAGCAGTGGGTGGAGGAGGAGGAGGAGCGTCATCTTCAACTTCATGTCGGGGACGCCTAAGAAATTGCCACATGCCTTGGTATTCCACAATATTCATCTTAGTGAGATGAGATTTGCCAATAGGGGCCTTGGGACCGACCACTTCCTTGATCTCATTTTTCAAGTCCACTTTAAAATGGTGGAGCAATTTGGTAATGAGTATGGCATATGGAAGATGGGCGAGGTTTTGGGCTTCAACCATGTGATGCCTAACCAAGTCAATCCAATTTATGTCTTTCTCATTGACAATTGCCCAGAGCAGCAAGATTTGGGCCTCATTTAGCCTTGCATAATTTCCACCGGAGGGGAGGAGAATTTTGACAAGGACAAAGTGCAAGAGGCGGTGATGGAGACTTAAGGTGCCAACCGTGCTTGAGGGACCTGCAAGATTAAAGAAAGCTCTTGCCTCCAACGGATTATAATTCCATGCAAGAGGAGGTTCTTTGCCATGGAAGGAAGCGTTGCTAAGAGGGAGTAAGCCAACTTGATTCATTACCTCATTATCAAGAATGATAGTCTTACCTTTCACTCGGGCAATATAGCGAGCATCTTGAAGACGTAAAGTGGAGTAGAATACACGAATGAGTTCGGGGTAGATTGCTACTTCCTCAAGAGCCATGAAGCCAACTAGCTCTTGTTGATGTAAGGTGGTGAGTAGAGGAAGTCCAGATGCTTCAAAGAATGGGAGATCAAGCCAATGGGGAGAAATGAGATGTTTCTCAGAGAATGAAGATTGGTACCTATCAAGATCCTTTTGGGTAGTGAATAATCTAGATAAATCAGAGTGTTGAGGCATGGAGGCTGCAGCGGTGTTTGCACGTTGTTTCTTGCGAGGTTGAGAGGAGGAAGCCATGGAAGATGAAGGATTTGAGTGGAAGGTTTGGAGAAGAAGTTGAAGAGATTAGAAGTTGAGGATTTTGAGAAGAGAGAGTGGGAGATAGTGGAAGAGTTAAATGAGGGAGTGTGTGAATTAATCAGCGTGAATATGCAGTAACTGACGCGTGAATCGATTCGAGGAATGCTGTGAATCGATTCGTACGTTACTGATTTGAGAAAAATGAAAGGATCAGACGCGTGAATCGATTCGAGTATGCTGTGAATCGATTCGAACCTCTCTGTTTGAGGGAATATGGATCATCAGGTGTTTGAATCGATTCAAGGGGAGTGTGAATCGATTCGAACGATACTGTTTTGAGGATTTTTGAATCAACAGGTCTTTGAATCGATTCGAGGGGGTGCTGAATCGATTCGAAGGGCTGTTTCACTCCAAAATTCATTTCTTTTCATTCCAATATATTCAAGGCATGAGGATTTCCATATAGGATCATTGAATCTCCATTTCCATGGGGTTCTTTTGCATTAATCACTAGTAAAGATGTCATGCAATCAATACACAAGATGAAGTGATCACTTTAAATACAATTTGTCATATCAAGAATACCCAATTCTCTTCTAATGTAAATAAATTGCTCTCTAGCCAAGGGTTTTGTGAAAATATCTGCTAGTTGCCTAGAGGTTTCAACATGTTCAAGCACACAATCCCCTTTTAACACATGATCTTTAATAAAGTGATGCCTAATCTCAATGTGTTTGGTCCTAGAGTGCATTACTGGATTTTTCGAGATATTAATGGCACTAGTGTTATCACATTTAATGGGGACTTTGTTCAAGGAAATGCCAAAATCAAGAAGTTGTTGTCTCATCCAAAGAATTTGAGCACAACAACTACCAGCTGCTACATATTCTGCCTCAGCTATTGACAATGCAACACTTGCTTGTTTCTTGCTATGCCAAGAAACAAGGGAACTACCAAGCAAATGGCATGTACCACTAGTGCTTTTTCTATCAAGCTTACACCCCGCAAAGTCGGAATCAGAATATCCTAAAAGATTACATTCAACGCCTTTGGGATACCATAAACCAACATTTTGAGTACCCACAAGATATTTCAAAATTCTTTTTACGGCAGTCAAATGTGATTCTTTAGGACATGCTTGATATCTAGCACACATGCATACCGCAAACATAATATCAGGTCTACTCGCAGTTAAATACAGTAAGGATCCAATCATACCTCGATATTTGGTGATTTCGATGTCCTTACCCTTTTCATCTTTGTCTAGATAGCAGGATGTGCTCATTGGTGTAGCTATCTCATTTGCCTTGTCCATTCCAAACCTTTTAAGTAGTTCCTTACAGTATTTGGTTTGGCTAATGAACGTTCCATCAATGGCTTGTTTTATTTGTAGTCCAAGGAAGAAGGTGAGTTCTCCCATCAAGGACATTTCAAACTCATTCTGCATTATCTTGGCAAATTCTTGACAAAGATTTTCATTAGTAGCACCAAATATTATGTCATCTACATAAATCTGTACCAAGAGGATGTCATTTTGTTTGCGTTTTATAAACAATGTAGTATCAACCTTTCCTCTTTCAAATTTGTGTTCTAAAAGAAATTTGCTTAATCTCTCATACCAAGCTCTTGGAGCTTGCTTCAAACCATATAAGGCTTTTCTCAATTTGAAGACATGATTTGGAAATATATGATTTTCAAAACCAGGAGGTTGATCTACATAGACTTCTTCTTGAATGTAGCCGTTTAAGAACGCACTTTTGACATCCATTTGATACAGTTTGAAATCCATACAACATGCAAAAGCTAGCAATAATCTAATGGCTTCTAACCTAGCTACGGGAGCATATGTTTCTTCATAGTCTATTCCTTCTTCTTGGTTGTATCCCTTTGCAACTAGTCTAGCTTTGTTCCTAGTTATTATTCCGTTTTCATCTAGCTTATTTCTAAACACCCATTTGGTGCCTATTATTAGATGATCATTGGGTCTTGGCACAAGTTCCCAAACTTCATTTCTTTCAAATTGGTTCAACTCTTCTTGCATGGCCAACATCCAATGTTCATCAATAATGGCTTCGTCAATATTCTTGGGTTCTATTTGGGATACAAAAGCCAAGTGATTGCATGCATTTCTAATGGCGTTGCGAGTACTTACCCCTTTGGTTATTTCTCCAATGATCTTGTCCAAGGGATGATCCTTCAAAGTTATCCAATCTTGTTGTTTCTCAACTTGTGCTGCACCTCCATCATGATTGACTTCTTCTTCTTTGTCTTGTAAGTTCATTTCTTGAAAGGTACCTACAAGATCATCAACATCTTCCTTTCTCGGAGGGTTATGGCTATTTTCATCAAATTTGACATGAATAGATTCCTCAATAGTATTTGTTTGTTTGTTGAAAATTCTATAACATTTACTTGATTGAGAATATCCTAGGAAGATTGCCTCATCAGATTTTGCATCAAACTTCCCTAGATTATCCTTTCCATTGTTGAGCACAAAACATTTACATCCAAAGATATGAAAGTATGCAATGTTGGGTTTTCTACCCTTGTAAAGCTCATAGGGGGTTTTCTTTAAAATAGGCCTTATCAAACATCTATTCATAACATAACACGCGGTGTTTACCGCATCGGCCCAAAAGTGTTTTGCAACATTGTTTTCATTTAGCATGGTTCTAGCAAGCTCCACTAAAGATCTATTCTTTCTTTCAACTACTCCATTTTGTTGTGGAGTTCTAGGAGCTGAGAAGTTGTGATTAATACCATGTTTTTCGCAAAACTTTTCAAAAGATTGATTTTCAAATTCTCCCCCATGATCGGTTCTAATGGATGCAATTTTTGAGTTTTGCTCATTTTGGATAATCTTTGCAAGTTTCTTGAATGCATGATAAGCTTCATTTTTATGAGCAAGAAACAGTGTCCATGTATATCTTGAATAGTCATCTACTATTACTAGACCATAGTAATTACCTCCAAAGCTTTTGATTTTGGATGGTCCAAATAAATCCATGTGCAAAAGTTGTAAAGGCCTTTGAGTAGAAACAATATTTTTGGATTGAAAAGATGCCTTTACTTGTTTTCCCTTTTGACATGCATCACAAAATCTATTTTCAAATTTAAGCTTTGGTAGACCAATTACTAAATCTTTAGAAACAAGTTTGTTCAAGTGGTCTACATGTATATGAGCTATTCTTCTATGCCATAGCCATGTTTCATCCTCTTTTGAAATAAAGCATTGTTCATCATTTGTAGACAAACTATCCATATCAATCATGTAAATATTATCAATTCTTTGGCCTACAAACTTGATTTCCTTATTAGTCTTATGCTCAATTATGCAACAATTTGATTCAAATAAGACTCTATATCCTTTGTCACATAATTGACTTATACTAAGTAAATTATGTTTGAGGCCTTCAACATACAATACATCACTTATGGATGTGGAAGAGTTCTTACCAATATTTCCAATGCCTAGGATTCTTCCCTTAGTGTTGTCTCCATATGTGACGCTTCCTTTTCGTTTGGGAGTGAATGATGTAAATTTGGTTATATCTCCCGTCATATGCTTCGAACACCCGCTATCCAAGTACCAATGGGTGTTGCTTGTCTTGAAGCATACCTGCAAAACAAAATCATTTTAGAGAACTAGGTACCCATTTTATGTTGGGTCCTTTAAGGTTAGCTTGTGGGAACGTTCCTTTGGGAACCCACACCTTTCTTAAGACCTTTGGTCCTAGTTTCCTAACACTACACTTATATGCACTATGTCCTTTGGTACCACAATGATTGCATTTCATAAAAGGTGAGGAGGACTTGCTTGGTGGTGCAAAGAAGTTTTTGTAGTGCTTTTCCATTTTATGATTACTATGTTCTTGGTCATATCCTAGACCGGTTTTACTAAACATGCATTTTTGTTGCCCAAGTAGGATATTCAAATTATCTCTTCCATTAGTGAATTTTTCTAGTGTCCTATTTAGGTCTTCAACCTTGGTTTCTAACACTATGCACTTCTTTGCAAAATCACAAGGTTTATCCCTAGAGCATGTTTGAACTTTCTCTAGTTCTTCTTTTAAGCTCTCATTTTCTTTACATGCTTCCATGAGATGCAATTCAAGAGTATCACTAGTTTTTCTAGATGCTTTGAGTTTACTAGAGATTTTTGTAAACTTATCATATAATTCCTCAAATGCATCTAACAGCTCATTTTTATCTAGGTCAAGAAGATTTACCTCATTTTCCTCTTCTTGATGATTTGCCATTAAGCAAAGATTGGCTTGCTCATCTTCCGAGTCGTCGGAGCTGCTCACGTCATTCTCGTCCCAAGCAATATAGGCTCTTCTTCTTCTTTGTTTGTCCTTGCCCTTCTTTTTGAGGTTTGGACAATCGGCTTTGAAGTGCCCTTCCTTGCCACATTCAAAACAGCTTGGTGAAGATGAAGTTTCATTAGAGGTAGATTTCTTACCTTGGGGCTTAAAGTTCTTTTGGAGCTTTTTGTTCTTCATAAATCTTCCAAATCTTTTTACGAACAGCCCAAACTCTTCTTCTTCATCTAAGTCACTGCATGATTCTTCCTCATGCATGGAGGTGGCTTTGAGGGCTAGCCCTTTCTTCTTGGTGGATTTCTCCTCTTCCTCGGCTAGCTTCAATGCTTTAAGTTCTTGCTCTTGTTCTTGCAATTTTCCAAAGAGTGTTGCAAGAGACATTTCATTGATGCTAGGAGATTGTTTTATTGCTGTGACAAGAGGTTGCCATTCCCTGCTGAGACTTTTCAAAATTTTGTGCACAAGCTCTTTGTTAGTGTACACTTTGCCAAGAGTAATAAGATGGTTAATAATAAGTGTAAACCTTTTCTGCATATCAACAATAGATTCTCCTGAATTTATCCTAAAGCATTCATATTGGCTAGTAAGGGTACTAATCTTTGAGTCCTTTACATCATTAGTACCTTCATGGGTTACTTGAAGAGTATCCCACATTTCTTTAGCGGTTTGGCATGTCATTATTCTAAAAAATTCGTCTTGTCCTAAAGCCATGGTAATGAGATTTTTGGCCTTGTAGCCATATTGGACTTTCTTTTCTTCCTCGCTAGTCCATTCATCTATGGGTTTTTCAACATTCTTGCTATCTATGGTATGCATTGGTATATAGGGACCATTTTCAATGGCATTCCATATTCTCAAGTCAATTGATTGAATGAAGATTTTCATTCTCTCTTTCCAAAAGGCATACCCTTCCCCATTGAAAGCGGGAGGTCTATTTATCGCACCACCCTCGGGAAAAACATTTTGAGAACTTGAGGCCATTTAATCTCTTGAAGCTGTTAAGCTTGATCTACCAAGAGTCAAGCTCTGATACCACTTGTTGTTCAAGTGGCCTCAATACTCAAGAGGGGGGGTGAATTGAGTTATAAAACTTTTGCTTGGAATGCCTTTGAAATTGATTTCTATAACCAAGTTTATGAGATTGTGCAAGTGAAAGCAAGTGACAATGATATGCAATGCACTACAAGAGGTATGTATTGTTGAAGCAATTTAGCAAACACTTGGTGTGCAATATCTAGAGTAAAGCAAGTTAAGCAAGTTCAAGAGTGTTCTTCTCAACCAAACAATATCAATCAGCAAATAAGCAATATATGGAAGTAAAAGAGTAAGGAGGAGAAGCTTGCAAACCGATGTAACGAGTTCCACCCAATCCGGTGTACGTCTCGCCTCTAAGCAACCCACTTAGAGGATTTTCCACTATTGTAGACTAGAGATACAACTTTGAGCAATTGCGGCTTCCTAGTGTCCCACACTCAAGAACCCAATCCTCACAAGTATAAGGGCAACCCACCCAATCTCTCAATCTCACAATATCCCAAAGGTTGAGTCCACAACCTTTGTAACCACTCAATCCTAGAGTGAACAACCACTCAACCTAGAGTGAATAACTTTGTGTGTTTGGAGTTTGTGTTTACAATCAATACACTCTCTCAATAGAGCAAATATACAAATGAAAAGCTCTCCCAAATTCTAACTCTCAACAAGAGAGAATATGCAAATTTGAGCTCAATGATCTAACAACTCTTAGATGTATGCAAATTTAGAAACTAGAGTTGCAGAATATACAAGAGAAAAAATGAATTAGAAAGACTCTTAGAGGAAGAATATTTTTGCCTTGTTTTGTGCCTTTCTCTCTTATGTTCTTCTTGCTTGAATTGATACTTCATTTATAGCCATTCTTGAGCTTCTAGCCGTTGCAAGTCATGTCTCTGCGTATAGTGGGATTTGAGTGTATGTTTTCCACTTAAGTCTGTCTGTTTAGTGGTGTTTCCCACTATGTGAATCGATTCATAGATCCTTGAATCGATTCAGAGTATTCTGTTTTATGCATTTTGGAGTTTCAGAGTCGAATGAATCGATTCGAGCCTTGTTTGAATCGATTCAGAGCATTCTGTTTTGGGTTCCTGGTCTGTCAGCATCGTGTGAATCGATTCAAGGTCCTTGTGAATCGATTCAGGACATACTGTTTGCAATCTTAGTGACTTCCAGGGCTGTGAATCGATTCAGGGTCATGGTGAATCGATTCAACCCATTCTGTTTCTCATTTTTATGACCTCCAGGGCTGTGAATCGATTCACTCGTGCTTGAATCGATTCAGGCTCTTCATTTTGACATTTTCTCATGCCTGTTGGTCATCCATTTGAATCTAATGATACATGGTTGCTTTCCTTTTGTTTGATTCATTGGTTTCTTCATCTCTTGAACCTTTGTGAGACCATTTTCTTCTTTCATATGAAATCACTAATTGTTTTTGATTCTTTGAAGACTTCCCATTGCTTGTTTCCATTGTCATTATCAAAACCTGTTATCACATGTAAATACATTTCTGAAACTTCAAAAGTCGCGCCTTTCAGTCTTTTTCACTTTCTCTTCTTCTTCACGTTGGTTGTCATCTTCTTCCTCGTCCTCCTCTTTTCCTCGAGTTTGTTCTTTGCTCATCATGTTCACTTGCTTCTTCCTTCTTCCGTTCGTGTCATCTTCGCACCATTTTCAAGCAAGTGCTCCATTACCCTTCTTCTTCATTCACTGTTGGTGTACCTCATTATTATGCTCTGTCATAGTTATGCTCTGTCATTGTTTGTCGAACTGAATGAATGTGTTATCTCTATGTGTGTGTATTATTTCATTGTTCAAGGTGAACGAAGGTTGTAGGAAATGTTCCTGTTCTGTGTAGTTAGTTATCTTATTATTGAAGTTTCATAACATAGGCTGAGCATCTTACTGAGATTAACATATTTTTTTGTCTAAAGCTATTAATTCACTTATGAGCCAATGTGTATATGTGATGCTAAAATCCCGAGCCATTAACTTGGTGGTGAAAATCTTAGTAAAACAAAATATGACTCTCGGATTTATACTTATGGCAAGTGCACCAGTTGTTAAAATTGTAGAATATTTGATCGTCCCACAGGGATTGTGGTAAGTACCTCAATCTTGGACTAGTACAAGCTGAACCAACACAAAATACAGGTAGTTCATTCGGTTTTTATGATTTTAATGTTTTCTAGTTGTTTTTGTATTTTTAGAAACAGAGTTAAGGTGAAATGTGAAAAGTGATTTAAAAAAAACACAGGTCAGGATTGCTTTGGCTCACAATTTCCTCAAGAAACATGCAATTGAAGTATAATCAAACTTCAAAATCTAGAGGACAATCCGCTTGTGGTCATTCCCTAATTCCTTAGGTGAAAAACACTAATCCTTAAGCAATGAACCTTAATTCCTTGAGTGCTCAATTAACCTAAGAATCTAATGTGAAATTAGAGGTTGAACTCTAACTATTCACCTAAATTGATTAGGCCTGAACTAGTTAGAAAGCTGGAAGTTACCTAAGCTTCAACCATGATTCCTCACTAGCGAAGTTCTTCATCAGTTCTAGATTTGTCAATCCAGTAATTCTGCTCCACTCCTCAGCTTATTTGCCTCAGGATCTAGAAGTCGATCTCCTTGCTCACAGCTTCAAGACTCCATTGCTAACCTTCGCAATCCCAACCTTAGGGATTTAGAACTCCATTGACTTCGGTTCCATCCAAGGATTGTGGAACGTCATGGAGGAGAGGATTTAAAGAGAGAAAAATATGTAGTGAGATGTTTGAAGTGTTTAATGAATGTTGTTCTCTGTTCTGTTATGTCGTGTCAGTCTATCTTTACAGAATATGTACAACCTATATATATGTTTCTACCTAACTAACTAACTTAACTGATAACTTAGAAAACTTAAGTTAACGTCTAAAACTAACTAATTACATAGCTTACAGAATAATTAACTAATTACAGATCAGCTCCTAAGAGATTCCAGCTCATCCTTAGCTAGTCACAGCATAGCGCCAGCTAATAAAAGCTCATTACTTAAGTTACTAAGGGTGCATCAGTAGAGGAGAAGGCAATGGAAGCAGAAACAGCACTGCTCCGAGTATGTTGTTGGAGGAAAGGAATAGTGTTTCCTCTACGCTTCAGCAACTGGGTTCTCGCTTGAACGGGTTAAACTCTCGCTTGAGCGAGCTCGTGATTGCACTGCAGTGTTGCTTTCTCGCTTAAGTGTTATGGCGAAGCTTGGGCGAGTTCAGCTCTTGCTAGAGCAGATTGGTAAATGAATCAGCGTTCTAAAGTTGACGCTCGGGTTCTCATGTAGTATCCGGTTCCCTGTTCTCTTTTGGAGTCGGTCTCTTGGGAGTCTTTCTAAGTCGGGCTTTTGTTAATTCCTTTCGGTCAACCCTTTGAAGTCTCGCCTAGTCGGTCTTGTGGACTCCTTTTAGTCGGATTTACGAATTCTCACTCGGATTTGTCCTCTTCTCTCGAGTACGCCCTGTTCCTGCATAAAAAATCAACTAATTGCCTAGCATTTGTATACTGGCTGCTTATTAAATTAATAAATATTAATAAACTCTTAATTTATTAATGTCTTTAACCATTTTCTTCTATAAATAAAACACTTTTGTAATATTTACATAATTTATAAATTATTATCAATTAATTGAATAATAAGGCTAAACTAATCACTTAAACAACGAATTAATTCCAATAAAAGGCAGAATAATTAAGTCTTTTCAAGACTTATCACATCCCCAAACTTAAAAACTTGCTAGTCCCTAGCAATAAGTAAGATTAATTAACTAACAAGCTGTTATCTAACACAATCAACCTTTCCTTAACTTAGTTCATGCTATAATTATTGAATACCGATCATGCTTTCTTCTCGCAATTTCTAAAAGTATAATAACTTACACCTCCTTTGGGAGACAAGCTGCTGATGCTTTCCTCTCTGGTCGGTGTTTAACTCTTCTCTCGGTGTATAGGGTGAATAAATTGCACTCATCACCTACATACTTGTTAGATAAACATAGGCTTACAATAGTTCTATACTTCATGCCATATGTCAACACAATCAGATCAATAAGGGCTTTTTAAGCTTATAATGAGGCTGGGCTACAGGCTCAATTATTATTTTCTGAGTGAGTGTTAGGTTACAGGATGTATCCACTGATGCCTTGACTCAATTTTTAGCTTAACTGCCTCTTCCTTAGCAAGCTCCATTATTTTCCGAGTGAATGTTAACTTAACACTTTTGGTGCTTTGCACCTTCCTTTTCTTTCAGTCCTTCGGACTTTTCCCTTTTCTTTCTTCTTTTCCATCTTTTTCCGATTATATTTCAATCGGTGTATTTTTTCAATTGGTGCTTTGCACCTTTTTCCTCTTTCTGACTTTGTTCATTTTTCTCTCAGCTTTGCCTTCCTTCCTTTCATTTGTCAAGATACTCACCCATAATTTAGGTCGGAGTCTGTCCTTAATTACTGTTAGGCACACTCTTCATCCCCAAACTTAAGAACTTGCTAGTCCCTAGCAATAAGTAAGAACCGAGCAACTCACCAGTGGACATCCAGGGGTAACTTAGTTAGGTTTTTCTAGATATATGAGCTTGTAACGTTGGGTGAATAAACAGAATAAAAAGGGTCTCAGGCTCAAATTTTTGGGTCAAAGGATAATTAAATATATTAGGAAGGTTACTTTTTGGCCCTGGCTAAATTAACAAAGAAGGCCTTCATCATTTCCGATTGGTTGGCATACAAACAATTAGCAAGTACTAAAGCAAATTTTGTCTCATTAACTAGCATGCAAGTTCACTCAGAAAAGGATAAAACAGGCTCAAAAGCTACGAATATAACAGTTAATTAACTAGTCATGTCTCCAAACTTAGTGTAAGATCATACATTTAGATTGCTAACTAGCATGCCGAGTAAACAATTTAATTAATGATGAAAAATAGTTAGGGGCAGATATGATGAGTTAAACAAAAACAATCAATTAATTTATCCGACTGATGAGTTAAAAACATCATAATAACACGTAGTAGCAACTCAAGCATCCTGATCTTCATTCTCTTTGTCCTGCTCTGAAGGTGGTGAAAGGTCAGCTGCTTGGGATACGTCCTGTGAGGGAATATTGAATCCAATGGAAGCTAACCACGCATCTCTATCAGGTGGGGCTCCCATTTCTGCCGTGTGCTTAACCCTCAGTTTCATGGCAATCTTTCTGAGCATGAGATCGTGGTTCAAGACTCGATCATAAATTCCAAGTTGCATCTTCTTTATGACCTGTAATTCCTGCAACACTACAGAAATGTCAGAAGAAGAAGAAGAACCAGCTCCTGCAGATTGCTTGGGATGCTCGGACTCCTTGGTTGTAAACTTTACAACATGATCTTCAGCAGCTTTAACACTTTCAACTTCTGGCAATTCATTCCTCTCAACTGCATGGGATTCATTCTTCTCAGCTTTACTTTGACTGGGGGCATGTTCAGAGGAATCAGATATACTGATGGTTGCTACTTCCTTTTCGTTATCCAATTGCTTTCTTCTCATACTTCCTTCTGCAAAATTTGGTCTAGGTTTTTGCATGAGTCTCTGTGATATTCTTTTCATGGTTAATGTTAAAAGAATGCTGATAAACAACCTAAATGAAAAATAAGAACAGAAATCAAAAAGAAACACACCAAACCAAAACTGTGAGATACATGGCTTATGAACAGTGGAAAAATAATAACAATGAAACAAGAAGATAATAAACACGCACTTAGAAGTGCACGAACTAAGTGAAAAAAATGGAAAGATAGTACCTTTCTTAGAAACCAGAAAGTGTCTTTTCGTCTTCAGCCCAAGTTCAGCATAGGTACTTAGGGTTTGGAAGCTGAAAGGTTTTTATACAGTGGAATTCACTTTCCAAGAAACGCGTAAATATGTTCCAGCTTTATTTATTACTTCATTATTATTATAATATACATATTATTATTATTTATTATTTATTATTTATTTAAATTTTTTTATTATTTTTTTATTATTATTTAAATTTAAGATACTCATATACTGGGCTCACATACTGAATAGGTAGACGATCAAGTAAGAGTGAGAAGAGATGCCAAGTGGACACAAGAAAATGGAAGATGAATAAATGATCAAACGATAAGAAAGAATAGGCGAGTGAAAACTATAAGTAAATGAACGAGTGAATAAAAGAATGAATGCATGAAAGATCCGTGAATGAATACAAGATCCCGAGTGAATGAAACACCGAATGGAAAAGATCCTGAATGAATAAAGGACGAATAGATACAAGAACGAGTGAAAGATTGGATGACTGAAATAGAGCGTATGAGAGACGAGTGAACAACTGTAGTGAAATAAGAGTGAATAGAAAAGCGAATGGAAGAAAGAACGAATGAAAGAAATATTGAGTGATCGAAATAAGACAATGAATGGAAAACTGTAAAGGAAGAGATCGCGTAAATGAGTGAAACGAGAATGACCGAGTGATATGGAGAAAGATACCGAGTGATAGAGAATGAGTGAATAACAGTGAAAGTTTGGGTGAAGAACAAAAATAACACAAGTGGAAAATCAAATGAATGAAATACCGAGTAAATGAAAGGCCGAATGAACAGAACGAATGCAGGAGGGGCCAAGTGAATGGAGAGACGGGAAATGAAAAACAAGTGATGGAGTGAGGTAGAGATAATGAATAACAAACAAATTGAAGTGAATGAAGGAGACGAGTGGTTGGGAAGAACAGATGAAAAGATTCTGAGTCAATGGGATGAGTGAAAGCTATACTGACTGGATGAAGTAGATGAGTAAATACACAAGCCAGTGGAAGAATAAATGGAAAAATGAATAACAAACTACCGAATGAATAACATCGAAGAAATGAACGAATGATAGAATTGTATGAGATGGAAACAATGAGAAACCGAGTGATGCGAACACCGGGTGAACGAAAAACTAAATAACAGGAAACTGAGTACTGGAAATACGAATGTGACAATCACGAATGAAAAATGAGTGAATGAAGAAGGAAAGTACAGCATGAGAAAACCGAGAAAGAAAATAAGTGGAATGAAATAACAAGTAAATGCATATCGAGTGAAGTATACCGGGTAGAAATGAAAAAATTAATGAACAAACAACGAGTGGTCGAAAAATGGAAAAACAAGTGAAAGAACCCAAAAGCATGATTGATGCTAAAATCCTCAGCCATTAATTTGGTGCAAAAATTCTTAGTAAAATAAAATGTGACTCTCGGATTTACACTTATGGCAAGCGCACCAGTCATTAAAATTTTAGTGTATTTGATCGTCCCACAGGGATTGTGGTAAGTACCTCAATCTAGGACTAGTACAAGCTGAACCAATAGAAAATACATGAAGTTCATTCGATTTTTATGGTTTTAGTGTTTTATAGTTGTTTTTGTTATTTTTAGAAACAGAGTTTAGATGAATGTGGAAAGTGATTAAAAGAAAACAGGTCACGATTACTTCGGCTCAGAATCTCCTCAAGAAACATACAATTAAGTATAATCGAACTTCACAATCTAGAGGACAATCCGCTTGTGGTTATTCCCTAATTCCTTAGGTGAAAAACACTAATCCTTAAGCAATGAACCTTAATCCCTTAAGTGCTCGATTAACCTAAGAATCTAATGCGAAATTGGAGGTTGAACTCTAACTATTCACCTAAATTGATTAGGCCTGAACTAGTTAGAAAGCTGGAAGTTACCTAAGCTTCAACCATGATTCCTCACTGGCGAATTTCTTCATCGATTCTGGATTTGTCAATCCAGCGATTCTGCTCCACTCCTCAGCTTGTTCGCCTCAGGATCTAGAAGTCGATCTACTCGCTCACAGCTTCAAGACTCCATTGCTCACCTTCACAATCCCAACCTTAGGGGATTAGAACTCCATCGACGTTGGATTCATCGAAGGAATACAGAGAGACATGGATGGGAGAGTTTAGAGAGATGAAAATGTAGTGAGAGAATGGAAAATGAAGTGTATTATGTTGTACGCTGTTCTGTTCTTCTCTACAGAGTATGTACATGAATATATATAGGCATCTAACTAAACTAACTAACTTAACTAATATCTAAAAACTGAGTTCTTAATTAAACTAAACTAATTAATTGACTAATTATAGAATAATTAACTAATCACAGCTCAGCTCGTAGCAGATTCCAGTTCATCATTAGCTAATGTACAGCTTAGCACCAGCTAATTGACAGCTCACTTCTTAAGTTACTTAAGGTTGCAGTAGTAGAGAAGAAGGCAATGGAAGTGGAACAGTACTGCACCAAGTGTGTTGTTAGAGGGAAGGAACAGTGTTTAAATTACTGCCTTTATGCTTCTGCTGAGTTTTCGCTTGAGCGGATTAAACTTCGCTTGGGCGAGTCCGGATCAATACTGCAGTGTTTCTTTCTCGCTTAGGCGTTATGGCAAAACTTGGCGAAGAGGGTCTCTTAAAGTTATGCTTGAGTGAGTCCGGATTTCACTAGGACAGATTAAATAATGAATAAGCACATCGGTTTCTCATGTAGCATTCCGATCTTCTTCTCTTTTGGAGCCGGTGTCTTGGAAGTGTTCTTAAGTTAGCTTACTTGAAGTCTCGCTTGGTCAGTCTTTGGGCTCTTTTCAGTCAGATTCAGGAAGTCTCACTCGGATTTATCAATTCCTACTCAGATTTGTAGGATTTCAATCGGAATTTTCTTCTTATCTCGAGTCCGCCCTGTTCCTGCACCAATAAACAGCTACTTGCCTAGTAATTATACGCTGGCTGCTTAGTGAATTTATCAATACTTCAAAATTCCTTATCTAATTAATATTTTCAATCGGTTTCTTACATAAATAGCATACTTTTGAAATAAATAACTAAAACATGAATTATTAACAAATTATTAAATAATAATATCAAAACTAGACAATACTTAGTAAATTATGTTAAATAAGCAGTGGAATAATTAAGTCTTTTCAAGACTTATCATATCCCCAAACTTAAAACTTTGCTTGTCCTCAAGCAAATATTCAGACTTATTAACTAACAGCATTTGATCAATACAATCAACATTTCCTTAACTTAATTCATACTATAATTATTGAATACCGATCATGCTTTCTTCTTGCAATTTCTAAAAGTATAAATACTTACACCTCCTTTGGAAGACAAGCTGCTGATGCTTTCCTCACTGGTCGGTGTTTAACTCTCGGTGTGTAAGGTAAATAGAATGCACTCATCACCTGCATACTAGTTAGATCAACATAGGCTTGCAACAGTTCTAAACGTCATGAAATATGCCAACTCAATCGGATCAGTAAGGGCTTTTTAAGCTTATAATGGGGCTGGGCTACAGGCTCAATTATTGTTTTTCCGAGTCATAGATAGGTTACAAGATGTATCCACTGATGCCTTGCCTCAATTTTTTAACTTAACTGCCTCTTCTTAGTAAGTTCCATTATTTTTCGATTGAATGCCTATTTAAAACTTTCGGTGCTTTGCACCTTCTTCTTTTTCTTTCAGTCCTTTCTGACTTTTCCTTTTCTTTCTTTTCTTTTCTTCTTTTTCCGATCGAATTTTTTTTTCTTGTGGTGCTTTGCACCTTTTTTTTTTCTTTTCAGTACTTTGTTCATTTTTTCTCTCGGCTTTGCCTTTCTTCCTTTTATTTTCCTACATATTTATCCATAATTAAGGTCGGAGTGTGTCCTTAATTACTGTTAGGCACACTCTTCATCCCCAAACTTAGAAATTGCTAGTCTGTAGCAATAAGCAAAAACCGAGTAATTCACCAGTGGAACATCCAGGGTACTCTAGTCGGGTTTTTCTTGGATAATTAGGCTTGTAACATTAGGTGTATAAAATGAATGAAAAGGTCTCAGGCTCAAACATAATTATTGGGTCAAAGGATGATTAATGAAATTAGGATGGCAAATTTTTGGCCCTGGCTAAATAATCAAAGAAGGCCTTCATCATTTCCGATTGGCTAGCATACGACAATTAGCAAGAACTGAGGCAAATTCTATCTCACTAACTAGCATGCAAGTTCACTCGGAAAAGAATAATACAGGCTCAAAAGCTCATATATAATAGTTAATCAGCCAGTCATGTCCCCAAACTTAATGTAAGATCATACATTTAGATTGCTAACTAGCACGCCGAGTAAACAATTTAATTAATGATGAAGAATAGTTATGGACAGGGATCATGATTTAAGCAAAAACCGATTAATTAATATATCCGACTATAGCTTAACGAATCAGCAACTTTTAAATTATGAAGACGGAGTGAAAAAAAAACAATAAGCATACTTTTGTAACTTATAATTAAGAATATTAATTAAAGAATAAGTTGGAAAGAGACTTCCCTTTTTACCTGAGTGGCTGTGGATGGAAAACGCGTAATCGGATTGGGACTCATGGATTTTACTAATACATATGAAAAAAAATGAATAACACAACAAATTAACAGAAAATAAAATTTTCATTACATAATAAAAATAGAAACCAGTTTACTGTTCAGAAAGCAGTTACAATAACATTAAATTAATTACATAGAAAACATCATAAAAACGTGGAACAACTGCTTAAACATTCTGATCTTCACCGTCTTTGTCCTGCTGAGAGGGAATCGTAAATCCAATGGAAGCTAACCACTCATTTCTATCCAGTGGGACTCCCATTTCTGCTGAATGTTCAACCCTCAGTTTCATGGCAATCTTCCTGAGCATCTGATCGTGGTTCAAAACCCGATCATAAATTTCAAGTTGCATCTTCTTCACAACCTGTAATTCCTGTAATACCAAAAGAATGTCAGAAGAGGAAGAAGAAGAACCAGCTCCTATAGATTGCTTGGGACGTTCTGGTTCTGTGGCTTTAAACTTCATAGCACAGTTTTCAACAGCCTTAACACTTTCAACCTCTGGTGATTCATGTTCCTCACTCGCATGAGATACATTCCTTTGAACAAGAGGAGATACATCCCTTTGCTCCTGACTTCGACTAGGTACATGTACAGACGAATCAGATATAGTGATGGTTGCCACTTCTCTTTCATTATCTATTTGTTTCCTTCGCACACTTCCTTCTGCAAAATTTGGTCTAGGTTTCTGCAGAAGTCTTTGTGATCTTCTTTTCATGATTAATGTTAAAATAATGATGATAACCAACCTAAGTAAACAAAAAAATAAGAACAGCAATCCAACAGCAACCAAAAACTATAAGACGCATGGCTTGTGAATAGTGGAAAACAATAACAATGAACAAGAAGATAATAAACATGAACTTACAAATGCACGAAATCAGTGAAAGAAGTGGAAAGGTGATACCTTTCTTAGAAACCAGAAAGTGTCTTTTCGTCTTCAGCCCAAGTTTAGCATAGGTACTGAGGGTTGGAAGCTGAAAGGGTTTCTCTTTTATATTGTTGAATTCAATTTTCAAGAAACGCGTAAATGTGTTCAGCTTTAATTATTACTTTATTATTTATATTACTACTATTACTATTATGTTGTTTATTATTTATTTATTTATATATATATATATATTAGTTTTTTTTTTAGAATACTCAATTACTAGAGGGGTAGAAAATCGAGTAAGAGTGGGATGATACCAATGTGATGCCAAATGGACATAGGAGAATGGAAGATGAATAAATGAACATTGGGGATGAGTAAAGGGTATACTGATCGATGAAAGAGGTGAGTAAATGAAGAAACGAGTGAAAGAAACCGAGTGATCTAGATCTGAGATATGAAGATTGAGTGAATGACAATGAGAGTTTGGTCGAAAAACAAAAATGACAGGAGTGGAAAATGGAATGAATGAAATACCGAGTAAATGAAAGGCCGAGTAAACAAAACGAATACAGCGAGGGGCCGAGTGAATGGAGAAACTAGGGGAATGAAAAACGAGATGACAAGAAATTGAGTGACTGGAAATACTGAGTGTGACAATCGCGAATGAAACACGAGTAGATGAAAGAAGGGAAAAACAAGTGGAAGAACATGAAAGAATGAATGAATGAATGGGTGAATAAAAAAAACGAGCGAACGACAGAAGAAGACGATGATAAGCTGAGTGGATAACTGAACAACTTCAGGGGAAACTGACTGAATAAAAATACTGAGTGGAAGAGGTCGGGGAAGGAAGCGGTGAGGGAAACAAGCGAACAAATGGCCGAGTGAACAATATATGTGTGTTACACATACGTGAATGAAAGACAGAGAGAGATGAGTAGAAAAATGAAGGGATAAGAAACTGACTGAAATAAACTGAGTGAATGTAAAACGAGTTAATGAGTGAGTGAGAAAAAGTGAATAAAACACTGACTGAAAAGGTACTGAGTGAATAAATACCGAATGGGTCATAGAATGAGTGAAAGAATGAATGAATAAAGAAAAGTGTATGAGAACCGAGTGTGACAATGAATGGACGAGTGCACAACTGCCGTGAGATACGAGTGAACAGAGAAGTGCGTGGAAGAAAGAACGAATGAGAGTAAGGCTGAGTGAAAGAAAGAACGAGTGGAGGAAACCGAGTGATCTAGCGAGAAACCGAGTGAATGAGGAAATGAGTGAATGAAAAATCGAGTGACAGAAGTGAAAGAGACCAAGATGGTGATGCGAGTAGATAAGTGAAAGTGACCAAATAAATGAAAGACGAGTGGAAGATTGACGAAGTGAATGAAGAATGAGTGAAATAGAGTGACCAAATGAATGAATACCGAGTGGATGAAAAACGAGTGAAAAATAAGGTGAACAACGAAAGTCAGAATGATATGGAGCGACTGAGTGAGAAAAACGAGTGAATACAAGAATGACTGCATAGGGGTTCGAGTGAATCAGAATACCGAATGGATGAAGAAGAAGACGATTGAGTGACAAAATGAGTAGACAAAAGAATGAGTGAATGAAAGGTTGTACGAACAACCAACACATGCAGAGAGATCGGGTGATGAAACCAAGGAAAAACTCAGGTGGATTGAAAGCACGAATGAATGAATCAACGACTGAGAGGAAGAGATAAAATATGGGAATGAGTGACGAGTGAGAGTGGACAACAGAACATATGAAAAGAAGGCCGAGTGACACATAAATGAAAGAAACTGAGTGAGAAGTGAGGAATGAGGGATCCGAGTGATGAAAAGCCGACTGAAATAAGTCACTTTTCACTGTCTGACCCGTTCATTACATCAACGATCAAAAATCCTTCAAAGTCTTCCTCTTATTCGCATCAGAATTTGAAATTTTATTGAAAAATGACGAGTGAAATTCAATCGGGAAGAAGGATTAGAACTAAGTAACAGTTATCTGAGTGCACTATTTTTACTTAAAACTCAGTAATTTCTTGCTTAACTGTGAAACAACACCCAGCAGTGTCTCGCCTAAGCTACACGTGCTTCGCCTGAGCGAAAATAGAAGAATCTAACTCGGATTTCCTTCTTCAACTTTACAACTTTATTCACTAACTTTTTAGTTTTTCTTCTTTTTATTCATTCTGATTCAAAGTTCTAAACAAAACAATCGGAACCTAGGGCTGCCTCCCTAGAGCGCTTCTTTAAGGTCACTAGCTTGACCTTATTGTATCTATGGAGATGGCTTCAGTAACAAGGAGGTTTTCTACCTATCAAACTCTCCTCCAAAGTAGAGATTGAGTCGCTGGCCATTCACCTTGAAAATCCGATCGGTAGTCGGATCTTTCAGTTCGACTGCACCATGAGGAAAAACCTCATTTACAGTAAAAGGCCCGGACCACTTGGATCTAAGTTTTCCAGGGAAGAGTTTCAGTCAGGAATTGAATAACAAAACCTGATCGTCCTTCTGAAACTCTTTCTTATTAATTCGCTTATCATGCCATTTCTTTGTTTTCTCCTTATAAATGGAGGCACTTTGATAAGCGTTGAGTCGGAACTCCTCTAATTCATGGAGTTTCAAAACTCTTTCCTCCTGAGATTGGTCACAGTCCATGTTTAATAGCTTTGTGGCCCACCACGCTTTGTGTTCCAACTCCACAGGGAGATGGCAAGCCTTACCGTACACCAATTGATACGGGGACATGCCAATCGGGGTTTTGAAAGCTGTTCGGTAAGCCCACAATGCATCATCTAATTTTACCGACCAATCTTTTCTGGATTTTCTGACCACTTTTTCTAAAATTCTCTTGATTTCTCTATTTGACAGTTCGACTTGTCCACAAGTCTGTGGATGGTAAGGAGTGGATATCTTATGTAAAACCTCATAGTGACGTATGGCTTTTTCCATTATCTTATTGCAAAAATGTGAACCCCCATCACTAATGATTACTCTCGGAACTCCAATCCTAGAGAAAATATTCTTCTTGATGAACCTAAGCACAACCTGTGCATCATTGGTTCTGGTCAGAATTGCCTCCACCCATTTGGAGACATAGTCCACAGCATCAAGAATATATTCGTTGGAGAGCGACTTAGGGAAGGGTCCCATGAAGTCGATACCCCAAACGTCAAATAATTCCACAATTAGAATATTTGTCAAAGGCATGCCAGCTTTAGCAGAGAGAACTCTACTCCTTTGACATTTATCATACCTTTTGACATATTCTCTAGAATCCTGAAAGATAGTTGGCCAATAAAAACCACTCTGCAACACCTTTGCTGCGGTACGGGAGGCACCATGATGACCTCTGTAATAGGAATCGTTGCAGTGCCACAAGAGCCTTTCTTGCTCGGATTCAGGCACACAGCGCCTGATTACTCCATCTATGCCTATTTTAAACAAAAATGGATCATCCCAAAGAAAAGCCTTACTATCATGAAAGAATTTTTTTCTCATTTGGGATGTCCAACCATCAGGTACCACTAAGGCACTTTTAAAGTTTGCCATGTCAGCGTACCATGGCCCAGTTATAATTGCCATCAACTTTTCATCTGGAAATTCTTCTTTTATTAAGACAGAATCCGACTCAACTTCCAGACGAGACAATTGGTCTGCAACTGAGTTCTCTACTCCTTTTTTATCTCATATTTCTAAGTCAAACTCTTGGAGTAACAGAACCCACCTAATCAGTCTCGGTTTAGACTCTTTTTTAGCTAGTAAATACTTGATTGCCGAGTGGTCTGTATATACGATGACTTTGGCACCAACCAAGTATGCACGAAATTTATCAAATGCATACACCACAGCAAGCATTTCTTTTTCACTCGTGGTGTAATGTATTTGATTTTCATTTAACACTTTACTGGCATAATAGATCACATGAGTTAATTTCCCTTTTTTCTGACCCAGCACAGCTCCGATTGCAAAGTCACTTGCATCACACATCAATTCAAACGGTAAAGACCAGTCGGGTGATGCAAGGATCGGAGCTGAAGTCAAACTTTGTTTCAATTTTTCAAATGCCTTGACACAGTTTTCATTAAATGCAAACACCTGATCTTTCACAAGCAAGTCGGTCAAGGGCTTAGCTATTTTTGAAAAATCTTTTATGAATCTTCTATAGAACCCAGCACATCCTAGAAAACTCCTCACTCCTTTCACGTTGATCGGAGGAGGAAGTTTTTCAATAATTTCAATTTTTGCTCGGTCCACCTGTATGCCCTCAGCAAAGATCCTATGGCCAAGGACTATCCCTTCCTTAACCATAAAATGGCATTTCTCCTAGTTAAGAATGAGATTGGTCTCTTGGCATCTCATCAGCACCTTAGCTAAGTTGCTGAGGCATGTGTCAAAATTGCTCCCAAATACCGAGAAGTCATCCATGAATACTTCAATAAATTTCTCCACCATATCCCCAAAAATTGCCAGCATGCACCTTTGGAAGGTTGCTGGAGCGTTGCACAAGCCGAACGGCATGCGTCTGTATATAAAAATTCCATAGGGACATGTGAAGGCAGTCTTTTCTTGATCCTTCGGGTCAACTACAATTTGGTTATAACCCGAGTACCCATCAAGAAAACAATAGTACTCATGTCCTGATAACCTCTCGAGCATTTGATCAACAAACGGAAGGGGGAAATGGTCTTTCTGAGTAAAGTTATTCAGCCTTCTGTAATCAATGCACATCCTCTAGCCTGTAGTTGGCCGAGTGGCAATGATTTCACCCTGGTCATTTCTTACAGTCGTCATTCCTCCCTTCTTGGGCACCACTTGGACTGGGCTAATCCAAGTGCTGTCCGAGATCGGGTAAATGATTCCCGCATCAAGGAGCTTGACCACTTCCTTTCTCACTGCTTCCTTCATAATGGGGTTCAGTCTGCGTTGTGGCTGTACAACAGGGGAATAGTCATCCTCCATCAGGATTTTGTGCATACAAAAGGATGGACTGATTCCCTTCAAGTCAGAGATGTTCCAGCCAATGGCAGATTCATGAGCCTTTAATACCCCAACTAGTTTACTCTCATCCTCTTCTTTTAAGTCGGCATTAATAATGACAGGATGAGTGTCATTTCCTCTCAGGAAAACATATTTCAGATGAGAAGGTAAAGGTTTTAAATCACATTTTTCTTCCGAAAATTCCTTTCCTTTCTCAGCTTCAGTATTTTCCAAATCATTTTTCTTTTCGAAATCACCTACTTCCAAAACTTCCAGTAGGTCCAGTATTTCCGAGTGAGAGTCAATTGACTCGGTCTCGGAGTCAAAGTCATCCTTAAAAAAAGTTCGTAGAGCCTCTTCCTTAGTTTTTAACAGTAATGGAGTCTGGTAATTTTCAACCTCTTCAATCATTAGGCAATCCATCCGTTCAGTCGAATGTTTCATGGAATTGAAGACATTAAAAATTACTTGCTCCTCCTGAACTCTCAGCATGAGTTTACCCTTTTCTACATCAATCAATGCTCTGCTAGTGGCTAGGAAGGGTCTTCCTAAGATCAAAGGGATCTCTCGGTCAGCTTCCATATCCAACACTATGAAGTCTGCTGGAAAGATAAATTTATCTACTTTTACTAACAAGTCTTCCAGCATCCCTTGGGGATATTTAATGGACCTGTCAGCCAACTGCAAGGACATGCGAGTCGGTTGCAAGTCATTAATTCCCAGTTTTTTCATCAAAGATAGAGGCATCAGGTTTATACTGGCTCCTAGATCACAGAGAGCACTTCCTACATGAATATCCCCTATTGCACACGGTATTGTGAAAGATCCAGGATCCTCTAGCTTTTGGGGAAGTTTCTTTTGAATGATTGCGCTACACTATTGAGTGAGAGTAATCATTTCATCCCCCCTAAGCTTCCTCTTCTTAGACAATAGTTCCTTTAAAAATTTTGCATAGGAAGGCATCTCTTGCAATGCCTCAGCAAAAGGGATATTAATGTGAAGTTTCTTGAAGACCTCTAAGAACCTAGCAAACTTATGCTCCTCTATTTGCTTTTTAAACCTGTGCGGAAATGGAGCATTCCTCAGTTTTTCAGGAGTCAGCTTAGAAGCTTCTTCTAGAATCAGATCAACCTTTTTCTTTTTCTTTTGATGGACTTTATTTCCTTTTTCTTTTTCTGATTCATTTTTATTTTCTACTTCATCTTTATTGTCCTGCTCGGTTTCTTATATTATTTCTTTTTCTTTTTCTGAACTTATTTCTTGACCCGGAGATGGAGAAATAAATTTTCCACTCCTAGTAATTATGGCCTTGCAATGTTCCCTTGGATTTACCTCGGTATCTCCAGGGAAATTGCCTGCTTGCCTCTCAGCTAATTGTTTAGAAAGCTGTCCTACTTGATTTTCTAAATTTCTTATGGATGCTTCCTGATTCTTAAAACTAGCCTGAGTGGCCTGGATAAACTTAGAAAGTACATTCTTGAGTTCGGATTTTTCTTTAACAGGAGGGTGAGAAGGTTGTTGTGGTCTATTTGTGGGCTGACTCGGTGGGATATTCTGATTCAAATGTGGACCTTTCTGCCAGGAAAAATTGGGGTGGCTCCTGTAATTAGGATTGAAGGAATTAGAAGGATAATTCCTTTGATACTGTTGCTGCCCCATATAATTCACTTGCTCAGAAGGCACAACTGGATCACACATTCCATTTTCATGGTCTCCACCATAAAAGTCACAACTGATCATAGAAACTTGACTCGGCTTTTAGAGTTCTGAAATTTGAATGCTTAATTTTTCCAAAGCCTGAGTCATCAGTTTGCTCTGAGCCAGATAAGCATCTTGTGCTTCTAATTCTAATATTCCTCTCCTAGGGACTTGGTTCCTCTCACTAATCAGACATTCATTAGAAGCCATCACATCAATCAGCTCTATAGCTTCTTCTACAATTTTAGTTGTTAATGAGCCTCCAGCCGAGGCATCAATCAAGACTCTAGTAGCTGGCCTGACACCATTATAGAAAATAGTCACCTGCTGTACATCAGAAATCTGATGATGAGGACATCTCCTCAGGCTTTCTTTATACCGATCCCATGCTTCCATCAAGGACTCACCTTCTCTTTGCTGGAAACATGTGATTTCATTGCGCAGCTTTACATATTTAGAAGGAGGGAAGTATTTAATCAAAAATTTCCTTTGCAAATCCTCCTAGGTGGAAATGCTACCTCTTGGTTGACTCTGCAACCAGGCTTTTGCTCGGTCCCTTAGAAAAAATGGAAACAACCTTAGTTGGATTGCTTCATCAGAGACCCCATTCATTTTTACTGTATCACAGATTTGGAGGAAGGTTGCTAAATGCAAATTTGGATCCTCAACCTCACTTCCTCTGAATTGTTCATTTCTTACCAGCTGCAGTAAAGCTGGTTTAAGTTCAAAATTATTAGCTACAATTGGTGGCCTAAGGATGCTAGCCTGCGATCCTTCTTCAGTCGGTCTGGAGTAGTCACCTAGTGTAACTCTCCTCTATTCCATTTCCTGTTGTTCTTTTTGCTTTTTCTCTTTTCTAAGTTTACGTTCTAACAAATCGATGTCAGGATCAAAGAAGAAAGGTTCTCCTCTGCTCCTTGACTGCATACAACAATTGTTAACACAACAAAACAACTCACAGCTATGACTACACAAAATAATAACTACTAAAAAAAATACGTATTGACTGCAAACAGAAATAAAAGCAAATGGTTCAGTCTAGTACCGGTCCAAGGATTGTTGATATTACTCAATAATCCCCGGCAACGGCGCCATTAACATGATGCTGAAATCCCGAGCCATTTATTTGGTGCAAAAATTCTTAGTAAAATAAAATGTGACTCTCTGATGAGGATGTGGTATGGTGATGTGTTTAAGATATTGGAATAAAGAGTTCACTGAGAGAGAATCAAGTTTGTATAATATGAACTCAATGAAATAAATGTGCCAAGTTTAAACACAGAAGTTGTAATATAGTATAGTTGTCGTTCCACTGAGGAGGTGCTAGAATGAAGATCTTAGTTTGAATTGATTAGGCAGAAAGTTTTTGGTTGGATTTGTTATGAATGATATTGAATGAGAAACAGTAAGTAACAAATAACAGAGAATAGCACTTGCAAAAGCTAACAGTAAATGATGTTGGAAAAATTAGTTTTGTAAAACAGGGATTGGCTTCATCACATCTTCACCTCTGTAACCTGCATAAGTCTTCATATAAGTAAATCGAAAAGATAAGTTCTACGTCACAATCAAAGTCATTTGTATCGATCCCTCGACTACAAAATTCATAAGAATGATTTTCAAACCGCTGATCCCTCAGTCACTTTGGAAATCATTCCAGCATTATCGATCGATTGTTTTGATGTTTATTGCGTTAGACGCCATCCCTGGCTACCTACTCACAACAAGTATTTCTTTCAGATTCTACTTTCAAAAGTCACTTCCCAGCATACTTGAGAAAACTTAGAACAAGAAAATAGTGATCAAGTACTTTCAGGCATTAAACACAGAAGGAAATACAGAAACTTATCAAATCTCATTACTCAATAAAAACTTACAACAGCATTACTTCAGTGTTAAATGGATTACAGCCAATCCCATAAGGGAGATTAGTCACTCATGCCTTGCATTTTCACCATCAAAGGAATGAATACAGAAAATGGAAAGTGTGAATGAAAATACAGAGGATGAATCTGATGTATGATGTGTTCTCTTGTGTTCTGTTTACAGCTTGATTTATAGGGGTTTTGGTTCAGCTTCTCTTGCCCACTTGCGTAGAACCCATGCAGCATCTTTCAGAGACTGGTGGAAACAGAAGAAAGTGGATGAGTTTGCATCGCATTATTGGTGAATAAAGAATTAAGAAACCCATGCTGTGTGAGTCACGCTTGAGCTTGATGGTCACGCTCAAGCGTGAAGGGCTCTGATGCTTTTTGATTGTCTTGTGCTTGAGCTTCCTTGACCACGCTTAAGCGTGGTTCCTTTGTTTAGCATATGCTTGATCCTTCGCTTCAAGCTGGGCCTGTTACGCTTTAAGCGAGCTCCTCTATCCCAACAGATGTATTCCACGCTCAAGCCACGCTCAAGCCACGCTCAAGCGGGATCGAGTTTACTCCCAAGCGGCTCCTTCCCACGCTTGAGTGTGAGATGACCCTGATGCTATTCCTTCTTTCAATTCAGTCACGCTTGAGCTCTATGTTGTCACGCTTGAGCGTCAGTCATGCATGAAGTCACGCTTGAGCGAGCTCGGGCTCACGCTCAAAGATGGGATGCCAAAAAAAATCGGATATTTTTATCAGGGTAGCTTTTTGGCTCTTGGCTAACTATGTTTTCAAAATTGCCTTATCACTTCCTTGCTTGTTTCTTAAGAAAAAGGTTTAATTAGAAAATCAGTCAATGCTAATTTAACAAATTCAAATGAGGCTCTCAATGTTTATATTTCTCACTTCTCATCAAGATATAAGGCTTACTTCCTTATTTTAACAGAAAAGGGGTTCAAGTCATGTGAACAGGCAAAAGTACATGCATTCCAGTTCCTTGGTTCTTAATTTAGTCATTTTGCCTAAAAAAAATTAGTGTTATTGCCTAAAAATATTCTGCTGCTTAGAAACTTTTCTTGTTCAAAAAGTAAAATCTTTGGTTGGGTTTTTCCAAAATGGTATAACTGCAAGCATGTAATGGTATATCCAAACAATCAACCAAAAGTATAAAAATTTTAAAAATTTTCAAAGTATGCTGCAGTAATGTTAGACAAAACTAACTTAAAGTAAACTAAAGCAATAAAAACTAAAGCAGTAAACTCATCACTCATCCTTAGAAGAGTCATCCTCTGTCTCATGTTTCGTTGCTATAGGCCCTTGTGAGGAGGGTCCTGGTCTAGCCTATGAAGTCTCACCCCTCCTAAGAAAGAAGGCCTGTCCCCAGGCTAAACAATATGGGATGCAAACTTACTTTCGGATAATGAGTGGGATGAATTTGATGAGCTGCCTGAAAAATAAAAGAAAAATTCAATCTTAGGATAAAATTTACTTAAAATAAAATCAACAGGATGAAAAGAAAACATAAAAGATTGGGTTGCCTCCCAATAAGCGCTTGTTTAATGTCATTAGCTTAACGCCTGATAGATTTTTCAATATGGATCATGGAGTTGGTGGATGAGAGTGTTGAGTTTTTCCACCTCCTTGCCTAAGTCAGGCCTTGGCTTTCTTCCTTTCTGTTTTTCAAGTACACCTTCAATAGCAAAATCAGTTTGTTCTTTTTGCACTCGAATTTTTACTTTTCTGTCATCCACATCTATGATGACTTTGGCCACTTTCAAGAATGGTCTCCCTAGTATTAGAGGAACTTCAGAATCTTCCTCCATATCTATGACAACAAAGTTCTCATGAAATTCAAATTTATCAACTTTGACCTCAATATTTTCAGCAATACCATAAGGGGTTTTTATTGATTGATCTGCCATTTTTAAAGTCATGTTTGTTGGCTTTACTGAAAAATCCCCTATACTTTTAAGTGTGGATAATGGCATCAAATTTACACTAGCACCAAGATCTAATAAAGCTTTACTTTTTGAAAGATTTCCAATAGTAACGGGAATAGAAAAACTCCCTGGATCTTTGGTGTTATAAGGTACTGCTTCAGGTGTGATAGCATCATGTCCATCTTCTTCCTCAGTTATTTCCTCAGTCAGTGTGGTTACAGCCTTGCAATGCTCTATTGGGTTTGTTTCAGTGTTTGCTCCATACTGAGGCTTCTGTTTCTCAGCAAGTTGTTGGGCTAGTTATCCCAATTGTGTTTCCAAGTTCCTAAGTGATGCCTCATTGTTCTTTTGATTTGCTAAAGAAGTTTGCATAAATTTTTCCAAGGTGTCCTCTAATCTAGAAGTTCTCTCCACCAAAGAAGGACCATTATTTTGATATGGTTTATTTGAAGAGCTGGGCTCTTGCTTCCATCCTTGGTTTTGGTTACTTCTCCATCCCTGAAACGGTTGGTTAGAAAAATTTGAATTGAAATTACCAGACCATCCTTGGTTGTTCATGAAGTACACAGTTGCTTCTTGTGAGCCACAGTTTTCATTGAGATGATCTCCTCCACAAAAGTTACATGTGACAGGCATTTGTTGTTGCCCTGGTTGTGATGATTGTACTACATGTAATTGTTGTGGAAGATTGGATATCTTTTTGGTCAATGCCTCTAATTGTTGGGTCAGAATTTTGTTTTGTGCTAAAATGGCATCTGTGGTGTTTAAGTCAAGGACTCCTTTCTTTTGAACTTGCTGACGATCATGTTGAGCTTGGTAGTCTGTTGAGGATAAAGCTTCTATTATCCTTGTGGCTTGGTCAGCATCCACTGTCATCATTGTTCCTCCTGCTGCTGCATCTAAAATCATTTTAGTGTCAGCCCTTAAACCACTGTAAAAAATATTAAGTTGTGCAATATCTTCAAGTCCATGGTTTGGACATTTTCTGAGCAGTGATTTAAAGCGTTCCCATGCCTCACAAAAAGGTTCATCTTGGCCTTGTCTAAATGTTGTAATATCTGATTTGGCCTTGATGAATCTAGATGGAGGAAAGAACCTTTGTAGAAATTTTTCTTCAACTATGTTCCAGCTATTCAAACTTTGATTTGGATGAGATTGTAACCACTCCTTTGCTTTTCCTGCTAAAGAGAAAGGAAATAGTCTTAAATATGCAGCATCAATAACATCTTGGTCAAATCCCATGGTTCCAACCAATTCATAGAATGTGGCCAAGTGAGTGTACGGATCTTCACTGGACATTCCATGGAATTGATGTGAACTAATCAAACTCAGAAATGCTGGTTTCATTTCTAGTGCTCTGACAGTGTTTGGAATTGCAATGCTTGAGAAATGTCTTGGCCCTTGCTGTAAAGCATAGTCTCCAAGTGTTCTCCTTGGTGGATTTTGATTATTGTTGTTGTCATCCATTGTATCAGAGGAAGTTTGTCCTACGTGGAAGTTCTGCTTGGCTTTCTTGATTTTCTTGAGGAACCTGTCTATCTCAGGATCAAATGCAAGTTGTTCTTTTGTACCCTGTCCTCTCAAGATCATAAATCAAGAACTCACAGTAGCAAGGTTACTAAAAAAAATAAAAACAAATTGCAAACAAATTTATTTACACTGTCTTGTCAATTCAATGCTAAAGATATTCAAACTTAAATCACCTCCCCGGCAACGGCGCCAAAACTTGATGAGGATATGGTATGGTGATGTGTTTGAGATATTGGAATGAAGAGTTCACTGAGAGAGAATCAAGTTTGTATAATATGAACTTAATGAAATGAATGTGCCAAGTTTAAACACAGAATTTGTAATATAGTATAGTTGTCGTTCCATTGAGGAGGTGCTAGAATGAAGATCTTGGTTTGAATTGATTAGGCAGAAAGTTTTTGGTTGGATTTGTTATGAATGATATTGAATGAGAAACAGTAAGTAACAAATAACAGAGAATAGCACTTGCAAAAGATAACAGTAAATGATGTTGGAAAAATCAGTTTTGTAAAACAGGGATTGGCTTCATCACATCTTCACCTCTGTAAGCTGCATAAGTCTTCATATAAGTAAATCAAAAAGATAAGTTCTACGTCATAATCAAAGTCATTTGTATCGATCCCTCGACTACAAAATTCATAAGAATGATTTTCAAACCGCTGATCCCTCAGTCACTTTGGAAATCATTCCAGCATTATCGATCGATTGTTTTGACGTTTATTGCGTTAGACGCCATCCCTGGCTACCTACTCACAACAAGTATTTCTTTCAGATTCTGCTTTCAAAAGTCACTTCCCAGCATACTTGAGAAAACTTAGAACAAGAAAATAGTGATCAAGTACTTTCAGGCATTAAACGCAGAAGGAAATACAGAAACTTATCAAATCTCATTACTCAATAAAAACTTACAACAGCATTACTTCAGTGTTGAATGGATTATAGCCAATCCCATAAGGGAGATTAGTTACTCATGCCTTGCATTTTCACCATCAAAGGAATGAATACAGAAAATGGAAAGTGTGAATGAAAATACAGAGGATGAATCTGATGTATGATGTGTTCTCTTGTGTTCTGTTTGCAGCTTGATTTATAGGGGTTTTGGTTCAGCTTCTCTTGCCCACTTGCATAGAACCTATGCAACATCTTTCAGAGACTGGTGGTAACAGAAGAAAGTGGATGAGTTTGTATCGCATTATTGGTGAATAAAGAATTAAGAAACCCATGCTGTGTGAGTCACGCTTGAGCTTGATGGTCACGCTCAAGCGTGAAGGGCTCTGATGCTTTTTGATTGTCTTGCGCTTGAGCTTCCTTGACCACGCTTAAGCGTGGTTCCTTTGTTTAGCATATGCTTGATCTTTCGCTTCAAGCTGGGCCTGTTACGCTTTAAGCGAGCTCCTCTATCCCAACAGATGTATTCCACGCTCAAGCCACACTCAAGCCACGCTCAAGCGGGATCGAGTTTACGCCCAAGCGGCTCCTTCCCACGCTTGAGCGTGAGATGGCCCTGATGCTATTCCTTCTTTTAATTCAGTCACGCTTGAGCTCCATGTTGTCACGCTTGAGCGTCAGTCATGCATGAAGTCACGCTTGAGCGTGAGCCCATTATTTCACTTGGGCGCATGGACAACGTAAGCTTTTGTTTCCTGCACGCTCAGGCGTGTAGTGTACCACGCTCAAGTGTCCTTGCTTGATGCTCTTTGTTTCTTCAAGGCTTTTGACAATTTGTTTACTGATTTTCAAATTTCAAGCTTCTTTTCTTAATACTCTCTTTATAATCAAAATCATGCTCAATTATTTATCAATTTTGTTAAGTTATTCAGAAAATGGGTCTAATTGAGTCATGAATTTAATCATAAAATAAGCACTCATCACTCTCAGATTTACACTTATGGCAAGCACACTAGTCGTTAAAATTGTAGTGTATTTGATCGTCCCACAGGGATTGTGGTAAGTACCTCAATCTAGGACTAGTACAAGTTGAACCAACAGAAAATACATGAAGTTCATTCGGTTTTTATGGTTTTATTATTTTATAGTTGTTTTTGGTATTTTCAGAAACAGAGTTTAGATGAATGTGGAAAGTGATTAAAAGAAAACAGGTCACGATTGCTTCGGCTCACAATCTCCTCAAGAAACATGCAATTAAGTATAATCGAACTTCACAATCTAGAGGACATTCCGCTTGTGGTTATTCCCTAATTCCTTAGGTGAAAAATACTAATCCTTAAGCAATGAACCTTAATCCCTTAAGTGATCGATTAACCTAAGAATCTAATGCGAAATTGGAGGTTGAACTCTAACTATTCACCTAAATTGATTAGGCCTGAACTAGTTAGAAAGCTGGAAGTTACCTAAGCTTCAACCATGATTCCTCACTGGCGAAGTTCTTCATCGATTCTGGATTTGTCAATCCAGCGATTCTGCTCCACTCCTCAGCTTGTTTGCCTCAGGATCTAGAAGTCGATCTACTCGCTCACAGCTTCAAGACTTCATTGCTCACCTTCACAATCCCAACCTTAGGGGATTAGAACTCCATCGACGTTGGATTCATCGAAGGAATACAGAGAGACATGGATGGGAGAGTTTAGAGAGATGAAAATGTAGTGAGAGAATGGAAAATGAAGTGTATTATGTTGTACGCTGTTCTGTTCTTCTCTACAGAGTATGTACATGAATATATATAGGCATCTAACTAAACTAACTAACTTAACTAATATCTAAAAACTGAGTTCTTAATTAAACTAAACTAATTAATTGACTAATTACAGAATAATTAACTAATCACAGCTCAGCTCGTAGCAGATTCCAGTTCATCATTAGCTAATGTACAGCTTAGCACCAGCTAATTGACAGCTCACTTCTTAAGTTACTTAAGGTTGCAGTAGTAGAGAAGAAGGCAATGGAAGCGGAACAGTACTGCACCAAGTGTGTTATTGGAGGGAAGGAACAATGTTTAAATTACTGCCTTTATGCTTCTGCTAAGTTTTCGCTTGAGCGGATTAAACTTCGCTTGGGCGAGTCCGGATTAACACTGCAGTGTTTCTTTCTCGCTTAGGCGTTATGGCAAAACTTGGCGAAGACGGTCTCTTAAAGTTATGCTTGAGTGAGTCCGGATTTCACTAGGACAGATTAAATAATGAATAAGCACATCGGTTTCTCATGTAGCATTCCGATCTTCTTCTCTTTTGGAGCCAGTGTCTTGGAAGTGTTCTTAAGTTAGCTTACTTGAAGTCTCGCTTGGTCAGTATTTGGGCTCTTTTCAGTCGGATTCAGGATGTCTCGCTTGGATTTATCAATTCCTGGTCAGATTTATAGGATTTCACTCGGAATTTTCTTGTTATCTCGAGTCCGCCCTGTTCCTGCACCAATAAACAGCTACTTGCCTAGCAATTATACGCTGGCTGCTTAGTGAATTTATCAATACTTCAAAATTCCTTATCTAATTAATATTTTCAATCGGTTTCTTACATAAATAGCATACTTTTGAAACAAATAACTAAAACATGAATTATTAACAAATTATTAAATAATAATATCAAAACTAGACAATACTTAGTAAATTATGTTAAATAAACAGTGGAATAATTAAGTCTTTTCAAGACTTATCAATGATTTATTGAACGGGTGAATAAAAATGGGAAGAAGAAGAAGAAAAACTGAGTGGATAAAAGAACAACGATAGAGGAAACTGAGTGCTGGAATTACTGAGTGAACGCAAAAGAAAAACGGAAGACACAGCATTCATGAAATAATGAGTGAATCAAAATCTGGTGAAAAAGTGACGAATAGAAGAATGAATGACCGAGTAAATGGAAAGCGAGTGAAATAGAGTGACCGAATGAATGAAAGCTGAGTGGGATAGATGAGTACAAGTTATACCAAGTGGATGAAAAACCGAATGAAAACAAGACTGACAAGAAAATATACTAAGTGAATAGGAGACTAATGGAGACAAAACTGATTGTGATGAGTGAGGAATCCGAGTGATAAAAGGCCGACTGGAATAAGTCGCCCTTCACCATCTGACCCGTTTATTAAATCAACGATCAGAAATCCTTTATTAAAGTCTTCCTTTTTATTCGCATCAAAAATTGGAATTTTATTGAAAAATGACGAGTGAAGTTCAGTCGGGAAGAAGGGTTAAGAATAAGTAACAGTTATCTGAGTGTACTATTCTTACTCAAACTCAGTAAATTTTTGCTTAAGTACGAAACAACAATCAGCAGCGTCTCGCCTAAGCTACAAGTGCTTCGCCTGAGCGAGATAGAAGAATCAAGCTCAGACTTCCTTCTTCAAACTTCACAAACTTTATTCACTAAATTTTTAGTTTTCTTTTTATTCATTTTGACTCAAAGTTTAAAACAAAACAATCGGAACATAGGGCTGCCTCCCTATAATTCACTTGCTCGGAAGGCACATTTGGATCACACAATCCATTCTCATGGTCTCCACCATAAAAATCACAACTGATCATAGAAACTTGACTCGGTTTTTGGAGCTCTGAAATTTGTATGCTTAGTTTCTCCAAAGCCTGAGTCATCAGTTTACTCTGAGCCAGATAAGCATCTTGTGCTTCTAATTCTAATATCCCTCTCTTAGGGACTTGGCTCCTCTCACTAATCAAACATTCATTAGAAGCCATAATGTCAATCAGCTCTATGGCTTCTTCTACAGTTTTTGTTGTTAATAAACCTCCAATTGAGGTATCAATCAGGACCCTGGTAGCTGGCCTGACAGCATTGTAGAAAATAGTTACCTGTTGCACATTAGAAATCTGATGATGAGGACATCTCCTCAAACTCTCTTTATACCGATCCCATGCTTCCATCAAAGACTCACCTTCTTTTTATTGGAAACATGTGATTTCATTACGCAACTTTGCATATTTAGAGGGAGGAAAATATTTAATCAAAAATTTTCATTGCAAGTCCTCCCAAGTTGAAATACTGCCTCTCGGTTGACTCTACAACCAGGCTTTTGCTCGGTCCCTTACAGAAAACAGAAACAATCTCAGTCAGATTGCCTCGTCAGGGACTCCACTCATTTTTACTATGTCACAGATTTGGAGGAAGGTTGCTAGATGCAAATTTGGATCCTCAACCTCACTTCCTCTGAACTATTCATTTCTTACCAACTGCAGTAAAGCTGGTTTAAGTTCGAAATTATTTGCTGAAATTGGTGGCCTAAGGATGCTAGATTGCGATCCTTCTTTAGTCGGCCTGGAGTAGTCACCTAATGTAACTCTCCTCTGTTCTATTTCTTTTTCTTCTTTTTGCTTTTTCTTTTTTCTTAGTCTATATTCTAACAAGTCTATGTCAGGATCAAAGAAGAAAGGCTCTCCTCTGCTCCTTGACTACATACAACAACACAAAAGAACAATTCACAGCTACGACTAAATCTATACGAAAATAACAAACTACTACTACTAAACACAAAAGTGAAACTACGTATTAAATGCGAACAAAAGTAAAACGGTTCAGTCTAGTACCGATCGAAGGATTGTTGATATTACTCAACAATCTTGGCAACGGCGCCATTAACTTGATGCTAAAATCCCGAGCCATTAACTTGGTGGTGAAAATCTTAGTAAAACAAAATATGACTCTCGGATTTATACTTATGGCAAGCGAACCAGTCGTTAAAATTGTAGAATATTTGATCGTCCCACAGGGATTGTGGTAAGTACCTCAATCTTGGACTAGTACAAGCTGAACCAACACAAAATACAGGTAGTTCATTCGGTTTTTATAATTTTAATGTTTTCTAGTTGTTTTTGTATTTTCAGAAACAGAGTTAAGGTGAAATGTGAAAAGTGATTTAAAAAAAAACACAGGTCAGGATTGCTTTGGCTCACAATTTCCTCAAGAAACATGCAATTGAAGTATAATCGAACTTCACAATCTAGAGGACAATCCGCTTGTGGTTATTCCCTAATTCCTTAGGTGAAAAACACTAATCCTCAAGCAATGAACCTTAATTCCTTAAGTGCTCAATTAACCTAAGAATCTAATGTGAAATTGGAGGTTGAACTCTAACTATTCACCTAAATTGATTAGGCCTGAACTAGTTAGAAAGCTGAAAGTTACCTAAGCTTCAACCATGATTCCTCACTAGCGAAGTTCTTCATCAGTTCTGGATTTGTCAATCCAGCAATTCTGCTCCACTCCTCAGCTTGTTCGCCTCAGGATCTAGAAGTCGAACTTCTTGCTCACAGCTTCAAGACTCCATTGCTAACCTTCGCAATCCCAACCTTAGGGATTTAGAACTCCATTGACTTCGGTTCCATCCAAGGATTGTGGAACGTCATGGAGGAGAGGATTTAGAGAGAGAAAAATGTGTAGTGAGATGTTCAAAGTGTTTAATGAATGTTGTTCTCTGTTCTGTTATGTCGTGTCCGTCTATCTTTACAGAATATGTACAACCTATATATATGTTTCTACCTAACTAACTAACTTAACTGATAACTTAGAAAACTTAAGTTAACGTCTAAAACTAACTAATTACATAGCTTACAGAATAATTAACTAATTACAGATCAGCTCCTAAGAGATTCCAGCTCATCCTTAGCTAGTCATAGCACAGCGCCAGCTAATAACAGCTCACTACTTAAGTTACTAAGGGTGCATCAGTAGAGGAGAAGGCAATAGAAGCAGAAACAGCACTGCTCCGAGTATGTTGTTGGAGGAAAGGAATATTGTTTCCTCTACGCTTCAGCAACTGGGTTCTCGCTTGAACGGGTTAAACTCTCGCTTGAGCGAGCTCGAGATTGCACTGCAGTGTTGCTTTCTCGCTTAAGCGTTATTGCGAAGCTTGGGCGAGTTCGGCTCTTGCTAGAGCGGATTGGTAAATGAATCAGCGTTCTAAAGTTGACGCTCGGGTTCTCATGTAGTATCCGGTTCCCTGTTCTCTTTTGGAGTCGGTCTCTTGGGAGTCTTTCTAAGTCCGGCTTTTGTTAATTCCTTTTGGTCAACCCTTTGAAGTCTCGCCTAGTCGGTCTTGTGGACTCCTTTCAGTCGGATTTACGAATTCTCACTCGGATTTGTCCTCTTCTCTCGAGTACGCCCTGTTCCTGCACCAAAAATCAACTAATTGCCTAGCATTTGTATGCTGGCTGCTTATTAAATAATAAATATTAATAAACTCTTAATTTATTAATGTTTTTAACCATTTTCTTATATAAATAAAACACTTTTGCAATATTTACATAATTTATAAATTATTATCAATTAATTGAATAATAAGGCTAAACTAATCACTTAAACAACAAATTAATTCCAATAAAAGGCCGAATAATTAAGTCTTTTCAAGACTTATCAATATTTGATTTCACTGCTTTAGAAAACAAACGAGGGGTTTGTTATGCCCGTAACAAGTGCCTTATTACACAACATATTTCATGGATTTGAAACCATGCTCTTGTTTATATATATGTAGGTGGAAAATAACATTTAAATAATATTAATGAACTCCTACATTAATAAGTGGTTCCTATTTTTCTGACCATATATTTATGGTAGCAAGATCATACATTTTTTTGTCTTATTAGTCAGATTGAACAACATATGCCATGTTTCTTCCTGTTGTTTACTGTGTTGTGAGGTTTTAGTTTTACTTTTGGTTAGTAGGTTGTTTTTAATAGAGTGATTTAGTGTCAGGCATGAGTGTAACTTTAATATCTGTAATTTTGAGTATTCATAAACATGCAAAATTTAAGTAATACACATAAAACAAGATACAATGTAGAGGTGGTGCAAAAGGGCTTGAAAGTGTTTGATTAGATATACCTATATCCATTAAAACCTAACGGGATGAAGAGTGTTTTGGTTCTAACCTGAATAACAAAGACTTAGGTAGAAATTTATTGCTGAATTTGAATATGACATGAAATGAGACAAAGAAAATAAACTTTTTCTCTAGCCAACCCAAATTTATATTTTTTATAGACACTACTTTTGTTGCCCTTGAAGTAAAACCTTCTTGGTATCCTGACACTGGTGCTATAAATCACCTCACATATGATCTAAACAATTTAATGTCACATTCTGAATGATAAGGTTCAAGTTAGATATTTTTAAATGGAAAATTTTCACTTCATCATTGTTAACCATTCCCTTGAAAAGTTACATTTCACTTATATAATGTTATTGCTGTTGTTGTTGGTTGCTTGTATATAATGTTATTTCTGTCTATTGTATGTATGTGGTTTTCAATCTTGCAGACTCGTAGGCTCATACTAGTTAACTAGTTAACTAGTATGAAAGTTGTTGTGCATATGAGTGAACCGTAGTTCCCCGTTTGAGATTCGACACAAATGGTCATTAAATTAATTAATGTCATCGTTTGTGTTGAATCTTGAATTGTCTGTTTGGACAGTTTGGGATGAACAATTATTTTTTATACATCATTGTTAGTATGTACAAGTTAGGAGTTATTTTAAAATTTGATAAACTTTCGGTAACTTACATTTTGTGTTGTTCTCTGGGTGCATATTTGGTTGTGGTTGAATTTGATTTGACCACTCTTATTTTGTGTACTTAGAGACCAATGCGAAATACTGCCGAAATTTGATCAAATTTTAAAATAACTCCTAACCTGTATATATGAATGACGTATAAAAACAATTATCATCCTGAATGGGTATAGGACCGCCACCTTTGAAGAAAAAGTGAGGTTGATCATAGCACCTTGTAAACAGTTGGCATGGATCGGAGTTGGATAATTGCATCACGCCTAAGTCTAGAGTACGAGGGGGGAGTTGAATCATTTATAGAATTCGTAGTGAGGAATGCAGTAGAGGTGAATGGAAAGTATTTTTGCCCTTGTGTTAAATGCTTGAACCTGCGTCGGGTAGACTTGGAAGAGGTGCGAGAACATCTACTGTGTGACGGTTTTCTGTGTAGTTATACGCGTTGGATATGGCATGGTGAAGATGTGGTGGTGCCAAGTAACAGCTCTCAAACTGAAAATTGAAGCTCGATGCATGACACCGATGTCGACATGGATGACCAACTCGAGGATATGATCCGTGATGTGGGGGTAGAAGGTTTTAAGAAAGCTCATGTATATACGACTCTATGCGAGGACTCTGAGTAGCCGTTGTATCCAAACTGCATCAATTTCACAAGGTTATCAGCAGTTTTACGATTGTTTAATTTAAAGGCCATAAACGGGTGGACGGATAAAAGTTTCACTAAAAAAAATTTAATTTTATAATTTTTATGAAGTTGTTGAAAGAAATGCTCCCAGCTGGAAACACCTTGCCGAACCACAACTATGAGGCCAAAAAGGTATTGTGTCCTATGGGTTTAGAGTATGAGAAAATACATGCATGCCCAAATGATTGTGTATTATTCCGGGGTGAGTTAGAAATGTTGCATCAATGTCCTAGGTGTGGGGTGTCACGGTATAAGAAGAAAGAGGCGGATTCTGATGAGGTATGCACTAAAGGGTCTCCTGCAAAGGTGTTGTGGTATCTGCCTATAGTTCCAAGACTAAAGCACCTGTTTGCCGATGCAGATGATGTAAAACTTATGAGATGACATGCTAATGAAAGGGTTGTTAATGGACTACTTAGGCATCCGGCCGATGGATCGCAATGGAAGAAAATGGATACGATTTTTCTGGAATTCGCCCATGAACCAAGAAATGTTAGGCTTGCACTAGCCATAGACGGCATGAACCCGTTTGGGAAGCTGAGCACAAACCATAGTTTGTGGCCTGTTTTGTTGTTTGTTTACAACTTGCCGCCATGGTTGTGCATGAAGCAAAAATATGTCATGTTATCGATGATGATTTTTGGTCCACGACAACCAGGCAACGACATTGATGTATATTTAACTCCATTGGTTGAAGACCTCAAAAGGTTGTGGGAAGATGGGGTTGATATGTTTGATGGGTTTACCGGGCAGTCATTTAAATTGCGTGCCATGCTCTTTTGCATAATCAATGACTTTCCAGCGTATGGTAACTTATCCGGGTACAGCGTGAAGGGTCATAAAGCTTGTCTAGTATGTGAGGAGGGGACTAGTTCTGTGCGGTTGCACCATGGTAGGAAAAGTGTTTATCTTCAACATTGAAGGTTTCTTAAAGTGAATTATCCGTTTCGGAGGTTGAAGAAGTCATTTAACGGTGCCCAAGACTTTGAAATGGCTCCTCTACCACTATCTGGTCGCCAGACATATGAAAAGATGAAAGACGTCAACGTGCAGTTTGGTAAGTGTGAAAAACAGCACTCGACACAAAACAACTGGAAGAAAAAGTCAGTGTTTTTTGACCTGCCATATTGGAGGGAGCTTGATGTAAGACACTGCATTGATGTAATGCATGTGGAGAAAAACGTGTGCGACAGTTTGGTTGGTACACTCTTAAACATACCCGAGAAGACTAAGCATGGCCTAAACTCGCGTATGGACTTGGAGTTGATGGGTATACGTCAGGATTTGCATCCACAATCAAAGGGCAAAAGAACATATTTGCCCCCAGCATGTCATACGTTGTCCAGAAAAGAAAAGCAAAGTCTGTGTGAATCGTTACGAAGTGTGAAAGTTCTGTCTGGTTATGGCTCCAACATCAACTCTTGTGTTTCTGTGAAAGATTTGAAGTTAGTTGGGTTAAAGTCTTACGATTGTCATATGTTGATGCAACAGTTTCTGCCTATCGCTATTCGTGACATTCTTCCTAAAAATGTGAGAAATGTCATAACAAGGTTGTGTATGTTTTTCAATGCCATATGTTGCAAGGTAATCGTGCCCGGCGAGTTGGATATGTTGGAACAGGAAGCATCATTTATATTATGTCAACTTGAAATGTATTTCCCGCCCTCTTTTTTTGACATAATGGTCCACCTAATCATCCATTTGGTGAGAGAGGTTCGTTTGTGTGGTCCAGTGTTCTTACGGTGGATGTATCCCGTTGAGTGATATATAAAGATATTGAAAGGGTATATAAAGAACCAATGTCGTCCCAAAGCTTCAATTGTGGAAAGATATATTGCAGAGGAAGCAATTGAGTTTTGCACTGAATACATGTCACATGCTGCAAGCATTGGTATTCCAACGACTCGTCATGAAGGGAGATTGGATGGGAAAGGAACGATTGGAAAAAAAAATCAAGGGCATGCCACGTGATGATGTCCGTCAGGCACACTTGTATATTTTAAACAACACGGATGACGTGTAACCATATCTAGCCACTCACAAGGAGCTAGTCAAGAAAACCAACCCTAAAATGACTGAAAAGTTGTTGTTGAATGAACACAACAAGAGTTTCATGCAGTGGTTCCAAAAGACCGTTCTGAAAGATGCATCTACTTCCTCGACATTACATTGACTAGCACAGGGCCCGAACTTTGATGTCCTCACCTTTTATGGGTATGACATAAACAACTATTCATTTTATACAAGGACACAGGATGAAAAGAGTACAAATCAAAACAGTGGAGTGATGGTTATGGCTCAGTCAATGCATTTCTCTACTTCAAAGGACAACAACCCTGTATTGGTCGAGTCATGCTACTTTGGTGTGATTGAAGATATATGGGAAGTCGATTACGGTCCCTTCACCGTTCCTGTGTTTAAATGCAAATGGGTTGACAATAAGAACGGTGTCAAAACTAATGATTCAGGAGTTACATTGGTGGACCTCAACAAGATAGGGCAAAAGGACAAACTATTCATAATGGCAACGCAGGTGAAGCAAGTTTTTTATGTTGTTGACCCAGCTGACAAACGGTGGTCAATTGTTATCCAAGGTAGACACATTGGAGACCCTAATCTTGATATTGTGGAAATTCCATCGACTACAACATGTATTCCAACATCTATCGTGGAACATGACATAGATGATGTAGTTGCCAGTCGTCATGACCATCATGAAGGCTTGTGGGAAAATATTTCATCTTCATAGGGTATTAATCATGTTAACGAATCATTGAATTACATGCATGTTATATTAATTATTCATTGTATTAAATGTTATATTAAATATTTGACAGTTGTGTTTCCTTTTTTGGACAGATACTCATGGCTGATCAGGATGGACGATCTAGGTCTGACTTACAGGTGACTGATTCATCTACTCGGAGGAGTAGAGGTGTTACCTGGATGGCAGACGTTGCACTTAGGCGACACCAGGGAGAGAGGTTACCTGTGACATGGATGTCAACACTGGTAGATTTGGAGGACCAAATGCCATGAAGTTTAGCAGTTATTTGGGAGTCTTGGCTCGGTTGAAGGTGTCCATCATTATCCCCGACTGGGATAATGTCGAGGAGGTGGTGAAGAACCAGCTATGGAGTGATGTTCTGGTAACTGTGATATTATTTAAGTTTTATTTTAGTGTATTATTTCATGTAATTTATAATAAGGACTCCTTTATGGACTAACTCCTTTCATGTAGGATTCTTTTGACATACCATCTCCTGACATAGCGAGGAGGAAGGTCCTCGGTATTATGGTTGAGCGATGGAGGTCGTTCAAATCCATACTCACCACGAGGTATATTTGGACTTTAAATTCTTAATCAACGCTTTACCAAATTGAACCAATCCTTAGTTTAAATGTACCTGAATTGTAGGTATGTATTCAGGGACGACCAAGGAAAGTTCCCTGGAGAGAAATATCCATTCATTAATCAGGCGACTTGGGATGCTTTCGTTGCAAATACGCATTATTTCCAGTTTCAAGTACATTGGTTTTTAAATGATTAAATTATGTATAATTTAAATGGCTAACTCTGAATATTTTTCTTTCTTGTTGTAGGAGGTCAGAAAGAAAGCCCGGGAGACTAGGAAGCTGAATGACTGCCCCCAGACACTGTCACGTGGGGGTTACCATAGGTTGAAGTAGTGGCTAGCACAGGAGAGGCTGAGTCAGTGTCAGACTAGTCAGACTGACACTGGTATTGTGGATCCCCATTCCCCACCTACACGCCACGACAAATGGAAGCGGGCTAGGATCAAGAAGAATGGGGAATACACTTCCTCACAAGCTCAGGAGGTCGCCTCACGGATAGTAAATATTCCCCTTGTATCAGTGTCTTTTTTTTGGTATTACGTGAAGGAAGTGAATACTAACTTGTTTGGTTTCAGGATTCCTTGGTTGAGCAATCAACCTAAGGGTCTTTCGTAGCCCATGGTAGGCAGGATATTTTGACTACCGCCATCGGCAGGCCAGAGCACCCAGGAAGAGTGCGTGCTGTTGGTCGAGGTGTATGTAAGTTGGAAATAACTGTATCATTTCATTTTGTTATCTGTTAAACAATTATTGGCTAATCATTCACATTTCACAGGCCTCCACAGCTATTACGGTGCTCCCGACCCTACCCCCTCCCTTGAGAAAATGGTGGAGTAGAAGGTGGCTGTTGTGAAGGCTGAGTATCAGGAGGAGATATCTAGGCTCCACCAGGAGATGGCCCGATTCAGGGAGGAGATAAAGGCCTTACTCAGCCACCACCAGGAGACTACTACACCAGCTAGCGACCCACAAGTTAGATTCTCTATTTAATTTCCTTGGTTTTATTGTTTGTAATCACTTTATTTCATTGTTGAATAACTTCTGCTTGATGTGTAAATATGTAGGTATGGAAGGTTAGCACTAAGGGGTCGTGCGCTGCGGCTGACCCTAACGATGATGTGGTCGAGCCACCAGACACCCGTCAATGTGACCTGTGGTTGACGGGTCAGAGGAGCTAGTTGCCACTGGCATGGTCTACAACTTAGGCCCTGTGGTTCACCATCATACATTACCTGATGGTATGTCCAGGGTCTCTGTTGTGCTCATCCTCAAGGAGGATGCTGCTGTGCCAGTGGCAACTCCAGAGGTGAAGACTGTTGGTCAGGTGGTGGGCCACTTTCTGATATGGCCCAACAGACTTCTACAGATTGCCCCTGGACAGGTAAAAACCTTACACTAACTAATTTTGTTATATTGTCAGTTATGGTACAAACTGTGATGGTTGTCAATTGTTCAACAGGAACAGGCATTGAAGAGGCCAGACCCGGTCGACAATCCCATCCGGATGCTATAGCGCATCGAGTATGAGCAAGGAGATGAGACTGTTCAGGTCCCATGGGAGCCACTGCTGTTCGGCCGTCCAAGTACAGTACCATTTTACATTACACATTCTGACATGTGTGAGATTATTTCAGGGACGTCGATGCTGAACATCTCCATCATTCAGCTGTGGGAGCTGTAAGTATATCATTTTTTGTCCAATTTTTTCATTATACAAGTTATTTGTCGCTAACCATGTCTCAACTTGTTTAGGTTTCTGACAAAACTTTGTGTGGACTTGGGTTTCCAAGGAACTTATGGTTTCTTAGAGCCCTCTCTCATACAGAAGCAAGCAAACACCACGCAGGACACTCAGGCATACATCCAGAATTGGATGTTTAAGTCTGGGAAGATGATAAGTCTTGAAAAGACTTAATTATTTCACCTTTTATTTAACATAATTCATTAATTATTGTTTAGTTTGGTGTCATTATTTAATAAATAGTTAACAATTCGTATTTTATTTATTTATTCTAAAAGTGCTTTATTTATGTAAGAAAATGATTAAAAACAGTAATTGGTTAAGAGTTTATGATTATTTATAATTTCACTAAGCAACCAGCGTATAAATGCTAGGTAGTTATATGTTTATTGGTGCAGGAACAGGTCACGCTCAAGCAGAAAAGAAAAAGAAGGAAAATCCGAGTGAAATTCTAAAAAGTCGAGTGAGATTTCACAAATCCGAGTGAAACTCCAAAAGTCCGACTGGGAAATGCTTCAAGACACCGACCGCAACAGGGAACCGAATACCGTATGAAGAACCCGAACGAGACTTCAGAATGACGATTGGATAATCTGAACGCTCAAGCGAGCAAACTCACGCTCAAGCATGACTCCAAAATATCACCCTCGCCCAAGCTTCTCCATCACGCTTAAGCAAGAAAGCGATACTGCAGTGCATATTTCGAGCTCGCTCAAGCGAGAGCCTTTCACGCTCAAGCGAGAGTCCTTCACGCTCAAGTGTGAAAGCAGTTATTTAACACTGACTGTTCCCTCCAAAAACACACTCGGCACCAGTGTTGTTTCCACTGCCTTCTCTCCTACTTTTGTACCTTAGTAATTTAAGTGCTAAGCTGTAATTACTTAATGCTGAACTGTAATTTGTTAAGTGCTGAGCTGTAATTAGTTATTTATTTTGTAACTATGTAATTAGTTAGTTAGTTTAATTATTAATTCAACTTTCTTAGTGATTAGTTAAGTTAGTTAGTTAGTTAGATGCCTATATATGCTTGTACATACTCTGTAACATAGAACCAGAGAACAGAGTACATAGAACACGATTCATTTGCTATTTTCCAACCTCTCACTACTTCCTTTATCCCTCTAAACTCTCTCATCCATGTCCTTCCAAACTCCTTAGATAGAACCAATGTCAATGGATTTCTAAATCCCTAAGGTTGGGATTGCGAAGGTTTGCGATGGAATCTTGAAGGTGTATTGAGCAGATTGACTTCTAGATCTTGAGGAGAACGAGCAGAGGAGTGGATTTGCTTTGCTGGATTAACAAATCCAGATCTGATGAAGAACTTCACTAGTGAGGAATCATGGTTGAAGCTTAGGTAACTTCCAGCTTTCTAACTAATTCAAGCCTAGTAATTAGGTAAATAGTTAGAGTTCAACCTCCAATTTTGCATTAGATTCGTATGTTAATCGAGCACTTAAGGGATTAAGGTTTGATGCATAGGAATTAGTATTTTTCACCTAAGGAATTAAGGAATAACCACTTGCGGATTGTCCTCTTGATGTTTAAAGTTCGATTGAACCTCAATTACATTTTCTTGATGAAGTTGTAAACCAAAGTAATCCTAACCTACCTTCTACTAATCGCATTTCATCCTTTACACTGTCTCTGAAAAATATAAAAACATAGAAAGCATAAAATCAACAAAAACAAAATGAATCTTATGTGTATTGTGTTGGTTCAGCTTGTATCTGTCCAAGATTGAGGTACTTACCATAATCCCTATGGGACGATCAAATATAATACAATTTTAAAGACTGGTGTGCTTACCAAAGAGTAAATCCTCTGAGAATTACACACCAAGTTAATGACTCAGAGATTTAGCATCAGAAGACTGTATGCATGGGCCCCTATCATAAAGGGTAATATTCTATTCCATAATTATTGTCATTAATTTTTACATTTTGAAGTCTCACTTATCACTGGTAACTGCAGCTCTCACTGGATGCTTGTGGTGATCTGTCCCTGGGCTTATCTTGCTCTGTACTTTGATACTACGCATCGGACAGTTCCACAAGACCTGAAAACTATAGTAGACGGGTAAGTTAATCCCTAAACAATAAGTACAAATTCGATTACATCATTTTTGGATCTATACGATTCTAACTTATCTTGTGTTTTATTTGATGTAGGGCGGTGGTTGGATACAATCGACTGGTTGGAGTTAAGTCCAGCGGAAGAAAAGTTGTGTGGGTGCACCCAAAGATAAGTCTATCGTATTCATTCAAATCTTCAATATATATTTTTTAAGTTGCGAATTCACTTATTCTATATTTTATGTCCATTGTAGTCTTACAGGAAGGAGGGTTCCTTCGAGTGTGGCTATTTCGTCATGCACACTATGCTGACCATTGTCCAACAACATTTAGTAGAGGGATGTACAGATGTAAGTCTCATCATTTAGACTACTTTTCTAACAATTTCATCAATTTCATGTAATAGATATAGCTTTTGTTCTACTTGTTTTGTGCATTGTTTGCAGTACTTCCAGGACCGGTCATACTTCTCTAAGACACTTGTAGATAATGTTAGAAAGTAATGGGCCTCATACTTCATTGAAATCAGCAAAAGAACTTAGCTAGATATAGGATCTTTATTCTCTTAAATATGTATCTAGTGTAGGATTTAGGGTTTACATTTTATTAGGTTACATTCATCTGAATTATATATAGTTTTATTTTTTAGGTTGTTATGAATTCATATCAAATTAATTGTTATATATATACCATTCTTTTTATATATTATTTGTTGCTGGATATGCTGGGATACTGTATATTATACTGGTTGTCTGAATGCAGGTTTAGGAAACAATAAAACAGAAACTATATTAAAAAAAAACCTCAGTGTTTATTCATGGTTATGGTAACAACCATGATTATAGATACTATTTATCCATGGTTACTACTATAACTGTAACACCCCTGATTTTCTGTACTCGAATCCCGATGTGATCGTCATAATTAATGAAAATGTGAATAAATTTTTCGCGTTTGAAAATATTTCCAATACATCATCATGATCACATCAAAACCCAAATCACAGAAAACCAAAGAGTGAGATTAAATAACCCTAAGCTGGATCGATAGCTAAATGGCCCATAACGGTATACAAAAATAATAGAGTTTACAGCGGAAAGATATGCATACCGGGCACACGCCTAGTCCCATATATGAAGATATGAGAAAAGGCTAGGCAAGCATGCAATGGCATATTATAAGCCTAATAGACAACCACCATCATTTTACATAATTACATGAGCATGCAAAGCCTAAGATATAATTATATGTATACATAAATACATTCCTATACATTCGGGAATCTTCTCCCGACTATCTCTTATATTCTATACATATATGTATTCATCATCCACCAATTCAAAGAATTATCTTATACATACTCAAAACCTCTAAATCATCTATATATTCATATACAATTTATTCATTACACAAGAATCCATAAATGATGCCGGCCAAGGCACTTCCTCTACCACTATTTACCTTTATCCAAGCTTTAATTAAAATCTGAACTCATCCCATGGCAACCTGCATCACAATGCTAAAAAGGAGACCACATGGGAGAGTGAGTTATACATTCAAAATGACGAATAACATATATATTATGATCAAGTGTATATGCATACAAACATCCTGTGTGCTTTGCTATAAAACCATTTAAATTATCATCCATTCATCATATCATTAATATAATAGGCATACAAGCCTCATACATAATCATATACACAATCAATTTGCCACTTATCAACAAGGGCACTCATAATCATTATCATCATTACACCATTAAGGTTTCACACAATACCTCCTCGTAAGGGGTTTCTCAACACTCGTGGTCATCCCATCTCAAATATATAATAAATTTAATTCTATATGAATGGGTGATCGTAACCACCATAATCAAACATCCATAACCATAATGGGTGATCGCAACCACCATAATCAATTCTTCATAATCATAATAGGTGATCGCAACCACCATAATCAATCATTCATAATCATTGGTTTCCCGCCTCGCAAGGGGTACTCCCTAAAGCAGCCTCGCAAGGAGCTTTCCCGTGATCGCAACCACGTTCAACAATTCACATAGGTTTCCCGCCTCGCAAGGGGTACTCCCACCTCATGATCGCAACCATGGGCATCATAGGTGCTCGCAAGCCCTTTATCATATCAAATACCAAGTGATCGCAACCACTGGTTCATCATCATATAATGGTCCCCACAGGGCCTTTCACATTTGCAAATCCAGGTGATCGCAACCACCGGCACAATATCATATCATCATTACTCAGGGCTATGTCCTTCGTGGCACCCCGCAAGGTGTTTCATTTCACAATAAATAACATAGTACCATCAGCACTTAGGGATACACCCTTCGTGGCACCCCGCAAGGTGATATGTTCATAATAATTATCACAATACCATCATCACTCAGGAATACACCCCTGGTGGCACCCCGCAAGGTGATATACTCAACATTATGATCAACATCATCTTCACTCTGGGGTTTACCCATCGTGGCACCCCGCAAGGTGATATATTCACATAATTATTCAACAACAATAGGACAACGTCCTCTTCACTCAGGGATTTACCCTTCGTGGCACCCCGCAAGGTGATTCATTCAATAATAATGCATATCAATGCCATGCTATGCCATGAATGTAACAATGCAATAATGCATGTGCCCAACAACCTCGCAAGGATATCTCACCCTCTCAATTAGGGATAAATCGTATATATAATCTTATTATCATTGGCACATAAGAAATCATAAGGCCTGTAACACCTTATTGCTTGCAACTAATAATTCCAAAAATATGAGAAAATTTTTCACAAAAGCAGTCACGTATTATTCGATATAGAAGGAAGCTGGCAAGGGAAGAATGAAGAGCATTCACACGCATATGGCAACCTACAGAGAAGCTAAGACTGGGACCGGCTCATTGGGTTTATCGTAACACACCAGTACCTGGGCGGATTACACAACATCGTTTGCTCGCTCAGACGGGGTCTGACACCGTCTAGGCGGAGTATGGTAGCACAACAGCGGATAGAGGGGATTTCACAAGGAAGCTTTTTCACGAGTAACACTGGTCATTTAGTGGGAGGGAATAGATAAGGGGAAGATGTTAATACATTTACACACGTAGCACTCGGTAGAAGGGCGGAGTTCGAATCATCCTACCTGGCTAGGCGGGGTATGTTTGTCCTGGGTGGACTCGACCACAACGTTCAAGCCAGATTGCAAATGGGGTGGTAGGCAAGGAATAAAAGAATATACACACGTATGACAATCAGAGGAGGGAGCAAGGCTGGGACCGACCCACACTGTCCAGCGAAACACAGCAGCGCCTGGGCGAAGACTAAGATAACACTGACTCGCTCAAGCGAGGTCCGACGCCGCCTGAGCGAAGCATAACAATGCAACCACGGAAGGAGGAAGTGATTACACCGCCGTCCAGTACGGCAAGGCACAACAACGCCTGGACGGACTACATCACAACGCCCACTCACTCAGGTGATGTCCAACACCGCCCAGCGAGACATAATAATGCGACAACGGAGGAGGGAGGTACATAGGCGGAGTCTCACGTTGATATCTGCTTGCTTCAGCATGGTTCCACGCGCTTGGGCGAACCGCCCTAGTTACTTGGGCGAGGTATGACACCGCCTAAGCGAGGTCAGCACAACGCCCCTCCAACACAAACACAAGGTAATTTCTCAATCGGATAAGGACAAGGGTTCACTCGGTAAGGGCCGCCCTCACTTTCACCCGGGAGTCCTCTCATCAGGCCTTACACAATACTCGTTCATCCAAGGTATTTTACTCAGAGTTCATCATCATTCAAACAAGAAGGCATAGCCATTCGCAGTTCCACTCGGAGTTGACTCCCCAACCACGTCCACTCGAAAATCATTAATTGAGCAGTGTTCTAACCATCAGCATCCTTCGAAACACGACCACTCGGATACAACATATTGTACGTACCTAATTATGCACTCGGAATACGTCATTCATTCCTCAACACCTGTTATCAACATAATACCTGTATATATATATGAACATGCACTCGGTTTACAATGACTCAATTACCTATACGCATATATATATATATATTCATGTTCATTACACCACACTGTTATTACGAGCCGGCCAAGGCTATAACTGATGAACATGACACATACAAAATAAACACTTGCGGTCGGAGTACCCCTCACTCGGACCTAAGACCTTATCATCACTTCAGAATCCAACCTGCATACATACTAAAAAATGGTGCAGGGGTGAGCATCTTAAATTTTAAATGACAGATACCGACTCAGGTTGCCTCACAATTATACAACAATATATATACACACAATTATACATGGCAACAGTTATAGTCAGAGTAGCATCAATGAACCAGGACATACGAAAGACTCTTACCGATCGGAATCTACCAATTGTCACTCGGCCTTATGCACGCATCAATTCAACAACATTAACATACGATAATCAGTGACTTAACAACAATACCCATGGATCAGAACACATATGTTAAATATTTCTCAATCAGAATTCAACAATTTTTACTCGGCTACACACCTAACATTTCAAGAACACTGATATATATATATATTTTCATGAAACAGGATTCACTTAGCATCCAAGGCAGGTTCACACGGAATAATTCACTCGGACATACACATTCATCATCTCACTAACACTTCACATGCGCAACCAATTCCAACATTGTCAACAGTTAATAAACACATATTATTTCACTCGGTTCCGTATTCGTGTGTATCGGTTTAGACGTTGCAATGTAGGCTCTCAGCCTTTTTACACATAGCTCTCAGCTATCAAATCAGCTCCCAGCTGCTTGGCCGTTTTATAGGTACCCAACCGTTTGCCCACAGGTGACACCAGCGCTCTCAGCGCCAACAGAGGTGTTCACAGGCAGCCCGAGTCCCACTCAAGGGCTACCTTGGGTCTCACTCAAGGATTTTATAGCGTCCCACGCTTTAAAAACTGATGGTAGTGTCCCACACTACGTGCTCTCAGCACAAACGCATCCATGCGCCACACGCGGATTCATCACACACACACAGAGTTCATATACACGACCATACATGCATCTCATGCAATCGGCATCATACATCATCAGCATTCAAATGGCACATGCATCTCATGCAATCAATGCTGGACATTAACAGTACTCCACACACAGCATTTAACTCATGCACACATCCTCTTATTCAATCACACATCTTTCACATGCAGTCGGTAATACATATCATCAGGACTCCGCCTGTTAATTCAACACACACAGCTCCCATGTAATTATCATCATCGTTCCATTAACAACATGTGATTCCAATACAATCAATATCAATCAGTATCAAGCTTCTATGAGTATTTTCATCAACTTCAAGTTAACATGCATTCGGTTCACAGCAGCATCAAGACTTAATCAGCGCAGGTATTTATACGAAGAATGACAGGCTCATGCAAGCATTCCAATCAATCATGATACAATATGCAATCAGTATATGACAGTACCAGAACTTAATCAACACATGCATTCCTATGAACATGCACAGATTCAATAAAGCATTCTCATCAACACAACGTAACATGCAATCGGGTTCCATGGTAACGAGACTCAACAACGTATGCATTTCTAAGGAAGATGCTAACATGCAACACTCATCTTTCACTCGTCATGCAACTGGGCTGTACACACTCGCATGCAACACAACACACAATCAGAGCAAGGATATAGCAAGCATCAGTACTCGGATCCTGTTCATAACCCATGCATTTAAGATAGAAGATACTCCCCCTACCTGGACTGAAGCTCTCAGTCGGTCAATGTGACATTCAATTCCAGAGGAACACTGAATCACCCTTAACATCTGCATGCAAGAGTAGGGGAGGCCCAAGACGTCTCGCTCTCGGCTCGCTCCCTAGAAGGGCTCCATCGCAATGCTGTGAACACTCCGACCCCCTTGAAGCTCCTCGCAGTGCAGATCTCCACTGGGGCTTGGCAGTTTCGAGCAAGAAGAGGAAGTTGACGAAGGAATGAGGGAACAAGGAAGGAGGCGGGTTGCATGCAGAGGGAATGCACACCTTCACCCTCACTGGCTCGTCGAGTAAGGAAGCAGGACTTCCGACCTTCAGCCACCACTGACTCGAGCTCACGGGAACAGCGAGTAGAAAAGAAGAAGAGGATAAAGAGAGTGAAGAGCGAAGAAGAAAAGAAGAGAAATCTGAAGGAGATGCATAACTTTAATGACCCAAGGCACATATATGTAAAAGCATGCGCGTGCGCGAGGAAGAGGAGAGTGGGGTGAGGAAATCGTGGATTGTAGTCCCACTCACGGACTCACCAATCGCAAACAGCCACCCCTTACCAGTTAAGCTTATTTAATTTGTCACTATTTCTCAAGTTAAACCGAATATAATTAATAAATGATTTTCTACTTCTGGAATTACTATTTTAGCAATTTAGATTCATTCGGTAAATAATTATTAAATCGGGATATTACAGTTCTCCCCCTCTCAAAAGAATTTCGTCCTTGAAATTCAATCGGTAACTTACCACAAATACCTAACTCAGAAGATTGCTGTTTACTTACCACGCGGCTGTGTTTCCACAAGCAGTCACCGGCTGAACCACAATTTCACTCGGAGAAGATTTACCGCCCAAGCGGTTTACTGGTCGCACCAAAATTTTCAGTCGGTAAAACAAAAAGGTCAGGCCCTACCTGATTACAACTTCATTAGAGGATTTAATATATTTGGGAGTTTAAGTTAAAACGTAAAATTTATTCCATTTTAACTCAGCCAATTCATTACTAGCAGGCACTTCCTAATTACTTGGCCGCTCGGCCCCGTGCTCTCAACACCGACTGGTGTATTTACACCCTCGGTTTCCCAGACTCAAATGAGTCATTCAGTACAACTACAACTCACATAGGGTACAAACCCAAAATTGTATCACATGTATACGTGATGGGGGTTAATCATCTAGTTGGGAGTAATCTAATGGGTAAACAACATCACTGATCCCCAAAAACACCCACTCCTGACCAATTCCTCTCGGTTTAAACACTCGGGTTTTCAAAATCTAACCACAAGATTTCTTCCTTACACTCGAATGGACGCTCAAAAGGGCTCCCATGTGCTCCAGTCAGTACCATCTGCTAGGGTTTAATTCGCACAGGCACCACGCTCGGCGTGGAAATCTTAGGTTCCTACCCATGCTTTTGGCTAAACTCACTCACTCGGAGTCTTATTTTCGTCCAGAAGGATTTTTCTCCGGGAAGATCATTCGGTTGGACATCACAAGGGCATTAAGAATTCTACACTCGGCATCTTTCTTCGTAGAGTCATCCAACAAGGTTCCATTCTACACAGAAGTGATACACTCTGAGACACACCACTCGAATCTCACCTGACTCAGAATGTTTCGCTCGGATACTATCCTCCTAACTTAGTAATGGTACTCTCTATGAGGTTTTACTCAGAACACTCTAATCCTCACTCAGTAATGCTTCCTCATAAGGCTTCACTCGGAATTATCCCCACTTTTACACACTCGGGATACACGAATCCCTTCCCAAGCAAATCCTCACTTTGCAATTTAGTTTGGTTAAAAAAAAAATCCTGTTTTCCTCTTTAGGCTTACCATATCACTCGGTTAATCTTATCAAACTTACAACTTTATTGACAAATTGACCGCCCTTCTCATCCTAGCAATTAATCAACTTTTTAGTAGCTAATCCGTACCCGACGACCTCTAATCCACTCGGGGGCAGACATACTAAGGTCAAACAAACCCCCTATCTTCATTCTGATGCATAACCGTATAACACTCGCTTAATATAACTCTCACAATCACTCGGGACCGCCTGAAAGACTCACCATCACCATAAGTAGTTACAGCTTCACCTGCCTGACTCATGAATTGCTTCATCCAACTTATAGGATGACGTCTCATTCCTATAGGGTTACAACAATTACATGGTCACTGCAACGTGTACGCTACCACATTACCTAAGGCAGGAAGAGTCATCTCAGAGCAGCATACCTCACACGAACCAGACTTCACCCAACTAATATAAATTCACACGGTAGTTAATGGCAGTTCACACATATAAGTAATACATTTACATCAACATCATGCAAATCATGTCAGTCTCAATACTAATGCTCTTACTCACACCGATCAACTCGTTTAGCTGTTACTTACTCACAAGAATCAATGGCAATTCACATGCACATGTAAGCACACGTTCATATTAACATTATCATGGGGCATCACGTAGGGCACGTCATACAGCAACAATCATGAAAATTATTCATCACTTCTGTAAAACAAAATTAGGGCAATATTTCTTCTAACCCTTATTCCTCACAAAACCATGGCTCGGATTAAATTCTTAACTCTCAGTTATATAATAACACCACTCACTCGGGTTCATACAATTCACTTAGGATTAGGCAATTCACAATATCATATATGTTATAACACACCACGAGCTTCAGCAACAGCACTAATGTACATACAGACACTCAATCAGATGTCACATCAATTATTCATGGTTATATCATTGTTTACTACAGCATACATCATAATCATAACACTTTGCACTTGACATATACATACGCCCATCCAATCAGATTTACCCAAATCAATTCCAACTACATTAAGGGTTTCATTCACAATATCTCATTCACACATTCACATAGTTCACACTGAGCTCATTTATTCTCATAAGTGCACGCACAGTCATTCAATCAGAAATTGTACTTATAACACGCATTCATCCAGTCGGCGAATCAGATGTATACGATGTGTTCGCCAGGAGTCCAACTCCAATGCACTCGGCGTTTGCCTTGGGTCCAACCCAAGGACTTCCATTAGGCATCCAATGCTCATGCTCCAAGCATGGCCTCGAGTCCAACTCGGAGGTCTTTTAGGATTAATCTCAGAATCCTCAATATCCCACACATCCATCTGATTGCCCACTCGGAAGAGCATCCGACGCTGATACACTCCATCACACACAGCTCTTATTCGCTGACCCACAGCATAAGTCACTCGGCATTCTTATTCACACATATATATATATATCCTTTAGACGGGTATCATCACAACGATTCATAATTAATATCTATCATACTATCCGGGTGTTGCATGCATCACTAAGCAATCATACACAGATCACATATTTCAATCATCAACAACTATCATATTTCGAATATAGAGCAATACATAAAAGCACTTCACCCAGAATCTATCCAAGATAAATATATCCATCAATCATTCACTTAGTTATCATAGACCAGGAATCGAGACTCTATCATGATCTAATTATTCAATCAGGGTTCACACCTAATCACCTATATCATATATCAAGCAAGGTTCATGTGCTAGGTTACAAAATATCCGTCACAATTAGCATTCGGCAGCAATGGTGACACTCCTATTTTACAAGTATCCAGTCAGTATTCATAGAATTATTAGCATGCATTTGTGGACGGAATTGTACAATCACAAAACAGTTTACAACGCCACAATCCAGGAGTCGCATGCATCATTACGCAATCATAGTGCAGCTATCAACACATCTCACACACAACACATCGCATGTTAATCATTCAAACCTCAATGAGCTACTATGCAATTGTTCTACTCGGCTCAACAACTCACAAGGTTAATAAACTATCAGATTTAGAATCCCTAAGGGGTCATTATTCCTATTGGTCTAGCATTTAGTCATCACTCACTTGGTTTCCTCAATCGCCACTGAGACGCAACCCCAATTTTAACATACTTCCGACCTCACCTTCACTTACTTATTACACACCCAGATTTTTAACCTAGGAACTACAACCCATCCCTTATACTGCAAATCACATACTTCATGTATCATTCATTTATCACACGTTCAAATTTCTCAACAAGGCACAAGCGTACAACCACACCATTCATAGTCAGCATATACCAATTTCAACAGAGAATCATAACATATATCATCACCCGAGTCATAATTGGACAGGTATCAACATACAATAGAATATCATAAGCAATCTAGGACAAACTGGCATAATATACTCAACCGCCCACAAACAGTAGGCAAACCTTGGCCATGGACCTTTTGGTCTGCTCTGATACCAAAATGTAACACCTTATTGCTTGCAACTAATAATTCCAAAAATATGAGAAAATTTTTCACAAAAGCAGTCACGAATTATTCGATATAGAAGGAAGCAGGCAAGGGAAGAATGAAGAGCATTCACACGCATATGGCAACCTACAGAGAAGCTAAGACTGGGACCGGCTCATTGGGTTTATCGTAACACACCAGTACCTGGGCGGATTACACAACACCGTTTGCTCGCTCAGACGGGGTCTGACACTGTCTAGGCGGAGTATGGTAGCACAACAGCGGATAGAGGGGATTTCACAAGGAAGCTTTTTCACGAGTAACACTGGTCATTTAGTGGGAGGGAATAGATAAGGGGAAGATGTTAATACATTTACACACGTAGCACTCGGTAGAAGGGCGGAGTTTGAATCATCCTACCTGGCTAGGCGGGGTATGTTTGTCCTGGGTGGACTCGACCACAACGTTCAAGCCGGATTACAAATGGGGTGGTAGGCAAGGAATAAAAGAATATACACACGTATGACAATCAGAGGAGGGAGCAAGGCTGGGACCGACCTGCACTGTCCAGCGAAACACAGCAGCGCCTGGGCGAAGACTAAGATAACACTGACTCGCTCAAGCGAGGTCCGACGCCGCCTGAGCGAAGCATAACAATGCAACCACGGAAGGAGGAAGTGATTACACCGCCGTCCAGTACGGTAAGGCACAACAACGCCTGGACGGACTACATCACAATGCCCACTCACTCAGGCGATGTCCAACACCGCCCAGCGAGACATAATAATGCGACAACGGAGGAGGGAGGTACATAGGCGGAGTCTCACGTTGATATCTGCTTGCTTCAGCATGGTTCCACGCGCTTGGGCGAACCGCCCTAGTTACTTGGGCGAGGTATGACACCGCCTAAGCGAGGTCAGCACAACACCCCTCCAACACAAACACAAGGTAATTTCTCAATCGGATAAGGACAAGGGTTCACTCGGTAAGGGCCGCCCTCACTTTCACCCAGGAGTCCTCTCATCAGGCCTTACACAATACTCGTTCATCCAAGGTATTTTACTCAGAGTTCATCATCGTTCAAACAAGAAGGCATAGCCATTCGCAGTTCCACTCGGAGTTGACTCCCCAACCACGTCCACTCGAAAATCATTAATTGAGCAGTGTTCTAACCATCAGCATCCTTCGAAACACAACCACTCGGATACAACATATTGTACGTACCTAATTATGCACTCGGAATACGTCATTCATTCCTCAACACCTGTTATCAACATAATACCTGTATATATATATATGAACATGCACTCGGTTTACAATGACTCAATTACCTATACGCATATATATATATATTCATGTTCATTACACCACACTGTTATTACGAGCCGGCCAAGGCTACAACTGATGAACATGACACATACAAAATAAACACTTGCGGTCGGAGTACCCCTCACTCGGACCTGAGACCTTATCATCACTTCAGAATCCAACCTGCATACATACTGAAAAATGGTGTAGGGGTGAGCATCTTAAATTTTAAATGACAGATACCGACTCAGGTTGCCTCACAATTATACAACAATATATATATATACAATTATACATGGCAACAGTTATAGTCAGAGTAGCATCAATCAACCAGGACATACGAAAGACTCTTACCGATCGGAATCCACCAATTATCACTCGGCCTTATGCACGCATCAATTCAACAACATTAACATACGATAATCAGTGACTTAACAACAATACCCATGGATCAGAACGCATATGTTAAATATTTCTCAATCAGAATTCAATAATTTTTACTCGGCTACACACCTAACATTTCAATAACACTGATATATATATATATTTTCATGAAACAGGATTCACTTAGCATCCAAGGCAGGTTCACACGGAATAATTCACTCGGACATACACATTCATCATCTCACTAACACTTCGCATGCGCAACCAATTCCAACATTGTCAACAGTTAATAAACACATATTATTTCACTCGGTTCCGCATTCGTGTGTATCGGTTTAGACGTTGCAACGTAGGCTCTCAGCCTTTTTACACATAGCTCTCAGCTATCAAATCAGCTCCCAGCTGTTTGGCCATTTTACAGGTACCCAACCGTTTGCCCACAGGTGACACCAGCGCTCTCAGCGCCAACGGAGGTGTTCACAGGCAGCCCGAGTCCCACTCAAGGGCTACCATGAGTCTCACTCAAGGATTTTATAGCGTCCCACGCTTTAAAAACCGATGGTAGTGTCCCACACTACGTGCACTCAGCACAAACGCATCCCATGCGCCACACGTGGATTCATCACACACACACAGAGTTCATATACACGGCCATACATGCATCTCATACAATCGGCATCAGACATCATCAGCATTCAAATTGCACATGCATCTTATGCAATCAATGCTGGACATTAACAGTACTCCACACACAGCATTTAACTCATGCACACATCCTCTTATTCAATCACACATCTTTCACATGCAGTCGGTAATACATATCATCAGGACTCCGCCTGTTAATTCAACACACACAGCTCCTATGTAATCATCATCATCGTTCCATTAACAACATGTGATTCCAATACAATCAATATCAATCAGTATCAAGCTTCTATGAGCATTTTCATCAACTTCAAGTTAACATGCATTCGGTTCACAGCAGCATCAAGACTTAATCAGCGTAGGTATTTATACGAAGAATGACAGGCTCATGCAAGCATTCCAATCAATCATGATACAATATGCAATCAGTATATGACAGTACCAGAACTTAATCAACACATGCATTCCTATGAATATGCACAGATTCAATAAAGCATTCTCATCAACACAACGCAACATGCAATCGGGTTCCATGATAATGAGACTCAACAACGCATGCATTTCTAAGGAAGATGCTAACATGCAACACTCATCTTTCACTCGTCATGCAACTGGGCTGTACACACTCGCATGCAACACAACACACAATCAGAGCAAGGATATAGCAAGCATCAGTACTCAGATCCTGTTCATAACCCATGCATTTAAGATAGAAGATACTCCCCCTACCTGGACTGAAGCTCTCAGTCGGTCAACGTGACATTCAATTCCAGAGGAACACTGAATCACCCTTAACATCTGCATGCAAGAGTAGGGGAGGCCCAAGACGTCCCGCTCTCGGCTCGCTCCCTAGAAGGGCTCCATCGCAATGCTGTGAACACTCCGACCCCCTTGAAGCTCCTCGCAGTGCAGATCTCCACTGGGGCTTAGCAGTTTCAAGCAAGAAGAGGAAGTTGACGAAGGAATGAGGGAACAAGGAAGGAGGCGGGTTGCATGCAGAGGGAATGCACACCTTCACCCTCACTGGCTCGTCGAGTAAGGAAGCAGGACTTCTGACCTTCAGCCACCACTGACTCGAGCTCACGGGAACAGCGAGTAGAAAAGAAGAAGAGGATAAAGAGAGTGAAGAGCGAAGAAGAAAAGAAGAGAAATCTGAAGGAGATGCATAACTTTAATGACCCAAGGCACATATATGTAAAAGCATGCACGTACGCGAGGAAGAGGAGAGTGGGGTGGGGAAATCGTGGATTGCAGTCCCACTCACGGACTCACCAATCGCAAACAGCCACCCCTTACCAGTTAAGCTTATTTAATTTGTCACTATTTCTCAAGTTAAACCGACTATAATTAACAAATGATTTTCTACTTCTGGAATTACTATTTTAGCAATTTAGATTCATTCGGTAAATAATTATTAAATCGGGATATTACAAGGCCCCTCAAGGCACAACATTCATAACCACATCAAACCACGCATGGTAATTAAAATCATATCAAGCATCATGGAATTCATCCACGCATGGAAAACAACAAGGTATTTCAAAAGTATATGTTTAGCAATCATCATTGCCACCATTTCAAATCCATTGATTTATACACTCGTGGCCATTCAATTTTCCCCTCATTGGTTTTATTATCACACAAGGTGTGTCATATAACCACATCATTTACTTTTTATTATGATTGATAATACATCAATAGTGGTGAGGCACACATGTATTCATAACATAGTATAGGCATACACGTACCTCTCCAAGGCCTTAAGCAATTCCTCAATCACCACTAAGACACACCACACATGGACCCCTAATGAAATCGCTTGCTGTTACACAATAAAAGGGGTTTTGGGCAACAATGAGCCCATGATAAATTTTAGCACTAAGGCATGAGGAAATCTCAGTTTTAGTCTTAAAAAAAGTGGGACATGTCACAAATATCACCTATTAGTCCCAATTTGGCCACCATAAAAACTTGGGTTCAAAACCCCCTTAAACTTGAATTTTTCAACGCAATAGGTTCGGTATTTTTCGCCTAATGAGAGTTAGAAAACTCCAATTAATGTGAGACTAATTCTCACCTTCGTAACACAATTATCTACAACTTTCATGAAGAACTCGGAGGCCAAAAATGTTATTAAGATGCCCAAACGGGCCAAAAACAGCAAAGAAAACAGACCAGTTGGAAAAAACAGCACAACAGTAGCCATAACAGGGCTCTGAATCGATTCAGGTTCGTATGAATCGATTCAAGCGTCCCAAAATCTCAATTTTTGACAAACAGAGGGCCTTGAATCGATTCAAACTCGTATGAATCGATTCAAACGCCCCTGGAACCCAAAATAGTGAAAACAGCACCTCTTGAATCGATTCAAAGAGTCTTGAATCGATTCAAGACAGCCCTGCTACTGTTTTTATGCAGAACAACACCAAAATTCTAACTTCTTATCCTCTTAACTTTCTCATATGAACTCCAAATGCTACAAAATTTTAACCCCAATAAATATACATCATTTGTGATGCGTGGCCACCGGCCTCACTCAAAAATTCTCAAAATTGAGAGACTTATGCGCACAATTGCATTTTACCCATTTAGAGGCACTTTTATGCAACTCAAGGGCCTATTCTCAATAGAATTAGCCTATTCCAATTCCTACAAGTCATAAACTACATATATAGGCTATTAGAACTACCGCATGCCATCAAAATCACATAAAACTCTATTTGGCTCTATGAGCTCCTCAATTATACATAAACCTCAAACTTATCACTAATACCATCACAATGGCTATCACATTCAATGCCAATCATCCACATAAATTCTCAATTCTCAAAACATATATTTTATCCCCTCAAGGATGGTTCATTAACATGTAATTATTTCAACCCCTCATGGGTTATTCATCAATATATTACACATATGTTATCATCAATAGCCAACAATTTGCCATTCACATCATTTCACTATAAACATGGCAAGCAAGCATGAGTGTCAAGACATACAGTAATCATCAATTATATAACTCTATGCAATTTGAATGTAAACTCCTCTCCTACCTTGAGGGAAGAGCCGAAATCCGAATGCATGTTCCGAAAGCTTCGCCACATAGTCCGGAACATAATCTACACAACATACATATGCATTCATACAATTAATAAGCCAACTCAAGGCATTCCTCATAATTCTAAACATTTGCTAGCTTATCATAAAGCCCAACATCAAGTCCTAGACTTGCCAAAACACTAATTCATACCATTGAGTTAGGCTTCGGGAATTCCTTTCCCAAAACCAAGATTCTCTAAATCTTAAAGCGCCACCTATACTCAACAACAACAACATCTCCTTCATCATCACTTAAAGTACCCATTTGCTATTCAAATTCATGATGAGCCTCTTAGCTCCACTTAAGGCCATCAATAATTCACAAAATTCAAGTGACACACCTTATGGTCTAAGGCCTCATCAAATCCTCATCTTAACTTATCTATTCATCATCAATGGTTATCCACCACCATCATCATCATTATCATCATCATAGTTGCCAATACTTAAGGGGTTCAACTCCTCTAATCACATACACACTCACATGCACTCATCACCCAATCCCTCAAGAATCAACACCAATCTTTCAAACATTCATCTCCTCATATAAAATCATTCTAAGACATCAAAATCATCAAAATCATCTATTTAGCCAACACCCCCAATTTACCATACATAGGGTTTCCCCCAAAATTTCCCATCAACAATCAACAATCATCAATTTCAACCATTTATATACATTCGTAGGTTAACAACAATGCATCCCACTCATCATCAACAATAACACTAAATCTCCAAGGGTTAATCAACCTAGGGTTGGTTCCTCAAGCCATTTTCCATCAAAATAACACCCAATCATCCATCATAATACTTAAATAGACTCAAAACCATAAACAAGAGCCATGGGTGTTCAATATCTTACCTCTTTCTCCAAGCTCAAGTTCCAAAACGAAAATAAGGGAAAAGGAAGAAGAAGAGAGCCAAGCTTGCTTCTATGTCCATTAATCCTTCACGAATCTTGGGTTGGAAGTTGATTTTTGTAAGAAAAGTGGAGGGGAGGAGGTGAACGGTCATGGGTGTGAAGGAGGAAGATAAAATGAAAAATGAAGGGAAAGTAGAAGTGGAGAGGAAGCCAACGAAGAAATAAGGAAGGGAGGAGAGAGGAGAAATTAAAATGCACCCCTTATTCATTAAAAGCTTTCAGTTTTATAATAAACAGGACCTCATTCGGGCTCAATACTATATCCAAAATTATTCCAAAGACACATTCGGATTCCCCATAATATTCTTAACAGCCCTGACCAACGGCATCTCAATCGGAGATACTTGGTCCGACACCCATATTTTAACCGGGTATAATTTAACTCTTAAAGCCCCAATAAATTATAAATAATCCTCATAAATCTCAATTTAATTATTTTAATATTTTTGGAATACTTATTAACCCATTTATAATTATTTAATATTTATTTCTCTTATTTAATCATTTTTATAAAATTCGGGATGTTACAATAACCGTGATTATAGACATTATTTATCCACAGTTGCTACTATAATCGTCATTATACATACTCTATAAGTGAATTTTTTATATTACTTATATTCACGGTTATGCTAAACAACCATGAATATAGAGGTTCTTTATCCACGGTTCCTACTATAACTGTGAATATACATGGTCTGTAAGTGAATTCTTTTTTCTACTTATATTCACGGTTATGCTAAACAACGGTGAATATAGCTGTTCTTTATCCATGGGTTTTACTATAACTGTGAATATACATTGTCTGTTATATTCATGGTTATGCACGACAACCGTGGTTAGATCTGATTTATTACCACGGTTGTTAACCGTGGTTAAAGACCCTCATCTACTACCATGGCTGCAACAACCACGGTTCTTTAACCATGAATAAAGGTCATTTTTAACCTAATTATATCCATTTTTTCCACTAGTGTAGGGACTTAGAAACCCATGGAAATGGATTCTATCGAAGGAATGTGGAGAGACATGGATGAGAGAATTTAGAGAGAGAAAAGAATTAGAGAGAGATTGAAAATGGGAAAATGAATCGTATTGTATCTACTGTCTCTGTTCTACCCTGTTCTCCATTTTTATAGAATATGTACAAGTATATATATATGGGCAAATAACTAACTAACTTAATTAATTACAAAGAAACCTTAAGTAATAATTAAACTAACTAAACTAATTATATAATTAAAAATAAATAATTAATTATATCTCAGAACTTAAATTATTAATGTACAACAGCAAAATAGGAATAACAACTAATTAATGGAATCACTACAGCACTGCACTTGGAGGGCGAAAATATAACTGAATAACCACCTTCACGCTTGAGCATGAAGGACTCGTGCTTAAGCGAGCTCGAAATATGCACTGCACTTCGGGAGAGACGCTTGAGCGTGATGAAGAAGCTTGAGCGTGATGTGTAACACCCTGAATTTTTAAAGTAGGAAGTTAAATTAAGAAAATAAATATTAAATAATTAAATGTGGACTAACTAATATTCCAAAATACTAGAAATAATTAAATTAAGATTCTCTGAAACTGCTAGTGAATTATTGTGACCGGATAAGTTGAAAAACTAACCCGGATAGGATATGAGTGTCAGACCAAGTATCTTTGATTGAGATGCCATTGGTCAGGGCTGTAGATAATGTTATTGGGAATCCGAATATGTATTCGGAATAATTTTTAGAATATGTATCGAGCCCGAACTGTGAACCTGTTTAGTGAAAAACGGAATAATTAAGTGATGAGAATAAAAATAAAATAAAAACCTCACCAATTCACTCTCATTTTCCCGTAACTCTCTTCTTCTCCATGCCAACACACTTCCTGTTCCTTTTTTCTCTTCTTCATATCTTCTTCTTCTTCCCCAAGAGCTTAAACAAATTGGTGCTCTCTCCCTTTCTCATTTTCGTTCATCAATGAGCTTGGAGGAGGACGCTGTAGCTTGAAGCTCCTCCCTTCTCATCTTTATTTTTGTCTACCTCATCCTCCCTCTTGACTTCCATTTTCATTTTGGAGCAAGGTAAACTCTTTACCACTACTTTTACGTTTGGAGTCTAGAGGATAGAGGATGGTAACTTGGAGGAGTATTAAATGTTATGGGTAGAGGAAAGAAGCATTAAATGTATGAACCCTGTCGCAACCTGGATCGCGACGGCGCGGCGAGAAAGAGAGAAGGGGTGGAATGAAACAGGGAGTCGCCACCAACGTTTTTATCCATAGGAAAAACATTGGGAAAAAACTAAGTTCAATAAAGCACTGGTTAAAAAATTGAAATCCAAGTTCGGGAGTCGATTACGAGTAGGGAAGGTATTAACACCCTACATCGCCTGTCAAAGACAGTACCAAGATTGAAAGCACAATATAAATAGCCTTAAATAAAACATGGTTTCTTCCCTTTTATTTTGAAAATGATAGAATGGAGTAGAGAACTGTACAAACATAGAATGTCGAAGCGAGGTCAATGGAACGTTTCATCCGGATTAAACTCGACTTCGATATGAGACAGAGAGGGGAAGAGAATGCTAATAAGGCGTCACGCCTAAATTAGACATTCTCGAAAAAAAAACAGGGATAGGAAAGAGATAAGCGGGACGTCTCATCCTAAGTATCCCTTCCCTATGAATTATGGCGAGGCTTGAGCAAAAACTAGGGGGAAATCAACAAGACGTCACGTCTAAATTGATTTTCATGGAAGCGACCAAAAAGAAGAACATTTATGAAAGAAAAATGAAAGTAAGGAAATAAATCAAAAAAATAAAAAAATAAAAAAAGATGGGCCCGACAGGAGTTAAAGTCCTGCTCCTACGTATTCTTGAATTATCAAGAAATCAGGGTTACGTAGTTCTGAGAAAAAATACTTTTTTGACTCGGAACATGATGATGGAAGTTATTTGAGGTGGGGAACTCATACAAGACGAAGTTCTTCGCACGTGTACGGATCCTAAGGAGATTATGTAGACGGAAGTGTTCCCATACGACACGGTTAAAAAATGGAAATTTTTAGGCTAGAAAAAAAACATATGCAAAACTTATTACTTATTATTTTTTTATTATTATTTTATTTTTTTATTTTTTTAATTTTTTATTAATAATAGCATACTTTATTAAAAATAACCTGGAAATAAAAAAAACTTGGGAATGAAAAGAAACTTGCTGGAAGAAGAAATGAAACTACATAATAACAACTATAAAGAAAAGTAAAGAAAAGAAAAGAACATAATAATCTGGAAAAGAAACTAACCCGGAAATGGAAAAACTTGGAAATGAAAAGAAACTTGCCGGAAATGAAAAAAAACTTGCTGGAAGAAGAAATGCAACAGAGAAGAAGAAGAGGAGAAACGAATGGCTTCCCAAGACTTGATTGCCTTCAATGAAGAATCCCCCTTGAATGAATGCTCATGGTGCCTATTTATAGGAATGCAAAAGCAGCCATTGCCATAAAAAATTTGTAATGGAAGGTGCACTCTCCAATTAACAAGTCCATGGTGCTCCATTATCAACTTAAGTGCTCCATTATGATCTTTAGTGCCCCATTATGATGCTTTAGTGCTCCATTATGATCCTTAGTGCTCCATTATGATCTTTAGTGCCTTGCCCACCATCACAAACTTGCTCGTGCATTTGAGTACTGATGCGTGCCAAATTTGAAAAAGAGTCCAACATGAAAGTTGTAGATCTTTCTCTTAGCTTTAATTTGATATATGGCACAAAACTTTTCATCAAGAAATGAGGGAGATATGACTCATCTACGAAAACTACTCCAGACTCTGACGAAAATACCTTTGCATGTAAAATAAATTCACTGGGCAAAATGGGTAGAGAATTAGCTTTTGTTCCCTTCATGAAGTTTGTAGAGCTTTCTCTTAGCTTTAATTTGATATATGGCACAAAAATTTTCATCAAGAAACGAGGGAGATATGGCCCATCTATGAAAACTGCTCCAGAGTGTGACGGAAATACATTTGCAAGCAAAATAAATTCACTGGGCAAAATGGGTGGAGAATTAGCTTTTGTGGCCTTCATGAAGTTTGTAGATCACTTTGATATGGAGCCATAGAAAAAAGAATGGGGTCATTTCAGTATCATATGAGGGAGATATGAATTTTTTCTTAAAGATGTGCAGAGCAGTCATGAAACTGGAGCAAGTCCAGGAAGATTATTAAAACTGTACCAATTGGTAAGGATTCAGCCTTCAAGGTCTTCACAAAAGTCGTAGACAATTTTGTTACGAAAATTTAGAGACCGGTTTGCGCAAATCAAAGATCGTATGAAGGAGTTATGAATTTTCAAATGAACCATGCGCATAAAAGAGTGCTCAAAGGATGGAACTGTACCAATTGGTCGGACAAAAAGAGGTGTTCACAGATGCCCCTCTTTACTTCTTTTTCACAAAAGAGACACGAAGCTTCTATGTTTTTGAAGTGAAAAGGAAGTAAAGATATGAACACCGATGTAGGGGGCCAAGTGGGACCTCTTGATCGGTATGGCAACTGATCGCGAGTTAGTGTGACCTTTTTCTTAAAAAAAACGAGCATTCTCTACTTCTATTTCTCTTCTTTTCTCCTCTCTTTTTTCTTTGTTTTTTTTTGTTTTTGTTTTTGTTTTTGTTTTTGTTTTTTTTTTTTGAACTCTGGATTGACCGGGAAAAATTCTTTCAGTGGGAAGATCGGGATTGACCCCTGGTAGACTAGAAGGTAAAGGGTGCCTGCATAGGTGAACGGAAAGTAAAGGACGCCTTGATAGGCGACTGGAAAATAAAGGATGCCTTGATAGGCGGCTGGAAAGTAAAGGATGCCTTGATAGGCGGCTGGAAAGTAAAGGATGCCTTGATAGGCGGCTGGAAAAGGACGCCTTGATAGGCGACTGGAAAATAAAGGATGCCTTGATAGGCGGCTGGAAAATAAAGGATGCCTTGATAGGCGGCTGGAAAAGGATGCCTTGATAGGCGGCTGGAAAATAAAGGATGCCTTGATAGGCGGCTGGAAAATAAAGGATGCCTTGATAGGCGGCTGGAAAATAAAGGATGCCTTGATAGGCGGCTGGAAAGTAAAGGAGGCCTTGATAGGCGGCTGGAAAAGGACGCCTTGATAGGCGGCTGGAAAAGGACGCCTTGATAGGCGGCTGGAAAGTAAAGGATGCCTTGATAGGCAGCTGGAAAGTAAAGGATGCCTTGATAGGCGGCTGGAAAGTAAAGGATGCCTTGATAGGCGGCTGGAAAATAAAGGATGCCTTGATAGGCGGCTGGAAAGTAAAGGATGCCTTGATAGGCGGCTGGAAAGTAAAGGATGCCTTGATAGGCGGCTGGAAAATAAAGGATGCCTTGATAGGCGGCTGGAAAGTAAAGGATGCCTTGATAGGCGGCTGGAAAATAAAGGATGCCTTGATAGGCGGCTGAAAAGTAAAGGATGCCTTGATAGGCAGCTGGAAAGTAAAGGATGCCTTGATAGGCGGCTGGAAAGTAAAGGATGCCTTGATAGGTGGCTGGAAAATAAAGGATGCCTTGATAGGCGGCTGGAAAGTAAAGGATGCCTTGATAGGCGGCTGGAAAAGGACGCCTTGATAGGCGGCTGGAAAATAAAGGATGCCTTGATAGGCGGCTGGAAAGTAAAGGATGCCTTGATAGGCAGCTGGAAAGTAAAGGATGCCTTGACAGGCGGCTGGAAAGTAAAGGATGCCTTGATAGGCGGCTGGAAAATAAAGGATTCCTTGATAGGCGGCTGGAAAGTAAGGGATGCCTTGATAGGCGGCTGGAAAGTAAAGGATGCCTTGATAGGCGGCTGGAAAATAAAGGATGCCTTGATAGGCGGCTGGAAAGTAAAGGATGCCTTGATAGGCGGCTGGAAAATAAAGGATGCCTTGATAGGCGGCTGAAAAGTAAAGGATGCCTTGATAGGCAGCTGGAAAGTAAAGGATGCCTTGATAGGCGGCTGGAAAGTAAAGGATGCCTTGATAGGCGGCGGGAAAATAAAGGATGCCTTGATAGGCGGCTGGAAAGTAAAGGATGCCTTGATAGGCGGCTGGAAAGTAAAGGATGCCTTGATAGGCAGCTGGAAAGGTAAAAGGTGCCATTTGATCGGCGGCTGGAAAGTAAAGGATGCCTTGATAGGCGGCTGGAAAATAAAGGATGCCTTGATAGGCGGCTGGAAAGTAAAGGATGCCTTGATAGGCAGCTGGAAAGGTAAAAGGTGCCATTTGATCGGCGACAAGAAGGTAAAGGGTGGGGTTGACCCTCGGTCGACAGAAAATACAGAGATTGGGGGAGCTAACAGGACGTCTCGTCCAAATTAACTCACTGTTGGTAGGAAATGTGAAGGTTGGGGGAGTTAACAGGACGTCTCGTCCAAATTAACTTACTGGACTTAAAGGCTCGGGGTGATGCCCCAGTTTGACATGACTGAAGGTTCTTGGGGAATTACTCTTTGACTGAAAGAGGGTGAACCTGGGGTGCCCCAGTTGGAGATGATTTGAAGGAATCTTGGGGAATTGCCCCTTGACTAAAATAGAAGAAATCTGGGGGAGATGCCCCAGTTAGGAAGATTGAAAGGATCTTAGGGAACTGCTTCTTGACTGGAAGGAAAAATCTAGGGTCCACTGGGGATGTATGGTGGGCTTACTAAAGGAAAGAAATCTGGGGATGATCTAGTTCAAGCTGTCTTGGATGATTCAGGGAACTGCTCCTTGATTGGTAGGAAGAGAAATAGGGGAAAATCTAGCTGAAAGAGCTAGGGATACTGCCCCTCGAACGGAGGAAAGATTTGGGGTGATACCTCAATTTTGGAAAGATTAGAAGATTTAGGGGTACCACCTCAAGGCTGGGAGAAGGATATGGGGTGATGCCCCAGTTAGGGCGGTTGAAGAAGCTTGGGGTACGTTCCCTTTTGACAGAGAGAGACCCGAGTGATGTCCCGGCTTAAACTTCCCGGGAGCGTGGGGTATTGCTCTTGGGTTGACAAAAAATAACATCCTGGGGGAGATGCCCCAGTTTGACATGATCTAAAGGGCTTTGGGGGAATCTAGGGTGATGCCCCAATTTAATTTGTCTGGGAAGTGTAGTTCTACTGGGGAAGAATTTAGTGATTCGGGTACTGCCTCTTGATTGAGAATGGAAAGTTTGGGATTCATTGGGGAAGAGATCTTGATAAGTGCCAGCTTTGGCGATTGATTTCACTGGGGATGAGAATTTGAGAGGTGCTGATTTTGGAGTTGAGTGGGAGACTTTGAAGATTGCCAACTTTGGCGAAAGAGGCTTAGAACGGTGTTTGCTTTGGAGATTGAAGAGGAGACTTTGAGAAGTGCCAACTTTGGCGACCTAAGGATGGAGTTCCGAGAAGTGCCAACTTTGGCGAGGAAGGTTCCACTAGGGGGATGAGAATTTGAGAGATGCTGACTTTGGAGTTGAGCGAGAGATTTTAAAGATGTCTGCTTAGGCGATGGAAGAAGAAAACACTAAAAGGTGCCAACTTTGGCGATTTAGGGAAGAAGTTCTGAGGCGATTCGAGGAGGGGACTTGAAGGACTTGATTGAGGTGTTAATGCCTGGCATGACTGTCTATGAGATAACCTGCATAAAAAATGGTAAGTAGTGCAAAGATAAGTTCAAAAACTGGGTAGGTCCTGTGAAACCGCGACCCTTAGGACAACTCATGGACAGAGGAGAATGCAAGAGGCGATCATAGCTTTGAAGCGCATGCCTGGCTGAGTCTTTGTGATGATTGTCGAGGTCAAGTAGTGGGAGCGTCTTGTCCCTTACGACTTTAAATGTTCACCATTCTTTTATTTTATTTTTTATAAAAACACAATGTTTTATCAGATTAATGCAATTCATAACACGTATCGAAAAAGGATAAATTTTATTCATGTATGACAAACAGAATACAGAGAATGGACAATGGGGAAAATAGATGGGATGGAATGAAGTTACATAGGACAGGTCAAGGCCAGGAGAAATAGGGAAGGTTCGAGGATCCTCCAGTGAGTTCCTGAGACTAGTGAGAACCTTAATCTCACGTGTACGACCTCAAGTACATCGTTCAACTCTGCCTTTGAGAGGGTAGTTTAACTATGGTCCACATGCCTCAGTTTGCATGTTTTACATTGGAAACCTTAGTTACTCTGCCGAAATCTTGACCCTAATTTTTACCTGAGCTGCCTTTTCAGGTTTTCAACTCACTGGGTTGCTCTAACTTTTGCCTAGGCCGCCCTTTCAGGTTTTCAGCCTAGCGAGCTCTTTTCTTTCTTTATAATGTGTTCTTGTTTATTTTTGGGCTGCATCCTTTACAGTAAAAAGTTAAAACTGATCACACTCCAGTTGAGTCTGCCTATTCTTTTCCAAATTTAGTTTGATCCTTTGGGAAACTGATGTCACTTCAAATAGGAGACTCCACTCCTATGCCATCTACCCAAGGAAATATTGGTGAGTCTTTTGGCACCAATGAGAGGGAATTACTCTTGAATCATCATTCTGGCCTTTTGTTTTTCTTTTTTTTTTTATTTTTTTTCATTTTCCATTTCTTTTGTTTGCCCTCTTTTTTTTTGCTTTTGTGTTTTTTTTTCTTTTTTTTTTAATCCCCTTAATGACGCAACGACTCAATCTGACAGACTATTTCCTTGGCTACATAGGTATGAGGAATGGCGCACTCCTTAGGGTTGAGGTGTTGATGATGACAAGAATACGAGTTCTTGGCCTGACGACATTTGTTCCCCTTATACAGAAAATGACAGCTTGCTCGCGGATCTGGACGTAACCAGCTTTCCCTGCTTGGTATGTGCATTGGACTTCAAGCTTGACTTCTACTTTTCATTTTTTCATTTTTCATTTTTTTTTTGAATTTTTGGCCAAGTCTCCCTTGACTGTATCTGCATTTAAGGCATTAGCAATTTTCCCCTATTTATGCTGGTAACTGTTGTGGTTTTCTTAGTTGACTGGCCTACCACTTGTCCAATTTGGGACTTGGCAATGTTATCATTCACATAGATTATTTCCACGCCCTGAAACAATATTACTAATGTCTTCTGATATATTGCCCCGTGATTCCTTCAGTCATTCTTGACTCAGGGGTATTCCTTAACCTCTTGTTCTAACAATCTGGTTAACTTGTGTGGTGACTCACAAGCTTTCCTACCTTCTTTGTCAGCACAATCGACCGGGTAGTTGAGGTCGTAAAATAGGATTGTGATTTCATTAGTCTCAAGAGGATCATTTTTGGGTCTGTAATTTAGTGCGTTATGGCAAAAAATAAAAAGAAAGAAAAAGAGGAACAAGCAAGTAAAGAAAATGAATCAATGCAAGGATAAAGGGATGAAAATTTTTTTTAGAATTTCGATACGCATTTATTGATTGACTGGTAAAACAAGTTTTTTCGCCTTTATTACATGGAAAGTCCCAAAGCCTTAGGCATAGCAGAGGGATAAACAAGACTTTTAAGGCAATGACAAATTACTTTGATGAATCATTTAAAATTGTAGGGAGTTCGACAGCTTCCCAGTTACTGAGCTCTCGGCCCGGCAGGCAAGCGGTCACCAAATCAACATTGTTATCAAAACTATCAACCACCACAGCATTAACTTCTGAGCTTCCATGATTAGGCAGGGGATTCTTGACCACGTTAGGGCTTCCTTCTTTAAAATCGATCCATTCAGCTTTGATCAAATCTCTCACTTTATATTTCAGAGCCATGCAATTTTCTGTGGAATGCCCCGGTGCCCCAGCGTGGTAATCACAATGAGCGTCTGGGTCATATCCCCTTGGATAAGGAGGTTGCAATGGCTTCATGGGGCATGAAACCAACAGACCTTCCTGAACGAGGATTGGAAAAAGTTCAGAATATGTTATGGGAATTGGATCGAACTGCACCGGGGTGCGCTCATTGTTGGGATTCCTTGGGTTCTGATTATGGTTGGGTGGTTGAGCTACTTGCTGCGGGTGATGGTATGGCATGGGTTATGGCATTGGAGCTCTTACCATGGGTGGGCGGAAGTGAGGAGTATGAGCTATCGGGCCATAAGTGGCTGCGGCCACATAAGGATTGGGAGCTTGAATCATGGTAGGAGTGAATGGTCTCGGCGGAGCCGTCTTTTGATTAGAAGAGATGGAATTAGTTTCTCCGTCCCTTCTCCCAAGTGCCGGCTTCCTCATCATGTTTGCCCCAGATGAGCCTTGAGTGATCTTACCCGTTCGTATTCCACTCTCCACTCTTTCCCTAATAGTCACAATGTCGGAGAAGTTGGCTGAAACACTACCAATCATCTTGCCGTAGAAAGGTGATGGGAGTGTGTCGATAAACATTGCGACTATTTCTTTTTCCAACAATGGGGGATCCACTTGCGCCGCTGTTTCTCTCCATCGTTGGGCATACTCCTTGAACGTTTCACTGTCCCTCTTCACCATATTTTGTAAATGAACCCTGTTGGGTGCCATATCCATGTTATACTTGTATTGTCTAAAGGCATCTGCCAGGTCTTTCCAACAACGGATACGGTTCCGATCAAGGTGAGCATACCATGTAAGAGCAGCTCCTGCTAGACTATCTTGGAAGCAGTGGATCAACAGTTGGTCATTAGAAGAGTAAGATGCCATCTTTCGACAATACATTGTGAGATGATTCTTAGGACAAGTCATTCCCCGATACTTGTCAAAGTCTGGCATCTTGAATTTAGGCGGGAGGATAACATCTGTGACTAAACATAGCTCCGAAGCATCTATTAGTCCAAAACCTCCGGCGCCTTCCATCATTCTTAAACGCTCTTCTAAGATCTCTATCCTTTCCCTTTGAGGAGCCGCGACCGCGCGGGTTGTATCTTGGAGGTTGGTCCCATAGGGGGTTCCGTATCCATACGGATAGCCGAATGACTGGTTGTACGGAGGCAACACATGGGACTGGTTTACTAGGCCTATATTTGGTGAGAGACCTTGAGGATGGGCCATAGCATAAGTCGGCTGGGTTATCTGGGCTTGTGTATTTTGGGCTTGGGCGTTGTAGGTTGGCTGGGCCATCGGGGCTTGTGTGTTTTGGGTTTGGTCATGGGCTTGCGTCTTTTAGGTTTGGTAGGTTTGTGGGTCATGGGCCTGCGTGTTTTGGGTTTGGTGGAGTGGTGACATATTTGGTTGTGTGGGGTATGAAGCATGAGGATTTACCGCTTGCTGGTTGTGGGCGTCTTGTTGGTTAGCGAGCGGGGGATAGTACCCCGGGGGTAGGCCATAAAGTGGAAAAGGTACTGGGTTGCCGTCTAGACCGACAAATGTATGTTGTGCGTAAGACTGGCCGTAAGGTGGCTGGGTCTCAATGGCAGGATTAGGTCTCCCGACATGAATGGTGAGAGGGGGTGTCGTTGTGTTAGGGAGTTGGGTTCTTGCTGGGTCAGAATCAAGGGGAGGTGGCACGGTGGCAGGCTGCTCTTGGTCATCCTCAACACCTGCAGAGGAGCCTCCTTCGGTAAGTTTCTTTTCTAAGAGTTTAGTTAACTCCGCGACTCGCTCTTTCAGCTGATCGAACTCGGTTCTAAAGTTTCCTTCAACAGCTTCTGCCTCAGCCATGAGTTTCTTTTGGAGCCGGGTCTGGTAAGGATGCCTACCCGTGACGTTGGTGTCTTTTTTTTTTTTTAAAAAAAAAAAAGAAGAAATAAATGTTAGGCAGAAATAAAAAGAAGGAAAATGTTGTGGGAAACAATCACAGACTTTGGCGAGTATCCTTTGACCATTCCTTAGAACTTATCATTCAAAAGTACTAGGTATGGTAATCATAGAAATTAATATGGGATATTTGCGAAGACAGAAGAAATCTTTTATCCTGCGGCGGGAGCCTCTAGCTCAGACATCTTCTTTGGGCAATTACAGCCCTTATTTCTTAAGTTCAATCCCATGTCAATTTCCATAGATACTCAAAGGGTACATGACCAAAGGAGGACTATCTATTCACCCGAAGAATACTGTGTGTTTCAAAACGAGTCATTATTTCAATAACTCAGTAAATCTGCGGGTGGTAGATAATTCATTTTCTTGGATAAAAGGGGAAAGCAAAAATGACATAAGGTAAAGTAAAGTTTGCCCTTTTGTGGCCTAGGTTGGGTTTTGTTGAAAGTTTTCTCTAGGCCCTATGGTTTGTCTAAAAGTGGCTCTTCACACCAGGTGGCTCATTCTAGACTTCTAGAAGGTCACCAGAGCCAAGATCCTACCCATGACAGGGACGCAACAGTGGGGAACTACTAGGTGTGTATATCATGAGAGGTCGAACTCTGGTTGAGGTTCTCACGAACACCGGATAAGAAGTACATCCCATACGATTCCGTTACCAACCTCTCCTAACTTAAGCTTCATTTGGGGCCCGGGCATAGGGCGCCACTCATAAGTGTGTGCGAGTAATTTGTGAGTGTAGTGTGTGAAAGGGCATTCAATACTTTTTACCTTACTTCATTCTGCACAAAGAACAAACACAGAACAAATATACAAAGTCGTCTACCCTAGGGTTCAATAATTACAGGAAAGTAACATGGTCCTCTACCCTAGGGTTCAACAAGCATGCAAACATAGATAATGTAACAAATAACAAGATACAATTAAAACAAGAACAAACTTCCACAACAATTAACAGAAAATAAAACAAGGGGGAAGAAATCCAAGCTAACAAAGGCTATATAAAAGAACATGCGCTTTCAATCAAAACTGGCCTGACTCTCTTAAGTGTCCCCAGTGGAGTCGCCATCTGTCGCAACCTGGATCGCGACGGCGCGGCGAGAAAGAGAGAAGGGGTGGAATGAAACAGGGAGTCGCCACCAACGTTTTTATCCATAGGAAAAACATTGGGAAAAAACTAAGTTCAATAAAGCACTGGTTAAAAAATTGAAATCCAAGTTCGGGAGTCGATTACGAGTAGGGAAGGTATTAGCACCCTACATCGCCTGTCAAAGACAGTACCAAGATTGAAAGCACAATATAAATAGCCTTAAATAAAACATGGTTTCTTCCCTTTTATTTTGAAAATGATAGAATGGAGTAGAGAACTGTACAAACATAGAATGTCGAAGCGAGGTCAATGGAACGTTTCATCCGGATTAAACTCGACTTCGATATGAGACAGAAAGGGGAAGAGAATGCTAATAAGGCGTCACGCCTAAATTAGACATTCTCGAAAAAAAAAACAGGGATAGGAAAGAGATAAGCGGGACGTCTCGTCCTAAGTATCCCTTCCCTATGAATTATGGCGAGGCTTGAGCAAAAACTAGGGGGAAATCAACAAGAAGTCACGTCTAAATTGATTTTCATGGAAGCGACCAAAAAGAAGAACATTTATGAAAGAAAAATGAAAGTAAGGAAATAAATCAAAAAAATAAAAAAATAAAAAAAGATGGGCCCGACAGGAGTTAAAGTCCTGCTCCTACGTATTCTTGAATTATCAAGAAATCAGGGTTACGTAGTTCTGAGAAAAAATACTTTTTTGACTCGGAACATGATGATGGAAGTTATTTGAGGTGGGGAACTCATACAAGACGAAGTTCTTCGCACGTGTACGGATCCTAAGGAGATTATGTAGACGGAAGTGTTCCCATACGACACGGTTAAAAAATGGAAATTTTTAGGCTAGAAAATAAAACATATGCAAAACTTATTACTTATTATTTTTTTTATTATTATTTTATTTTTTTATTATTTTATTAATAATAGCATACTTTATTAAAAATAACCTGGAAATAAAAAAAACTTGGGAATGAAAAGAAACTTGCTGGAAGAAGAAATGAAACTACATAATAACAACTACAAAGAAAAGTAAAGAAAAGAAAAGAACATAATAATCTGGAAAAGAAACTAACCCGGAAATGGAAAAACTTGGAAATGAAAAGAAACTTGCCGGAAATGAAAAAAAACTTGCTGGAAGAAGAAATGCAACAGAGAAGAAGAAGAGGAGAAACGAATGGCTTCCTAAGACTTGATTGCCTTCAATGAAGAATCCCCCTTGAATGAATGCTCATGGTGCCTATTTATAGGAATGCAAAAGCAGCCATTGCCATAAAAAATTTGTAATGGAAGGTGCACTCTCCAATTAACAAGTCCATGGTGCTCCATTATCAACTTAAGTGCTCCATTATGATCTTTAGTGCCCCATTATGATGCTTTAGTGCTCCATTATGATCCTTAGTGCTCCATTATGATCTTTAGTGCCTTGCCCACCATCACAAACTTGCTCGTGCATTTGAGTACTGATGCGTGCCAAATTTGAAAAAGAGTCCAACATGAAAGTTGTAGATCTTTCTCTTAGCTTTAATTTGATATATGGCACAAAAATGTTCATCAACAAATGAGGGAGATATGACTCATCTACGAAAACTACTCCAGACTCTGACGAAAATACCTTTGCATGTAAAATAAATTCACTGGGAAAAATGGGTAGAGAATTAGCTTTTGTGCCCTTCATAAAGTTTGTAGATCTTTCTCTTAGCTTTAATTTGATATATGGCACAAAAATTTTCATCAAGAAACGAGGGAGATATGGCCCATCTATGAAAACTGCTCCAGAGTGTGACGGAAATACATTTGCAAGCAAAATAAATTCACTGGGCAAAATGGGTGGAGAATTAGCTTTTGTGGCCTTCATGAAATTTGTAGATCTCTTTGATATGGAGCCATAGAAAAAAGAATGGGGTCATTTCAGTATCATATGAGGGAGTTATGAATTTTTTCTTAAAGATGTGCAGAGCAGTCATGAAACTGGAGCAAGTCCAGGAAGATTATTAAAACTGTACCAATTGGTAAGGATTCAGCCTTCAAGGTCTTCACAAAAGTCGTAGACAATTTTGTTACGAAAATTTAGAGACTGGGTTTGCGCAAATCAAAGATCGTATGAAGGAGTTATGAATTTTCAAATGAACCATGCGCATAAAAGAGTGCTCAAAGGATGGAACTGTACCAATTGGTCGGACAAAAAGAGGTGTTCACAAACCCTAAGGTGTGGGTGAAATAAATAAGGGTATTTATGAGTAATAAATGAAGTATGTGAAGTTAGGGTTGATGAATGATGAGCATTTATGATGGATGGTGAGTTTAGTGGAAACCCTAACTTATGGAAATTGGGGGAAATGTATAATATTGAAAGGGTTAACATTTATTGATGGGGGAAGTGTAATAAATGAAGAAGCATTAACATTTAATGATGATTAGAGATGGTAATTGGAAGATATAAATGAAAACCACATGAAATGGGATTAAATGTAAGTTTGGTAAATGGGTAACCTAACACTTTAGGTTGTTACTTTAATAATAATGAATGGTGAGTTAAGGGAAGGAATTCCCGAAGCCTAAGTAAGCAAATGAATAAGCTTGTGATAGCTTTCACATGATGAGAATCATGTGTACATAGAGATGTATATGTATATTGAAATGGCTTTTGAATGAATAATTGATAAAATCCTATAATGAATGGTGTAGGACTTGATAACTCTTTTGAAGCGGGAACGTCAAACCCGGAAGCGTACTTCTCTTAAGGTAGGAGAGGGGTGTATTTTCTAAATGTATGAAAATTGTGATGATAATGTATGTATCAATGTAATATGGCATGTTGTCTTGATTTGCTATGTTATCATGTGTTTGAAATGAGAATTGTGTATGGTGTTTGAAGTGAGTGTTTATATGATGAAGCCTAAATGAGGCTATGAATGGCATGTTATGTAATGATGTGTTATTGACTCCATGAATGATATGAATGTACCTTAGGTGAGAGGGTGAGATAGCCATATGAGGTTGAGGCATGCATAAACATTGCATACATGGCATGGCATGCATATCATGATGGTGTTGATAAGTGGTTGCGATCACTTGATATTGGAAATATAAAAAGGGCTTGCGAGTTCCTGTGATTATTAGACTGGTGGTTGCGATCACCTGGTATTGAATTGAAAGGCCCTGCGGGACCATTGAGATTGAATGCCCGTGGTTGCGATCATGAGGCGGGAATACCCCTTACGAGATGGGAAACCTTATGAAATGTTGAACGTGGTTGCGATCACGAGAAGCACCTTGCGAGGCTGCTAGAGGGAGTACCCCTTGTGAGGCGGGAAAACATTGAGAATGATTTTATGATTATGGTGGTTGCGATCACCCGAGGAAATGAAATCGGATCCGTGCATATATAACACCCCGATTTTCCAGACTCGAATCCCGATGTGATCGTCATAATTAATAAAATTATGAATAGATTTTTCGCGTTCCAAACTAAGTTCAGCGTCACACCGAAACTCGAATCATAGAGAACCGAAGTGTACAATTAATAAACTAAAGCTGGATCGATAAAATAATGGCCCATAGTGGTATACGAAAATAATATAGTTTACAGCGGAAGAATATGTATACCGGGCACACGCCTAGTCCCATATATGACGATATGAGAAAAGGCTAGGCTAGCATGCAATGACATATCATAAGCCTATTAGATAATCATCAACCTGAGTATGCAAACCCTAAGGTATAACTATGTTTATATACATGTACAAATTCATTAAAACATCTATATCATTATAGATAAATATTACATTTCATGATTCTAATAAATAATAATTCATAAATGATGCCGGCCAAGGCATTTCCTCTACCACTATTTACCTTCACTGAAATTTGATCTTTAACTTCAAAATCATCCCATGGCAACCTGCATCACAATCCTAAAAAGGAGACCACATGGGAGAGTGAGTTATACATTCAAAATGACGAATAACATATATATTATGATCAAGTGTATATGTATACAAACATCATGTGTGCTTTGCTATAAAACCATTTAAATTATCATCCATTCATCATATCATTAATATAATAGGCATACAAGCCTCATACATAATCATATACACAATCAATTTGCCACTTATCAACAAGGGCACTCATAATCATTATCATCATTACATCATTAAGGTTTCACACAATACCTCCTCGTAAGGGGTTTCTCAACACTCGTGGTCATCCCATCTCAAATATATAATAAATTTAATTCTATATCAATGGGTGATCGCAACCACCATAATCAAACATTCATAACCATAATGGGTGATCGCAACCACCATAATCAATTCTTCAAAATCATAATAGGTGATCGCAACCACCATAATCAATCATTCATAATCATTGGTTTCCCGCCTCGCAAGGGGTACTCCCTAAAGCCGCCTCGCAAGGAGCTTTCCCGTGATCGCAACCACGTTCAACAATTCACATAGGTTTCCCGCCTCGCAAGGGGTACTCCCGCCTCATGATCGCAACCATGGGCATCATAGGTGCTCGCAAGCCCTTTATCATATCAAATACCAAGTGATCGCAACCACTGGTTCAACAATTCACATAGGTTTCCCGCCTCGCAAGGGGTACTCCTGCCTCATGATCGCAACCATGGGCATCATAGGTGCTCGCAAGCCCTTTATCATATCAAATACCAAGTGATCGCAACCACTGGTTCAACAATTCACATAGGTTTCCCGCCTCGCAAGGGGTACTCCCGCCTCATGATCGCAACCATGGGCATCATAGGTACTCGCAAGCCCTTTATCATATCAAATACCAAGTGATCGCAACCACTGGTTCAACAATTCACATAGGTTTCCCGCCTCGCAAGGGGTACTCCCGCCTCATGATCGCAACCATGGGCATCATAGGTGCTCGCAAGCCCTTTATCATATCAAATACCAAGTGATCGCAACCACTGGTTCATCATCATATAATGGTCCCCGCAGGGCCTTTCACATTTCATAATCCAGGTGATCGCAACCACCGGCACAATATCATATCATCATCACTCAGGGTTATGCCCTTCGTGGCACCCCGCAAGGTGATTCAATTCACAACAATTCAATAACAATAGGATCACGTCCTCTTCACTCTGGGATATACCCTTCGTGGCACCCCGCAAGGTGATACATTTCAACATCATTCAATAACAATGCACATCAATGCCATGCTATGCCATAAACGTAACAATGCAATAATACATATGCCCAACCATCTCACAAAGATTTCACACCCTCTCAATTAGGGTATATAATTCAAATTGGCATTTCAATAATTATTTATAATCACATCAAACCACGCATGGTAATTAAAATCATATCAAGCATCATGGCATTTATCCAGCATGGAAAACAACAAGTTATTTCAAAAGTATATGTTTAACAACTCATCATTGCCACCATTTCAAATCCATCGATTTATACACTCGTGGCCATTCAATTTTCCCCTCATTGGTTTTATTATCACACAAGGTGTGTCATATAACCACATCATTTACTTTTTATTATGTTTCATAATATATCAATAGTGGTGAGGCACACATGTATTCATAACATAGAATAGGTATACACATACCTCTCTAAGGCCTTAAGCCATTCCTCAATCACCACTAAGACACACCACACATGGACCCCGAATGAAATCACTTGTTGTTACATAATAAAATGGGTTTTGGGCAACAATGAGCCCATGATAAATTTCAGCACTAAGGCATGAGGAAATATCATTTTTAGTCTTAAAAATAGTGGGACATGTCACAAATATCACCTATTAGTCCCAATTTGGCCACCATAAAAAGTTGGGTTCAAAACCCCCTTAAATTTGAATTTTTCAACGCAATAGGTTCGGTATTTTTTGCCTAATGAGAGTTAGAAAACTCCAATTAATGTGAGACTAATTCTCACACCTCTGTAACACAATTATCTACAACTTTCATGAAGAACTCGGAGGCCAAAAATGTCATTAAGATGCCCAAACGGGCCAAAAACATCAAAGAAAACAGACCAGTTGGAAAAACAGCACAACAGTAGCCATAACAGGGATCTAAATCGATTCAGACTCGTGTGAATCGATTCAAACATCCTAAAATCTCAAAATTTGACAGACAGAGGGCCTTGAATCAATTCAAACTCGTATGAATCGATTCAAACGCCCCTGGAGCCCAAAATAGTGAAAACAGCACCTCTTGAATCGATTCAAAGGGTTTTGAATCGATTCAAGACAGCCCTGCTGCTGTTTTTATGCAGAACAACACCAAAATTTCAACTTCCAATCACCCAATCTCATTCAATTCAAATCCAATGACCATCAAAATTTGTCACAAGCTAAAATATATTATTTATGACGTGTGGCCACTGGCCTTACTCGGAAATTCTCAACATTGAGGGACTTATGCGCATAATTGCGTTTTACCCGATTTAAAATGTTTTTGGGCAACTCAAGGGTCAATTCTCAATGGAATTGGCCCATTCCAATTCCTACAAGTCATAAACTACACATAGAAGCTATTGGGACTAACCCAAGCCATCAAAATCACATAAAACTCTATTTGACTCTATGAGTTCCTCCATTATGCATAAACCTCAAACTTATCACTAATACCATCACAATGGCTATCATATTCAATGTCAATCATCCACATAAATTCTCAATTCTTAAAACATATATTTCATCCCCTCAAGGATGGTTCATTAACATGTACTTATTTCAACCCCTCATGGGTTATTCATCATCATATATACACATAACATTATCATCAATAGCCAACAATTTTCCATTCATATCATTTCACTATAAATATGGCAAGGCAAGCATGAGTGTCAAGACATACAATAATCATCAATTATATAACTCATGCAATTTGAATGTAAACTCCTCTCCTATCTCGAGGGAAGAGCCGAAACAATTCCAATGCTCCGAATGCTCCGCCACATTGCCCGGAACACAATCTACACACCACATTCATATAAATCCACCCATCAATAACCATCATGATTCTAAACATTTGTTAGCTTATCATGAAGCCTAATATCAAGTCCTAGACTTGATGAACACCAACTTATGCAATTGTATTAGGCTTCGAGAATTCCTTTCCCCAAAGCTATAATTTCTAGATTTCAAGGGCTAAACAACCCAACATCAACAACACCATGGCCTATAACAAGACCTAAGGCTTCATCAATTTAAACATCCATTCTCTTAGTCTAATATTAATGGTTCGCAATCATTGTCAACATCATAAACATCAACATTTACTAATTCCTCAAGTCAACATACCTATATACATGCATATATCATTATTTGCAACTCATGACTTAGCTCCCCATTTTACCAACATTAATATTCAACTCCTACCCTTCAAATATTCATTCCTATGTATAGCATCATTCCAAGGTACCAAAATCATCAAAATCACCAAGTGGGTCAAAATCTCCAAATTATTAATACCAAGGGATTTTATCAAAATCAACCAGCAATACTCTCAATCATTCACCTATTCACATTCAATTCAACCCAATAAGTCACAATCTATACATTTTCCCAAATTCTTAAGGCAAGGGTTTTCATCAAAACCCAACAACTATTACTAATTCTAATTAATCATCATAATATCCATCACTATCATAAATGCTTGTTAATTTTCTATCCATCCTAGTATTGATTTCATGCACTCACCACAACCCACCATAGTACCATAATAACAATACCCCACCTTAGGGTTTCCATGATTTAATGCTCTCCCAACAATCCCTATGCAATAAATACTCCACCCAAATACCAAGAACTCAAACACTAGGGTACAAAGCTCATGAAATGATGAAGAATTTACCTCCACCAAGAGTTAACCATGAGTTTCCAAGGGAGAGGGAGAGAGCACGAAAATAGAGTGGGAGAAAGAGAGCTCCTTGCCTCCTTTGCCATCTCCTCCAAGCTCCATAGAAGAATGAAAATGAAGGGAGAACGAAGAGACACCATCCATGGCTTAGGTTTTTGAAGAGTGGAAGAAGTGGAGAAGGAGAAAGGAAATAAGAGATGAAGAAGAAGAAAGATGTTTTCCCCTTTGAGAAAGAGGGCCAACGAGAGAAAAAGAGAAGGGGGGTTTTGTTTTTAAATTTCCTTCCTTTCTTTAAAATCTCTCCGTTTTATAACAAACAGGCTCTCCGTTCAGGCTCAATATATTATCTAAAATTTATTCCAAAGATATGTTCGGATTCCCAATAATTTTATCTACAGCCCTGACCAATGGCATCTCAATCGGAGATACTTGGTCTGACACTCATATTTTAACAGGGTAAAATTTTAACTCTTTAAGTCCCAACAATTTATAAATATCCTCAATAAATCTCAATTTCATCATCCCAATATTTTTGGGACATATAACAACTCACATTAAATTATTTATTACTTACTCTCATCAATTATTCATTTTATAAAATTCAGGATGTTACAGCATATGCATTTTAAACACTAGCATGTGCATTAGCTTTGAATCATGGCATAGAGTGATACTTTGTTGATGAGGTTGAGTGAGATGTGGGTGGAAATTCCCCTTTCCAATTACTAACTATGATTGTGTACTCGGTTGATATGATTTTGAGAAATTTAATGGATAATTATACTTGAATGAAAATTGATGGTTGAATGATTTAATATTGGATGAACTCCTCTTGAGGAGGAGATGTTTGTATTGCATTCATGCATATACTATCTTAATTGTTGGATTTTCATCATTGAGAAAGTATACTCACTCTCCCTGTGGTATATCTTTTTAGCTCCTGTGTTGTAGGACTTGCCTTGGAGCTGTTTTGTGGAGGAGAAGTGTGAAGGAAGCCTCTTTTTAGTAAAGAATGCCTTGGCCGGCAACACATGATTTTGTAGTTATGGGAATAGTTATAATGTATTGATATTTTGTATATGTTGATTAGATTTGAACTGTCAGGATAGTTGTATGGGTGATAAACGTTTACATATAGGTAATGGGAGTTTCATGGGTCATGAAGGAAAATGAGAGCTTTTGTGTAGGGCTTATTTTCATTTCTGACCCTATGAATGTATGTAGAATGAACCTGGAATGAAATCTCCCTTACATTTGGATGAATGAATGAAAAATCGTATTTAAGTATTAATTTGTGGAGTAGAGTAAGTAATAAGGTAATTTGGTAGTCATATAATGAATTATAATGTAAATATATGAGTCGGCTCATAGGGAGCAAGTTTCAATTGGCTAGTAGGATGATATTGATGTGATGAATTAAGTAGAATTGGCTTAAATGGAGTTCTCATAGGATATGTTGTTTAGATTCCACGTCCTGTATTTTTTCTGATTATCTCGCCCGAGCGAGATGGGTCCTCGCCCAAGCGAGAGTCCCTCCTGGATGAAAATCAGCTTCTGGGTAATTCTCGCTTAGGCGTGAGTGAATCTCGTCCAAGCGAGATTGTCCCAGTATCAGTGTTTAGATACTGGAGGAAATTCGCCCAGGCGAATGGAGCTTCGCCCGAGCGAGGGCGAAGGGATTAGCCACTGGTCTGATTTCGCTTAGGCGAATGGCCAGTTCGCTCAAGCGAGAATGATAGTAGAATCGAGGATTTAGCTACTAGATAAAATCCACCCGAGCGAAGGATCTTGGGGAATGGCAATCGCCCAGGCGAGACAATTAAATGGTGAGTGGGTGAGTTCCTGAATAAACTTTGTCTAAGTGGAGTTTTGGAAATAAACTAAGAGGTGGTGTAATTTTCGAGTGAATTCCGAGTGACCTATGTCCGAGTCATGACCTTCCGAGTGAGGAAGTGTACATAGTTCGAGTGAGAAGACTCTTGAGTGTGGTGTATAACATCCTAATTTTAATAAATAATAATTCCAAAAACAAGGAAAAATTTTAACAAAATCAACCACTGGTTTATCGGCATAAAAAAAAGAAAAAGGCAAGGGAAATAAAAGAATATTCATGCATATGGCAAACAGCGGAAGGAGCAAGGCTGGAACCGACCCATTCAGTTCAACGAAACACGTCAGCGTCTGGGCGAAATCCATGATAACTCTGACTCGCTCGAGCGAGGTCCAGGGACGCTTGGGCGAAATCACAGTAAGAGTCTTCCAAACCCGCACGCTCGTGGGAGTGAGAAGCCACACTCGGCTAATCCACCATTTGGAATACGAGACAGCCATTCGCTGGGTAACGCTCAAAGCACTCGGGATTAAAGGGTTCCATTCGCTCGGGAACGACCCCAATATTCGCTTTTCTCGGCAACCCATAACTTAGTCTCTCAATTTTCTTCATAAAGTCAGCCTAAGGATCCGCTCGGGAAATGAGGGTAATCCCACTCGGATTCTATCAAACCCCCTTCTCACTCAGAATATATCCTATTCGAACATCACTCGACGTAATCCATCCTTAACACATTCGGGTCACAATACACTTCCACTATTCGGTGTGCATTCACATTCACTCGGGAAAATCAGGTAGTTAGGTCTTACTCAGACTTAGTCAGAACTCCGCCACTCGGTATACAGACCCTTACTCACTCGGATTTTATATCTTTCACTCGGATTATCAATGTTTTACACTCAGAACCCATTCCATTCTAAACCACTACGCTAACTCCTCTCTCAGGAGGAGAATTACCCAAGGTTTTCCACTCGGGAATGAGAACTCTTCCTCATTCAGGTTTACCTATAATCTTCACTCGGAGTTGCTTAGAATCTTCACTCGGAACCACCAACTTGACATAATTTCACTCATCAACAGCCCTCGGGTCATTTAGTAACACGTCCCAGTCGGAAAATGCATCAAGTCAGTACGAAGCACATACATAGGAATATATATTCTCAGAAACATAAATCTGCCCACAAATTCAATCCACCGACCCACAAGCATGTAACCATATACTCGGAATACTCATTAACTTGATATTATGCGTTTACCAATACGATACCACACAATGACACCATGATTATTCAATCTTTATAAATGGATATGTTTGATCGTCATTTTACATAAGAGCCAGCCAAGGCTACATGGACAGAATATAATAAAGCGATACAGGTACTCATCAGTCGGAGTACATCACACTCAGAATTGAAACCTTATCATCATTTCCGAGCACGACCTGCACACATTGAAAAATGGTGTAGGGTTAAGCTTTTGCATATAAAGTGACAACTATTGACTCGGACTCTACCTCCATTCTCAATTATACAATTTACCGGGTTCAATCCATAACGATATATATATATATATATATATATTGCCAATTAATTTAAGGGTCAGACCACATCATTCAATCGGAAGTTGCACCATAACATATATATTCTCAATCATAGCATCACACTGCACTCAGCAACGGTATCAATACCCGTACATTCGTTCAGTCGGAATTTGCTCATACTACATCGTCTAGTCGGAGTTCACTCAATTCATTTAATCCAAGCAATTCATAATAATCTCACTAACAATGCTCATAGACTCATGCATGCGGATTCGACTTAAACAGTGAGTTCAGTGCAGATTCCTTCCCGGTCCCTCGTCCACTAGCCTTTTTCGTGTGGCACCGATCACCCTGTGACCTCTCGAGACCCAGTTCTAGCTCCATCGGCTACCACGGGTCCTCATGGATCTAACCAGGAATCTGACTGGAACTCGTTTTACATGACTCTAGATGCCTTTTCGACCCCCCGTCCTCATGGAACTGGTCAGGAATCTGGGAATCATCCCACATATGCAATCTCATGCAAATCCACAACAACATCTAAGCTTACCAGACGCATCTCACACAGCCATCACTGGGTCACAACCGATCCCCCACACAGCAATCAGATTCATTTGGAATCCCACATTCCATTACAACAATCACATGCCTCTATCATAATAACTCATAACAGCAAGCATAGGGAACGACATTACAGTACATCCACTCAACATTTTTACAGAGTCAGCATACCTTTCCACACGGCATTCAAAATGGAAATCACGTATCAATTCACATCTCATGCATTCGGGGATAATGGTAACACACACACACATTCACTCAGCAAACTCAGATTTTAACAACATGCATCACAGAAGTATTAACAGGCACTCAAAGACGTGGTTACACAACCCTCAACCTTTCACAGATATCCCAATCCGGAAGTTGCATGCACAATCAGTCAATCACCACACATCGATCTACATATTTTACACACATATTACATTAAAGCAAGCACCAGGGACCCGGTCATAAACCATACGCTTGACATGCAAAGCGCCCCCTACCTGCTGTCGGGGTTCAGAGACTCTTCAAGTTACAGTGCTGACCGATCGTCCCTCCGTTACTCCTCCAACAGCCTTCGAGTTCAGCGTTGATCCTGGGCCAGAGTTGCTCCTTTCCTCCTACGGGTCCGTCTCCTCCACAGCTCCAAAGCACTTCCAGCCCAGCCTTCCAACTGGAATACCACAGCTCCAGGTAGAAGAAGAAGGAGAGGAAAAAGGCAATAAGGAGGAAGGAGAGAACAGGGAGTGGAGTCAGAGCTGTGTTGATGTTCCTCCAAGAGCTCTCGACTCTCTCACTATTCGAGTAACGACGTGAATGAGAGTGAAGAAGAAGAGAAACAGGGAATGAGAGACCATATACACACACAAGGAGAGCTGCCAGCGTGAATAAATGAGAGAAAGAGAGAGCTGAAGTTGTCTTATACTCCTAGGGACACATGCGTCCTTTCGCCTGGCACTATTATTATTATTTATTCAATTATTTCTACCCAAATCAGCAATTACTCTAATTAACCATTAATCCTAATTCTGTAATTAACCTTTAATTAATAGCTTAACTTCAATCGGTAATTAAGTTAGAAATCGGGATGTTGCATGGTGTTCTGGGCAGTGGAGTCCCGAATGGGGAATGTTCGAGTCCAGTGTAACTTGTTTCGAGTGGTGTGTCCCGATTGTACATTTTCGAGTGGGTGAACACCGATTGGAAGTAATCAGTGTGAGTTTGTCCAGAAGTCCCCTAGGATAACTCAACTCGAGTGAAAAAGAGAGGAAGTCGGATTTGTAATAAAATGTCGAGTAAAAGCCAGTCAGGTAATGAGTCAGTCGTGGAATGAGATTCCGAGTGGGTGTCCATCTAGGTGGCGTATCAGTTTCTGGGAAGTTTTCCGAGTAGAACCCCGAGTGGGTGAAGACTCAGATTTGGAATGAATTTACCGAGTGGAAAATAGAGTGAGAGAGGACTTGGTCTGGGCTGACTTTGCCGAGCAGAGGATTGAGTGAATGATGGGTCAGTCAGGATGATCTTACTGAGTGAGAACCTGAGTGCCTTGAGTCAGTTTCGGGAGGATTCTGCCGAGTGAAAACCCAAGTGTTGGGAGTCGGATTTGGAGGGGCTTTGCTGAGTAAAAACTTAAGTATTGGAAAGCCTTATTAAACGAGTGGGTATAAGCCCAGCTCTGTAAGTTGTTCGCCTAGGCGAGGAAGTCTCGCCCAAGCGAGTCAATCATGAATTCGATTCTGGACGAATTTTGCCCAGGCTCGCTGGTTTCGCCCAAGCGAAGTTTGTGTGCCTCGCTCAAGCAAGTCGGAAGTCGCTTGAGCGAGATCGTCCCCTGATGCGTAATTATTCCTTTCGTTCAGCTCTCTTCTGCTTCGCCTATGTGCATTGTTTGGCACTCGCTCAAGCGAGTAGGGATTTCGCTTGAGCGAGGGGGACCCCTGTTGTCCCCAAATACTGTGATCGAAATGTTTTCTTTTATATTTTCATTAAACCCTGATCCTACACTGTTTCTGGAATATTTTGGTCAGAAAATCTGATTTATTAAATTTTACAATGGTTGTCCTCCTTAATTTCTATCACATAGCATTATCTTGTTCTAAATTCTTCCGCTGTCTTTAATTGGGGCAATTATTCCTAGTTGCTCCTCTTGACTTACCTTCTCATATCTTCACATATGAGATTGGTCTCTAATAGGTCTGGGGAAATGAATAAATAAATAAATAATTAAGCAGCCTTATCACTTGCAACTATCATGAATTAATTACACTAAAATCGTGAAAAATTTACCCCTATTTTTGGGGTGTTTCATGATGAACTATTTAGGAGTCATGCTTGAGCGTGACTTTGCTCGCTTGAGCGAGGTCAAATTATTTAAGGCACTGTTGACTTCACACTTGAGCGTGAGTGGGGAAGTTTCGAGCGTGGATGGTATTTTGGACTCACGCTTAAGCGTGAGCTTGCTCGCTTGAGTGAGATTGTGCTTTTCTTTCTTTTTCTTCACGTATTTTGCATGAATCTCGCTTGAGCTTGCATCCTTCAAGCTTGAGCATGAACTGTTCTTTACTGCACCTGCACATGCAAATAAATAATTTCCTAGCGTTTGTACGCTGGCTGTCCAGCGTATGTACACTGGGTTAGTGAATTTATAGTAAAACCAATTTCCTTAACTATTTATTGTTTTTAATCATTTTCTTACATAAATTAAACACTTTTGAAATAAATAAATAAAATAAGAATTATTGACAATTTATTACATAATAAAGCCAAACTAAATAATATTTAATGGATTATGTTAAAATAAAGGTGAAATAATTAAGTCTTTTCAAGACTTATCACATCCCCAAACTTAAAACTTGCTTGTCCTTAAGCAAATACTCAGATTAGTTAAATCAACTGCACTTACTCAAAACAATCAACCTTTCCTTAACTTAGTTTATACCATAATTATTGAATACCAATCATGCTTTCTTTTCGTAACTTCTTAAAATATAATAACTTACACCTCCTTTGGGAACAAATTGGAGATACTTCCTTATTGGATTAGTGTTTCACTCTTCTCTCAGTGTATAAGGTTAATTACATGCACTCATCACCTGCATAATTGTTAGATCAACATAGGCTTGCAACATGTCGCAACCTGGATCGCAACGGCGCGGCGAGAGAGAGAGAGGGGGTCGAATGAAACAGGGAGTCGCCACCAACGTTTTTATCCATAGGAAAAACATTGGAAAAAACTAAGTTCAGTAAAGCACTGGTTAAAAATAGAGATTCAAGTTCGGGAGTCGGTTACGAGTAGGGAAGGTATTAGCACCCTACATCGCCTGTCAAAAATAGTACCAAGATTGAAAATGCACAACATAAATAGCCTTGTAAAAGATGGTTTGTTTCTTCCCTTTTATTGTTGTATTTTTTTTATTAAAAAAATACAATAAAAGGGAAGAAACAAACCATCTTTTGCAAAAGAGAATGGAGTGAGAGAACTGTACAAACATAGAATATCAAAGCGAGGTCAATGGGACGTTTTATCCGAATTAAACTCGACTTCGATATGAGACAGAAGAGAGGAAGAGAACGCTAATAAGGCGTCACGCCTAAATTAGACGTCCTCGAATAAAAAAAATAGGGATAGGAAAGGGATAAGTGGGACGTCTCATCCTAAGTATCCCTTCCCTATGAATTATGGCGAGGCTCGAGCAAAAACTAGGGGGAAATCAACAAGACGTCGCGTCTAAATTGATTTTCAAGGAAGTGACCAAAAAAAGAACATTTATGAAAGAAACATGAATATGAGGAAATAAATTAATAAAAAGAAATAAGAAAGATAGGCCCGACAGGAATTGAGGTCTTGCTCCTACGTATTCTTGAATTATCAAGAAATCAGGGTTACGTAGTTCTGAGTGTTTTTCTTTTAGGAAAAGACTTGGGAGATGATGATGGATGTCACTGAGGTGGGGAACTCGTACAAGGCGAAGTTCTTCGCACGTGTACGAATCCTAAAGAGGTTGTGTAGATGGTAGTGCTCCCGTACGACACTGTTTAAAAATGATTTGTTTCTTTTTTTATTTTTATTTAGATTTGAAAGAAAACATAGTAAGCATTTATTTCCCTTTATTATATTTTACTATGAAGCGGAAGGGGAAGGTAGCAGAAGCTACAAAAGAGGAAGGGAAACAGTACGTTTAGAAAACAGAAGGAAAAATGAGTGAAACTGAGTGGGAGAAGGGAAAACCGAGTGAAAAAGAGGGAAAAACCGAGTGAAAATAGAAAAACCGAGTGGAAATGGAGGAAACCGAGTAAAAACGGTAAAACCGAGTGATAAAAGCATAAACCCGAGTGAAAATGGTGAAAACCGAGTGAGAAAGAGGAAAACCGAGTAAAAAATGGTAAAACCGAATGAAATGGGAAATACCGAGTGAAAGTAGTAGCTTACTGTGTGAGAAGTGAGATACCGAGTGAGACTGAGTGAGAAGAGGGACAGTGTTAGAGTTGAGAGAAGTGAGGAGGTCGGATTTGGTGGACTTGAGGGGGATGCGTGGGGGCTGTTGGAAAGGGTGAGAGGAGGGTGCTGGGAGGTATTTGGTGGCTGAAAGGGGCTGGACGTGTGAGAGAGGAGCTCGGTTTAGGTGAGAAGAAGGATGAGTGGGGGTTGTTGGAAAGGGTGGGAGGAGGGTGCTGGGAGATATTTGGTGGCTGAAAGGGGCTGGACGTGTGAGAGAGGAGCTCAGTTTAGGGGAGAAGAAGGATGAGTAGGGGTTGTTGGAAAGGGTGAGAGGAGGGTGCTGGGAGATATTTGGTGGCTGAAAGGGGCTGGACGTGTGAGAGAGAGAGAGGATGAGGATGTTGGGTGCTGTGAGGGGCTGCGCAGTGTGTGTGGAAGAGAGAATCAAGGCTTAGGCAGAGTTTTTCCTCTAAGAATGCCTCCATCCCCCAACGCTTCAATCCCTTGCCTATTTATAGGCCTTTCCGAGTGGAAAGCCAACTCAGCCTTCCACTCTGAGTGGAATGCTAGCTCAGGCTTCCACTCGGTCTTGGTAGTGGGGAACAACGGCTGGTGGGAATTTTTAATTCCTCCACTTCCGCTCCTTGTTTGCCAGCCACCCCAGGATTCCTGGATCCACTTGGGTGGTGGAATCCAGGTCAGCATGTGCAATCCGAGAGAGGATGATTGAGATCCGAGTGAAAATAGTGTCAATCCGAGTGAGGATGGCTGAAATCCGAGTTAGGATGGCTCGGATCAGCCTCCCAGTCAGTATTCGTCCATATTGGAGTCAATTCTGAGTGGAATGAAGCATTTCCCATAGAAGGCCGAGTGAAAAATACACCTTTCCGAGTGAGAATTCTTCTGGGAAGAGTCCTCCTATGAAAGGCCGAGTATATGTTTTACTCGGTGTGAGGCTGCTGTGAAACATTCAATCGGAACCGAGTGACAAGTAACTCGGAACCGACTAAAATAGGTAAAAAGTGACTTGGAGATTGAGTGGAAATGGTTAAAAGAGTGACTCGGAATCTGGGTGAGTTTTGGGTGTAAATGGTGACTCGGAAATTGGTGGAAGTGGGCTCGGTAATTGGCTTGAGGAGGGATGACAAGGGAATGGGTGTTACTCAAAAACCGATCGAAGATTGAAAATTGATTCGGTAAAGGATGACTCGGAGCCAATTGAAAATTGAAGAGAAAGACTCGGAAATGGGTAAAGGATGACTCGGAATTGGGTGAACTTCACTCGGGAATGGGGGAAAGTCACTCGGAAATCGAGTGAGTGGATGGCTCACTCGGTGCTGACTGAAATGGCTCAGAAATTGTGTGAAATGTGACTCAGAATTGGTTCGAAGAGTAATGGTTCGGGATTGATTTGAAGGGATTGACTCGGAATTGGGGCAAATGATTCAGTCGGCTCCTTATTTGAAGGATGAGTGAAGATTGGCTAAGAAAACTGACTGACAAGGATGACTCGGAATTGGTGCAGGATTCAGTCAGCTTTTGACTTTGAAAGACGATTCGGTGAGGATAAATGGCTCAATCGGCAACGGTTCATGTTCTTTAAAAGACTTTGAAATCTTGCTCGGTAATCCTTCTGCTTGAAGCTTCACTCGGCATGTTGTCAACCGGTTTGGAAGTAAACCTCAACCCGCTCAGATTCAGTCTTGCTTTCCAGTTAGAAAATGGAATCTTGGGCAGTTTCACTCGGAAACAACTCTCTCCTCACTCAGAAGTTTAGATTTTGGCAATTTTCACTCGGAAACAACTTTCTCCTCACTCAAAACTTGGAATTTGGGTATTTTCAATTCGGATTCCCCTCCAATTGAGTGATACTCACTCGGATTTACTTCAATCAGCAATCATTTCACTCGGAAAATAGCTTTGGGCAGCATCTATTCAAGGTCAGTCCCCTTTTCCACTTGGATTGGTTGCAGTAGGGGATTTTTCGCTCGGATTCTCCTCTAAAAGGGTTATTTTTCATTCGGAATGGATGAAATCTGAGTTATTTCACTCGGATTTACTCTAACAGGGGCACATGCCACTCGGAAATGATCCATTCTGAGTAATTTTACTTAGATTTGATCCAACAGGCGCACATTCCACTCGGACTGGCTTGGCAGGGGAGCTATCCACTCGGATTTGATCATTTTTGGGTTATTCCATTCGGACTTCTCTTCAACATGGGCATAATCCACTCGGACTAGCTTGGCAGGGAAGCTATCCACTCGGATTCAACTTCAACAGGGGAGCATTTCACTCAGAAATGACTCATTCTCAGTGATTCCACACGGATTTGATCATTTTTGAGTCATTCCACTCGGAAATGCTTCATTTTGACTCGGATTTGATCATTTTTGAGTTTTTTACTCAGATTTATCTCCACCAGGGCTGTATTTCACTCAGAAATGCTTTAACCTGAGTCATCTTATTCAGATGTGATCATTTTTGAGTCATTCCAATCGGATTTGCCTCCAACAGGGCTGTATTTCACTTGGAAAAGCTTCATTCTGAGTTATTTCGCTCGGTTCTGATTATTTTGGAGCCATTCTACTCGAATTTGACCATTCTGAATTAGAATTCAGTATAAAAAAGATTTATTCCACTTGGACCGGACCAAAAGAGGTGTTCACAGATGCCCCTCTTTACTTCTTTTTCACAAAAGAAACACGAAGCTTCTGTGTTTTTGAAGTGAAAAGGAAGTAAAGATATGAACACCGATGTAGGAGCCAAGTGGGACTTTTTGATGGCGTCTGATAGTGTCGGCAATCACGAGTCAGTGTGACCTTTCTCCTTTAAAGACGAGCATTTTCTTCTTCTGTTTCGCTTTTCTCTTCTTTTTCTTTCTCTATATTTTTCTTATTTTGTTTTGTTTTGTTTTTTTTTTGTTTTTTTGTTTTTTTTTGTTTTCTTATTTTTTTGTTTTTTTATCCTAAATCTGGGAAAAAAGAAGTGAGGCAGTGCTCCAATTTTTAGCAAGAAGTGGTTAACTGGGAATTATCCTTTGAATGACATGAAGCAGAAGGATGGTCTTCCAGTTAACAAGAGACGAGAGGATTGAGTGTTTATTCTCAATTGATTGGAGATGAAGGGTGCCTCATTCGGCGGCTGGAAGAAAAAAGATGCCTTCTTAGGTGACTGAAGGTAAAAAGATGCCATTTGTTCAGCGACAGGAAAGTAAAGTGGTGCCATTTGATCGGCGATAGGAAAGTAAAGGTGCCATTTGATCGGCGATAGGAAAGATAAAGGGGTTCCATTTGATCGGCGACAGGAAAGTAAAGGGGTGCCATTTGATCGGTGACAGGAAGATAAAGGGGTGCCATTTGATCGGTGACAGGAAGATAAAGGGGTGCCATTTGATCAGCGATAGGAAAGTAAAGGTGCCATTTGATCAGCGACAGGAAGATAAAGGGGTGCCACTTGATCGGTGACAGGAAAGTAAAGGTGCTATTTGATCGGCGACAGGAAAGTAAAGGGGTGCCATTTGATCGGCGACAGGAAAGTAAAGGTGTGATTTGATCGGCGGCAGAAAGATAAAGGGGTTCCATTTGATCGGCAACAGGAAAGTAAAGGTGCCATTTGATCGGCGACAGGAAGATAAAGGGGTGCCATTTGATCGGCGACAGGAAAGTAAAGGTGCTATTTGATCGGCGACAGGAAAGTAAAGGGGTGCCATTTGATCGGCGACAGGAAAGTAAAGGTGTGATTTGATCGGCGGCAAGAAGATAAAGGGGTGCCATTTAATCGGCAACAGGAAAGTAAAGGTGCCATTTGATCGGCGACAAGAAAGTAAAGGGGTGCCATTTGATCGGCGACAGGAAAGTAAAGGTGCCATTTGATCGGCGACAGGAAAGTAAAGGTGCCATTTGATCGGCGGCAGGAAGATAAAGGGGTGCCATTTGATCGGCGACAGGAAAGTAAAGATTGAGAACTAACAGGACGTCTCATCCGAATTAGCTCACTGTTGACAGGAAATGTAAAGGTTGGGGGAGCTAACAGGACGTCTTGTACGAATTAACTCAATGTTGGCAGGAAATGTAGAGGTTGGGGGAGTTAACAGGACGTCTCGTCCGAATTAACTCACTGTTGGCAGGAAATGTAAAGGTTGGGTTTGACCCTCGGTTGCCATGACTGCGGGTTCTTGGGGAACTGCCCCTTGAACGCAAGAGAATGAATCTGGGGGGATGTCCCAGTTTGACATGACTGTGGGTGGTTGGGGAACTACCCCTTGATTGAGAGGATATACCCGGGGAGATGCCCCAGTTTGACATGATTGGATGAAATCTTGGGGAACTGCCCCTTGAATAAGAGCCCGGGGAGATGCCCCAGTTTGACATGATTGGATGAAATATTGGGGAACTGCCCCTTGAATGAATGAGAATGAACCTGGGAGAGATGCTCCAGTTTAAGATGATTGGATGAAGCTTGAAGGGTGGGGTACTGTCCTTTGAATGAAAGAATAAACCCGAGGAGATGCCCTGATTTGACATGATCAAAAGAGTCTTTGGGGAAAACTATCCCTTGACCAAAAGAAGAATCTGGGGAGATGCCCCAGTTTTGGGTTGACTGGGAAGTGTAGTCCCACTGGGGAAGGATTTGGGAAGTGTAGTTTTTGGCGATTATGGTTCCATTGGGGGAGAAAATTTGGTGATTCAGGGTAATGTCCCTTTGGGTGAAAGCGAATGGACTTGGAGTTTACTGCGGACATGCCGAAGGTCTACTAAGGAGAGAGTTGGGCAACTACACATCTCGGGGATCATGGTTCCTGGCCATCCTTTAACAGAGAAACGCGAAACTAATTAAAAACTTATAGGCGGACTCCCTTGGCGACAAGCGTTGAAGTAACTCATGGCCAAAATAATTATTACTTCTGACTTTATTGAGGTTGTTTCGCAGAGCTGGTTGAGCTTGCTTGAGGTAAGATCTGGCAACGGTGTCCACTTCGTTCCCCATAACTTTGTGTTTTCGTTCTTCTCAAAACTCATTTTTTTAAGAAATTTTTTTTAGGCAAAACTTGTTTATTCATTCTAGTCATGAACACATGTGAGAAGAAAGGAAACTTTTTATTTATAAATAACAGATATGTACAGGTGACAATAATAATGCAAAAATATGACAAGGTGTGAGGAATTGATGGTAAGGATGGAAGGGAAGGCCTTTTAGATCCTCCATCGATTTCCTGAGAGCGACAAGATTCCTTGTCTTTTCCATGATTTCCTGTTTATCTTCTGATTTTGCTTTCGAGGGCGTGACTTGACAATGGCTTCGATGTTCTAGACCCATCCCCTTATCTGTGACTTGGAAAATTGGCATTGCAGTGTTGAATCTATAGGGTGTGAATTTGTTGGGGTCACTTTCTTAGGATTTTTGACCCCACCAATTGCTCTAACTTTTTCCTAGGTCGCCTTTTCAGGTTTTCAACCTAGCGAGCCCCTTTTTTTTCTTTTTTTTTTACGCATAGTATCTTCTCACTGCGTCCGTGTTTATAGGCATCGGTAGATCTTCCCCATCCATGTTGGCGAGTATAAGAGCACCTCCGGAAAAAGCCTTCTTCACGACATAAGGCCCTTCATAGGTGGGAGTCCATTTGCCCCGGTGATCTTTATGCATCGACAAAACCTTCTTGAGCACCAAGTCTCCTTCTTGGAATTGTCGGGGTCGTACTTTCTTTTCAAATGCTCGCTTCATACGCCTTTGATATAACTGACCATGGCAGAGGGCAGTCAGTCTCTTACTATCAATCATATTTAATTGGTCATGTCGAGTCTGGATCCATTCAGCTTCAACCAGTTTGGCTTCCATGATTACTCGGAGGAAAGGAATCTCCACTTCAAAAGGTAGGACTGCTTCCATGCCATAAACTAAAGAGAATGGAGTTGCCCCAGTCGAGGTCCGGACTGAGGTATGATAACCGTGCAGAGCAAAAGGAAGCATTTCGTTCCAGTCTTTATAGGTTACCACCATTTTCTGTATTATCTTCTTGATATTCTTGTTCGCCGCCTCGACTGCCCCATTCATTTTTGGGCGGTACGGAGAGGAATTATGGTGGGAGATCTTAAAGCTCTCACAAAGCTCCTTCATCATTTTGTTCTTCAGGTTTGTACAATTGTCTGTGATGATTTGACTCGGTAGGCCGTACCGACATATCAACTCACGCTTGACGAATTTAACAACAACACCTTTGGTTACATTAGTGTATGAAGCTGCTTCCACCTATTTTGTGAAGTAATCAATGGCGACCAAAATAAAACGATGGCCGTTTGAAGCCTTTGGTTCAAAGGGACCAATGACATCCATGCCCCACATCAAAAAAGGCCATGGTGTTGACAAAACATTTAGAGATAACGGGGGTGCGTGAATATGATCAGCATATATTTGGCACTTATGACATCTCCGAGCATAGGCGAAGCAGTCTGCTTCCATGGTCATCCAAAAATAACCAGCCCTTAAGATTTTCCTTGACATGGCGTGCCCATTGATGTGGGTTCTGAAAGATCCCTCGTGGATATCCTTCATGATTCTATTTGCTTCAGCGGTATCAACACAGCGAAGAAGGATAGAATCATGGTTTCTTTTGTAAAGCACGTCTCCACTTAAGAAAAACCCCATGGCGAGCCGTCGCAGGGTTCTCTTGTCATTTTCTGTGGCATTGTCAGGGTATTCTTACCTCTGGATATACCTCTTGATATCATGATACCAAGGTTTTCCATCCGATTGTTCTTCGACTACTTGGCAGTATGCGGGCTCATGACGCCTTTCTACCTCGATGAGGGGCACGTCATAGTCATTATTTACTTTGAACATTGAAGCGAGAGTGGCCAAAGCGTTAGCCATCTGATTATCTTCCCGAGGAACGTGATGGAAAGAAATCTCTTCGAAATCTCTGATCATTTCCATAATGTGGGCGTGATAGGGGAAAAGCTTGCTATCTCTGGTTTCCCACTCACCTTTTAACTGGTGGACGACTAAAGCAGAGTCTCCGTAGACTTCTAGTGTCCTTACTTTCATATCTAATGCCGCTTGGATCCCTAAGGAGCATGCCTCATATTCAGCGACATTGTTGGTACAATCAAAACATAACCTGGCGCAGACAGGAATGAATTCTTTTTCTGGAGAAATCAAAATGGCCCCAATTCCGTGCCCTAAAGCATTAAAAGCTCCATCAAATCTTAAAATCCATTTGTCTTTGTTACCGCCTTCTTTTTCGTCAGACAATGCCAAAATATCCTCGTCTGGGAAGTCGAATGGTACTGGTTGGTAATCACTTACGGGTTGATGGGCTAGGTAGTCAGCCAAAGCACTCCCTTTTATGGCTTTCTGAGTGACATATGTTATGTCGTACTCAGTTAATAGCACTTGCCATCGAGCAATCCTTCCGGTCAAGGCTGGCTTCTCAAAGATGTACTTGATAGGATCCATCTTAGAGACTAGCCAGGTAGTGTGACTCAACATGTATTGCCTTAAACGCTTCGCAGCCCATGCTAACGCGCAACAAGTTCGTTCTAATGCAGAGTATCACATTTCGCAATCAGTGAACTTTTTGCTTAGGTAATATATGGCATGTTCTTTCTTTCCCGTTTCATCATGCTGACCCAATACGCAGCCCATGGACCCATCCAGTACCGTCATGTACAAAATCAGTGGTCTCCCAGGGGTTGGTGGCACCAATATTGGTGGTTCTTTCAAGTATTGCTTAATCTTCTCAAAAGCCATTTGACAGTCCTCATTCCATTGCCCTGGTTGGTTCCTGCGGAGTAGCTTGAAGATCGGCTCGTAGGTCGATGTCAATTGTGAGATAAATCGAGCGATGTAGTTTAATCTTCCCAAGAACCCTCTGACTTCTTTTTCTGTGCAAGGAGGTGGCATTTCTAGGATTGCCCTGACCTTGTTGGGATCCACTTCAATTCCTTTCTTGCTTACAATGAAACCCAAAAGTTTTCCTGACCTTGCGCCAAACGTGCACTTGGCAGGGTTCAATCTAAGCTTAAACCTTCTCAACCGTTCAAACAATTTCCTTAAGTCGCGGACATGATCTTCCTCGGTTCTGGATTTTGCAATGATATCATCTACATAGACCTCTATTTCCTTGTGCATCATATCATGGAATAAAGTGACCATTGCTCTCTGATAAGTTGCCCCTGCGTTCTTCAAACCAAAGGACATTACTTTGTAACAGAAAGTACCCCATAAAGTGACGAACATGGTTTTTTCCATGTCTTCGGGCGCCATTTTAATCTGATTGTACCTGGAGAAACCATCCATGAAAGAGAAGATGGAGTGCTGGGCTGTGTTATCGACTAACATGTCAATATGTGGAAGAGGAAAATCGTCTTTAGGGCTGGCCCTGTTTAGATCTCGATAGTCCACACACATCAGCACTTTTCCATCCTTCTTCGGGACCAGGACTATGTTGGCTACCCATTGTGTATATTTGGCTACGGCCAAGAAACCGGCTTTGAATTATTTTTTGACCTCTTCCTTGATCTTGAGAAGTATTTTCGGTTTCATTCTCCGTAACTTTTACTGAACTGGTGGACAATCTGGTTTTAAAGGCAACCTATGTTCCACTATGCTGTTATCCAATCCTGGCATATCTTGATATGACCAAGCGAACACATCCTGAAATTCCTGGAGCAGTTCAATCAATTCATCTTGTCGGCCTTTGCTTAGGCAGGTGCCTATCTTGACCATTTTATCTTCCCTTCATCCCCCAGGTTAATGGTTTTGATTTCCTCTTGATGAGGTCGAATCTCTTTACCCCCTTGTTCCAACAATCTTGTCAATTCAGATGAGGGTCCAAGGTCTTCCTCACTTTCCTTGTAGACGCAATCATTTGGATAAACCGGGTCATGAAATAAATCTAGGTTTTCATCATTCTCAGGGAAATCATTTTTGGATCTGCATTCGGGTTATATTATAAAGTGAAAAGAGAAACAAACAAGTGAAAGGTTTGAGAAAAATAGAGTGCACAAAGATGAGGTGATGGGAAATAAAATGTGTTCATTGGTTTTCAAAAATAAAATAAACAAGTTCTGCCCTTGTTACAAAATGGGTCCCGGAGCCTTGGGCATGGCAAGGGGACCACCAAATTATGAAATACAGTGATTACTCTGATAGAACGTTAATGGTTGTAGGGAACTCCATGACTTCCCAATTGCTCAGCTCTTGATCTGGATGGCAAGCATATACCAGCTCCACATTGAGGTCAGGCTCATTCTCAACCATGGTAACTTGATCCGGATATATCACTCCGGCGCTCTTAAAGCTCTGATAGAGATCGCAGATAGGGATTCTCGCAGTGTTGATCTCTTGACCAGTAAGGCGAGCAACTCTCCTCCCCTTCTTTTCCTCTTCAACCCTTTTCTTATCCATCATAGTGGGCTTATATCCCAAACCATATCTGTTTTTATTTTTCGGGAGACTCACTGGTTGGGTTCTGCCTTCCAAATCCCGCCCTAATCCTTTTCCGGGTTGGTACCCTTTCCGCAACATGTTCAGCGTCACCATCAGAGGTACGTTGGGGAAAGACACCTTTACAACTCTTGTTGCATTGGCAATCTCCAAGGCTTGGAAGGATGTTTCGAGGGCTTCCTCGGTAGCCTCAATGTATGGAGTGGTTATGGGTTTGCTGACCAAAAGGTCCTCCTCTCTAGAAACAGTCACCAACTTGTTATTGATGATGAATTTTAGTCTTTGATGCAGCGTGGAGGGGACTACCCCCGCTGAATGGATCCACGGTCGCCCTAATAAACAGCTGTAGGCGGGCACGATATCCATCACTTGGAAGAGTACTTGGAAAGTACAGGGTCCGACTTGTATAGGCAATTCGATTTCTCCAATGACTTCCCTACGTGTCCCATCAAAAGCCCGCATAACCATAGAGCTAGGTCTCATGAATGTTCCATCAAAAGGCAGTTTTGCCAACGAGGATTTTGGCATGACATTCAGAGAAGATCCATTATCCACAAGTACTTATGCCAGGATATAATCCTGATATTTCACAGAAATATGGAGGGCTTTGTTGTGCCCTCTTCCTTCAATAGGTACTTCCTCATCTGTGAAGGTTAAGTAATTGTTGGCAACGATATGCCCCATTATGCCTTCGAATTGTTCGACGGGTAAATCATGCTTCACGTGTGCCTCGCTCAATACCTTCATCACGTGTTCCGATGTGGTTTGGAACTCATTAGCAAAGACAACCAGGAAATTTTTGCAGGGGTGTGGTTCAATTGGTCCAACACCTGGTAGTCACTATGGCGAATAAACTTCAGAAATTCCTGGGCTTCCTCTTCAGTCACAGCCCCCTTTATTTCGCCAGAGGCTACTTCTTTCCCAGTTTTTCCTTCTCCGGTAGTCTTGCCTTGTTTGGGTTCAGGTGGTGTATACACCCTTCCACTCCGTGTCATTCTTCCTACTCCGGTTATATTTGTAATAGAGGAGGATGTCATGGAGTTGATCGCTTCAGGATTGGTGACGACCACATCTGTATTGTACCTCCATGGTACAGCGTGGGAACTCTAGAAGGGGAAAGGGGTTGGTGCCTTCACCGTGAAGACAGTCTTGGCAGGAGCCGAAGCCGCTGGCGTATCCTTGTTATAGTATACGACCAGGGGTTTCGGAACTCGTGCCTTACCCTGTCCCTGTATCATATTTATTTGTTCTTCACGGCGCCTGCAGACCTCTATGACTCGAGCATTCATGAGTCTTTAAAGGGTTTCCTGGAAGCCCCTTTGCTTTACGGACTGGAGGTCATTATGCTCTTCATCCCATGACCCTTCTATTAATCCGACCTTCAGCATATGGGAGTGTATGATTTCCAAAGGCATTTGGATGTCCTCTACTTTGGAAATGTATTCTTCATCCCCTTCTATGGCGTTGATATCCGGTCCTTTATGGTTCGGAAGGGGATTGGTTGTCACACTTGGGCTCCCTTCTTTAAAACTTATCCAGTCGGCCCGGATTAGGTCCCTTACCTTAAACTTCAGTGCCAAGCAATTCTCAGTAGAATGTCTCGGTGCACCAGCGTGGTAATCACACCGTGTGTTTGGATCGTACCCTCTAGGATATGGCAGCTGAAGTGGCTTTAGAGGGCATGGCACTACCATCGTGTTTTCGATGAGGTAAGGGAGAAGCTCTGTGTAAGAGATGGGAATCGGATCAAATTGCGGTGGGGCACGGTCATTGTTTTGCCTTCTCTGATTTGGATTTGGCGGGTTCATTTGTGGCTGTTGGTATGGCGCTTGTGGTGGTTGATATGGTGCCTGTAGTGGTGCAGGCGGTCGTATAACAGGTGGGTGGAAATGTGGTGGATGTGGTGTTTGAACTGCAGCCACATATGGATGTGGTGTATTATGATAGGTTAATGGAAAGGCGACCGGGGTAGGTGGTCTGGGCTGGTTCCTCCCTAGGTTATGGGAGACTAGGTTAGTCTCTCCGTCTCTTCTCTTTCCTTCCCCATGGGAGGGTCTTCTTGCTGCATTAACCCCAGCTGGACCTTGGGTGATCTTCCATGTCTGGAGGCCATTCTCTATTCTTTCTCCGATAGTGATGATATCGGAGAAGTGGGATGAAATACTTCCAATCATCTTGTCATAGAATGGAGATTGGAGTGTGTCAATAAATGTTGAGATCACCTCTTTCTCAGACAGAGGTGGGTCAACTTGTGCTGCTACTTCACGCCACCGTTGGGCCTATTCTTTGAACGTCTGGTTGTCTTTCTTGGACATGTTCTGCAATTATACTCTATCTGGCGCCATGTCCAAATTATACTTATACTGTTGCATGAAAGCATCTGCCAGATCCTCCCAACAGCGTATACGAGATCGTTCAAGATGGTTATACCAGGTCAGAGGCGCTCCAGCCAAACTATCTTGAAAACAATGGATGAGCAGAGAGTCATTGGAGGCATGCGAAGCCATCTTCCGACAGTACATGGTAAGATGGTTTTTCGGACATGTCAGCCCCCGATACTTATCAAATTCAGGCGTTTTAAATTTGGGAGGAATAACAACGTCAGGAATTAGACAGAGTTATGCAGCACTGCCTAATCCAAATCGATTCATTCCATCCATCTCCCTTAAACGCCTTTCCAAGAACTCTAATCTTCCTTCCTGGGTAGCAGCAGTGGCAGTACTTGGACCTGTGACGACATAGTGACTAGCACTCTTGGCTGGTCGGTCAACATGTGCCGGCTCTCATTCAGAATCGAGGCTTGGTGTCCCGCTGTGGCTTGGGCAGCTTGTGGTTGTTCAGCCTGTGTATGGTCCAGAATCGTTTGAGGATTCCGGACAGGTGGGATGTTTGGTTGAGCCGCATGAAAGATTTTTTCCTGATAATCTAGCCCCTCTTGGAGTGGTGGGAAATAGCCTGGAGGTAACTCATACTGCGGGAAGGGTACGACATTCCCTTCTTTATCAACAAAAGTGTGTTGTTGAACATGAGCAGGGTTCGGCTTACTAAGGCAAATAGTAACGGTAGGCCCTGCAGGGTTTGAGCTCGGTGCCCCAGCATGACCTTGAGTGTGTTGGAGAATGGGAGATTGCTTCCTAGCATTTTCAACTTCCGCTAAAGAATCCCTTTCTACGATCCTCCTTTTGAACATTTTGGCCATTTCAGCAATTTGTTCTTTTAACTAATTGACCTCAGCTCTGAGGTTCTCACTCTCTTACTCTATTTCGGCCATGAGTTTCTTTCTGAGCCTGGTCGCGTAGGGATGCTTACCCGTAGTGTCTAAAGAATCACGACAAATGGTTAAAAAAATAAAGGGAACAGTTAAAGAAGAAAAAAGAAAAATAAATGGGCACACGCAGGATACAATTCCGAATTTGACATGTATTCCTCAACCTTTCCCCAGAACGTCACATTCAAAAGTACTCGGTATAACAGTATATTGGAAATTAACATGAGATGACTTGTGGAGATGAAAAGAGCTTCATTATTTTATTCTCCCAAACAATACAATGTTGCTAGAGAGATTCAGATTATAAAACTTTAGCCACTCCTGGCTCGGGCAATCATGGCCCTCATTTTACACAGTCTTTCCTGGCAATAGCTCAGAAATGAGGATATCTCTTTGGGAGTGGACAGGGGATTGACCATGCCTTCGGCTAGCTCCAACATTGAGGGAAAATCTTCCAGGACTCCATTGGCTAGGTAAGCCAATTTAGCGAAACGATCCATCCATGAATGAACAATTTCGTCACTTTGGGCCAACTCTACCCTCAGAGCCTGTGTAGTCTCCTGGCAACGTCGTTCAGCATCAAGGGTTTTTTTATGCTCTGTGTTTATCTCTTGTTCGCAGGCATTTATTACTTCCTCTAGCTCTAGTTCCAATTTACGGACTTGGGTTTGTAATATCTCTTTCTGCACCAAAGCCTCCTTTTCCTTCTCCTTGGATCGTACCAGCATGTCCTTCAAAGTTTGTTTTTCGGCCAATACAGCATCGCTCTGTTGACCTTTCATCTTTAACTGTGAATTGGCCGCCCGAAGGCATTGATCTTGTTTTATTCTGTAATCTTCATCAATCTCTCTCTTTTTTAGCATTTCTTCCATAGCATGCCTTCCTTCAGAATTCTCTTTCCTTCGAAAAACAAGACCCATTTTGGTTAAATGATAAGTGCCGATGTAGGCTCTTGGAGGCACTTTTTCTGATAATTTTCCAGCCAAGTCTACTCCACAATATTTGAAAATTTTGGTAAGCAGAATACCATATAGAAGTTTTTGTTGGTCCTTTATATGGCGCATATGGAACTTGACTAACTGAACCCAGTTAATTTCCTTGTGGTTCAGCATCGCCCACATCAAGAGGACATCATCTTCTTCCACCAAGGCATAGTTCCCACCATGAGGAACTATCATTTTGACCAAGAAGAAGTGGAGGAGACGGTTGTTCATGGTCAAATATCCTACCAATTTGTGGTTGCTCCTGGGGCGAGCAGCCTTCCACAATGATCGACGAGTAGTTAGAGCATTGAAGCCTCATTCATCTTCCGGTTCTCCTCCATCAAAATCTACATTGTTGAGCGGCAGCATAGAGATTTCTACAAATTGGGCGTTGGTGAGTTTGATGGTCACGTTTTTCACTTTGGATTCGATCATCCCATTCACCAGTTTGAGATTGCAGTAGAACACCCTGATGAGTTCAGGATAATATTCTTCTTCCTTGAGGGTGAGGAAGGGAAAAAGGTTGTAGTGGTGGAGGCATTGGGTGAAGGTGAGGCTATGGTTATCAAAGGTTTCCGTAATGGTGAAGTGGGGAGTCATGATTTCTTTCTCAGAAAAATTTTTAACAAAGTGTTGGAGGTCTCTAGGAGAGGAAAAGAACCTTGAGAAGTCAAGGGGGTTGTTGGCCTGAGCCATGGAGGACCTTGCCCGTTCAATCAATCTTCAGACTCAAGAGGATAATCCACAGATGGTTACTCCCTAATTCCTTAGGTGAATAACACTGATTCCTAAGCATTAAACCTGCTGGTGTATTTTAAGAGAATCAAGTTTGTATAATACACTCAAAGAGACGTGCCAAGTTTTAAACACGGTAGTTGTAGTTATAAAAGATATTGTTCCCACTAAGGATCATCAGCAATTGAAACTTAAAATATTACGGCGGATTAAAACGATTGTTTTCATGGTTTTGAGTTCAAAATATAAACTACAATATGTGAACGAATATGTAATAAAATAAAAGGAGTTTATCAAATTGTAACAACTGGGATTAGGATTCACCGATCTTACCTTCCGATACACAACGTATATTCATGAAAACAGGGTTTGAACTATAATACTTTACGTCACAATCAATGTCATTCATATCAATTCCTTGACTACGAAATTCATAAAAACAGATTTGATAACGTCAATTCCTTGATCGTTTCAATTCCATTCCAGCATTACGACCGATTGTTTAGACGTTCAATGCGTTAAATACCATCCCTGGTTATTTACTCAAATGAGCATTTCATTTAGATCAATTTTTGAAAGTTATGTTCCAACAACAAACGTAAACTTAATTCAAGAAACTAGTGATCAAGTAGATTCAAGCAGTGAACACAAAATGAAATACCAAGAATCATAGAACAAATTTACCCAATTCATGAATATATCATTTATGATCTTCAAGTAAGAAAGGCTACATCCAATCCCAAGGAGAGGTTTAGCCACTCATGGTGGTCATTACAACTTAGAAAAGATGAAGAAAAGACAGAGTACAAAGTGTTTTTCCAACTCTCCAGCTCTCTTTCCAGCCGCCATGCAGTAAGCTTATATAAAAGAATACTCGCTCAAGCGAGTTTATATTTCACTCAGGCGATGAGCATTCTTCAGCACGAAGGAAATCCACGTCCTGCTTCATTATGGGCTTGATTCGCTCCAGCGGTTCAGATTAGCTTAAGCGGGTCTTCATATCTGATACTTCATTCCATTTCGCTTGAGCTGTTTCTTTATCCACTTCAGCGAGCCCTTTAAATTTTGGTTCTTGACAAATTTCGCTTGAACGAAATAATATCGCTCAAGCGATCTCTACATTGCTGCATTCTGGAAGAAATTCGCTGGCTTTTCTATTCAAAACGCTTGAGCAAAGCTACTGCTATTTCATTCTGTACCAATCCCGCTCAAGCGGCCTCAGTGTTCGCTCGGGTGAATACTTCATTTTTCAATACTGGCTTGATTTCGCCTGGGCGCATTACTCCTCGCTCAAGCGAGTCTTGACCTGATGCTATTATTTGTTAGATTCATGTCTCGCCCAAGCGGGCTCTTCAATTTTTCCTCAGCGATCATGTTTCGCTCAAGCTATATACCCTCCGCTTGAGCGAATATCACTCTGTTTGCTCAACTCTTAGTAGATTTTCTTCATTTCTTTTCTTTTCTTCTTTCTTCTTTGAATTTTCCTGATATTGTAACAAAATTAGCCAATCAACCTGTACAATGTTCATATCACTATTTATTTTCTATTTAGCTTACAAAATTGGCAAACATTGTATATTATATCCAATTTATGCTTCATTAATCATGCAAAATATAGGTAAATTGGACATCTATCAAAACCCCAATCCCTTAGGTGCTCAATTAACAGAGAAATCTAATGTGAAATTGGGGGTTGAACCCTAACTATTCACCTAATTACTAGGCCTGAATTAGTTAGGAAGCTGGAAGTTACCTAAGCCTCAACCATGATTCCTTACTGGTGAGTTTCTTCATCAGATCTGGATTTGTTAATCCAGCAAAGTAGATCCACTCCTCAGCTTGTTCTCCTATTGATTAGAAGTTGACTTCTTCAATACACTTTCAAGAATTCATTGCAAACCTTCACAATCCCAACCTTAGGGACTTAGAAACCCATAGACATGGATTCTGTCAAAGGAATGTGGAGAGACATGGATGAGAGAATTTAGAGAAAGAAAAGAACTAGAGAGAGATTGAAAATGAGAAAATGAATTGTGTTGTATATACTGTGCTCTGTTCGTCCCCCCTTTTTACAGAGTATGTGCAAGTATATATAGGCCAATAACTAACTAACTAACTTAATTAATTACTAAGAAAGCTTAATTAATAATTAAACTAACTAAACTAATTACATAATTACAAATAAATAAATCATTACATCTCAGAACTTAAATTACTAATGTACAAAAGTAGAAGATCAGGAAACAGGAACAGAAATGGTGCCGAGCTTCTTTTGGAGGGAACAACAGCATTTAAATAACTGCCTTCACGTTTGAGCATGAAGGGCTCTCACTTGAGCGCTTGGATTATTCAATGCACTGTGTGAGTCACGCTTGAGCGTGAGCGTGGAAACTTGGGCATGGTCGGTGTTTTGAAATCACGCTTAAGCGTGAGTTTGCTCACTTGAGCAAGCTCGCGTTTTTCTTTCTTCTCTTTTCATGTTTTTTTCATGGCTCTCGTTTGAGCTTGCAGCCTTCAGCTTGAGCGTGACTTGTTCCTGCACCAATAAACAAATAATTGCCTAGCGTTTGTACGCTGGCTGTCCAGCGTTTGTACGCTGGGTTAGTGAAATTATAAATAAACATAATTTCTTAACTAATTAATGTTTTTAATCATTTTCTTACATAAATTAAACACTTTTGAAATAAATAAATAAAATACAAATTATTAACAATTTATTAAATAACAAAGCCAAACTAAACAATATTTAATCGATTATGTTAAATAAAAGGTGAAATAATTAAGTCTTTTCAAGACTTATCAACTACTTACTAAATGCAAAAAGAAAATTAAATGGTTCAGTCTAGTACCGATCCAAGGATTGTTGATATTACTCAACAATCCCCGGCAACAGCGCCATTAGCTTGATGCTAAATCTCCGAGTCATTAAATTGGTTGTAAAATCTTGAATTAATATTGACTTATTGTATGACTCTCAGAGGATTTATTCTTTAGGCATGCGCACTAATCATTAAATTTGTAATATATTTGATCGTTCCCATGGGGATTGTGGTAATTACCGTAATCTTAGACTGATACAAGCTGAACCAACGTAATGCAAATAGATTTCATTCTGTTTTTGTTGTTTTATATTTCTAATGTTTTTGTATTTTTAGAGACAGTATGTAAGATGAAATGTTAGTAATGGAAGATAGGTTAGAATTGCTTCAGTTTACAATTTCATCAAGAATCATGCAGTTAAGGTTTAATCAAGCTTCAGACTCAAGAGGACAATTCACAGATGGTTAATCCCTAATTCCTTAAGTGAATAACACTAATTCCTAAGCATTAAACCCTAATCCCTTAGGTGTTCAATTAACAGAGAAATCTAATGCGAAATTGGGGGGTTAAACCCTAATTATTCACCTAATTACTAGGCCTGAATTAGTTAGGAAGCCAAAAGTTACCTAAGTCTCAATCATGATTCCTCACTGGTGAGATTCTTCATCAGATCTGGATTTGTCAATCCAGCAACGTAGATCTATTCCACAGCGTGTTCTCCTCTTGATTTAGAAGTTGACTTCCTCATACACTTTCAAGAATTCATTGCAAACCTTCACAATCCCAACCCTAGGGACTTAGAAACCGATGGAAATGGATTCTGTCAAAGGAATATGGAGAGACATGGATGAGAGAATTTAGAGAGAGAAAAGAATTAAAGAGAGATTAAAAATGGGAAAATGAATCATATTGTATCTACTGTCTCTGTTCTACCCTGTTCTCCATTTTTATAGAATATGTACAAGTATATATATATGGGCAAATAACTAACTAACTTAATTAATTACAAAGAAACCTTAAGTAATAATTAAACTAACTAAACTAATTACATAATTAGAAATAAATAATTAATTATATCTCAGAACTTAAATTATTAATGTACAATAGCAAAATAGGAATAACAACTAATTAATGGAATCACTGCAGCACTACACTTGGAGGGCGAAAATATAACTAAATAACCACCTTCACTTTTGAGCGTGAAGGACTCGCGCTTAAGCGAGCTCGAAATATGCACTGCACTCTGGGAGAGACGCTTGAGCGTGATGAAGAAGCTTAAGTCTGATAAACTATTTAGGAGTCACGCTTGAGCGTGACTTTGCTCGCTTGAGCAAGGTCAAATTATTTAAGGCACTGTTGACTTCACGCTTGAGCGTGAGTGGGGAAGCTTTGAGCGTGGATGGTATTTTGGACTCACGCTTAAGCGTGAGCTTGCTCGCTTGAGCGAGATCGTGCTTTTCTTTCTTTTTCTTCACGTATTTTGCATGAATCTCACTTGAGCTTGCATCCTTCAAGCTTGAGCATGAACTATTCTTTACTGCACCTGCACATGTAAATAAATAATTTCCTAGCGTTTGTACGCTGGCTATCCAACATATGTATGCTGGGTTAGTGAATTTATAGTAAAACCAATTTCCTTAACTATTTATTGTTTTTAATCATTTTCTTACATAAATTAAACACTTTTGAAATAAATAAATAAAATAAGAATTATTGATAATTTATTACATAATAAAGCCAAACTAAACAATATTTAATGGATTATGTTAAAATAAAGGTGAAATAATTAAGTCTTTTCAAGACTTATCCCTAAACTTAATGCCAAAGTCCACATTGGCAAAGTTGCCATTCAATGGGATATACATGAGACCTAGTTCCATGGTGGTACGGGCTTTCGATGGGACTCGACGAGAGGTTATGGGAGAGATTGAATTGCCAATACAGGTCGGACCGTGTACCTTTCAAGTTCTCTTCCAAGTCATGGAGATAACGCCCGTCTACAGTTGTTTGCTAGGGCGGCCGTGGATCCATTCAGCTGGGGTGGTCCCTTCCACGCTACATCAGAAGTTGAAATTCATCATTGACAATAAACTAGTGATTGTTTCCGGGGAAGAGGACCTTTTGGAAAGCAAGCCTATCACTACCTCGTACATTGAAGCAGCCGAGAAAGCCCTCGAGACTTTATTCCAGGCTTTGGAAATAGCCAATGCAACAAGCATTGCAAGAACATCCTTCCCAAATATACCTTTAGCAGTGGCAAGGACAATATTATGGGAAGGATACAAGCCAAGAAAAAGGAATGGGGCATGAACTGGAAGGGAGAGTCCAACCTCTGTGCCTCCCAAAAAACAAAGATAGATATGGCCTGGGATACCGACCTACGGCCGCCGACAGAAAAAGGGTGGAGGCAGCAAGAAGGGAAAGAAGGATGGCTCGCCGCACTAGTCAAGAATTCAACACCGCGGGAATCCCCATTTGTGACCTTTACCAAAGCTTCCGGAGCGCAGGGATGATGCCTCCTGATCAAGTGACCATGATCGAGGATAATCTCAACAGTAATGCTGGGTTCGTGTATGCTTACCCACTGAATCAGGAGCTGAGTAACTGGGAGATCATAGAGTTCCCCATAACTCTAAACGTTTTGTCAAACTAATAATTTTTTATGACTTGTTGGTCCCTATGCTATGTCTAAAGCTCTGGGACTTCTTTTGTAATAAAGGCAAAAACTTGTTGGTTTATTTGGTTAATGAACACTGTCAGATTCTAATATCTTATCTTGCTTGATTCCTTTTTCTTAAGCCTTTCACTTGCTTGTTTTCTTTTTCATTCACTATAATGTAACCAAATGTAGATCCAAAAATGATTCCTCTGAGAGTAGTGAGAACTCGATTTTGTTTCATGATTCTGATTATCGGGATGATTACGCCGATGAAGAAAGTAAGGAAGACTTTGAACCTTCACCCGAGTTGACAAGGTTATTAGAATAGGAGGCTAAGAAAATTCAGCCCCATCAGGAAAAGGTAGAAACCATTAACCTAGGGGACAAGGGAGAGGTTAAAGAAGTCAAGATTGGCACCTTATTAAGCAAAGAGCGGCGAGAAGAACTGATTAAGCTGCTCAGGGAGTTTCAGGATATTTTTGCATGGTCGTACCAAGATATGCCGGGTTTGGATAACAGTATTGTGGAACACAGGTTGCCTTTAAAGCCAGAATGTCCGTCGATCAAACGGAAACTGCGACGAATGAAACCAGAAATACTCCTTAAGATTAAAGAAGTTAAGAAGCAATTTGATGTTGGTTTCCTAGCCGTAGCTAAATATCCTCAATGTGTAGCAAACAGAGTTCCCGTTCTGAAGAAAGACAGAAAGGTGAGGATGTATGTGGACTATCAAGACTTGAATCGGGCCAGCCCTAAGGATGACTTTCCTCTACCACAGATTGACATACTAGTTGATAATACGGCTCAACACTCTATTTTCTTATTTATGGATGGGTTTTCAGGTTACAATCTGATCAAGATGGCACCTGAAGATATGGAGAAAACCACGTTTGTCACTCTTTGGGGTACCTTTTGCTACAAAGTGATGTCCTTTGGATTGAAAAATACTGGAGCAACCTATCAAAGGGCAATGGTGACTCTCTTCCATGACATGATCCACAAAGAGATTGAAGTGTACATGGATGATATCATCGCTAAGTCCAGGTCAGAGGAAGGACACATTACTAATCTGAGAAAGCTTTTCGAACGGCAAAGGAAATTTAAGCTTAGATTGAATCTGGCCAAGTGCACCTTTCGTACAAAATCTAGTAAATTGTTAGGATTCATTGTAAGTAAAAAAGGGATAGAGGTTGATCCTGACAAGGTCAAGGCGATTCTGGAAATGCCTCCCCCTCCTAAGGAAAAGGAAGTCCGAGGGTTTCTAGGAAGGTTGAACTATATTGCCCGATTTATTTCCCAAATGACAGCAACCTGTGAGCCGATTTTCAAGTTGCTTCATAAAAACCAACCTGGGCAATGGAATGAGGATTGCCAAACAGCATTCGAAAAAATAAAGCAGTACTTGTTAGAGCCACCAATTTTAGTGCTATAAATTCCTGGGAGACCACTTATCCTGTATTTGACCATACTGAACGAATACATGGGATACATATTAGGTCAACATGATGAGACTGGGAAGAAGGAGTGTGCCATTTATTACTGGAGCAAGAAATTCATCGAATGCAAGAGGAGAGACTCTTCTCTCGAAAGAACATATTATGCATTAGCTTGGGTTGCCCGACGCTTACGACAATATATGCTCTATCACACTACATGGTTAGTGTCCAAAATGGACCCCATCAAATATATCTTTGAAAAGCCTGCTTTGACCAGAAGAATTGCTCGTTGGCAAGTGCTACTAACAGAATATGACATAACATATGTCACCCAAAAGGCCATAAAAAGGAGTGCTCTAGCAGACTACCTGGCACATTAACCCGTTAGTAATTACCAACCGATGCAGCATGACTTCTCGGATGAGGATATTTTAGCCCTTTTCAAAGAAGAAAAGGGTCATGAAGACAAGTGGACTATGAGATTTGATGGAGCTTCTAACGCACTGGGGCATGGAATTGGGGTGGGTCATCTTAATCTTACCTGACAAGGAGTTTATTCCCATTTGCGCGTGGCTATGTTTTGATTGTACTAACAATATTTCTAAGTATGAGGCATGCTTTTGGGGAATACAAATGGCTTTGGATGAAGGAATAAAATCCCTGGAAGTTTATGAAGACTCTGCTTTGGTTATCCACCAATTGAGAGATGAGTCAGAAACTAGAGACAGTAAACTAGTTCCCTATCACACTCACATCAAAGGGATGATCAAAGAGATCGATGAAATTACCTTCCATCATGTTCCACGGGACGACAGTCAGATGGTGATGTTTAAAGTCAGTAGTGAATATGAGGTGCCTCTTATTGAGGTGAAAAAATGACAAGAACCTGCACATTGCCAGGTCATACAAGGAGAACCAGATGGCAAGCCTTGGTATCATGACATCAAAAGGTACCTCCAATGCCAAGAATACCCTGAAGGCATCACAGGTAACGATAAACGAACCTTGAGAAGGCTCGCTATGGGTTATCTTTTGAGTGGTAACATACTATACAAGAGAAATTATGATTCCATCCTCCTTCATTGTGTTGACACCGTCGAGGCAAATCGAATCATGAGAGATGTCCATGAAGTATCTTTTAGGACTCATACAAACGGACACGCCATGTCAAGGAAGATCTTGAGGGCCGGGTATTACTGGATGACCATAGAAACAGATTGCTTTGCTTATGTGTGGAGGTGTCATAAATGTCAGGTGTATGCCGATCACATTCATGCACCCCCTTCATCCCTAAATTTCTTATCGGCACCATGGCCCTTTTCAATGTGGGGTATGGATGTTATTGGGCCCATTGAGCCAAAAGCCTCGAACAGTCATCATTTCATTTTAGTCGCCATTGATTATTTCACCAAGTGGGTGGAGGCAGCTTCGTACGCCAATCTAACAAAGAATATTGTGGTCAAATTCATCAAGCGTGAATTAATATGCCGATACGGCCTACCAAGCCAGACCATTACTAACAATGGTACGAATTTGAACAACATGATGAGGGAACTCTGCAAAAGCTTCAGAATCTCTCACCATAATTCCTCCCCTTATCAGCCTAAAATGAATAGGGCAGTCAAGGTGGCTAACAAAAACATCAAGAAGATAGTGCAAAAGATGGTGCTGACCTACAAAGATTGGAATGAAATGCTTCCCTTCGCTCTGCACGGATATCGGACCTTGGTACGAACCTCGACTGGGGCCACCCCATTCTCCTTGGTCTACGGAATGGAAGTATTACTACCTTTTGAAGTGGAGATCTCATCCCTCAGAGTGATCATGGAGGCCAAACTTGAGGAAGTTGAGTGGATCCAGGCTAAGTACGACTAATTGAACCTAATTGATGGAAAAAGGTTAATCACTCTCTACCATGGACAGTTGTATCAAAAGCGCATGAAGTGGGCGTACGAGAAGAAAGTGCGACCTCGACATTTCCAGGAAGGAGAATTGGTCCTCAAGAAGATTTTGTCAATCCAAAGAGACAAGCGCGGCAAGTGGGTACCTAATTATGAGGGTCCCTATGTTATGGAAAGAGACTACTCTGGAGGGGCTTTAACCCTCACCAACATGGATGGAGAGGATTTACTAATGCTTGTAAATGCAAACGCGGTGAAAAAGTACTATGCCTGAAAAAAAAGTGCTCGTTAGGCCGAAAACCCGAAAGGGCAGCCTAGGCAAAAATTAGAGCGACTTGGCTAGTCGAAATACCTGAAATGGCGGCTCAGGCAAAATCATAGTCTAAAATCCTCGCATTAGGACTTAGACCTCCCAAATATAAAATGTGAAACCCAACTGGGGCATATGGATCATTGTTGAATTACATTCTCAGAGGCAGAGTCAAAAGGTGAACTTGAAATCGTGATAGAGAATCGAAATTCTCATCGCTCTCAGGAAATCGCTGGAGGATCCAGGAGCCTCCCCTTTTCCACTTGTCTTCAATCCTATACATTCTATTCCATTCCTTCATCTATTTTACATTGCCTTGTTACCACTGTACACACTTGATATCCATGAATAATGTAACATCCCCATTTTAATTAAAACGACCAAGTTAAATAAAAAGTTAACAAGTCAACACCTCCCTTAATTTAATTTAATTAATTAAGATGTAACAGAATAATTAGCGTGGAAGCATGGTGGCATGGGCAGGATTATCGCGTTTTCCCCCATCCCACCATACCGCACTCCGCGTGAGTGTATATATATATATGTGGGTGATGGTCATGCTCTTCATGCAGAGGACCAGCGAGCTTCCTTCTTCGTTCTTCTTTTCTCTTGTTTCTTCTTCTTCCTTCTCCGCTCTCCAGTCCATCCCCTGTTTCGAGAACCAAGGTGACGGTGCTACAGTGGAGCGGAACTCCCCACACTTGAGAGGACGAACGTCAAGTGAAGCAGCAGAGAGGAGAACCACCACCCAAGCAGGAAGAAATCCCTCGGAGCTTCATAATTGGTAGGGGGAGTATCTTTTATCTTAAATGCATGGGTTATGAACAGGTCCGAGTGCGGATGCTTGCTATATCCGTGCTCTGATGATGTATTGCGTTGCATGTGAGTGTGTATAGTTCGGTTGCATGATGAGTGAAAGACGAGCGTTGCATGTTAGCACCTTTCTCACAGATGTATGTGTTGCAGGATCTCAGTTGCATGTTGAGTTGTGTTGATATGATTGTCTGACTGAAGCTACCCAGGTTATAGAAATGCATATGTTGATATGACTGCTAATAAATTGTTTGCATGTAGGGAATGCCTTCTTTAAATGGATGTTGACACTGTCTTACATCGATTGCATGATAGGTTGTGATAACTTGAAATGTCTGACTGGACTTGTGATTTTTTTAGAATGATGCATGCGTTGAATGAAGCTGTAAACTGATTGCATGTCTGGATCGAACGAAATATTATGGATATCTGAATATGGAATGATAACTGATTGCATGACAGCTATATATATTGAGTCCGGATAATGTGTACTACTGGTTGCATGGTGTGTGTATGTGCTTGACTGCGAGAATGCATGCATGAAATAAATGTTGTGCGTTGAATCCGCGTGTGGCGCATGGGATGCGTTGTGCTGGGAGCACGTAGTGTGAGACACTACCTTCGGTCATCCAGCGTGGGACGCTGTAAAATCCTTGAGTGGGACTCGAGGTAGCCCTTGAGTGGGACTCGGGCTGTCTGTGAACACCACCGTTGGCGCTGAGAGCGTTGGTGTCACCTGTGGACAAACGGTTGGGTACCTGTAAAACGGCCAAGCAGCTGGGAGCTGATTTGATAGCTGAGAGCTATGTATAAAAAGGCTGTGATGCCTACGTTGCAACGTCAGACCGATACACACGATGCGGAACCAAGTGAAATCTTCTGTGCTTATCATTGTTAATATTACTACTACTGTTAATGTTATTGAAATTGGTTAAGCATGCCGTGTGGGAAGTGAATGAGTGAAATGCGTAAGACTAAGTGGATGCTCTGTGCATGTGTTATTGACTGAAATTTTATTATGCATTTGATATCGTGTAAGAGTATACTGAACGTGTATGCCAAGTAATCCATTCCGTGTGTACATACCATAGATGCTGGATGAAAACTGTTTTCGTGACTATACGTGTATATGTATATGCATGCAAGTGTATCTGTGTCATTGAAAATGCTATGACTACGGTCAAGTGACGATCGGTAAATATAGAACGGTAAGAGTTACTTATATATGTCTTGACTGATGGATGTGGCCCTGATCTTAATTGTGTTGTACATATGTATATTGTTGTGTAATTGGCAGATAACCTGAGTCGGTATCTATCATTTAAAATTTTAGATGCTCACCCCTGCAGTGGCCATTTTTCAGTGAATGTCTCTCGTGATGAGGACCAGAAGCAGAGCTGGAACGCTGGGCGAAGTGCTGATGCATTTGGAAGGCTTAATTAATGCGTAGTTAGATTAAGTCCTGACTAGTTCATACCGGATGTTAATGTTTTGGGATAAATGAAACTTTATGGACAAGGAGAATCCGATTCTGTGTTTGTAAATATTGACATGTGCTCTTACTATATATATATCTGGATGTATGGTTTCGTGTGTGATATGTTATGTGCTACCTTGTTTCATACTTGTGCTTTAATGGATACGCAGGGACAGTATGATTGAGCAGGCTATAGCCAAGTCAGAGCGAATTGAGAATTATCTTAGGAAAACTTATGTCGGATACGTTGGGCGGAGTCGTACCCCGCCCGAAGTATGGGGACATTTCGCCCAAGCGTGAGGATCCGCGCTGGAGCGATGTAGTTGTTAGAATGAGACCCGGTGTTGACCCCGGATTTGGGCGTTGTGGCTGAGTCCGCCCAGGCGTTGTCATAATTAGTTGAGTTGGGCGGAATAGGTTCAGACTCTTCCTTCTTCCGCACCGCATATGTACATTGTAACTTCCCGTTTTTCCTGAGTGAAGTGCGAGTGTGAGGATTGACCTAGTGAACCCTTGTCCTTACCCGATTGAGGAATTACCTTGTATTTGTGTTGAAGAGGCGTTGTGCAGATTTTGTTTAGGCGGTGTCATACCTCGCCCAAGTAACTAGGACGGTTCGCCCAAGTGCGTGGAAACATGCTGAAGCAAGTAGATATCAATTCGAGATTCCGCCTATGAACCTTCCTCCTCCGTAGTAGCACTATTATGTCTCGCTGGGCGGTGTTGGACATCGCCTGAGTAAGTGAATGTTGTGATGTAGTCCGCCCAGGATAAATATACCCCGCCTAGCCAAGTAAGATGATTCTAACTACGCCCTTCCACCGAATGCTACGCGTATGAATGTATTAACATCTTCCCTTACCTATTTCCTCCCGTTGAGTGACCAGTGTTACTCGAAGGGAAGCCTCCTTGTGAAATATCCTCTATCCGCTGCTGCATTACCATACTCCGCCTGGACGGTGTCAGACCCGTCTAAGCGAACAAACGGTGTTGCGTAATCCGCCCAGGTGCTGGTGTGTTACGATAAACCCATTGAGCTGGCCCCAGTTTTAGCTTCTCTGTAGGTTGCTATATGCGTGTGAATGCTCCTCGTTTTTCCCACCTTGCCTGCTCCCTTCTATATCAAATGTTACGTGACTGTTTCGTGAAAAATTTTCTCATATTTTTGGAATTATTAGCTGCAAGAAATAAGGTGTTACATTTTGGTATCAGAGCGGACCGAAAAGTCCAAGGCCAAAGTATGCTCACCAAGTGTAAGCGGTGGTGTGTGTGTCTTTTTGATTGAATGGTTGAAAATTGTTCTGATGCTAGTTGAACTTGATTGATGATTGACTTGAGGACAAGAGGTTGTTTTCCCCTGGTCCGATTGTGTATAACTTAGACGAATGACATAATGTGCTAAGCTATTAATTGTTGAACTAATAACTAGATCGGTAGTAAGTGGCTCCGTATACTTATCCTTAAATGTCAATTTCAGGATAAGGAATGGCGCATCGTCAAAGTATGGAGGCTATAGCCACAGCATTCCAACGCTTTGTGGATGTATTTGAAAGGCAAGACCAGACTCGACCTGAGGATGGCCATGTGCTGGACCGCTTCCTGAAGAGGAAGCCGAGTGAATTCTTAGGAGGACGGAACCCTGAGGCGGCGTTTAAGTGGACTCAGGAATTCAAAAGGATTTTTGGGGGTCTTCACTGTACCGAGGCCCAGAAGGTAGAGTGCGCAGTGTATATGCTGCGAGATGAAGCGGAGAATTGGTGGAAAATAGCCAGAAGCCGATTCCCCGAAGATGATAATCAACTGACGTGGAACGATTTCAAGGCCTGCTTCTTAGAGAAATACTTTCCCGACACAGTGAGGAGTCGGAAAGAGCTGGAGTTTATGGAGTTAAGACAGGGCTCCATGACTGTGGAAGAATACGCGGCCAGATTCGAGGAATTGTGCCTATTCTATCCGCCCTTCCAGCAGCCAGGAACGGAGAACTCTAAGTGCCTTAAGTTTGAGAACGGATTGAGATCGGATATTAAGAGAGCCTACAGATACCATGAGATACGGAGTTTCCCTGCACTAGTGAACAAATGTAGAATATTTGAGGAGGATGACAAGGCCCATTCGAGCCAGAGCGGCAGAAACCACTATTCCCTGAGGCCCCAACGACCTCATTTCAAAAAGCCAAGCAATGCCGGTAGGAACAAGCCTTTTTCCAGATATGAAGGACGGAATCAACCTGGAAGACGACCAGTGGTAGGAGACAGAAGGTGTTTCAAGTGTGGAGGAAATCACTTTGCCAGAGACTGCAAGGATGATGGTGACGTAGTGTGCTTTCACTGCAACAAGAGGGGACACATCCACCTCGACTGCCCCCAACTACGCCAAGCAGACGTTAATGTGCGTCAAGGGAGATTTCAAGAAAGGAACCGAGTGAATGATGACCAACGTCCTGGTGGCAGAGGCAACGGAGCCAGAGGAGACGGGATGCGAGGGAGGAATACCGGCCCAACAGCAGCAGGAAGAATCTGCACCATCAATGCAGAGGATGTTGCACCAGCAAACGACCTAGTACAATGTAAGTGCTCACTTGGAATGAATACGCTTAATGTTGTTTTCGATTCGGGAGCTACCCATTCTTTTATAGCTGATGAGTGCGTGGAACGGTTGAAGTTACCAACTGTGTCTATGAACCGGACTTTGGAAGTGGCCAGCCCCACTGGCGCTAATGTGTTCACATCGTCAATATGCAAAAATGTAGCATTTGAGTTATATGATCGGAGTTTCACCTTCGATCTGATTTGCATGCCCTTAAAGGGTCTTGACATCGTACTCGGGATAGATTGGCTTTCAGCCAATAAGGTATTAGTAGATTGTAGAAACCGAGAGATAGTTTTTCCGAAACAGCCCACTGAGAACGGCACGACACCAGATATAACCCAACTATTTATGATGCTTTGTCTAACCAAGGATGAGAGTGAGACCCTAGTGAACGAAATTCCGGTTGTCTGCGAATTCCCAGAAGTGTTCCCAGAAGACGTTCCGAGCGTGCCTCCCAATAGAGAAGTTGAGTTCTCTATAGACTTGATCCCTGGAGCCGAACCGGTCTCTAGTGCACCCTACAGAATGTCCTCAACTGAATTGGCAGAGTTGAAGAAACAAGTGGATGAGTTACTTAAGAAGCAGTTCATTAGACCAAGCGTGTCACCATGGGGCGCACCTGTGCTACTTGTTAAGAAGAAGGATGGCAGCATGAGACTTTGTATAGATTATCGACAGCTTAACAAGCTCACAATCAAGAATCGATACCCACTGCCTAGAATTGATGATTTAATTGACCAGCTGCGTGGAGCCTCAGTCTTTTCGAAAATCGACTTACGATCGGGATATCACCAAATCCGAGTGAAGGACTCAGACATTCCTAAAACTGCCTTTAGGACTCGGTATGGTCACTACGAGTATGTAGTGATGCCGTTCGGTGTGACAAACGCCCCTGCCGTTTTCATAAATTACATGAACAGCATATTCCACTCCTTCTTAGATCGGTTTGTTGTTGTCTTCATCGATGATATTCTAGTTTATTCTAAGACGTCTGAGGAGCATGAAGGACATCTCAGAGTGGTACTCCAAGTGTTGAAGGAGAAGCAATTGTTTGCAAAGCTCTCGAAGTGCGAATTCTGGATGGATGAGATCCACTTCCTCGGGCATGTGATCTCTGAGCGAGGCGTCTCGATGGATCCTGCGAAGGTAGCTACTGTAATAGCATGGGAGAGGCCCAGATCGGTCTTGGAAATAAGAAGTTTTATGGGCTTGGCGGGTTATTATAGGAGGTTCATCGAAGGTTTTTCTAAACTGGCATTACCCCTGACTAAATTGACTCGGAAGAACGTTCCTTTTGTGTGGAGTCCGGAGTGTGAGAACAGCTTCCAAGAGCTGAAGAATAAATTGACAACTGCTCCGATGTTGGCATTACCTGAGTTACGAGAAAGCTTCGTGGTCTATTGTGACGCGTCCGGACTCGGATTAGGGTGTGTACTCATGCAGAAAGATCGAGTGATAGCATATGCCTCTCGACAATTGAGACCCCACGAGCAGCATTATCCGACCCATGACTTGGAGCTGGCAGCAGTAGTTTTTGCATTGAAAATCTGGAGGCATTACTTGTACGGGTCCAAATTTGAAGTGTACAGCGATCATAAGAGCCTCAAATACCTATTCGACCAAAAGGAGCTGAACATGAGGCAGAGGAGATGGATTGAGTTTTTGAAGGACTATGATTTCGAGTTAAAATACCACCCAGGTAAGGCAAATGTCATGGCAGACGCATTGAGTCGGAAATCCCTCCACATAGCAGCCATGATGGCAAAAGAAGTTGAGTTATTAGAGCGGTTCCGAGACATGAACTTGCATGTTGATACCCCTTCCTCTCAGAAGATGACAATCGGTACGTTGAGGATTGCCAATGAGTTCTTAAAATCCGTGTACAAACAGCAACAGGCGAACTCTCACCTAGCTGAAATGAAGGAAATTCAGGCTAAAGGAAAGGATTTATCCTTGACAAAGGGGTCAGATGGGATCTTCCGGGTGAGAGACAGAATATACATACCAAGTGAAGGAAGATTGAGAAGAATGGTGCTTGATGAAGCCCACAAAAGCCTACTCAGCATTCACCCAGGAACCACGAAAATGTACCACGACTTGAGGAGACAGTTCTGGTGGCCCGGACTAAAGAAGGATGTGGCGGAGTACGTGGCCCGGTGTATCACTTGTCAGAAATCGAAGGTAGAGCACCAAAAACCGTACGGTGCAATGCAGCCTCTAGAGATCCCCGTGTGGAAATGGGACTCAATTGCGATGGATTTTATCATGGGATTACCCAAAAACCGAGCGGGCCATGATGCCATTTGGGTCATTGTTGACAGATTGACGAAGAGTGCACACTTCTTACCTGTAAATATAAAGTACCCATTGCATAAGTTGGCTCAGATTTACATTCAAGAAGTTATCCGACTGCATGGCATACCTACTTCCATCGTATCAGATAGGGACCCTAGGTTTACGTCCAGATTTTAGACCAGCATGCATCAAGAATTGGGGACGAAGCTTTGGCTTAGTTCTGCCTACCACCCCCAATCGGATGGACAATCCGAGCGAACAATTCAGAGTCTAGAAGATTTATTGAGAGCGTGTGTGTTAGAGTACGGTGGAGACTGGGAGCAGTACCTTCCCTTGATCGAGTTTACGTACAACAACAGCCACCATCACAGCATTGGCATGGCACCTTACGAGGCATTATATGGGCGCAGATGCCGAACCCCACTCTGCTGGTCGGAAGCGGGTGAAAGTCTACTATTGGGACCAGATATCGTGAAGCAAACCACAGAACAAATCCGAGTGATAAGGGAGAAGATGAAAGCATCACAAGACAGGCAGAAGAGCTACCATGACAAGCGCATCAAGCCATTGGAATTTTCAGTCAGAGATCGAGTGTTTCTGAGAACCTCTCCGAGTAAAGGAGTTGGACGAGCCTTAAAAAGTGGGAAGTTAAGCCCTCGATACATTGGACCTTACGAGGTGTTAGAACGGATTGGCCCCGTAGCATACCGCCTCGCATTACCAACTCACTTGTCCCGATTGCACAACGTATTTCACGTGTCTCAACTAAGGAAGTATTTACATGACCCCAGCCACACGATGCCTGACGATGAAGTAGAGATCAAAGAAGACCTGACCACTGTGACTACACCGATTGGAATCGTAGACCGATCGGTAAAACGCTTGAGAAACAAGAACGTAAGGCTGGTTAAGGTGGAGTGGCAGCAAGGCAAGACCACCTCCTGCACGTGGGAATGTGAAGATGCCATAAGACAGCAGTACCCCAAGTTGTTCATTTAGGTGAGTTACCAACTAAAGCTTCACATGAATTACCAACTGAATTTCGGGGACGAAATTCTTTTCAAGTGGGGGAGAACTGTAACATCCCCATTTTAATTAAAACGACCAAGTTAAATAAAAAGTCAACAAGTCAACACCTCCCTTAATTTAATTTAATTAATTAAGATGTAACAGAATAATTAGCGTGGAAGCATGGTGGCATGGGCAGGATTATCGCGTTTTCCCCCATCCCACCATACCGCACTCCGCGTGAGTGTATATATATATATATGTGGGTGATGGTCATGCTCTTCACGCAGAGGACCAGCAAGCTTCCTTCTTCGTTCTTCTTTTCTCTTGTTTCTTCTTCTTCCTTCTTCGCTCTCCAGTCCATCCCCTGTTTCAAGAACCAAGGTGACGGTGCTACAGTGGAGCGGAACTCCCCACACTTGAGAGGACAAACGTCAAGTGAAGCAGCAGAGAGGAGAACCACCACCCAAGCAGGAAGAAATCCCTCGGAGCTTCGTAATTGGTAGGAGGAGTATCTTCTATCTTAAATGCATGGGTTATGAACAGGTCCGAGTGCGGATGCTTGCTATATCCGTGCTCTGATGATGTATTGCGTTGCATGTGAGTGTGTATAGTTCGGTTGCATGATGAGTGAAAGACGAGCGTTGCATGTTAGCACCTTTCTCACAGATGTATGTGTTGCAGGATCTCAGTTGCATGTTGAGTTGTGTTGATATGATTGTCTGACTGAAGCTACCCAGGTTATAGAAATGCATATGTTGATATGACTGCTAATAAATTGTTTGCATGTAGGGAATGCCTTCTTTAAATGGATGTTGACACTGTCTTACATCGATTGCATGATAGGTTGTGATAACTTGAAATGTCTGACTGGACTTGTGATTTTTTTAGAATGATGCATGCGTTGAATGAAGCTGTAAACTGATTGCATGTCTGGATCGAACGAAATATTATGGATATCTGAATATGGAATGATAACTGATTGCATGACAGCTATATATATTGAGTCCGGATAATGTGTACTACTGGTTGCATGGTGTGTGTATGTGCTTGACTGCGAGAATGCATGCATGAAATAAATGTTGTGCGTTGAATCCGCGTGTGGCGCATGGGATGCGTTGTGCTGGGAGCACGTAGTGTGAGACACTACCTTCGGTCATCCAGCGTGGGACGCTGTAAAATCCTTGAGTGGGACTCGAGGTAGCCCTTGAGTGGGACTCGGGCTGTCTGTGAACACCACCGTTGGCGCTGAGAGCGTTGGTGTCACCTGTGGACAAACGGTTGGGTACCTGTAAAACGGCCAAGCAGCTGGGAGCTGATTTGATAGCTGAGAGCTATGTATAAAAAGGCTGTGATGCCTACGTTGCAACGTCAGACCGATACACACGATGCGGAACCAAGTGAAATCTTCTGTGCTTATCATTGTTAATATTACTACTACTGTTAATGTTATTGAAATTGGTTAAGCATGCCGTGTGGGAAGTGAATGAGTGAAATGCGTAAGACTAAGTGGATGCTCTGTGCATGTGTTATTGACTGAAATTTTATTATGCATTTGATATCGTGTAAGAGTATACTGAACGTGCATGCCAAGTAATCCATTCCGTGTGTACATACCATAGATGCTGGATGAAAACTGTTTTCGTGACTATACGTGTATATGTATATGCATGCAAGTGTATCTGTGTCATTGAAAATGCTATGACTACGGTCAAGTGACGATCGGTAAATATAGAACGGTAAGAGTTACTTATATATGTCTTGACTGATGGATGTGGCCCTGATCTTAATTGTGTTGTACATATGTATATTGTTGTGTAATTGGCAGATAACCTGAGTCGGTATCTATCATTTAAAATTTTAGATGCTCACCCCTGCAGTGGCCATTTTTCAGTGAATGTCTCTCGTGATGAGGACCAAAAGCAGAGCCGGAACGCTGGGCGAAGTGCTGATGCATTTGGAAGGCTTAATTAATGCGTAGTTAGATTAAGTCCTGACTAGTTCATACCGGATGTTAATGTTTTGGGATAAATGAAACTTTATGGACAAGGAGAATCCGATTCTGTGTTTGTAAATATTGACATGTGCTCTTACTATATATATATCTGGATGTATGGTTTCGTGTGTGATATGTTATGTGCTACCTTGTATCATACTTGTGCTTTAATGGATACGCAGGGACAGTATGATTGAGCAGGCTATAGCCAAGTCAGAGCGAATTGAGAATTATCTTAGGAAAACTTATGTCGGATACGTTGGGCGGAGTCGTACCCCGCCCGAAGTATGGGGACATTTCGCCCAAGCGTGAGGATCCGCGCTGGAGCGATGTAGTTGTTAGAATGAGACCCGGTGTTGACCCCGGATTTGGGCGTTGTGGCTGAGTCCGCCCAGGCGTTGTCATAATTAGTTGAGTTGGGCGGAATAGGTTCAGACTCTTCCTTCTTCCGCAATCTACTACCGCATATGTACATTGTAACTTCCCGTTTTTCCTGAGTGAAGTGCGAGTGTGAGGATTGACCTAGTGAACCCTTGTCCTTACCCGATTGAGGAATTACCTTGTATTTGTGTTGAAGAGGCGTTGTGCAGATTTTGTTTAGGCGGTGTCATACCTCGCCCAAGTAACTAGGACGGTTCGCCCAAGTGCGTGGAAACATGCTGAAGCAAGTAGATATCAATTCAAGATTCCGCCTATGAACCTTCCTCCTCCGTAGTAGCACTATTATGTCTCGCTGGGCGGTGTTGGACATCGCCTGAGTAAGTGAATGTTGTGATGTAGTCCGCCCAGGATAAATATACCCCGCCTAGCCAAGTAGGATGATTCTAACTACGCCCTTCCACCGAATGCTATGCGTATGAATGTATTAACATCTTCCCTTACCTATTTCCTCCCGTTGAGTGACCAGTGTTACTCGAAGGGAAGCCTCCTTGTGAAATATCCTCTATCCGCTGCTGCATTACCATACTCCGCCTGGACGGTGTCAGACCCCGTCTAAGCGAACAAACGGTGTTGCGTAATCCGCCCAGGTGCTGGTGTGTTACGATAAACCCATTGAGCCGGCCCCAGTTTTAGCTTCTCTGTAGGTTGCTATATGCGTGTGAATGCTCCTCGTTTTTCCCCCCTTGCCTGCTCCCTTCTATATCAAATGTTACGTGACTGTTTCGTGAAAAATTTTCTCATATTTTTGGAATTATTAGCTGCAAGAAATAAGGTGTTACAAATAAAATTTCGCCTTTCATTCTGTACGTGTTCATGACTGAATGTTATAACAAAAGAAGTTTTCCTAAATGTTTAAAAAATGGAAATGATAAAAGTTCTAAGTCATGAAGAACAAAAAGCTTCCAATACTAGGCCATACCTCAGGCAAGCATAACTAACTCTGCTAGGCATTTACCAAAGTTAAAAGTTACTTTTATTTCATCCATGAGTTATCTCAGGGCCCGTCTCTAAGGAAGGTCACCTAAAAATGTCAACTTGTTTACTTCTGTGCTACTCATCTTTTTTTTAAGGTTGACTGAAATTCCTGGCCTAGAAGCAAAAGTTAATAGAGCAGTCCCCCCAGCGAGGTCATAACCCTCTACAAAAATAGCACAAGTCAAGATCTCCTCCCAGGTGAATCTAAACCAGATTTCTTCCCAAGTGGAACCAGTAGGTCACTTCCCCAGCAAAACCATGGTTACCACTAGATAGACGCCAACCAAGATCTCTTCCCAGGTGAATCTGAACCAGATTTCTTCCCAAGTGGAACCAGTAGGTCACTTCCCCAGCAAAACCATGGTTACCACTAGATAGACGCCAACCAAATCTTCCTTACCCAGTGGAACAACACTCCAGAAACAGACTCTAGTTAGTTTCTCCCCCAAGGAGATTATAATTGCCATAAAAGTGGTGCCAATCACAAAATCCTCTACTGGCATTTACCTTCCTCCACCGAATCCTTCCTGCCAGTGAATGCCCCAAACTTGGGGCAGTACCCCAAGCCCTCATTCCTTTCTAAATCTGGGGCGTCACCCCAAGTCTTTCAAACTTAGGGCATCACCCTAAATCTCCAAACCTGGGGCATTACCCCAAGTCTCTCATTCCTTTCTAAACTTAGGGCATTACCCCAAGTCTCTCAAACCTGGGACATTACCCCAAGTCTCTCATTCCTTTCCAAACATGGGGCATTACCCCAAGTCTCTCAAATCCAGGGCATTACCCCAAGTCTCTCAAATCTAGGGCATTACCCCAAGACTCTCAAATCTGGGGCAGCACCCCAGACTCTCAAATCTAGGGCATCACCCCAAGACTCTCAAGTCTGGGGCAGCACCCCACACTCTTAAACCTGGGGCAATACCCCAAGTCAGTCAACCGAGGGTCAACCTCAATTCTTTTATTTCCAGTAAACCGAGGGTCAACCCCAATCTTTTATTTCATGTTAACCGAGGGTCAACCTCAATCTTTTATTTCAGTCAAACCGAGGGTCAACCCCAATCTTTTATTTCATGTCAACTGAGGGTCAACCCCAATTATTTTATTTTTACTCAAACCGAGGGTCAACCTCAATCTTTTATTTATGTCAACAAAGGATCAACCTTAATCTTTTATTTTAGTCAACCGAGGGTCAACCCTAATTCTTTTATTTTTAGTTAAACCGAGGGTCAACCCCAATCTTTTATTTCCTGTCAACTGAGGGTCAACCCTAATTTTTTTATTTCCTGTAAACAAAGGGTCAAACCCTAATTCTTTTATTTCCAGTCAACCGAGGGTCAACCCCAATCCCTTTACTTTCCTATCAATCAAGAGGCAACACCTTCAACTTTTACTTTCCTGTCGACCGAGAGGTAACACCCTCAACCTTTCATCTCCTGTTGAACCAAAGGGCAATACCCAACTAATTGTTCCCGGTTCAAACTAGGGCATTATCCCAATTATATTTTGAAGTTTAGAGTAAAAAAAAGGGGCTCATTGGATCTGATATTGAGACTGGTCCAAAGGATCATTTTGACCGATGTGAGTATTTGCTACTGGAGTGAATTCAGTTGAAGTAATGCTGGGGTCACAGAAGAAGCAGGAAAATAAGGCCTCTCAAACACCTTCCGAATCAAACCAGAATCAAACTCCATTTTGAAAAGTTGGAATGAGCCAAGGTTCAAAGATGTAAGTCGATGTCGATACTTATTTCACATTGGCTAACAAATTCAACAGGCTTTACTTAACGGTGTGAAAAGAACAAAGAACAGTGTTACCATTACTACATCGGTCAAGATCAGTTGATCGTTACAATGGACGATGTTGTTTCAAGTTGCTTCATCAATTATACATTAGTTCAGAGTTTAATTGCCAGCTTTTACAATGAACGATATTATTTTGAGTTGCTTCATTAATTACGTAATGGTTCAGAGTTCAATTCAACCTACATTCTTGGAGAAAGGTAGAGGTGTATGCAAAAGAGTCATTTTATTCCAAAAAAGGGGGGCACTACGGCCTTACAAAATTTTCAATTCTGGAGCCTATCCCGAAATAAGGAGAACAAAAAAAACTAATCTATACACCCATGGTAGGGGAGTCCGGTTCGGCGACAGTGGCTGTTCTCTCAGAATCTTCTGACACCATCCTCAGCTCCATACTTTGGCCTTCGGGCAAAGGCAGAGGTTCATAAGGAACATCCTCAGGTTCCTCGTCCTAACCCCGGTCTATAGCATGTAGGTGCCCACCATGAAACTCATAGTAAACACCTATACCGTTCAAGTTAAGTTGCACAGCGGAGTTCCGGTGTACAACTTGATGAACGGAGGAGCTGAAGGCGACGTCGGGTAATTCTGAAAATTTAGCCATCTCCTCCTCCCTTTCTTACCGTTCTCGGACTTGGGCCTCCTTCACGGCGGCGACCTTGGCTACCAGCTCCTTGTTTTTCTTTTCAACCTCGGCTCGTCCAGCAAAAGCTTTATCCAATTTAGCTTGAAGAGCTTTAAGAGCGTCCTCTGAAGCCTTGTACTTGGCCCCGGCCTCACTCGCCCTCTTGGTGGACAAATTGTACACCGCTGTGAGTTCGGTCAAATCCTCTTCCCTTTTAGCCAAAGTAGTTTGGGCCTCCACCCTAAGGGCTGTTAGGAAATCCCTAAGCATGAGCAGCGGAAAAATAAAAGGGATTCCATAGGATTTGCAAGGTTCCGTGTTTCAAAGCATAAAACAATTTCGAAATTATTTTAGGTCCGTGTTTCAAAGCACAAAACAATTTCGAAATTATTTTAGGTTACCTCTTGAAGAACTCCGAAGCAGTCGTAGCCTCGTCCTTTAGGAGTCCACACGAGCACTCCCACCAGAATCGCAACACGTGCCAACTGCTAGTTTGACGGCGTGTAGCTCTTGCAAATTTTGCGAATTTGTGTCTTACTTGAGTGAGCGGCCTATGAGCATCTTATGCTCTATTTATAGGCTTAGGTTTGACCTAATTTGTTCTCTCTAAAAGTGGGCTCCTTACTCATTCCAAATGAGTTAGGCCCAATAGCTTTATTTTAGTCCAACTAAAATAAGACAACATTTTCTGATGAGTTTACTCTATGTGTGTGACCCTATAGGTAAAATACCCGGTCATATTAATAATAAACTATTTTATTATTAATATAAAATAAGAGCGGCATCTAGCAATGCATCATTATGTCCGAATATTATCAACATAACCTATAAGTGATAATTATTTAATACGTTTATTCCTTTTGTCACGATATCCTAATTGGGCCCAAGGCATGGTCGCGTCATCCTTGTACGGCCCAATTTATTTTACTTGATACCGGAGTAGACTGGATCCGAATAAATATCTAATATTTATTCTTTCTAGCATGGCCATGCGTTTTCTTAGTCTTACTCCATCAAGTGGCCTATGGATATCACTCCTGTCACATAGGAGAGACAAATCCCATATACATCACTCACATCCCTCTGCATAATTTGTTCATTGTTTAATCACAACCTTTATAGTCCTCTTGTTACAGAATGTTAGCCAAGGCCTCGATACTCAAGAGGGGGGGTGAATTGAGTATTTCAAATTTTCGTGCGGAATCCCTTTCAAAATGGTTAGTAGTACACAAATGATGCAATATAAAAGATGTAATAATTATGAAGCACATTTCATACTAAAACATTTTGAGTTGAATGGACTATGTTCAAGAATATGATTTTGATAAGTAAAGCAAGTTATTAGCTTAGCCAATTCTTGAAGTTCTTAGCATGCCATAATTAATTTCAACATAAGTATGACTAGAACAACTTAAATTAATTAAGCATGATTGTTTACCAATTTGTTAAGACCAATATTTTTCTTCCTCAATAATTAAATCCAACAATGTTTAAGTCAATTGATTCAAGGATTCAATTTTACTAAACCAATTTGATATAAGTATTTAGGCATGCAAATTAAGTTCACAATAATAAAGAGTTTAAGGGAAGGGAGAATTTGCAAACCGATATAACGAGTTCCACCACACCGGTGTACGTCTCGCCTTCAAGCAACCCACTTGAAGGATTTCCACTATTGGAGATTAGAGATACAACTTTGAGCAATCGCGGCTTCCTAGTGTCCCACACTCAAGAACCCAATCCTCACAAGTACAAGGGCACCCCACCCAATCTCTCAATCTCACAATTACAAGGTTGAACCCTCAACCCAAACCTCTAAGGGATTTTGGTGTTTTAATGGTTACAATGATAACTCTCCAATAGAGTGGATACACAACTTAAAGCTCATACAAAAATAACTCTCAAAGAGAGGATATACAAATTTAGCTCACCCAAGATAACTTCCTTTCTAACTCTCAATTAACTCTTAAAGAGGAATTATGCAAGTTAATAAATAAAGAGAGAGTAAGTAGAAGAGCAAGAAGCAAGGAGGAAGAAGTAAGCAAATGGAAATGCTTCAATTGCTTGGTGTAAGTTTTGCCTTCAACTCCTTCTCTATTTATAGGCTCCAATGGTATGGCATGTTGCAATATTAAATTCCTTGGGAGCTTGAACTTGGAACATGTGTGTCTCCATTCAAAATGGCATTGCAATTCCAATGAGCTTTTAATGTCTCCAAGAAGAACATGGCATGTGCATGTTTGATTTAATTCAAATTAATTCCATTTCCAATAAAACACATGCATGTGGAGAGGGACAAAGTAATAAACCTTGCCTTGGGTCTTCTATTTTGTTTCAACCGAAGAGCACAATGTCTCCCTTTCAATTTTCAATGTTTCCAGCGTGTGATTTTGTTTCTGACAGCCTCATGAATCGATTCGTGGGATAAGTGAATCGATTCAAAGCTTCCAAAATACATTCCCTGGGCCATCCTACACGTGGGAATCGATTCAAGTGAAGAGTGAATCGATTCATGCTTCATAAAATGCAATCCTAGCCTTAACAGAACCGTGTGAATCGATTCAATGCAAGGAGGAATCGATTCAAGCATTAAAAAATCACTTCCTGGAGTATTTCATTCGAATGAATCGATTCATTTTGCTATGCATGGCTGTGTGAATCGATTCAACTACCTGATTCATGCATTTTGACACTTTGTTTTACTCCTTTTGATATTTGTTCAATCATGGCTCCAATCCTTTGATCCTTAGGCACTTTGTTGATCATTTTTCACTTGTTTAAGACCTCTAAAAATGCCTTGAACTATTTCTTTGTAATTCTTCAATTTTCCATTATCAAACATAATTAATTCGTCCATAAATATATATGTTTGATCTTGATCCTTCATTTGTTGTGTCATTATCAAAACCTACATCAACATAAAAATACATTCTCCCCCTTTTTGATGATGACAACAAATGCTTGTCTCTTGGGGTGTTAGTATCATAACAATTCATTGCAATAAAGACTCCTCCTATCATATATAATTTGATACCACATGTTGATGAAATCATAGACACAAGAAATCAAGTGAGTATTTAAGAATCAAAGTCTCTACCCCTTAATAAGGTCTCTCCCCCTTAATATATGTTCTCTTCTTCTTAATCATCTCCCTTTAATCATACAATAGATACCAATCATACAATAGATACCACAAAATAGTTTATCTAATTTTTAGAGCATAGTGGTAGTGTATATCTTCTCCCCCTTTCTTATATATTTCTCTCTTTATATTTCTCCCCCTTTGTAAAAGACTTTATTCCATTTAGGGTGTATATAACTTCCTATAATCTTCTCCCCCTTTGGCATCATCAAAAACTTTCCTTATGATAAAACATTAGTCATAGTAATTCTCCTATTTTTACTAATCCTTTCACTAATCTCTCCCCCTTTGGCATCATCAAAAAGATCATCATCTTAATTATATTCTATTGCCATCAACATATAAGCTCATGTAATCGAATAAGAGAGATTTAGAGCAAACAAAGGATTTCAAATCAAAGCTCATATCATGATCAAGTGTATATGCCAATTTGATGCATTTAGAGTCACTAATCAATCACATAGTTCATTCATCAAGTAAGCATATAATTGATTGCTAACTCATTTTCAATCATGTAATTGATATCACAAGTATGGTAAGCGTCACATGATTCTTTCCAAGTAAGCACACATATCACTTCAAGTAAGTACATCATCATTTTAACTAAGCACATGGTTTTCTCCTTTTTGGCATTATCAAACACACAACGATTTTTCCAAGTAAGCATATAGGAGAATAAAATTGTAAGCATAAGTGCCATAAACATAATCATAGAGAGGTAAAATGATGGATATTCATTCATGTGTATGCTCCCCCTTACTATTGTAATTGATGTCACTTATAAAAATATATACCACTTATTAACATGTGAAATCAATTTGATGAAGTTTGATACCAATTGTTGAATACATGTCATGCATTTAATAGATACTAATTGTTTGAAAGATATACCAATTGTTAGAAGATCATAATGTATCATGCAAGATATATCTCCTTCTTAATCATTTAATAGATACTAAGATGTCATGATATTTTCTCCCTCTTTGACATATATTGATACCAATTGTTATAAGTAATAACTCTAAATGATGCCAATTGTTATGAACCCAATTACACTAATTTGATCAAGTCTAATACCAATTGTTATTAACTCATGTAATTGAATACCAATTGAAATTGAATACCAATTGTTATTAACTTCAATCAAGTTAAGCACCAAACACATATAATTGAATACTAATTGTTAAGCTAATTGATGTAATTCTTAAGCTAATTGATACCAATTGTTCATGTTGGCCTTATTTAGCAAGTTTGATACCATTTGTTTATTTCTTAAGCACTTCATCACCTTTTAATAGATACCACTTATGCAATGAATAGAAGTCATAATATGAATAGATACCACTCAAGAGTTAGATACCAAATGTATATAAAATTCACTAATCAATCATTAATCAAAGTGGTAATCATAGAAGAATTTTCAACAATATGCACTCAAATATAGGTATCATAGAAATGATGGAATGATTAATACAACATGTTGGCTTACTCATGCATTTGTATTGTAACACATGCCAATTTTATGACCCTTTTATGTCAAAACATTCTTTTCTTGATCAACACTATTTATTTCTTATTCATTGTCCATGCCATTTGTTGCTAGTATCTAGTCATGATATCACTTGAAGATTTGCCAATTTAAGCTCTTGATATCAATTATAAACATTTAAGCATATTATCACAAGATTATTGACATTCAAGCATACATCATACTTCATAATATTTGTTCAAAAACTCTTTTCAATCTCAACGATGCATATATTCAAATTTCTTGTCACATTCAAGATCATGCATCATTAAACATATATGTCACTCAAGATAGATGCCAATTTGCTCAAGCATGGTGTACCAAGGAAGGTCATGTCATGTATTATAATGCATTTTCTCTTAATGTACCATGTATTATCACATATCATGCATTGTCATTTACATGTCATCAAAATCATGCATTGTCATTTAACATATTTCTAGTCATGAAATTAAAGTCTAGGCATAGAGCATACATACTTTCTCCTTAGGCATTATCAAAACCAACATATAATTGCATAGAAAATATTTTGCCTAAGATTGTTAACATTGTAGAACATGTAAGCATAACATAGTCCTAACTTAAAGCAACTTTAAGGTTTGTCATAATCAACTTGTCATAACATTTGTATTTATCATCAAAGTATAGTGACAAGTATATAATCAAGAATATGTCCTCATGATCTCTTCCTCTTACTAATTCAATTGATACCATTGTTAAAGGAAGATGTTTGTTGTTTAGATACCACTTAGTTACCAACATTTCTCTTGTTCAATAAGTGATGCATCATCAAGTATTCATGTTCAATCAAAAATTTATGTCATAAAGAATTCATACATTATCAAGTATTCATAATGCATACATCATCCAAATTTATTCATCATGCATCATTTTGAATCTAAGCATCAAGATTTAACATTTCAACATTTTGATGTTTCAATCCTTTCTAACATACATGGATAAATATATCTTGAGTTTTTTTTTTTTTTTTTTTTTTCATGAAATCAAACATATTATCCAAGCAATCATTCATCAAACTTTATACCAATCACTTAAATCAAAGTCATACATACACATTATTGATCCTAAGATTTCAATTATTCATTTATCCATTTCAAAACTCCTTTCATGTTCAAACTCAACCATATCAAATCAAGGTTTGATTTTCACACATCAAAATTCATTATGAACAAGTATGGAATTTGGATTTACAAAATTATTTAGACATTTCTAAAAATTCTCAATAAATTATCAATCAAGTCCATAAATGTTTCAACATAATCAAGCATACAAAACACATAGTCAACATGATATTTAATCCACTAAAGTAGGGATCAAACGTACCTTGGAGTTTTATGAATCCAATATCCTTATCATACTTTGTTCTTTGTAGTGAAGATTATGGATCTTGATTCTTTGGTCATTCGTCAATAAGAGATTGCCGATTTAAAGTGTTCCTACAAAATGTCAAGTTTTATGGTACCCTTTAAAAGTTGGGTCCTTTCTTGTTAGTTTAGGATTTCAAAGTTGTTTTTGGAATCCATACCTTTCTCATACACTTTTGACGAGATTTCTTTATAGAACAATTAGATGATATATGACCAAATGTTCCACAATAAAAACATGTTGCATTCAAAGAGTAAGTCACTTTATAATGGTTCCTATTATGTTCTATGTGCTTTCTTTTGAAACGATTAGACATAGAGTTTCCTTTTCTTTCATGGTTTGTGCATCTTAGAATGGGTTTAGATTTTTCTTTGTAGGATGCAAAATGGTTCTTGTAATGATCTATTTTTCTTCTATCAAGTGTATGCTTTTGATCTTCAAGAGGTGCACTTAGAATCTTTTCACTACTTGTAAGCTTACTAAGTGCTTCTTTTAATTCTTTATTCTCATTTTCAAGAAGCATACATTTATCAATAAGTATACAATCATCATTTCCATTACAAGTCCTAAGAGATACATTTGAAGCTTCTAATTCATCATTTTGAATTCTAAGAGTTTCCTTTTCAATGTGCACATTATGCAATTCATTTTCAAGCTTCAAAATGGTTTGTTTTGAGCATGCATATTTCTTTGATAACAAGACAAATTTTTCATGCAATTCTTCAAATGCTTCTAATAATTCATCCTTATCAATTTCATCATCATTATCATCACTAAAAGCATTTAAAGAGCATACCTCATCATCTTGAGAGTGCTTTGTCATTAGGCATGCAATTTCTTCTTCCTTCTCGTTGGTCTCTTTTTCAATGCTTCTTTCGAATTCTTCATCTTGACTAGAAAGAGTACTAATTCTTGCATCTTTATCACCATTAGTATTTCCATAAATTGTTTCAAGAGTTTCCCACATTTCTTTAGCATTGTTACAAGTAATAACTCTAGAAACATCATTAGGTTCTAATGCTAATGTGATAAGAATTTTAGCTTTAAGATTAAATTGTACCTTTCTTTCTTCTTCCTTAGTCCATAAGTTCATGGGCTTCATGCATTCTATATTATCAACAATGTATTTAGGAATGAAAGGACCAAATTGAATAGCATTCCATACCTTGAGGTCATAGGCTTGGATAAAGATTTTCAACCTTTCTTTCCAAATAACAAAGTCTTTACCATTGAAGATTGGTGGTCTATTTATTATTTCACCTTGTGGAAATGCATCATAAGAAGTAGAGGCCATCTTGATCTCTTGAAGCGGTTAAGCTTGATCTTCCAAGAGTCAAGCTCTGATACCAATTGTTAGCCAAGGCCTCGATACTCAAGAGGGGGGGTGAATTGAGTATTTCAAATTTTCGTGCGGAATCCCTTTCAAAATGGTTAGTAGTACACAAATGATGCAATATAAAAGATGTAATAATTATGAAGCACATTTCATACTAAAACATTTTGAGTTGAATGGACTATGTTCAAGAATATGATTTTGATAAGTAAAGCAAGTTATTAGCTTAGCCAATTCTTGAAGTTCTTAGCATGCCATAATTAATTTCAACATAAGTATGACTAGAACAACTTAAATTAATTAAGCATGATTGTTTACCAATTTGTTAAGACCAATATTTTTCTTCCTCAATAATTAAATCCAACAATGTTTAAGTCAATTGATTCAAGGATTCAATTTTACTAAACCAATTTGATATAAGTATTTAGGCATGCAAATTAAGTTCACAATAATAAAGAGTTTAAGGGAAGGGAGAATTTGCAAACCGATATAACGAGTTCCACCACACCGGTGTACGTCTCGCCTTCAAGCAACCCACTTGAAGGATTTCCACTATTGGAGATTAGAGATACAACTTTGAGCAATCGCGGCTTCCTAGTGTCCCACACTCAAGAACCCAATCCTCACAAGTACAAGGGCACCCCACCCAATCTCTCAATCTCACAATTACAAGGTTGAACCCTCAACCCAAACCTCTAAGGGATTTTGGTGTTTTAATGGTTACAATGATAACTCTCCAATAGAGTGGATACACAACTTAAAGCTCATACAAAAATAACTCTCAAAGAGAGGATATACAAATTTAGCTCACCCAAGATAACTTCCTTTCTAACTCTCAATTAACTCTTAAAGAGGAATTATGCAAGTTAATAAATAAAGAGAGAGTAAGTAGAAGAGCAAGAAGCAAGGAGGAAGAAGTAAGCAAATGGAAATGCTTCAATTGCTTGGTGTAAGTTTTGCCTTCAACTCCTTCTCTATTTATAGGCTCCAATGGTATGGCATGTTGCAATATTAAATTCCTTGGGAGCTTGAACTTGGAACATGTGTGTCTCCATTCAAAATGGCATTGCAATTCCAATGAGCTTTTAATGTCTCCAAGAAGAACATGGCATGTGCATGTTTGATTTAATTCAAATTAATTCCATTTCCAATAAAACACATGCATGTGGAGAGGGACAAAGTAATAAACCTTGCCTTGGGTCTTCTATTTTGTTTCAACCGAAGAGCACAATGTCTCCCTTTCAATTTTCAATGTTTCCAGCGTGTGATTTTGTTTCTGACAGCCTCATGAATCGATTCGTGGGATAAGTGAATCGATTCAAAGCTTCCAAAATACATTCCCTGGGCCATCCTACACGTGGGAATCGATTCAAGTGAAGAGTGAATCGATTCATGCTTCATAAAATGCAATCCTAGCCTTAACAGAACCGTGTGAATCGATTCAATGCAAGGAGGAATCGATTCAAGCATTAAAAAATCACTTCCTGGAGTATTTCATTCGAATGAATCGATTCATTTTGCTATGCATGGCTGTGTGAATCGATTCAACTACCTGATTCATGCATTTTGACACTTTGTTTTACTCCTTTTGATATTTGTTCAATCATGGCTCCAATCCTTTGATCCTTAGGCACTTTGTTGATCATTTTTCACTTGTTTAAGACCTCTAAAAATGCCTTGAACTATTTCTTTGTAATTCTTCAATTTTCCATTATCAAACATAATTAATTCGTCCATAAATATATATGTTTGATCTTGATCCTTCATTTGTTGTGTCATTATCAAAACCTACATCAACATAAAAATACACAGAAGACGTTTAATTGTATTAAAACAATAAACTCCTCATGTAGGAATCGTAGTGACTTCAGGTCGAAGGACTACATATACCATTATCACATTGAGAATCGTTTATGACAATCATGTAACGATCCATGCAACGTTCTCATGGTGGGTCTGTCCAGTACATCATTACTCTTAATGTGTACCCGTGTGAAGACTCGATATCATCTATATCTATGATCTATGAGATCAGGTCATCAGTACACTCACACACTAGTCTCAGTGTATTTACATGTCCCCATATAAATACTTAGCTAGGGACATTTTAGGAATAATTTTTAATGACCTATTAGTCCAAGGATAAATATGTTTTAAAACAATTTTAAACTGAAATATTTATTCTATTGATAAGTAGAAAAATGATACAAATGAAAAAGCATAAAAGCTTATAGTGCATACACCAACAATCTCCCACTTGCACTAAAGCCAATCAGACATTTGCCTAATGCCTAACGATCTAGTGTGCCCCTCATGTTTTTGTTGTGTAAGAGGTTTTGTGAGCGGGTCAGCAATATTCTCATCAGTATGCACCTTACATATCTTTACATCTCCTCGGTCAAGGATCTCTCGAATAAGATGAAATCTCCTAAGTATATGCTTGGATCGTTGATGTGATCTAGGTTCCTTAACTTGTGCGATTGCTCCACTATTGTCACAATAAAGACTTATAGGGTCCACAATGCTAGGAACAATCCCAAGTTCTGTTATGAACTTCTTGATCCATACTGCCTCTTTTGCAGCATTTGAGGCAGCAATATACTCAGACTCTGTAGTAGAATCAGCAACTGTCTCTTGCTTTGAACTCTTCTAGCTTACAGCGCCACATTTTGACAAAACACGTACCCAGATTACGATCTTGAGTCATCCTTATCAGTTTGGAAGCTAGCATCAGTGTAACCTTTTACAATGACCTCTTCTTCCCCTCCATATATCAAGAATGAGTCCTTAGTTTTTCTTAAGTACTTCAGGATATTCTTGACAGCAGTCCAGTGACTTTCACTGGGATCAGACTGGTATCTGCTCGTCATGCTTAAAGCGTACGAGACATCTGGTCGGGTACATATCATGGCATACATGATTGATCCAATAGCAGATGCATATGGAATCTTATTCATCTGTTCTCTTTCTTCTTTAGTGGAAGGAGATTGAGCTTTTGATAAGCTTATACCATGAGCCATAGGCAAAGTTCCTTTCTTGGAATCTTGCATGTTAAACCTTTTTAACACTTTGTCTATGTATGTATTCTGACTTAGGCCAAGAAGTTTTCTTGATCTATCTCTATAGATCTTAATTCCTAACACGTAGGTTGCTTCACCTAAGTCTTTTATAGAAAAACAGCTTCCCAACCAACTCTTCACAGACTAAAGAGTAGGAACGTCATTTCCAATAAGTAGTATGTCATCAACATACAGGACCAGAAAAACAATTGTGCAGTCACTAACCTTCTTGTAGACACAAGGTTCATCCTCATTTTTAGTAAAGCCAAATTGTTTAACAGCTTCATCAAAACGAAGATTCCAGCTTCTGGAAGCTTGCTTAAGTCCATATATAGAACGTTGTAGCTTGCATACCTTCCTAGATGCTTCAGGCTTAACAAAGCCTTCAGGTTATGTCATGTACACTTCCTCAAGAAGATTTCCATTAAGGAAAGCAGTCTTGATATCCATTTTCCATATCTCATAATCATGGTATGCAGCAATAGTAAGTAGAATCCGAACAGACTTTAGCATAGCAACTCAGGAAAAAGTTTCATCATAGTCTATACCATGTATTTGCTTGAAATCTTTAGCCACCAACCTTGCTTTAAAGGTACTTATATTACCATCCATGTCAGTTTTCTTTTTGAAAACCCACTTGCATCCTATAGGTTTACCCCTTCAGGTGCATCAACCAAGTTCCAAACTTGATTAGTGTACATGGAGTCCATTTCAGATTCCATGGCTTCTAGCCATTTCTCAGATTCTGAACTTGCAATGGCCTCTTCATAAGATGTTGGCTCATTTTGATCCATTAGGAATACATCTCCTTCCTGAGTTACAAGAAATCCATATCTTTCAGGTTGTTGACGTATTCTACCTGATCTACGCAAGTCTTGTGCTACTAGAGCTGGTGTTATCACAACATTTTATGGGTCCTGCTCCACTTCCACCATTGGCTCTTCAATGCCTTGTGAGTTTTGAATTTCTTCAAGTTCTACTTTCCTCCCACTGATTCTTGTAGAGATGAATTCCCTTTCTAAGAATACAACATTCCGAGCAACAAACACTTTGCCCTCAGTAGGATTGTAAAAATAATAACCCTTAGTTTCTTTTGGGTATCCCACAAAAAGACATTTATCTGACTTGGGCCCAAGTTTATCAGAACTTTGGCGTTTAACATAAGCTTCACAGCCCCAAATCTTAAGAAAAGACATACTAGGTCGTTTCCCAGTCCATATCTCATATGGTGTCTTTATGACAGCCTTTGATGGAACACGGTTAAGTGTGAAAGTTGCTGTCAACAAAGCATGTCCCCAGAATGAGTTAGGGAGGTCAGTTTGACTCATCATTGATCGAACCATGTCTAACAAGGTTCTATTTCTCCGCTCAGAAACCCCATTCCATTCTGGTGTTCCAGGGGGAGTAAGTTGAGATATAATCCCACACTCTTTAAGATATTCATCAAACTCTAGGCTCAAATATTCACCACCTCGATCGGATTGAAGTGCTTTAATTGTCCTGCCAAGTTGGTTCTCTACTTCATGTTTAAACTCCTTGAACTTTTTAAAGGATTCTGATTTATGTTTCATGAGAAACACAAATCTATATCTACTGAAATCATCAGTAAAAGTGATGAAGTAACTAAAACCTCCCCTAGCCATTGTCCCTATGGGCCCACATACATCACTATGTATCAAGCCAAGAAGATCACCCGCCCTTTCAACTTTTTCGGTAAAAGGGGTCTTGGTCATCTTCCCTAATAAACAAGATTCACATGTATCTATTGATTCAAAATCAAAAGATTCTAAATATCCATCTTGATGGAGTTTAGAAATGCGTTTCTCATTTATATGTCCTAGGCGACAATGCCAAAGATAAGTTGGGTTTAAATCATTTGTTTTAACCCTTTTAGTATTAATGTTATAGATAGGGGTTTCGAGATCTAGAACATAAAGTCCATTACTCAAATTTGCAAAACAATAAAACACGTCTTTTAAATAAATAGAACAACTATTATTCTTTATTGTAAAGGAAAACCCTTTCTTATCAAGACAAGAAACAGAAATAATGTTTCTCCTTATTGCCGGAACAAAATAACAATTGTCCAATTCAAGGACTAACCCTGAGGGCAAGGATAAAAAATAAGTCCCTACAGCTAATGCAGCAACTCTTGCTCCATTTCCAACGCGTAGGTCTACCTCGCCCTTCATCAACTGCCTACTCCTTCTTAGATCCTGCACATTAAGACAAATGTGAGATCCACATCCAGTATCTAATACCCATGATGTTGAAGTTGACATGTTAATTTCTATAACAAAAATACCTGAAGTGGAAGTCTCACTTCCCTTCTTCTTAAGCTCTTCTAGGTACTTTGGACAGTTTCTCTTCCAGTGTCCCTTTTGTCCACAATGGTGACATTTACCTTCCTTAGCCACCCCGCCCACAGGTTTTAAGGCTGATGTAGTTGGCTTATCCTTGCCTTTCAAAATCTTCTTGCCATTTCCTACAATAGCCTTTCCTTTGCCTTTATACATGCCCTTTTCTTTACCTTTGCCAGAATTGACCATCATTATGGCCTTGCCCTTCCCTTTAGAAATATTGGGCTCAGCAGTCCTCAACATATTGAGTAGCTCTGGCAATGTTTTGTCCAATGTATTCATGTTGTAATTCATGATGACTGGCTTAAAACTGTCAGGTAATGATTTCAAAATGAGATCGGTAGCCAACTTCTGAGGGAAGGGGAATCCTAGCCTAGCTAGATTCTCCAAGTACCCAATCATTTTGAGCACATGAGGTCCTACAGAACCTCCCTCTTCAAGTCTGCAGCTAAATAGGGCTGAAGAAACTTCATATCTTTCTTGGTCAGCTTGACCTTGATATAGTTTCCTTAGGTTTTCGATTATATCGAAAGCCTCCATATGCTCATGTTGCTTCTGAAGCTCAGGAGACATGGTTGCCAGCATAAGGCATTGGACATCTAAAGCATCATCCTGATGCTTCTTGTAAGCATCCTTGTCAGCTTTTGAGGCATTGTTCGTGGGTGGTTCCAGAATCGGACCTTCCAGGACATACTGCTTTTTCTCTTGTTTGAGGACAATCCTCAAATTTCTATACCAGTCAAGGAAGTTAGAACCAGACAATTTTTCTTTGTCTAGGATTGATCGCAACGAAAGGTTTGAAGGTGTGTTTGACGTCATGGTTATCTAAAACAGAAAATATGTAGTAAGTATCATTTTCAAAACATATTTAAATTATGGTCATTTAAATTAAATATGTCTCCCACTATTTCGATTCAAAACAAAAATACCCTCCACGAATCAGAAAATCCCGTTGGAAGATTTTCTAGTAGGCTAAGATCCATATTTTGCCAAGCGTTAAGTCAGCTTTGGCTGATCACCTAATACTTGGTTATTTAGGTAGGAAACTTTTTCCAATTGTATCTTTATACAACTCTTAGTCATTGGGTTAAGTAACCATTACTAATTATTCATCTTATGAATATTTAGCCCAATGTTTACGCCTCTAAGTTATATTCAATCCAATTGAAAACTTAGTTAAGTTAAAGCCCAATAAAACAGTTTGGATATTACCATTATCCCATCGCGTCTTACTAATATAAATAATAGTGCCCTGCTTTGGCAAACCCACTATTTATTGACATTAGTGTTGACGAGTGTACTTATTGGAAGGCGTTTATAACTTAATATTATTTTGAGGGATTTTAATTTATTTTAAAATTACTGTCTTTGTTAAACGCTTTAACGTAATAAAATTATCCCCAAAACATGCAAACGAAATTGTGAGATGGTTATGGTCTTCCTAGAAGAAAATAAATAAATAAAAAATAAATAAATAAACCTAGAGGAACTATATAGCCAAGGCTTCATGAAGTCCTACTTCTTGAACCCACCATCCTCTTGGAGTCACCACTCCTTGGTTCCTTTCAAAGACAAAAGCGCTTAGAGTCACCACTCTAGTTTTCTTCTAGATCTCTACTTTGTTGCCTCGATCAAGATTACAAGATTTTTAAAGAAACTCGCTTTACATACGAGTGAAGGGTTGAGAAAAGAAATACAACAGAATGAAGAGAGGCACAGCACGCAGGCTGTATTTAAATAAAATAACTAAGACCATAACCATTCACCATGCAACATGTTAATTAATTAATTATAACCCATTTGAAATAATTTAAAAAAAATAAATTTTTAAACGGGCCATTAAACACGTGGGTCGGTAATAAGGCGCTACGCAGAGAATGTACGGGGGTCCCGAAATTTTAGTACTGTAGTCAGGTTGGTTCCCAGGAAAGAGAGGTGGGTCCGGTGTGACCGCTTAAGTACCAAATCTTTCCTAGCCAGAATGTCCCACTGACCATTAACAGCTCTAAAATTTCGGCTAGGGTTTCAAACACTTTGAAACCCTAATTCCTTGTTGCGAACACTTCATAACGCAACCGTCAAGGCACATGGAGGCAGCGCCGTCTAGGGTTTCAAAACCTAGAATTCAATTTGCGCTAATGCCAACATGCAATGCCTTTCCATGACGGCCGTCTAGGTTTCAACTCTTGAACCCTAGATTAAGGAACGGCCATGGTTTAACACTTAAACCTTATCACTTAACGCCCCATAACATGAACCATTCATGTTCGAAGATCAACTCAATTGAATCAAACTTTGTACGATGACTATCATATGAGTAAAACACATATCAAAATTGCATAAACTCATACATCATACAAATTTAAACGGCAACAACATACATACTAAAATTAAGAAACTCTATAACATGCATCATATACAATTTATAAAGAATAACTCAAAATTATATGTATCATGCCAAAACAAAGGTCATACGATATACATGATTAATCATTGTAATAATATGCATCATATGCGATAACTCAAAATAGCAACATAATCATGCATGTTCATTTTCGAATCCTAGTTTCACAAAACATTTTCGTAAAACAAAATTGCAAATCTTTAAACAACGAAACGATTTCGCAAATCATATTTTCCAAAAGCTCTTGCAAACGAAAACATATCATCATAAAATATAAACAAATGCCCAAAACACAGTTTTGCAACCTAGGCTCTGATACCACTGTTAGGAAATCTCTAAGCATGAGCAGCGGAAAAATAAAAGGGATTCCATAGGATTTGCAAGGTTCCGTGTTTCAAAGCACAAAACAATTTCGAAATTATTTTAGGTTACCTCTTGAAGAACTCTAAAGCAGTCGTAGCCTCTTCCTTTAGGAGTCCACACGAGCACTCCCACCAGAATCGCAACACGTGCCAACTGCTAGTTTGATGGCGTGTAGCTCTTGTAACTTTTACGAATTTGTGTCTTACTTGAGTAAGCGGCCTATGAGCATCTTATGCTCTATTTATAGGCTTAGGTTTGACCTAATTTGTTCTCTCTAAAAGTAGGCTCCTTACTCATTCCAAATGAGTTAGGCCCAATAGCTTTATTTTAGTCCAACTAAAATAAGACAACATTTTCTGATGAGTTTACTCTATGTGTGTGACCCTATAGGTAAAATACCCGGTCATATTAATAATAAACTATTTTATTATTAATATAAAATAAGAGCGGCATCTAGCAATGCATCATTATGTCCGAATATTATCAACATAACCTATAAGTGATAATTATTTAATACGTTTATTCCTTTTGTCACGATATCCTAATTGGGCCCAAGGCATGGTCGCGTCATCCTTGTACGGCCCAATTTATTTTACTTGATACCGGAGTAGGCTGGATCCGAATAAATATCTAATATTTATTCTTTCTAGCATGGCCATGCGTTTTCTTAGTCTTACTCCATCAAGTGGCTTATGGATATCACTCCTGTCACATAGGAGAGACAAATCCCATTTACATCACTCACATCCCTCTGTATAATTTGTTCATTGTTTAATCACAACCTTTATAGTCCTCTTGTTACAAAAGACGTTTAATTGTATTAAAACAATAAACTCCTCATGTAGGAATCGTAATGACTTCAGGTCGAAGGACTACATATACCATTATCACATTGAGAATCGTTTATGACAATCATGTAACGATCCATGCAACGTTCTCATGGTGGGTCTGTCCAGTACATCATTACTCTTAATGTGTACCCGTGTGAAGACTCGATATCATCTATATCTATGATCTATGAGATCAGGTCATCAGTACACTCACACACTAGTCTCAGTGTATTTACATGTCCCCATGTAAATACTTAACTAGGGACATTTTAGGAATAATTTTTAATGACCTATTACTCCAAGGATAAATATGTTTTAAAACAATTTTAAACTGAAATATTTATTCTATTGATAAGTAGAAAAAATGATACAAATGAAAAAGCATAAAAGCTCATAGTGCATACATCAACAAGGGCTTCAGCCTCCTTTATCCGGTCTAGGCATTGTTTTGCCTCTACACCAGAATAATAAGACTTTCCCAAAGAATGGAGAGCCTCGACCACTTCGATCAAGTTGAAGATAGCTCCCTTGACAGCACACTGAGTCTCGAAAGCGGGAAGATCGTCCTTCAGCTTAAAGGGGACTTGAAATCGCGTCGGTGCCTCCCTGACATATTGTAAAAACTCTGAAACGCTAAGGTTGTAGTGAGGGGCGTTGGGATCGGCAGGCTGAGTCCAGTCCAGGGCGTTGTCATCCTCACTGGCAGCCTCTGCCTCCTCGTGTTGAGCCTCCACCTTGGCTCAGCCTTTTGGGCCTTGTGCTTTTTGGCCTTGGAACTTTGGCTGGTGTGGGCGCACTTTTTATTTTGGGCCCCATCATCTGGGCCCAGGGCCAAATTCCCAACCTTGTCAGCCAGGATGCTAACCACTTTGGCCGCTGTGTGCCTCAGAGTTACCCTGTTCTCCACATCGGTAGCAGCAGTGTTTCTGGCTTCGGCTTATTCGCGGAGTTTCTTCAAAATGTCGATCCAAGCCATTTCGCCTGAAAATAGAGAAGAAACCATTGTCAACACCAAAAAAAAAATTTACCTAAGTATCCTGGCGGGACTTCTCCCCAAGGAGGTTTTTGCAGGAAATTTTGGCAAAGATGGAGTAGGCCTTTAGAGCGTCCAACACCTTCTTGGACTCAGTTGACAAGACACTCTCACTGAGAGAGTAAGCATTACTAGTCAGGAGAAAGTGTGCATGAGTCCAGCCAGTGTAGAACTTCCTGGAAAAGTCTGAATTCTCCCAGAACACCGGTCTTCCTACATTAACCTCGACCTTGACACAGGAGTGTTTAAAGCTGACTCTGTCCGTCTTACCTGACTCGGTGTAGCTCTCAAAGTTTACCACCTTGGCATCAGACCGGAGGTTGATAAAGCCAAGGCCACCTCCTGCGTTACCCTGGCGCATTACCCTACAGTAGGTAAAGAAGAGAGCGATGGTGGGGACAAAGTGGAAGTACTCCCCCAGTACCTCCAAAGATTTCACCAAGCCCCAGCTGTGGGATGAAGCTGGCTGGGAGAACAGTCCAAGAACCGGAGCACTCCCTGATAAGTGTTGATTAAGCATTGATTTCATGACTCATTTGAACTAATTTTGTAAAGAATTTGAGCTAAATTAATGAATTATTAAAGGAAGTGAGCATGAATCTTTTAAGTAGTATATAAAAGAAGTATTATGTTTAAACCCTTGGAAAGTGCAGGGAACTTAACAGGAAGGCAAGACAAAGTAAGCAAGCTTGAGCATGAAAGTTTGAGAACATAAAGCATCTCTCACGCTTAAGCGTGAATACTAGATGCTTGAGCGAGGATTAAGCATGGCAAGCATGATTTAAAGAAGACAAAGAGAGGCATCAGGACCCCTCTCACGCTCAAGCATGGGGATGAGCCGCTTGAGCGTGAGCTCGAGAGCGCCCAAGTGAAGATTAAGCGTGAGCGTGAGCGTGACCCTGCACATGAAGCACGCTTGAGCGTGACTAGAAGGAGCTTGAGCGTGACCATGCACATGAAGAGCGCTTGAGCGTGTGCTTTACACGCTTGAGCATGGCTAATGGATGACAAAGCCTCGCTTGAGCGTAGCTGAGAAGAAGTAAGCGTGAGCAACGTGAGGAAGGCCACGCTTGAGCATGGTTAATTCAGCTTGAGCGAGAGACCATCAAATAGCATCAGAACCCTTCACGCTTGAACGTAACCACTAAGCTCAAGCGTGACTCATGCAGTATGGGATTTTTCAATTTAATATTCACCAATGGTGGGATGCCAACTCACCCACTTTCTTGTGTTTCTACAAGTCTCTGAAAGATGCTGCATGGGTTCTATGCAAGTAGGAAAGGGAAGCTGAACCTTGACTCCTATAAATCAAGCTGTAAACAACATCAGACGGATCATCAGATTCATCCCCTGTATTTTAAATCCTTTCCATTATTTTCTGTATGCATTCTTTTGATGGTGAAAATGCAAGGCATGAGTAACTAATCTCCCTTATGGGATTGGCTGTAATCCATTTAATACTAAAGTAATGCTGTTGTAAGTTTTTATTTAGTAATGAGATTTGATAAGTTTCTGTATTTCCTTCTACGTTTAATGCCTCAAAGTACTTGATCACTATTTTCTTGTTTTAAGTTTTCTCAAGTATGCTGGGAGTGACTTTTGAAAGCAGATCCGAAAGAAATACTTGTTGTGAGTAGGTAGCCAGGGATGGCGTCTAACACAATAAACGTCAAAACAATCGATTGATAGTGCTGGGATGATTTCAAAGTGACTGAGGGATCAGCGGTTTGAAATCATTCTTATGAATTTTGTAGTCGAGGGATCGATACAAATGACTTTGATTGTGACGTAGAAATTATCTTTTTGATTTACTTATATAAAAACTTATGCAGCTTACAGAAGGTGAAGATGTGATGAAGCCAATCCCTGTTTTACAAAACTGATTTTTCCAACACCATTTACTGTTATCCTTTGCAAGTTTTATTCTCTGTTATTTACTGTCTTCTCATTCAACAGCATTCACAACAAAATGAAAACCAAAACATTATGCTAAATCAATTCAAAACTAAGATCTTCATTCTAACACCTCCTCAGTGGAACGACAACTATACTATATTACAACTTTTGTGTTTAAACTTGGCACAAGCATTACCTTGAGTTCACATTATACAAACTTGATTCTTTTTTAGTGAACTCTTCAGTCCAAATATCTCAAAAAAACATACTATCACTCCCATTTCAAACTCCGTGAGGGGTAAACGGATACTGATCTTGGAAAATAGCATCTTGTACATAAAGATATATCTTGACCCCAGCTGGTGGCAGATCCGTTCCAAAGTCAATGGGCAAAGAATGGTGAAGTCATCTTCATGCTCCTCACCGGAGTGAACGATGACATCCTCAATTGTGACATCGGCGGCGTCTTTAGCGTAGTGAGAGACGATGTTCCTAGGCTCATCATGAACCCAAAAGTAAGGATCCTTGGCCTTTTTAGTAAGCCAGTCGGTTCGGTGTACGATGACATTCGTTTCGACGGTGTTCATTGCAATGACGGGGTGGCCAGTAGCAGAATCTCCATCAGAAGCCATGAAGACAGTGTGGCGGAAATATGGTATGTAGCTGTAAAAAGCCACATCGTCAGATAAATATAGATCGGCACTGCTGCCACGCTCACTAGAACCCAAGTTAAAAGAGGACGATGTATGGGTTCTAGACGATGTGTCTAGCTCCCTCGTTTCCCACAAGGGCAATATGGAGAAGCGATTAGGTCCTGAAACTGTTGGCTAGTGTGAAACCCCAGAGGTAGCTTCACATTGGCGACACTGACCCCAGCTCGTGACTCCTCCTGACTGATGCCAGGATGTGATTAAAGGAGGTCCGGACAGGACCTCGACAGAGTCATTGCTTAAACCGTTGTCCCTGATACCCTATCTAAAAACAAAAAAAAGAAGGAAGGTATAGAGGTACCTGCTGAGACGATACGGGCTGTTCTTTTAGTGCGAGCCAAAATGTTGTATGGACACCGGAGGATTCGAATGTCAGAGTGGCAGAGTTTCGGAAAGATAAAACGAGTGAAAATGACTGACCCCCGTGCCTGCTTTTATAGGGAGTGGGGAGGGTCGATTGTTATTCAAGTGGCCTCAATACTCAAGAGAGGGGGTGAATTAAGTTTTTAAAACTTTGCTTGAAATGCCTTTGAACTTGATTCTTTTATCACAAGTTTAAAGATTATGCAAGTGAAGTCAAGTGTAATGCAAGAGACAATGCAAAATAAGAAGTAAATATGTTAAGGCAATTTGTCAAACACTTGGTGTGAAATGTTCAAAGTTAACTAATATAAGAAAGCTCAAGTAAGCAAATCACAATCAATCAACACAAAACAATTAGATGCAGAATATGAATGTGAAAAGGTAAGGGAGAAGAGCTTGCAAACCAATTTAATAAGTTCCACAATCCCTGTGTACGTCTCATCTTCAAGCAACCACTTGAAGGATTTCCACTATTAAAGTTTAGAGATTATAAGCTATGAGCAATTACAGCTTCCTAGTGTCCCACACTCAAGAACTCAATCCTCACTAGCACAAGAGCAACCCACCCAATCTCTCAAACTCTCAATACCCAAAGGTTGAACCCTAACCTTTATGACCACTCAACCTAGAGTGAAAAGCTTTTGTGTTTGGTAGTGTTTACAAGATATGGACTCTCTAAATAGAGTAGATACACAGGTGAATGCTCTCTCAAATTTATCACTCTTAACAAGAGAGAATATACAAGTTCTAAGCTCAAGATTTCAGAGTATACCAAAAAAATGGACTCACTAAGCATAAATAAAGGTTAGGGATGTTTGCCTCTTGTTGTTCTTTTGTGCTTGAGTTAGAGAGCAATTTATAGAGCCTTAAAGCTGTCCCAAAGTCCTCCTAGCCGTTGCAAATAATGGTTCCAGCTTGTCTCTGCGTATAGTGGGTTTTGGGTGCTTGGTTCCCACTTAAATCTGTCTTTTTAGTGATGTTTCCCACTATGTGAATCGATTCATGCGTTTACGAATTGATTCATAGCTTACTGTTTTGGGTATTTTGAAGTTTTAGCTCATGTGAATCGATTCATGCTGGGTGTGAATCGATTCATGATCTGCTATTTTAAGTTTTTGGGACTTCCAGGCCTATGAATTGATTCATGCTTTTCATGAATCGATTCATGCGTTGCTGTTGTTGATTTTCCATGATTTTTGATGCTTTCTTGATTCATTTTGCTTCATGGTTCCTTTCCTTTATCTTCATGCATAGGTCTTTTGATTGTTTGATTATTTGGGAGCATGTCCTTCATCGTTTCTTGATCTTGTCTTTGGATTCCACATTTTTCTTGTGTTCTTTTTATTCTTTACACTTGTCTTTGATATTGTGAAGCTTTTCTAGTTCATGTGTATTTATCATTATCAAAACCTATTTTCAACATTCAAATACATTCTCCCCCTTTTTGATGATGACAACTAATGACATCTCTTGGGGTGTTAGTATTAATGAGTAGTCATATAGTAAATAATAGGAGAACGCTTGTTATATAATTGTAAATTGTGAAACAGAGTCTATCGCCCCCTTTGTTTTTGAGTAGTAAGCATTCATATTTCTTTCCTTCTTTGTGTTGTGATTTATCAATTATAAACAAGTGTATAAATGTTCCTTTTTCTCTCCCCCTTTGTCATTATCAAAAACAATATAAGCTATATCAAAAAGACAAATAAGCATTGCATAATTAAGAAATAACAACCATAAGTTTTGAACTATGAAATCCAAGTAGAACAAAGTAATAAAAATGCCACAGAAGGGAAAGAAAGTCATTATCAAGATAACATTAAACCATGTCAAAGTCAAGTAAGAAAGCAGAAAATAAGGCCATCTAAGGCTGAGGGAATTTCAGGCTAGAGATTTGAGTAGCCAATTCAGTGTAACGTTCCTCCATGTTGGCTTCAAGCGTATCAAGGGGGTGTTGATATGTGTTTCCATTGCATAAAAATGACGATCCATGTGTGCAGTGAGTTGTGCAAACAGGTCATTAGAGGGAGCAGCAGATGCAGGAGGAGGAGGAGCATCAGCATCTTCTTCATGAGCAGCTGGGTGTGGACGGTGAAGGATTTCCCATATTCCAAAGCTTTCAGTGATGCCTATTTTGTTGAGATGGGTTTGGCCAAGAAGTCCTTTGCTTCCAACTGATTCTTTTACTTCATTTGTGAGATTCACCTTGTAGTGACGAAGGAGTTTGGTCACAAAAACAGCATATGGAAGGCGAGTAAGATTTCTTGCTTCAAGCATATGGCTCCTTATGATATTTATCCAGTTGATTTCTTTGTTGTTTATGATTGCCCACATGAGAAGAATTTGAGTATCACTCACTCTAGCATTGTTGCTTCCTAAGGGTAGAAGGATCTTCATAATAAAGTAATGGAGTAGGCGATGGTCAACTCGAAGAGTGCCAACGGTGCTTGCGGTGGAAGCGGGAAGATTGAAGAATGTCCTTGCTTCAAGGGGGTTGAAGTTCCATGTTGGAGATGGTTCTTTGCCAGAGAATGGTGCACTGTTAATGGGAAGTTTGCCAACTTTATTCATGACTTTATCATCAAGAACCATGGTGCCTTTTACTTTGGCAATATATCGAGCATCTTGTATGCGCAAAGTGGAGTAGAAAGCTCGGATCAATTCAGGATAGATATAGGTGGATTCAAGTGTGAGAAACCCAATTAGATGTCGGTTATTGAGAGTATCAAGAAGAGGAAGGTTGGAAGATTCAAAGTATGGAAGATCTAACCAATGTGAGGGAATGAGGAGTTTTTCAGAAAATGTCTCCAAGTAAGTTTCTAATTCCTTTTGTGTGGAGAATAATCTAATAAGATCTGAATGTTGAGGTGCGGAGGACCCTGCAATGTTGGCCCTCTGTTTCTTCCTAGGGTGGGATGAAGAAGCCATGAGATAGATAATGAATTCTAGAGAGAGAGGATGATTTTTAGAGAGAAGGAGGAGAAAAGAAGTTGAGGGGTTTGAATAGTTTTTTAAAAACTGATTCTAAAACTGTCATATTTAAGCATATTTCCATGCATGAATCGATTCATGGATACGTATGAATCGATTCATAACTTGCTGTTTGTGAAAGAATTTAGTTCCAGGAGCATGAATCGATTCATACATTCGTGTGAATCGATTCACAACTTGCTGTCTTGAAAAATTCTGGGTTCCAAGGGCATGAATCGATTCGTATAAGTGAGGCAACATTTGGGGTCATTGAAATCTTCTATTTTGAGACTCCCTTTGCCTTCTTTTTCAATTAAACACTTATGAACATCAACTATTTAATTAAAATAAGGCTAATGATTTATGCTCAACATTTATAAATTACATTATACATTCAATCATTATCAACAATGACATTACATATCATTTATCAAGTAAGCACACTATAAATTAATCATTCAAACACAATTGGAAATATCTAAAATTCCTAATTCTCTTCTAATATGAATGAATTGTTCTTTTGCTAATGGTTTGGTGAATATGTCTGCAAGTTGTTTAGTAGTTTCAACATGTTCAAGCACACAATCACCCTTTAATACATGATCCCTAATGAAATAATGTTGAATTTCAATATGTTTGGTTCTTTGAAATATTAATAGCACTGGTGTTATCACATTTTAGAGGCACATGGTCTAGCATAACACCAAAATCTAGAAGTTGTTGTCTCATCCAAAGGATTTGAGCACAACAACTACCTACTGTAACATACTCTACCTCAGCTGTTAATAATGCAACACTCACTTATTTCTTGCTATGCCAAGATATAATAGAACTGCCAAGCAAGTGACAAGTACCACTAGTACTCTTTCTATCAAGCTTACATCCTGTAAAATCAGAGTCAGAATATCCAACTAGAGTGTATTCAACCCCTTTGGGGTACCATAATCCAACATTTTGAGTTCCAACAAGATATTTCATTATTCTTTTTACTGCAGTTAGGTGTGATTCTTTTAGGCATGCTTGGTATCTTGCACACATACAGACAGCAAACATGATATTCGCTCTACTAGCGGTTAAGTAAAGTAAGGATCCTATCATACCTCTATATTTTATGAGTTCAACATCCTTACCTTTCTTATCCTTATCCAAATAGCATGAAGTGCCCATAGGTGTGGCAATATCATTTGCCTTGTCCATGTTGAATTTCCTAAGCAACTCCTTGTAATACTTTGATTAACTAATGAAAGTTCCTTCCCTTGTTTGCCTAATTTGCAGTCCAAGGAAGAAAGTAAGTTCCCCCATCATGGACATCTCAAATTCTTCCTACATTAGCTTGGCAAACTCTTTGCACAACGATTCATTAGTAGCACCAAAGATTATGTCATCAATATATACTTGAACCAATAGTATGTCATTCTTTTTGTGCTTAATAAATAATGTTGTGTCAACTTTTCCTCTTTCAAAACTGTTTTCTAAAAGAAATTTACTTAGTCTTTCATACCAAGCTCTTGGAGCTTGTTTTAACCCATATAAAGCTTTCTTTAGTTTGAAAACATGATTTGGAAATTTGTAGTTTTCAAAACCTGGAGGTTGATCAACATATACTTCTTCTTGAATGTATCCATTCAAGAAAGCACTCTTGACATCCATTTGGTACAATTTAAAGTCCTTACAACATGCAAAGGCTAATAATAACCTAATGGCTTCTAGCCTAGCTACGGGCGCATACGTCTCTTCATAATCTGTGCCTTCTTCTTGATTATAATCTTTAGTAACTAGCCTAGCTTTTTTCCTAGTAATTATACCATTTTCATCTAGTTTATTTCTAAACACCCATTTTGTTCCTATTATTTGGTGATCATTAGGTTTTGGCACAAGTTCCCAAACTTCATTTCTTTCAAATTGATTCAATTCCTCTTGCATTGCCAACATCCAATGTTCATCAATAATAGCTTCATCAATGCATTTGGGTTCTATTTGTGATACAAAGGCTAAATGATTACATGCATTTCTAATGGCGTTTCGAGTACTTACACCTTTTGTTATTTCACCTATGACTTTGTCCAAGGGATGGTCCTTCAAGGTGATCCATTGTTGTGGTTCCACATGTTGTGTTGTTTCTCCTTCATTGTTGGCTTTTTCTTTATCATCCAAGCTCATTTCTTGAAGTATACCTACAAGGTCATCAACGTCTTCCTTTCTCGGGGAGTTACGGTTATTTTCATCAAATTTAACATGAATAGACTCCTCAATGGTATTGGTTTATTGGTTGAAGATTCGATAAGATTTACTAGATTGTGAATATCCTAGGAAGATTGCCTCATCAGCTTTTGCATCAAACTTTCCTAGATTATCCTTTCCATTATTGAGCACAAAGTATTTACATCCAAAAATATAAAAATATGAAATGTTGGGTTTTCTTCCCTTGTAAAGTTCATAGGGGGTTTTCTTTAGTATAGGCCTTATTAAACATCTATTCATAACATGGCAAGCGGTATTTACCGCATCGGCCCAAAAGTGTTTCGCAATATTGTTTTCATTTAACATGGTTCTAGCAAGTTCTACTAAAGATCTATTTTTCCTTTCAACCACTCCATTTTATTGTGGAGTTCTTGGAGCTAAAAAATTGTGATTGATACCATGTTTTTCGCAAAACTTTTCAAAAGATTAATTTTCAAATTCTCCCCCATGATCGGTTCTAATGGATGCTATCTTTGAATTTTGCTCATTTTGGATAATCTTAGCAAGTTTCTTGAATGCATGATATGCTTCATTCTTATGAGCAAGAAACAAAGTCCATGTATATCTTGAATAATCATCTACAATCACTAGACCATAGTAATTACCACCAAAGCTTTTGATTTTGGAAGGTCCAAATAGATCCATGTGCAAAAGTTGTAAAGGCCTTTGAGTGGAGACAATGTTTTTAGACTGAAAGGATGCCTTTACTTGTTTTTCCTTTTGACATGCATCACAAAATTTGTTTTTAAATTTAAGCTTTGGTAAACCAATTACTAATTCCTTAGAAACAAGTTTGTTCAAATGGTCTACATGTATATGAGCCATTCTTCTATGCCATAACCAAGTTTCATTCTCTCTAGACATGAAGCATTGCTCATCACTTATGGACAAACTATCAACATCAATCATGTAAATATTATCAATCCTTTTACTAACATACTTGACTTCCTTGTTTACCTTATGCTCAATTATGCAACAATTTGATTCAAACAAAACTCTATATCCTTTGTCACACAATTGATTAATGCTAAGCAAGTTGTGTTTGAGGCCTTCAACATATAATACATCACTAATTGAAGTAGAGGAATTTTTACCAATGTTTCCAATGCCTAGAATTTTTCCTTTGGTGTTATCCCTATAAGTGACGCTTCCTTTCTTTTTGGGAGTAAATGATGTGAACTTACTTATGTCTCCTGTCATATGCTTTGAACACCCACTATCCAAATACCAATGGGTGTTGCTTGCCTTGAAGCATACCTACAAAATAAAATTAGTTTAGAGCACTAGGTACCTATTTTATGTTGGGTCCTTTTAGGTTAGCTTGTGGTAATGTTCCTTTGAGAACCCACACCTTTCTTATGACCTTTGGCCCTAATTTTCTAACATTACAATTTGAAGAGTTATATCCTTTAAAGCCACAATGATTGCATCTCATAAAAGGTGATGATGATCTCCTAGGTGAGATAAAGAAATTTTTGTAGTGTTTTTCCTTTTTGGTGGAGTTGTATCCTAAACCGGTTTTATCAAACATACATCTTTGGTTTCCAAGTAATACATTCAAGTTATCCCTACCATTAGTGAACTTTTCTAATGTCCTATTTAAGTCTATGACCTTGGTTTCTAAGATATTACATTTCTTTACAAAGTCACAAGGTTTATCTTTAGAGCACATTTGAACATTTGATAATTTTTCTTTTAGACAAGCATTTTCTTTGTCAAGTTCTACAAGGTGCGTTTCAAGAGTATCTATAATTTTTCTTGACAATTTGTATTTACTAGAAAGCTTGATAAATTTATCATACAGTTTTTCAAATGCATCAAGCAATTCATTTTTATCTAAGTCGAGAAGACTAACCTCATTGTCTTCCTCTTGATGATTTGCCATTAAGCAAAGGTTTGCTTCTTTGTTTTTGGACTCATCGGAGCCACTTACCTCGTTTTGGTCCTAAGCAATGTAAGCTCTTCTTCTTCCTCTTTTCTCCTTGTTCTTCTTCTTAAGGTTTGGGCAATCCGCTTTGAAGTGTCCTTCCTTGCCACATGATAAGTGCTTTTTAATATAATAAATAAGATCTAGTTTGCTTAGGATTTTAGTCATTGTCCACTGTATTTCCTTTATTTATTGCGATTTTTGCTCTCTTTCCACTCTATTCTACTTGGGTATGTTATTTTGCAGGAATTAAGGTAATAAAGGGTCAAAAACAAGAGAAAAATGACCATAAAATGATAAAACAAGCCCAAAATGGAAAGAACTCTCTTTTTAAAGCTGAAATTCGACTCAGAAAGCAAAAATCCGACTCAGAGCACTGAAATCCGACTCAAAATGGCCAAATCCGAGTGGGATAACTCAGAAATGACCATTCCGAGTGAATTGATTGACGACTGAAGGCCATTCTGAGTAAAAAGCATGAAGGCCGACTGAAGAATTCCAATGCAAAATCCGAGCAGAGTTTTAACCGAGTGGTTCAGATTACAGCCGAGTGAAAATGATTGAGAACCGATTGAATGAACTCTGATTCCGAGTGAGTTTTTAATCAGTGCCGAATAAACTTCATGAATTTAAGCCGAGTGAATGGATTCAATCAATTCTGAGTAAGTCACTTTGCCCGTCCCTTCTCCTTTCAAAACCGACCTATACTCCACAAACTCCAAACATTGGATAACTCTCTACACCGTCCTCAACCCAGAAATCCGACCTACATTCCTCTCTTCTATCCGCTGTCCCCTCCTAATCCATACCGCCCAGACTTCTAATCCATACCAGACACCATCCCACCTTTCCTTTCCATCCATACCGCCCAGACTCTTCTTCTTTCTATCCACAGCACCCCTCTTCTCTCCAACCAATACCGCCCAGACTCCTAATCCACAACTCCGCCCAGACTCCTCTCCTAATCCACAACACCGTCCTCTCCTTCCTAATATCCTCAACACACCGCCCAACCGTCCTCACCTCAACACCGCCCAACCGTCCTCACCTCAACACACCGCCCAACTTCCCAACACCGTCTCCCTTTCTTCTTCTAATACATAACTGACGTGAGTATTTTTGCAGTCGTTATTCCGTCAAATTAGTACATTAAAATTAATTAACGTAGTACTAGGGTGTCAACCTAGGTCGTTCTCTCAAGGATCAACACAGAAATTTAGGAAAAATTAAGTCTTAAACTAATTTTTAACAATTAGAAATAAAAAAAAAAACTAAACAACTAAAAATTTTTACAAACATAAGTTCACTAACATACAATTGGGGGGGGGGGGGGTTTGATTGATTTTTGTTGTCACAATTAAAATTAAAACAAGGTAAATAAAGGATTTAAAACAATAAATAACAAGCGATTGATTTTCTTGGAGTATTGTAAATAAATTTATCCTTGGTTCACTAAAGATAACTTGTATACTTATTAATGTTAATTTCTTAGCTCAATTTGAATTGATCAACTAAGCGTCTTTTTCATTTCACAATTCCTTTACTTTCATTTAAAAATGAATATTTTAATCAAGCATCCTAATTAAGCAAAAGGAGTCAAGATCTTAAAATCTAGGAATTATTGAGCATACATAAGAACATCGCCTATATACATAATCTATTCTCAAATTATGGAATTAAGCAAACCATAATTATTAAAAGTGATTATGAAAATATTCATTAAGCATGCATATTTCCTTAATCCATTCTAATTTAAAACCTTATTTTATTCCATTTGAATAATTAAACCGATTAAGCATACAAATTCAATTAAACAAAATGGAATTAAATAAGTAGAGAATGATTATGAAGAAATAACAATAATAAAAGCATACTATATTAAAATTAATGACCTCAAAATTACATTACAACATTCTCCAAGAAAATCAATCTAAGGGTTTTAGCCCTCCATAATTACAAATACAAATAAAGAAACTAACCCGGAAATGGAGAAATTGCTGGAAGAATTTCCAACAGAGAAGAGAAACAGAGAACGTGAAGGAGGAAGGAAGAATTGAATGAAGAATGGTGTGTGTTCTGCCCCTTCCTCTTGGTGCTATTTATAGGAGTTTAAAAGCAAAATTATGCCATAAAATATTTCAATGGAAGGAGCACTCTTCATTAATCAATTCAATGGTGCTCCATGATCAGCTTGAGTGCCTTGCCCACCTTCCTCAGTGCATTGCCCACTTTCCAGAAGCTTGAAAAACGTGTTTCTGGGCCAATTTTGCACATAGGAATCGATTCCTTAGGGGTGGGAATCGATTCCCAAGCACATGAATCGATTCATGCTTGTTTGAATCGATTCCCAGGCCTTTAAAATGCATATGAATCGATTCACAGGGGTGGGGAATCGATTCCTAGCTGTATGAATCGATTCCCAGGGTGCTTGAATCGATTCCTTGCTGTTCTTTTGTGTGGGAATCGATTCCCACATTGGTGAATCGATTCCCAGACCTGTTCTGGTGCTTTTCTCGCATTTTTGACCATTTCTTGAGTCGTGGCTTCTTTCATTTGACCTGTGGTAATTATTTTTTTTTTTTTTAATTACAGGCTTAATCACACACTACAAAACAAGAGAAACCCAACTTTTATTAAAAATTTATCCTTAATTCATTTTAAAATTAAATATTAAATAAAGCTCAAATGATGAAAATGTGTTAAAGTGCAGTATATTACACACTAAGTGATGGCAAATTATGCACATTTAAATTGAGGAATTAAGGATAAATCATGCATCATCAAATACTCCCACACTTATTCTTTTGCACTCCCGGGCAAAATCAAAATAAAAACAAGTATCACAATTTATTTGAAAATATTAAGTTGAAAACAACACACAGATTTGGCATGAAATTTTAAGAATATACAGAGAAACAAGAGTTTTCAACATGAAAGATACAGAGCATCAAGATATATATAAAAATCATTCAAACACTTAGGCATGTGAAAATTAAATTAAACTGAAAAGAAGATCATAAGTGATAGAACCTCACAAGACATACTCTCAACTCTCAAGTGTTTAAAGTTTGTGTATACACTCAAAACAATTCCTGAAAAACAAACAGTCTAAAAATTTGGCAAGTTTCTCAATTCTACAATCAATCACAAATGAATGTATAGATTAACAGGGTTTTCACAGGGTTGCAATGTGGCCAAGGTTAAAATGGATGAAATATATATATTTATATATATATATCAAAAAGAATAATGAAGCAATTAATTTTTACTGGCAAACAGTGAGGGTAAAACATTTATTGTATGGTATTTGGCAATTTTTTTTTTTTTTTAATACTGAGATTGCATAACACTTGGAACAAGAGTTGCAATTCCTTTTTGCACACCCCCACACTTATTTGAATGCCTGTTTTGACTTGATTCCAAAGCTTCAATATCTTTCTTAAGGTAGGTATATTTTTGGTTCTTCATCCATGGCTTATTTGAGCTGTAACAAGGAAATAGTTAAATAGGCTCAAAATGGCTATCAAGAGATAATTTATTCATGGTAGGCTTATCTGGCTTAGTGGCTCAATTGAACAAAATGCCTGTATCATTCCAAATACATTCATATGAGTTTCAAGTATCATCAAGAAACAAGACAAAAATTAAGATGTAAGCTTTCAGGAATTAATCACACATGAAAGGATTAAGATGGTTTAAAGTGATCCATCAAATTTTAAGGCTCAAAAATCTCACAAGGTATAATTCTATCATATATGATCATTTCTCAATTATCATGTCATTCTCAACATACCAAAAATGTTTGAGTTCAAATTATAACATATCATTAAGCTCATATCAGACATGAAAGAATTTACTTGTACTCATGCATATCTTAAAATTCCAATAAAACATGCTGTTTTAAAACAAAAACACACAATTTTTTTTTTTTTAAATTTTTTTTTTTTTTAAATTTTTTTTTTTTAAATAAAACAAAGTCACACAAAATTTAATCACACAATAACACACGAATCCCACCCCCACACTTAAATCATACATTGTCCTCAATGTAAGACAGAGCATACAAAATAGACAATAGAATGAAAAAGTAAAGAGATGGGTAAGAAAAACTCCCTCAAGGGGGATCAAGAAGTGGTTCCCCCAAAGCATGTTCCTCCATTGTAACATCCACAAGTGAAGGATTTTCATGAAATGGCTTCAAACGTTGTCCATTAACCTTGAAGCTTTTGTTGGAGTTTTCACTTTTTATTTTTACAGCTCCATGGGGAAATACATTTGTAACAATGAAAGGTCCTTCCCATTTGGAGCGCAATTTTCCGGCCATCAGTTTCAACCGGGAATTAAACAGTAGCACTTTCTGTCCAGCAGTAAAATCCTTTCTAGCTATTGAGCTATCATGGAATTTCTTTGTTTTCTCTTTATAGAACCTCGAGTTCTCATAAGCTGCCAAACGGATCTCATCAAGCTCATTTAGTTGTAATTTTCTTTCCTCACCTGCTTGATCAAGTGCTAAGTTACAAGCTTTTACAGCCCAATAAGCACGATGCTCAATCTCCACTGGAAGATGACATGTTTTACCAAAAATAATTCTATAGGGAGACATTCCTATAGGTGCCTTAAAAGCTGTTCTATGTGCCCAAAGAGCATCATCCAATTTCCTGCTCCAATCCTTTTTGTTAGGCTGTACTATCTTCTCCAGGATCCTTTTGATTTCTCTGTTAGAGACTTCCGCTTGTCCATTGGTTTGGGGGTGATATGGAGTAGAGACTCTATGAACAACCCCATACTTCCTGAGCATAGCTTGCATGGTCCTGTTACAGAAATGTGTTCCTTGATCACTAATGATTGCTCTCGGGATGCCAAACCTACAAAGAATTTGAGATCTAACAAAATCCACTACAACTCGAGCATCATTAGTTCTGGTGGCTTTAGCTTCCACCCATTTAGAAACATAATCAACAGCCAATAAAATGTTAGTAAAACCAAAGGATGGAGGAAATGGACCCATAAAATCAATGCCCCAAACATCAAATACTTCACAAAACAACATTGGTTGTTAAGGCATCTGTTGTCTCCATGTGGTAGCATTACTAGCTCTTTGGCATTTCTCACAAGTGTTACAAACTCTCCATGCATCCTTAAAAATTGTGGGCCAATATAAACCAGAATCCAACACTTTTCTTGCTGTTCTTTGTGGACCAAAATGTCCACCAACTGGTGAAGCATGGCAGAATCGAAGAACTGATTCTATTTCATGATCGGGAATGCATCTTCGAATCACCTGATCATTACACAATTTCCATAAATACGGGTCATCCCAAATATAATACTTTGCATCACTTTTTAATTTTGAAATTTGGTTTCTGGATGCACATGGTGGAAAAACAGAAGCAACAAGATAATTTACAATGTTAGCAAACCAAGGTGAATCAAAAGAATTAGAAATACTCATGAGGTGTTCATCAGGAAAATGGTCCCGAATAGGTGCCGAATCAGGAGCATTCTCAATTCTGCTTAAATGGTCTGCCACAAGGTTTTGTGTTCCACTTCTGTCACGAATTTCCAAGTCAAACTCTTGGAGCAAAAGCATCCAACGAATTAATCTTGGCTTGGACTCACCTTTCTTCAACAAGTACTTCAGAGCTGCATGGTCAGTAAAGACAACTACTCGAGAACCGAGTAGGTAAGATCTGAACTTATCTAATGCAAAAACAATGGCCAAGAGCTCTTTCTTAGTGGTGGTGTAATTTACCTGGGCAGCATCTAAAGTTTTAGATGCATAGTAGATGACCCTAGGCTGCTTGTCAATCTTTTGACCAAGGACGGCTCCCAATGCATAATTAGAGGCATCACACATTAATTCAAATGGAGCTGTCCAAACAGGTGCTTGGATTATTGGGGTAGTGGTCAATGCTTGCTTGAGGCAATTAAAAGCCTCCTTACACTTTTCATCAAACTCAAATGCCACATCCTTTTGAAGCAGACTGGATAGTGGCCTAGCCTTCTTGCTGAAATCTTTTATGAATCTTCTGTAGAATCCTGCATGGCCAAGAAAAGAACGAACCTCTCGAACACAAGAGGGGTAAGGCAAATGTGATATAACTTCTACTTTAGCAGGATCTACCTCAATTCCTTTTTCAGAGATTACATGCCCTAAAACTATTCCTTGTTTTACCATAAAATGACATTTCTCATAGTTCAAGACAAGGTTAGTTTCAATACATCTGTTCAAAACTTTATCAAGACTATCAAGGCATGCATTAAATGAAGATCCATAGACAGTAAAATCATCCATAAACACCTCTATGCAATTTTCAATGAAATCATGAAAAATACTTATCATGCATCTTTGAAAAGTTCCGGGAGCATTGCATAGGCCAAATGGCATTCTCCTATAAGCAAATGTGCCAAAGGGACAGGTGAATGTGGTCTTATCTTGATCCTCAGGTGCAATATGAATCTGAAAATATCCAGAGAATCCATCAAGAAAACAGTAGTGAGACTTACCTGCGAGACGCTCAAGCATTTGGTCAATGAAGGGTAAAGGGAAATGGTCCTTCTTGGTTGCTTGGTTAAGTCTCCTGTAATCAATACAGACTCTCCAACTATTCTGCACTCTAGTTGGGATCAATTCATCCTTTTCATTTTTCACAACTGTGATCCCTGTTTTCTTAGGAACCACTTGAATTGGACTCACCCATTGGCTATCAGAGATAGGATAAATGATTCCTGCTTGTAGAAGCTTGGTGATCTCCTTCTTAACCACATCAAGGATTACAGGGTTGAGTCTCCTCTGGGGCTGTCTTACTGCTTTAGTATTTTCCTCCAGAAATATTCTATGCATGCACATGGATGGACTAATTCCAGGAATGTCTGCCAATGTCCATCCTATAGCCTTCTTGTGTCTTTTCAATACCTGCAACAATTTTTCTTCTTGATTTTCATCAAGAGAAGTGGAAATTATCACCGGGAGCTGTTCATTATCCCCTAACTATACATACTTTAGGTTCTCAGGTAGGGGTTTCAATTCTAACTTGGGTGCCTGCAAAACAGATGGAACTAACAAAGTAGATTTTGGTTCTGCTGTTTGCATCTCAAAACAGTTAGAATTTTCTTGAAATCCTGCATTCAGCTCCTTATGGTTAACAGGTATATCTAAAGACTCTGAATCAGAAATTATGTATCTATCAATTTCAGCACAAATATCACAACTTCCAGAATCATTGCATGCAAAACATTTGTTTGAATCATCCATGTATTCCAAATCAACATTAGAAAAATGTTCAAAAACTAGTTCATCAATAATGTCAATTTGGAAAACAGAATGATTTTCAGATGGATATTTCATGGCATCAAGAATATTAAATTGAACTCTCGTGTCACCAAATTCCATAGAAAGAGTTCCAGAATGAACATCTATTTTGGTTCGAGCTGTTTTCAAAAATGGTCTTCCCAAAATGATAGGAACAGGAATTTGAGGCATACCTTCTTCCATATCAAGTACAAAAAAGTCAGCAGGGAAAACCAGCTGTTCTACCTGAACCAAAACATCCTCTATAACTCCAGCAGGATAGGCAGTGCTCCTATTGGCTAGCTGAATTACTACACCAGTAGGTTGTAAATTTCCAAGAGACAAAGATTTAAAAACAGACATAGGCATAACATTTATTGAGGCTCCTAAATCTAACATGCAATTTTCAAATTTATTATTGCCTATGATACAGGGTATAGAAAACGTACCTGGGTCCTTGCATTTCTCAGGGATATTTTCCTTACCAAGCAGTGCAGATACATTTCTTCCCATGCTTATCCTTTCATTGCCCTTGAGTCTCCTTTTGTGAGTACACAACTCCTTCAGAAATTTGGCATACTTGGGAATTTGCTTGATTGCATCAAGAAGAGGTATATTCACTTCCACTTTCCTGAAAGTATCCAAAATTTCTTTGTCCACTTCTTCCATCTTCTTGCTTGGAATTGCTTTTGGTGGGAAAGGAAGAGGGATATAAGATGGAACTTGGGATGGTTGCATCTCAGATTTGCTTGTGCTTAAAGAGGGCACATCATTATCAACTGTTGTGGGCATATCTGTTTGTTTCTCAGGTTCCTTAAGTATGGGTATTTCAAGGTTCTTACCTGATCTTAACTGAATTGCACTCACATTTCTTGGATTTGCAGCTGGTTGAGATGGTAATTTGTCAGAGTTTTGAGATTGCAACTGGCTTAATGATGAAGCCAATTGCCCAATTTGGTTGCTTAAACTCTGGATGGTAGCATCATTCCTCTGTTGATACTCCAAGTTTTGTGCAGCCATTTGTTTCACCAGATCCTCCAAAGAAGGGCCACTTGTGGGTGGTTGAGGTGTAGGTCTTTGGAAGGTTGGTGCATTGTTTTGAAATGGAGGTTGGGGATTTTGTTGTTGGTTTCCCCATCTCAAATTTGGATGGTTCCTCCAACCTGGATTGTATCTATTGGTGGAAAGGTCATGGTTTTGTGGTGGTGGAGGTCTATCATGGTAGATGTTAGCTGCATAGGCTTGGGGACTATTATTATCCTTTTCTTGTAGAGAAGGACAACAATCAGTGGGGTGCTCTTGTGAAGAGCAGATTCCACACACTTTAGCAGTCATGGATTTTTGATTTACTGCCAATTGTGTGACTAGAGTGGTGAGAGCATCAAGTTTGCTCTCAAGTTTTATTCCAGATGAACTAGAATTGGAATCAAACATGGGTTTGAAAGAATCATTTCTCACACCAAATTGTTGAGAGTTAGATGCCATTTTCTCAATCAGATTTCTTGCTTCAGCAGCGGTCATATCTCCTAAAGCTCCTCCACTTGCCGCATCAATCATATTGCGATCAACGTGGTGTAAACCTTCATAGAAGTACTGAAGAAGAAGTTGTTCAGAAATTTGGTGGTGAGGGCAACTTGCACAGAGTTTTTTAAATCTCTCCCAATATTCATAAAGACTTTCTCCAGAGAGTTGCCTAATGCCAGATATGTCTTTACGGATTGCAGTTGTTCTAGAGGCAGGAAAGAATTTTTCCAAGAACATTTTCTTTAAGTCATTCCAACTTGTGATTGATCTTGGAGCAAGGTAGTACAACCAATCCTTAGCAACACCCTCTAAAGAATGAGGAAACGCTTTAAGATAGACATGGTCTTCTTGAACGTTTTGGGGTTTCATTGTGGAACACACAATGTGGAATTCTTTGAGGTGTTTGTGCGGATCTTCACCCGCAAGACCATGAAACTTAGGCAACAGGTGTATAAGTCCGGTCTTAAGAATAAAAGGGACATCCTCATCAGGATATTGAATACACAAACTTTCGTATGTGAATTCAGGAGCAGCTAGTTCTCTAAGAGTTCTTTCACGAGGTTCAGCCATATCAGAAAAACTAGCAGTACTTTCAACAGATTCAGAAAAAATACTATCACTATCAATATCAACAAAGTTATTATTAAATCTAGCTTCTCTAACTAACCTATGAAAAGTTCTTTCAATTTCAGGATCAAATGAATATAAATGCTCAAAAGTTCTTCTAGTCATACATAGCATACAACAAGATATTTGATCATGATGAGCAATAAATCATAAGAATCCTAAATCATGCAAGAGAAATAAAATAAACAAACAAACAAACAAAAAGAGAAATTTTTTTTAAATTTTTTTTTTTTCAAATAAAAAAAAAATTAATTTAAAACAAGAATTTTTCCTAAAGATCGTTCATCCCCGGCTGCGGCGCCAAAATTTGACGTGAGTATTTTTGCAGTCGTTATTCCGTCAAATTAGTACATTAAAATTAATTAACGTAGTACTAGGGTGTCAACCTAGGTCGTTCTCTCAAGGATCAACACAGAAATTATCTATGACCTTGGTTTCTAAGATATTACATTTCTTTACAAAGTCACAAGGTTTATCTTTAGAGCACATTTGAACATTTGCTAATTTTTCTTTTAGACAAGCATTTTCTTTGTCAAGTTCTACAAGGTGCGTTTCAAGAGTATCTATAATTTTTCTTGACAATTTGTATTTACTAGAAAGCTTGATAAATTTATCATACAGTTTTTCAAATGCATCAAGCAATTCATTTTTATCTAAGTCGAGAAGACTAACCTCATTGTCTTCCTCTTGATGATTTGCCATTAAGCAAAGGTTTGCTTCTTTGTTTTTGGACTCATCGGAGCCACTTACCTCGTTTTGGTCCTAAGCAATGTAAGCTCTTCTTCTTCCTCTTTTCTCCTTGTTCTTCTTCTTAAGGTTTGGGCAATCCGCTTTGAAGTGTCCTTCCTTGCCACATGATAAGTGCTTTTTAATATAATAAATAAGATCTAGTTTGCTTAGGATTTTAGTCATTGTCCACTGTATTTCCTTTATTTATTGCGATTTTTGCTCTCTTTCCACTCTATTCTACTTGGGTATGTTATTTTGCAGGAATTAAGGTAATAAAGGGTCAAAAACAAGAGAAAAACGACCATAAAATGATAAAGAAACAAGAAGAACAAGCCCAAAATGGAAAGAACTCTCTTTTTAAAGCTGAAATTCGACTCAGAAAGCAAAAATCCGACTCAGAGCACTGAAATCCGACTCAAAATGGCCAAATCCGAGTGGGATAACTCAGAAATGACCATTCCGAGTGAATTGATTGACGACTGAAGGCCATTCTGAGTAAAAAGCATGAAGGCCGACTGAAGAATTCCAATGCAAAATCCGAGCAGAGTTTTAACCGAGTGGTTCAGATTACAGCCGAGTGAAAATGATTGAGAACCGATTGAATGAACTCTGATTCCGAGTGAGTTTTTAATCAGTGCCGAATAAACTTCATGAATTTAAGCCGAGTGAATGGATTCAATCAATTCTGAGTAAGTCACTTTGCCCGTCCCTTCTCCTTTCAAAACCGACCTATACTCCACAAACTCCAAACATTGGATAACTCTCTACACCGTCCTCAACCCAGAAATCCGACCTACATTCCTCTCTTCTATCCGCTGTCCCCTCCTAATCCATACCGCCCAGACTTCTAATCCATACCAGACACCATCCCACCTTTCCTTTCCATCCATACCGCCCAGACTCTTCTTCTTTCTATCCACAGCACCCCTCTTCTCTCCAACCAATACCGCCCAGACTCCTAATCCACAACTCCGCCCAGACTCCTCTCCTAATCCACAACACCGTCCTCTCCTTCCTAATATCCTCAACACACCGCCCAACCGTCCTCACCTCAACACCGCCCAACCGTCCTCACCTCAACACACCGCCCAACTTCCCAACACCGTCTCCCTTTCTTCTTCTAATACATAACTGACGTGAGTATTTTTGCAGTCGTTATTCCGTCAAATTAGTACATTAAAATTAATTAACGTAGTACTAGGGTGTCAACCTAGGTCGTTCTCTCAAGGATCAACACAGAAATTTAGGAAAAATTAAGTCTTAAACTAATTTTTAACAATTAGAAATAAAAAAAAAAAAACTAAACAACTAAAAATTTTTACAAACATAAGTTCACTAACATACAATTGGGGGGGGGGGGTTTGATTGATTTTTGTTGTCACAATTAAAATTAAAACAAGGTAAATAAAGGATTTAAAACAATAAATAACAAGCGATTGATTTTCTTGGAGTATTGTAAATAAATTTATCCTTGGTTCACTAAAGATAACTTGTATACTTATTAATGTTAATTTCTTAGCTCAATTTGAATTGATCAACTAAGCGTCTTTTTCATTTCACAATTCCTTTACTTTCATTTAAAAATGAATATTTTAATCAAGCATCCTAATTAAGCAAAAGGAGTCAAGATCTTAAAATCTAGGAATTATTGAGCATACATAAGAACATCGCCTATATACATAATCTATTCTCAAATTATGGAATTAAGCAAACCATAATTATTAAAAGTGATTATGAAAATATTCATTAAGCATGCATATTTCCTTAATCCATTCTAATTTAAAACCTTATTTTATTCCATTTGAATAATTAAACCAATTAAGCATACAAATTCAATTAAACAAAATGGAATTAAATAAGTAGAGAATGATTATGAAGAAATAACAATAATAAAAGCATACTATATTAAAATTAATGACCTCAAAATTACATTACAACATTCTCCAAGAAAATCAATCTAAGGGTTTTAGCCCTCCATAATTACAAATACAAATAAAGAAACTAACCCGGAAATGGAGAAATTGCTGGAAGAATTTCCAACAGAGAAGAGAAACAGAGAACGTGAAGGAGGAAGGAAGAATTGAATGAAGAATGGTGTGTGTTCTGCCCCTTCCTCTTGGTGCTATTTATAGGAGTTTAAAAGCAAAATTATGCCATAAAATATTTCAATGGAAGGAGCACTCTTCATTAATCAATTCAATGGTGCTCCATGATCAGCTTGAGTGCCTTGCCCACCTTCCTCAGTGCATTGCCCACTTTCCAGAAGCTTGAAAAACGTGTTTCTGGGCCAATTTTGCACATAGGAATCGATTCCTTAGGGGTGGGAATCGATTCCCAAGCACATGAATCGATTCATGCTTGTTTGAATCGATTCCCAGGCCTTTAAAATGCATATGAATCGATTCACAGGGGTGGGGAATCGATTCCTAGCTGTATGAATCGATTCCCAGGGTGCTTGAATCGATTCCTTGCTGTTCTTTTGTGTGGGAATCGATTCCCACATTGGTGAATCGTTTCCCAGACCTGTTCTGGTGCTTTTCTCGCATTTTTGACCATTTCTTGAGTCGTGGCTTCTTTCATTTGACCTGTGGTAATTATTTTTTTTTTTTAATTACAGGCTTAATCACACACTACAAAACAAGAGAAACCCAACTTTTATTAAAAATTTATCCTTAATTCATTTTAAAATTAAATATTAAATAAAGCTCAAATGATGAAAATGTGTTAAAGTGCAGTATATTACACACTAAGTGATGGCAAATTATGCACATTTAAATTGAGGAATTAAGGATAAATCATGCATCATCAATAACACCGCCCAGTAACCCTCTTAACTCCGCCCAGACTCTTAAAACACAACACCGCCCGGACTCTTAAACCACAACACCGTCCAGCAGTACTCTCCACACCACCCAGACTCTCTTCACAGGCCCAACACCAGATCAATTGAACACCGCCCAATAACTCACTCAACACAACACCGCCCAGTAACACCGGCTCCATCCACCACACCGTCCAGCAACTCCACTGTCCCTCATATCACCATACCTGCCACATACAAACCAACAACGCCCAGCAACTAATACCAAACAACAAGCTTTCACTCGGTCTTGTGGAATTCCAGTACTTTTCCATTCAGAATTTGCCCAGCTGAATAAATCCAAGCACCGAATTATTGGAAATATTAAAATAATGCAAATTGGAAACAAGTTGGCACAGCTGGAATTCACATGCACCGAAAGTTTCTTCCACTTGCAAATTGAACGCGTTTTCATTGCTGGAATCCTCAATCCATTTGCCTATAAAAGCAGCAGCAACCCATCAGCAAACAACAACTTCTTCCCAGTCTAAAATCACTCAAGCTTCATTTCTTCATTACTTTCTCTCTTTTTCTCTTTAGTTCTATTCTTTTCCATTTTTTCTTTCTCTGTCCGTTTTTCTTCTCTTTCTTTTTATTTTCTTTTCTTTCTTTTATTTTGTAAGAGTGTGAGGGCTGTAAAAGTGAGATTTTAAATTTGTAATTGGTGGAGAAATTATTGCAACAAGGAATTACAGTGGTAAATTATTCTGAGCTTTTGGAGAAACTCGTAAGTCTTTATTTTTACCATGTCTTGTATGTTTTATTTTTCCATTATTTACATGAATTTAAATTATTTCATGAGTAGCTAAATTAATTATCTTGGGATAAAGGGGGTATGATAATATTTTATTTTAATGTTATTTTGACTTGGAATTAAATAAATTTCTGTTTTCCATTTAGTTCAATTATGCTTAATGCTTTTAGTAATTCCTAACAAGAACCTAAATGATAAAACTGTATACTTACGGGTATATTAGTAAGTTTAGGTAATAAATAGAATCGAGAGATTTATTTTTACCGGAAAGCTTTGAACTAAACCTAAGATTTTTGAAATGCTTTTTGTGACCTCGGTAAAACCGTGAAAGTAATCAAAATTCTTTTGAGGAAATAAAAGGGATTTTCATAAAACGATAATGGGCCTTTCTGAGGATTAAGCAGCGCTTTCCATAGGTTAGGTACATTAATAGGATTCCGAAAGGAACATATTAATTAGCTTTTGGGAAATTCGCCTTGGAAAACTTAATTCGATTCTTATTTATGAAAAGTTAAAATTCATTAAATATAAAATAGAGTCTTAATCCCCCAAAAATCCCAAGATACTCTCAACTCTGATTTTTTTAGTGTCAAGTAAATTTTATTTTTATATTTATTCATATTCTGTGCAACTTTAATTTGTGCTTTATTTTATAAAAATCTTAAAAAATTAATTGTGTGGATAATTAAATTTCAATATGCTGGTACTTTGAACAAAGTCCCTGTGGAGAACGATAATCTTTTATATTACGCGACATAACCCGTGCGCTTGCGGGCCCTGTCAAGTTTTTGGCACCGTTGCCGGGGACTGTTGTCCCTCAAATATCGGCAATATTGAAATTCGATTAGATCATACTTGTTAATATTTTTATTGTTATTTTTATTTTTATTTTCTTTGTAATTTTGTATTTTGTTCTATATTCTGTGTATCTGTTTTATTTTTGTAATTGTTTGTTTTATTTGTCATTTATTTTCTATTTATGCGACGAAGCCGTAGTGTCGATCTAAACTTAGGATTTGACCCTGAGATAGAACGTACCCTTAGAGCTTTGAGAAAACAACAAAAACAACAAAAAGAACAAAAAGAAAAACAAATGGCAGACCAACACAGACCCTTAAGAGATTTTGCTGCTCCAAGCACTAATGGGAGAGGATCTAGCATTCTTAGACCCACAGTGGAGGCTAACAATTTTGAATTGAAGCCTTCACTACTCTCAATGGTTCAACAGAACCAATTCGGGGGTTTACCCTCTGAAGATCCAAACCTTCACCTTTAAATCTTTCTTGAATATTGTGACACCCTGAAAATGAACGGAGCCACCAATGATGCCATTCGCTTAAGACTTTTCCCTTTCTCTTTAAGAGATAAAGCGAGGGTGTGGTTATACTCTCTTCCTGAAGGATCCATCACGACTTGGGAACAATTGTCCAGTGCTTTTATCAATAAATGGTACCTAAGGAACAAGACTGATGTGCTGAGAAAACAAATCATCAATTTTTCACAAAGAGATGATGAATCCTTGTATGAAGCCTGGGAGAGATACAGAGAGTTGCTAAGAGAATGTCCTCACCATGGAATAGAAAGGTGGTTGACAATCCATATTTTCTATAATGGACTAACTTCCACACAAAAGATCTCTTTAGATGCTACAGCCGGAGGAGCCTTCATGAGTAAAAATGTTGATGAAGCTGAGAACCTGATCGAGGAAATAGCTCAAAACACTCACCAATGGAACTTTGAGAGAGGATTACCTTCTAAAACACCAGGTAAGTACTCTGTTGATGCTCTTTCCTTACTTTCTGCCAAAGTTGAAGCATTAACATTAAAACTTGATAAAATAGGGTCAACAGGTGCTACTAATATTGTTTGTGAAGTTTGTGGTGTTTCAGGACATGGAGCTACAAACTGTCATTTAGCAATGACCCCTAATCAAGAACAAGAAATGCATCAGGTGGGCGCTATTGGAAACTATGGTGGAAACTATCAAGGTAACTACGAACCTCCACAAGGTCCACCTGGCTTCCAAAATAGGCCACCTCAATTCCAAAGTAACTACAAACCTCAACAAGGAACCTATATTCCACAAAAATCAAAGCTAGAATCCTTGATGGAGACATTTGTAGCTACTCAACTTAAACAAAATGATGAATTCTCTGATGCAATAAAAAACTTGACTTCAAAAGTGGACTCTCTTGCCACTCACAACAAAATACTGGAAAATCAAATTGCCCAACAAGCCTCCTATTCTCAAAGAGCACCAGGAACATTTCCTGGAAAACCAGAGGCTGGACCATCCAACCAAACCATGGCTGTTACTCTTAGGAGTGGTACCCAATATGATGGACCAGTTGATAAGACTGCAAAGGAGGAAAAGAAAGTGGATGAATCTTTATCCCATCAAGTGATTGAAGAAGAGAAACCATAAGAAAAGAAGGAGGAGGTTAAGCCATATCAACCTCCCATTCAATTAACTCAGCGATTAGCTAAAGCAAAGTTGGACAAACAATTTGGTAAGTTTCTTGATGTTTTAAAGAAATTGTATATTAATATTCCTTTTACAGATGCTTTGCAGCAAATGCCTACATATGCAAAGTTCCTGAAGGACATTCTGTCCAACAAAAGAAGACTGGAGGAAGATGGAACAGTTGCACTTACTGAAGAGTACAGTGCTCTAATTCAAAAGAAACTTCCACCCAAGCTCCAAGATCCAGGTAGTTTCTCTATTCCTTGCATGATTGGTGACATGAATATAGATAAAGCATTGTGTGATTTAGGAGTGAGTGTGAGTTTAATGCCATTATCTGTTGCTGAAAAGTTAGGATTGGGTGAACTAAAACCTACTAGGATGTCTTTACAATTGGCTGATAGATCTGTAAAATATCCTGTAGGAATTTTAGAGGATGTTCCTATTAAGATAGGAAAATTTTTTATACCTGCTGACTTTGTTGTGCTTGAAATGGACGAAGATTCTTTGATTCCTATTATTTTAGGCAGACCATTTTTAGCAACTGCAGGTGCTGTGATCGATGTCAAGAATGGTAAGTTGTCTCTAACTGTTGGAGACCAAAAGGTTGATTTTAACTTGAAAAATGTTTTAGAAAAACCTTATAATGATGTTTGCTGTACTGTGGATTTTGTCGAACAAGTGGTAAAGGAATCAACCCTTCCTAATGACCCACTTGAAACTATTTTCATGATTGAGCTGACAGAAACATCTTATTGCTCTAAGGCCCCACATGATACTGAGGTCATGTGTGAAAAAATGGTAAGCCCCAATGTGGAATTAAAACCTTTACCAGCTTCATTAAGGAATGAATTTCTTGGTCCTAATTCCACATATCTTGTGATTATCAATGCTGAATTGAATCCATCTGAAACTGAAAAACTTTTGAAACAACTTAGGTTATATAGAAAGGTAATAGGTTATACAATGGATGATATCAAAGGGATTAGCCCTTCTCTTTGTATGCACAGGATTACTGTAGAAGATGAAAGTAGGCCCACAGTAGAACCACTTAGGAGATTAAATCCTAAAATGCAAGAAGTGGTTAAAAAGGAAATTTTGAAATTGCTTGATGTTGGAGTCATATATCCTGTTGATAGTAGTAAATGGGTAAGTCCTGTCCATATGGTGCCTAAAAAGGGGGGAATAACTGTGATTGAAAATGATAAACATAACTTGATTCCTACTAGGATTGTCTCTGGTTGGCGCATGTGCATTGATTATAGGAAGTTAAATAGCGCCACGAAAAAAGATCATTTTCCCCTCCCTTTTATTGATCAGATGCTTGAAAGACTTGCAAAACACTCTTATTTCTGTTATTTGGATGGGTATTCAGGTTTTCATCAAATTCCCATTCATCCATCTGATCAAGAAAAGACTACCTTCACTTGCCCTTATGGGACTTATGCTTACAGACGTATGCCTTTTGGTTTATGTAATGCACCTGCGACTTTTCAAAGGTGTATGCAAGCAATTTTTTCTGATCTTATTGAAAATGTGATGGAAGTCTTTATGGATGATTTTTCAGTGCATGGTTTGGATTTTTATAATTGTTTAACAAATTTGTGCCAAGTCTTGCAGCATTGTGAAGAAACCAATTTGGTTCTAAATTGGGAAAAATGCCATTTTATGGTAAGAGAAGGCATAGTTCTTGGACACCTGGTGTCTGAGAGAGGTATAGAAGTTGATAAGGCTAAAGTGGAAGTAATTGAAAAATTACCTCCACCCACGAATGTGAAAGGTATCCGGAGTTTTCTTGGACATGCAGGGTTTTATCGCAGGTTCATTAAAGATTTCTCCAAAATCACAAAGCCTCTTACAACTCTTCTGGGTAAGGATGTGCCTTTCAATTTTGATTCATCTTGTATGGAAGCTTTTTGCAGGATTAAGCAAATCTCTGCCCCCATCGTACAACCACCTGATTGGAAACTCCCATTTGAGCTGATGTGCGATGCGAGTGATTACGCAGTAGGAGCTGTGTTGGGGCAAAGAAAGGATAAAAAGCTCCATGTAATTCATTATGCCAGCCGGACGCTAGATGATGCTCAGGTAAATTATGCCACAACTGAAAAAGAACTGTTAGCTATTATCTTTGCTTTTGATAAATTTAGGTCTTATTTGGTAGGTTCACATGTTACTGTTTACACTGACCACTCTGCCATTAAGTATCTATTGAATAAAAAGGAAGCAAAGCCTAGTTTAATTAGGTGGATTCTAATATTGCAAGAATTTGACTTGGAAATTAAGGACAAGAAGGGTACCGAGAACTTAGTCGCTGACCACCTATCTAGGTTGACATCTGAAAAAAAAGAAACAGATAATATTCCTATCAATGAATCTTTTCCAGATGAACAACTCTTGAATCTTAGTATCCAACGTGTTCCTTGGTATGCTGATTTTGTAAATTTTCTTGCATGTGGTATCTTACCTCCTGATCTTAGCTTTCAGCAAAGGAAAAAGTTTTATGCAGATGTCAAGCATTATTATTGGGATGAACCACTCCTTTTCAAGCAATGTGCAGATGGTATGATTCGGAGATGTGTTTCATAAGATGATGTCCATGCTATCTTGGATCATTGTCATTCTCTTTCCTGTGGAGGGCACATGAGCACCTCCAAGAAAGCTGCTAAAATATTGCAAGCTGGGTTCTATTGGCCAAATATTTTTAAGGATGTACGTAAGTATGTTCTAACTTGTGATGCTTGCCAGAGAACAGGTAACATTGGTAAGAGACAAGAAATGCCATTGAATACAATTTTAGAAGTTGAATTGTTTGATGTATGGGGTGTTGATTTTATGGGTCCCTTTCCCTCTTCTTTTGGAAATCAGTTCATATTAGTGGCAGTTGACTATGTGTCAAAATGGGTGGAAGCCATTGCTTCACCCCATTCCGATGCTAAAACTGTTATTAAACTTTTCAAGAAAATAATATTTCCAAGGTTTGGGGTCCCAAAATGTGTTATAAGTGATGGAGGGTCTCATTTTATTGAGAAAACTTTTCAGACCCTTCTAAAGAAATATGCAGTTAAGCATAAGGTTGCTACACCTTATCACCCACAAACTAGTGGACAAGTTGAGGTATCCAATCGGGAAATTAAAAATATTCTTCAAAAAGTGGTGAATACATCACGAAAGGATTGGTCTATTAAGTTAGATGATTCCTTATGGGCGTATCGGACCGCATACAAAACTCCCATTGGAACCACACCTTTTAAGCTAGTATATGGGAAGCCCTGTCATTTACCTGTTGAGCTAGAATATAAATCTTTTTGGGTTGTTAAAACTCTTAACTTTGATCATAAGGCTGCAGGTGAACAAAGACTGTTGGAATTAAATGAGCTTGAAGAACTCCGTCTAGATGCATACGAAAATGCCAGAATTTATAAAGAAAAAACCAAACAATGGCATGATCGTCACATCCAACAGAGAACATTTAATCCAGGTGATATAGTTTTACTGTTTAATTCCAGACTGAAGCTTTTTCCAGGTAAACTGAGATCCCGATGGTCGGGACCATTCAAGGTGACAAAAGTCTTTCCCTTTGGAGCTGTCGAACTATGGAGCGAGAAATCTGGTACATTTAGAGTAAATGGACAGAGAGTAAAGCATTACTTCACAGGTCAACCAATACAACAAGCAAGTGACTTGGACTTGTTTGATGCTCCTGATGAGTAAATCCAAAGGTAAAAAGTCTAGCTAAAGACTTAAAACTTAGCACTTGTGGGGAGGTAACCCCATGTCTTTAATAAAATAAAATAAATAAATAATTAAAAAAAAAACCAACTATGTCAGATGCTGGTTTGGGGTTATTACAGGTAAATTTTCTTATCCTTTTATCATCCATTTTAACATTGAGGACAATGTCAACTTCTGGTTTGGGGTGGTAGGTAAGAAAACTTAACTGTTTTGTTTATGTTGTGTGATTGTCATTTTATTATGCATGTGTGTTTTCTTTGATTTATTTGTAATCTTGTAATTTACCATGATTGCATGACAAATTTACTTTGAACACAAGGCTAAAGTATCTAAGGACCCCAAAATTTTGAGTAAAATTTTCAAAATTTGATTGTTTAAATGCCAAATAAATGCTTAAATGAACCTTATGTGATTAAAATTTTCTTTGAAAAGACTTTCCATGGTCAGACTTGAGCCAAAATGGGTTATCTATCAAACAAATTTTCAAAACCCATATTTTCTTGATTAAGTGAATCTCATAGTCATTAATATTCTAGAACTTGTTTTTCAACCGATTCAAAATGGTTTTTGATTATATGTCTTAGGATGATAAAGGCACAATTAGGTCTTATTCTAAGCCTCAGAATTTTGTATAATTTGACCCCTAGTTGCCCCTTTTGAGCCTAAAAGCGAAAATTTTTTCTTTGAAACCTTTCATTGACTAATATTCTCTTAAATGGTGAAAAAGTTGGAAATTTAGTGGAGCAAAGAAATAAAAAAGGACTTAAGAAAAATATGGTATTGGATGCAAAGAAAAGCAAGAAAAAGAAAAAGAAAATCAAAAGAATGATATTGAATGAATTCCAAAAAGTCCATAAAAGTTCAAAAATTTGCTTTGTTAAATTTATAATGGTGATTTGAATCATTCATGACTAATAAAACCCTTTTGTATTCCATTTTTCTTGAAATTCCTACCTTGACAATACAACCCAAGGCCACATTACAACCTTTGAAAGACCTTTAGACTTTGACATATTTTTTTTTAAACTGTGGAGTTTCTGGTTTATTAACAAGCTTATGGTAATATTTTTTGACTATGATGATTTGAGAGATACACAAACCTTGAAAAACTTGAGTGAAAATTGTGAGAAGATTATCTCAAGTCTTGACATTGAAAATTGATTCACATAAGAAAAATAAAATTGGCATTTAAATAAATCTGTTTCTCTATTTTGGATTCCTTAGTCTATTAAGCTTAGTGTTTTCAGTATTTTATCTTGTGAATATGGTGATTGCTTGAGGACAAGCAATGTTTTGGTTTGGGGTATTTTGATAAGTGCTTTTTAATATAATAAATAAGATCTAGTTTGCTTAGGATTTTAGTCATTGTCCACTGTATTTCCTTTATTTATTACGATTTTTGCTCTCTTTCCACTCTATTCTACTTGGGTATGTTATTTTGCAGGAATTAAGGTAATAAAGGGTCAAAAACAAGAGAAAAACGACCATAAAATGATAAAGAAACAAGAAGAACAAGCCCAAAATGGAAAGAACTCTCTTTTTAAAGCTGAAATTCGACTCAGAAAGCAAAAATCCGACTCAGAGCACTGAAATCTGACTCAAAATGGCCAAATCCGAGTGGGATAACTCAGAAATGACCATTCCGAGTGAATGATTGACGACTGAAGGCCATTCTGAGTAAAAAGCATGAAGGCCGACTGAAGAATTCCAATGCAAAATCCGAGCAGAGTTTTAACCGAGTGGTTCAGATTACAGCCGAGTGAAAATGATTGAGAACCGATTGAATGAACTCTGATTCCGAGTGAGTTTTTAATCAGTGCCGAATAAACTTCATGAATTTAAGCCGAGTGAATGGATTCAATCAATTCCGAGTAAGTCACTTTGCCCGTCCCTTCTCCTTTCAAAACCGACCTATACTCCATAAACTCCAAACATCGGATAACTCTCTACACCGTCCTCAACCCAGAAATCCGACCTACATTCCTCTCTTCTATCCGCTGTCCCCTCCTAATCCATACCGCCCAGACTTCTAATCCATACCAGACACTGTCCCACCTTTCCTTTCCATCCATACCGCCCAGACTCTTCTTCTTTCTATCCACAGCACCCCTCTTCTCTCCAACCAATACCGCCCAGACTCCTAATCCATAACTCCGCCTAGACTCCTCTCCTAATCCACAACACCGTCCTCTCCTTCCTAATATCCTCAACACACCGCCCAACCGTCCTCACCTCAACACCGCCCAACCGTCCTCACCTCAACACACCGCCCAACTTCCCAACACCGTCTCCCTTTCTTCTTCTAATACATAACACTGCCCAGTAACCCTCTTAACTCCGCCCAGACTCTCAAAACACAACACCGCCCAGACTCTTAAACCACAACACCATCCAGCAGTACTCTCCACACCGCCCAGACTCTCTTCACAGGCCCAACACCAGATCAATTGAACACCGCCCAGTAACTCACTCAACACAACACCGCCCGGTAACACCGGCTCTATCCACCACACCGTCCAGCAACTCCACTGTCCCTCATATCACCGTACCTACCACATACAAACCAACAACGCCCAGCAACTAATACCAAACAGCAAGCTTTCACTCGGTCTTGTGGAATTCCAGTACTTTTCCATTCAGAATTTGCCCAGCTGAATAAATCCAAGCACCGAATTATTGGAAATATTAAAATAATGCAAATTGGAAACAAGTTGGCACAGCTGGAATTCACATGCACCGAAAGTTTCTTCCACTTGCAAATTGAACGCGTTTTCATTGCTGGAATCCTCAATCCATTTGCCTATAAAAGCAGCAGCAACCCATCAGCAAACAACAACTTCTTCCCAGTCTAAAATCACTCAAGCTTCATTTCTTTGTTACTTTCTCTCTTTTTCTCTTTAGTTATATTCTTTTCCATTTTTTCTTTCTCTGTCCGTTTTTCTTCTCTTTCTTTTTATTTTCTTTTCTTTCTTTTATTTTGTAAGAGTGTGAGGGCTGTAAAAGTGAGATTTTAAATTTGTAATTGGTGGAGAAATTATTGCAACAAGGAATTACAGTGGTAAATTATTCTGAGCTTTTGGAGAAACCCGTAAGTCTTTATTTTTACCATGTCTTGTATGTTTTATTTTTCCATTATTTACATGAATTTAAATTATTTCATGAGTAGCTAAATTAATTATCTTAGGATAAAGGGGGTATGATAATATTTTATTTTAATGTTATTTTGACTTGGAATTAAATAAATTTCTGTTTTCCATTTAGTTCAATTATGCTTAATGCTTTTAGTAATTCCTAACAAGAACCTAAATGATAAAACTGTATACTTACGGGTATATTAGTAAGTTTAGGTAATAAATAGAATCGAGAGATTTATTTTTACCGGAAAGCTTTGAACTAAACCTAAGATTTTTGAAATGCTTTTTGTGACCTCGGTAAAACCGTGAAAGTAATCAAAATTCTTTTGAGGAAATAAAAGGGATTTTCATAAAACGATAATGGGCCTTTCTGAGGATTAAGCAGTGCTTTCCATAGGTTAGGTACATTAATAGGATTCCGAAAGGAACATATTAATTAGCTTTTGGGAAATTCGCCTTGGAAAACTTAATTCGATTCTTATTTATGAAAAGTTAAAATTCATTAAATATAAAATAGAGTCTTAATCCCCCAAAAATCCCAAGATACTCTCAACTCTGATTTTTTTAGTGTCAAGTAAATTTTATTTTTATATTTATTCATATTCTGTGCAACTTTAATTTGTGCTTTATTTTATAAAAATCTTAAAAAATTAATTGTGTGGATAATTAAATTTCCATATGCTGGTACTTTGAACACAGTCCCTGTGGAGAACGATAATCTTTTATATTACGTGACATAACCCGTGCGCTTGCAGGCCCTGTCACCACATTCGAAACAACTTTGTGAAGAAGAGGATTCATTAGGAATTGGTTTCTTACCTTAGGGTTTGAAGTTCTTTTGGAATCTTTTGTTTTTCATGAACTTTCCAAATCTCTTCACAAACAAACCAAATTCTTATTCTTCATCAAGGTCACTACATGATTCTTCTTCATGTGTAGAAGTGGCCTTGAGAGCTAAGCCTTTCTTCTTGGAGGATTTTTCTTCTTCCTCCACTTGCTTCAAATCCCTTAGTTCTTGCTCTTGCTCTTGAAGCTTTCCAAAGAGTGTGGCAAGAGACATCTCGTTGATACATGGGGATTGTTTGATGGCAGTAACAAGAGGTTGCCATTCCTTACTAGGACTTTTCAAAACTTTATGCACAAGCTCTTTGTTAGTATATACTTTTCCAAGAGTAATAAGGTGATTTATTATAAGTGTAAATCTCTTTTGCATTTCTACAATGGTTTCTCCGGAGTTTATCCTAAAACTCTCATATTAGCTAGTTAAGGTACTAATCTTGGAGTCTTTTACATCACTAGTACCTTCATGGGTTACTTGTAAGGTATCCCTTATTTCCTTAGCCATTTGACAAGTCATTACTCTAAAAAATTCATCGGGTCCTAAAGCAATAGTTATGAGATTTTTAGCCTTATAGTTGTATTGATCTTTCTTTTCTTCATCATTAGTCCACTTATCCATGGGTTTCTCAACATTCTTGTCATTAATAGTATGCATGGGTATATATGGACCATTTTCAATGGCATTCCAAACTCTTATATCAATGGATTGAATAAAAATTTTCATTCTTTCCTTCCAAAACGCATAACCTTCCCCATTGAAAGCGGGAGGTCTATTTGTGGCATCACCCTCAGCAAAAGGATTTAGAGAACTTGAGGCCATCTTATCTCTTGAAGCTGTTAAGCTTGATCTACTAAGAGTCAAGCTCTGATACCACTTGTTATTCAAGTAGCCTCAATACTCAAGAGGGGAGGTGAATTGAGTTTTTAAAACTTTGCTTAAAATGCCTTTGAACTTGATTCTTTTATCACAAGTTTAAAGATTATGCATGTGAAGTCAAGTGTAATGCAAGAGACAATGCAAAATAAGAAGTAAATATGTTAAGGCAATTTGTCAAACACTTTTGAGTTTTTAGGACTTCCAAGCCTATCAAATTGATTCATGCTTTTCATGAATCGATTCATGCGTTGCTGTTGTTGATTTTCCATGATTTTTGATGCTTTCTTGATTCATTTTGCTTCATAGTTCCTTTCCTTTATCTTCATGCATAGGTCTTTTGGTTGTTTGATTATTTGAGAGCATGTCCTTCATCGTTTCTTGATCTTGTCTTTGGATTCCACATTTTTCTTGTGTTCTTTTTGTTCTTTGCACTTGTTTTTGATATTGTGAAGCTTTTCTAGTTCATGTGTATTTGTCATTATCAAAACCTGTTTTCAACATTCAAATCCATTAATTCCAGAATGTTCCATATTCTGGCCCAAGCCCATGAAAGAGGCCCATCAGCCGCGACGGTCCATATTCCGGCCAAAAGGCATGAAAAAGGGAAATTTAACATGATGAATCAGGTGATGACACGTGTAGGGGTTCTTGCGTCATTCCAAGTGGACACCTTTCATTCACAAGATCACACCGGCTAAAGAGCTACTTAACCCGTAGGTAGTCATATCGGCTGAGCATCTCCACTAGAACCCGACATGGGTGTTCGCGTCTTTACTTCCTTTTCACTTCAAAACACGAAGGAGCTTTATGTTCCCTCGTGAAAGAAAGTAAAGAGGGGCATCTGTGAACACCTATTTCAGTCCGGCTAATTTCCACCAAGAATGGACATCGTCAGTAATAGGTCTTAACACCGTCTGATGTCAAAAGGAAGTGAAACATCATCAAAGACACCGGTTTTAGCCATAAGGAGACATTATCTGATGTCCAAAAGAAGAGGAACACTGGTTTGGGTCATTGAGAGGGATACCGATCTGGGCCAATGGGAGAGACACCGTCTTGCTGAGTTTATTCACCGAGACCAGTGTACATTATTACCCAACGTGGGAGGTGTTTCCATAAACCCAACACTGAACCTGTGTGACACTGTTTGCAGAGTTCAGCTGCCCATGCTGTGACTTGGAATCGCACTACCCAAGTTGATCCTCAAATCCTAGGAGTGGTAGATAGCGAATAAAAAAATTAAAACAATAAAAAACTCACTACCAGCCATTGTTCCCCACAACTGCTAATGGCCAGGTTGTCTCCACTACGTGTATGGGTGAGTAGGAGCTTGAGCTGTCTAGGCACTCAGGCTCCAGAAGGCCTCTATAAATACCTCTATCGAAGAGGTCCAAAGGTCCGCACTTTTTGAATCCCTAAATCTTAAGAAATTACTCCGGTGTTTGAAACCCTAAGTCTTTTAGAGAATTACCCTAACTTTTGGTTCTTTGAGTCTCTCGAGAAAAAGAACTGGCCCCAAGGTTCTGAATCCAGTCACTAAGATACCGACCCTTACCATGCTTGAAGTAAGTTCTCCCCTGCTGCTCAGACTCCGTCCAGAACCCCATAAAAGCTCCTTATTTCAATCCCACACCGGTTCCCCATTGCCTTACCCCGCTTCTCCACTGAACCCTATACCGTCTCTCCACTAAGCTCCACACCGGCTCTCGCAACTGTTCAATCCTCTTATCATTTCGGCTGCTGTTCTAGCCCACACCAGCTCGTACCCGAGGATCAGTTCTTTTCAGTATCTCCACCATACTGGTTACAATCCTCTCCACTTTTATCCCTCTTTTAGTTCATTTTATTAGTTAATCTTACACTGTTCGTTCTTTTGCCAAGCCTGTCATTTTTGTTAAATCTATTCTCTTTGTTAAATTTGTTTTGTTGTTAAAAATCCTCTTTTATCCTGTCTTATGATTATAATAATAAAAACAAACATTTTTTGGTGTTTATTTTGATCAATGTAAAAGTCATTTTAGCCAGTGTCATGCAGAAGTACTTCTGCCTACACTATTCCTAAAGATCATACACGTGCGGAGAACTTCACCTTGTATGCATCGTTCCTATGAATTTTACCTGTCCCTAAATCCCTAGCTTCATTTAAGACACCCCTCATCAAGAACTACATAACCCTGATTTCTCGAAAACTCAAGAATACGTAGGAGCTTGACTTAACTCCTGTCGGGCCTACCTTTTTTCCTTTCTTATTCTTCCTTTTAAAAATTAACCTAACTCTTACCATCTTCACGAAAGTCAATTTAGATGTGACGTCTTGTTGGTTTTCTTCCTTTTCTTTGTCCGTTATTATTTTTCATAAAAATAAGGTTAATTTGAACAAGACGTCCTGTTAACTCCTTTCACCGTTTGACCCTGCATTTTGATGGAAAATGACTAACTTGGATGAGACGTCCTATTAGCATTCTCTCCCATGTGATTGATACCATGTTTTTCACAAAACTTTTTAAAAGATTGATTTTCAAATTCTCCCCCATGATCGGTTCTAATGGATGCTATCTTTGAATTTTGCTTATTTTGGATAATTTTAGTAAGTTTCTTGAATGCATGATATGCTTCATTCTTATGAGCAAGAAACAAAGTCCATGTATATCTTGAATAATCATCTACAATCACTAGACGATAGTAATTACCACCAAAGCTTTTGATTTTGGAAGGTCCAAATAGATCCATGTGCAAAAGTTGTAAAGGCCTTTGAGTAGAGACAATGTTTTTAGACTGAAAGGATGCCTTTACTTGTTTTCCCTTTTGACATGCATCACAAAATTTGTTTTCAGATTTAAGCTTTGGTAAACCAGTTACTAATTCCTTAGAAACAAGTTTGTTCAAATGGTCTACATGTATATAAGCCATTCTTCTATGCCATAACCAAGTTTCATTCTCTCTAGACATGAATCATTGCTCATCATTTATGGACAAACTATCAACATCAATCATGTAAATATTATCAATCCTTTTACCAACATACTTGACTTCCTTGTTTACCTTATGCTCAATTATGCAATAATTTAATTTAAACAAAACTCTATATCCTTTGTCACACAATTAACTAATGCTAAGCAAGTTATGTTTGAGGCCTTCAACATATAATACATCACTAATTGAAGTAGAGGAATTTTTACCAATGTTTCCAATGCCTAGAATTTTTCCTTTGGTGTTATCCCCATAAATGACACTTCCTTTCTTTTTGGGAGTAAATGATGTGAACTTGCTTATGTCTCCCGTCATATGCTTTGAACACCCACTATCCAAATACCAATGGGTGTTGCTTGCCTTGAAGCATACCTACAAAATAAAATTAGTTTAGAGCACTAGGTACCTATTTTATGTTGGGTCCTTTTAGGTTAGCTTGTGGTAATGTTCCTTTGGGAACCCACACCTTTCTTATGACCTTTGGCCCTAATTTTCTAACATTACAATTTAAAGAGTTATGTCCTTTAAATCCATAATGATTGCATCTCATAAACGGTGATGATGATTTCCTAGGTGGGATAAAGAAATTTTTGTAGTGTTTTTCCTTTTTGGTGGAGTTGTATCCTAAACCGGTTTTATCAAACTTACATCTTTGGTTTCCAAGTAATACATTCAAGTTATCTCTACCATTAGTGAACTTTTCTAATGTCCTATTTAAGTCTATGACCTTGGTTTCTAAGATATTACATTTCTTTGCAAAGTCACAAGGTTTATCTTTAGAGCACATTTGGACATTTGCTAATTTTTCTTTTAGACAAGCATTTTCTTTGTCAAGTTCTACAAGGTGCGTTTCAAGAGTATCTATAGTTTTTCTTGACAATTTGTATTTACTAGAAAGCTTGATAAATTTATCATACAGTTCTTCAAATGCATCAAGCAATTCATTTTTATCTAAGTCGAGAAGACTAACCATATATACCTCCGTTAAAAGCCCGGATTAACATGGACGTGACGTCCTGTTGACCCCTCCTTTTCTTTCCTGATCAGGTATCTTGATGAAAGGATGACTAATATAGACGAAGCGTCTTATTAGTTTCCCTTCTTTTTTTTCCCATTCCCCCCATTAAGGCCAAGATTAATTTGGATGAGACATCTTGTTGATCTTACTCCTTTTTCATTTCGTCTGTCTCTTTCATTTTCAAAAAAATAAAAACAATTTTGAGGGTATTCATGATGCGCATTTTCAACTTTGGTACTGTTTTTTATCAGGCGATGTGGGGTGCTGATACCTTCCCCACTCGTAACTGACTCCCGAACTTGAATCTCACTTTTTTAAACCAGTGCTTTGTTAAAGTTTTTTTTCAATGTTTTTTTTCTATGAATAAAAACGTTGGTGGCGACTCCTTGTTCTGATTTATTTCGATTTTGAGGGTCGGCCTCACCGCCGCGATCCCAGTCGTGACATCCCCTTTCTAAGATTTCCTCTTCTTAATGGGAGGAGGGGAAGTAGAAGCGCTAGCAGTGGCCTCCCTTTCCCTTCTATGTACGTGAGGCATTTACTTGTTCCATTTCAATCAATCTCTGAGTTTTATGAATGGAAGGGGATGGTCTAGATTCCATGGCAAGAAAATATAATGCACAATTTATAACAAGTGGAAAGGTGTATGAACTGTGAAATGATAGGGTAGAAAGTGAAAAGGTGAGGTGAAATGTGCTAATTGAAAAGGTGAAAGGAAATTGAAACAGTAAAGTGAAGTAAATAACAATAATATGCAAGAAACCATTACCAATTTGAAGAAATGGAATGTTGTGACCATTGTAATTGAAAATGGGTAAAACACTCGCTTAACAGTAGTTAGGGTTAGGGTTCCTATGCTGGAACAGGTATTTATAGAGAAGGGGTCAGCGTAAGAATGTTCAACCCAGGCATAAGCATGCACAAATTAAAAACTGGAAAGATTTTATTCATGTGTTGGGACGCTTATCCAGAGCGTCAGTACGCTCATGAATTATAGAACAATACCTAATGTTATGAAAACACACGTAAGCACGCTCCAGTAAAGCATCAGTACCCTAAGACACTAACTTACTAATTTTACTCCTAGTAGGGAGCACGTATAAGAACGCTCAAAGGAAGCGTAAACATGCTTATTGAATATTAAAAATACACAAAAATTGAAAACAAGTATAAGAGTGCTTCACTGTAATGTAGTAACACTCAATTATTGCTAAAACCACACAAACAAGAATCAGAGGGGTTACGTAAGAATGCTCACCCTGACGTACCCATGAAAGGCTCTTGGAATTTATTAACCAAGGGAAACAACACCAACATAGACACGCTTATTGAGTAGCATAGTGACGCTATCAGAATGAACAGTGCCAAATAGGCATTGTCTACACTGAGCATAAGGACGCTCAGTCATGGCGTACGCACACTTTGAAGGGAGAGTCACGGAGGAAACTAGGGCAGAACCTACGCATAAGTATATAAAGAAGAGCATCAGTATGCTCATAATACTCCCAGCTATTTGACATAATAAGATTCACCTGTAAGCACACTCTAGTGGAGCGTAAGTACGCACGAACAATTGACACTACTTGATGCTCAAATGAAACTAGCGTAAGAACATAAGACAGAGACATAGATACGCGCAATTGAAAAGATAGTTCTGAAGATGATTAGGGTTACTGGCATAGGTACGCCGATTTTAGCATTGGCACGCTCAACCCTTATTGCAAATAGAAACTATAATCAGGGAAATTGCATAGACACGCCAGAGAACAGCGTATTACGCTCATCTCCTAGATTGGCACTTAAGATTCATAGCACGTGCATGTAAGATTGCTAGAATGCAACGTGAAGATGCACCACAGAAATTTAAGACTTACGAAATGGACAAAAAGGCAGTGTAAGTACGCTTTGGTAGAGCGTAACAACGCGCAACTACTGATCTTAAGAGGGAAAATCAGCGTAAGAAGCCCTTATTTCAGCGTACATACACCAGACCCCCAGACAATGTTCCTACATGACCTTTATTCCTGACCAATATTACTATATATTATTTGTTAAATTCTTCCTTTCCCTTCTCTTTTATTGTATACTTCTTCTTTTTTTCAAAAACATTCATTTATTTTTTAAGGATATTGAAAAACATTAATTTAAAGAAATAAAAAAAATTTTGCAAGGGTGTTTCCTTGAAGCGCTTCTTTAACGTCACTAGCTTGACTTATGGCTCCTAAGCAGAAGCATGCAAATCAATTAAGGCCTTTTGCCTATGCTCACCTCCAAAATAGAGTTTGAGTCTTTGACCATTAACCTTAAACATTTTTGTTGTTTTTGGTTCCTTTACCTCAATAGCACCATGAGGAAACACTTCATTAACCATAAAAAGACCAGACCATTTAGATTTAAGTTTTCCTGGGAAGAGTCTCAACCTAGAGTTAAATAGTAGGACTTTGTCCCCCTCCTAAAACTCTTTCCTTTCTAGCTTCCTATCGTGCCATCATTTTGTTCTTTCCTTGTATAAAGAGGCATTATAATAAGCTTGCAATCTAAACTCATCAAGCTCATGAAGTTTGAGGACTTTTTCCTGCTGAGATTGGGTAAATTCTATATTTAACAACTTTGTAGCCCACCAAGCTCTATGTTCTAACTCCATAAGAAGATGGCAAGCCTTACTATAAATAAGTTAATAAGGGGACATTGCCAATTGGAGAGCAATCTCTTCTAGATTTACCTACAACCTTCTCAAGGATCCTCTTGATTTCCCTATTAGATAACTCTACTTGTCCACAAGTTAATAAGGGTTCCCCTTGCTTGGTTGCTCTTGGCCGTGAGCTCTTCTAAGCCATTAAGGTGAAAGTTCTGCATTTTGGCTCTTAAACTTGTCCTAAAAATTCTTGAGCCAAAATCACTTGGCATCTTTAAGAAAATTGACAATCTTTTTCTGTTTTGGGACCCTTAAAATCGTGGCCTTATTGTTGAAATTCTTGGTTGCATGTGTTGTCTTCCTTAAGATCGGGAACTGGAGGTGACGATCAGCGAAGAACGGTGAAGGATTTAGAATGAACGGTGAACCTTTGGTAAATTAATTCTTTAAAACTTTACCAAGTGCATGGTTGTTTTGTGATTCTTCATTTGCTGTCCATGACCCTTAACGGCTTAAAAATTTCATGCATGTTCATTTTTAGCGACTCGGAAGTGATCGGTAAACGTTTCAGAACGTTCAATGAATTTTTGGTGGGTTCGCCATTTTTCTTCCTCCCGGAAGCGACTGTCTAGCAAGGTAAGAGGGGTCTCACCTTGTCTAATCTTGTTTTTAATCATTCCATAGCTCGTATACTCGAGAACCTCTGTTTTAAATTTCGTCGTGATCCAACAGTGAGATTTCAAGTTACGTAATTTTTCATTGGAGGTATTTAAATTTAATAGAATATGTTGTTAAAAAGTATTTTCATAAATTTTATTAAGCGTATCCTGATAATGGCGTACTCGAGAGAAAATTTTGTCATGATCAGTATTAGAATGAAAAACATAGAAAAAAATTAGCCTTAGGCGGGCTCGGTTCAATTCGATGTGGTTGTATTATTATTTTAAGTTTTATAGGTTAATATGTAATTTGTAATTTGTTTCCAGTAAGCCCCGCTATTAGGAGTTAATTTATCATCACATATCGCTGGAATTATTTTGACGACATTACGCTTTTTAAGAAAATTTACTGACCGGACGGTTCTGACGTTTCATCTTACTAAGTTTTAAAAGTGGAATTATTTTTAATATTATAAACTTTTATTAAAGATGGTTAGATAAATAAATTGATTTTGAGAAATGGAAAATTTTACATAAAAGGGGTTTTATCGACAAATGACAAAGTTAGGCCCAATAAGTTTTGTAGACAAGAATAAGGAAAATTTTTGGAAGGTAAGAGAAAGAATGCTAGGACTTAGAAAATATTTGTGACTAATTTTAGAGACCAACTGAGATGAATTTTAAAGATGGGATTTTAATAAGTTTTATATGCTACGAAAAAGAAAAATAGAGATAAAAGAAATTTTGACGCTTAATAAAGAAATGGATATTTAAATTTAGAAAAATTAATGACCAATTTTAGTGACCACTCAGAGTAAAGGTATAAGAAAAAAAGGGCTTTAGGAATTTTGAAGTAAATGGTATAAATGACTGAATAACATAGGAATGAGTTTGGAAGTTTAAGAAACAAGCATTAGAATTTTAGAACATTGGTAACTAATGATAGTAAAGGACATGGAAGATATTTTTGAATTTAAACTAGTAATAAAAATGATTAACTAATAAATTAGATAACAACTTTTAAGGAGAAATATCTTAATTAAGTTTAAAGCATAGAAGTTAAGATAGTGACTAAATCCCTAAGTAATAAATTGTCACCATAGAGAAAATGAATCTTAGTTGATTAAATTGAAATGATTAAACAAATTAAATTAGTTAGTATGATGGAATAGAAAAATGGTAGTAAAGGTCAGCGATTGAAAATCTAGAGAGGATATCACTAAGGATAAACTTATGTGTATAAGGAATCAGTAATCCTCTTAGTAACAAAAGAAATGAATTGTTCAACTAGTAAAGTTTACTGACAAAAGAAAATAATGGATAGTAAGGCCACTAAAGGGTAACTTAAATCCCTTAATTTAAGAGTAATTCGAATTCCCCAATTACTAAGGAGTGGAATTGGGTAATTAAAAAAGGAATGTACTAATAAATAATTTGAGGAACAATAGTTCAAGACATAAGAAAAGCTAAGAAGTTGATAGTAAAGACCACTTAGTAGTGAATTGGACTTCATAATTAGACAATAAGAGTTAGAATCGTGTAATAAAATAATCAGTGCATTAACAAATAATAGAGGAATAAGGTATTTTGATTAAATGCATGCAATCTAATATCTAGATTAATAGTAAATTAATATACAAGCTAGTATACCGAGTTTAAGGCTGAAAATTATGTTTAATTTTCTGTTAATCATGCTGAGTGAAATTAGAAAAGTACATTGTTTTCTTGAATGTTGTGATGCTATCGATATGATGTGGTTATGAATGTGTGAATTGAGTAAAGTACCTCATAAGTATATTGTACTGATAAATGTTGTGTGAGGCATGGATAACAAAATAAGGAAATCCATAAATGATGAGTATATTTCATGAGTATACTCATGAAATATACTCAATGGTGCAAATTCAAGCCATTGGAGGGCCGAATCCGATATACTCCCTAGACTACCCTCGGGGGTCGAGGCGTAACTGTTTCTTCAGTATATTTCATAGTCGTTAACTGCCCGTTCTAATGAGATATATGATTGGCCTTTATGATGATAGGACTGCAGGTCCTTACCCATTTGTAAAGATCAAAACGAGGAGAGCTCTGGTCACTCTAGTTGGGCAGGAAGGATAAGGCGGGACTATGATATGTATTGTGTTAGGAATAATGAGGAAGAGATAGACCCACATGCATCATGATGACTAATAAAAGATTAGAAATAACAAAATGAACTCATGTATTGTATCATTGTATTGAGATTGTGATTGTTTGTTACTTAAATATGACTTTATAGAACTTAGTAATCATTAGTGCAAAAATTAGATATAACAACGGGATATATTCACGGGTTGAAGTGGATCAGTGATAAAAACATGCACGGTGGCATTTTTGAAATTATAAGGTGAACAATATAATAAGAGAAAAATATATATCCATGGTTAACATTATAACCGTGATCATACCCATCAATATATATTCATGGTTGAGGAGTCAACCGTGGATATATAGTAACTGAAATATATATCCACGATTGCCTACACAACCGTGACTATATATTCATGGGTATGATCAGGGTTATGATGTTAACCGTAGATATATATTGATGTCTATAATCACGGTTGTATTTCCAACCGTGGATATATAGTTCAGGTTTTAGGGTTTAATCACTGGGTACTGTATGTCCACGGTTGTTTCTATAACTTTGATTATAGATTTAATATTTATCCACGGTTGTGGTCTTAACCGTGGTGATAGAGTTAACATTTATCCACGGCTGTTTGTTCAACCGTGAATATGTGTAATATTTTCACGGTTTCAAGGGGAACCGTGATTATACATCTTTTCTGAAACTTTAAAAGCCGCGCCTGATACTCTTTTTCACTTTTTGCTTCTCCTCTCGTGCCTGTTAGCTTCTTCTCCTTTCTTTCGCTGGTCCTCTTCTGGTTCTCCTCCTTTCTTTGCCCTGTTGGTCTCGCATCTGCGCTAGTGTTCTCGCATCTGTCATCGTCCCTGTCTGGTAAATCGTCCCTATTTTTTGCTTTTCCACTTTCTCGTTCTTCACTCGAGCTGTTTCTCATCTTCCCCACATGTCCCAGTGTGGTTGTTGCCGTTGTTGCCTTCTTCTTCCTCGATTCTTGTCCCAGTGTGCTCTTTGCTTGTCCCAGTAGTGCTACATTGTCCTGTAAGTTCCCTGTTATTACTTGTCACTATTTTTATTGTTGTTGTTGTTTTTTTATTTGTTGTACCTTAATATGAGGCTACAAGTTTTATAAGTTTATAACTGCATGGTCATAATATAGTGTATGTTTAACGGTTGGTTATGAAAATGAAACTTACTCTGCATTCTAAATGGACACAAAACTTACTGTGGACCACTAAAATGTCCTAGCTCCTCTAATGTTATTGAAAATGAAAATGAGTTACATGGTTTGTCCAAGAGTATGTAATGGGTAGTTGTTTGGATGTTGATAGAGGTGATACAATATTTTTCTGATTTTATAAATTCTATGCACTATGAAGTTCTAAATTCAGAAATCAACTCTGCTATTTATTTAACATGTGCATGATTCTATTTCCTATTAACTTGGTCTAATTAAGTATAATTCCTGCAAGTATTTAATCAGTTGATACAAATTCAATAACCAAGCACAATTTCAAAGAAACTCAAGCTAAAAAATAAAACCAATTAATCTCATATCATATAGATTTTATAACTCAGTGGGTGCATTAATTGTATATATCCACAAGACACGACAATGTTGTTCCTATTTCTACAATGGCAAACCTCTCTTAGATTAGGAATGACACACAGCTGCAGCAACAACTATATTCTATAGCCTACAGATTTCATTCAATTTAGTGTAGCTTGAGAAGAGAGAAAGACTTAAATTATGATTAAAAAATTACAGCCATTAGTATCTGACAAATTCATGGACTAAAAGTTAAAACTACAAAATGTCAAACACCCATTATTTATTTTTCCCTCTGTATATTTTTTGTCCAAACATTAAGATCAAACTTAAATAAAACCGATTTATATATCAAACTTATTTCAGTTTTAGTATCCAAAATCAGCACACTTAGTATCTTTCCTTTCCCTCTACCATTATTCTGAAGGACAAAGACAAAGCTTAGATTATGTAAAGGAGAGAAATTGCCAATTGAGATTGATGGAACTAACAAAACTTCATTATGAAAAGTCTTATAATCTAACACCATAATCCGTAATCCATAATCCACAATCCAATCTAACACCATACTTATACTTCAAAATAACACAAATTAAAAAGATTATACTAATTTGGGAGAACAGTTGACTAAAATATTGTCCATTTTAATGTATTATTTTTAATCAAAATTTACATTGACTATATAATGTTATTTATGTAATGTTATTTATGTTGCTGTTGTATGTGTATGGTTGTTAATCTTGCGAACTCGTAGGCTCATATACTAGTTAATTAGTATGAAAGTTGTTGTGCATGAATGAACCACAGTTCCCTGTTTGAGATTCGACCCAAATGGTCACTAAATTAATTAATTTCATCGTTTGTGTTGAATCTTGAATTGTCCGTTTAGATAGTTTGGGATGAACAATTATTTTTTATACATCATTAGTATGTACAAGTTAGGAGTTATTTTGAAATTTGATAAACTTTCGGTAACTTACATTTTGTGTTGTTCTCTGGGTGTATATTTGGTTGTGGTTGAATTTGATTTGACCACTCTCATTTTGTGTACTTAAAGACCAATGCGAAATACTGCTGAAATTTCATAAAATTTTAAAATAAGTCCTAACCTGTATATATGAATGACGTATAAAAATAATTGTCATCCTGAATGGGTATAGGACCACCACCTTTGTAGAAAAAGTGAGATTGACCATAGCACCTTGTAAATAGTTAGTATGGAAAGTATTTATAGAATCATTTATAAATAAGTTGGAAAGTATTTGACCTTGTAAACAAGTTGGATAACTGCATCATGCCTAAGTCTAGAGTACGAGGGGGGAGTTGAATCATTTATAGAATTCGTAGTAAGGAATGTAGTAGAGGTGAATGGAAAGTATTTTTGCCCTTGTGTTAAATGCTTGAACCTGCGTTGGGTAGACTTGGAAGAGGTGTGAGAACATCTACTGTGTGACGGTTTTCTATATAGTTATACGCGTTGGATATGGCATGGTGAAGATGTGGTGGTGCTAAGTAACAGCTCTCAAACTGAAAATTGAAGCTCGATGCATGACACCAATGTCGACATGGATGACCGACTCAAGGATATGATCCGTGATGTGGGGGTAGAAAGTTTTAAGAAAGCTCATGTATATACGACTCTGTATGAGGATTCTAAGCAGCCGTTGTATCCAAACTGCGTCAATTTCACGAGGTTATCAGTAGTTTTATGATTGTTTAATTTGAAGGCCATAAACGGGTGGACGGATAAAAGTTTCACTATCTTACTGAAGTTATTGAAAGAAATGCTCCCAGCTGGAAACAACTTGCCGAATCGTAACTATGAGGCCAAAAAGGTGTTGTGTCCTATGGGTTTAGAGTATGAGAAAATACATGCATGCCTAAATAATTGTGTATTATTCCAGGGTGAGTTAAAAATGGTGCATCGATGTCCTAGGTGTGGGGTGTCACTGTATAAGAAGAAAGAGGCAGATTCTGATAAGGTCTGAACTAAAGGGTCTTCTGTAAAGGTGTTGTGGTATCTGCCTATAGTTCCAAGACTAAAGCATCTGTTTGCCAATGCAGATGATGCAAAACTTATGAGATGGCATGCTGATGAAAGGGTTGTTGATGGACTACTTAGGCATCCGACCGATGGATCGCAATGGAAGAAAATGGATACGATTTTTTTGGATTTTTCCCATGAACCAAGAAATGTTACGCTTGCACTAGCCATAGACGGCATGAACCCATTTGGGAAACTGAGCACAAACCATAGTTTGTGGCCTGTTTTGTTGTTTGTTTACAACTTGCCGCCATGGTTGTGCATCAAGCGGAAATATGTCATGTTATCAATGATGATTTCTGGTCCACGACAACCGGGGAACGACATTGATGTATATTTAACTCCATTAGTTGAAGACCTCAAAAGGTTGTGGAAGACGGGGTTGATGTGTTTGACGGGTTTACCGGCCAGTTATTCAAATTGCGTGCCATGCTATTTTGCACGATCAATGACTTTCCAGCGTATGGTAACTTATCCGGGTACAGTGTGAAGGGTCATAAAGCTTCTCCAGTATGTGAGGAGGGGACTAGTTCTGTGCGGCTGCATCATGGTAGGAAAAATGTTTATCTTCGACATCGAAGGTTTCTTAAAGCGAATCATCTCTTTTGGAGGTTGAAGAAGTCGTTTAACGGTGCCCAAGATTTTGAAATGGCTCCTTAACCACTATCTGGTCACCAGGCATATGAAAAGGTGAAAGACATCAATGTGCAGTTTGGTAAGTGTGAAAAACAGCACCCGACACAAAACAACTGGAAGAAAATGTCTGTATTTTTTGACCTGCCATATTAGAGGGAGCTTGATGTAAGACACTACATTGATGTAATGCATGTGGAGAAAAATATGTGTGACAGTTTGGTTGGTACACTCTTAAACATACCCGGGAAGACTAAGGATGGCCTAAATTTGTGTATGGACTTGGAGTTGATGGGTATACGTCAGGATTTGCATCCACAATCAAAGGGCAAAAGAACATATTTGCCCTCAGCATGTCATACGTTGTCTAGAAAAGAAAAACAAAGTATGTGTGAATCGTTACAAAGTGTGAAAGTTCCGTCTGGTTATGGCTCCAACATCAACTCTTGTGTTTCCATGAAAGATTTGAAGTTAGTTGGGTTGAAGTCTCACGATTGTCACATGTTGATGCAACAGTTTCTGCCTATCGCCATTCGTGACATTCTTCCTAAAAATGTGAGAAATGTCATAACAAGGTTGTGTATGTTTTTCAATGCCATATGTTGCAAGGTAATCGTGCCCGGTGAATTGGATATGTTGGAACAGGAAGCATCACTTATATTATGTCAGCTTGAAATGTATTTCACGCCTTCTTTTTTTGACATAATGGTCCACTTAATCATCCATTTGGTGAGAGAGGTCTGTTTGTGTGGTCTAGTGTTCTTGCGGTGCATGTATCCCGTTGAGTGATATATGAAGATATTGAAAGGGTATATGAAGAATCAATGTCGTCCCGAAGCTTCAATTGTGGAAAGATATATTGCAGAGGAAGTAATTGAGTTTTGCACTGAATACATGTCATATGCTGCAAGCATTGGTATTCCAACGACTCATCATGAAGGGAGATTGGATGGGAAAGGAATGATTGGAAAAAGAATGAAGAGCATGCCACGTGATGATGTCCTTCAAGCACACTTGTATATTTTAAACAACACGGACGACGTGCAACCGTATCTAGCCACTCACAAGGAGCTAGTCAAGAGAACCAACCCTAAAATGACAGAAAAGTGGTTGTTGAATGAACACAACAAGAGTTTCATGCAGTGGTTCAAAAAGACCATTCTGAAAGATGCATCTGCATCCTCGACATTACATCGAATGGCACGGGACCCGAACTTTGATGTCCTCACCTTTTGTGGGTATGACATAAATAACTATTCATTTTATACAAGGACACGGGATGAAAAGAGTACAAATCAAAATAGTAGAATGATGGTTGTGGCTCAGTCAATGCATTTCTAAACTTCAAAGGACAACAAACCTGTCATGGCCAAGTCATGCTACTTTGGTGTGATTGAAGATATATAGGAAGTCGATTACGGTCCCTTCACTGTTCCTGTGTTTAAATACAGATGGGTTGACAATAAGAACGGCGTCAAAACTGATGATTTAGGAGTTACATTGGTGGACCTCAACAAGATAGGGCATAAGGATGAACCATTCATTATGGCAACACAAGTAAAGAAAGTTTTTTATGTTGCTGACCCAGCTGATAAATGGTGGTCAATTATTATCCAAGGTAGACACATTGGAGACCCCAATCTTGATATTGTTGAAATTCCATCTACCACAACACGTATTCCAACATCTATCATGGAACATGACATAGATGATGTAGTTGCCAGTCGTCATGACCACCATGAAGGCTTGTGGGAAAATATTTCATCTTCATAGGGTATTATTCATATTAATTAATCATTGAATTACATGTTATATTAATTATTCATTGTATTAAATGTTATATTAAATATTTGACAGTTGTGTTTCCTTGTTTGGACAGACACTCATGGCTGACCAGGATGGACGATCTATGTCTGACTCACAGGCTACTGATTCCTCTACTCGGAAGAGTAGAGGTGTTACCCGGATGCCAGACGTTGCACTTAGGCGACACCGGGGAGAGAGGTTACCTATTGACATGGATGTTAACACTGGTAGATTTGGAGGACCACATGCCGCGAAGTTTAGCACTTATTTGGGAGTTGTGGCTCGGTCGAAGGTGTCCATTATTATCCCTGACTGGGATAATGTCGAGGAGGTGCTGAAGAACCAGATTTGGGGTGATATTCTGGTAACATATATATCATTTAAGTTTTATTTTAGTGTATCTTTTCATGTAATACATAATAAGGACTCTTTTATGGACTAACTCTTTTAATGTAGGATTCTTTTGAGATACCAGCACATGACACAGTGAGGAGGAAGATCCTTGGTATTATTGCTGAGCGATGGAGGTCGTTCAAATCCATACTCACCAGGAGGTATATTTAGACTTTAAATTTTTAATCAACACTTTGCCAAATTATACCGATCCTTAGTTTAAAAGTATATGAATTGTAGGTATGTATTCGGGGAGGACCGAGGACAGTTCCATGGAGAGAAATATACCTTCATTGATCGGGAGACTTGGGATGCTTTCGTTGCATCCAGGCATTCCGACCAGTTTCAGGTGTGTTAGTTTTTAAATGCTTAAATTATGTATAATTTAAAAGTCTAACTCTAAATAATTTTCTTTCTTGTTGTAGGTGGTCAAGAAAAAAAGCACACGACATTAGGAAGCTGAGTGACTGCCCCCACACACTGTCATGTAGGGGTTACCGTAGGTTGGAGGAGCGGCTGGCCTAGGAGAGGCTGAGTCAGTGTCAGCCTAGTCAGCCTGACACTGGTATTGTGCATCCCCCTTCCCCACCTACACGCCACGACAAATGGAAGCGGGCCAGGATCAAGAAGAGTGGGGAATACACTTCCTCACAAGCTCATGAGGTCGCCTCACGGATAGAAAGTATTCCCCTTGTATCAGTGTCTGTTTTTTGGTTTACGTAAAGGAAGTGAATACTAACTTATTTGGTTTCAGGATTCCTTGGTTGAGCAATCAACCCAAGGGTCTTTCGTATCCCATGGTAGGTAGGATATTTTGACTACCGCCATCGGCAGGCCAGAGCACCCAAGAAGAGTGCGTGCTGTTGGTCGAGGCATAGGTAAGTTATAAATAGCTGTATCCTTTCATTTTGTTATCTGTTAAACAATTATGGGCTAATCATTTACATTTCACAGGCCTCCAGAGCTATTACGGTGCTCCCGACCCTGCCCCCTCCTTTAAGAAGTTGGTGGAGCAGAAGGTGGCTGTTATGAAGGCTGAGTATCAGGAGGAGATATCTAGGCTCCACCAGGAGATGGCCCGATTCAGGGAGGAGATGAAGGCCTCACTCAGCCACCACCAGGAGACTACTGCATCAGCTAGCGACCCACAGGTTAGATTCCTTATTCAATTTCCTCGGTATTATTGTTTGTAATCACTTTCTTTCATTGTTGAATAACTTCTACTTGATGTGTAAATATGTAGGTACGGAGGGTTAGCACTAAGCGCTTGTGCGCTGCAGCTAACCCTGACGATGATGGGGTTGAGCCTACAGATACCCGTCAATGTGACCTGTTCATTGATGGGTCGGAGGAGCCAGTTGCCACTGGCATGGTCTACAACTTAGGCCTTGTGGTTCACCATCAGTCATTACCTGATGGTATGTCCAGGGTCTCTGTTGTGCTTGTCCTCAAGGAGGATGTTGTTGTGCCAGTGGCAACTCCAGAGGTGAAGACCGTCGATCAGGCGGTGGGCCACTTTCTGATGTGGCCTAACAGACTTCTGTCGGTTGCTCCTCTACAGGTAAAAAACCTGAAACACTAACTAATTTTGTTATATTGTCAATTATGGTACAAACTGTGATAGTTGTCAATTATTCAATAGGAACCGGCATTGAAGAAGCAAGACCCCGCCGACGATCCGATCTAGACGCTATGGCAGATCGGGGCTGAGCAAGGAGACGATGCTGTTGAGGTCCCATGGCGGCCACTGGTGTTCAGCCGTCCAAGTTCACTACCGGTTTACATTACACGGAGTGACTTGTGTGAGATTATGATGGGGACGACACAACTGAACATCTTCATCATTCAACTGTAGGAGCAGTAAGTATATCATTTTATGTCCAATTTTTTTCTTATGCAAGTTATTTGTCGCTAACCATGTCTTAACTTGTTTAGGTTTTTGACAAAAATCTGTATGGACTTGGGTTTTGATGGAACTTATGGTTTCTTAGAGCCCTCTTTCATACAGAGGCAAGGAAACTCTACAGGGGACACCCAGGCATACATCCAAAATTGGATGTTTGAGTCTAGGAAGGGTGTATACATGGGCCCCTATCATAAAGGGTAATATTCTATTCCATAATTATTGTCATTAATTTCTGCATTTTGAAGTCTCACTTATCACTGGTAACTGCAGCGCTCACTGGACGCTCGTGGTGATCTGTCCCCGGGCTTATCTTGCTCTATACTTTGATACTATGCATCAGACAGTTCCACAAGACCTGAAAAGTATAGTATATGGGTAAATTAATCCCTAAAAAATAAGTATAAATTCGATTACATCATTTTTGGACCTATACGATTCTAACTTATCTTGTGTTTTATTTGACGTAGGGCGGTGGTTGGATACAATCGACTGCTTGGAGTTAAGTCCAGCGGAAGAAAAGTTGCGTGGGTGCACCCAAAAGTAAGTTAATCGTATTCATTCAAATCTTCAGTATATATTTTTTAAGTTATGAATTCACTTATTCTATATTTTATGTCCATTGTAGTCTTACAGGCAGGAGGGTACCTTCGAGTGTGGCTATTACGTCATGCATACCATGCTGACCATTGTCGAAGAACATTTAGTAGATGGATGGACAGATGTAAGTCTCATCATTTGGACTACTTTTCTACCAATTTCATCAATTTCATGTAATAAATATAACTTTTGTTGTAATTGTTTTGTGCATTGTTTGCAGTACTTCCAGGACCGGTCATACTTCTCCAAGACACTTGTAGATAATGTTAGAAAGTAATGGGCCGCTTACTTCATTGAAGTGAGGAAAGGACTTAGCTAGATATAGGATCTTCATTCTCTTATATATGTATCTAGTGTAGGATTTAAGGTTTACATTTTATTAGGTTCCATTCATCTGAATTGTATATAGTTTCATTTTTTAGGTTGTTATGAATTCATATCAAAATAATGTTATATACATACCATTCTTTTTATATATTGTTGCTGGATATGCTGGGATATACTGTATATTGTGCTGGTTGTCTGATTGCAGGTTTGGGAAATAATAAAACAGAAACCATATTAAAAAAAAACCTCACTATTTATTCATGGTTATGGTAACAACCGTGATTATAGACCCTATTTATCCACAGTTATGGTAATAATCGTGATTATACATAGTCTGTAAGTGAATTTTTTGGACTACTTATATTCATAGTTATGCTACACAACCGTGATTATAGATGTTCTTTATCCATGGTTTCTACTATAACCATGAATATACATTGTCTGTTATATTCATGGTTGTTCGCAACCGTGGTTAGATGTAATTTATAACCAGGGTTTGTAACACCCTAATTTTTAATAAATAATAAATCCAAAAACAGGAAAAAAAAAATTTCACAAATCAACCACTGGTCAATCGGCATAGAAAAAGAAGGGAGAAGGCAAGGGAAATAAAAGAGCATTCACACTTATAGCAGTCGGCGGAAGGAACAAGGCTGGGACTGACCCATTCGGTTCAGCGAAACACATCAACGCCTAGGCGAAATCCATGACAACTCTGACTCGGTCAAGCGAGGTTCAACGCCGCCTGAGCAAGAGGTGACAATGCAACAGTGGAAAAGGAGATCCTCAAGCGAAGCTCAAAACCAGCCTCTACTCGCTTCAGCGTAATCCCACCTGCTTGGGCGAAACAGCTCCATTCGCTCGGGCGAGGCACGATCCGCTTAAGCGATGCCAACACAAAGGCCTCTCCAAACACACACTCGCTGGAGCTAAGTCTAATTCGCTGGGGCGAACACAGGTACAAGGTAATTTCTTAATCGGATATGGATAAAGGTTCACTTGGCAAATCCTCACGCTCGTACTTCACTCGGGAAATCAGGTAGTTAAGTCCCACTCAGACTTATTCGAAACCCAACCACTCGGGATACCAATCCTCACTCAGACTTTACATCTTTCACTCGGATTACCAATACCTTACACTTAGGATCCAATCCACTCTAAACCACTATTCGAACTCCTCTCTCAGAAGGGAATCACTCGAGGTTTTCACTCGGGAAATACAAACTCTTCCTCACTCGGGATTTATTTATGATTTTTGCTCGGAGTCACATAACATGTTCACTCTGAAAAGCCACCCAGAAATCTTCACTCTGAACCACTAACTTAACATAATTTCACTCCTCAACGGCCCTCGAGTCATTTAGCAATACTTCCCAGTCGGAAAACGCATCGAATCAGTACGAAGCACATACATATGAATACATGATCACAGAAACATAAATCTGCTAACAAATCCAGTCTATCGACCCATAGACATGTAACCACACACTCGGAATACCCATTATCTTGATATTATGCATTTACCAATACTTACGAATACCATACAAGTGACACCATGACTATTCAATCTTTATTAGTGAATATATTTAATCGTCATTTTACATAAGAGTCGGCCAAGGCTACACGGACAAAACATAATAATGCAATACAAGTGCTCAACAGTCGGAGTGCACCACACTCGGACTTGAAACCCTATCATCATTTTCGAGTACGACCTGCACACTGAAAAATGGTGTAGGGGTGAGCATCTTAGATATTAAATGATAGATACCGACTCAGGCTGTCCCACAATCATACAACAAAACACATATCCACGCAATTAGACATAGCAACGAGTAAGGTCAAGCATTATCAATCAACCAAGACACACATGGAACACTTACCAATCGGAATTCGTCAGTCGCCACTCGGCCAGATGCATATACACAACCAATAACATTAGTATAACAGCAATCAACAACATGATATTACCAACGAATCAGAACGCACGTATTCAACACTTTCCGGTCGGAATCTAACAGTTCTCACTCGGCTATACACGCATGACAATTCAATGACATTAACACATATTCATGGAGCAAACTTCAATTAGCATCAGTTGCGTATACACACAGAATACTCTCTCGGTTATATCCATTCATCATCTCCTTAACATCATCACACGCATAGTCAAATTTCAGTCAGCATCAGCAATACATATATACAGAGTATTTCACTCGGATATACACATTCATCCTTTCATTAACACTATCACATGCATAATCAATTCCAAACAATATCAATCAGTCAATACACACAGAGTATTTCACTCGGTTATAAACATACATCATCTCACTAACACCTTCGCATGCACAACCAATTCTAAACATTATCAACAGTTAATAAGCACATATTATTTCACTCGGTTCCGCATTCGTGTGTATCGGTTTAGACGTTGCAACGTAGGCTCTCAGCCTTTTTATACATAGCTCTCAGCTATCAAATCAGCTCCCAGCTGCTTGGCCGTTTTACAGGTACCCAACCGTTTGCCCACAGGTGACACCAGCGCTCTCAGCGCCAACGGAGGTGTTCACAGGCAGCCCAAGTCCCACTCAAGGGCTACCTGGAGTCCTACTCAAGGATTTCATAGCGTCCCACGCTTTAAAAACCGATGGTAGTGTCCCACACTACGTGCTCTCAGCACAAACGCATCCCATGCGCCACACGCAGATTCATCACACACACAGAGTTCATATACACAGCCATACATGCATCTCATGCAATCGGCATCATACATCATCAGCATTCAAACGGCACATGCATCTCACGTGACTGGTATAACACATCAACAGGACTCAAACAACATACATGCAATCGGCATTAAGCAATGTCAGTACTCAGACAACACATGCAATCGGTATGGTACATTATCAGATTCACTGAGTCATATTCTATCACATGCAGTTAGCATTCTAAGCTTATAGCAACTTGCAGGTCATGTAAAACACACGGTAATCGTTAATATCACTACAACACATTCCTTTCATACAATCGTTCAACACTCACAGGCCATCATCATGCAACACTCATCTTTCACTCGTCATGGAACTGGGTAGTACACACTCACATACAACACAATACACAATCAGAACACGGAAATAGCAAGCATCAAAACTCAGAACTTGTTCATAACCCATGCATTTAAGATTGAAGATACCCCCCTACCTGGACTGAAGCTTTTAGTCGGTCAACACGACGTTCAGTTCCAGAGGAACACTGAATCACTCTTAGCATATCTGTATGCAAGAGCAGGGGAGGCCCAAGACATCTAGTTCTCAGCTCGCTCCCTGGAACGGCTCCATCACAATGCTGTGAATACTCTGACCCCCTTGAAGCTCCTCGCAGTGCAGATCTCCACTAGGACTTGGTAGCTTCGAGTAAGGAGAGGAAGAAGGAGGGAAGCCGACGAAGGAATGAAGGAACAAGAAAGGAGACATGTTGCATACAGAGGGAATGCACACCCTCATCCTCACGGGTTCGTCGAGTAAGGGAGGAAGACCCCAATCCTCAGCCACCATTACTGCGAGCTCACAGAAACAGAGCGCAGAGGAAGAAGAAGAAGATCAAAGAGGAAAAGAAGAAGAAGAAGAAGAAGAAGAAGAAGAAGAAGAAGAAGAAGAAGAAGAGAGAACGGGGGGAAGAGGAGTCTGCAGGGAAGAATGGATGATAGTGTACCCATATATGCATGTACAAAGAGAAGGAAGAGTGAGGTGGGAAAGCGTGCACAGCAGCAGCCCCCCACACGCGTCACACACACCATCACATCTAATCAGTCAGTGACAACCAATCACCATTAATCAACCTTTCATTTCTTAACTTAATTAATTAAACCAATTATAATTAATAAATAATTCTCCCCACACTTATCAATTTATTATTTTAATGATTCATTTCATTTGGTAATAATTATTAAATTGGGATGTTACAGTTTTCCCCCTCTCAAAAGAATTTCGTCCTCGAAATTTAATCGGTAATTTACCTTACATACATAACTCAGAAGATTGCTGACTCAATCACGCACACGACTGTGCTTCCACAAGCATTCACTGATCGGATCACAATATCACTCGGCAGAGATTCACCACTCAAGCGGTTTACTGATCGCACCATAATTCCAGTCAGTAAGACACAAAGGTCAGGTTCCACCTGATTACCACCTCATCGCAGAATCTAATATATTGGGAAATTCAATCTCTAAAATGTACAATTTACCTCATTTTAACTTAGCCCATTCATCAAGGCAGTGGCACTTCCAATCTCTTGGCCGCTCGGCCATATACTCTCAACACCGTTTGGCATATTCACACCATCAGTTTTCTTGACTCGGACGAGTTACTCGGCACAATAATGAAATCGCATAAAGCATAGGCTCGACATTGTGTCGTGGGGACACATCCTTAGAGGTTATTCAACCAGTTGGGAAAAATTTAGTCGATAAAACACCACCGACTCCCAAAATACTCACTTCCGACCGATTTCTCTCGGACCAAACCCTCAGTTTTCAAAACCTGACCATAAAATCTCTCTCTTACACCAAAGGGAACACTCAAGGAATTCCCATGCATTTCAATTAACGCAATTTACTCGGATTAACTTCGCATATGCACTACACTAAATTCTGAAATCTTAGAGTTCCTACCCATGCTTCCGGCTAATTCCATGCTTTCGTCCTGAGAGTTCATTCGGTCCTCTTACACCGACATCACTCGGGGTTGATGGTAATTCTCACCTGGAAATTCTTCCACTTACCAGAAATTCACTCGCAACCTGAGTCTACCTTGAAACCAAACCTGAGTTCAATCTCAATAGTCCCAATTACTGACCTGAGTACGCCTTCAATTAAATTCTTCACTCGGATATCTACTTCCTCTCGGAGCCCTCTTCACTCGGAAACTTGCACACTCTAAGTTCCATTTTCCAACCAGGAGGACTTTTCTCCTGGAAGATCACTTGGTTGGGCATCCCACGGTTATTAGGAATTCTACACTCGCTATCTTACTAGTCAAAATCATTCCACATGGTGCCATTCCACTCGGAAGTGATACACTCCGAGTCACGTTACTCGAATTCCTGCTCTACTCAGAATATTACGCTCGGACACTGTTCCTCCCTATGAGGTTCTACTCGAAACACCATAAATTTTCACTCAGCAGATCTTTCTCACAAGGACTTCACCCAGAATCGTCTCCACCGTTACACACTCGGAATATACTAATCCTTTCCCAAGCAAGTCCTCACCTTGCAATTTAGTTTGGCTCCAATCCTGGTTTCCTCATTAGGCTTACAGTATCACTCGGTTAACTTTTCAAAACTCCAATTTCAGTGACAGTTTGATCACCCTTCTTATTCCAATACCAATCGTCCTTTTAGTAGCCAATCTGTACCCAGTAACCTCTAATCCTCTCAGAAGTAGACACGCCAAGGTCAAATAAACCCTCTTTCTTTATTTTGATAAACAATCGCATAACACTCATTTAATATAACTCTCATTATCACTCGGAAACGTCTGAAAGACTCACCATCACCATAAGTAGTTACAGCTTCACCTGCCCGACTCATGAATTGCTACATCTAACTTATAGGATGACGTCTCATTCCTATAGGGTTACAACAATTACATGGTCACTGCAACGTGTACGCTGCCACGTTACCTATGGCAGGAAGAGTCATCTCAGAGCAGCATGCCTCACACGGACCAGACTTCACCCAACTAATACAAATTCACACGGTAGTTAATGGCAGTTCACACACATAAGTAATACACCCACATCAACATCACGTATCACATAGGGTACATCACGTATCAATAATCATGAAAATTATTCATCACTTCTATAAAATAGAATCAAGGCAGTATTTCCTCTAAACCTTATTCCTCACAAAACCATGGCTCAGATTAAATTCTTAACTCTCAGTTATATAATAACATCACTCACTCAGGTTCATACAATTCACTCAGGATTAAGCAATTCACAATCACATATGCTATTATAACACACCACGAACTTCAGCAACAGCACTAATGTACATACAGACACTCAGTCGGATTTCATACCAATTATTCATGGCTATAATATTGTCCACTGCATCATGCACCATAACCACAATGTCACATTGCACTTGGTAATAGCATCGACATATACATATGCCCATCCAATCAGATTTACCTAAATCAATTCCAACTATATTAAGGGTTTCATTCACAATATCATATTCACACATTCACATAGTTCACACTGAGCTCATTTATCCTCATAAGTGTACACACAGTCATTCAATCAGAAATTGTACTATAACATACATTCTCAATTATAACATTGCATCACACTTGGCAACAACATCAATACATGTATATTCATTCAGTCAGACCTCATTCATACAACATCATCAAGTCAGAAACTACTCAAATCATTCAAATCCATGCAAATCATGTCAGCCTCAATAATAATACTCTTATACACATGTATTCATGCAGTTGGCGAATCAGATGCATACGATTATTCACCAGGAGTCCCACTCTAATGCACTCGGCATTTGCCTTGAGTCCAACCCAAGGACTTTTATTAAGCATCCAATGCTCATGCTCCAAGCATGGCCTCGAGTCCCACTCGGAGGTCTTTTAGGATTAATCTCAGAATCCTTAATACCCCACGCATTCATCTGATTGCCCAATGTGAAAAACGTTCAATGCTGCTACATTTTATTATAGATCACACACAGCTCTTATTTGCTGACTCACAGCATAAGCCACTTGACATTCTCATTAGCATATATATATATACACATCTTTCAAACAGGGTATCATCACAACGATTCACAATTAATATCTATCACAATGTCCGGGTGTTGCATTCATCTATAATTAATCATACACAGATCACGTATTTCAATCATCAAACAATGGTCATGTTTTAATTATAGAGCAATACATAAAAGCAGTTCACCCTCAATCACCTATATTATATATATATTACGCAGGGTTCATGTGCTAGGTTACAAAACATCCGTCACAAATAGCACTAGACAGTAATGGTAACACTCCTATTTATAAGTATTTAGTCAGTATTCGCAGAATTATTAACATGCATTCATGGACGGAGTCATACAATCACTAAACAGTTTACAATACCACAATCCAGGAGTCGCATGCACCATTACGCAATCATAGTACAGCTACCAACACATCTCACACATAACACATCACATGATAATCATTCAAGCCTCAATGAGCTACTACGCAATTGTTCTACTCGGCTCAACAATTCGCAAGGTTAATAAACTATCAGATTTAGAATCCCTAAGGGGTCATTATTTATCCAGTATCCCACGATGGGTACCTCACAATATTCAAATATTGTTATAAGGTCTAGTACCATTCACTCGGTTTTTCCATACACCAAACCAAGACAGTATCCAGGTCAAACAGATGTTCTATTTCACATTTATTCGTTCCTGGTCATGCCTAATCAACTGGGTCACTATTCTTATTGGTCCAGCATCTAGCCATCACTCACTTAGTTTCCTTAATCGCCACCGAGACGCAACCCCAATTTTAACATATATCCGACCTCACCTTCACTCACTTATTACACACCCAGATTTTCAACCTAGGAACTACAGCCCATCCCTTATACTGCAAATCACATACATCATGTACCATTCATTCATCACACATTCAAATTCCTCAACAAGGCACAGGTATACAACCACACCATTCATATGCCAAATCATCAAACACATACAATACCGATTAAGTCAGGGCATACAATCAATCGGACCAGGAGGGAAATGACCTCCTATTCACAAATCAATATCACAATAATGATGACCACTCGGTCATACTGCATACAACCGCTTACACTCGGTAAGCATACCTTGGCCTTGGACCTTTCGGTCTGCTCTGATACCAAAATGTAACACCCTAATTTTTAAGAAATAATAAATCCAAAAACAGGAAAAACATTTTTTCATAAATCAACCACTGGTCAATCGGCATAGAAAAAGAAGGGAGAAGGCAAGGGAAATAAAAGAGCATTGACACTTATAACAGTCGGCGGAAGGAACAAGGCTGGGACCGAACCATTCGGTTCTGCAAAACACATCAGCGCCTGGGCGAAATCCATGACAACTCTGACTCGGTCAAGCGAGGTTCAACGCCGCCTGAGCAAGAGGTGACAATGCAACAGTGGAAAAGGAGATCCTCAAGCGAAGCTCAACACCAGCCTCTACTCGCTTCAGCGTAATCCCACCTGCTTGGGTGAAACAGCTCCATTCGCTCGGGCGAGGCACGATCCGCTTAAGCGATGCCAACACAAAGGCCTCTCCAAACACACACTCGCTGGAGCTAAGTCTAATTCGCTGGGACGAACACAGGTACAAGGTAATTTCTCAATCGGATATGGACAAAGGTTCACTCGGCAAATCCTCACGCTCGCATTCTACTCGGGAAATCAGGTAGTTAAGTCCCACTCGGACTTATTCGAAACCCAACCACTCGGGATACCAATCCTCACTCGGACTTTACATCTTTCACTCGGATTACCAATACCTTACACTTAGGATCCAATCCACTCTAAACCACTATTCGAACTCCTCTCTCAGAAGGGAATCACTCGAGGTTTTCACTCGGGAAATACAAATTCTTCCTCACTCGGGATTTATTTATGATTTTCGCTCGGAGTCACATAACATGTTCACTCGAAAAAGCCACCCAGAAATCTTCACTCTGAACCACTAACTTAACATAATTTCACTCCTCAATGGCCCTCGAGTCATTTAGCAATACTTCCCAGTCAGAAAATGCATCGAATCAGTACGAAGCACATAGATATGAATACATGATCACAAAAACATAAATCTACTAACAAATCCAGTCTACCGACCCATAGACATGTAACCACACACTCGGAATACCCATTATCTTGATATTATGCATTTACCAATACTTACGAATACCATACAAGTGACACCATGACTATTTAATCTTTATAAGTGAATATATTTAATCGTCATTTTACATAAGAGCCGGTAAAGGCTACACAGACAAAACATAATAATGCAATACAAGTGCTCAACAGTCGGAGTGCACCACACTCGGACTTGAAACCCTATCATCATTTTCGAGTACGACCTGCACACTGAAAAATGGTGTAGGGGTGAGCATCTTAGATATTAAATGATAGATACCGACTCAGGCTGTCCCACAATCATACAGCAAAATACATATCCACGCAATTAGACATAGCAACGAGTAAGGTCAAGCATTATCAATCAACCATGACACATATGGAACACTTACCGATCGGAATTCGTCAGTCGCCACTCGGCCAGGTGCACATACACAGCCAATAACATTAGTATAACAGCAATCAACAACATGATATTACCAATGAATCAGAACGCACGTATTCAACACTTTCCGGTCGGAATCTAACAGTTCTCACTCGGCTATACACGCATGACATTTCAATGACATTAACACATATTCATGGAGCAAACTTCAATTAGCATCAGTTGCGTATACACACAGAATACTCTCTCGGTTATATCCATTCATCATCTCCTTAACATCATCACACGCATAGTCAAATTTCAGTCAGCATCAGCAATACATATATACAAAGTATTTCACTTGGATATACACATTCATCCTTTCATTAACACTATCACATGCATAATCAATTCCAAACAATATCAATCAGTCAATACACACAGAGTATTTCACTCGGTTATAAACATACATCATCTCACTAACACCTTCGCATGCACAACCAATTCCAAACATTGTCAACAGTTAATAAACACATATTATTTCACTCGGTTCCACATTCGTGTGTATCGGTTTAGACGTTGCAACATAGGCTCTCAGCCTTTTTATACATAGCTCTCAGCTATCAAATCAGCTCCCAGCTGCTTGGCCATTTTACAGGTACCCAACCGTTTAACCACAGGTGACACCAGCGCTCTCAGCGCTAACGGAGGTGTTCACAGGTAGCCCGAGTCCCACTCAAGGGCTACCTTGAGTCCTACTCAAGGATTTCATAGCGTCCCACGCTTTAAAAACCGATGGTAGTGTCCCACACTACGTGCTCTCAGCACAAACGCATCCCATGCGCCACACGCGGATTCATCACACACACAGAGTTCATATACACAGCCATACATGCATCTTATGCAATCGGCATCATACATCATCAGTATTCAAATGGCACAGGCATCTCATGTGACTGGTATAACACATCAACAAGACTCAAACAACATACATGCAATCGGCATTAAGCAATGTCAGGACTCAGACAACACATGCAATCGGTATGGTACATTATCAGATTCACTGAGTCATATTCTATCACATGCAGTCAGCATTCTAAGCTCATAGCAACTTGCAGGTCATGTAAAACACGCGGTAATCGTCAATATCACTACAACACATTCCTTTCATACAATCGTTCAACACTCACAGGCCATCATCATGCAACACTCATCTTTCACTCGTCATGCAACTAGGCAGTACATACTCGCATGCAACACAATACACAATCATAACATGGAAATAGCAAGCATCAACACTCAAAACCTGTTCATAACCCATGCATTTAAGATAGAAGATACCCCCTACCTGGACTGAAGCTTTCAGTCGGTCAACACGACGTTCAGTTCCAGAGGAACACTGAATCACTCTTAGCATATCTGCATGCAAGAGCAGGGGAGGCCCAAGAAGTCCAGCTCTCGGCTCGCTCCCTGGAACGGCTCCATCACAATGCTGTGAACACTCCGACCCCCTTGAAGCTCCTCGTAGTGCAGATCTCCACTGGGACTTGGCAGCTTCGAGCAAGGAGATGAAGAAGAAGGGAAGCCGACGAAGGAATGAAGGAACAAGGAAGGAGACGTGTTGCATGCAGAGGGAATGCACACCCTCATCCTCACGGGTTCGTCAAGTAAGGGAGGAGGACCCCAATCCTCAGCCACCATTGCTGCGAGCTCACGGAAACAGAGCGCAGAGGAGGAAGAAGAAGATCGAAGAGGAAAAGAAGAAGAAGAAAAAGAAGAAGAAAAAGAGAGAACGGGGGGAAGAGGAGTCTGTAGGGAAGAATGGATGATAGTGTACCCATATATGCATGTACGAAGAGAAGGAAGAGTGGGGTGGGAAAGCGTGCATAGCAGCAGCCCCCCACACGCGTCACACACACCATCACATCTAATCAGTCATTGACAACCAATCACCATTAATCAACCTTTCATTTCTTAACTTAATTAATTAAACCAATTATAATTAATAAATAATTCTCCCCACACTTATCAATTTATTATTTTAATGATTCATTTCATTCGGTAATAATTATTAAGTTGGGATGTTACACGGTTGTTAATCGTGGTTAAAGGCCCTCATCTACTACCACGGCTGCAACAATCACGGTTCATTAACCATGATTAAAGGCTATTTTTAACCGTGATTATATCCATTTTTTCCACTAGTGAATCCTAAGAGATGAATGGGTGAATAGGAATAGTCAGCTATAAGATCAAGAGTGCTCAGATAACTTAGAATGTATCTTAGGGACTCTAAAGAGAATGGGAGGGACTTGAGCCTAGTTTGTTTATGTTGTATATGGGGTAAATATCGATGAGACACCTTCCCAATTGTTACGGAGGTGGAGACTCACCCTTATGCTAAATTTTTCTAGACATCATGAGGATGGAGACAGACTTCGCATCGAGGATTAGTTAGACTCTTCTTGGGCCAAAGACGAATAGAATATGTTGATCTTCTTTTCATTTATGGGAGCCTGCATGCCCCTTTACTTTCGGTATGTACAGTTACTGTTATGGCCATGTATTATATATGATTATATTGTATATAAGGTATGTCTGTTCCACCGAATTTTCTTATACAAAAAAAACTTCCATATTTTTCTAAAACTTGTAACCTCTCAGTTGACCAATATAATCTAGTGGAAAGGATTATCCTAGTTGGCTGAAGGTGTTACAGGGACACTATTCCTTTCACCTATCAAGCATTCATTAGAGGCCATCACATCTATCAATTCTATAGCCTCATCCACTATTTTGGTAGTTAGAGAACCTCCAGCTGAGGCATCTATCAACACTCTAGTTATCGTCCTAACTCCATTATAAAAGATGTTAACCTGCTGCATTTTAGGTATTTGGTGATGGGGACACTTCCTTAAGCTCTTCTTATACCTATCCCATGCTTCTAACAAAGACTTACCCTCTCTCTATTGGAAACAAGTAATCTCATTACACAACTTAACATACATAGAAGGAGGGAAATATTTGATAAAAAAATTTATGGTTACATACTCCTAAGTGGAAATACTACACCTAGGTTGGCTCTGCAACCAAGCCTTAGCTATGTCCCAAAGAGAAAAAGGAAACAATCTTAGCCAGATTGCTTCATTAAGAACCCCAATCATCTTAACTGTATCATAAATCTAAAGGAAGCTAGCTAAATGTAAGTTTGGCTCCTCAACCTTACTTCCTCCAAACTGGTCCTTCCTAACCAATTACAGTAATGCTGGTTTAAGTTCAAAATTATTTGCTGTAATCGGAGGCTTGAGGATGCTAGATTACATTCCCTCATCAGTTAGCCTAGAATATTCTCCTAATGTAACTTTTCTATTTTCCATTTTAGCTTTCTCTTTTAATCTTTTTTCCTTTCTTAATATTCTCTCAAGCAAATTGATATCAAGATCAAAGAAGAATGGCCCCTCTTTATCCCATTACTGCATATACTAATTCATATACAAAAATGTAAAAAGACAACTACCTAAGAGTTGAAACTAACACACATAACACAACTAAACTAATCAACCAAATGAAAATGGTTCAGTCTTGTATTGGTCCAAGGATTGTTGATATTACTCAATAATTCCCGGAAACGGCACCATTAACTTGATGCAAATTCATCGGATGATGATTTTTATGGCAAGCGCACCAATCGTTAAAAAGTAGTATATTTGTATCGTTCCCACAGGGACTGCAGTATTTACCACAACCAAGGATTGTACTAGCTGAACCAAGCAAGAGATATGGATAATTCAAGAAATTTTTCTTTAAGTTTTTGAATTAATATTTTTATGCTTTTATGTTACAATTTTAAAATCTAAATGCAATGGATAAAATGAAACACTGGCTTCAGAATAGGTTGGAACTAGCTTCAGTAATCAATTTCAGTTAAAACTCAATGAATAGAATACAATTCCCTATATTAGAGCATGTACAACTTCACAGATGACTAATCCCTAATTCCTTAGTTTATTAATGCTAATCTTAATGCAAATAAGCCTTAATCCCTTAAGTGATCATGTACACTAAAACCTAATGTGAAATTAAGAGAATGAACCCTAATTATTCACCTAAAACCTTAGGCCTGAATTAATTAGGTAGTAAGGAGAATACTTGAGTTCTCAACCATGATTCCTCTCTGGAGAGAACTCAAATTTAGATCTAGATCTTCCAATTTAGTAGTGAAATCCACTCCTTATTGCGTTCTACATGCTTCAATACAGAGAATACTCCAACCACAGAGCTAAACCTTTATTGAAGCTTTAGTTATTTCTAACCTTATGGATATAGCAATCCATGGAAGGAGAAGAAGTGAGGGTAGCGTTGGAATGCATAATGGAGTACAGAGAATTTAGAGAGAAGAAAAGTGTAGAGAGAAGTAAATTTGAAGAATGAATCTATACTAACTTTTTTGTATGTATAATTAACTCACTAAAGTTATTTATACTCTTACAATAATTACTAAATTAATCCTGAAATCTACCCTTAATACACGTACAAAATAAATAGAAAACATATATTAACTAATTTACAACTAAAATTCAAAAAGGTTGGTCGTTTCCCTCGCAATCACGCGTAAGCACGCTCGTTACCAGCGTTAGCACACTAGTCCTCTGCCTGGGAATTGCTCCCTGAAATGTCACTCGTGCGTAGGCACACTCGTGACCAGTGTAGGTACGCTCGTGACCAGCGTAGGTACGTTGGGTTTCTGACTTGACTCTCTTTCCAATAGTTTTCTTACGCGTAACTATAGTTGAAGTACGTTGACCTTCTAGAATAACACCTAATGCTTCCTAATTCCAATGTAAATATGGGTGTAAGTGTGGCGTTAGTACACTGGTCCCCTGGATATTTTCTCCATATGCATGCATAAAAATGCTAAGACGCAACGTCGGTACGCTGGTCTTTTGTCATCCTCTTGTACTTGAGCATATTCATTCAACTTTCATACGTTGGTCTCGATGTAGGCACGCTCATGGTTAGTGTAACGACATTGAGCCTCTGGACCTCTTCCTTCCCAACAGGCGTTAGTACGCTTGACTGAACGCGGGTACGCTGACCTCCTATAAACCTATAATTGATCACATAAAAAACCTAACGTAGGCATGTTGTGTTAGGGAATCCCATTAGGGTCAGGCAGCGGAAACACAAAGGATTCCTAAAAGAATTGCAAACACAAATGTCTCAAGGCATTATGATAAATAAAAATTTTGGCTAGGGTTTACCTCTTGTAGACGTAGAACGAGTTCCTCGATTGAAGCAATTATAGCTTCGGCCTTAGGAGTCCACACGAGCACTCCCACCAAAAAAACAGAGCTCTGAATGCTAGTACAAAATTTTGTTTATGGTATGATTTCTGAGCAGCAGCCTATGAGCATCTCATGCTCTATATATAGGCTTAGGTATTAACCTGAGCTCTCATTAAACATTGGGCTCCTGACTCATTCTAAATGAGTTAGGCCCAAATAGTTTTATTTTCAGTCCAACTAAAATAAAACTATCCTCTGGTGGGCTTACACTATGTGTGTGACCCTATAGGTAAAATATTCAGTTATATTAATAATAAACTATTTTATTATTAATATAAAATAAGAGCGGTATCTAGCAATACATAATTATGTCCAAATATTATTTATCATCGACATGACCTATACGTGATAATTATTTTATATATTTATTCCTTTTGTCACGATATCTAATTGGGCCCAAGGCATGGTCGTCCTCATCCTTGTATGGCCCAATTCATTTTACTTGATACTAGAGTAGACTTTACAGAATAAATATCTAATATTTATTCGTCCTAGCATGGCCATGCATTTCATTAGTCTCACTCCATCAAGTGGCCCATAGATATCACTCCTGTCACATAGGAGAGACAAATTCCATCTACATCACTCACATCCCTCTGCATAATTTATCTATTGCCTAATCATAATCTTTATGGTTATCTTATTACAAATAATGTTTGATTATATTAAAACAATAAACTCCTTATGTAGGAATCGTAGTGACTTCAGGTCGAAGGACTATATACCATTATCACATTGAGAACCATTTATGACACTCATGTAACGATCCATGCAACGTTCTCATGGTGGGTCTGTCTAGTACAACATTACTCTTAATGTGTACCCGTGTAAAGACTTGATATCATATATCCATGATTTGTGAGATCAAATCATCAGTACATTCATACACTAATCTTAATGTACTTACATGTCCCCCTGTAAATACTTGATTAAGGACATTTTAGGAATAATTCTCATATGACTTATTATTCCAGGATAAATAGAATTAGTCTAAAACTGAAAATACTAATTTTATTGATAAGTTAAAATTGATACATTAATAGCTCATAGTGCATACACCAACATGCTGAAGCTGAACGTTAGTACGCCCAAGAGACTATTAACTCAAGAAACAACCTTTCTTAATTTGTTATCTTTTTATTCTTAATTCAATGGAAATTACTAAAATAATAATTAATTAATGAAAATATACAAATAACAAATACTTCCTAATTTACATCCAATCTTAATGAAATTATACAAATAACAAATACTTCCTAATTTACATCGAATCTTACTAATACAACTTAATCTTTCACATAAAATAGGGTCAGATATTATCAAATAATTAAGTCTTTTCAAGACTTATCACATAGGTTTTAATTGAAATGAAACATCCTATGCATATTTAAAGGTGACCAAACCTTTATAGTTGATAGGTGCACCACCATTTAAAATACAAGCAAAGGGTCAGTTTGAGACATATAATATTGAAGGGTCTATGCGTTCAAATATTATGGTGGGTTTAGGGTTTAAGGTGATGGTGGTTCTCGGTGATAGGCCGTATGGAGGAGATGGTGGTGGCGGGTATGGCAACTCAAGATGGCTAGAAGCAAGGTGTTTTGGTGGCTGGAATTGAAAGAAAAAGAATAGGAGAAAGGGTTGTATGGATTACCGAGAATGAATAGAGATAGTGGAATTATTAAGGTGGTGAATTTACTATTTGTTAAGCAAGTAGTAATGAGTGGATTAGAGTGGCTGAGTGGGCTGGGGTGTTCTAGTGGTGACAACTGGTGGGGCAGGTGTCATATGGTGGTGGTGTTACCGGAAACCAGTGACTAGAAATTTAACTTGTTGTGCGAGAAATTGAAGGTGTTCAGAATTTTTAGAAACCATAACTTAAGGTAATTAAAAATAAATAGGAAATAATTTGTGGAATGGGAATATGGAAAAATAATCAACATGAAGATTATAGATCTATATTTTCTCTTCGATATGATATACCATACATGAAAATTCCAAGGTTGGTAGCGTGAGTTATGCCCGAACCAAGGTAAAGTGCTCCTGAAGCTCCCGAATTATTAAAGGTTGGAAAATAAAATTTATGGAGACCAGGGCTTTTAGAATCTGATTTTGAGCCCTTCATGCAACTTGTAGTATTTTTTTATACGGAACCATAGGAAGAAGAATAGAAAGGGTTCAACATTGTATGAGGGGGATATGTAATTTTTCCTAAAACTGGGAAGTGTTGTTGTGAAAATGAAACATGCTAGGGAAGATTGTGAAAACTGTACTAATTAAGGAATATCTAGCCTTTGAGGTCTTCACAAAGACCATAGAGAATTTTGTTACAGAGATTATGAGACTAGGTTACGCAAATTTGATATCGTATGAGGGAGTTATGATTTTTCGAATGAACTATGAGCAAATTAAGGGAATTAAATAATGAGTTTTTGGAGTACAAATGCTTGGATCTTTATTTTAGGGATGACAGAGTGTGAAATGGTGCTCGAGACTAGAAACAAAGATTGCAGATCTCTTCGTAATGAAGAAATCAGGATCATGATCAAAGGTTCCAATTGAATTAATTGTTTTCATAAGAAATGAGGTCGATAGGGCCCGAATTCAGATTTGGTCCCTTCAAGAAAAGCTCCACAAACATCAAAATGGTTCACTAGGGACTGACGGTGTTGTGTGATAAGTCTTGAAAAGACTTAATTATTCCACTATTTATTTAACATAAATTACTAAGTATTGTCTAGTTTTGATATTATTATTTAATAATTTGTTAATAATTCATGTTTTAGTTAATTATTTCAAAAGTATGCTATTTATGTAAGAAATCGATTGAAAATATTAATTAGATAAGGAATTTTGAAGTATTTATAAATTCACTAAGAAGCCAGCGTATAATTGCTAGGCAAGTAGCTATTTATTGGTGCAGGAATAGGGCGGACTCGAGATAAAAAGAAAATTCCGAGTGAAATCCTACAAATCCGAGTAGAAATTGATAAATCCGAGTGAGACTTCCTGAATCCGACTGAAAAGAGCCCAAATACTGACCAAGCAAGACTTCAAGTAAGCTAACTTAAGAAGACTCCCAAGACACTGGCTCCAAAAGAGAAGAAGAGCGGAATGCTACATGAGAAACTGAGGTGCTTATTCATTATTTAATCCATCCTAGTAAAATCCGGACTCACTCAAGCATAACTTTAAGAGACCGCCCTCGCCCAAGTTTTGCCATAACGCCTAGGCAAGAAAGAAACACTGCAGTGTTAATCCGGACTCGCCCAAGCGAAGTTTAATCCGCTCAAGTGAAAACTCAGCAGTTGAAGCATAAAGGTAGTAATTTAAACACTGCTCCTTCCCTTCAACAGCACACTTGGTGCAGTACTGTTTCGCTTCCATTGCCTTCTTCTCTACTACTACAACCTTAAGTAACTTAAGAAGCGAGCTGTCAATTAGCTGGTGCTGAGCTATAAGTTAGCTAAGGTTAAGCTGGATCCTGTTAAGCGTTGAGCTGTAATTAGTTGATTACTCTGTAAACTATGTAATTAATTAGTTTTATTCGTTAACTTAAGTTCTCTAAGTTATCAGTTAAGTTAGTTAGTTTAGTTAGATGCCTGTATATATTCATGTACATACTCTGTAAAAGTGTGTGGAGACAGAGAAGAGAACGACGTACAACATAATACACTTTATTTTCTATTTTCACTCTCTCACTACATTTTCATCTCTCTAAACTCTCTCCTTCATGACGTTCCACAATCCTTCAATGGAACCGAAGTCAATGGAGTTCTAAATCCCTATGGTTGGGATTGCGAAGGTTAGCAATGGAGTCTTAAAGCTGTGAGCGAGTAGATCGACTTCGAAGATCCTGAGGTGAACAAGCTGAGGAGTGGAGCAGCATCGCTGGATTGACAAATCCAAAATTGATGAAGAACTTCGCCAGTGAGGAATCATGGTTGAAGCTTAGGTAACTTCCAGCTTTCTAACTAGTTCAGGCCTAATCAATTTAGGTGAATAGTTAGAGTTCAAACCTCCAATTTCACATTAGATTCTTAGGCTAATCGAGCACTTAAGGAATTAAGGTTCATTGCTTAAGGATTAGTGTTTTTCACCTAAGGAATTAGGGAATAACCACAAGCGGATTGTCCTCTAGATTATGAAGTTCGATTATACTTAATTGCATGTTTCTTGAGGAGATTGTGAGCCGAAGCAATCCTGACCTATTTTCTATTAATCACTTTCCACATTTCACTTTAACTCTGTTTCTGAAAATACAAAAACAACTATAAAACACTAAAGCCATAAAAATTGAATGAACTTCACGTATTTTTTGTTGGTTCAGCTTGTACTAGTCCTAGATTGAGGTACTTACCACAATCCCTGTGGGACGATCAAATACACTACAATTTTAACGACTGGTGCGCTTGCCAAAGATTTTTACACCAAATTAATGGCTCAGGATTTCAGCACCAAGTTAATGGTGCCGTTGCCAGGGATTATTGAGTAATATCAACAATCCTTAGACCGGTACTAGACTGAACCATTTGCTTTTGTTTCTATTTGTAGTCAATACGTATTTTTTTATTTTTTTAGTAGTTATTGTTTTGTGTAGTCATAGCTGTGAGTTGCATTATCGTGTAAACAATTGTTGTATGCAGTCAAGGAGCAGAGGAGAACCTTTCTTCTTTGATCCTGACATCGATTTGTTAGAACGTAGATTAAGAAAAGAGAAAAAGCAAAAAGAAGAAAAAGAAATGGAACAGAGGAGAGTTACACTAGGTGACTACTCCAGGCCGAATGAAGAAGGATCGCAAGCTAGCATCCTTAGGCCACCGATTGCAGCTAACAATTTTGAACTAAAACCAGCTTTACTGCAGGTGGTAAGAAATAAACAATTCGGAGGAAGTGAGGTTGAGGATCCAAATTTGCATTTAGCAACCTTCCTCCAAATTTGTGATACAGTAAAAATGAATGGGGTCCCTGAAGAAGCAATCCGACTAAGGTTGTTTCCATTTTCTCTAAGGGACCGAGCAAAAGCCTGGTTGCAGAGTCAACCGAGAGGCAGTATCTCCACCTGGAAGGATTTGCAAAGGAAATTTTTGATTAAATACTTCCCTCCTTCTAAATATGCAAAACTACGCAATGAAATTACATGTTTCCAGCAAAAAGAAGGTGAGTCCTTGATGGAAGCATGGGATAAGTATAAAGAAAGCTTGAGGAGATATCCTCATCATCAGATTTCTGATGTACAGCAAGTGACTATTTTCTATAATGGTGTCAGGCCAGCTACCAGAGTCTTGATTGATGCCTCAGCTGGAGGCTCATTAACAATTAAAACTGTAGAAGAAGCTATAGAGCTGATTGATGTGATGGCTTATAATGAATGTCTAATTAGTGAGAGGAACCAAGTCCCTAGGAGAGGAATATTAGAATTAGAAGCACAAGATGCCTATCTGGCTCAGAGCAAACTGATGACTCAGGCTTTGGAAAAATTAAGCATTCAGATTTCAGAACTCCAAAAACCGAGTCAAGTTTCTATGATCAGTTGTGACTTTTGTGATGGAGACCATGAAAATGGAATGTGTGATCCAGTTGTGCCTTCCGAGCAAGTGAATTATATGGGGCAGCAACAGTATCAAAGGAATTATCCTTCTAATTCCTTTTATCCTAATTACAGGAGCCACCCTAATTTTTCCTGGTAGAAAGGTCCACATTTGAATCAGAATATCCCACCGAGTCAACCCACAAATAGACCACAACAACCTTCTTACCCTCCTGTTAAAGAAAAATCCGAACTCGAGAATGTACTTTCTCAGTTTATCCAGGCCACTCAGGCCAGTTTTAAGAATCAGGAAGCATCCATAAGAAATTTAGAAAATCAAGTAGGACAGCTTTCTAAACAATTAGCTGAGAGGCAAGCAGGCAATTTCCCTGGAGATACCGAGGTAAATCCAAGGGAACATTGCAAGGCCATACTTACTAGGAGTGGAAAAATTATTTCTCCATCTCCGGGTCAAGAAATAAGTTCAGAAAAAGAAAAAGAAATAATACAAGAAATCGAGCAGGAAAATAAAGATAAAGTAGAAAATAAAAATGAATCAGAAAAAGAAAATGAAAATAAAGTCCATCAAAAGAAAAAGAAAAAGGTTGATCTGATTCTGGAGGAAGCTTCTAAGCTGACTCCTGAAAAACTGAGGAATGCTCCATTTCTGCACAGGTTTAAAAAGCAAATAGAGGAGCAGAAGTTTGCTAGGTTCTTAGAGGTCTTCAAGAAACTTCACATTAATATCCCTTTTACTGAGGCATTGCAGGAGATGCCTTCCTATGCAAAATTTTTAAAAGAAATATTGTCTAAGAAGAGGAAGCTTAGGGGGGATGAAATGATTACTCTCACTCAAGAGTGTAGCGCAATCATTCAAAAGAAACTTCCCCAAAAGCTAGAGGATCCTGGATCTTTTACAATACCGTGTGCAATAGGGGATATTCATATAGGAAGTGCTCTCTGTGATCTAGGAGCCAGTATAAATCTGATGCCTCTATCGTTGATGAAAAAACTGGGAATTAATGACTTGCAACCGACTCGCATGTCCTTGCAGTTGGCTGACAGGTCCATTAAATATCCCCAAGGGATGCTGGAAGACTTGTTAGTAAAAGTAGATAAATTTATCTTTCCAGCAGACTTCATAGTGTTGGATATGGAAGCTGACCGAGAGATCCCTTTGATCTTAGGTAGACCCTTCCTAGCTACTGGCAGAGCATTGATTAATGTGGAAAAAGGTGAACTCATGCTGAGAGTTCAGGAGGAGCAAGTAATTTTTAATGTCTTCAATTCCATGTAACATCCGACTGAACGGATGGATTGCCTAATGATTGAAGAGGTTGAAAATTACCAGACTCCCTTACTGCTAAAAACTAAGGAAGAGGCTCTACGAACTTTTTTAGAGGATGACTTTGACTCTAAGACCGAGTCAATTGACTCTCACTCAGAAATACTAGACCTACTGGAAGTTTTTGAAGTAGGTGATTTCGAAAAGAAAAATGATTTGGAAAATACTGAAGCTGAGAAAGGAAAGGAATTTTCGAAAGAAAAATATGATTTAAAACCTTTACCTTCTCATCTGAAATATGTTTTCCTGAGAGGAAATGACACTCATCCTGTCATTATTAATGCCGACTTAAAAGAAGAGGATGAGAATAAACTAGTTGGGGTATTAAAGGCTCATGAATCTGCCATTGGCTGGAACATTTCTGACTTGAAGGGAATCAGTCCATCCTTTTGTATGGAGGATGACTATTCCCCTATTGTACAGCCACAACGCAGACTGAACCCCGTTATGAAGGAAGCAGTGAGAAAGGAAGTGGTCAAGCTCCTTAATGCGGGAATCATTTACCCGATCTCGGACAGCACTTGGATTAGCCTAGTCCAAGTGGTACCCAAGAAGGGAGGAATGACGAATGTAAGAAATGACCAGGGTGAAATCATTGCCACTCGGCCAACTACAGGCTGGAGGATGTGCATTGATTACAGAAGGCTGAATAACTTTACTCGGAAAGACCATTTCCCCCTTCCGTTTGTTGATCAAATGCTTGAGAGGTTATCAGGACATGAGTACTATTGTTTTCTTGATGGGTACTCGGGTTATAACCAAATTATGGTTGACCCGAAGGATCAAGAAAAGACTGCCTTCACATGTCCCTATGGAATTTTTGCATACAGGTGCATGCCGTTCGGCTTGTGCAACGCTCCAGCAACCTTCCAAAGGTGCATGCTGGCAATTTTTGGGGATATGGTGGAGAAATTTATTGAAGTATTCATGGATGACTTCTCGGTATTTGGGAGCAATTTTGACACATGCCTCAGCAACTTAGCTAAAGTGCTGATGAGATGTCAAGAGACCAATCTCATTCTTAACTGGGAGAAATGCCACTTTATGGTTAAGGAAGGGATAGTCCTTGGCCATAGGATCTCTGCTGAGGGCATGCAGGTGGACCGAACAAAAATTGAAATTATTGAAAAACTTCCTCCTCCGATCAACGTGAAAGAAGTAAGGAGTTTTCTAGGATGTGCTGGGTTCTATAGAAGGTTCATAAAAGATTTTTCAAAAATCGCTAAGCCTTTGACCGACTTGCTTGTGAAAGATCAGGTGTTTACATTTAATGAAAATTGTGTCAAGGCATTTGAAACATTGAAATAAAGTTTGACTTCAGCTCCGATCCTTGCATCACCCGACTGGTCTTTACCGTTTGAATTGATGTGTGATGCAAGTGACTTTACAATCGGAGTTGTGCTGGGTCAGAAAAAAGAGAAATTAACTCATGTGATCTATTATCCTAGTAAAGTGTTAAATGAAAATCTAATACATTACACCACGACTGAAAAAGAAATGCTTGTTGTGGTGTATGCATTTGATAAATTTCGTGCATACTTGATTGGTGCGAAAGTCATTGTATATACAGACCACTCGGCAATCAAGTATTTACTAGCTAAAAAAGAGTCTAAACTGAGACTGATTAGGTGGGTTCTGTTACTCCAAGAGTTTGACTTAGAAATACGAGACAAAAAAGGAGTAGAGAACTCAGTTACAGACCAATTGTCTCGTCTGGAAGTTGAGTCGGATTCTGTCTTAATAAAAGAGGAATTTCCATACGAAATGTTGATGGCCATTATAACTAGGCCATGGTACGCTGACATGGCAAACTTTAAAAATGCCTCAGTGGTACCTGATGGTTGGACATCCCAAATGAGAAAAAAATTCTTTCATGATAGTAAGGCTTTTCTATGGGATAATCCATTTTTGTTAAAAATAGGCATAGATGGAGTAATCAGGCGCTGTGTGCCTAAATCCGAGCAAGAAAGGCTCTTGTGGAACTGCCACGATTCCTATTACGGAGGTCATCATGGTGCCTCCCGTACCGCAGCAAAGGTGTTGCAGAGTGGCTTTTATTGGCCAACTATCTTTCAGGATTCCAAAGAATATGTAAAAAGGTGTGATAAATGTCAAAGGAGCGGAGGTCTCTCTGCAAAAGCTGGCATGCCTTTGACAAATATTCTAATTATGGAATTATTTGACGTTTGGGGTATCGACTTCATGGGACCCTTCCCTAAGTCGCTCTCCAACGAATACATTCTTGTTGCGGTGGAGTATGTCTCCAAATGGGTGGAGGCAATTCCGACCCGAACCAATGATGCACAGGTTGTGCTTAGGTTCATCAAGAAGAATATTTTCTCTAGGTTTGGAGTTCCGAGAGTAATTATTAGTGATGGGGGTTCACATTTTTGCAATAAGATAATGGAAAAAGCCCTGCGTCACTAGGAGGTTTTACATAAGATATCCACTCCTTACCATCCACAGACTTGTGGATAAGTCGAACTGTCCAATAGAGAAATCAAGAGAATTTTAGAAAAAGTGGTCGGAAAATCCAGAAAAGATTGGTCGGTAAAATTAGATGATGTATTGTGGGCTTACTGAACAGCTTTCAAAACTCCGATTGGCATGTCCCCGTATCAATTGGTGTACGGTAAGGCTTGCCATCTCCCTGTGGAGTTGGAACACAAAGCGTGGTGGGCCACAAAGCTATTAAATTTGGACTGTGACTAGTCTCAGGAGGAAAGAGTTTTGAAACTCCATGAATTAGAGGAGTTCCGACTCAACGCTTATCAAAGTGCCTCCATTTATAAGGAGAAAACAAAGAAATGGCATGATAAGAGAATTAATAAGAAAGAGTTTCAGAAGGACGATCAGGTTTTGTTATTCAATTCCCGACTGAAACTCTTCCCTGTAAAACTTAGATCCAAGTGGTCCGGGCCTTTTACTGTAAATGAGGTTTTTCCTTATGGTGCAGTCGAACTGAAAGATCCGACTACCGATCGGATTTTTAAGGTGAATGGCCAGCGACTCAAACTCTACTTTGGAGGAGAGTTTGATAGGCAGAAAACCTCCTTGTTACTGAAGCCATCTTCTTAGATACAATAAGGTCAAGCTAGTGACCTTAAAGAAGCGCTCTAGGGAGGCAGCCCTATGTTCCGATTGTTTTGTTTAGAACTTCTAATCAAAATGAATAAAAAGAAGAAAAACTAAAAAGTTAGTGAATAAAGTTGTGAAGTTGAAGAAGGAAGTCCGAGTTTAATTCTTCTATTCCGACTTTAATTCTTCTATTTCACTCAGGCGAAGCATTTGTAGCTTAGGCGAGCCAATACTGATTGTTGTTTCGCACTTAGCAAAAAAAAAAAAGAAGACTTTGAAGGATTTCTGATCGTTGATGTAATGAACGGGTCAGATAGTGAAAAGTGACTTATTTCAGTCAGCTTTTCATCACTCGGATTCCTCACTCATCACAATCAGTATTGTATCCATTAGTCTCTTATGCACGCGGTCTTTCATTTTTTTGTTTATCCACTCGGCTTTCTCTAGTAGTCGGTTTCTTCTACTCGGATCTCTCATTTCTTACTCCTCACTCAATTTCTTTCATTTATGTGTCACTCGGCCTCCTTTTCATATATTCTGTTGTCCACTCTCAACCATCACTCATTCCCATACTTTATCTCTTCCTCTCAGTCGTTGATTCATTCATTCATGCTTTCAATCCACTTGAGTTCTTTCTTGGTTTCTTCACCTGATCTCTCTGCATGTGTTGGTTGTTCATCCAACCTTTCATTCACTCATTCTTTTGTCTACTCATTTTGTCACTCAATAGTCTTCTTCTTCATCCATTCGGTATTCTGATTCACTCAGACCCCTATGAAGTCATTCTTATATTCACTCATTTTTCTCACTCAGGCGTTCCATATCATTCTGACTTTCGTTGTTCACCTCATTTTTCACTCGTTTTTCAGCCACTCAGTATATCCATCCACTCAGTTTCCACTGTAGTGGTTCTTTGATCCACTCAGGTTATCTCATTCTTCGTCTGTCTTTCACTCATGTTTATTCGCCCGGTCGGTCAGTCATTCTTTCGTGTTCTTTCACTTGTTTTTCTATTTTTCCGACCACTTGTTGTTTTTTTATTCGTTTTTCACTTTTACCTGGTATAATCCACTCAGTATTCATTTACTCGTTGTTTCATTCCACCTACTGTCTTTCTCGGTTTTCTCATGTTGTGCTTTTCTTTTTTCATCTACTCGTGTTTCATTCGCGATTGTCACACTCAGTATTTCCAGTCACTCAATTTCCTGTCATCTCGTTTTTCATTCCACTAGTTTCTCCATTCACTCGGACCCTTGCTGTATTCGTTTTGTTTACTCGGCCTTTCATTTACTCGGTATTTCATTCATTCCATTTTCCACTCCTGTCATTTTCGTTCTTCGCTCGAACTCTCATTATCATTCACTCATTCTTCATATCTCAGATCTAGATTACTCGGTTTCTTCCACTCCCTCCTTCATTTACTCATCTCCGTCATCGATCGGTATACCCTTTACTCATATCCACTCGGAATATTCTCATTCGTTCTCCTCTTTCATTCTTTCATCCACTCTTCTTTGTCATTCACCATCAATCTACTCGTCCGTCTTCCACTCGGTCACTCTCTTTTAGGTTCCTTACCCGTCATTCAGCCCTTCAGTTATGTAGTCATTCTTTCCCTTTCATTTACTTGGACTTTCGTTTTGTTCACCTCATTCGTCGATCAACTATTCATTCACTCGTTATAATTTCTACCCACTCGGCATCCATTCATTCATGCACTTTTCACTCGCTCATTATCTGACCGGTATTATCCACTCGGTATTCATATACTTGTTGTTTCACTCCACTTATTTTACTTTCCTCAGGTTTCGTATGCTGTAGTTTCCTTCTTCATTCCTTCGTTTTTATTTGTGACTGTCACTTTCGTATTTTCAGTACCCAGTTTTCTGAAATTTAGTTTTCATTCACCCGGTGTTCATTCACTCGGGTTTTCATCCTTTTAGTTATATTCAAATTCTTTTATTTATTCGGCCAATTCCTTCCCCGGTGGTATTCAGTCGGTAGTTCGTTATTCATTTTTTCCATTTATTCTTCCATTGGCTTGTGCGTTTACTCGTCTCATTCATCCAGTCAGTATAGCTTTCACTCATTGACTCAGAACCTCTTTCTTTCAATTCACTTCGATTTGTTTGACTTTTATTATCTCTACCTCCCTCAGCCACTCGTTCTTCATTTCTCAGATTTTTTTATCACTCGGTACCTGTCTCCCTTCTCACTCGGTTATTATCCTTTCACCCTTTTTACTCTTTTCGCTCATTATTCACTTATTCGGTATTCCTTCATTCATTCATACTTCGATTCATTTCTTTTATTATTCACTTCTTGATTCACTCGTATTTTATTACAATGGTTCACTCGTTTCTCATACGCTCTATTTCATTTATTTAAATTTTTCATTTGTCCATTTTGTCTTATCGTCTGTTAATTTATTCATCTTCCATTCTCCTATGTCCATTTGGCATCACATTGGTTTCATCCCACTCTTCCTCGATCTTCTACCCCTCTAGTATTTGAGTATTCTAAAAAAAAAATAAAAAAATAAAAAATAAAAAAAAATCTAATATATATATATATAATAAATAAATAAATAATAAACAACATAATAATAATAGTAGTAATACATTTAATAAAGTAATAATTAAAGCTGACCGCATTTACACGTTTCTTGAAAATTGAATTCAACATTATAAAAGAGAAACCCTTTCAGCTTCCAACCCTCAGTACCTATGCTGAACTTGGGCTGAAGACGAAAAGACACTTTCTGGTTTCTAAGAAAGGTATCACCTTTCCACTTCTTTCACTGATTTCGTGCATTTGTAAGTTCATGTTTATTCTCTTTTTGTTCATTGTTATTGTTTTCCGCTATTCACAAGCCATGCGTCTTATAGTTTTTAGTTGCTGTTGGATTGCTGTTCTTATTTTTTTACTTAGGTTGGTTATTATCACTATTTTAACATTAATCATGAAAAGAAGATCACAAAGACTTCTGCAGAAACCTAGACCAAATTTTGCAGAAGGAAGTGTACGAAGGAAACAAATAGATAACGAAAGAGAAGTGGCAACCATCACTATATCTGATTCGTCTGTACATGTACCTAGTCGAAGTCAGGAGCAAAGGGATGTATCTCCTCTGGTTCAAAGGAATGTATCTCCTGCGAGTGAGGAAAATGAGTTACCAGAGGTTGAAAGTGTTAAGGCTGTTGAAAACTGTGCTATGAAGTTTAAAGCCACAGAACCAGAACGTCCCAAGCAATCTGTAGGAGCTGGTTCTTCTTCTTCTTCTTCTTCTTCTGACATTCTTTTGGTGTTACAGGAATTACAGGTTGTGAAGAAGATACAACTTGAAATTTATGATCGGGTCTCGAACCACGATCAGATGCTCAGAAAGATTGCCACGAAACTGAGGGTTAAACATTCACCAGAAATGGGAGCCCCACTGGATAGAAATGCGTGGTTAGCTTCCATTGGATTCACGATTCCCTCCCAGCAAGACAAAGACGATGAAGATCAGAATGTTTAAGCAGTTGTTCCACGTTTTTATGATGTTTCCTATGTATTTAATTTGATGTTATTGTAACTGCTTTCTGAACAGTGAACTTGTTTCTATTTTTATTATGTAATGAAAATTTTATTTTCTGTTAATTTGTTGTTTTATTTGGTTTGTCATATGTATTGGTAAAATCTATGAGTCCCAATCCGATTACGCGTTTTTCCATCCACAGCCACTCAGGTAAAAAGAGAAGTCTCTTTCCAACTTATTCTTTAAATTAATATTCTTAATTATAAGTTGCAAAAGTATGCTTATTGTTTCTTTCAACTCCGTCTTCATAATTTAAAGTTTGTTGATGCGTTAAGCTGTAGTCGGATATATTAATTAATCGGTTTTTGCTTAACTCATGATCTCTGCCCATAACTATTCTTCATCATTAATTAAATTATTTACTCGGCATGCTAGTTAGCAATTGAAATGTATGATCTTACATTAAGTTTGGGGACAAGACTGTCTGATTAACTGTTATACTCATATGAGCTTTTGAGCCTGTTTTATCTTTTTCTGAGTGAGCTTGCATGCTAGTTAGTGAGACAAAATTTGCCTCAGTGCTTGCTAATTGTCGTATGTCAACCAATCGGAAATGATGAAGGCCTTCTTTGATTATTTAGCCAGGGCCAAAAATTAGCCATCCTAATTTTATTAATCATTCTTTGACCCAATAATTATGATTGAGCTTGAAACCCTTTTATTCGTTTTATATACCTAACGTTACAAGCCTAGTTATCGAAGAAAAACCCGACTAGAGTACCCTGGATGTTCCACTGGTGAATTACTCAGTTTTTGCTTATTGCTAGGGACTAGCAATCTCTAAGTTTAGGGATGAAGAGTGTGCCTAACAGTAATTAAAGACATACTCCGACCTTGATTATGGATAAAAATCTTGAGAAATGAAAGAAAGGCAAAGCCGAGAGAAAAATGAACAAAGACCAGAAAAGAAAAAGGTGCAAAGCACCACAAGAAGAAAAAAATTTTCGATCGAAAAAAGATGGAAAGAAAAAGTCAAGAAAAAAGCAGAAGTCCGAAGGACTAAAAGAAAAAGAAAGTGCAAAACATAAGTAGCATTCAGTCAGAAAAGTAAAGAGAGTTGTTAGTAGAGGCAATTAAGTTAGAATTGAGGCAAAGCATCAGTAGACACATCCTGTAACCTATCTATGACTCGGAAAAACAATAATTGAGCCTGTAGCCGAGCCCCATTATAAGCTTAAAAAGCCCTTACTGATCCGATTGAGTTGGCATATTTCATGATGTTTAGAACTGTTGCAAGCCTATGTTGATCTAACTAGTATGCAGGTGATGAGTGCATTCTATTTACCCTATACACCGAGAGAAGAGTTAAACACCGACCAGTGAGGAAAGCATCAGCAGCTTGTCTCCCAAAGGAGGTGTAAGTTTTTATACTTTTAGAAATTGCGAGAAGAAAGCATGATCGGTATTCAATAATTATAGTATGAATTATGTTAAGGAAAGGTTGATTGTGTTGATCAAATGCTGTTAGTTAATAAGTCTGAATATTTGCTTGAGGACAAGCAAAGTTTTAAGTTTGGGGATGTGATAAGTCTTGAAAAGACTTAATTATTCCACTGTTTATTTAACATAAATTACTAAGTATTGTCTAGTTTTGATATTATTATTTAATAATTTGTTAATAATTCATGTTTTAGTTAATTATTTCAAAAGTATGCTATTTATGTAAGAAACCGATTGAAAATATTAATTAGATAAGGAATTTTGAAGTATTTATAAATTCACTAAGCAGCCAGCGTATAATTGCTAGGCAAGTAGTTGTTTATTGGTGCAGGAACAGGGCGGACTCGAGATAAGAAGAAAATTCCGAGTAAAATCCTACAAATCCGAGCAGAAATTAATAAATCCGAGTGAGACTTCCTGAATCCGACTGAAAAGAGCCCAAATACTGACCAAGCGAGACTTCAAGTAAGCTAACTTAAGAAGACTCCCAAGACACCGGCTCCAAAAGAGAAGAAGAGCGGAATGCTACATGAGAAACCGAGGTGCTTATTCATTATTTAATCTGTCCTAGTAAAATCCGGACTCACTCAAGCATAACTTTAAGAGACCGCCCTCGCCCAAGTTTTGCCATAACGCCTAAGCGAGAAAGAAACACTGCAGTGTTAATCCGGACTCGCCCAAGCGAAGTTTAATCCGCTCAAGCAAAAACTCAGCAGTTGAAGCATAAAGGCAGTAATTTAAACACTGTTCCTTCCCTCCAACAGCACACTTGGTGCAGTACTGTTCCGCTTCCATTGCCTTCTTCTCTACTACTGCAACCTTAAGTAACTTAAGAAGTGAGCTGTCAATTAGCTGGTGCTGAGCTGTAAGTTAGCTAAGGTTAAGCTGGACCCTGTTAAGCGTTGAGCTGTAATTAGTTGATTACTCTGTAAACTATGTAATTAATTAGTTTTATTCATTAACTTAAGTTCTCTAAGTTATCAGTTAAGTTAGTTAGTTTAGTTAGATGCCTATATATATTCATGTACATACTCTGTAAAAGTGTATGGAGACAGAGAATAGAACGGCGTACAACATAGTACACTTCATTTTCTATTTTCACTCTCTCACTACATTTTCATCTCTCTAAACTCTCTCCTCCATGATGTTCCACAATCCTTCGATGGAACCGAAGTCAATGGAGTTCTAAATCCCTAAGGTTGGGATTGCAAAGGTTAGCAATGGAGTCTTAAAGCTGTGAGCGAGTAGATCGACTTCGAAGATCCTGAGGTGAACAAGCTGAGGAGTGGAGCAGCATCGCTGGATTGACAAATCCAGAATTGATGAAGAACTTCGCGAGTGAGGAATCATGGTTGAAGCTTAGGTAACTTCCAGCTTTCTAACTAGTTCAGGCCTAATCAATTTAGGTGAATAGTTAGAGTTCAAACCTCCAATTTCGCATTAGATTCTTAGGCTAATCGAGCACTTAAGGAATTAAGGTTCATTGCTTAAGGACTAGTGTTTTTCACCTAAGGAGTTAGGGAATAACCACAAGCGGATTGTCCTCTAGATTGTGAAGTTCGATTATACTTAATTGCATGTTTCTTGAGGAGATTGTGAGCCGAAGCAATCCTGACCTGTTTTCTATTAATCACTTTCCACATTTCACTTTAACTCTGTTTCTGAAAATATAAAAACAACTATAAAGCACTAAAACCATAAAAATTGAATGAACTTCGCGTATTTTTTGTTGGTTCAGCTTGTACTAGTCCTAGATTGAGGTACTTACCACAATCCCTGTGGGACGATCAAATACACTACAATTTTAACGACTGGTGCGCTTGCCAAAGTGTAAATCCAAGAGTCACATTTTATTTTACTAAGATTTTTACACCAAATTAATGGCTCAGGATTTCAGCACCACTGCGATCGGATATCCCGAAGCATATACATGATCAACCGAGAGAGGCATTTAAGGTATGGTCGGGCCTGCCAAACCAAACCTGTTATCCTTGATTTACTTCAAGAGAGGTCTAATGGAACTAGTTTCCCTATTGGATCACTAATATCATGTTGGATTATCGGAACTGAATCACCCACTGGGTCCCATAGTTCAAAATTGGAAACTTGACAATATTTTATTATTAAACATAATTATTAATTAAATAAATGATTTAAATATATAATTTCAAAATTAACAAATAGTAAAATGTTTATATATTTTTGAAATAATTAATTGAATTTAGATGTTAATTATTAAGTACTAAATTATATATTAAATTAAATATTAGCAGGAGATAATTATTAACTAAAATAATATATTGTCTCTAATTAAACAGCGTTATCACTATTATTATTCTCTTATCTCAGCTTTTTTTCACTATTTTCTCATACTAAAACCATTCAGGGAACAAGTTGAAGCCTTAAGTTTTCCACAGGAAGCTTAATAAGGCATCCCCGGGAGTCCCTGAGGGTCTGGGTTCTTGTTCTAAAAATCAAGGCTGCTACAAATCCAAGGTGGTTGACATTCAGGACTTCAACGTTGATAGTTTCCTGGCTGATGTGTCACCCCATAGGGTGGTTTGTTAGATACAGATGAGATTAAAACACAACAAATTGCCTCACATACTACACCTTCATAAAAAGGAAAAGTTCCCATCGTAAATATGAATGCCCTAACTATGAACTCCTCAATTGGAGGAGGGTATTGTACACCAAATGCATCACAAGTAATATAACTAAAAAATGCCTAATGTTTACTAATTCAGTTACTATAAGTGTGGATTTTTTTTAATGTCATGCATGTGTTTTTGTTGTTTTCTGTATCAAAGGAGTAACCCATAATGCCACTTAGGGGAAAGGACTTTTACTCACCACAGAATGTCTAAACCATACGAACAATACATGATCCTCTGCTGAAATATGCTCGTGTTTGGCCCTTTCATCGAATTGACCTAGGTTGATCCCAACAAGGGTTGTGCAACTAACCCAAACTTCCCCACCAATATCACAACTAAAAAAACACCTGTTAGCAACGGACATATGCGGTCGCTAATCCATAACAAGGCCGTTGCTAACAGCATTAGCGATGGGATTTCAGACGACCCAACTCCCGTCACTGAAACATTCGTCGAAGATAAATCAGTGACCAAACACCGGTCGTCGCTAAAATGTCGACGACATTACGCCGTCGCTAACATGGTCTCTGCTTTACTGACTGAGGCCGTCGCTAACTGACCACATTCAATGACCACCTTAACCCGTCACTAGTAGTGGCCATATAGCGACGTCGTAACTTCGTCACTATTAGTAGCCATACAACGACCTCACATATCCGTCGCTATCAACAGCCACACTGCGACTACTTATGGTCGTTGCTATAGGTAGCCTTACAGCGACCACCTGCACCCGTCGCTATGGGTACCATACAGTGACCACTGTTGGCCGTCGCTATGGGTAGCCATACAGCGACCACCTTCACCGGTCGTTGTTTCTAACCAAAGAGCGACCACCCAGATCCGTCGCTATTGGAAGTCATATAGCGACCATATGTGTCCGTCGCTAATGGGATTTTTTATTTTTTTTAAATTGGTTAAATTTGAATATTTTTTTTAAATATTAAATTATTATTAAAAACAAAATAATGGATTAAATTTATTAATCAAATAGGTTAAATTATTAATGATAATCACAATAAGGCGTTTTTCTTTGAATTTAATTACCAATAAATATTGACATAATAAATGAAGAATGACAAAATAAATACTGAATAGAATATAATATAAAAACTGTAAATCAAATATACAATGTGTATACATAATAAAAATACAATCATGGTGATGGGGGATCTTGTGGTGGTGGTGGGGGCGCCTGTGAAGTGGGGGAGGTAGCCTCGCCATCAACTACATCAGTAGCTCCTGCTGTTGAGCAAGTTGCCAAAGAGTCTCGGTGTGCTGCTCCTCGGCCCGCTGTCGGTCCGCCTCGGCCCGCTCCTTCAAAAGCTGCCTCTAACGTCGCTCCTCCTGTAGCTCGTCAGAAGACCAGACGAAGAGGAAGAGGAATGTGTCTTCCCCTTTTCGCCAGATGCGTGCCGACGCCACCCAATCCAAAGACCCTCCTTTTCTTGTTCACACCGCCAACAGCCTCCATATAGATGGCGTTGTCGTCGGAACAAGACAGGGTGGGAGGAACCTCCCCTTCAGGAGTCAAAGCCACCAGGTCTACCTCCTTCTCGGCCCTCCTGGCCTGATACGCCTCCTGTTAATTCAAAAACACTGATGGGATTAATAAGTTGATTTGAAATTATAAGCATGTGTAAGTTAAAAGTAAATACCGCTAGATCTATAGTCTTCTGGTTTACCCATGCACCAGCTTTATTGTTCTTGGTTATTTGCATGACCTCAAACAAAGAAGGCTCCCGGTGCTCCCTCAGCTCCTGTGGTGGACAAAAAACATTGACATTATTATTTGTAAACATGTCAGACGAATCATAATAGAAATGTTTTAACATAAATATACTTATAAATCTTTTCTTGTGCTCGAGGGTTGAAATGCTACCCCCAGTGTAAACTGAGGCTGCAACATTCGGCGGCTCTGTTTGCCCTGTTCCAAGCACTCGCCTGCTAGAACGGGACACCGCCCCACTTCTGGACCATCCTGTCCCAATAGTCCTCCGGGATCCAACGAGGGCGCTCACCCTTGTCCCTCACCTTCCAAAGGGTACTCTTGATGATTTTGGAGGGCTTTGTGGCAAAGACCTTCCTAATCTCATCAATCATACCCTCTGCCCACTGATAATCATGCTGTAAAATGAAATGAGAATTCAAAATTAATAAGAGGTCTATTTTACAAATCAAATCACAACAAATTGATGTGGTAACTTACCAAGAAGGTGTCAAACCACCTATCTTAGATAACCTTCCCAGCATCTATCCAAGATATATATGGACCATCCCACTAGGCCTTTAAAACCTTAGTAATCGCTTTGGTAGTGTGACTACTATCAACAAAGCTATAATGACAACAATTATATCAGGAGTATAACAATATACAATCTAGGGAGACTCCCAAAATTCCGACAGAGTCTCCCCTATAAATGTAACATTTCCAAGTTTAAATAGTTACCCTGTTACAAGCAGAAGAGTTTCCAGTACAATTCAATCTATACAAGTACTAATTAAAGTAACATACAATAAACCAACAAGTCTTTCCACTAAAGTTTAAAATAAAGTACCATATAAATAACATAAAAGTATTTGAGTTTTAGTGACTTACTCGTCTCCGGCCGGCACGGGTACTAACATGGGCAGAGGGGATGCCAGAGGTGGGGTGGCCTGATGGCCAAGGTCCTCCAAGCCACCAACTCCAGGAGTCTGCTCTGGGGTGGTCAGATGTGGCGGTGATGGGGTGGTCAGCTGTGGTTGTGATGGAGTGGTCCGCTGTGGTGGTGATGGAGTTGTCTGCAGTGGTGATGGGGTGAGAGTCCCCAGACGGGATGTCAGGGTCCTGGACCCATCACCCCTACTGAAGGGCAGTCGACGTCCTGTCATCTGTGGATAAAATCATGAAAAGAAAGGTTAGTCTCAGGATATATATATAAACCTATGTATATATGTTTAACAACTACATACTCTGTGTCTGTTTCAGTTTCAAATTCCCTATCAGTTTCAGTGTCACTGTGGTTATCTATTTGAACAACTTCATCAGTATCCAAATCAGCCCTAGACCATTTTGATCGAGAGACAAGGTCTTTGTCAATGTGTTCACCCCCCGTAGTGGTGAGTGTCTCATCTATTATGACTGGATCAATGTTGAACAAGAAATTACCATCATTGAGCTCGTGTGGTGCAAGCTGATAAGCGTCATTGACCTCCTCGGAGACATTGTCAGTGATCTGACTTCGGGCCTTGGCCTTGATTACTGCATACCAGTCCTGATGTCCTCCCGGGAAGTCGGTGTAATAAACCTGCTCGGCTTGTTGGGCAAAAATGAAGGGATCAAACCCTTTATATCTACCATTTTTCTTGACCTTAACTAAGCCGTAGTTGTTGTCAACCTTTGTTCCAACGCCGATTGTGTTGTCGAACCAATCACATTTGAATAGAACAATATCTCTTCTTAGTTGTTATCAGCACTCCATAAAAATATTCTTCTAACTGTCCGGCGGTGCCTCTAACACAAACCCCATAGTTATGGGTACGCATCCCTTCACTCCATTGAAAAATATTAAACTTGTAGCCATTTACATAGTAAATAGGCCATTTTTTAACAGTTTTCACCGGCCCCCAAGAAAGGGCTTGGAGTAAAGAATCTTCAATATGGTTGTTAGGGTCTTGTATCTATGTACAACATAACAAATAGGTCATCATTAGATACCGGGAGTTAGAAGCACAGATAAAAAACACTCGGTATACAGGTCTTACGTGTTGTGCAAACCAACCAACTGTTAACTAAGTGGCCTCAAGTACTCAAGAGGGGGGGGTGAATTGAGTACTAAAAATTTTTAATTTGAATGCTTTTGAAGTTGATTCTTTAGTTACTATGTTTGATGAAGATGATAAACTTAATGGTAAATAGTAATAATTTATACACAAGACAAAATAGTTAGCACTTAAAAGGTCTAAGTAACATTCAAGAAATGGAATCAAATTAATCTCAACACTATTTATGGTACTTAGAAAGATTTCAAAATAATTTAAGAATATTACTTAAGGCTAATTTCAACAATGTTAATCGAAATAATTTATAACTTAATATAACATGCACTTAGTCCAAATTAATTAGCAATAATATAATAAATCAAGCAAGCAAGTTAAGTGCACAAATTAAATGAGTTTAGGGAAGAGAGATTTGCAAACCAATATATACGAGTTCCACCACACCGGTGTACGTCTCGCCTCTAAGCAACCCACTTAGAGGATTTCCACTATTGTAGATTAGAGATACAACTTTGAGCAAGTGCGACTTCCTAGTGTCCCACACTCAAGAATCCAATCCTCACAAGTACAAGGGCACTCCACCCAATCTCTCAATCTCACAATTACAAGGTTGAAACCCCAATCCAAAGATTTTAAGATGTTTAGTGTTTGAGCATACAAGGAAACTCTCTAATAGAGTGGATATACTAGTTAAAGCTTTCACAAAGTAATAACTCTCAAAGAGAGGATATGCAAAATAAGTACACAATATCATTTCCCCATAAATTAACTCTCAAAAAAATAACTTCCAGAAATATGCCAATCAAAGAATAAAGAGAGCAAGAATAAGAGCAAGAGAATAGAGGGGGAAGAAAGCAAATGGAAATACTTTAAATGCTTTGGTACGAATTGCTTCTTTAAGTTCCTCTCTATTTATAGCTTCCAGCAGTATGGTTCCGTTGCCATCAAATGCATAATAAATTGCCAATTTCATTGGCTGGATAATAAATTAATTTCCTCGATGCAGTGGAGCATAGAACATGGAGCTTGTGTCTACGTAGTGCGTTTTATAATTTGCGTAGTGTGATTCCTGGCTGTTTCCATTTAAATTTAAACTGCATGAATCGGTGCACGAATGGATTCCCTGCATGTATTTTGGCCTTCTGACAGTGTATGAATGAATTCCTAGGATGAATGAATCGATTCCCATGTGTTTTCAAGGAGCATGAATCGATTCCTCTAGCTATGAATCGATTCCCATGTGTTATCAATCTCCATGAATCGATTCCTTCAACAGGTGAATCGATTCCCAGCATTTTTTGGCACCATGAATCGATTCTTGCTTTTAGTGAATCGATTACCATGCATTTATGGCTTCATGGTGAATCGATTCCCACTTTATTTCTTGCACAATGAATCGATTCTTCATGCTGTTCTTTATGTTTTGATGTGTTTTGGACCCTTTTTGATACATAATTTCATACTTTTTGTTTCCTTTGATTCTTGGCACTTTTGTTGATCATTTTTCACTTGATTTAGATTTTGTGAATGCCTTCACTTAAGTCCTTTGTTGTTCATCAATATTGATAGCTTGATCTTCATGGATTCACTAGTGCAAAAGAACCCTTTCACAACGTCAAATTCACCATGGATTTACAAAAACCAATGTGAAAAATCAATGCGGTGACATTTTTGAAAATATATACAAATGTTCATATCGGTTTTACTTAAAACCATTGCTAAATATTAGCATGGTGGCATTTTTGAAAATATTAGCAAAACATTTCACATTGGTTTTAAGAAAAACTGATGTGGAATATAACATCTCACATCAGCTATTAAAAACCATAGTGATATAATTACACGGTGGTAATTTTGAAAATATGTGTAACTTTTAGAAACAGATTTTGTACATCGGTTTCCTTAAAAACCGATGTGTAAAGTGCATGATTTGTTAAAATCGAAAACAATTTTTTACGCCAAAGGTATCATATCGGTTTTTATAATCCAATGTGAGAAGTGGAGATTTCACATCAATTTTGTTTAGAAAACCGATGTTAAAATTGTTATTAAAATGCTCTTCACATCGGTTTTATAAAGAAGCTATTTTGAAAGGATTTTTTAATGTTGGGGTCCATATCGGTTTTTAAGAAAACCATTGTGAAAGTGAAAGCAAAAAGAGAAAAACGAGAGGATTGACATGAGGCACAAATCAAAACTTCACGCGGATCAGGGAGAAAGGAATTGAATATTGTATCCTATATACTTGTGACACGTGATTAAAGAAGGGAGACAATAAATTATACAGCTATATTAAACACGTTCACGCGTTGCTATATAGAAAAGAAGGAATTCATTTAGAGCAACTAAACAGCATCATTCGGGCTCCATATGGGTTTTTAATAAAACCGTTGTGGAAGGGGAACAGCATCATACGGATATCCCAGATATCCCAGATCCAAATCGTAACCGTTCATTCACCGATCACATGGATCACTCCTAAATCCAACACTCCAAAACCTAAACCAACCTTCTTCTAACATTTCAATCCTCAATAAACTCCCTCATCTCATCCTACTCTTTTTTTCCTCACCGACAATCGCTAATTATCTCTTCTCCTTCTTCTTCTTCTAGATCCTTCTATACTCTCTCAACTAATGGCAAGGCTCCCCGTAAGTAGTTGGCGACAAAGGCCGCTCCGAAGGCTCCTCCCCGCGGTTGGGGTCGCGTGTGAGGCGCAAGAAGTTAAGGAAGTGAAACGACATGTCGTTCTTGGGGACGAACTCGTAGGTGAAGGAGGAACGGCCTCCGACGATGATTATTGTTCTATTAGGGAGGAGTTGGTTGGAAGCGTACCAGCGGATGTTAAAGAGGTTTCGGGGGGATTCAAGCCAGTTGTACGGAGTTTGTTGTAGCTGTCGTTGAAGCCGCCAGTATGGATGAGAGTGCCGTCAGAGGAGAGGGAGCCAGAGGAGCACCAGGTGTCAGATTGGAGGGTGAGGGGGCGGAGGATGTTGGAGGAGGGGTCGTAGAGGACGGAGTGGGCAGTACAGTCGAGTTTAAGGGTCATGTCGTGTGGGTTGAAGCAGCAGCAGTTGTTTTTGTGCATTGTTTTTTTTTGTGTCTTGTTAATTTCCATCTGTGAAGGTTGTTAATCTAGTAATTTTAGAATATTGAGTAGTTTCTTCTAATGAAATTCGTATAGTTGTAATTTTTAGATATGGTTCACTGCTCTTTTTTATTTTTATCTTTCTGAAAAACTGATGTTACATGCATTAAAAAAACTGATGTTATATGCCCTCTATTCATATCGCTTTCTAATAAAAGCGTTGTTAATTTATTTCTTTTCACATCGATTTTTTGGTTTCTAATAAAAACCGTTGTTAATTTTTTCCTTTTTCACATCGGTTTTCTTTAAAAGTCGTTGTCAAATCTATTTTTCACATGGGTTTTTAAACCGATGTGAGATGTTTATATATTTCACATCGGCCAGATCCACATCGGTTTGAAAACTGATGTTAAATGTCTAAAAAAACCAATGTTAAATCTTATTTTTGTACTAGTGATTGATTCTTAATTAATCGCTTTGTACAACATCCTTAATCTTCATTTGTTGTATCATTATCAAAACCTACATAAACATATAAATACATTCTCCCCCTTTTTGATGATGACAACAAATGTTCATCTCACGGCGTGTTAGTTTCATAACAATTCATATACATGGCATAAATGACTATCCCTTACACATATAATTTGATACCACATGTTATACATATAATTGAATATCACTTTGTCATTTACACATGTAATTTGATATCACTTATTGTAAAGAAATATAGTAAGGCTCCCCCTTAATCATGCATTTTCAACAAGGATAGATAGAGATATTGATTTCTAGATTTTATCTCCCCCTTAATCATTTAATAGATACCATTATTACATCATGATATTCTCTCCCCCTTTGTAAGATATTTTATGCCACTTAGAATGTATATATTTATTTTCTCCCCCTTTGGCATCATCAAAAACATTTAAGAATATATATAACACTTTAAGAAGCATACATTTTGTAGAGATAGATACCATTTGCATATAAAACTCCCCCTAAAACATGCAACATATATCACAGAGTAATTCGAAGCATGTAAGCAATCATAATGATGTTTTCTCCTTCTTTTGGATAAACAAAGTTAGAGGTTATATAGGTTTAAAATTTTGCAATTTGCCAATGATTTTATTGCACAAGATACTCATGAAAATCAAAGTCATTTGCCATTTCTTTTTGAGAACCATGTGGTACATAGAAGATTATCTTTGTGTCAAAAAAATATGTTTACTTAAGTGGGGACTCCATGGGATCTCAAATAAGATAAGTGATTTGTGGAGCATTAAGATGATTATGAAAATGTAATTGTCATTTTAATGAAAAGATTGACTTATATATTACAAAGTAAGTTACTATTTTCAAAGAAATGAAAATTTTATGAAAGGAGTAAGTGAAATACTTTGAGTCAAAGATTTTCAAAAGATTTTGTTCAAAGTGTAAAAAAAATGTGATAAAAGATGAGTCAATTTAATCAATTTCCAAAATTCCTAATTCCCTTCTAATATTTATAAATTGTTCTTTTGGAAGGGGTTTTGTAAAAATATCCACCAATTGTTTTAAAGTTTCAACATATTCAAGAACACAATCTCCTTTCAAAACTTGGTCTCTTATAAAATGATGTCTTATTTCAATATGTTGAGTCCTAGAATACATGACAGGATTTTTAGAGATATTTATGGCGCTAGTGTTATCACATTTAATAGGCACTTTGTTTAAAACAACACCAAAGTCAAGAAGTTATTGTCTCATCCAAAGAATTTGAGCACAACAACTGCCAGCTGCTATATATTTTGCCGCAGCTATCGATAAAGCAACACTTACTTGTTTTTTGCTATGCCAAGAAACAAGGGAACTACTAAGTAAGTGACATGTGCCACTAGCACTTTTTCTATCAAGTTTACAACCCGCGAAGTCAGAATCAGAATATCCTAAAAGATTATATTCAACACCTTTGGGATACCATAAACCAACATTTTGAGTACCCACAAGATATTTCAAAATTCTTTTTACAGCGGTGAGATGTGATTCTTTAGGACACGCTTGATATCTAGCACACATGTATACAACAAACATAATATCGGGTCTACTAGCTGTTAAGTAACGTAAGGAACCAATCATACCTCGGTATTTAGTTATTTCAACGTCCTTACCCTTCTCATCTTTGTCTAAGTAGCAGAATGTACTCATGGGTGTAGCTATTTCGTTTGCCTTATCCATTTCAAATCTTTTGATTAGTTCTTTGCAATATTTTGTTTGACTAATGAAAGTCCCTTCATTTGTTTGTTTGATTTGTAATCCAAGGAAGAAGGTGAGTTCTCCCATCATGGACATTTTGAATTCATCTTGCATAATCTTGGCAAACTCTTGACAAAGAATTTCGTTAGTAGCACCAAATATTATGTCATCAACATAAACTTGTACCAAAAGAATGTCATTGTTTTTACGTTTTATAAACAGCGTAGTATCAACCTTTCCTCTTTCAAAATTATTTTCTAAAAGAAATTTACTAAGTCTTTCATACCAAGTCATATAAAGCTTTTCTAAATTTAAAAACATGGTTTGGAAATTTGTGATTTTCAAAACCGGGAGGTTGATCTACATAAATTTCTTCTTGAATATAGCCATTTAGAAAAGCGCTTTTGACATCCATTTGATAAAGCTTAAAATCCATACAACAAGCAAAAGCTAACAGTAATCTTATGGCTTCTAATCTAGCTACAGGAGCATACGTTTCTTCATAGTCTATTCCCTCTTCTTGATTATATCCTTTAGCAACTAATCTAGCTTTATTTCTTGTTATTATTCCATTTTCATCTAGCTTATTTCTAAAAACCCATTTAGTACCTATTATTAGATGGTCATTGGGTCTTGGCACAAGTTCCCAAACTTCATTTCTTTCAAATTGATTCAATTCTTCTTGCATGGCCAACATCTAATGTTCATCAATAATAGCTTCATTGATATTTTTAGGTTCTATTTGTGATACAAAAGCTAAGTGATTGCATGCATTTCTAATAGCATTTTGAGTACTTACACCTTTTGTTATTTCACCTATGATATTGTCCAAGGGGTGATTCTTTAAGGTGATCCATTCCTTTTGTTGAGGTTCTTCATTTTGTGTTGTATCTCCTTCATTCTTATTTCCTTCTTCATCTTCCAAGTTCATTTCTTGGAAGGTACCTACAAGATCATCAATTTCCTTTCTCGAAGGATTTTGGTTAAGTTCATCAAATTTGACATGTAAAGACTCTTCAATTGTACATGTTCGTTTGTTAAAGAGTCGATATGCTTTACTAGTAGATGAATAACCTAAGAATATTGCTTCATCAGATTTTGCATCGAATTTGCTGAGATTATTCTTTCCATTGTTTAAAACAAAACATTTGCATCCAAATATATAAAAATAAGAAATATTTGGTTTTCTTCCTTTATAAAGCTCATAGGGGGTTTTCTTTAATATAGGCCTTATCAAACATCGGTTCATAACATGGCAAGCAGTATTTACTACATCGGCCCAAAAATGTTTTGAAATGTTACTTTCATTTAACATAGTTCTTACGAGCTCCGCTAAAGATCGATTTTTCCTTTCAACTACTCCATTTTGTTGTGGAGTTCTTGGAGCTGAAAAGTTATGATCAATGCCAAATTTTTCACAAAACTTTTCAAAAGATTGGTTTTCAAATTCTACCCCATGATCAGTTCAAATAGATGCAATTTTCAAATTTTGTTCATTTTGAATGATCTTGGCAAGTTTCTTAAATGCATGATATGCTTCATGTTTATGAGTAAGAAACAATGTCCATGTATATCTAGAATAATCGTCCATAATCACAAGATCATAATAGTTTCCACCAAAACTTTTAATTTTTGAAGGTCCAAACAAATCCATATGTAAAAGTTGTAAAGGTCTAGTTGTTGAAACAATATTTTTCGCTTGAAAAGAAACCTTTACTTGTTATCCTTTTTGACAAGCGTCACAAAATTTATTTTTGAATTTCAATTTTGGTAAACCAATTACTAAATCTTTCGAAACAAGTTTATTTAAATGGTCTATATGAATGTGAGCCATTCTTCTATGCCATAGCCATGATTCATCTTCTTTAGTTATGAAGCATTGCACATTATTTGAAGCAAGACAATCAAGATTAATCATATAAATATTATCAACTCTTTGACCAACGAATTTTATTTCCTTGTTTAGCTTACTTTCAATTATGCAACCGTTTGATTCGAAAACAATTTTATAGCCCTTATCACATCGTTTATAGAAGTGGAAGAGTGTTTACCAACATTTCCGATTCCTAGTATTCTTCCCTTCGTGTTATCTACATAAGTAACGAATCCTTTATTTCGTGGAGTAAATGATATGAACTTACTTTTGTCTCCCGTCATGTGTTTTGAACTCCCACTATCCAAATACCAATGGGTGCTATTTGCTTTAAAGCATACCTACAAAACATGTCAGGTTAGAGAACTTGGTACCCATTTTATGTTGGGTCCTTGTAGGTTAGTTTGAGGTAATGTTCCTTTAGGAACCCATACTTTTCTCACAACCTTTGGCCCTAGTTTTATAACATTACAATTAGATGCATTATATCCTTTAAAATCGCAATGATTATATTTCATGAAAGGTGATGAAGTTTTACTAGGTGGTATAAAGAAGTTCTTATAATTCTTTTGTTTCTTAACGGCATTGAAACCTAAACCCGTTTTATCAAACATACACCGTTGTTTACCAAGTAAAACATTTAAGTTATCTCTACCATTTGTAAATTTTTCTAGAGTTCTATTCAAGTCCAAACCTTAGTTTCTAGCATGTCATATTTCTTTACAAATTCACAAGGTTTAGTCCTAGAGCATGCTTGAACATTTACTAACTCATTTTTCAAATATTCATTTTCTTTACAAACTTCCATAAGATGTATCTCAAGAGTGTCAATGGTTTTTCTAGATAATTTATGCTTATTAGACACTTTCATAAGTTTATCATACAATTCTCCAAGAGCATCAAGTAGTTCTTCCTTATCTAAGTCATGAAAGTTTACCTCATCTTCTTCATCTTGGTGATTGGCCATAAGACAGAGATTCGCTTCTTCATTTTCTGAATCGTCCGAGCTACTTATCTCATTTTCATCCCATGCGATATATGCTCTCCTCCTTTCTTTTCTTTATTTGTTTTTCTTCTTTAGGTTTGGACAATCTATCTTGAAGTGTCCTTCCTTTCCACATTCAAAGTAAGTAGGTGAAGTATAATTTTCTTTAGGATTAGATTTCTTACCTTGTGATTTGAAGTTCCTTTGGAAGCGTTTGCTCTTCATAAGCTTTCCAAAACGTTTCGCGAATAGGCTTAACTCTTCATCCTCGTCAAGATCACTCTCGGATTCATCTTCAACAGTTGAGGTGGCTTTGAGAGCTAGCCCTTTCTTCTTAGAGACTTTTTCTTCTTCCTCTGCTTGTTTCAAGTCTTTCAATTCTTGTTCTTGTTCTTGGAGTTTACCAAACAAAGTGGCAAGAGACATATCATTTATATTGGGAGATTGTTTGATAGCCATAACAAGAGGTTGCCATTCCCTAGTAAGACTTTTTAGAACTTTGTGGATAAGTTCCTTGTTAGTATAAGATTGACCAAGTGTAATAAGATGATTAATAATCAAAGTAAATATCTTTTGAAGTTCTAAAATAGATTCATTGGAATTCATTCTAAAACTTTCATATTGACTAGTTAAAGTACTAATTTTAGAGTCCTTAACATCGCTAGTTCCTTCATGAGTTACTTGAAGGGTATCCCACATATCCTTAGCAGATTTATATGTAACTACTCTAAAGAACTCATCGGGACCTAAGGCTAAAGTGATAAGATTTTTTGCTTTGTAATTATATTGTACTTTCTTCTCTTCTTCACTAGTCCAATCATCCATAGGTTTTTCAACTTGTTTATCATTAACAGTATGCATAGGTACAAAAGGACCATTTTCAATAGTATTCCATACTTTCAAGTCAATTGATTACACAAAAATTTTTATCCTTACTTTCCAAAAAGCATAGCCCTCACCATTGAAAGCGGGAGGTCTATTTGTGGCACCACCCTCAGGAAAAAGGTTTAGAGAATTTGAGGCCATTTGTTTTCTTGAAGCTGTTAAGCTTGATCTACCAAGAGTCAAGCTCTGATACCACTTGTTAACCAAATGGCCTCATGATAAATGCTTTTTAATATAATAAATAAGATCTAGTTTGCTTAGGATTTTAGTCATTGTCCACTGTATTTCCTTTATTTATTGCGATTTTTGCTCTCTTTCCACTCTATTCTACTTGGGTATGTTATTTTGCAGGAATTAAGGAAATAAAGGGTCAAAAACAAAAGAAAAACGACCATAAAATGATAAAGAAACAAGAAGAACAAGCCCAAAGTGGAAAGAATTCTCTTTTTAAAGCTGAAATTCAACTCAGAAAGCAAAAATCTGACTCAGAGCACTGAAATCCGACTCAAAATGGCCAAATCTGAGTGGGATAACTCAGAAATGACTAATCCGAGTAGAAGAGGCCACTGAAATGAATAAATGCTGATAAGGAGAATCCGAGTAGTTTCATTCAGAGAACAAGGCAGTTTCGAGTGGTGTCTTAATCGGACAAGGAAAAATCTGACCAGAAATGAATCACACTCGGGCAGACTCTCAAACACCGAGTGAAACAAGACCTCTCGCTTGAGCGAACCTTTCTCCGCTTGAGCGAGACGGTCTCCTTCAACAAACACTCAACCAAACACCGACCCAATTCTTCATGCAACACCGGATCACTACTCCGCCTCCTTCTACTTTCCTTCAAGCCACAACACCGTCCCTTCTCCTTTCAAAACCAACCTACACTCCACAAACTCCAAACATCGGATCACTCTCTACACCGTCCCTTCTCCTTTCAAAATCGACCTACACTCCACAAACTCCAAACATCGGATCACTCTCTACACTGTCCCTTCTCCTTTCAAAACCGACCTACACTCCACAAACTCCAAACATCGGATCACTCTATACACCGTCCTCAATCCTGAAATCCGACCCACATTCCTCTCTTCTATCCGCTGTCCCCTTCTAATCTATACCACACACCGTCCCACTTCACCTTTCCTTTCCATCCATACCACCCAGACTTCTCTCAAACCAACACCGCCCAGGCTCCTAATCCATGACACCGCCCAGTAATCCAACCAACACCGCCCAGGCTCCTAATCCATAACTCCGCCCAGACTTTTTTCCTTTCCATCCACAACCGTCCTCACCTCTCAACACACCGCCCAACCGTCCTCACCTCAACACCGCCCAGCAACACCGGCTCTATCCACCACACCGTCCAGCAACTCCACTGTCCCTCATATCACCATACCTGCCACATACAAACCAACAACGCCCAGCAACTAATACCAAACAGCAAGCTTTCACTCGGTCTTGTGGAATTCCAGTACTTTTCCATTCAGAATTTGCCCAGCTGAATAAATCCAAGCACCGAATTATTGGAAATATTAAAATAATGCAATTTGGGACAGTTGGAAGTCACATGCACCGAAAGTTTCTCCCACTTGTAAATTTTAACGCGTTTCCTTAGCTGGATTCATTCATCCATTCGCCTATAAAAAGGAGAGCAATCAAGGAATCACTGCAATCAATTACCATCAGATTTCTTTTCTTTTCTTCGTTACTTTCTCTCTTTTTCTCTTTAGTTCTCTTCTTTTCCATTTTTTCTTTCTCTGTCCGTTTTTCTTCTCTTTCTTTTTATTTTCTTTTCTTTCTTTTATTTTGTAAGAGTGTGAGGGCTGTAAAAGTGAGATTTTAAATTTGTAATTGGTGGAGAAAATATTGCAACAAGGAAATACAAGTGGTAAATTATTTTGAGCTTTTGGAGAAACCCGTAAGTCTTTATTTTTACCATGTCTTGTATGTTTTATTTTTCCATTATTTACATGAATTTAAATTATTTCATGAGTAGCTAAATTAATTATCTTGGGATAAAGGGGGTATGATAATATTTTATTTTAATGTTATTTTGACTTGGAATTAAATAAATTTCTGTTTTCCATTTAGTTCAATTATGCTTAATGCTTTTAGTAATTCCTAACAAGAACCTAAATGTTAAAACTGTATACTTACGGGTATATTAGTAAGTTTAGGTAATAAATAGAATCGAGAGATTTATTTTTACCGGAAAGCTTTGAACTAAACCTAAGATTTTTGAAACGCTTTTTGTGACCTCGGTAAAACTGTGAAAGTAATCAAAATTCTTTTGAGGAAATAAAAGGGATTTTCATAAAACGATAATGGGCCTTTCTGAGGATTAAGCAGTGCTTTTCATAGGTTAGGTACATTAATAGGATTCCGAGAGGAACATATTAATTAGCTTTTAGAAAATTCGCCTTGGAAAACTTAAATCGATTCTTATTTATGAAAAGTTAAAATTCATTAAATATAAAATAGAGTATTAATCCCCCAAAATCCCAAGATACTCTCAACTCTGATTTTTTAGTGTCAAGTAAATTTTATTTTTATATATTTATTTGTATTCTGTGCAACTTTAATTTGTGCTTTATTTTATAAAAATCTTAAAAATCAATTGTGTGGATAATTAAATTTCAATATGCTGGTACTTTGAACACAGTCCCTGTGGAGAACGATAATCTTTTATATTACGCGACATAACCCGTGCGCTTGCGGGCCCTGTCAAGTTTTTGGCGCCGTTGCCGGGGACTGTTGTCCCTCAAATATCGGCAATATTGAAATTCGATTAGATCATACTTGTTAATATTTTTTGTTTGTTTTATTTCTAGTTATTTATCTATTTTTATTTTTATTTTCAAAGATCACACTTGATCTTTGTTTGTTATGGAATTCTTAACAGGTGCTACTGACTTTTATTGTTCGATTTGTGGTGATTCAGGACATACTGCTATAAATTGCTATTTTGCAATATCCTTAAACCACCATGAACAAAAATTTCATCAGTTGGATGATATTGGGAACTATAACCATAACAGTGATTTTAGAAGCTTACCAGTGTTCCAAAACTATCCTCCACAAAAATCCAAACTTGAAAAACTGATGGAAAATTTTGTAAGCACCCAAGAAAAACGAAATGAAGAGTTCTCAAATGCCATAAAAACCTTAGCTTCAAAGGTGGACTCTCTGGCCACCCATAACAAAATTTTGGAAAATCAAATTGTCCAACAAACCTCTTTATCTATGAGAACACCAGAAACATTTCCTGTAAAACCTGAGGTGGAACCATCTAACCACACAATGGATATCACTCTTAGGAGTGGTACTCATTATGATGATCCGGTTGGCATAACTAAAGAAGAAGCTAAGGAAGAGAAGAAATTTGATGAGTCTCTATCTCGTCCCATAACTGAGGAGAGCAGTACACTGATCCAAAAGAAGGTACTGCCCAAGCTTCAAAATCCAGGTATTCTAGAGGTTATTCCTATCAAGGTAGGAAATTTTTACATACCTGTTAACTTTGTTGTGCTTGAAATAGATTTTATTGACCAAGTGGTAGAGAAAGAGGCAATCCAAAACCTCCATCTTGATCCACTTGATCTGTTTTATCTTATGACTTTTCAGGCATTTCAAAAACACACTTCTATGATTTTTTGGCTAAAAGAGAACTGATCCCTAAGGTAGAATTCAGACCATTAAAACCTGTGTTCAGGTATGAATTGTATAGCTGAAGCTGGTTCAGAAAAGTCTGGCTGAAGACTTAAAACTTAGCACTTGTGGGGAGGTAACCCCATGTCTTTAATAAAAAAACAAAAAAAAAAATTTCAACTATGTCAGATGCTGGTTTGGGGTTACTCCAGGTAAGTTTTCTTATCCTTTTATCATCCATTTTAACATTGAGGACAATGTCAAATTCTGGTTTGGGGTGGTAGATAAGAAAACTTAACTGTTTTGTTTACGTTGTGTGATTGTCATTTTATTATGCATGTGTGTTTTCCTTATTTTGTTTGTAATCTTGTAAATTACCAGGATTGCATGATAAATTTACTTTGAATACAAGGCTAAAGTATCTAAGGATCCCAAAATTTTGAGTAAAATTTTCAAAATTTGATTGTTTAAATGCCAAATAAATGCTTAAATGAACCTTATGTGATTAAAATTTTCTTTGAAAAGACTTTCCATGGTTAGACTTGAGCCAAAATGGGTTATCTATCAAATAAATTTTCAAAACCCATATTTTCTTGATTGAGTAAATCTCATAGTCATTAATATTCTAGAACTTGTTTTTCAACCGATTCAAAATGGTTTTTGATTATATGTCTTAGGATGATAAAGGCACAATTAGGTCTTATTCTTAAGCCTCAGAATTTTGTATAATTTGACCCCTAGTTGCCCCTTTTGAGCCTAAAAGCGAAAATTTTTTCTTTGAAACCTTTCATTGACTAATATTCTCTTAAATAGTGAAAAAGTTGGAAATTTAGTGGAGCAAAGAAATAAAAAAGGACTTAAGAAAAATATGGTATTGGATGCAAAGAAAAGCAAGAAAAAGAAAAAGAAAATCAAAAGGATGATATTGAATGAATTCCAAAAAGTCCATAAAAGTTCAAAAATTTGCTTTGTTAAATTTATAATGGTGATTTGAATCATTCATGACTAATAAAACCCTTTTGTATTCCATTTTTCTTGAAATTCCTACCTTGACAATACAACCCAAGGCCACATTACAACCTTTGAAAGACCTTTAGACTTTCACATATTTTTTTTTAAACTGTGGAGTTTCTGGTTTATTAACAAGCTTATGGTAATATTTTTTGACTATGATGATTTGAGAGATACACAAACCTTGAAAAACTTGAGTGAAAATTATGAGAAGAGTATCTCAAGTCTTGACATTGAAAATTGATTCACATAAGAAAAATAAAACTGGCATTTGAATAAATCTGTTTCTCTATTTTGGATTCCTTAGTCTATTAAGTTTAGTGTTTTCTGTATTTTATCCTGTGAATATGGTGATTGCTTGAGGACAAGCAATGTTTTGGTTTGGGGTATTTTGATAAATGCTTTTTAATATAATAAATAAGATCTAGTTTGCTTAGGATTTTAGTCATTGTCCACTGTATTTCCTTTATTTATTGCGATTTTTGCTCTCTTTCCACTCTATTCTACTTGGGTATGTTATTTTGCAGGAATTAAGGAAATAAAGGGTCAAAAACAAAAGAAAAACGACCATAAAATGATAAAGAAACAAGAAGAACAAGCCCAAAGTGGAAAGAATTCTCTTTTTAAAGTTGAAATTCGACTCAGAAAGCAAAAATCCGACTCAGAGCACTGAAATCCGACTCAAAATGGCCAAATCCGAGTGGGATAACTCAGAAATGACTAATCCGAGTAGAAGAGGCCACTGAAATGAATAAATGCTGATAAGGAGAATCCGAGTAGTTTCATTCGGAGAACAAGGTAGTTTCGAGTGGTGTCTTAATCGGACAAGGAAAAATCTGACCAGAAATGAATCACACTCGGGCAGACTCTCAAACACCGAGTGAAACAAGACCTCTCACTTGAGCGAACCTTTCTCCGCTTGAGCGAGACGGTCTCCTTCAACAAACACTCAACCAAACACCGACCCAATTCTTTATGCAACACTGGATCACTACTCCGCCTCCTTCTACTTTCCTTCAAGCCACAACACCTTCCCTTCTCCTTTCAAAACCGACCTACACTCCACAAACTCCAAACATCGGATCACTCTCTACACCGTCCCTTCTCCTTTCAAAACCGACCTACACTCCACAAACTCCAAACATCGGATCCCTCTCTACACCGTCCCTTCTCCTTTCAAAACCGACCTACACTCCACAAACTCCAAACATTGGATCACTCTCTACACCATCCTTAATCCAGAAATCCGACCCACATTCCTCTCTTCTATCCGCTGTCCCCTTCTAATCTATACCACACACCGTCCCACTTCACCTTTCCTTTCCATCCATACCGCCCAGACTTCTCTCAAACCAACACCGCCCAGGCTCCTAATCCATGACACCGCCCAGTAATCCAACCAACACCGCCCAGGCTCCTAATCCACAACTCCGCCCAGACTTTTTTCCTTTCCATCCACAACCGTCCTCACCTCTCAACACACCACCCAACCGTCCTCACCTCAACACACCGTCCAACCGTCCTCACCTCAACACCGCCCAGCAACACCGGCTCCATCCACCACACCGTCCAGCAACTCCACTGTCCCTCATATCAACATACCTGCCACATACAAACCAATAACGCCCAGCAACTAATACCAAATAGCAAGCTTTCACTCGGTCTTGTGGAATTCCAGTACTTTTCCATTCAGAATTTGCCCAGCTGAATAAATCCAAGCACCGAATTATTGCAAATATTAAAATAATGCAATTTGGGACAGTTGGAAGTCACATGCACCGAAAGTTTCTCCCACTTGCAAATTTTAACGTGTTTCCTTAGCTGGATTCATTCATCCATTCGCCTATAAAAAGGAGAGCAATCAAGGAATCACTGCAATCAATTACCATCAGATTTCTTTTCTTTTCTTCGTTACTTTCTCTCTTTTTCTCTTTAGTTCTCTTCTTTTCCATTTTTTCTTTCTCTGTCCGTTTTTCTTCTCTTTCTTTTTATTTTCTTTTCTTTCTTTTATTTTGTAAGAGTGTGAGGGCTGTAAAAGTGAGATTTTAAATTTGTAATTGGTGGAGAAAATATTGCAACAAGGAAATACAAGTGGTAAATTATTTTGAGCTTTTGGAGAAACCCGTAAGTCTTTATTTTTACCATGTCTTGTATGTTTTATTTTTCCATTATTTACGTGAATTTAAATTATTTCATGAGTAGCTAAATTAATTATCTTGGGATAAAGGGGGTATGATAATATTTTATTTTAATGTTATTTTGACTTGGAATTAAATAAATTTCTGTTTTCCATTTAGTTCAATTATGCTTAATGCTTTTAGTAATTCCTAACAAGAACCTAAATGTTAAAACTGTATACTTACGGGTATATTAGTAAGTTTAGGTAATAAATAGAATCGAGAGATTTATTTTTACCGAAAAGCTTTGAACTAAACCTAAGATTTTTGAAACGCTTTTTGTGACCTCGGTAAAACCGTGAAAGTAATCAAAATTCTTTTGAGGAAATAAAAGGGATTTTCATAAAACGATAATGGGGCTTTCTGAGGATTAAGCAGCGCTTTCCATAGGTTAGGTACATTAATAGGATTCCGAGAGGAACATATTAATTAGCTTTTGGAAAATTCGCCTTGGAAAACTTAAATCGATTCTTATTTATGAAAAGTTAAAATTCATTAAATATAAAATAAAGTCTTAATCCCCCAAAATCCCAAGATACTCTCAACTCTGATTTTTTAGTGTCAAGTAAATTTTATTTTTATATATTTATTTGTATTCTGTGCAACTTTAATTTGTGCTTTATTTTATAAAAATCTTAAAAATCAATTATGTGGATAATTAAATTTCAATATGCTGGTACTTTGAACGCAGTCCCTGTGGAGAACGATAATCTTTTATATTACGCGACATAACCCGTGCGCTTGCGGGCCCTGTCAAGTTTTTGGCGCCGTTGCCGGGGACTGTTGTCCCTCAAATATCGGCAATATTGAAATTCGATTAGATCATACTTGTTAATATTTTTTGTTTGTTTTATTTCTAGTTATTTATCTGTTTTTATTTTTATTTTCAAAGATCACACTTGATCTTTGTTTGTTATGGAATTCTTAACAGGTGCTACTGACTTTTATTGTTCGATTTGTGGTGATTCAGGACATACTGCTATAAATTGCTATTTTGCAATATCCTTAAACCACCATGAACAAAAATTTCATCAGTTGGATGCTATTGGGAACTATAACCATAACAGTGATTTTAGAAGCTTATCAGTGTTCCAAAACTATCCTCCACAAAAATCCAAACTTGAAAAACTGATGGAAAATTTTGTAAGCACCCAAACGAAATGAAGAGTTCTCAAATGCCATAAAAACCTTAGCTTCAAAGGTGGACTCTCTGGCCACCCATAACAAAATTTTGGAAAATCAAATTGTCCAACAAACCTCTTTATCTATGAGAACACCAGAAACATTTCCTGTAAAACCTGAGGTGGAACCATCTAACCACACAATGGATATCACTCTTAGGAGTGGTACTCATTATGATGATCCGGTTGGCATAACTAAAGAAGAAGCTAAGGAAGAGAAGAAATTTGTTGAGTCTCTATCTCGTCCCATAACTGAGGAGAGCAGTACACTGATCCAAAAGAAGGTACTGCCCAAGCTTCAAAATCCAGGTATTCTAGAGGTTATTCCTATCAAGGTAGGAAATTTTTACATACCTGTTAACTTTGTTGTGCTTGAAATAGATTTTATTGACCAAGTGGTAGAGAAAGAGGCAATCCAAAACCTCCATCTTGATCCACTTGAATCTGTTTTATCTTATGACTTTTCAGGCATTTCAAAAACACACTTCTATGATTTTTTGGCTAAAAAAGAACTGATCCCTAAGGTAGAATTCAGACCATTAAAACCTGTGTTCAGGTATGAATTGTATAGCTGAAGCTGGTTCAGAAAAGTCTGGCTGAAGACTTAAAACTTAGCACTTGTGGGGAGGTAACCCCATGTCTTTAATAAGAAAACAAAAAAAAAATCAACTATGTCAGATGCTGGTTTGGGGTTACTCCAGGTATGTTTTCTTATCCTTTTATCATCCATTTTAACATTGAGGACAATGTCAAATTCTGGTTTGGGGTGGTAGATAAGAAAACTTAACTGTTTTGTTTACGTTGTGTGATTGTCATTTTATTATGCATGTGTGTTTTCCTTATTTTGTTTGTAATCTTGTAAATTACCATGATTGCATGATAAATTTACTTTGAATACAAGGCTAAAGTATCTAAGGATCCCAAAATTTTGAGTAAAATTTTCAAAATTTGATTGTTTAAATGCCAAATAAATGCTTAAATGAACCTTATGTGATTAAAATTTTCTTTGAAAAGACTTTCCATGGTTAGACTTGAGCCAAAATGGGTTATCTATCAAATAAATTTTCAAAACCCATATTTTCTTGATTGAGTGAATCTCATAGTCATTAATATTCTAGAACTTGTTTTTCAACCGATTCAAAATGGTTTTTGATTATATGTCTTAGGATGATAAAGACACAATTAGGTCTTATTCTTAAGCCTCAGAATTTTGTATAATTTGACCCCTAGTTGCCCATTTTGAGCCTAAAAGCGAAAATTTTTTCTTTGAAACCTTTCATTGACTAATATTCTCTTAAATAGTGAAAAAGTTGGAAATTTAGTGGAGCAAAGAAATAAAAAAGGACTTAAGAAAAATATGGTATTAGATGCAAAGAAAAGCAAGAAAAAGAAAAAGAAAATCAAAAGGATGATATTGAATGAATTCCAAAAAGTCCATAAAAGTTCAAAAATTTGCTCTGTTAAATTTATAATGGTGATTTGAATCATTCATGACTAATAAAACCCTTTTGTATTCCATTTTTCTTGAAATTCCTACCTTGACAATACAACCCAAGGCCACATTACAACCTTTGAAAGACCTTTAGACTTTGACATATTTTTTTTTTAAACTGTGGAGTTTCTGGTTTATTAACAAGCTTATGGTAATATTTTTTGACTATGATGATTTGAGAGATACACAAACCTTGAAAAACTTGAGTGAAAATTGTGAGAAGAGTATCTCAAGTCTTGACATTGAAAATTGATTCACATAAGAAAAATAAAACTGGCATTTGAATAAATCTGTTTCTCTATTTTGGATTCCTTAGTCTATTAAGTTTAGTGTTTTCTGTATTTTATCCTGTGAATATGGTGATTGCTTGAGGACAAGCAATGTTTTGGTTTGGGGTATTTTGATAAATGCTTTTTAATATAATAAATAAGATCTAGTTTGCTTAGGATTTTAGTCATTGTCCACTGTATTTCCTTTATTTATTGTGATTTTTGCTCTCTTTCCACTCTATTCTACTTGGGTATGTTATTTTGCAGGAATTAAGGAAATAAAGGGTCAAAAACAAAAGAAAAACGACCATAAAATGATAAAGAAACAAGAAGAACAAGCCCAAAGTGGAAAGAATTCTCTTTTTAAAGCTGAAATTCGACTCAGAAAGCAAAAATCCGACTCAGAGCACTGAAATCCGACTCAAAATGGCCAAATCCGAGTGGGATAACTCAGAAATGACTAATCCGAGTAGAAGAGGCCACTGAAATGAATAAATGCTGATAAGGAGAATCCGAGTAGTTTCATTCGGAGAACAAGGCAGTTTCGAGTAGTGTCTTAATCGGACAAGGAAAAATCTGACCAGAAATGAATCACACTCGGGCAGACTCTCAAACACCGAGTGAAACAAGACCTCTCGCTTGAGCGAACCTTTCTCCGCTTGAGCGAGACGGTCTCCTTCAACAAACACTCAACCAAACACCGACCCAATTCTTCATGCAACACCGGATCACTACTCCGCCTCCTTCTACTTTCCTTCAAGCCACAACACCGTCCCTTCTCCTTTCAAAACCGACCTACACTCCACAAACTCCAAACATCGGATCACTCTCTACACCGTCCCTTCTCCTTTCAAAACTGACCAACACTCCACAAACTTCAAACATCGGATCACTCTCTACACTGTCCCTTCTCCTTTCAAAACCGACCTACACTCCACAAACTCCAAACATCGGATCACTCTCTACATCGTCCTCAATCCAGAAATCCGACCCACATTCCTCTCTTCTATCCGCTGTCCCCTTCTAATCTATACCACACACCGTCCCACTTCACCTTTCCTTTCCATCCATACCGCCCAGACTTCTCTCAAACCAACACCGCCCAGGCTCCTAATCCATGACACCGCCCAGTAATCCAACCAACACCGCCCAGGCTCCTAATCCACAACTCCGCCCAGACTTTTTTCCTTTCCATCCACAACCGTCCTCACCTCTCAACACACCGCCCAACCGTCCTCACCTCAACACACCGTCCAACCGTCCTCACCTCAACACCGCCCAGCAACACCGGCTCCATCCACCACACCGTCCAGCAACTCCACTGTCCCTCATATCACCATACCTGCCACATACAAACCAACAACGCCCAGCAACTAATACCAAACAGCAAGCTTTCACTCGGTCTTGTGGAATTCCAGTACTTTCCATTCAGAATTTGCCCAGCTGAATAAATCCAAGCACCGAATTATTGGAAATATTAAAATAATGCAATTTGGGACAGTTGGAAGTCACATGCACTGAAAGTTTCTCCCACTTGCAAATTTTAACGCGTTTTCTTAGCTGGATTCATTCATCCATTCGCCTATAAAAAGGAGAGCAATCAAGGAATCACTGCAATCAATTACCATCAGATTTCTTTTCTTTTCTTCGTTACTTTCTCTCTTTTTCTCTTTAGTTCTCTTCTTTTCCATTTTTTCTTTCTCTGTCCGTTTTTCTTCTCTTTCTTTTTATTTTCTTTTCTTTCTTTTATTTTGTAAGAGTGTGAGGGCTGTAAAAGTGAGATTTTAAATTTGTAATTGGTGGAGAAAATATTGCAACAAGGAAATACAAGTGGTAAATTATTTTGAGCTTTTGGAGAAACCCGTAAGTCTTTATTTTTACCATGTCTTGTATGTTTTATTTTTCCATTATTTACGTGAATTTAAATTATTTCATGAGTAGCTAAATTAATTATCTTGGGATAAAGGGGGTATGATAATATTTTATTTTAATGTTATTTTGACTTGGAATTAAATAAATTTCTGTTTTCCATTTAGTTCAATTATGCTTAATGCTTTTAGTAATTCCTAACAAGAACCTAAATGTTAAAACTGTATACTTACGGGTATATTAGTAAGTTTAGGTAATAAATAGAATCGAGAGATTTATTTTTACTGAAAAGCTTTGAACTAAACCTAAGATTTTTGAAACGCTTTTTGTGACCTCGGTAAAACCGTGAAAGTAATCAAAATTCTTTTGAGGAAATAAAAGGGATTTTCATAAAACGATAATGGGGCTTTCTGAGGATTAAGCAGCGCTTTCCATAGGTTAGGTACATTAATAGGATTCCGAGAGGAACATATTAATTAGCTTTTGGAAAATTCGCCTTGGAAAACTTAAATCGATTCTTATTTATGAAAAGTTAAAATTCATTAAATATAAAATAGAGTCTTAATCCCCCAAAATCCCAAGATACTCTCAACTCTGATTTTTTAGTGTCAAGTAAATTTTATTTTTATATATTTATTTGTATTCTGTGCAACTTTAATTTGTGCTTTATTTTATAAAAATCTTAAAAATCAATTGTGTGGATAATTAAATTTCAATATGCTGGTACTTTGAACACAGTCCCTGTGGAGAACGATAATCTTTTATATTACGCGACATAACCCGTGCGCTTGCGGGCCCTGTCAAGTTTTTGGCGCCGTTGCCGGGGACTGTTGTCCCTCAAATATCGGCAATATTGAAATTCGATTAGATCATACTTGTTAATATTTTTTGTTTGTTTTATTTCTAGTTATTTATCTATTTTTATTTTTATTTTCAAAGATCACACTTGATCTTTGTTTGTTATGGAATTCTTAACAGGTGCTACTGACTTTTATTGTTCGATTTGTGGTGATTCAGGACATACTGCTATAAATTGCTATTTTGCAATATCCTTAAACCACCATGAACAAAAATTTCATCAGTTGGATGCTATTGGGAACTATAACCATAACAGTGATTTTAGAAGCTTACCAGTGTTCCAAAACTATCCTCCACAAAAATCCAAACTTGAAAAACTGATGGAAAATTTTGTAAGCACCCAAGAAAAACGAAATGAAGAGTTCTCAAATGCCATAAAAACCTTAGCTTCAAAGGTGGACTCTCTGGCCACCCATAACAAAATTTTGGAAAATCAAATTGTCCAACAAACCTCTTTATCTATGAGAACACCAGAAACATTTCTTGTAAAACCTGAGGTGGAACCATCTAACCACACAATGGATATCACTCTTAGGAGTGGTACTCATTATGATGATCTGGTTGGCATAACTAAAGAAGAAGCTAAGGAAGAGAAGAAATTTGATGAGTCTCTATCTCGTCCCATAACTGAGGAGAGCAGTACACTGATCCAAAAGAAGGTACTGCCCAAGCTTCAAAATCCAGGTATTCTAGAGGTTATTCCTATCAAGGTAGGAAATTTTTACATACCTGTTAACTTTGTTGTGCTTGAAATAGATTTTATTGACCAAGTGGTAGAGAAAGAGGCAATGCAAAACCTCCCTCTTGATCCACTTGAATCTGTTTTATCTTATGACTTTTCAGGCATTTCAAAAACACACTTCTATGATTTTTTGGCTAAAAGAGAACTGATCCCTAAGGTAGAATTCAGACCATTAAAACCTGTGTTCAGGTATGAATTGTATAGCTGAAGCTGGTTCAGAAAAGTCTGGCTGAAGACTTAAAACTTAGCACTTGTGGGGAGGTAACCCCATGTCTTTAATAAAAAAACAAAAAAAAAAATTTCAACTATGTCAGATGCTGGTTTGGGGTTACTCCAGGTAAGTTTTCTTATCCTTTTATCATCCATTTTAACATTGAGGACAATGTCAAATTCTGGTTTGGGGTGGTAGATAAGAAAACTTAACTGTTTTGTTTACGTTGTGTGATTGTCATTTTATTATGCATGTGTGTTTTCCTTATTTTGTTTGTAATCTTGTAAATTACCATGATTACATGATAAATTTACTTTGAATACAAGGCTAAAGTATCTAAGGATCCCAAAATTTTGAGTAAAATTTTCAAAATTTGATTGTTTAAATGCCAAATAAATGCTTAAATGAACCTTATGTGATTAAAATTTTCTTTGAAAAGACTTTCCATGGTTAGACTTGAGCCAAAATGGGTTATTCAATCAAATAAATTTTCAAAACCCATATTTTCTTGATTGAGTGAATCTCATAGTCATTAATATTCTAGAACTTGTTTTTCAACCGATTCAAAATGGTTTTTGATTATATGTCTTAGGATGATAAAGGCATAATTAGGTCTTATTCTTAAGCCTCAGAATTTTGTATAATTTGACCCCTAGTTGCCCCTTTTGAGCCTAAAAGCAAAAATTTTTTCTTTGAAACCTTTCATTGACTAATATTCTTTTAAATAGTGAAAAAGTTGGAAATTTAGTGGAGCAAAAAAATAAAAAAGGACTTAAGAAAAATATGGTATTGGATGTAAAGAAAAGCAAGAAAAAGAAAAAGAAAATCAAAAGGATGATATTGAATGAATTCCAAAAAGTCCATAAAAGTTCAAAAATTTGCTCTGTTAAATTTATAATGGTGATTTGAATCATTCATGACTAATAAAACCCTTTTGTATTCCATTTTTCTTGAAATTCCTACCTTGACAATACAACCCAAGGCCACATTACAACCTTTGAAAGACCTTTAGACTTTGACATATTTTTTTTTAAACTGTGGAGTTTCTGGTTTATTAACAAGCTTATGGTAATATTTTTTGACTATGATGATTTGAGAGATACACAAACCTTGAAAAACTTGAGTGAAAATTGTGAGAAGAGTATCTCAAGTCTTGACATTGAAAATTGATTCACATAAGAAAAATAAAACTGGCATTTGAATAAATCTGTTTCTCTATTTTGGATTCCTTAGTCTATTAAGTTTAGTGTTTTCTGTATTTTATCCTGTGAATATGGTGATTGCTTGAGGACAAGCAATGTTTTGGTTTGGGGTATTTTGATAAATGCTTTTTAATATAATAAATAAGATCTAGTTTGCTTAGGATTTTAGTCATTGTCCACTGTATTTCCTTTATTTATTGTGATTTTTGCTCTCTTTCCACTCAATTCTACTTGGGTATGTTATTTTGCAGGAATTAAGGAAATAAAGGGTCAAAAACAAAAGAAAAACGACCATAAAATGATAAAGAAACAAGAAGAACAAGCCCAGAGTGGAAAGAATTCTCTTTTTAAAGCTGAAATTCGACTCAGAAAGCAAAAATCCGACTCAGAGCACTGAAATCCGACTCAAAATGGCCAAATCCGAGTGGGATAACTCAGAAATGACTAATCCGAGTAGAAGAGGCCACTGAAATGAATAAATGCTGATAAGGAGAATCCGAGTAGTTTCATTCGGAGAACAAGGCAGTTTCGAGTGGTGTCTTAATCGGACAAGGAAAAATCTGACCAGAAATGAATCACACTCGGGCAGACTCTCAAACACCGAGTGAAACAAGACCTCTCGCTTGAGCGAACCTTTCTCCGCTTGAGCGAGACGGTCTCCTTCAACAAACACTCAACCAAACACCGACCCAATTCTTCATGCAACACCGGATCACTACTCCGCCTCCTTCTACTTTCCTTCAAGCCACAACACCGTCCCTTCTCCTTTCAAAACCGACCTACACTCCACAAACTCCAAACATCGGATCACTCTCTACACCGTCCCTTCTCCTTTCAAAACCGACCTACACTCCACAAACTCCAAACATCGGATCACTCTCTACACTGTCCCTTCTCCTTTCAAAACCGACCTACACTCCACAAACTCCAAACATCGGATCACTCTCTACACCGTCCTCAATCCAGAAATCCGACCCACATTCCTCTCTTCTATCCGCTGTCCCCTTCTAATCTATACCACACACCGTCCCACTTCACCTTTCCTTTCCATCCATACCGCCCAGACTTCTCTCAAACCAACACCGCCCAGGCTCCTAATCCATGACACCGCCCAGTAATCCAACCAACACCGCCCAGGCTCCTAATCCACAACTCCGCCCAAACTTTTTTCCTTTCCATCCATAACCGTCCTCACCTCTCAATACACCGCCCAACTGTCCTCACCTCAACACACCGTCCAACCGTCCTCACCTCAACACCGCCCAGCAACACCGGCTCCATCCACCACACCGTCCAGCAACTCCACTGTCCCTCATATCACCATACCTGCCACATACAAACCAACAACGCCCAACAACTAATACCAAACAGCAAGCTTTCACTCGGTCTTGTGGAATTCCAGTACTTTTCCATTCAGAATTTGCCCAGCTGAATAAATCCAAGCACCGAATTATTGGAAATATTAAAATAATGCAATTTGGGACAGTTGGAAGTCACATGCACTGAAAGTTTCTCCCACTTGCAAATTTTAACGCGTTTCCTTAGCTGGATTCATTCATCCATTCGCCTATAAAAAGGAGAGCAATCAAGGAATCACTGCAATCAATTACCATCAGATTTCTTTTCTTTTCTTCGTTACTTTCTCTCTTTTTCTCTTTAGTTCTCTTCTTTTCCATTTTTCTTTCTCTGTCCGTTTTTCTTCTCTTTCTTTTTATTTTCTTTTCTTTCTTTTATTTTGTAAGAGTGTGAGGGCTGTAAAAGTGAGATTTTAAATTTGTAATTGGTGGAGAAAATATTGCAACAAGGAAATACAAGTGGTAAATTATTTTGAGCTTTTGGAGAAACCCGTAAGTCTTTATTTTTACCATGTCTTGTATGTTTTATTTTTCCATTATTTACGTGAATTTAAATTATTTCATGAGTAGCTAAATTAATTATCTTGGGATAAAGGGGGTATGATAATATTTTATTTTAATGTTATTTTGACTTGGAATTGAATAAATTTCTGTTTTCCATTTAGTTCAATTATGCTTAATGCTTTTAGTAATTCCTAACAAGAACCTAAATGTTAAAACTGTATACTTACGGGTATATTAGTAAGTTTAGGTAATAAATAGAATCGAGAGATTTATTTTTACCGGAAAGCTTTGAACTAAACCTAAGATTTTTGAAACGCTTTTTGTGACCTCGATAAAACCGTGAAAGTAATCAAAATTCTTTTGAGGAAATAAAAGGGATTTTCATAAAACGATAATGGGGCTTTCTGAGAATTAAGCAGCGCTTTCCATAGGTTAGGTACATTAATAGGATTCCGAGAGGAACATATTAATTAGCTTTTGGAAAATTCGCCTTGGAAAACTTAAATCGATTCTTATTTATGAAAAGTTAAAATTCATTAAATATAAAATAGAGTCTTAATCCCCCAAAATCCCAAGATACTCTCAACTCTGATTTTTTAGTGTCAAGTAAATTTTATTTTTATATATTTATTTGTATTCTGTGCAACTTTAATTTGTGCTTTATTTTATAAAAATCTTAAAAATCAACTGTGTGGATAATTAAATTTCAATATGCTGGTACTTTAAACACAGTCCCTGTGGAGAACGATAATCTTTTATATTACGTGACATAACCCGTGCGCTTGCGGGCCCTGTCACCTCAAGTACTCAAGAGGGGGGTGAATTGAGTATTAAAATTTTTTTAATTTGAATGCTTTTGAAGTTGATTCTTTAGTTACTATGTTTGATGAAGATGATAAACTTAATGGTAAATAGTAACAATTTATACATAAGACAAAATAGTTAGCACTTAAAAAGTCTAAGTAATATTCAAGAAATGGAATCAAATTAATCTCAACACTATTTATGGTACTTAGAAAGATTTCAAAATAATTTAAGAATATTACTTAAGGCTAATTTCAACAATGTTAATCGAAATAATTTATAACTTAATATAACATGCACTTAGTCCAAATTAATTAGCAATAATATAATAAATCAAGCAAGCAAGTTAAGTGCATAAATTAAATGAGTTTACGGAAGAGAGGTTTGCAAACTGATATATACGAGTTCCACCACACTGGTGTACGTCTCGTCTCTAAGCAACCCACTTAGAGGATTTCCACTATTGTAGATTAGATCCCACACTCAAGAATCCAATCCTCACAAGTATAAGGGTGCTCTACCCAATCTCTCAATCTCACAATTACAAGGTTGAAACCCCAATCCAAAGATTTTAAGATGTTTGGTGTTTGAGCATACAAGGAAACTCTCCAATAGAGTGGATATACTAGTTAAAGCTTTCACAAAGTAATAACTCTCAACGAGAGGATATGCAAAATAAGTACACAATATAATTTCCCCACAAATTAACTCTTAAAAAAAATAACTTCAAGAAATATGCCAATCAAAGAATAAAGAGAGCAAGAATAAGAGCAAGAGAATGGAGGGGGAAGAAAGCAAATGGAAATGCTTCAAATGCTTTAGTACGAATTGCTTCTTCAAGTTCCTCTCTATTTATAGCTTCTAGCAGCATGGTTCCGTTGCCATCAAATGCATAATAAATTGCCAATTTCATTGGCTGGATAATAAATTAATTTCCTCAATACAGTGGAGCATGGAACATGGAGCTTGTGTCTGCGTAGTGCGTTTCATAATTTGCGTAGTGTGATTCCAGGATGTTCCCATTTGAATTTAAACTGGATGAATCGGTGCATGAATGGATTCCCTGCGTGTATTTTGGCCTTCTGACAGTGTATGAATCGATTCCTAGGATGAATGAATCGATTCCTATGTGTTTTCAAGGAGCATGAATCGATTCTTCTAGCTATGAATCGATTCCCATGTGTTATCAATCTCCATGAATCGATTCCTTCAACAGGTGAATCGATTCCCAGCATTTTTTGGCACCATGAATCGATTCTTGCTTCTAGTGAATCGATTCCCATGCATTTATGGCTTCATGAATCGATTCCCCATGTGGTGAATCGATTCCCACTTTATTTCTTGCACAATGAATCGATTCTTCATGCTATTCTTTATGTTTTGATGCGTTTTGGACCCTTTTTGATACATAGTTTCATACTTTTTGTTTCCTTTGATTCTTGGCACTTTTGTTGATCATTTTTCACTTGATTTAGATCTTTGCGAATGCCTTGACTTAAGTCCTTTGTTGTTCATCAATATTGATAGCTTGATCTTCATGGATTGATTCTTAATTAATCGCTTTGTACAACATCCTTAATATATCTTCATTTGTTGTATCATTATCAAAACCTAGATCAACATATAAATACACCAACGAACTTGGATGACACCTCACTATGAATTTGGTCATCAGTTAAATCATTTTGCTCAAGTTTTAGCATATCTGTATAAATTTAGATACTATAAAAGCTAGGTTTAGAATGTAACAGATAACTTTTATGACTTACTCAAGAAAGGGTTCCACTTCTGGGCAATTTAGAAGAATATACAAGTGAGCCACCTTTCCATCTTTCTCATCAATGTAACATTTTGTGAGTCTGCCCCCCGGATGACCAGGATAGTTAAAAATTAATATTTGTTCATCAAACCCTGTGCGGGTGGCTACCCCAAGATTCCGGGGAATTTTACTCATTCTAGTTTCTATCTCTGTTGGAAAATAGAAAGAAACAAAAGTTGTCATTTCTTCGACTAAGTATGCCTCACAAATTGATGCTTCAACGCAGGCTTTGTTCGACACTTTATCTTTTAAAGAGCGTAAGAACCTTCAACATCATAAACAAATGTTAAGTTAGAAAATACTATTATAAGAAGTGTTTACAAGGAATTTAAAGAGTTCTGTCGTTCACCTTTCGAATGGATACATCCAACGATACTGTACTGGGCCACCTACCAAGGCCTCGTACGGTAGATGGATAGGCAAATGCTCCATCGAGTCGAAAAAACTTAGGGGGAAAATCTGCTCCAACTTATAATTCAATACCGGGATATTTTCTTCCATCTTGACAAGTTTCTCCACAGTCAACCAACTCCTTAAAGAAGTGACTCAACTCCACCAACGGTTTCCAAATAGGCTTCGGTAAGGCATGAAACGTGTACGGGAGTAGTTGTTGCATAAACACATGGCAATCATGACTTTTCATGCCAAACACCCTGCCGTCCTTCACGTTGACACATCTACTCAAGTTAGAAGCGAATCCGTCAGGCAGGGTCAACCCATTCATCCAAATACACACAGCAATCTGTTGTGGTCTAGTTAAAGCATATTTTGCATGGGGTTTAAACATTCTTCCATGTCCCGCATCCCTTAATTCCAACTCCTTCCTAGAACACCAAATCGGAAGGTCTAGACGACTCTTCTCATTGTCCTTTGTTATCCCTTTGATGTCCATAACAGTGTCAAAAATATTCATGAAAACATTATGTTCAGTGTGCATGATATCAATGTTGTGTCTTAACAACAAGTATTTCCAATACGGCAAATCCCACAAGATGCTAGCTTCATCCAGTGGTGTTCCTTATCGTAACCCGCAAACTCCTTAACACTCTTGTCCCAGATGTAGGGATACTCTTTGACCCTCTGCCAAACCTGTGCACCGGATAACCTACGAGGTGGAGGTTCATCAACAACCTTGTTCTTCTTAAAAGCGGTTTTGTTTCTCCTAAACGGGTGATCCAATGGTAGAAATTTTCTATGACGGTCAAAGAAACTTATCTTGCCACTAACAGGGAGTGATTCCCCCCCGGTATGTTCCATGCATACAGGGCAAGCAAGCTTCCCAGACGTTGACCATCCAAAGAGTATACCATAGGCCGGGAAGTTGTTAATAGTCCACATCAAAACAGCACGCATCATAAAATTGTTCTTCAAAGACGCATCGTATGTCATTACCCCGACATCCCATAATTATGATAACTCTTCAACCAACGGTTGCAAAAACACGTCTATGTTCGCTTTTGGATTTTTGGGTCCTGGAACTAGTATAGATAGAAACATGACCTCCCTCTTCATACACATATTAGGAGGCAGATTGTATGGGGTCAGTATGACTGGCCAATAAGAGTAAGTTCTTCCGTATTGACCGAACGGGTTAAACCCATCAGTACATAAGCCAAGTCTTACATTGTGCGGCTCGCCAGAAAAGTCCAGATATAGCTCATCCAAACACTTCCATATTTTCCCGTCGAAAGGATGGCAAAGAAACCCCTCGTGTGTTCGGTTCAGCGCATGCCAATGCATGTGTTTTGCCGTGGACAATGAGGCATACAGGCGTTGAAGACCCGGTGTTATAGGGAAGTACCATATTTTCTTCCTAGCCATCTGGGTTACCTTCCCTCTCCTTTTAACGGTTTTGTAGTGTTCCTCATTACAATGTAGACATTTTGTGACACTCTTATCTGTAAACTCATTTCTAAACAGCATACATCTGCCAACACAACACTCTATTTTCACACAATCTAACCCCAAGTTTGCCACTTGTTTCTTAGCATGGTACAGGTTTGTTGGCATTCGATGATTATTAGGCATGGTAGAACCCATCAGATTGACCATCCTATTAAAACAACCTCCAGAAAGATTATAATCTGCCTTTAGGCTCAAAGCAGCTAGGGAGATGGATAACTCAGTGTGACTCTTGCACCCATCCCACAATGAAGTCTAAGCCGTTGCTAACAAATCATAAAATCTCTTCATCTCCGGATTAGGATCCTCCTCTACATTGTCATCCTCATTCTCTGCTTGGTTGACATGTTCTAGCATATGCCCTGTGGACGGTCCAACATGATCCATCACTATTTGTTCTATGTTGTTGTACGTATCCCTGTTTCGTTCAACCTCGTAGTAAGACTTTTGCACGGTTACGCCTGATAGTCTAGGTGGTAACTGCTCACCATGGTTGTACCAGTAATGGTATGTTTCCATGAACCCTTTCTCAGTTAGGTGGCACATAACATCATCCACGTATTCAAAACTCATGCATTTGCACCTTGAGCACGGACAACGAATCTTCTGCGTCACTTCAAATCCAGGCATGTTTACCGTAACGAACGAAATGAACTCTAATAGCCTCATCATAAACTCCTCAGTCACTCACCGATTGCGATCTAGTCGGTTATACATCCATCGTCGATTTACCGGTACCTCCATTTACAATATCTAACAAGTACGATTTCTGTTACTTTAAATTATTGTAATTTTATTTGACTATTGGTTGTGAATCACTCTCTATCTCTTTGATGTTGCAAATTGGTGGGGCCTTATCCCATTCGGGATGAATATACAACCATCCGTAACCCATCGATGTTGTATGTGGTCTATCTTGTGTCGTTGATGTTCATTTGAAATTTCGGCAGCATTTCGCATTGGTCCCCGAGTACACAGAGATACGTACGGTATGAAACATCGCACGCAGACACGCACCCTGGGGACAATACGAAACACCATAACCAAAATTTCAAATGAACATTCAACGTCTTAAGATAGACCACTTATAACATTGATGGGTTACGCCCTACTGGTTATAAATTCATACCAAACTATCCAACTGGGACAATTCAAGATCCAACACAACACGGTACATCAGCCGGTTGTTTTAAAACTTAAACGGGAATCTAATGGGTACACACATGACTAAACTCTACATTATTAAAGTTCAGTTTCATTTTTTAAGTTCCCTAAGAAAGGGAGCCTCCCAAAATTTTGGCAAAGTCTCCCCTGTAAACTAGACATTTCCCAAATTTAGAAACGGCCTGTTACATACAGAAAACTTCCCAGTATAGATAAATATATATGCTACGCATTGTATATGATATTGAGCGTTATGAACACCAAATCATGTTATCAACACACAAAACCAATGCCTAATGAGCTCTGCTCTCCACTAACAAACAACATTACACATGCATAAAAAATCATGTTATCAGCACACAAAACCAATGCCTAATGAGCTTTGCTCTCCACTAACAAACAACATTACACATGTATAAAAATCATGTTATCAGCACACAAAACCAATGCCTAATGAGCTCTGCTCTCCACTAACAAACAACATTACACATGCATAAAAAATCATGTTATCAGCACACAAAACCAATGCCTAATGAGCTCTGTTCTCCACTAACAAACAACATTACACATGCATAAAAATCATGTTATCAGCACACAAAACCATTGCCTAATGAGCTCTGCTCTGCTCTCCACTAAAAAATCATGTTAACATGCATACACATAATGAGAAAGTTAGTGTTAGGGGATTACCTGGGGAAAAAAGTCAAGGATGAATATAAAGCTGTCGACAGACGATCAGAGACCACGCGTAACGTGTGCTACTCTGTATGACAAACCAATAAGTGGTTGGACAGTTATAAGTAGCAAGGAAACTAAATAAAGAGAGACACGTAAAGTAAATTATAGATTAAGTTCATTATCAAAACCTAGAACACGCTCAAAGTTTAGCGTACTAACAATATACCAAAATTAAACTCTTTAATAGTATAATAATTCTTGGTATGTTTTCAACAATTATCCATTTATGTCATCGTACAAATGACCTGTTAAAAACTTTCTAAATTTAGCACATCCCAAATGGATTCCTTTATGTTACTTCTCATTGTCACACCTAAAATTTTGATCAGCTTCTGGCACCCCACCCTGTAACACCCCGAAACATTGATTAAAATTTTCGAGTAAATTTTTTGCTTTTTTGAAAGATCATTTTAAAATTCATTAATTTAATTCAGAGTCGATGTAATAGTTGATAACAGTGAAAAAATTATCATACATGCTAGTCGTGAATAATTAAATTCAAGAAAATACTTAAATAGTGAAAACGATTTAGAACATAATAGTACATGACATATTATATTTATTACAACCCATAAAATCAAAGTTTAGGTAATAATTCAAATAGACATCCATCATGGCATCACTCTGCATTCTGCGTGTCATTCACTGTAAAAATTAATGTAAGAGTGAGACAGAATATAGAATAAATATAAAATAGATAAAATTGCACAAACACAATCAACAATTCATAATGATATGATGAATATGCCAAACAAGTCCATTAATAGATCTTTAATTAGTCAAATGATGTCATGCTGGATCCATTTGGTCTTGGTGGGAATACTGCAGTAAAAGTCTCATAGAGACACAAATAGGGCTTTAGCATATACCATGAATCCCTATACTTCATGGCGCATAAGTACCGAAGTACACAATATCATAAGTAGGACTTTTGCATAAACCATGAATCCCTACACTCCATGGCACACAACAAAATAGGGCTTAACTCAACATAGAGTAACCCCCCACCAGGGTAGGCAATCATGGAACCCCTAAATTCCATGGTGCGTCCGAATGCTTATGATGCATGAATGCCTTTAATTCTTTTAACATACCATGATCTCCATATTTCCAAAACTTCTTGGATAATACAAGTCCTCAAGGGACACAATACACATAATAATTCACAACATCATGGATTTACTGTTTCAACCACATATGTCAATAAACACAAGGCATTCATGTACATATATATTAATTATGTCATTCATAATTATTCACCATCACAATATACAAACTGTGTGATACTCAACAGCATTTATAATAATCCATAATCACTCAAGAATTTAATAAATAATCTTTATCCATAGAGAAAATATCATTTTCTTTCAAAATAGCCTTTTAAAGTGACTTTCAGTATCCCCAACAGTAACATACATTAGCAAAACAGTCATAACATGGGCAAATCAACTCCTTTTTAGATGATTCCACTTTCTATAGCTCAATAATACAATTATCTACAACTTTCATGAAGAACACAGTTTCAGATTCCAATCAGAAATACTACTTATTCACAAAATACCATACTGCCTCAAGATAAGTTTTCCAAAATGTACACAAATTAGTATTTAAAACGTATCTGGAGTTACAAACGTGATTTTGACATGAACCCAATTCTAAATTATTCTTAACACACATATCTACAATTTTCATGAAGACACCAACCCCTAATTCTCACCACAAACTTCCCAGTTTTAAAAAAACAATATTCGGATTTCAAAATTTCAGAATTTCAGAATTTTCAGCTTGCACATACTTCAGTAATTTGAGCATAACTTGAGTTACAAAAATTATTTTGATGTGAAACCACTTTCTAAAAATCCACAACTTAATTATCTACAACTTTTATGAAGATATCCATGGCTGATTATGCATGTATAATTCCCAGCATATCAAAATATACACAAAACATGGGATAAACTTTCCACACAAACATGCTGTAATACTTTGGCTATAACTTTTGCTATACTTATTCAAATTACTTGATTCAGGTCTCAAAATTCAGATATCAAAAAGTTCTACAACGTTCATGAAAAAGTCAGAGTCAAATTCACATGTTTTCAATTTCAAAAATGAGCAACAAGTTACGAAGTTAATTCTGGAATCCTAGAACAGCATACACTTCTACCCATTTCACAAATATTCACAACCCTGTCCCCTCTTACGTGATTTGATGTCCTTTGATTAACAAGGTATGTCTTGTAGTTCCCTCGTTCCAGTCCGTAATGGAAGAAATGGAAAGAACAGCCTTTTGAACGTACAAGGATAAGAAGAAGAAGAAAAAGAGTGTGTGATTTGCTAAGTGGTTTGTATGTAGTTGGTGAGTTGTTAATAATGAGAGAATAAGTGGCAGACTTGAATGGAGGATTAGGTGAGATTTAATGGAACCTTTTGACTCATCTCACTGTCATCTTTGCATTAAGGAGGTTAGTGATATATTAATTTATATAAAGTGGTCTGAGTGGAGTTAAAAGGTGTTCGTTGTTGGAGATTTTGAAGAGAGCGGTATTGAATTTATGAGGGTGGAATGTAGTGTGAGAGCGGAGTGCAGTGTGAGGCGGTGTTGAGTGAGGGCGGTGTTCTGTGAGGTCGGTATTGTGTGAAGGGCGGTGTTGAGTGTATCTTAAGAGATGTCCATGCTCTAAAAGATGTTCACGTTACTCAGCCAAGGCATTTGACCCCGTCAATGCTTATGACTCCGCCAAACGTGTGACCCCGCCTAAATTTACTACTCCACCAAGGCATTTGACCTCGTCAATGCTTATGACTCCGCCAAAACATGTGACCCCGCCTAAATTTACTATTCTGCCAAGGCATAAGACCCCAGTTTTATAGGAAAACTGTACCCTTCCTAGTCTGTAATCTTCTGTTCTCTGGACGGACTTAGTCCGGTCTTTAATACCGGTATAATTTATCCGGTGTGAACATCAGTTCTAAGGATAAACCTTCCTTGAAACTAACCGGTGTTCATTAATAACAAAGCATTAATCCGGTCTCATGTTCATGCGACCCATAGTTCATTCAGTAAAACGTTGATCCGGTCTGCTTCACATAAGCTGTCCTCCCTACATCGGTCTTCCGATGTGATGTGGCATTAGTTGACATCCGATCTTCTTCTTTGAAGTCTTGAAGTCGTCCTAACTTTGGAGGTTAGAACGGATCAGAAGTGTTCCTTCCGATCTCACTCAGCTGACTCCTCTTCCTTCATCCTTTCACTCGGAATTTGAGTCTTAATTATAAGGATCTATGAAATTTCTAAAATTACACCCAAAAAATGAAATTTTTGAAGCATTAAGAGCCATCCATAGAATGTTTTATTCATTGATTAACACTTAAAGACCTTCCATACTTCATAAATCACATAATTAAACTGTTATTAAAGCAGGATATTACATTTCTCCCACCCTAATAAAAATTTCGTCCCCGAAATTTAACTTAACGCGCTCCTCAGTGAAACAATCCTGGATACTGTGTCCTCATAGCATCTTCGCGTTCCCAAGTCAGAGTTACATCAGTTCCTTGTTTCCATGCAACTTTTACCAGTGGTACATTCTTGTTCCTCAAGCGTTTATTCGATCTTTCTAGGATCTGTGTAGGTTCTGTAGCGATAGTTAGATTTTCCCTAATTTCCACATTGTTAGCCCGACGACGACTCAGCGGTTCATTCCCACCGCCGGGTTTTTTTGTCAATTGGCAAGCGCACCAATTCGTTTGTAGTTTTCAAAATTTAGATATCGTTCCACTGGGATTGAAAGTCCAATAACAACAGTAATTTTCTACTTACTATGGTAAATGTGAAGGAAATTATAGACAAAAGAATGATTTATATACAGTTTATACAATATTCACAAGATAGCATGGTTGAGTGATTCATAGGATAAAAAAAATAAAATCTATCTAAAAAGTCGAGTTGCAATCTAGAATAGGTAAGATACTTGAGATAAACACAGATAAACAAATTATGTTGGAAATTGGATCCCTAATCTAAAATAACAATGAGGAACTCAAGACATGCATATTTAATCATCAAGTTTCATGTCATTGCAGCTTAAAATCATTATAACCGATCCCTCGTGATATAAATTCTAAGAATTCACCGTAAAGTCTGATCCCTCGTGAGCTTTCTCAGTAAAAACTTGCATTAAGACCTGGCCTTATGGCAACAATGGTTAACAACCCCTATAGAATTGAGATACCAAGGGTATTCCAACTTTTTACTTTCGTCAAAACAAGTTTCAATACGGCACAAATAATCATTCTCCCGTTTGACATTTACACTAATAAAACCAGTTTCGATACACATGAAAATCATGCTCCCGTTTGACGTTCATATTAATAAAAGGTTGAGATACTAACATGGACTTGAATCATAAACATGCAGAGGTCGAATTCACAACATTATACTCAATAGATTAGTTCACCAATTCCAACATAAACAAATTAGTTACACATGGTAAAAATAAAGACAACACTTACAGAGTTTGACATTACGAAGACGATGGAAACTTCACGATACAACGATCACAATACACCAAAACACACTCAAGTATCTAGAAAACTATTCTAGAACTACAACTCATAAAAGAAGTACTCAAAGTCGAGCACAAGAGAGAAGAGAAGAGAAGTGTATGGAATCGGATGTGATGAATGGTGTTGGATGGCCCTATTTATAGGGCTGAGCAAGGGTGCTGACGCTACGCGTCCCTGTGACGCTACGCGTCAGACCCCTGACTCAGCTCCCATTAAGCAGCTGATAATGGCCACTTCAAATAATTAAAATCAATCATGCTTGGCCACTTGGATGTGTCTCCACTGTATTTTGGCCATTTGTGATGAGTGGGGTGACCCTTGTGCTGAGTGGAGTGCCCAATATTGGGTCCAAGTAGAGTGGTTGGCCAAAGTGGGAGTGGAGACTGCGCAGCACTGACGCTACGCGTGGCTATGATGCGTAGCGTCAGCATCAAAAATAGCACTTGATGCTACGTGTGGGGTGAGGCTACGCGTCAGCTCCTCCAGTGTAATTTTCTCTTGATTTCTTAACTTTTTCACTGCAAAACTAGAGAAAATTGATCAAGGGCAGATTATTTCCAACAACATCCATTTATTGAATTTAAATCCTAATTTTCTAACAAATTAAACTAATTTTTATAATTTTTATGAAATTTTTATTCAAACTTTTATTGAAAATTTGAGGACTAACACACATCATCAGCAGTAATCACATGAGTGGGGTCTCGCACATACTTTCTCAGCTGTGACACATGAAACACATTGTGCAGATTTGCCAGGTGAGGAGGAAGTGCAATCTGATATGCCACTTTACTAACCCTCTTTAGGATCTCATATGGTCCAATGAACCTCAGACTCAACTTCTTACTTTTCAAGGCTCGGCCAATCCCTTTGTGAGGTAAAACCTTCAAAAATACATGCTCACCGACTTGGAATTCAAGTGGTTTCCTCCTCTTATCATAATACTGCTTCTGTCTGTCTTGAGATGCCTTCATCTTTTCTCTGATCATTTCTATCTATTCAGTAGTCTGCTGTACAATTTCAGGTCCTAACGCCAAACTTTCACCAGTTTCTAACCAACAAAGTGGCGTTCGACACTTCCTACCACACAATGCTTCGAATGGAGCCATACCAATACTGCTGTGGTAGCTATTATTATATGTGAATTCAATTAATGGAAGAAACTGCTCCCAACTACCACCATGTTCAGTCACACAAGATCACAGTAAGTCTTCCAAACTTTGTATGGTACGCTCTGACTGCCCGTCTATTTGGGGATGATAAGCTGAACTCAATCGAAGCTTTGAACCCAATTCCTGATGCAAGCTACCTCAGAATCGGGAAGTGAATCTTGGATCTCTATCTGACACGATACTAGATGGTACACTATGTAGTCTTACGATCTCCTTCACATATAATTGTGCCAATTTTTGTAAAGAGTTCTTCATATTCATTGGGAGGAAGTGAGCAGACTTTGTCAATCTGTCTACAATAACCCAGATTGCATCATTCCCTGAACGTGTTCTTGGTAATCCTGACACAAAGTCCATTGAGATGTCATCCCATTTCCAGACAGGAATCTCTAATGGTTGTAGTTCACTAGATGGCTTCTGGTGTTCTACCTTGGCTTTTTGACACACCAGACATGAAGATACATATTCAACTATCTCTTTCTTCATCCTTGGCCACCAAAAGCTTTTCCTCAGATCTTGATACATCTTAGTTGATCCAGGATGAATGCTCAACATACTTTTATGCGCTTCTTCTAGAATCATCCTTCTTAGATCAACATCATCTGGTACACAAATTCTATTCCTGATCCTCCAAATTCCATCTGATCCTTCTTGTAGTCCCATATCTTTGCCATTCGCCTGTAATTCTCTCAACTCTTGTAATGGCAAATCTTCTTTCTGTCTTTCACCTAACAGTTTCAGGAAATCATTGGTTATTTTCAAAGTCCCCAAGGTCATACTCCTTGAAGATTTCATCTCTACACCCAAGTTCATGTCTCTGAACTGTTCTATCATCTCTATTTCTTTTATCATCAAAGATGCCATATGAATGGACTTTTGGCTTAGTGCATCTACCACCACATTTGCTTTTCCTGGATGGTACTTCAAATCAAAATCATAATCTTTAAGAAACTCCATCCACCTTCGCTGCCTCATGTTCAATTCTTTTTGATCGAACAAATACTTCAAGCTCTTGTGGTCACTGAACACTTCAAACCTGACTCCATACAAATGGTGTCTCCAGATTTTCAGAGCAAATACCACTGCTGCCAATTCTAGATCATGTGTTGGATAGTTCATCTCATGTGGTCTCAACTGTCTAGAAGCATAGGCAACCACCTTTCGTTGCTGCATCAAAACACATCCTAAGCCCATTTTGGAAGCATCACAATAAACCACGAAATCTTCTTGTGGATTAGGTAAGGTTAAGACTGGAGCAGATGTAAGCTTCAACTTCAGTTCTTGGAAACTTTTCTCATATTCTGGCGTCCAAGAAAAAGGTTGATTCTTCCGGGTTAGTCGAGTCATTGGTAGGGCAATTTGAGAAAACCCTTCAATGAATCTCCGATAATAACCAGCTAATCCCATGAAACTTCGTATCTCAGTGACTGAAGTAGGTCTCTCCCAGTTTACCACAGCTTCTATTTTAGAAGGATCTACAGATACTCCTTCGTTTGAGATTACATGGCCTAGGAATTTTACCTTTTTCAACCAGAATTCACATTTTGATAACTTTGCATACAACTGCTTCTCCTTCAAAATCTGCAATACCACTCGAAGATGCTTTTCATGCTCCTCAGCAGTTTTTGAATAGATCAGAATATCATCAATGAACATGATGACAAATTGATCCAGGTAGGGACGAAATACTCAATTCATGTAATCCATGAATACGGCTGGGGCATTGGTCACTCCGAAGGGCATCACAAGGTACTCGTAATGACCATATCGTGTTCTAAAGGCTGTCTTTGGAATATCCTCAGACTTGACACGAATCTGATGATACCCCGATCGTAGATCAATCTTGGAAAACACTGCAGCACCTCTTAATTGGTCTATCAGATCATCAATTCTGGGCAGAGGATATCTATTCTTCATCGTCAATTTGTTCAGTTGACGATAATCTACACATAACCTCATGCTTCCATCTTTCTTCTTGACAAGCAATACTGGCGCTCCCCATGGTGACACACTAGGTCTGATGAAATGCTTCTCCAGCAACTCTTTAATTTGTTTCTTCAGTTCCACCAGTTCAATTGGTGCCATACGGTATGGAGCTTTAGATACTGGTTCTGCTCCTGGAATTAAATCAATGGAGAATTCTACCTCACGTTCTGGAGGTAAACTTGAGACATCCTCAGGAAATACTTCAAGAAATTCAGAAACAACCGGCATCTCGATTGCTTTAGGTTCACCATCTTCTTTGTAAAGAGTGAATAAAGCAAACAATAGACTTTCACCTTGTAATACATAGGTCTTGAGGTTGTCAAAATTTAGATTTTCTGATGGAAATATCACAGTCTTGTTGTGATAGTCCACCAAGACTCGATTTGTCGATAACCAGTCCATCCCCAAAATCACCTCCAGATCTTTCAAAGGTAAACAAACAAGATCAACTAAAAAGTGTCTACCTTCTATGAGTATAGAACATTCGTTACACACCTTAGCAGTCCTAAGTTGTGTACCGGTGGGAGTGGAAACAATCAGATCATATGTCATAGGCTTCACAGGTAATTGAAGGCGTCTAACACACTCATCAGAAATGAAAGAATGCGTAGCACCAGAATCAAATAACACAGATAGGATTGTACCATTAATGTCACACTTACTTTATACGAGGTCATCAGCTTGGTCTGCCTCTGAACCGCTGATGGCAAAGACTCTCCCAGCTGTTTGTTGCAACCTCTGATCTGTGGATTCCCTGTTCTGTCTTGGAGGTTGGGCAGTACGTGTGTCTCCTCCACGGCCTCTCTGATAATTAGAGCCTCTTGGTTCACTCATAGTGTTTCTGTTGTTGTTTTGATTATTCTGCGGACAATTTGGACTGATGTGTCCTTTTTGATTACATCGAAAACAAGTGACCTCTTCAAGACGTCTGTTACAATCACGTACATGATGATTACCTCCACACTTAAGACATCTCATATTGTTGCGTCTATCCAAAGATGACGATGATGATGATCCTACTCTGGAGCGATTTGGATAGAACGATCCTCTTCTTTTGAAATCAACTGACTGAGGTTTCAGTTGTCTATTAGCCCTTTCATGTGCCAGTTTGGCTTGGTGATTCTCTTCAAAAATTCTGCATTTGTTAATCAGAATAGGAAAACTCTGAATTTCTTGGTACCCTATCGCTTCTTTGATTTCCAGATTCAGTCCGTTCTCAAATTTGACACATTTCGATTCTTCGGCACCGGCCTGTTGAAAAGGAGGGTAAAAGAGAGATAGTTCTTCAAACTTTGCAGCATATTCTCCAACGGACATTGAGCCTTGTTTCAACTCCATAAATTCCAGCTCCTTGTGACTTTTCACACTTGCTGGAAAATATTTCTCCAGGAAACAGTCTTTGAAGTTGGCCCAGATCAAGGGTCTATCAGTCTCGATCATACGGATTCTAGCATGAATCCACCAGTTCTCTGCCTCTTCCACCAACATATAGGTGGCATACTCCACCTTTTCGTATTCTGTGCAGGGCAATGCTCGAAAGATGCGCTCCATTTCTTTGGCCCAAAGGTATGCTCCTTCTGGATTATAACCTCCCTTGAATTGTGAAGGCTTTCTCTTCAAGAAGTGGTCTAACCCATGGAGTCCTCCAGTGCTCCTCGGTTGGTTTTGTCGTTCTATAGCTTTAGCTAAGCGGTTGAAAGCTGCTGCCATATCGTTGTTATTGTTGTTGTTGTTTCTTGCCATCCTATATTCGTAGTTTGGTTTATACCAATTCTAAGGGATAATATATCATATATAAATACTACATAACTATCATTATTCTACGGTTTATCAGTTAAGCAATAAATCATATAACACATTTATCATATTATCAAGAGGTAATCAAACAAATCTTTTCACAATTAATCAGTCAGGCACAAGTCACATAGTACACATTTAGCATGTTATCAAGCAAGAAATCAAACATTTTACATATTATGTCGAGAAACAGCACATGTCATAACAATTGGTCCTGAATTTTTGAAAATGCTCTGATACCAACATGTAACGCCTCGAAACGTTGATTAAAATTTTCGAGTAAATTTTTCGCTTTTTCGAAAGATCATTTTAAAATTCATTAATTTAATTCAGAGTCGATGTAATAGTTGATAACAGCAGAAAAATTATCATACATGCTAGTCGTGAATAATTAAATTCAAGAAAATACTTAAATAGTGAAAACGATTTAGACATAATAGTACATGACATATTATATTTATTACAACCCATAAAATCAAAGTTTAGGTAATAATTCAAATAGACATCCATCATGGCATCACTCTGCATTCTGCGTGTCATTCACTGTAAAAATTAATGTAAGAGTGAGACAGAATATAGAATAAATATAAAATAGATAAAATTGCACAAACACAATCAACAATTCATAATGATATGATGAATATGCCAAACAAGTCCATTAATAGATCTTTAATTAGTCAAATGATGTCATGCTGGATCCATTTGGTCTTGGTGGGAATACTGCAGTAAAAGTCTCATAGAGACACAAATAGGGCTTTAGCATATACCATGAATCCCTATACTTCATGGCGCATAAGTACCGAAGTACACAATATCATAAGTAGGACTTTTGCATAAACCATGAATCCCTACACTCCATGGCACACAACAAAATAGGGCTTAACTCAACATAGAGTAACCCCCCACCAGGGTAGGCAATCATGGAACCCCTAAATTCCATGGTGCGTCCGAATGCTTATGATGCATGAATGCCTTTAATTCTTTTAACATACCATGATCTCCATATTTCCAAAACTTCTTGGATAATACAAGTCCTCAAGGGACACAATACACATAATAATTCACAACATCATGGATTTACTGTTTCAACCACATATGTCAATAAACACAAGGCATTCATGTACATATATATTAATTATGTCATTCATAATTATTCACCATCACAATATACAAACTGTGTGATACTCAACAACATTTATAATAATCCATAATCACTCAAGAATTTAATAAATAATCTTTATCCATAGAGAAAATATCATTTTCTTTCAAAATAGCCTTTTAAAGTGACTTTCAGTATCCCTAACAGTAACATACATTAGCAAAACAGTCATAACATGGGCAAATCAACTCCTTTTTAGATGATTCCACTTTCTATAGCTCAATAATACAATTATCTACAACTTTCATGAAGAACACAGTTTCAGATTCCAATCAGAAATACTACTTATTCACAAAATACCATACTGCCTCAAGATAAGTTTTCCAAAATGTACATAGATTAGTATTTAAAACGTATCTGGAGTTACAAACGTGATTTTGACATGAACCCAATTCTAAATTATTCTTAACACACGTATCTACAATTTTCATGAAGACACCAACCCCTGATTCTCACCACAAACTTCCCAGTTTTAAAAAAACAAGATTCGGATTTCAAAATTTCAGAATTTCAGAATTTTCAGCTTGCACATACTTCAGTAATTTGAGCATAACTTGAGTTACAAAAATTATTTTGATGTGAAACCACTTTCTAAAAATCCACAACTTAATTATCTACAACTTTCATGAAGATATCCAAGGCTGATTATGCATGTATAATTCCCAGCATATCAAAATATACACAAAACATGGGATAAACTTTCCACACAAACATGCTGTAATACTTTGGCTATAACTTTTGCTATACTTATTCAAATTACTTGATTCAGGTCTCAGAATTCAGATATCAAAAAGTTCTACAACTTTCATGAAAAAGGTAGAGTCAAATTCACACGTTTTCAATTTCAAAAATGAGCAACAAGTTACGAAGTTAATTCTGGAATCCTAGAACAACATACACTTCTACCCATTTCACAAATATTCACAACCCTATCCCCTCTTACATGATTTGATGTCCTTTTATTAACAAGGTATGTCTTGTAGTTCCCTCGTTCTAGTCCGTAATGGAAGAAATGGAAAGAACAGCCTTTTGAACGTACAAGGATGAGAAGAAGAAGAAAAAGAGTGTGTGATTTGCTAAGTGGTTTGTATGTAGGTGGTGAGTTATTAATAATGAGAGAATAAGTGGCAGACTTGAATGGAGGATTAGGTGAGATTTAATGGAACCTTTTGACTCGTCTCACTATCATCTTTGCATTAAGGAGGTTAGTGATATATTAATTTATATAAAGTGGTCTGAGTGGAGTTAAAAGGTGTTCGTTGTTGGAGATTTTGAAGAGAGCGGTATTGAATTTATGAGGGTGGAATGTAGTGTGAGAGCGGAGTGCAGTGTGAGGCGGTGTTGAGTGAGGGCGGTGTTCTGTGAGGTCGGTATTGTGTGAAGGGCAGTGTTGAGTGTATCTTAAGAGATGTCCATGCTCTAAAAGATGTTCACGTTACTCGGCCAAGGCATTTGACCCCGTCAATGCTTATGACTCCGCCAAACGTGTGAGCCTGCCTAAATTTACTACTGCGCCAAGGCATTTGACCTCGTCAATGCTTATGACTCCGCCAAAACGTGTGACCCCGCCAAAATTTACTATTCTGCCAAGGCATAAGACCCCAGTTTTGTAGGAAAACTGTACCCTTCCTAGTCTGTAATCTTCTATTCTCTGGATGGACTTAGTCCGGTCTTTAATACCGGTACAATTTATCCGGTGTGAACATTAGTTCTAAGGATAAACCTTCCTTGAAACTAACCGGTGTTCATTAATAACAAAGCATTAATCCGGTCTCATGTTCATGCGACCCATAGTTCATTCAGTAAAACGTTGATCCGGTCTGCTTCACATAAGCTGTCCTCCCTACATCGGTCTTCCGATGTGATGTGGCATTAGTTGACATCCGATCTTCTTCTTTGAAGTCTTGAAGTCGTCCTAACTTTGGAGGTCAGAACGGATCAGAAGTGTTCCATCCGATCTCACTCAGCTGACTCCTCTTCCTTCATCCTTTCACTCAGAATTTGAGTCTTAATTATAAGGATCTATGAAATTTCTAAAATGACACCCAAAAAATGAAATTTTTGAAGCATTAAGAGCCATCCATAGAATGTTTTATTCATTGATTAACACTTACAGACCTTCCATACTTCATAAATCACATAATTGAACTGTTATTAAAGCAGGATGTTACACACCCTATTTAATAATTGCATTTACTCAAATTTCGGTGACCCCCACCCTATTTCCGGCACCCCACCCCTTTTTCTGGTTGTTTCTGGAGACCCCCACCCTTCTCCGATGAAACCTTCCACTTCTTACCAACCCCACCGTTCTCCGACGAACTTGGTTGGCTAGCTGTCTTCTCCGGCGAACATGGTTGTCTTCTCCGATGAATTCTCTAGTCACCTTCAAAATAGAAGGCTGTTTTGCAGCATTTACTTCACTTCTTTTTTGTTTTATTACCAATATAAACTCAAATCTTCTTTAATTTGCAATGGCTGTTAGGTTTATGCCCACACCATCACCACAGGTCTCTTACCTCTCCACACACTCCCAATCAGGCTGTAGCATCCTCTCCACACTCACCTCCATTCTCAATAGCAACAGAGAAAGGACTTAGAAGAACATAACAATAGGTGAGACTAATTAAAACAACTATGTTAAATTGGCTCAAATATGGCTTACTATGAATAAGAGGTAGTTAACGTACTAATTAAAACAAAATTGTCAAATATATGTGATGAAGATGATGGCTAATAAAGTTGAGATGAGACTTCACATATTTGGATTGAAAATTAATATCTGTTTTGGGTGGAAAAAGTTAGGTTCATGGCTTTGTCACATGAAAATGAGTCATAGCTTCATGGCACTACTAAGACAGAGAAACCGGGAAGGAGTGGTAAGTGGTTTTCTAAAGCTTCGTGTACAGAAAATTCAAATGCATTTCTATATTGTGTTTTTCGTCTTGTAGCTAGTCTTAGTCATTTATTTTCTCCTTTTGAACAAGTTTCTTTGCTTAATAATATGTTGGCTTGTGACAAAGCAGTTCCCTCACGGCCACTCTCATGGGAAGTGAAAGGGGACCTTGCTGATCTTTACACTATATACATGAAGAGTAATACAACTCTTGAAAAATTGTCTCATTTGTCGTACCTGTTTAGCATATGCCATCCACTATAGGTGATAACCTAATATATATAATTATAAAACTGAATTTGTAGCCGTGGGCATTATTTTAGTAATTTTTCTTGTTTTACAACTTTCACATTATTATATTTATCCAAAGCTCTTTACACTTGAAAATAGGTGACAGTCCTTAAAAGATCCAGTGTAGATCATATATAACCTATGAATGATAGTTCCTTAACATGTAGTAGGTCAAGTTTAAGGAAAAATGATACTGAAAATATACTAATATTATAAGAATAAAATCATGATTAAATTTAAGATATTAGTTGTTGGTAGATATTCAGTACTATTGTAATCAGTTTTAAAGAAGTAAAATTTTCTTGGCTTTTGCAGATATTGTTTAGAATGTTATCAAGAAGAAGTATTGAAGCTGTTAGATTCATTTGAGAAACTGAGTAATTAGAAAACCCTTGTGGAATGAGAAATTATTAACCAAGTGGCCTCAATTACTCAAGAGGGGGGGTGAATTGAGTATTAAAAATTTTACTTTGAATGCTTTTGAAATTGATTCTTTAGTTACTATGTTTATTGAATATGATAAGCTTAATGGCAAGTGATAACAAATTATGCATAAGTTAAGATAATAAGTACTTAAAAGGTCTAAGTAATAATCAAATTAACCACAAAGCAATTTATGAGACTTTTAGAAAGATTAATAAAAGAGTGTTACTTAAAGTCAAGTTCAACAATGTTAATCAAAATAGTTTACAACTTAGTATAACATGCACTTAGTCCAAGTTAATGAAACAATGAATCAAGCAAGCAACTTAAGTGCACAAATTAAATGAGTTTAGGGAAGAGAGATTTGCAAACCGATATATACGAGTTACACCACGCCGGTGTACGTCTCGCCTCTAAGCAACCCACTTAGAGGATTTCCACTATTGTAGATTAGAGATACAACTTTGAGCAATTGCGACTTCCTAGTGTCCCACACTTAAGAATCCAATCCTTATAAGTACAAGGGCACCCCACCCAATCTCTCAATCTTATAATTACAAGGTTGAAACCCCAACCCAAAGATTCTAGTATGTTTGGTGTTTGAGTATACAAGGAAACTCTCTCAATAGAGTGGATATACAAGTTAAAGCTTTCACAAAGTAATAACTCTCAAAGAGAGGATATGTAAATTAAGTACACAATATAATTTCCCCATAAATTAACTCTTAAAAATAACTTTAAGAAATATGCCAATCAAGAATAAAGAGAGCAAGAAGAAGAGCAAGAGAATGGAGGGGGAAGAAAGTAAATAGTAATGCTTCAAATGCTTGGTGCAAGTTTTGCCTTCAACTTCTTCTCTATTTATAGGCTCCAATGGCATGGGTTATTGCAATATTTAATTCCTTGGGAGCTTGAAAAGTTAGGCATGCTTGTCTTAATTCAAATTGCATTGTATTTCCAATGAGACATATGCATATGGAGTGGGACAAAGCATGAGTCATTGCCTTGGGCCTTCCAATTTGAGTGAACCGAAGAGGGATTGGAGTCTGCGCATGTTTTTATTCGTGACAGTCTTGTGAATTGATTCTTATGATATGTGAATCAATTCATGTCATTAAAATAAAGTCACTGGGCAAAACTTCAATGTGGGAATCGATTCAAGGGAAGGAAAAATCGATTCATGATGTGAAAAATCACATCCTGGGCTAATTGAACCGTGTGAATCGATTCATTATGAGGGAGGAATCGATTCAAGCCATATTTTTCAACATCCTGCACTTAAAACACGTATGAATTGATTCATTATTGGGACGAATCGATTCATGCACCTGATTGAACATTTTTCATGCTTTATTGGACCCTTTTCAATACTTAATTGCATATGATTTGTTTCCTTTGATTCTTGGCACACTTGTTGATCATTTTTACTTGTTTTAGGCCTGTATAAATGCCTTGAATCATCTCTTTGGAATTCATCAATTTTCCATCATCAAACATAATTAATTCGCTTGATAACATCGTTCATTTGTTGTGTCATTATCAAAACCTACATTAACATAAAAATATTCTCCCCCTTTTTGATGATGACAACAAATGTTCATCTCTTGGGATGTTAGTATCATAATAGTTCAAATTCATAGCATAAACAACTCCCCCTAACATATGTAATTTGATACCAATTATTTAAATCATATGTTATACATAGAATTGATACCAACTAAGAATATACCAATTGTTAAGAGATCATTATGTATCATGCAAGATAATATCTCCTCCTTAATCATACAATAGATACCCCAAAATAGTTTATCCAATTTTTAGAACATAGTGGTAAGCAAGCATAATGATTCTAGCATGATATTTTCTCCCTTTATATCTCTCCCCCTTTGTAAAGTACTTTATGCCACTTAGAGTGTATATATATAATCTCTCCCCCTTTGGCATCATCAAAAACTTCCCTTATGATAAAACAATAATCATAGTAATTCTTCCCCTTAATTATGTAATATGTGCCACAAATAATTAAGGCAAATAGTCATACAAGTTTGATGTTGAGAGAAGTAATAGATAAAGATTAACATTATAAATGAGATTTCTCTCCCCCTTTGACATCATCAAAAACTCAAGAAATTTAGCAAACATGAAAGCAATGAAAAGTGGGATTAAGATTAAAAACATAGAGTACTAAACAAAAGAAATACTGCAAATTCTAGCTTATGGATTGAAGAATTTGAACTCAGAAAATTTTTGATTGATTTCATTGTATTGAGTGGTCATAGCATCCTTTATTTGGTTGAAGCGGGCATTCATATTATTCTCCAAGCAATCAAAATGTTCATCAAAATAATTTGTGAGCCTTGCTAAAAGTTCTTCATTAGATAGAGAAACTTGCGGAATAGGTGATGGTGCTTGTTGTGCTTGTTCCTCTTGCTCAAGAGGTTCCTCATCTTCACCAGAGCTATACTTGGGAGAATAATGCCATAGGTTATCTTGATGAACCCATCCCATTTTAGTGAGATATTGACTACCAATTTGCCCTTTTGTGCCAACTAACTCCTTTACTTCATTTGAAAAATCCACTTGAAAATGTCGAAGGAGTTTGATAATCAATACCGCATAGGGAAGGCGGGTTAGCTTTTGTGCATCAATCATGTGTTATTTTATAAGGGATATCCAATTTATATCCTTTTGATGTAACATTGCCCAAATAATAAGCATTTGGCTTTCACTTAATCGTGCATTGTTGCTTCCTTTGGGAAGGAGGATTTTCACCAAGCAATAGTGAAGAAGACGATGCTCAATGTCCATATGACCCACGGTGCTTGAAGGAGAGGAAAGGCTAAGAAAATTTCTAGCCTCTAAGGGATTATAATTCCATTCAGGAATTGGTTTTCTCCCATTGAAGTTTGCATTGCTAAGTGGAAGTCGACCAACAATGTGAAGGATATGGTCATCAAGAGAGATGGTGACTTTTTTTACTTTGGCTATTAAACGGTTATTGACAATTCGAAGAGTAGAGTAAAAGGCTCTAATAAGTTCAGGATAAATGAAGGGTTCTTGAAGAGTGGTAAATTCAACAAGATTTAATAGTTTAAGATTTTTAAAGAAATCAAACTCATGCTCATTGAATAATTGAAGGTTAAGCCAATGAGGGGGTATAAGAGCTTTTTCAGAGAAATTTTCTAGGTACATTTGAAGCTCCTTTTGAGTATCAAAAAGTTGAGAAAGATCAGAGATTTGAGGAGCGGAGGACTCAACAATGTTGGCTTTCCTTTTTCTTCTTGGATTTGAAGAGGATGCCATTGAGTTTTTAGAAGTGATGAAGGAAGAATGTTTAGAGAGGAAGCAAGAGAATTATAAGACAAGAGTGAAGAATGGATGAAGAAAGTAAGAAGGTGTGCCTGTATTTATAGCAAAAACATATGAGAGAGGCCAAGAGAACCCGTGTGAATCGATTCTTTCCCATTTGAATCGATTCAATTTACTGGAACCATTGAATTTGCCCACTGAACCTCGTGTGAATCGATTCACTCCTAGGATGAATCGATTCAAGCTTTGTATTTTGCACAATTTTGACGCTTGAGTCACGTGAGAGGAAATCATGTGCTTGGGGAATCAACTTTTGTCATTTAGCCTTGTTAAATTTTCCTAATTGGCACTTGGAGTTATGAGAATGAGAAGTACAAGGAGTAGCATATGTTTGTTTTTGTTTTGAGTACAAATTTGAATTTTGAATTCAAATTTTGAATTTGAAGTTTTTTGAATTCAAATTTCAAGCTTTGAAGTCTCTTATAAAATGATTTATGTTACATGGAGACTCAAGAAGACAAGAGATTTATGGAGCATTAATATAATTATTGAAAGTGTGAGTATGTATTTACAGAAAAATTGTATGTATATCACAAAGTAAAGCACTATGTTCAAAGAAATGGAAATTTTATGAAAGAAATAAGTAAAAATCTTTAAGTAAAAGATTTTCAAAAATTATGTTCAAAGTGTAAGAGAACGTGTGATAAAAGATAAGTCAATTTAATCAATTTCCAAAATTCCTAATTCCCTTCTAATATTTATAAATTATTCTTTTGGAAGGGGTTTTGTAAAAATATCAGCCAATTTTTTTGAAGTTTGAACATATTCAAGTACACAATCTCCTTTCAAAACATGGTCTCTTATAAAGTGATGTCTTATTTTAATATGTTTAGTCCTAGAATGCATGACCGGATTTTTAGAGATATTTATTGCGCTAGTGTTGTCACATTTAATGGGTACTTTGTTTAAAACAACACCAAAATCAAGAAGTTGTTGTCTCATCCAAAGGATTTGAGCACAACAACTACCAGTTGCTACATATTCTGCCTCAACTGTCGATAAAGCAACACTTACTTGTTTCTTGCTATGCCAAGAAACAAGGGAACTACCAAGTAAATGACATGTTCCACTAGTACTTTTTCTATCAAGTTTACATCCCGCAAAGTCAGAATCAGAATATCCTAAAAGATTACATTCAACGCCTTTGGGATACCATAAACCAACATTTTGAGTACCCATAAGATATTTCAAAATTCTTTTTATGGCAGTGAGATGTGATTCTTTAGGACATGCTTGATATCTAGCACACATGCATACAGCAAACATAATATCAGGCCTACTAGCTGTTAAATAGAGTAAGGAACCAATCATACCTCGGTATTTAGTTATTTCAACATCCTTACCCTTTTCATCTTTGTCTAAGTAGCAAGATGTAGTCATGGGTGTAGCTATTTCGTTTGCCTCGTCCATTTCAAACCTTTTGAGTAGTTCTTTACAATACTTTATTTGACTAATAAACGTTCCTTCATTTGTTTGTTTTATTTGTAATCCAAGGAAGAAGGTGAGTTCTCCCATCATGGACATTTCAAACTCATCTTGCATAATCTTGGCAAACTCTTGACAAAGATTTTCATTAGTAGCACCAAATACTATGTCATCAACATAAATTTGTACCAAAAGAATGTCATTATTTTTGCGTTTTATAAATAGTGTAGTATCAACTTTTCCTCTTTCAAAATTATTTTCTAAAAGGAATTTACTAAATCTTTCATACCAAGCTCTTGGAGGTTGTTTCAAACCGTATAGAGCTTTTCTCAACTTAAAGACGTGATTTGGAAATTTATGATTTTCAAAACTGGGAGGTTGATCTACATAAACTTCTTCTTGTATAAAGCCGTTTAGAAAAGCGCTTTTGACATCCATTTGATAAAGTTTAAAATCCATACAACATGCAAAAGCTAACAATAATCTAATGGCTTCTAACCTAGCTACGGGAGCATACGTGTCTTCATAATATATTCCCTCTTCTTGATTATATCCCTTTGCAACTAGTCTAGCTTTATTTCTTGTTATTATGCCATTTTCATCTAACTTATTTCTAAAAACCCATTTGGTGCCTATTATTAGATGGTCATTGGGTCTTGGCACAAGTTTCCACACTTTATTTCTTTCAAATTGATTCAATTCTTCTTGCATGGCCAACATCCAATGTTCATCAATAATGGCTTCATTGATATTTTTGGGTTCTATTTGTGATACAAAGGCTAAGTGATTACAAGTATTAAATGTACGACGAGTACTTACACCTTTTGTTATTTCACCTATGACTTTGTCCAAGGGATGGTCTTTTAAGGTGATCTATTATCGTTGTGGTTCCTCATATTGTGTTGTACCTCCTTCATTGTTGGCTTCTTCTTTATCATCCAAGTTTATTTCTTGGAAGGTACCTACAAGATCATCAACTTCCTTTCTCGGAGGATTTTGGTTAATTTCATCAAATTTAACATGTATGGACTCTTCAATTGTACAAGTTCGTTTGTTAAAGAGTCGATAAGCTTTACTTGTAGATGAATAACCTAAGAAAATTGCTTCATCAGATTTTGCATCGAATTTGCCGAGATTTTCCTTTCCATTGTTCAACACAAAACATTTGCATCCAAATATATGAAAATAGGAAATATTTGGTTTTCTTCCTTTATAAAGCTCGTAGGGGGTTTTCTTTAATATAGGCCTTATCAAACAGCGATTCATCACATGGCAAGCGGTGTTTACCACATCGGCCCAGAAATGTTTAGAAATATTGCTTTCATTCAACATAGTTCTTGCAAGCTCCGCTAAAGATCGATTTTTCCTTTCAACTACTCCATTTTGTTGTGGAGTTCTTAGAGCCAAAAAATTATGTTCAATGCCAAATTTTTCGCAAAACTTTTCAAAGGATTGATTTTTAAATTCTCCCCCATGATCCGTTTGAATGGATGCTATTTTCAAATTTTGTTCATTTTGGATGATCTTGGCAAGTTTCTTAAATGCATGATATGCTTCATGTTTATGAGTAAGAAATAATGTCCATGTATATCTAGAATAATCATCTACAATCACAAAACCATAATAGTTTCCACCAAAACTTTTGATTTTTGAAGGTCCAAATAAATCCATATGTAAAAGTTGTAAAGGTCTAGTTGTTGAAACAATATTTTTCGCTTGAAAAGAAACCTTTACTTGTTTTCCCTTTTGACAAGCGTCACAAAATTTATTTTCAAATTTCAATTTTGGTAAGCCAATTACTAAATCTTTTAAAACAAGTTTATTTAAATGGTCTATATGAATGTGAGCAATTCTTCTATGCCATAGCCATGATTCATCCTCTTTAGTTATGAAGTATTGCACATCATTTGAAGCAAGACAATCAAGATTAATCATATAAATATTATCAACTCTTTGACCAACAAATTTTATTTCCTTGTTTAGCTTATTTTCAATTATGCAACCATTTGATTCAAAAACAATTTTATAGCCCTTATCACATAATTGACTAATGCTAAGCAAGTTTTGTTTAAGTCCTTCAACATATAAAACATCATTTATAGAAGTAGAAGAGTTTTTACCAACATTTCCGATTCCTAGTATTCTTCCTTTCGTGTTATCACCATATGTAACAAAACCTTTACTTCATGGAGTAAGTGAAATGAACTTACTTTTATCTCCCGTCATGTGTTTTGAACACCCACTATCCAAATACCAATGGGTGCTATTTGCTTTAAAGCATACCTATAAAACATGTCAAGTTAGAGAACTTGGTACCCATTTTATGTTGGGTCCTTGTAGGTTAGTTTGAGGTAATGTTCCTTTAGGAACCCATACTTTTCTCACAACCTTTGGTCCTAGTTTTCTAACATTACCATTAGATGCATTATGTCCTTTGAAGCCACAATAGTTGCATTTCATGAAAGGTGTAGATGATTTACTAGGTGGTACAAAGAAACTTTTGTAATGTTTTTCCTTTTTGTAAGCATGTGATCCTTGATTATATCCTAATCTGGTTTTATTAAACATGCAACGTTGTTTTCCAAGAAGTGCATCTAAATTATCCTTACCATTAGTGAATCTCTCTAAGGTTTTATTTAAGTCTAGGACCTTCTTTTCTAGATCAATGCATTTCTTAGCAAATTCACAAGATTTACTCTTAGAGCATGCTTGGACATTTTCTAACTCTTCTTTTAAACATTCATTTTCTTTGCAAACTTCCATGAGATGCATTTCTAGAGTATCACTTGTTTTTCTAGGCAATTTTATCCTATTAGAGACTTTTGTAAATTTATCATACAAATCTTCAAGGGCATCAAGTAATTCTTCCTTATCTAAGTCATGAAAGTTTACCTCATCTTCTTCATCTTGGTGATTGGCCATGAGACAAAGGTTTGCTTCTTCATTCTCTGATTCATCCAAGCTACTTATCTCATTTTCATCCTATGCGATATATGCTCTTCTCTTTCCTTTTCTATCTTTGGTTTTCTTCTTTAGATTTGGACAATCTATCTTGAAGTGTCCTTCCCTTCCGCATTCAAAGCAAGTAGGTGAAGTAGAATTTTCTTTAGGAATGAGTTTCTTTCCTTGAGATTTAAAGTTTCTTTGGAATCGTTTGCCCTTCATAAGTTTTCCAAAGCGTTTCACAAATAGGCTTAACTCTTCATCCTCGTCAAGATCACTCTTGGATTCATCTTCAACTATTGAGATGGCTTTGAGAGCTAGCCCTTTCTTCTTAGAGACTTTTTCTTCTTCCTCCGCTTGTTTTAAGTCTTTCAATTCTTGTTCTTATTCTTGTAGTTTCCCAAACAAAGTGGCAAGAGACATTTCATTTATGTTGAGAGATTGCTTAATGGCCGTAACAAGAGGTTGTCATTCCCTAGTAGGACTTTTTAGAACTTTATGGATAAGTTCCTTGTTAGTATAAGATTTACCAAGAGTAATAAGATGATTAATAATCAAAGTAAACCTCTTTTAAAGTTCTAAAATAGTTTCATTTGGATTCATTCTAAAGCTTTCGTATTGACTAGTTAAAGTGCTAATCTTAGAATCCTTAACATCACTAGTTCCTTCATGAGTTATTTGAAGGGTATCCCACATTTCCTTAGTAGAATTACATGTAATTATTCTAAAGAACTCATTAAGACCTAAGGCTGAAGTGATAATATTTTTTGTTTTATAATTATATTGTACTTTCTTCTCTTCCTCACTAGTCCACTCATCCATAGGTTTTTCAACTTGTTTATCATTAACAGTATGCATAGGTACAAAAGGACCATTTTCAATAGCATTCCATACTTTCAAGTCAATTGATTGCACAAATACTTTTATTCTTGCTTTCCATTAAGCATAGCCCTCACCATTAAAAGCGGGAGGTCGATTTGTAGCACCACCCTCGGGAAACATGTTATATGAGGTTGAGGCCATTTGTTCTCTTGAAGCCGTTAAGCTTGATCTACCAAGAGTCAAGCTCTGATACTACTTGTTAACCAAGTGGCCTTAATTACACAAGAGGGGGGGTGAATTGAGTATTAAAAATTTTACTTTGAATGCTTTTGAAATTGATTCTTTAGTTACTATGTTTATTGAAGATGATAAGCTTAATGGAAAGTGATAACAAATTATGCACAAGTCAAGATAATAAGTACTTAAAAGGTCTAAGTAATAATCAAATTAACCACAAAGCAATTTATGAGACTTTTAGAAAGATTAATAAAAGAGTGTTACTTAAAGTCAAGTTCAACAATGTTAATCAAAATAGTTTGCAACTTAGTATAACATGCACTTAGTCCAAGTTAATGAAACAATGAATCAAGCAAGTAACTTAAGTGCACAAATTAAATGAGTTTAGGGAAGAGAGAATTACAAACCGATATATACGATTTCCACTACGCCGGTGTACGTCTCACCTCTAAGCAACCCACTTAAAGGATTTCCACTATTGTAGATTAGAGATACAACTTTGAGCAATTGCGACTTCCTAGTGTCCCACACTCAAGAATCCAATCCTCACAAGTACAAGGGTGATAAGTGCTTTATAATATAATAAATTAGGTCTAAATTGCTTAGGATTTTAGTCATTATCCACTGTATTTCCTTTATTTATTGCAATTTTTGCTTTCTTTCCACTCTAGTCTACTTGGGTATGTTATTTTGCAGGAATTAAGGTAATAAAGGGTAAAAAACAAGAGAAAAACGACCATAAAATGATAAAAAAGCAAGAAGAACAAGCCCAAAGTGGAAAGAACTCTCTTTTTATGCTGAATTCCGACTCAGAATGCTGAAATCCGACTCAAAATGACCAAATCCGAGTGGAATGACTCAGCATGGACCAAATCCGAGTGGAATACTGCATTGCTGGAGGAAAATCTGAGTAAAATGTTCCCTGTCAAAGCCATTCCGAGTGATAAATGGCTGACTCGAGTGAAGGATCAATGCTGAAAAGTAACTAAGCTTTAATAAATGCTACCCAAAGGTATTTTCCGAGTGAAAAGATTGCTAATTGAAGTGAATCCGAGTGGGAATTTGCTGATTGAAGTAAATCCGAGTGAATTAATTCCGAGTAGAATAGGCCACTGAAATGAATAAATACTGATAAGGAGAATCCGAGTAGTTTCATTCGGAGAACAAGGCAGTTCTAAGTGGTGTCTTAATCGGACAAGGAAAAATCTGACCAGAAATGAATCACACTCGGGCAGACTCTCAAGTTTCACACTGAGCCCGAGTGAGAAGTCTCCAAGGAAAGGAATTCCGAGTGAGTTGGGTCAGAAAAATGCATTTCCGAGCAAAGCAAAGCTCGGACATAAGAAGAAATTCAATCAGTCAAAATTCCAACCCTTCAAGTACAAGTTCTTGAGTAAAAGAGAAGGCCATTCTGAGTGAATTGATTGACGACTGAAGGCCATTCTGAGTAAAAAACATGAAGGCCGACTAAAATATTTCAAAGCAAATCCGAGTGAATTCCAGAGCAAAGCTTTAACCGAGTGGTCCAAATTCAGATTACAGCCGAGTGAAAATGATTGAGAACCGATTGAATAAATTTTGATCCCGAGTGAGTCTTCAATCAGTGCCGAATGAACTTCATGAATTTAAGCCGAGTGAATGGATTCAATCAATTTCGAGTAAGTCACTTTGCCCGTCCAACTCTCAAACACCGAGTGAAACAAGACCTCTCGGTTGAGCGAACCTTTCTCCGCTTGAGCGAGACGGTTTCCTTCAACAAACACTCCTTTCAAAAACCGACCTACTCCACAAACCCCGTCCTCAAGCCACAACACCGTCTCCCTTTCTTCTTCTAATACATAACACCACCCAGTAACCCTCTCAAGACCACCCAGACTTTTCATCAATTCAACACCGTCCAGCCCACAACGTCCAGATCTCCATCTAACAACAACTCCTCTCCACGCTGTCCAGTTCACTCACCAACACCGTCCAGCAAACTTTCACTCGGATTTGTGGGAAAATAACATTTTTTCACTATGAATTTCATCATTCTGCACCAATCTTCACTAAAATCCAAGCACTGAATTATTGGAAATATTAAATATGCAAATTGGAAACAAGTTGGCACAACTGGAATTCACATGCACCGAAAGTTTCTCCCGCTTGCAAATTTTAACGTGTTTCCTTAGCTGGATTCATTCATCCATTCGCCTATAAAAGGGAGAGCAACCAGGAGCATAGGATGAATCATCACTTCCATCAATTACCATCAGATTTCTTTTCTTTTCTTCGTTACTTTCTCTCTTTTTCTCTTTAGTTCTATTCTTTTCCATTTTTTCTTTCTCTGTCCGTTTTTCTTCTCTTTCTTTTTATTTTCTTTTCTTTCTTTTATTTTGTAAGAGTGTGAGGGCTATAAAAGTGAGATTTTAAATTTGTAATTGGTGGAGAAATTATTGCAATAAGGAATTACAGTGGTAAATTATTTTGAGCTTTTGGAGAAACCCGTAAGTCTTTATTTTTACCATGTCTTGTATGTTTTATTTTTCCATTATTTACATGAATTTAAATTATTTCATGAGTAGCTAAATTAATTATCTTGGGATAAAAGGGGTATGATAATATTTTATTTTAATGTTATTTTGACTTGGAATTAAATAAATTTCTATTTTCCATTTAGTTCAATTATGCTTAATGCTTTTAGTAATTCCTAACAAGAACCTAAATGATAAAACTGTATACTTACGGGTATATTAGTAAGTTTAGGTAATAAATAGAATCGAGAGATTTATTTTTACCGGAAAGCTTTGAACTAAACCTAAGATTTTTGAAATACTTTTTGTGACCTCGGTAAAACCGTGAAAGTAATCAAAATTCTTTTGAGGAAATAAAAGGGATTTTCATAAAACGATAATGGGCCTTTCTGAGGATTAAGCAGCGCTTTCCATAGGTTAGGTACATTAATAAGATTCCGAGAGGAACATATTAATTATCTTTTGGAAAATTCGCCTTGGAAAACTTAATTCGATTCTTATTTATGAAAAGTTAAAATTCATTAAAAATAAAATAGAGTCTTAATCCCCCAAAATCCCAAGATACTCTCAACTCTGATTTTTTAGTGTCAAGTAAATTTTATTTTTATATTTATTCGTCTTCTGTGCAACTTTAATTTGTGCTTTATTTTATAAAAATCTTAAAAATTAATTGTGTGGATAATTAAATTTCAATATGCTGGTACTTTGAACACAGTCCCTGTGGAGAACGATAATCTTTTATATTACGCGACATAACCCGTGCGCTTGCGGGCCCTGTCAAAGGGCACCCCACCCAATCTCTCAATCTTATAATTACAAGGTTGAAACCCCAACCCAAAGATTCTAGTATGTTTGGTGTTGGAGTATACAAGGAAACTCTCTCAATCGAGTGGATATACAGGTTAAAGCTTTCACAAAGTAATAACTCTCAAAGAGAGGATATGCAAATTAAGTACACAATATAATTTCCCCACAAATTAACTCTCAAAAATAACTTCAAGAAATATGCCAATCAAGAATAAAGAGAGCAAGAAGAAGAGCAAGAGAATAGAGGGGGAAGAAAGCAAATGGTAATGCTTCAAATGCTTGGTGCAAGTTTTGCCTTTGTCGCAACCTGGATCGCGACGGCGCGGCGAGAAAGAGAGAAAAGAAGGGGTTGAATGAAACAGGGAGTCGCCACCAACGTTTTTATCCATAGGAAAAACATTGGGAAAAAACTAAGTTCAGTAAAGCACTGGTTAAAAAAATTGAAATCCAAGTTCGGGAGTCGGTTACGAGTAGGGAAGGTATTAGCACCCTACATCGCCTGTCAAAGACAGTACCAAGATTGAAAGCACAATATAAATAGCCTTAAATAAAACATGGTTTCTTCCCTTTTACTTGTATTTTGAAAATGATAGAATGGAGTAGAGAACTGTACAGACATAGAATGTTGAAGCGAGGTCAATGGGACGTTTCATCCGAACTAAGCTCGACTTCGATATGAGACAGAGAGGGTGAGAGAATGCCAATAAGACATCACGTCTAAATTAAAGATCCTCTGGTAAAAAGGATAGGGATAGGAAAGAGATAAGCGGCACGTCTTGTCCTAAGTATCCCTTCCCTATGAATTGTAGCAAGGTTTGAACAAAAACTAGGGGGAAATCAACAAGACGTCACGTCTAAATTGATTTTCACGGAAACGACAAAAAGTAACATCACGAAAGAAACACAAAAAGCAAGGAAGTAAATCAGTAAAAGGAAATAATAAAGATGGGCCCGACAGGAGTTAAAGTCCTGCTCCTACGTATTCTTGAATTATCAAGAAATCAGGGTTACGTAGTTCTGAGAAAAAAAACTTTTTTTGACTCGGAACATGATGATGGAAGTTATTGAAGTGGGGAACTCATACAAGACGAAGTTTGTTAGCCAAGGCCTCGATACTCAAGAGGGGGGGTGAATTGAGTATTTCAAATTTTCGCGCAGAATCCCTTTCAAAACGATTAGTAGTACACAAATGATGCAATATAAAAGATGTAATAATTATGAAGCACATTTCATACTAAAACATTTTGAGTTGAATGGACTATGTTCAAGAATTGATTTTGATAAGTAAAGCAAGTTATTAGTCTAGGCAATTCTTGAAACACTTGTCATGCAATAATTAATTCCAATATAAGTGTAATTTCAATAACTCAAATTAATTAAGCATGATAGTTTACTAATTTGTTAACATCAATATTCTTCTTCCTCAATAATCAAATCCAACAATGTTTAAGACATTTGATTCATGGATTTAATTTAATCTAACTTCAACAATGTTAACCAATATAGTTTGCAACTTATAGCATGCACTTAGTCCAATTTAATTACGAATGATATAATGAATCAAGTGAGCAATTTAAGTGCACAAATTAAATGAGTTTAGGGAAGAGAGAATTTGCAAACCGATATAACGAGTTCCACCACCCCGGTGTACGTCTCGCCTTCAAGCAACCCACTTGAAGGATTTCCACTATTGGAGATTAGAGATACAACTTTGAGCAATCACGGCTTCCTAGTGTCCCACACTCAAGAACCCAATCCTCACAAGTACAAGGGCACCCCACCCAATCTCTCAATCTCACAATTACAAGGTTGAACCCTCAACCCAAACCTCTAAGGAATTTTGGTGTTTTAGTGATTACAATGATAACTCTCTCACTAGAGTAGATTTACAATTTGAAGCTTCTCAAAAATAATAACTCTCAAAGAGAGGATATACAAATTTAGCTCACTCAAAATATTTTCTCTCTAACTCTTAAGTAAACTATCAAGAGGAATATGCCAAATAATTAACCAAAGAGAGAATTGCAATATTAAGAGAAGGAGGAGGAGAAAACCAATGGAAATGCTTCACTGGTTTGGGACAGTTTGAAGTGTGCAGCTCTCCTTCCTATTTATAGCCTTCAATGAGCATAATATTTGCATTAAAAAAATCTTCAGCTTGTTCCCATTTGCATTTTTAATTCCAACGTGAGATGGTGCAACATGAAGTGTCCAATTGATTTAATTTCTTTGAAGTAGTGCACCATGAATTATGGGACTTGTGTCTACGTAGTGCGATTTGTGCTTTCCATATGCGATTCCAGGTTATCCAGCGTTCAGCTTCAATTTCAAATAGAATGAATCTATTCATTCTCTAAATGAATCAATTCATTTAGTGTTATCTGTGCCTTGATCAGCGTGTGAATCGATTCAGCCTTGGTGGGAATTGATTCAAGCTACTTAAAATGCAATCCTGGACATAATTAATCGAATGAATCGATTCAACTAATATAGGAATCGATTCAAGCTTCAATTTTAAGCTTCCTGGGCCCTTTGAGAACACATGAATCGATTCAATGTGGTGTGAATCGATTCAATCAACTTAAAAATGCATCCTGACCATATTTCCTTCGCATGAATCGATTCAAGTGGCTATGCATGGCTGTGTGAATCGATTCAACTACCTGTTCCTTCTTTTATTTGCATTTATTTCATCCTTTTGACATGTACTTGCTTATGGCTTTGTTCTTTTGAACCTTAGGCACATTTGTTGATCATTTTCACCTAATTTGAGCTTCTTTAAATGCCTTTAAACATTTCTTTGGAATTCATCAATCAAACATAATTAATTTGTCCATAAATATATATGTTTGATCTTGATCCTTCATTTGTTGTGTCATTATCAAAACCTACATCAACATAAAAATACATTCTCCCCGTTTTTGATGATGACAACAAATGCTTGTCTCTTGGGGTGTTAGTATCACAATAATTCAAATATATTTCAAGAAGGACTTGCCCTATCATATACAATTTGATACCAATTATTGATGAAATCATAGGCATAAGTTAAGAAGAGAATATTAAGGATAAAAGGTCTCTCCCCCTTAATATATATTCTTTCCTCTTTAATCATTTCCCCCTTAATCATACAATAGATACCAATCATACAATAGATACCACAAAATAGTTCATCTAATTTTTAGAGCATAGTGGTAGTGTATATCTTCTCCCCCTTTCTTATATATTTCTCTCTTTATATCTCTCCCTCTTTGTAAAAGACTTTATTCCATTTAGGGTGTATATATATCTTCCTATAATCTTCTCCCCCTTTGGCATCATCAAAAACTTTCCTTATGATAAAACATTAGTCATAGTAATTCTCCTCTTTTTGGCATAAATAACATTTTACTAATCCTTTCACTAATCTCTCCCCCTTTGGCATCATCAAAAAGATCATCATCTTAATTATATTCTATGCCATCAATAAACTCATCTATTTGAATAAGAGAGATTTAGAGCAAATATTTCATGAAAAGGATTTCAAATCAAAGTTCATATCATGATCAAGGATATATACCAATTTGATGCATTTAGAGTCAATAATCACTCACATAATTCATTCATCAAGTAAGCATATAATTGATTACTAACTCATTTTCAAACATGTAATTGATATTACTTTCATGTATGGTAAGCGTCACATGATTCTTTCCAAATAAGCATACATATCATTTCAAATAAGCACATAATCTTCTCCTTTTTGGCATTATCAAACACAAGGATATTCTTCCAAGTAAGCATATAGGTGAATAAAATTGTAAGCATAAGTTCCATAATCATAATCATAGAGAGGTAAAATAATGGATATTCATTCTTGTGTGTGCTCCCCCTTACTATTGTAATTGATGTCACTTTATAAAAACATATACCACTTATTAACATGTGAAATCAACTAGATGAAGTTTGATACCAATTATTGAACATATGTCATGCATTTAATAGATACTAATTGTTGAAGGAAATACCAATTTGTTAGAAGATCATAATGTATCATGCAAGATAATATCTCCTCCTTAGTCATTTAATAGATACTAAGATGTCATGATATATTCTCCCCTTTTCACATATATTGATACCAATTGTTATGAACCCAATTACACAAATTTGATCAAGTCTAATACCAAATGTTATTAACATATGTAATTGAATACCAATTGTAATTGAATACCAATTGTTAAGCTAATTGATGTAATTCTTAAGCATATGATTAACTTCTTTCAATAGATGCCACTTATTCAACCAATAGAAATAACAATATGAATAGATATCACTCAAAAGTTAGATACCAATTGTATATAAAATTTATTGGTCAATCATCAATCAAAGTGGTAATCATAGAAGAATTTTCAACAATATGCACTCAAATGTAGGTATCATAGCAACGGTAGAATGATTAATACAACTTGTTGGCTTACTCATGCATTTGTATTGTAACACATGCCAATATATCTATATGACCCTTTTATGTCAAACATTCTTTTCTTGATCAACACTATTTATTTCTTATTCATTGTTCATGCCATTTGTTGCTAGTATCTAGTCATGATATCACTTGAAGATTTGCCAATTTAAGCTCTTGATATCAATTATAAACATTTAAGCATATTATCACAAGATTGTTGACATTCAAGCATACATCATAATGTTGTTCAAAAATTCTTTTCAATCTCAATGATGTATGTATTCAAATTTCTTTTCACATTCAAGATCATGCATCATTAAACATATATGTCACTCAAGATAGATGCCAATTTGCTCAAGCATGGTGTACCAAGGAAGGTCATTATAATGCATCTTAATGTACCATGTATTATCACATATCATGCATTGTCATTTAACATATTTCTAGTTATGAAATTAAAGTCTAGGCATAGAGCATACATACTTTCTCCTTAGGCATTATCAAAACCAACATATAATTGCATTGAAAATATTTTGCCTAAGCTTGTCAACTTTGTAAAGCATAACATAGTTCTAACTCAAAGCAACTTTAAGGTTTGTCATAATCAACTTGTCATAACATTTTCTTGATATGAAGTTCAATGCCACTTGTTATGAAAAGATACTTGCTTGTTAGGAAAAATAATATATCACTTGTATACAACATATGTATTTATCATCAAAGCATAGTGACAAGTATATAATCAAGAATATGTCCTCATGATCTCTTCCTCTTACTAATTCAATTGATACCATTGTTAAAGGAAGATGTTTGTTGTTTAGATACCACTAGCTAACCAACATATTTCTTGTTCAATAAATGATACATCATCAAGAATTCATATTTATTCATGCATCATTAAGCATTTATACGTTATCAAGGATACATACATCATATATCATCAAGAGTTTATGCATCATTTAAGATTTTGAATTTAAGCATCAAGATTTAACATTTCTATGTTTCAATCTAACACACATGGATGCAAACAACTTTAATCATATCTCTTGTTTTTCATAGAATCAAACATATTATCCAAGTAATCATTCATCAAACTTTATACCAATCATTTAAATCAAAGTTTGATTTTCACACATCTAAATTCATTATGAACAAATATGGAATTTGGCTTTACAAAAATTATTTAGACACTTCAAAAAAAATTTATCAATCAAGTCCATAGATGTTTTAACATAATCAAGCATACAAACACATAGCAAACATGATAATTGATCAACTAGAGTAAGGATCCGATCGTACCTTGTAGATGTGTGAAGCCTACGTCCTTATCCTTTTCATCCCTTGTTCTTTGAGTGAAGATTATGATTCTTGATTCCTTGGTAATTCGTCAATGAGAAATTGCCGATTGAAAGTGTTCCTACAAGTTGTCAAGTTTTATGGTACCCTTTAAAAGTTGGGTCCTTTCTTGTTAGTTTAGGATTTCAAATTTGCTTTTGGAATCCATACCTTTCTTGTACACTTTTGACGGGATTTCTTTATAAAGCAATTAGAAGATATATGACCATAATTTCCACAATAAAAGCAAGTTGCATCCAAAGAATAATTCATAGTAGATTTATAATGGTTCCTATTATGTTCTATGTGCTTCCTTTTAAAACAATTAATCATAGAGTTTCCTTTTCTTTCATGGTTTGTGCATCTTAGAGAGGATTTGAATTTTTCTTTGTAGGAAGCAAGAGGATTCTTGTAATGAACTATTTTTCTTCTATCAAGTGTATGCTTTTGATCTTCAAGAGGTGCACTTAGATTCTTTTGACTACTTGTAAGCTTACTAAGTGCTTCTTTTAGTTCTTTATTCTCTTTTTCAAGAAGCATACATTTATCAATAAGCACACAATCATTATTATCATTACAAGTTCTAAGAGATACATTTGAAGCTACTAATTCATCATTTTGAACTCTAAGATATTCTTTTTCTATGTGAACATCATGCAATTCTTTTTCAAGAGTCAAAATGGTTTGTTTAGAGCATGCATATTTCTTTGATAACAAGACAAATTTTTCATGCAATTCTTCAAATGCTTCTAATAATTCATCCTTATCAATTTCATCATCATTATCATCACTAAAAGCATTTAAAGAGCATACCTCATCATCTTGAGAGTGCTTTGTCATTAGGCATGCAATTTCTTCTTCCTTCTCGTTGGTCTCTTTTTCAACGCTTCTTTCGAATTCTTCATCTTGACTAGAAAGAGTACTAATTCTTGCATCTTTATCATCATTAGTATTTCCATAAATTATTTCAAGAGTTTCCCACATTTCTTTAGCATTGTTACAAGTAATAACTCTAGAAACATCATTAGGTTCTAATGCTAATGTGATAAGAATTTTAGCTCTAAGATTAAATTGTACCTTTCTTTCTTCTTCCTTAGTCCATAAGTTCATGGGCTTCATGCATTCTATATTATCAATAATGTATTTTAGAATGAAAGGACCAAATTGAATAGCATTCCATACCTTGAGGTCATAGGCTTGGATAAAGATTTTCAACCTTTCTTTCCAAATAACAAAGTCTTTACCATTGAAGATTGGTGGTCTATTTATTATTTTACCTTGTGGAAATGCATCATAAGAAGTAGAGGCCATCTTGATCTCTTGAAGCGGTTAAGCTTGATCTTCCAAGAGTCAAGCTCTGATACCAATTGTTAGCCAAGGCCTCGATACTCAAGAGGGGGGGTGAATTGAGTATTTCAAATTTTCGCGCGGAATCCCTTTCAAAACGATTAGTAGTACACAAATGATGCAATATAAAAGATGTAATAATTATGAAGCACATTTCATACTAAAACATTTTGAGTTGAATGGACTATGTTCAAGAATTGATTTGGATAAGTAAAGCAAGTTATTAGTCTAGGCAATTCTTGAAACACTTGTCATGCAATAATTAATTCCAATATAAGTGTAATTTCAATAACTCAAATTAATTAAGCATGATAGTTTACTAATTTGTTAACATCAATATTCTTCTTCCTCAATAATCAAATCCAACAATGTTTAAGACATTTGATTCATGGATTTAATTTAATCTAACTTCAACAATGTTAACCAATATAGTTTGCAACTTATAGCATGCACTTAGTCCAATTTAATTACGAATGATATAATGAATCAAGTGAGCAATTTAAGTGCACAAATTAAATGAGTTTAGGGAAGAGAGAATTTGCAAACCGATATAACGAGTTCCACCACCCCGGTGTACGTCTCGCCTTCAAGCAACCCACTTGAAGGATTTCCACTATTGGAGATTAGAGATACAACTTTGAGCAATCGCGGCTTCCTAGTGTCCCACACTCAAGAACCCAATCCTCACAAGTACAAGGGCACCCCACCCAATCTCTCAATCTCACAATTACAAGGTTGAACCCTCAACCCAAACCTCTAAGGAATTTTGGTGTTTTAGTGATTACAATGATAACTCTCTCACTAGAGTAGATTTACAATTTGAAGCTTCTCAAAAATAATAACTCTCAAAGAGAGGATATACAAATTTAGCTCACTCAAAATATTTTCTCTCTAACTCTTAAGTAAACTATCAAGAGGAATATGCCAAATAATTAACCAAAGAGAGAATTGCAATATTAAGAGAAGGAGGAGGAGAAAACCAATGGAAATGCTTCACTGGTTTGGGACAGTTTGAAGTGTGCAGCTCTCCTTCCTATTTATAGCCTTCAATGAGCATAATATTTGCATTTAAAAAATCTTCAGCTTGTTCCCATTTGCATTTTTAATTCCAACGTGAGATGGTGCAACATGAAGTGTCCAATTGATTTAATTTCTTTGAAGTAGTGCACCATGAATTATGGGACTTGTGTCTACGTAGTGCGATTTGTGCTTTCCATATGCGATTCCAGGTTGTCCAGCGTTCAGCTTCAATTTCAAATAGAATGAATCTATTCATTCTCTAAATGAATCAATTCATTTAGTGTTATCTGTGCCTTGATCAGCGTGTGAATCGATTCAGCCTTGGTGGGAATTGATTCAAGCTACTTAAAATGCAATCCTGGACATAATTAATCGAATGAATCGATTCAACTAATATAGGAATCGATTCAAGCTTCAATTTTAAGCTTCCTGGGCCCTTTGAGAACACATGAATCGATTCAATGTGGTGTGAATCGATTCAATCAACTTAAAAATGCATCCTGACCATATTTCCTTCGCATGAATCGATTCAAGTGGCTATGCATGGCTGTGTGAATCGATTCAACTACCTGTTCCTTCTTTTATTTGCATTTATTTTATCCTTTTGACATGTACTTGCTTATGGCTTTGTTCTTTTGAACCTTAGGCACATTTGTTGATCATTTTCACCTAATTTGAGCTTCTTTAAATGCCTTTAAACATTTCTTTGGAATTCATCAATCAAACATAATTAATTTGTCCATAAATATATATGTTTGATCTTGATCCTTCATTTGTTGTGTCATTATCAAAACCTACATCAACATAAAAATACAAAGTTCTTCGCACGTGTTCGGATCCTAAGGAGATTGTGTAGACGGGGGTATTCCCGTACGACACTGTTAAAAAAAAAGGAAATTTTTAGGCTAGAAAATAAAACATACGCAAAACTTATTACTTATTTTTTATTATTATTATTTTATTATTATTATTATTATTTTATTAATAAAAGCATACTATATTAAAAATAACCTGGAAATGACAAAAACTTGGAAGTGAAAAGAAACTTGCTGGAAGAAGAAATGAAACTACATAATAACAACTACAAAGAAAAGTAAAGAAAAGAAAAGAACATAATAATCTGGAAAAGAAACTAACCCGAAAATTAAAAAAAACTTGGAAATGAAAAGAAACTTGCCGGAAATGAAAAAAACTTGCTGGAAGAAGAAATGCAATAAAGAAGAAGAAGAGGAGAAACGAATGGCTTCCCAAGACTTGATTGCCTTCAATGAAGAATGGTCCCCTGAATGAATGCTCATGGTGCCTATTTATAGGAATGCAAAAGCAGCCAATGTAATAATTAATTGTAATGGAGGTTGCACTCTTCAATTAACAAGTCCATGGTGCTCCATTATCAACTTAAGTGCTCCATTATGATGCTTTAGTGCTCCATTATGATCTTTAGTGCCTTGCCCACCATTCAGAAGCTTGAAAACGTGTTTCCGGGCCAATAATTCACGTGTGAATCGATTCAAGTGGGTTATGAATCGATTCAAACCACTTGAAATTGAATTTTTGGGGCTGTTTCACGCATGAATCGATTCATGCATGTGTTGAATCGATTCATGATGCTGTTTGGTGCTTTTTCATTCTCCTTTTTACGTATCACAAACTTGCTCGCGCATTTGAGGGCTGATGCGTGCCAAATTTGAAAAAGAGTCCAACATGAAAGTTGTAGATCTTTCTCTTAGCTTTAATTTGATATATGGCACAAAAATGTTCATCAAGAAACGAGGGAGATATGGCCCATCTATGAAAACTGCTCCAGAGTGTGACGGAAATACATTTGCAAGCAAAATAAATTCACTGGGCAAAATGGGTGGAGAATTAGCTTTTATGGCCTTCATAAAGTTTGTAGATCTCTTTGATGTGGAGCCATAGATAAAAGAATGGGGTCATTTCAGTATCATATGAGGGAGATATGAATTTTTTCTTAAAGATGTGCAGAGCAGTCATGAAACTGGAGCAAGTCTAGGAAGATTATTAAAACTGTATCAATTGGTAAGGATTCAGCCTTCAAGGTCTTCACAAAAGTCGTAGACAATTTTGTTACAAAAATTTAGAGACTGGGTTTGCGCAAATAAAAGATTGTATGAAGGAGTTATGAATTTTCAAATGAACCATGCGCATAAAAGAGTGCTTAAAGGATGGAACTGTACCAATTGGCCGGACAAAAAGAGGTGTTCACAGATGCCCCTCTTTACTTCTTTTTCACAAGAGAAACATGAAGCTTCCCGTGTTTTTGAAGTGAAAATGAAGTAAAGATATGAACACCGATATAGGGGCCAAGTGGGACCTCTTGATCCCTTAAGACGAGCATTTTCCACATCAGTCCTTTTTCTGCTTCTTCTTTTTTTTTTCTGTGTTCTAAATTGAATGGGAAAAAAAACTGTCTTTCAATTAACAGGAGGTGAGAAAAAAAATTGGGGTTGACCCCCAGTAGACTGGAAGGTAGAGGTTGCCTTGTTAGGCGAATGGGAAGGCGACTAGAGAGTAAAAGGTGTCTGAATAGGTGAATGGAAAGTAAAAGGGTGCCTGAATAGGCGAGTGGAAAGTAAAAGGTGCCTGAATAGGCGAATGGGGAGTAAAGGGTGCCTGAATAGGTGAGTAAAGGGTGCCTTGGCTGGAAAATAAATGATGCCTTGATAGGCGGCTGGAAAATAAATGATGCTTTGATAGGCGGTTGGAAAAATAAAGGATGCCTTGATAGGCGGCTGGAAAAATAAAGGATGCCTTGATAGGCAGCTGGAAGATAAAGGATGCCTTGATAGGTGGCTGGAAAATAAATGATGCCATGATAGGCGGCTGAAAGATAAAGGATGCCTTGATAGGCGGCTGGAAGATAAAGGATGCCTTGATAGGCGGCTGGAAAATAAAGGATGCCTTGATAGGTGGCTGGAAGATAAAGGATGCCTTGATAGGCGGCTGGAAGATAAAGGATACCTTGATAGGCGGCTGGAAAATAATGGATGCCTTGATAGGCGGCTGAAAAGTAAAGGATGCCTTGATAGGCGGCCGGAAGATAAAGGATGCCTTGATAGGCGGCTGGAAAAAAAAATGATGTCTTGATAGGCGGTTGGAAGATAAAGCCTTGATAGGCGGCTGGAAGATAAAGGATGCCTTGATAGGTGGCTGGAAGATAAAGGATGCCTTGATAGGCGGCTGGAAGATAAAGAATGCCTTGATAGGCGGCTGGAAGATAAAGGATGCCTTGATAGGCGGCTGGAAAATAAAGGATGCCTTGATAGGCGGCTGGAAAATAAAGGATGCCTTGATAGGTGGCTGGAAAATAAAAGATGCCTTGATAGGCGGCTGGAAAATAAAGGATGCCTTGATAGGCGGATGGAAAATAAAGGATGCCTTGATACGCGGCTGGAAGATAAAGGATGCCTTGATAGGCGGCTGGAAAATAAAGGATGCCTTGATAGGTGGCTGGAACATAAAGGATGCCTTGATAGGCGGTTGGAAAATAAAGGATGCCTTGATAGGCGGCTAGAAAATAAAGGATGCCTTGATAGGGGGCTGGAAAATAAAGGATACCTTGATAGGCAGCTGGAAAATAAAGGATGCCTTGATAGGCGGCTGGAAAATAAAGGATGCCTTGATAGGCGGCTGGAAAATAAAGGATGCCTTGATAGGCGGCTGGAAGATAAAGGATGCCTTGATAGGCGGCTGGAAAATAAAGGATGCCTTGATAGGCCGCTGGAAAGTAAAGGATGCCTTGATAGGCGGCTGGAAGCTAAAGTGTGGGGTTGACCCTCGGTCGACAGCAAATACAGAGATTGGGGGACCTAACAGGACGTCTCGTCCGAATTAACTCACTGTTGGTAGGAAATGTAAAGGTTGGGGGAGCTAACGGGACGTCTCGTCCGAATTAACTCACTGGACCTAAAGGCTCGGGGTGATGCCCTAGTTTGACATGATCAGAAGAATTCTTAGAGATTGGCTAGGACAAAAGAAATTTGGGGAGATGCCCCAGTTTGACATGATCAGAAGGAGGCTTGGGGATTGGCCAGAACAAAAGAAATCAGGGGAGATGCCCCAGTTTCACATGATTAAAAGAATTGTTCTTCGACTGAAAGAGAATGATCCTGGGGTGATGCCCCAGTTTGACATAATTTGAAGGAACCTTGGGGAACTGCCTCTTGACTGGAATAGAAGAAATCTGGGGAGATGCCCCAGTTTGAGATGGTTTGAAGAAAGTGTAGTTCTATTGGGGAAGAATTTAGGTGATTCGAGATACTGCTCTTTGATTGAGAATGTAAAGTTTGGGATTCATTGGGGAAGAGATCTTGAAGAGCGCCAACTTTGGCGATTGATTTCAGTGGGGATGAGAATTTGAGAGGTGCTGATTTTGGAGTTGAGTGGGAGACTTTGAAGATTGCCAACTTTGGTGAAAGAGGCTTAGAACGGTGCCTGCTTTGGAGATTGAAGAGGAGACTTTGAGAAGCTCCAACTTTGGCGATCTAAGGATGGAGTTCCGAGAAGTGCCAACTTTGGCGAGGAAGGTTCCACTAGGGGGATGAGAATTTGAGAGATGCTGACTTTGGAGTTGAGCGAGAGACTTTAAAGATGCCTGCTTAGGCGATGGAAGAAGAAAACACTAAAAGGTGCCAACTTTGGCGATTCGAGGAGGGGACTTGAAGGACTTGATTGAGGTGTTAATGCCTGGCATGACTGTCTGTGAGATAACCTGCAAAAAAAAATGGTAAGTAGTGCAAAGATAAGTTCAAAAACTGGGTAGGTCCTGTGAAACCGCGACCCTTAGGATAACTCATGGACAGGGGAGAATGCAAGAGGCGATCATAGCTTTAAAGCGCATGCCTGGCTGAGTCTTCATAATGATTGTCTAAGATGAGGTCGAGTAGTGGGAGCGTCTCGTTCCTCACGACATTAAATGTTCACCATTCTTTCATTTTATTTTTATAAAAACAGAATGTTTTATCAGATCAATGCAATTCATAACACGTATCGAAAAAGGATGAGCTTTATTCATGTATGTCAAACAATATACAGAGAATGGACAATAGGGAAAATAGATGGGATGAAATGAAGTTACATAGGACAGGTCAAGGTCATGAAAGTTCAAGGATCCTCCAGTGAATTCCTAAGACTAGTGAGAACCTTAATCCTGCGTCACGACCTCAAGTACATCATTCAACTCTGCCTTTGAGAGGGTAGTTCGACCATGGTCCACATGCCCCCAGTTTACGCGTTTTGCATTGGAAATTTTACTTACTCTACCGAAATCTTGAACCTAATTTTACCTGAGCCGCCTTTTCAGGTTTTTGACTCACTGGGTTGCTCTAACTTTTGCCTAGGCTGCCCTTTCAGGTTTTCAACCTAGCGAGCTTTTTTCTTGTGTTTTTCTCTTCTTTTTATTTTTGGCTGCATCCTTTACAGTAAAGGGTTGAAACTGATCACACTCCAGCTGAGTCTGCCTAACCTTTTCCAAATTTAGTTTGGATCCTTTGGGGAACTGATGTCATCTCAAATAGGAGACTCTACTCCTATGCCATGTACCCAAGGAAATATTGGTGAGTCTTTTGGCATCAATGAGAGAATTACGCTGAGTCATCATTTTGGCCCTTTTTTTTCTTTTTTCTTTTCTTTTTTTTTTTGATTTCATTTTTTGGATTTTTCATTTTTTTTCATTTTTTGTTTGCCACCCTTTTTTTGTTTTTTATGCCCTTCATGATGCAATAACTCAATCTGATAGACTATTTCCTTAGTTACATGAGCATGAGGAATAGCGTACCTTTTGAGGTGTTGATGATGATAAGAATACAAGTTCTTGGTCTAGTGACATTTATTCCCCCAATACAGAAAATGACAGCTTGCCTGATGATCTGGACGTAACCAGCTTTCCCTGCTTGGTATGTGCATTGGACTTCGAGCTTGGCTCTATTTTTTTATTTTTTCATTTTTTTTGTATTATTTCTTTTTCTTTTTTTCTTTTTTTTTTGGCAAAGTCTTCCTCAGTTGTGTCTACATTTATAGACATAAGCGATTTCCCCCCTATTTTGCTGGCAACTGTTGAGGTTTCCTTAAATAACTGGCCTACCACTTGTCCAATTCGGGACTTGCCCATATTGTTATTCCATGCCTTCTGATAGGTTGCCCCCGTGATTCCTTCAATTGTTCTTGACTTAGGGGTATACCCATCTTGATCCTCTTGTTCTAACAATCTTGTAAACTTGGATAGTGGCTCGTAGGTTTCCCTACCTCCTTCGTCGGCATAGTCGACTGAGTGATCGAAATCGTGAAGCAGGATTGTGATTTCACTAGTCTCAAGAAGATCATTTTTGGATCTGTAATTTAGTGTGTTATGGCAAAATAAAGAAGAGAAAGGAAAAGCAAGTTAAAGAGAATGAGTTAAAAGCAAGGATAAAGGGATGAGAATTTTTTGAATTTCGATACATATTTATTGATTGACTAGTAAAACAAGTTTTTTTTTCGCCCTTATTACATGAAAAGTCCCAGAGCCTTAGGCATAGCAGAGGGATAATCAAGACATTAAGGTAATGACAAATTTTTAGTGAATCATTTAAGAATCGTAGGGAGTTCGACAGCCTCCCAATCACTGAACTCTTAGCCCGGCGAGCAAGCGGCCACCGAATTAGCATTATCATCAAAACCATCTTCAATATCGGCCACCACGGCATTAACTTCCGAACTTCCATGATTGGGCAGGGGATTTATGGTCACATTAGGAGTCCTTTCCCGGAAAATTGATCCATTCGGCCTTGATCAAATCTCTCACTTTATATTTCAAATCTATGCAATTTTCTGTGGAGTGCCCTTTCGTGGCCTAGGTCGGGTTTTGTTGGAAGTCTTTTCTAGGCCCTATGGCTTGTCTAAAAGTGACTCTCTACACCGGGTGGTTTTCGCTAGACATCTAGAAGGTCACCAGAGCCAAGATCCTAATCATGACAGGGATGCAAACAGTGAGGAATTCACTAGGTGCGTATATCATGAGAGGTCGAACTCTGGTCGAGGTTCTCACGAACACCGGATAGGAAGTACATCCCATACGATTCCGTTACCAACCTCTCCTAACTTAAGCTTCATTTGGGGCCCGGGTATAGGGCGCCACTCATAGGTGTGTGCAAGTAATGTGAGTGTAGTGTGTGGAAGGACATTCAATACCTTTTACCTTACCCCATCCTGCACAAGGAATAAACACAGAACAAATATACAAAGTCGTCTACCCTAGGGTTCAATGATTGTAGAAAAGTAACATGGTCTCCTACCCTAGGGTTCAATAAACATGCAAAACATAGACAACGAAACAAATAACAAGATACGATTAAAACAAGAACAAACATTCACAACAATCGACAGAAAATAAGACAAGGGGAAGAAATCCGAGATAACAAAGGCTATATAAAAAGAACATGCGCTTTCAATCAAACTGGCCTGACCCTCTTAAGTGTCCCCAGTGGAGTCGCCATCTGTCGCAACCTGGATCGCGACGGCGCGGCGAGAAAGAGAGAAAAGAAGGGGTTGAATGAAACAGGGAGTCGCCACCAACGTTTTTATCCATAGGAAAAACATTGGGAAAAAACTAAGTTCAGTAAAGCACTGGTTAAAAAAATTGAAATCCAAGTTCGGGAGTCGGTTACGAGTAGGGAAGGTATTAGCACCCTACATCGCCTGTCAAAGACAGTACCAAGATTGAAAGCACAATATAAATAGCCTTAAATAAAACATGGTTTCTTCCCTTTTACTTGTATTTTGAAAATGATAGAATGGAGTAGAGAACTGTACAGACATAGAATGTTGAAGCGAGGTCAATGGGATGTTTCATCCGAACTATGCTCGACTTCGATATGAGACAGAGAGGGTGAGAGAATGCCAATAAGACATCACGTCTAAATTAAACATCCTCGGGTAAAAAGGATAGGGATAGGAAAGAGATAAGCGGGACGTCTTGTCCTAAGTATCCCTTCCCTATGAATTGTAGCAAGGTTTGAACAAAAACTAGGGGGAAATCAACAAGACGTCACGTCTAAATTGATTTTCACGGAAACGACAAAAAGTAACATCACAAAAGAAACACAAAAAGCAAGGAAATAAATCAGTAAAAGGAAATAATAAAGATGGGCCCGACAGGAGTTAAAGTCCCGCTCCTACGTATTCTTGAATTATTAAGAAATCAGGGTTACGTAGTTCTGAGAAAAAAACTTTTTTTGACTCGGAACATGATGATGGAAGTTATTGAAGTGGGGAACTCATACAAGACGAAGTTCTTTGCACATGTACGGATCCTAAGGAGATTGTGTAGACGGGGGTATTCCCGTACGACACTGTTAAAAAAAAAGGAAATTTTTAGGCTAGAAAATAAAACATACGCAAAACTTATTACTTATTTTTTATTATTATTATTTTATTATTATTATTATTTTATTAATAAAAGCATACTATATTAAAAATAACTTGGAAATGAAAAAAACTTGGAAGTGAAAAGAAACTTGCTGGAAGAAGAAATGAAACTACATAATAACAACTACAAAGAAAAGTAAAGAAAAGAAAAGAACATAATAATCTGGAAAAGAAACTAACCCGAAAATGAAAAAAAAACTTGGAAATGAAAAGAAACTTGCCGGAAATGAAAAAAACTTGCTGGAAGAAGAAATGCAATAAAGAAGAAGAAGAGGAGAAACGAATGGCTTCCCAAGACTTGATTGCCTTCAATGAAGAATGGTCCCCTGAATGAATGCTCATGGTGCCTATTTATAGGAATGCAAAAGCAGCCAATGCAATAATTAATTGTAATGGAGGTTGCACTCTTCAATTAACAAGTCCATGGTGCTCCATTATCAACTTAAGTGCTCCATTATGATGCTTTAGTGCTCCATTATGATCTTTAGTGCCTTGCCCACCATTCAGAAGCTTGAAAACGTGTTTCTGGGCCAATAATTCACGTGTGAATCGATTCAAGTGGGTTATGAATCGATTCAAACCACTTGAAATTAAATTTTTGGGGCTGTTTCACGCATGAATCGATTCATGCATGTGTTGAATCGATTCATGATGCTGTTTGGTGCTTTTTCATTCTCCTTTTTACGCAACATAAACTTGCTCGCGCATTTGAGGGCTGATGCGTGCCAAATTTGAAAAAGAGTCCAACATGAGAGTTGTAGATCTTTCTCTTAGCTTTAATTTGATATATGGCACAAAAATGTTCATCAAGAAACGAGGGAGATATGGCCCATCTATGAAAACTGCTCCAGAGTGTGAGGGAAATACATTTGCAAGCAAAATAAATTCACTGGGCAAAATGGGTGGAGAATTAGCTTTTATGGCCTTCATAAAGTTTGTAGATCTCTTTGATGTGGAGCCATAGATAAAAGAATAGGGTCATTTCAGTATCATATGAGGGAGATATGAATTTTTTCTTAAAGAGGTGCAGAGTAGTCATGAAACTGGAGCAAGTCTAGGAAGATTATTAAAACTGTATCAATTGGTAAGGATTCAGCCTTCAAGGTCTTCACAAAAGTTGTAGACAATTTTGTTACGAAAATTTAGAGACCGGGTTTGCGCAAATCAAAGATCGTATGTAGGAGTTATGAATTTTCAAATGAACCATGCGCATAAAAGAGTGCTTAAAGGATGGAACTGTACCAATTGGCCGGACAAAAAGAGGTGTTCACAGCCTTCAACTTCTTCTCTATTTATAGGCTCCAATGGCATTGGTTATTGCAATATTTAATTCCTTGGGAGGTTAGGCATGCTTGTCATAATTCAAATTGCATTGCATTTCCAATGAGACATATGCATGTGGAGTGGGACAAAGCATGAGTCATGCCTTGGGCCTTCCAATTTGAGTGAATCGAAGAGGGATTGGAGTCTGCGCATGTTTTTGTTCCTGACAGCCTTGTGAATCGGTTCTTATGATATGTGAATCGATTCATGTCATTAAAATAAAGTCACTGGGCAAAACTTCAACGTGGGAATCGATTCAAGGGAAGGAAGAATCGATTCACGATGTGAAAAATCACATCCTGGGCTAATTGAACCATGTGAATTGATTCATTATGAGGGAGGAATCGATTCAAGCCATATTTTTCAACATCCTGCACTTAAAACACGTATGAATTGATTCATTATTGGGACGAATTGATTCATGCACCTGATTGAACATTTTTCATGCTTTGTTGGACCTTTTTCAATACTTAATTGCATATGATTTGTTTCCTTTGATTCTTGGCACACTTGTTAATCATTTTTACTTGTTTTAGGCCTCTATAAATACCTTGAATCATCTCTTTAGAATTCATCAATTTTCCATCATCAAACATAATTAATTCGCTTGATAACATCCTTCATTTGTTGTGTGATGCTAAATCTCCAACTCATTAACTTGATGTGTAATTCTCAGAGGATTTACTCTTTGGCAAGCACACCAGTCGTTAAAATTGTATTATATTTGATCGTCCCAGAGGGATTGTGGTAAATACCTCAATCTTGGACAGATACAAGCTGAACCAACACAATGATCAAAAGATTCATTCAGTTTTTGTTGTTTTTATACTTTCTATGTTTTTATATTTTTCAGAGACAGTGTTACGGATGAAATACGATTGATAGAAGATAGGTTAGGATTCCTTCGGTTTACAACTTCATCAAGAAAATGCAATTGAGGTTCAATCGAGTTCAAACATTAAGAGGACAATCCGCAAGTGGTTATTCCCTAATTCCTTAGGTGAAAAACGCTAACTCTTATGCATCAAACCTTAATCTGTTAAGTGCTCGATTAACATACGAATCTAATGCGAAATTGGAGGTTGAACTCTAACTATTCACCTAATTGCTAGGCCTGAATTAGTTAGAAAGCTGGAAGTTACCTAAGCTTCAACCATGATTCCTCACTGGTAAAGTTCTTCATCATATCTAGATTTGTCAATCCAGCAAAGTAGATCCACTCCTCAGCTCGTTCTCCTCAGGATCTAGAAGTCAACTTCCTCAATACACCTTCAAGATTCCATCGTAAAGCTTCACAATCCCAACCTTAGGGATTTAGAAATCCATCGACATTGGTTCTATCGAAGGAATTTGGAAAGACATGGATGAGAGAGTTTAGAGAGCGAAAGGAATTAGAGAGAGGTTGGATATGGAAAATGAATTGTGTTCTGTATTATGCTCTGTTCTCCGTCTCCTGTTACAGAGTATGTACAAGTATATATAGGCATCTAACTAACTAACTAACTTAACTAATCACTAAGAAAGCTGACTTAATAATTAAACTAACTAACTAATTACATAATTACGGAATAACTAACTAATTACAGCTCAGCACTTAACAAATTACAGTTTAGCGTTAGCTAATTACAGCTCAGCATTTAAATTACTAAGGTACAAAAGTAGGAAAGAAGGCAACGAAAACAGCACTGGTGCCGAGTGTCTTTTTGGAGGGAACAGTCAGTGTTAAATAACTGCCTTCACGCTTGACCGTGAAGGACTCTCGCTTGAGCGTGAAAGGCTCTCGCTTGAGCCAGCTCAAAATATGCACTGCAGTGTCGCTTTCTTGCTTAAGCATGATGGAGAAGCTTGGGCGAGGGTGATATTTTGGAGTCACGCTTGAGCGTGAGCTTGCTCGCTTGAGCGTTATGGATTATCCAATCAGCATTCTGAAGTTGACGTATTTTTCAATCGATGCTTTTAAAGTCTCGCTCGGGTTCTTCATACGGTATTCTATTCTCTGTTGCGGTCGGTGTCTTGAAGCATTTCCGAGTCGGACTTTTGGAGTTCCACTCGGATTTATGAAATCTTACTCGGCTTTTTGGAATTTCACTCGGATTTTCCTTCTTAGCTTGAGCGCACCCTGTTCCTGTACCAATAAACATATAACTGCCTAGCATTTGTACGCTGACTGCTTAGTGAAATTATAAATAATCATGAATTCTTAACCAATTACTGTTTTTAATCATTTTCTTATATAAATAAAGCACTTTTAAAATAAATAAATAAAATATGAATTGTTAACTATTTATTAAATAATGACGCCAAACTAAACAATAATTAATGAATTATGTTAAATAAAAGGTGAAATAATTAAGTCTTTTCAAGACTTATCACATCCCCAAACTTAAGACTTGCTTGTCCTCAAGCAAATACTCAGATTAATTAACTAACAAGCTGTTATTCAAAACAATCAACCTTTCCTTAACTTAATTCATACTATAATTATTGAATACCGACCATGCTTTCTTTTCGCAATTTCTGAAAATATAATAACTCACACCTCCTTTAGGAAACAAGATGGTGATACCTTCCTCACTGGATTCGTGTTTCACTCTTCTCTCGGTGTATAGGTTAAGCAATATGCACTCATCACCTGCATCTTTGTTAGATCAACATAGGCTTGCAACAGTTCTAAACATCATGACATATGCCAGCACAATCGGATCAGTAAGGGCTTTTTAAGCTTATAATGGGGCTGGGCTACAGGCTCTATTATTGTTTTTCGAGTCAGTGACGGGTTACAAGATGTATCCACTGATGCCTTGCCTCAATTTTAACTTAATTGCCTCTACTTAGCAAGCTCCATTATTTTATGAATGAAAGATAACTTAACAACTTGTGGTGCTTTGCACCTTCTTTTTTTCTTTCAGTTCTTTGGACTTTTTCTTTTCTTTCTTTTCTTCCATCTTTTTCCGATCATAAAATTTTTTTCTTTTGGTGCTTTGCACCTTTTTTCCTTGATGATTTTTTTCATTTTTCTTCTTGGCTTTTCTATTTCTCCTTTCATTTCTCTAGTTATTCATCTATAACCAAGGTCAGAGTGTGTCCTTAATTGCTGTTAGGCACACTCTTCATCCCCAAACTTAGAACTTGCTAGTCCCTAGTAATAAGTAAGATTGAGCAATTCATCAGTGGAACATCCAGGGGTAATTCAGTTGGTTTTTCTTAGATATTTAGGCTTGTAACGTTAGGTGAATAAACAGAATAAAAGGGTCTCAGGCTCAAACATAATTATTGGGTCAAAGGATAATTAAAAATATTAGGAAGGCTAATTTTTTGCCCTGGCTAATTTAACAAAGAAGGCCATCATCATGTCCGATTGGCAGGCATAAAACCAATTAGCAAGCACTGAAGCAACTTTTGTCTCACTAACTAGCATGCAGGTTCACTCAGAAAAGAATAATAGAGGCTCAAAAGCTACAAATATAACAGTTAATTAGCTAGTCATGTCCCTAAACTTAATGTAAGGTCATACATTTAGATTGCTAACTAGCATGTCGAGTAAATAATTAATTAATAATGAAAAATAACTATGGACAGGGATCATGAGTCAAACAATGCCAATTAATTCATCTATCTGAATAAAGCCTGAGAATCAGCAAGAATTAAATAATTAAGATGGATTTTAAATTAAATAATGAGTAAATAGTTGAGATAGTTTATCAAATAATGAGTCAGAAAGATAGAATACTTCCCTTTTTACCTGAGTGGCAGTGAATGGGAAACACGTGGTCGGATTGGGATGCATGGATTTACCGATACATTCGAAAAACAGAATAATAACAAGCAATTTAACAAAGAAATTGATCCAGTCTCAATACCGGTATCCGATCTGCAAGACATATTTCAACGTCTTTGTCAAGACATCAACGTGTAACCGGTGTCATCGGTATACATCCGGACTGTAATTCCGTATCAGGCGCTCTCCCTATACCGGTTGTTCAGGATAACACCATGACACCGGATAACACACAAGTCACTATGCAAAAGACAAGAAACATTGCTACAGGGACCGATTAATAATCCCCAGCACTATAAGCCAAATTCTGCTCACGGGGATGGTCAACTTGCTCCCTAATCCTAGTCTATACTCTCCATGCTCAATATAAAATAGCCACTTGACCCAATCATGCTGGTAAGTGCACAATAAAATAATGCTAATGGAAGTTAGTGGTTCCCCACTAACGAGTCCTCGTAAAACGAGCCAATCAGGTATATGAACTCTCTTCATCAATGAAGGGTAGGATTCGGAACTTAATCTATAAACGATTACTCTCTGAATTATATTCCTTACTTGGAATATATCACTGACTTGAGCGTCGGAGAATCTTTGCAGGTAACACCACCATTCACCCACATCAACGCGTTAGGTCGGTGTGAAGGATCTCCAGAACGCCTAATCCGCTCTCCTCACGCAAAGACAACGGATATTTACACCGGATACTCATACATCCGGTCTTCTGCACAGTATTTGCATACTATTTGTGATTGACTTGAGTCTGGATCTCTAGACCCCGGTTCAGGACAGATCATTGGCACGCCCGGTGGGACACGATAAAGTTATTCCCATATCCATTGAAAGAACAAGTGATCCTCGATGAAAGGCGAAGGACAAGATTTCGTGGAGAATCAACCTGAAGTCAGAACCAACCCCAACGTCTTCAGGAAACTCAACTTTGATTCTCATGGGGGTAGCTCAAAGAAGATAGTAACAGTGTCTAATCCTGATCCTCGTGATGAGCTGATCAGTCAACTTTAGAGGGAACTCACCGAACTGCGAAGAGAAAGAAGGCAAAGCGAGGACAAGGAATCATCTCGTACACGAAACACTCCCCATACAACTGACGGAGAAAAGTCCACCACTCTCCAATACTCGAACATCCCTACGTTTGAGAGGAGAGAACAGACTCATGACTCTAAAGTTGAAACTGCCCGAAGAAAAAGGGAGTCAACGACAGCACCCCCAGTAACTTACAAGTTAAAAGTTCCTTTTTCAAGGAGACTCATGAGCATCCACATCCCCAAGCACCTTCAAACTACTCAGCCACTTTCCATTGGAAAACACAATGGCGAAACCGATCCTACCAAGCACCTTGATGCTTATGTATTTGAAGCTATGTACTTGGGGGCTGATGAGGATGTAATGTGTCGGATGTTCCCACGAACATTATCAGAAGAGGCCCTGGGTTGGTTTAAAGGTCTACCTTCTGGATCTATAGATTCTTGGGCTAAAATGGCAGCTACTTTTGAAACTCACTTTGTCATCTCTAGAGATGTGCCCAGGACATCTCACACCTTGGCTCAGATTAAGCAAGGTGGAAACGAAGGCTTAAAAGATTTCCTGAAGAGGTTCTACAAGGAAGCTTCCCTAGTTCCTAACCTCACAGAGTCCATTAAGCTGCATATTGTCGTTGAGGCATTGCAGCCAGGATCAGCTTTTGCCCTCTCATTAGCAAAGAGCCCTCCAGTAACGTTTGAGGAGTTCAGGAAAAAAGCCGCAAAGTATGTGAGTATAGAGATGCACTTAGAATCTATAGCTGCAAAGAAAAAGCCACTAACACCACCTTCCCAAACTCAGAAGGGTAAGGAGAAAACGAGGTCAGAACGCATGGAGAGACCATTCACCAATCCTAAAGTTAATAACCACTCTCCTCGACCTTGGGAAAGGTAGGTTAATTCCTTCAGCCATTATGCACAACTATCTGCCAAGCCATCTCAGATTTTGAGAGAGGTCAGATGGCCAGCTTTTAGCATATGGCGTTAGAAGGCCAACCCCTATGAAAAGACCAGGAAATCCCCGTAAGTATTGTGATTTTCATGAACAGAATGGTCATTCCACTGATGAATGCCAAGCTCTAAAGAACGCGGTTGAGACGCTAATTAGAGAAGGCAAATTAAAGCAATACCTGTTCAAAGAAAAATCCTTTGACAGAGTAGAGCGGAATGAGAAAAGAGAAAGGGATCAGACGATGGGGATGACAATAACCGTAATCCAGTTAGAAAATTCTCTGCTTCGGAGAAACAAAAGGGTGTGATGACTGATGAAATAGCACATAAAGATAGCATGCCTCAGCCACAACGTCAAGGCCGGTGTGAAGTCATTGACATGATTGCTGGAGGATTCGCTGGAGGAGGAGCTTCAATTACAGCCCGTAAGAATCATCATAGAATGATTCTGTCTGTGCAAGGGAAAGTCAAAGACAATCGCCCTTACAGAGGTGGGGTTGAAGCTCCAATAATCTCTTTCTCCGATGAGGATTTTGGCCCAACCGTTCCTGGTGGTGATGATGCTATGGTCATCACTGCAGTAATAGCCAACAAGGACGTCCGAAGAATCCTTGTTGACCAGGGAATTTCCTGCGATGTTATTTTTTATAATTGCTTTGAAAGAATGGGTTTTAAAGACTCAGACTTACATCCTTATACGCAGGAACTAACAACTTTCAATGGAGCAAAGCAATCAACGAAGGGGTACCTTGACACCCTTATTTCGTTTGAAGGCGAACCAGGGGCCAGAACGGTTAAATCCCGAGTGCTGGTGATCGATGTTAAATCACCATTTAATGGCATCATAGGCCGTCCTACGTTAAACGCCATGGAGGCAGTTGTATCAACTCCACATCTCCTTGTCAAGTTTATTGATAAGGATAATGCTGTTTTATCTATCCGAGGTGATCAAGAGATGGCTAGGTACTGCTACAACCTAAGCCTCAACATGACAAAACTGGAAGCCTCCAATAAAAAGAGGAAACTCAATGATTCTGGAGCAGCCGCTGGATCTGTAAGCCTTGTCGACCTGGACCCTAGGGCGGATTTGAACATTGATCCGTCCAACCCATTAAAGCCCACACCGGATAGGAGTTCCAGGGACATCGTCTTGGGAGATTCTCCAGAAAAGATCACCCATATTAATGACAAGCTAGATACAGAAATGGAGCAGCGACTACTGATGCTCCTATAAGAATTTAAAGACCTCTTTGCATGGACTGCAGTCGATATGCCTGGTATAGACCCTGCTTTCTGCTGTCATAAATTATCCGTCTATCCAGAGACGAGACCGGTTGCCCAAAAGAAAAGAAGATTGGGACCAGAGAAACAGAAGGCAGCTTGCCAGCAAACTGAGGAATTGCTGAAGGCCGGATTTATCAAAGAAATCCGTTATTCCTCTTGGCTATCGAATATGGTGATGGTCCGTAAATCCAATGGTAAATGGAGAATGTGCATTGACTATGTGGACCTCAACCGCTGCTGTCCAAAGGATCCTTATCCTCTTCCTAATATAGATCGGATAGTAGATGACTCCTCTGGTTATCAATACCTGAGTTTCATGGATGCTTATTCGGGTTACAACCAGATTCCGATGTGCGAAGAGGATCAAGAGAAGACAGCTTTCATAAATAATCGTGGTGTCTTTTGCTATACAGTTATACCCTTTGGCCTGAAAAATGTTGGGGCTACATATCAGCACATGATCAACAAGGTTTTTGAGGGCATGCACACTAAACTTGTTGAAGTGTACATTGATGACATAATAGCCAAGACACCGGTTGGAGGCGATCATATTGAAGACCTACGCCAAGTATTTACCCGCTTGAGAGAATTTAACATGAGGCTAAACCCAATGAAATACACTTTCGCTGTCCCTGCTGGGAAGTTCTTAGGTTTCATGTTAACCCAACGCTTTATTGAAGCCAATCCAGGGAAGTGCCAAATGATTCTAGACATGCAGAGTCCAAAGGATCTGAGAGAAGTCCAATCCCTGAATGGCAAAGTAGCAGCTTTGGCACGGTTCATGCCAAAAATGGCTCACAGGTCACTCCCCCTGTATAAAATACTGAAAAAGTCCAAGAAATTCGAGTGGGGACAGGAACAAGAGAAAGCATTCCAAGAGCTTAAGGAGGTGTTGTCAAAACCTCCCATTCTCACGAAGCCTGACCCCGAAGACACACTCATCCTATACTTGGCTATTTCAGATGAAGCTTTGGGCGTTGCCTTGATAAAAGAAACTCCCGATGGACAGAGACCGGTCTATTTCACTAGCAAAACCTTACAAGGTGCTGAGATCCGGTATCAAAAAATCGAGAAGGCCGCCCTCGCTGTTGTTTAGGCCTCTCGACGGCTACGTCCGTACTTTCACGCCCATCCAATCATAGTAAGAACGGATTTACCACTCCGCTCTGTATTAATCAAGCCCGATCTCGCTGGGAGGATGATCAAGTGGTCTATTGAACTCTCCGAGTTTGATATATCCTATAAACCTCGAAGCGCTATTAAAGCTCAAGTCCTGGCTGATTTTATTGTGGAAATGACAGGGACGGATCCAGATACCCCTCGTGTCCATTGGACTATTTACGTTGATGGTTCATCGAACCCAAGGGGCTCTGGAGCAGGTGTAGTCCTTGAAAGTGATGATGGAGTGCACCTGGAAATCTTCCTTCGCTTTAATTTCAAAACATCCAACAACCAAGCTGAATACGAAGCTTGTTTGGCCGGACTGAGAGCTGCAATTAACATCGGAGCTTCTGAAGCGACGCTCTGTAGCGATTCACAACTGGTGATTTCACAGATCTTAGGAGATTATCAGGCTCGCAAACCTCAACTCCAATTATACTTGAACTGTGTCAAGGAGTTGAGAGAGAAATTCTTGAAAATGAAATTCAAACATGTTCCACGCGAAGAGAATACTAGAGCGGATATACTTGTTGGCCCGTCAGTTGTAACCGGGCTTTGTGAATTGGCAAGCGCACCAATCGTTTGTAGTTTTCAAAATTTAGATATCGTTCCACTGAGATTGAAAGTCCAATAACAACAGTAATCTTCTACTTACTATGGTAAATATGAAGGAAATTATGAACAAAAGAATGATTTATGTACAGTTTATACAATATTCATAAGATAGCATGGTTGAGTGATTCATAGGATAAAAAGAAAATAAAATCTATCTAAAAAGTTGAGTTGTAACCTAGAATAGGTAAGATACTTGAGATAAACACAGATAAACAAATTATGTTGGAAATTGGATCCCTAATCTAGAATAACAATGAGGAACTCAAAACATGCATGTTTAATCATCAAGTTTCATGTCATTGCAGCTTAAAATCATTATAACCGATCCCTCGTGATATAAATTCTAAGAATTCACCGTAAAGTCCGATCCCTCGTGAGCTTTCTCAGTAAAAACTTGCATTAAGACCTGGCCTTATGGCAACAATGGTTAACAACCCCTATAGAATTGAGATACCAAGGGTATTCCAACTTTTTACTTTCGTCAAAACAAGTTTCAATACGGCATAAATAATCATTCTCCCGTTTGACATTTACACTAATAAAACCAGTTTCGATACACATGAAAATCATTCTCCCGTTTGACGTTCATATTAATAAAAGGTTGAAATACTAACATGGACTTGAATCATAAACATGCAGAGGTCGAATTCACAACATTATACTCAATAGATTAGTTCACCAATTCCAACATAAACAGATTAGTTACACATGGTAAAAGTAAAAACAACACTTACAGAGTTTGACATTACGAAGAAGACGATGGAAACTTCACGATACAACGATCACAATACACCGAAACACACTCAAGTATCTAGAAAACTATTCTAGAACTACAACTCACAAAAGAAGTACTCAAAGTCGAGCACAAGAGAGAAGAGAAGAGAAGTGTATGGAATGGGATGCTATGAATGGTGTTGGATGGCCCTATTTATAGGGCTGAGCAAGGGTACTGACGCTACGCGTCCCTGTGACGCTACGCGTCAGATCCCTGACTCAGCCTCCATTAAACACTTGATAATGGCCACTTTCAATAATTAATCTTGATCATGCCTGGCCACTTGGACATGTTTCCACGAGTTTTTGGCCATTTATGCTGATTGGGGTGGCCCTTGGGCTGAGTGGAGTGCCCATTATTGGGTCCAAGTGGGGTGGTTGGCCAAAAGTAGGAGTGGAGACCACGCAGCACTGACGCTACGCGTGGCTGTGATGCGTAGCGTCAGCATCAAAAATAGCACTTGATGCTACGCGTGGTGTGAGGCTACGCGTCAGATCTCCAGTATAATTTTCTCTTGATTTCTTAACTTTTTCACTGCAAAACTAGAGAAAATTGATCAAGGGCAGATTATTTCCAACAACACTCATTTATTGAATTTAAATCCTAATTTTCTAACAAATTAAACTAATTTTTATGAATTTTATGAAATTTTTATTTAAGCTTTTATTGAAAATTTGAGGACTAACAATACTCTCCAGATTAGCAAGCACCAAACGACCAGGTAGCACCACTACACTGGTTCAAAGCACACTGACGTCGCCCAGCATTCCTCTTTTCCCTTCTCTAAATGCCATAATGACCAACTCCCTTTATGAAGACAGATGGATGGCCCCCTACATCCGTTATTTGGCGGATGCGCAGCTACCTACGGATGAGAAGGAAAAGACAAAGATAAGGAGGGAATTACCATACTTCACCATGATCGATGGTAATCTTTATAGAAAGGCACTCTCTGTGCCTTATTTGATTTGTCTCAAAGAGAATGAGGTGCAAGGTGTAATGGAGGAAGTACATGAAGGACAATGTGGACACCACGCTAGAGGAAGAAGTTTAATGAGAAAAATCCTCAGGGCAGGCTACTGGTGGCCCACGATGAAACAAGACTCCATTGACTTCGTCAAAAAATACGACGCTTGCCAAAAGTTCTTTAATCTTCATCACACACCGGCGAAAGAACTCTTCACATCCGCTGTTCCATGGCCCTTCTACCAATGGGGATTGGATATTCTGGGCCCCTTTCCAACTGCTCCTGGGGGCATCAAATATCTCATTGTAGGGGTCAATTATTTCACTAAGTGGATAGAAACAGAGCCGGTGGTACATATTACTTCAGCCCGAACTCGTCGTTTCATGTATGAAAACATTATAACACGATTCGGGGTCCCAGCACGAGTTGTCACAGATAATGGCACCCAATTCACAGATAGAAAATTCACAGATTTACTCGAAGGGTTAGGAATAACCCAAATATTCTCATCCGTCGAACATCCCCAAACCAACGGCCAAGCTAAAGTGGCCAACAGGGAGGTGCTGAAAGGACTAAAGAAACGCCTTGGTGAAGCCAAGGGAGGATGGACAGACTAGTTGTGTCACGTCCTGTGGGCATATCGGACAACGCCTCATTCTTCTACCAACAAATCCCCATATCGCCTCACATACGGGGTAGAGGCAATGATACCTGTGGAATTGCAAATTGCTTCCACAAGGGTCAAATACTTCTTTGAAGACAACAATAACGCTAACTTGGCGTCAGAAATAGATGTCATAGAAGAACTCAGAGAAGATGCATTCATCAGAGATTAGGCTATCAAAGCCAAAGTTGCTCTCCGATACAACAAACGAGTTCAATCAAGGACTTTCAACGTTAGAGATTTGGTTTTGAGGAAAGCAAGTGTAGGGAACAAATTCGCTCATCAAGGCAAACTAGCCCCAAACTGGGAAGGCCCATACAGGGTATCCGAGGTTGCTGGCAAAGGCTCTTACCGCCTTGAGAACCTTGATGGCACTCCAATCCGAAATAAGTGGAATACCCAAAACTTGCGCATCTATTATAGCTAGCTGCTGGAACGATACATACTCTCCTATCCTCATTTTAAACTGAATACTGGAGAAATTATTTTCCCGGCTATGCTTTCATTGTAATTCTTATTTTTGATTTAATAAGAATCTCATACAACAATTTAACTCTTTTCGAGTTTTTCTTATGCTGTGATTTTCAGTTTATACGGCCTACAGAAGCATGTTCAGAACGGATAATCTCAACTACATATTCCGTAGTCGACGATGTAACTCCTCGAACATGTGCAGCGTACAAGAGCATACTCAGGACGGATGATCTCAATTACCCATTCTATAATTGACGATGTAACTCCTCGAGTATGTGTAAGAGATTGAAGGCCCGGATTGTAGGATTAAACCGAACTCTGGGTACGGTTAGTAAGTTTGGCTGAACACCGGTGAAGACCTGGGCTGTAGGATTAAACAGAACCTCAGGAAATGGGTTGTAGGATTGAACCGAACCCCATTCCAAGAACGGTAAAAGGGTAAAACCCAACACCGTATTGAAGGCTTGGGCGCAGTAAGCTGGTTCTTCTTCAAGACCACGCTGAACCCCAAGTAACGGGCGCAGTAGGTTCAGGATTAGCCCTGATCTGAACCCCGTGTTGAAGGCTCGGATTGTAGGATTAAACCGAACTCTGAGTATGACTAGTAGGATTGACCGAACGTCGGTGAAGAATCGTCAATGGGTAAAACCAAAGACCGATTAAAGGAGTAGATTGTAGGGTTAAACCGGACTCCAAATACAAGTAAGTTATACTGAACTCCAAATTAATACTCTCTTTTGAAGTTCCTTATTTGGGAGTTTTATAGCTTTAAATTCTGAATCATCAATTCTTCAGTCAGAGATGCTCAATTGAAACCTGACTCATGAACTCCGACCCAAAAATAATTCATTCGAGTACGCCACAATCTTAGGCATATTCACCTGAAACCTTTCAGTCGAAAATATTTATATTTGGAATTATCAAACAAAGGGATTTCTACTCGAAGTCCTCACTCTTAAGAACTCTCACGTGAAAGTATCACTCAGAGTTTGTTCAAAGTACTGATCACCCAATAATACTGGGGGACAGTATCAGCAGTTTAACGAATATTTTGGGGAACGAACTCTTAGTGAAACGTTCTCACAATCATTTCCCCTCAAGAATTAACTTTTCAAGCCGTTCTCATGACAATAGCATTTTCACTCACAACGGCAATCCATGCTATGTTATTTACGACCAAAAGGCCCGATTTTCAAGAAGCAAGATACGCTTTCTACTAGGCTTTTATATCAAATTGTTCATACTTGAAAAAAGATACTCTATCTTTTCTGTCAAATCAAGTCTTTGGCTATCAAAATGCCTATACATGAAAAATGATAGTTATATGTCTCTATCCGTTCTTCATCCCGCATGTAAAAATCCGGAATGATATAATACACATGCAATCCTTCTATTAAAGTTATTTTCAACTAAATAAGCTTATAAAGGCAAATGGTTCTTGTAACATCATGCTTTAATAACAGTTCAATTATGTGATTTATGAAGTATGGAAGGTCTGTAAGTGTTAATCAATGAATAAAACATTCTATGGATGACTCTTAATGCTTCAAAAATTTCATTTTTTGGGTGTAATTTTAGAAATTTCATAGATCCTTATAATTAAGACTCAAATTCTGAGTGAAAGGATGAAGGAAGAGGAGTCAGCTGAGTGAGATCGGAAGGAACACTTCTGATCCGTTCTGACCTCCAAAGTTAGGACGACTTCAAGACTTCAAAGAAGAAGATCGGATGTCAACTAATGCCACATCACATCGGAAGACCGATGTAGGGAGGACAGCTTATGTGAAGCAGACCGGATCAACATTTTACTGAATGAACTATGGGTCGCATGAACATGAGACCGGATTAATGCTTTGTTATTAATGAACACCGGTTAGTTTCAAGGAAGGTTTATCCTTAGAACTGATGTTCACACCGGATAAATTGTACCGGTATTAAAGACCGGACTAAGTCCGTCCAGAGAACAGAAGATTACAGACTAGGAAGGGTACAGTTTTCCTACAAAACTGGGGTCTCATGCCTTAGCGGAATAGTAAATTTAGGCGGGGTCACACGTTTTGGCGGAGTCATAAGCATTGACGAGGTCAAATGCCTTGGCGGAGTAGTAAATTTAGGCGGGGTCACACGTTTGGCGGAGTCATAAGCATTGACGGGGTCAAATGCCTTGGCCGAGTAACGTGAACATCTTTTAGAGCATGGACATCTCTTAAGATACACTCAATACCGCCCTCACTCCATACCGACCTCACAGAACACCGCCTTCACTCAACACCGCCTCACCCACACCGCCCCTCACATTCAATAGCGCCCTCACTCCATACCGACCTCATAGAACACTGCCCTCACTCAACACCACCTCACACTGCACTCCGCTCTCACACTACATTCCACCCTCATAAATTCAATACCGCTCTCTTCAAAATCTCCAACAACGAACACCTTTTAACTCCACTCAGACCACTTTATATAAATTAATATATCACTAACCTCCTTAATGCAAAGATGACAGTGAGACGAGTTAAAAGGTTCCATTAAATCTCACCTAATCCTCCATTCAAGTTTGCCACTTATTCTCTCATTATTAACAACTCACCATCTACATACAATCCACTTAGCAAATCACACACTCTTTTTCTTCTTCTTCTTATCCTTGTACGTTCAAAAGGCTGTTCTTTCCATTTCTTCCATTACGGACTGGAACGAGGGAACTACAAGACATACCTTGTTAATCAAAGGACATCAAATCACGTAAGAGGGAACAAGGTTGTGAATATTTGTGAAATGGGTAGAAGTGTATGCTGTTCTAGGATTCCAGAATTAACTTTGTAAATTGTTGCTCATTTTTGAAATTGACAACGTATGAATTGGACTCTGACTTCTTCATAAAAGTTGTAGAACTTTTTGATATCTGAATTTTGAGACCTGAATCAAGTAATTTGAATAAGTATAGCAAAAGTTATAGCCAAAGTATTACAGCATGTTTGTGTGGAAAGTTTATCCCATGTTTTGTGTATATATTGATTTACTGGGAATTGTACGTGCATAATCAGCCTTTTATGTCTTCATGAAAGTTGTACATATTTATGTTGTGGATCTTTAGAAAGTGGTTTTATATTAAAATAATTTTTGTAGCTCAAGTTATGCTCAAAATACTGAAGTATGTATAAGCTGCAAATCTGTGAACTTGAAATCCGTATATTATTTTTAAAACTGGGAATTTTGTGGTAAGAATTAGTGATAAGTGTCTTCATGAAAGTTGTAAATCTTTTTGTTATGTGAATTTTGAGACCTGAACCGATTGATTTGAGTATGTGTAGAAAAAGTTAGAGCCAAAATACTACTGTATGTCTGAGTGAAAGATTTGCTTCATGTTTAGTGCATATTTTGATATGCTGGGAATTATACATGCATAATCAGCCTTGGATATCTTCATGAAAGTTGTAGATAATTAAGTTGTGGATTTTTAGAAAGTGGTTTCACATCAAAATAATTTTTGTAACTCAAGTTATGCTCAAATTACTGAAGTATGTGCAAGCTGAAAATTCTGAAATTCTGAAATTTTGAAATCCGAATCTTGTTTTTTTAAAACTGGGAAGTTTGTGGTGAGAATTAGGGGTTGGTGTCTTCATGAAAATTGTAGATATGTGTGTTAAGAATAATTTAGAATTGGTTTCATGTCAAAATCACGTTTGTAACTCCAGATACGTTTTAAATTCTAATCTGTGTACATTTTGGAAAACTTATCTTGAGGCAGTATGGTATTTTGTGAATAAGTAGTATTTATGATTGGAATCTGAAACTGTGTTCTTCATGAAAGTTGTAGATAATTGTAGTGGAATCATCTAAAAAGGAGTTGATTTGCCCATGTTATGACTGTTTTTCTAATGTATGTTACTGTTGGGGATACTGAAAGTCACTTTAAAAGGCTATTTTGAAAGAAAATGATATTTTCTCTATGGATAAAGATTATTTATTAAATTCTTGAGTGATTATGGATTATTATAAATGCTGTTGAGTATCACACAGTTTGTATATTGTGATGGTGAATAATTATGAATGACATAATTAATATATATGTACATGAATGCCTTGTGTTTATTGACATATGTGGTTGAAACAGTAAATCCATGATGTTGTGAATTATTATGTGTATTGTGTTCCTTGAGGACTTGTATTATCCAAGAAGTTTTGGAAATGTAGAGATCATGGTATGTTAAAAGAATTAAAGGCATTCATGCATCATAAGCATTCGGACGCACCATGGAATTTAGGGGTTCCATGATTGCCTACCCTGGTGGGGGGTTACTCTATGATGAGTTAAGCCCTATTTTGTTGTGTGCCATGGAGTGTAGGGATTCATGGTTTATGCAAAAGTCCTACTTATGATATTATGTACTTCGGTACTTATGCGCCATGAAGTATAGGGATTCATGGTATATGCTAAAGCCCTATTTGTGTCTCTATGAGACTTTTACTGCAGTATTCCCACCAAGACCAAATGGATCCAGCATGACATCATTTGACTAATTAAAGATCTATTAATGGACTTGTTTGGCATATTCATCATATCATTATGAATTGTGGATTGTGTTTGTGCAATTTTATCTATTTTATATTTATTCTATATTCTGTCTCACTCTTACATTAATTTTTACAGTGAATGACACGCAGAATGCAGAGTGATGCCATGATGGATGTCTATTTGAATTATTACCTAAACTTTGATTTTATGGGTTGTAATAAATATAATATGTCATGTACTATTATGTTCTAAATCATTTTCACTATTTAAGTATTTTCTTGAATTTAATTATTCACGACTAGCATGTATGATAATTTTTCCGCTGTTATCAACTATTACATCGACTCTGAATTAAATTAATGAATTTTAAAATGATCTTTCGAAAAAGCGAAAAATTTACTCGAAAATGTTAATCAACGTTTCAGGGCGTTACATGTTGGTATCAGAGGATTTTCAAAAATTCAGGACCAATTGTTATGACATGTACTGTTTCTCGACATAATATGTAAAATGTTTGATTTCTTGCTTGATAACATGCTAAATGTGTACTATGTGACTTGTGCCTGACTTATTAATTGCGAAAAGATTTGTTTGATTACCTCTTGATAATATGATAAATGTGTTATATGATGTATTGCTTAACTGATAAACCGTAGAATAATGATAGTTATGTAGTATTTATATATGATATATTATCCCTTAGAATTGGTATAAACCAAACTACGAATATAGGATGGCAAGAAACAACAACAACAATAACAACGATATGGCAGCAGCTTTCAACCGCTTAGCTGAAGCTATAGAACGACAAAACCAACCGAGGAGCACTGGAGGACTCCATGGGTTAGACCACTTCTTGAAGAGAAAGCCTTCACAATTCAAGGGAGGTTATAATCCAGAAGGAGCATATCTTTGGGCCAAAGAAATGGAGCGCATCTTTCGAGCATTGCCCTGCACAGAATACGAAAAGGTGGAGTATGCCACCTATATGTTGGTGGAAGAGGCAAAGAACTGGTGGATTCATGCTAGAATCCGTATGATCGAGACTGACAGACCCTTGATCTGGGCCAACTTCAAAGACTGTTTCCTGGAGAAATATTTTCCAGCAAGTGTGAAAAGTCGCAAGGAGCTAGAATTTATGGAGTTGAAACAAGGCTCAATGTCCGTTGGAGAATATGCTGCAAAGTTTGAAGAACTATCTCTCTTTTACCCTCCTTTTCAACAGGCCGGTGCTGAAGAATCGAAATGTGTCAAATTTGAGAACGGACTGAATCTGGAAATCAAAGAAGCGATAGGGTACCAAGAAATTCGGAGTTTTCCTATTCTGATCAACAAATGCAGAATTTTTGAAGAGAATCACCAAGCCAGACTGGCACATGAAAGGGCTAATAGACAACTGAAACCTCAATCAGTTGATTTCAAAAGAAGAGGATCGTTCTATCCAAATCGCTCCAGAGGAGGATCATCATCATCGTCATTTTTGGATAGACGCAACAATATGAGATGTCTTAAGTGTGGAGGTAATCATCATGTACGTGATTGTAACAGACGTCTTGAAGAGGTCACTTGTTTTCGATGTAATCAAAAAGGACACATCAGTCCAAATTGTCCGCAGAACAATCAAAACAACAACAGAAACACTATGAGTGAACCAAGAGGCTCTAATTATCATAGAGGCCGTGGAGAAGACACACGTACTGCCTAACCTCCAAGACAGAACAGGGAATCCACAGATCAGAGGTTGCAACAAACAGCTGGGAGAGTCTTTGCCATCAGCGGTTCAGAGGCAGACCAAGCTGATGACCTCGTACAAAGTAAGTGTGACATTAATGGTACAATCCTATCTGTGTTATTTGATTCTGGTGCTACACATTCTTTCATTTCTGATGAGTGTGTTAGACGCCTTCAATTACCTGTGAAGCCTATGACATATGATCTGATTATTTCCACTCCCACCGGTACATAACTTAGGACTGCTAAGGTGTGTAACGAATGTTCTATACTCATAGAAGGTAGACACTTTTTAGTTGATCTTGTTTGTTTACCTTTGAAAGATCTGGAGGTGATTCTGGGGATGGACTGGTTATCGACAAATCGAGTCTTGGTGGACTGTCACAACAAGACCGTGATATTTCCATCAGAAAATCTAAATTTTGACAACCTCAAGACCTATGTATTACAAGGTGAAAGTCTATTTTTTGCTTTATTCACTCTTTACAAAGAAGATGGTGAACCTAAAGCAATTGAGATACCGGTTGTTTCTAAATTTCTTGAAGTATTTCCTGAGGATGTCTCAAGTTTACCTCCAAAACGTGAGGTAGAATTCTCCATTGATTTAATTCCAGGAGCAGAACCAGTATCTAAAGCTCCATACCGTATGGCACCAATTGAACTGGCGGAACTGAAGAAACAAATTGAAGAGTTGCTGGAGAAGCATTTCATCAGACCTAGTGTGTCACCATGGGGAGCGCCAGTATTGCTCGTCAAGAAGAAAGATGGAAGCATGAGGTTATGTGTAGATTATCGTCAACTGAACAAATTGACGGTGAAGAATAGATATCCTCTGCCCAGAATTGATGATCTGATAGACCAATTAAGAGGTGCTGCAGTGTTTTCCAAGATTGATCTACGATCGGGGTATCATCAGATTCGTGTCAAGTCTGAGGATATTCCAAAGACAGCCTTTAGAACACGATATGGTCATTACGAGTACCTTGTGATGCCCTTTGGAGTGACCAATGCCCCAGCCGTATTCATGGATTACATGAATCGAGTATTTCGTCCCTACCTGGATCAATTTGTCATCATTTTCATTGATGATATTCTGATCTATTCAAAAACTGCTGAGGAGCATGAAAAGCATCTTCGAGTAGTGTTGCAGATTTTGAAGGAGAAGCAGTTGTATGCAAAGTTATCAAAATGTGAATTCTGGTTGAAAGAGGTAAAATTCCTAGGCCATGTAATCTCAAATGAAGGAGTATCTGTAGATCCTTCTAAAATAGAAGCTGTGGTAAACTGGGAGAGACCTACTTCAGTCACTGAGATACGAAGTTTTATGGGATTAGCTGGTTATTATCGGAGATTCATTGAAGGGTTTTCTCAAATTGCCCTACCAATGACTCGACTAACCCGGAAGAATCAACCTTTTTCTTGGACCCCAGAATGTGAGAAAAGTTTCCAAGAACTGAAGTTGAAGCTTACATCTGCTCCAGTCTTATCCTTACCTAATCCACAAGAAGATTTCGTGGTTTATTGTGATGCTTCCAAAATGGGCTTAGGATGTGTTTTGATGCAGCAACAAAAGGTGGTTGCCTATGCTTCTAGAAAGTTGAGACCACATGAGATAAACTATCCAACATATGATCTAGAATTGGCAGCAGTGGTATTTGCTCTGAAAATTTGGAGACACCATTTGTATGGAGTCAGGTTTGAAGTGTTTAGTGACCACAAGAGCTTGAAGTATTTGTTCGATCAAAAAGAATTGAACATGAGGCAGCGAAGGTGGATGGAGTTTCTTAAAGATTATGATTTTGATTTGAAGTACCATCCAGGAAAAGCAAATGTGGTGGCAGATGCACTAAGCCGAAAGTCCATTCATATGGCATCTTTGATGATAAAAGAAATGGAGATGATAGAACAGTTCAGAGACATGAACTTGGGTGTAGAGATGAAATCTTCAAGGAGTATGACCTTGGGGACTTTGAAAATAACCAATGATTTCCTGAAACTGTTAGGTGAAAGACAGAAAGAAGATTTGCCATTACAAGAGTTGAGAGAATTACAGGCGAATAGCAAAGATATGGGACTACAAGAAGGATCAAATGGAATTTGGAGGATCAGGAATAGAATTTGTGTACCAGATGATGTTGATCTAAGAAGGACGATTCTAGAAGAAGCGCATAAAAGTATGTTGAGCATTCATCCTGGATCAACTAAGATGTATCAAGATCTGAGGAAAAGCTTTTGGTGGCCAAGGATGAAGAAAAAGATAGTTGAATATGTATCTTCATGTCTGGTGTGTCAAAAAGCCAAGGTAGAACACCAGAAGCCATTTGGTGAACTATAACCATTAGAGATTCCTGTCTGGAAATAGGATGACATCTCAATGGACTTTGTGTCAGGATTACCAAGAACACGTTCAGGGAATGATGCAATCTGGGTTATTGTAGACAGATTGACAAAGTCTGCTCACTTCCTCCCAATGAATATGAAGAACTCTTTACAAAAATTGGCACAATTATATGTGAAGGAGATCGTAAGGCTACATGGTGTACCATCTAGTATCGTGTCAGATAGAGATCCAAGATTCACTTCCCAATTTTGGGGTAGCTTGCATCAGGAATTGGGTTCAAAGCTTCGATTGAGTTCAGCTTATCATCCCCAAACAGACGGGCAGTCAGAGCGTACCATACAAAGTTTGGAAGACTTACTGCGATCTTGTGTGACTGAACATGGTGGTAGTTGGGAGCAGTTTCTTCCATTGATTGAATTCACATATAATAATAGCTACTACAGCAGTATTGGTATGGCTCCATTCGAAGCATTGTATGGTAGGAAGTGTCGAACGCCACTTTGTTGGTTAGAAACTGGTGAAAGTTTGGCGTTAGGACCTGAAATTATACAGCAGACTACTGAACAGATAGAAATGATCAGAGAAAAGATGAAGGCATCTCAAGATAGACAGAAGCAGTATTATGATAAGAGGAGGAAACCACTTGAATTCCAAGTCGGTGAGCATGTATTTTTGAAGGTTTCACCTCACAAAGGGATTGGCCGAGCCTTGAAAAGTAAGAAGTTGAGTCCGAGGTTCATTGGACCATATGAGATCCTAAAGAGGGTTGGTACAGTGGCATATCAGATTGCACTTCCTCCTCACCTGGCAAATCTGCACAATGTGTTTCATGTGTCACAGCTGAGAAAGTATGTGCGAGACCCCACTCATGTGATTACTGCTACTGATGTGGAAATTAGGGAAAATCTAACTATCGCTACAGAACCTACACAGATCCTAGAAAGATCGAATAAACGCTTGAGGAACAAGAATGTACCACTGGTAAAAGTTGCATGGAAATAAGGAACTGATGTAACTCTGACTTGGGAACGCGAAGATGCTATGAGGACACAGCATCCAGGATTGTTTCACTGAGGAGCGCGTTAAGTTAAATTTCGGGGATGAAATTTTTATTAGGGTGGGAGAAATGTAACATCCTGCTTTAATAACAGTTCAATTATGTGATTTATGAAGTATGGAAGGTCTGTAAGTGTTAATCAATGAATAAAACATTCTATGGATGGCTCTTAATGCTTCAAAAATTTCATTTTTTGGGTGTAATTTTAGAAATTTCATAGATCCTTATAATTAAGACTCAAATTCTGAGTGAAAGGATGAAGGAAGAGGAGTCAGCTGAGTGCGATCGGAAGGAACACTTCTGATTCGTTCTGACCTCCAAAGTTAGGACGACTTCAAGACTTCAAAGAAGAAGATCGGATGTCAACTAATGCCACATCACATCGGAAGACCGATGTAGGGAGGACAGCTTATGTGAAGCAGACCGGATCAACGTTTTACTGAATGAACTATGGGTCGCATGAACATGAGACCGGATTAATGCTTTGTTATTAATGAACACCGGTTAGTTTCAAGGAAGGTTTGTCCTTAGAACTGATGTTCACACCGGATAAATTATACCGGTATTAAAGACCGGACTAAGTCCGTCCAGAGAACAGAAGATTACAGACTAGGAAGGGTACAGTTTTCCTACAAAACTGGGGTCTCATGCCTTAGCGGAATAGTAAATTTAGGCGGGGTCATACGTTTTGGCGGAGTCATAAGCATTGACGAGGTCAAATGCCTTGGCGGAGTAGTAAATTTAGGCGGGGTTACACGTTTGGCGGAGTCATAAGCATTGACGGGGTCAAATGCCTTGGCTGAGTAATGTGAACATCTTTTAGAGCATGGACATCTCTTAAGATACACTCAATACCGCCCTCACTCCATACCGACCTCACAGAACACCGCCTTCACTCAACACCGCCTCACCCACACCGCCCCTCACATTCAATAGCGCCCTCACTCCATACCGACCTCACAGAACACCGCCCTCACTCAACACCGCCTCACACTGCACTCCGCTCTCACACTACATTCCACCCTCATAAATTCAATACCGCTCTCTTCAAAATCTCCAACAACGAACACCTTTTAACTCCACTCAGACCACTTTATATAAATTAATATATCACTAACCTCCTTAATGCAAAGATCACAGTGAGACGAGTCAAAAGGTTCCATTAAATCTCACCTAATCCTCCATTCAAATCTGCCACTTATTCTCTCATTATTAACAACTCACCACCTACATACAAACCACTTAGCAAATCACACACTCTTTTTCTTCTTCTTCTTATCCTTGTACGTTCAAAAGGCTGTTCTTTCCATTTCTTCCATTACGGACTGGAACGAAGGAACTACAAGACATACCTTGTTAATCAAAGGACATCAAATCACGTAAGAGGGGATAGGGTTGTGAATATTTGTGAAATGGGTAGAAGTGTATGCTGTTCTAGGATTCCAGAATTAACTTCGTAACTTGTTGCTCATTTTTGAAATTGAAAACGTGTGAATTTGACTCTGACTTCTTCATGAAAGTTGTAGAACTTTTTGATATCTGAATTTTGAGACCTGAATCAAGTAATTTGAATAAGTATAGCAAAAGTTATAGCCAAAGTATTACAGCATGTTTGTGTGGAAAGTTTATCCCATGTTTTGTGTATATATTGATTTACTGGGAATTGTACGTGCATAATCAGCCCTTTATATCTTCATGAAAGTTGTATATATTTATGTTGTGGATCTTTAGAAAGTGGTTTCATATTAAAATAATTTTTGTAGCTCAAGTTATACTCAAAATACTGAAGTATGTATAAGCTGTAAATCTGTGAACTTGAAATCTGTATCTTATTTTTAAAACTGGGAATTTTGTGTTAAGAATTAGTGATCAGTGTCTTCATGAAAGTTGTAAATCTTTTTGTTATGTGAATTTGGAGACCTGAACCGATTGATTTGAGTATGTGTAGCAAAAGTTATAGCCAAAATACTACTGTATGTCCGAGTGAAAGATTTGCTACATGTTTAGTGCATATTTTGATATGCTGGGAATTATACATGCATAATCAGCCTTGGATATCTTCATGAAAGTTGTAGATAATTAAGTTTTAGATTTTTAGAAAGTGGTTTCACATCAAAATAATTTTTGTAACTCAAGTTATGCTCAAATTACTGAAGTATGTGGAAGCTGAAAATTCTGAAATTCTGAAATTTTGAAATCCGAATCTTGTTTTTTTAAAACTGGGAAGTTTGTGGTGAGAATTAGTGGTTGATGTCTTATGAAAATTGTAGATATGTGTGTTAAGAATAATTTAGAATTGGGTTCATGTCAAAATCACGTTTGTAACTCCAGATACGTTTTAAATACTAATCTATGTACAATTTGGAAAACTTATCTTGAGGCAGTATGGTATTTTGTGAATAAGTAGTATTTATGATTGGAATCTGAAACTGTGTTCTTCATGAAAGTTGTAGATAATTGTATTATTGAGCTATAGAAAGTGGAATCATCTAAAAAGGAGTTGATTTGCCCATGTTATGACTGTTTTGCTAATGTATGTTACTGTTGGGGATACTGAAAGTCACTTTAAAAGGCTATTTTGAAAGAAAATGATATTTTCTCTATGGATAAAGATTATTTATTAAATTCTTGAGTGATTATGGATTATTATAAATGCTGTTGAGTATCACACAGTTTGTATATTGTGATGGTGAATAATTATGAATGACATAATTAATATATATGTACATGAATGCCTTGTGTTTATTGACATATGTGGTTGAAACAGTAAATCCATGATGTTGTGAATTATTATGTGTATTGTGTTCCTTGAGGACTTGTATTATCCAAGAAGTTTTGGAAATGTGGAGATCATGGTATGTTAAAAGAATTAAAGGCATTCATGCATCATAAGCATTCGGACGCACCATGGAATTTAGGGGTTCCATGATTGCCTACCCTGGTGGGGGGTTACTCTATGATGAGTTAAGCCCTATTTTGTTGTGTGCCATGGAGTGTAGGGATTCATGGTTTATGCAAAAGTCCTACTTATGATATTGTGTACTTCGGTACTTATGCGCCATGAAGTATAGGGATTCATGGTATATGCTAAAGCCCTATTTGTGTCTCTATGAGACTTTTACTGCAGTATTCCCACCAAGACCAAATGGATCCAGCATGACATCATTTGACTAATTAAAGATCTATTAATGGACTTGTTTGGCATATTCATCATATTATTATGAATTGTGGATTGTGTTTGTGCAATTTTATCTATTTTATATTTATTCTATATTCTGTCTCACTCTTACATTAATTTTTACAGTGAATGACACGCAGAATGCAGAGTGATGCCATGATGGATGTCTATTTGAATTATTACCTAAACTTTGATTTTATGGGTTGTAATAAATATAATATGTCATGTACTATTATGTTCTAAATCGTTTTCACTATTTAAGTATTTTCTTGAATTTAATTATTCACGACTAGCATGTATGATAATTTTTCTGCTGTTATCAACTATTACATCGACTCTGAATTAAATTAATGAATTTTAAAATGATCTTTCAAAAAAGCAAAAAATTTACTCGAAAATTTTAATCAACGTTTCGGGGCGTTACTCGAAAAATTTACTCGAAAATTTTAATCAACGTTTCCGCCCTCCAACAAAGGAACATCATCACCAGCAGACGAGGTGAGTATGATGGTCTCAACAGTGGCCTTCTTGGAATTCCGCTTTGCTTGAATGTTGTTTTCAGCCGCCACGGATTTTCCTCCAGCCTTGAGGCCTTTCAACTTCTCCATCTCTGGCGAATCAGCTTCAATTTCAACTGCATAATCAGAAAAAAGAACCGTCAGAAACAAAAGATTTTGAGTTATTAAGAAAGAAGAACATGTAAAATAACAGGAAATTATGCAAATATTCCTCGCAGGTGGTCTTTGACCCAAGCAAACGCCTGCAAGAGAAGAACTTATGCGAGGCAATGTATGATTGAAGAGCAGAAAGAACGGAAACCGATATTGGTGTTAACTCGTCCTCGTCGGTATAGTAAGCCTGGGACGTCAACAAGAAATGTTCATGCGTCCAGGACACGGGGAACTCTTCAATCCCATCTTTATTCAACCAAAAAATTGGTTCATCAGGCTTCACACGAATCCTGGTAAAATAAGACTTGAAGGAACGTCCATCAACTTTGGCAGAGTCGGTGTAGGATTCAAAGTTGATGATCTTGGAGAGAGTCCGGAGGGTTATTAGACTTACTCCTCCCTTCTCCCTATTAGCACGACGGACCACCTGCGTGAAGTAAAAGAGCATGGCCACCGTCGGTGTAAAATTAAAGTGCTCCCCAAGCACTTCAAGAGAACGAATCAAACCCCATCTGTTTGGGTGAAGCTGTGAGGGAGGGCAATCCAAGAACCTCAGAACAGCCATTTGGAATTTGCTGAGCGGGAAGTGTACACCTAAGTTCAGGAATAAGAAATCATACATATATATTGATCTCTCATCTGGTGTATGACAGATCCGTTGTGAAGGCAAGGGAGCCAACACCATGAAACGCTCCTTGTACTTTCCTTTTTTGAAAACGGTGAAGCGAGGCTCCAACCTAACTCCATCCTCCCGAGCATGTATGGACACCGTATTACGAAATTCGTCAGCAACCCAGCTATATGGGCGTTTCTGTTGGAACTTTACCCAGTCAATCTGGTGTGCAACTACATTACACAATCCAGAGGCTGTCTTCATGATATATTTTTTAGAAGATGCTCCACCACTAGAGGTGCTTTCTCCAGACATCTTCTTTACGGCTAGTTTAAACGCCTTAACACTGTGATAAAAGCTAACATCATCAGAGAGGTACAAATCAGCGCTCCCCTCACTCTCGCTAGCAGAGGATTCTGAAGAGGGTATTATCACCCTTCGCCTCGAGTAGGGTGAAGCCTCCCTCTCTGAATGAAGTGGATTTGAGTGGACGATCACAGGGATCCTTCCACCATGACTTAAGGAGATCCGAGACAACACTCTACCTCTCTTTCCCCTACGACCAATATACCTCGAGCTAGCAAAGTCTCTCCCAGACATTTAGAAAAACTAGAAGAAAAATGAGAAGACGAAAGAGAGGTTACCTAAGGATGAAGAGAAGTGGTGAATCAAATCTCACACAAGCAAACAGGAGTCTCTTCTCGAAAGTTTTGCAGAGTTTCGTCAAGTGAGCAAGCACTGAGTAACTTCTGAATCTATTAAATTCTACTCTTATAAGGAGTCGAAGGTTATGTCATTTACAACCAAACGACACTTTTAAACGACACCTTTTTCGTAGACACAAGGTTGTCGTTTCGAACATTGAGGCGTGAAATCAGCGTCAATTCGTCAAAAGGGCTTCTCAAATGGGTCTCAAAATTTAAATTTCAGGCCCATTAAGCCCTTCAGTGACGGTTATAAAGACGTGTGCATTTAAAGTAATAATGGCTTGCCCACGTGATTAAAGGTATTAAATATCCAATCATGAGAAATATTGCAACTGTTTCCCGAATACCAAGGGTTGCAAGTTCCAAAGAACTTTTTGTACGGATCCGTCCTAAGAAGATCTACGATAACGGAACTTCATCCCAAGCACGGATATTTATGCAACCACGTAACGACTTTTTATAAACGACGAATATCATCCGCTATTCAAAATCATTACAGACGATGTAGCTTATATGAGTCACTTTACTAATCCCTCACACAAGCTAGGGGATAAATAAAGTGATGACCCTGAATACCGGATTCGATAGTGAAATTGAAAACTCAATTCCATACCCTGAAGATCAAAGTGTACTTCTCCAGGATGGATGATCTCAATCACCTATTCTGTGATCTGACGATGTAACTCCTGGCACCGTACATATCCCTAGGACGGATGATCTCAATCACCTATTCTATGATCTGACGATGTAACTCCTGGCACCGTACATATCCCCAGGACGGATGATCTCAATCACCTATTATGTGATCTGACGATGTAACTCCTGATGATGTATACTTCCCCAGGACGGATGATCTCAATCACCTATTATGTGATCTGACGATGTAACTCCTGACGATGTATACTTCCCCAGGACGGATGATCTCAATCACCTATTCTGTAATTCGATGATGTAACTCCTGGTACGAACAATCCCCATCATCATTCTTATGATGGAAGATTTTGAAAGTTAATCCGCGCTTTCGCTCTCAAGTGGTATTCTCCCAGGACGGATACTCTTTATCACCTACTCTATGGTACAATGACGTAACTCCTGGCGTAAACAAACTCCCATCATCATCCTTATGATGGAAGACTCAAACACCACTTTCTTACACCTTTGCAGTTCCCCAAACTTGGAACAATATTCTTACAATGGACGACATTGATTCTCCAGTAAGAATAACACGGATTAAGAACATGCATCCGTCCTGTTACATTATTTTACTAAATGACGGATCGGCTCCTCCTTTCTTAACACACACTTGGGGACATGTATATATTTCTCCATTCTAAATTCATTTGTTGTTCAATCTTTCGAGGTAATTATTTCAGTTCGACCTCAAGGTTAATCATATAGAACGGATTAACAACAACTTAAATGACATATATGCATGAAATGTTGGAGACAAATTTCTTAAATGAATTTTATTCATGAAAAACAAAATTACACATAACTGTTCAAAACAGGAGTTGATCCCGGAACACAACTCTACATATAAACAAAAACAAGACTATGGAGAGGGAATTTGCTCTTCAGTCTCTTTCTGTGCTTCCCCTGCTCCAAGCTCTTATGTCATTTCCTTTGGGATTTCCTCAGGAGTCTTCCCCTCAGGAGCCTCAGTACCTTCGGCAAATGAGGCAACCTCAAACGTAGGAAAGACGAAATCAGGTCCCATACTCTAACCCTCAGGAAGGGGAGGCAAACCGTACAAGGACTTCAGAGGATCTTCATGTCGACCATCAACCACTGTGACTAACCTTCCTCCATGGAATTCATAGAACGGATCCATACCATAGAGGCTAAGTTTCGCAGTGGGGTTACGGTAGAAAACTTGGCGTATAGTCAAGCCAAAGGATTCTTCAACCGCCTGAGTGCATATGTCGATAGCTTCCTGCTTCTCAGTTTTTGCTACAGCCAATTCTTCCCGTAACCTCGATAGTTCCCTACTCGATCCTCCAGATTCCGTGCTCCCAGTCTTCAGTCCCTCGATCTCAAGGAGGAACTTCTTCTCCTTTTGGGACCACTCCTCGGCTTGCTTAAAATAATCCTCCGCAGCAGCTTTGCTTTTGTCTTCAAGATCAGCTTGTTTAGCTTGACTGCTACGGAGTTCCTCTTGAGATTTACTAAGCGTCTCCTCCTTCTCTGCCAATTTACCTTCCAAGTCTTTAAGCATAGTTTTGAGCTTGAGATTTTCTTTGTTTATAATATCTGCAAACTCTTTAGACTTGGCAAGGCGATCTTCAGCCAATTTTAGGGCAGCTTTATCCCTCTCCATCGAGAGGTTAAGCTGTTCTAATTTATCACTAAGCTCATCAACCTTGTCAACGTCTTTAGCTAATAAACTGAATGAATGAAGCATCCCAGTCAGTTCTGCTAACTGCCATTTTTCGGCCTCACACGCCTCCTAGATCTCTTTAGTTTTAAGCGTGGGCCGGAGTTCATACAGCAGTTGAGGAAGAATCGCTGGAGTTGCTCCCCGATATGAGAGGAAGGGGGTAAGGAACGAAGTCGTTGGGTAGGAGATCGGACTAGATCCAGAAACCCCGGCAGGAATCCCCTTATGGTGCCCGGAAGAAACATCAGCTGCATCCGAGGTCTCTACAGCCTTACCTTCTGAAACTGTTCCCCTTTTTGAGCTCCCCGAAGGTTTATGTTTCTTCGACGGTCCTCTGGAAGAATCATTCTTGATCTTTCTCCTCCTCTCGGTTATTTGGGGCTGACTAGTAGTTGCGCCAACACCAGTCGAGCCGCCCTCGACCAGCGGAATCTCCCTTTCAACATCCGAAGTCAGGATGATCAATTCAGGATGATCCCTTGCGGAGGGCTTGGCCTGAATTTCATTTTCATGGGCTACGGATTTACCTGCCGCTTTAAATCCCTTTAACTTATTCATCTCCGGAGATTCTTGTTCTATCTTACTTGCATGCACAAACACAAGATATTAACAACCACGAAATACTCGATACATTTGACAAAGTAGAAAAAGAGAAATAAAATGAGAATTACGTAGATATTCATCCCGGACTCCTCTTGAACTACTTAAAAGACGCCTACATGAAAATACTTTAGAGCGTGTAGTGTGCGCTTCAAGTACGAACAACACTTTCGACGATTCAGGGGATAGCTCGGATTGATCAGCATAATATGCTTGGGAGTTTAAAATAAAATGTTTATGGGTCCAACTCAAAGGAAATTTGTTAAGACCATCTTTATCCCCCCAAAAGATTGGTCTCTTCTTCCCAACAGATATCCGAGTAAAGTAGGATTTAAATGATTTTCCGTCAACTTTGGCCGAATCGGTGTAAGATTCAAAGTTTACGAAAGAACAGAGAGTTCGGAGTGTCACTAGGCCAATACCGCCCTGCTTGTTAGCCCTCTGAACTACTTGAGTGTAATAAAATAGCATCGCTACTGTGGGCGTGAAGTTGAAATGATCCCCTAGAACCTCCAGAGCACGGATGAGGCCCCAACCGTTGGGATGAAGTTGAGAGGGTACGCAGTTTAAGAACCTCAACACACCCATCTGAAGCTCAGATAAGGGAAAACGAACTCCCAGGTAATGAAATATGAAATCGTACATGTATACTGAACGGTCATTGGGTACGGCATGGCATATCCGCTTTGTAGGAAGTGGTGCAAATACCTTAAACCACTTCTTCATTTCTTCTTCTGCATGAAGCGTGAACCTTGGTTGAATTCGGGGTCCATCCTCGTTTGCATGACGGGAAGCCAAGTTCTTAAACTCGCTAGCTACCCAACAGAAAGGCCATTTAGCCTGAAGTTCTTCCCAATTTAACCTAGAAACAGCAACGGTGTAAAGACCTTCTGTTGTCTTCAGAATGGTATTATCTACGGAAGTCCCTTCTCCAGCAGCCATCTGAATCTCCAAGACCGAACTCTTTAATCTACGATAAAAGATCATATCGTCAGAAAGGTAATAACCATTACTCACTTCATTTTTTAAAGCGACTACAATCAGAGGACGACTCTGAGAAGGGAAAAGTCACTTTCCACAGTGAGTAAGATCCCCTTTCTGAGCGACATGACTCAGCCTTAGGAAGAATCACAAGGATTCTTCCCCATGACTATTAGGGTTGCAAGAAATTAATCTCCCCCTAACTAAAGCACATTCTCTTCGCAAAAATAGTATACCAAAACAAGATGAAAATAGCATGGGAAAGTTACCTCAGATGAAGATGATGAATATGAGGACTGAAAAAAGTCTCATAGAGCAAGCGATGAACTTCCTTACGATATTTTTGCAGAGTGTTGCTAAGAAATCAGAAACGAGTGGAACCCAGAATCCACTAAGTGTTTCTTTTATAGGAAATGAAAAGTCTCAGTTACCACCTCTTGAAGTTGTGACGCTCTCAACTAAACGCGTTGGTTCACAAGTGAAACGACACAACCGTTCCAAATTCATGGGCGCCAAAACAATATCCATTCGACGAAGGGCCTATCTACTAGGCCCAAAAGTTTTGAAAAATATAGGCCGTTAAGCCCTAAACGACGGTTATTGAGATTTCCATCTCAGACGCAATAATTGCTCGCCCACGTGGTTAAAAGCATTTAATGTCTAATCATGCGACGCAATTCACGCTTTACAGCCGTTACGCGAACTTCAAGAGCCTTCAATTCCAATAAACTCTTGAAATTCTCATACAGCGAATCTTTGTCTGAATCCGTTGTGATAACATCACCACATCGGATCTTTTGACTTAAGAACGGTTATTTGCAATATAATAACAAATGCTAAGGAACTGTTATACGCGTAAGCCTACCGATATTCAGACCTCTCGCAGGTTGAGTAGCTTATGTGAACAACCACTCAGTCCCCCACACAAGCTAGGGGACATATGATCCGGTCTCAATACCGGTATCTGATCTGCAAGACATATTTCAACGTTTTTGTCAAGACATCAACGTGTAACCGGTGTCATCGGTATACATCCGGACTGTAATTCCGTATCAGGCGCTCTCCCTATACCGGTTGTTCAGGATAACACCATGACACCGGATAACACACACGTCACTATGCAAAAGACAAGAATCATTGCTACAGGGACCGATCAATAATCCCCAGCACTATAAGCCAAATTTTGCTCACGGGGATGGTCAACTTGCTCCCTAATCCTAGTCTATACTGTCCATGCTCAATATAAAATAGCCACTTGACCCAATCGTGCTGGTAAGTGCGCAATAAAATAATGCTAATGGAAGTTAGTGGTTCCCCACTAACGAGTCCTCGTAAAACGAGCCAATCAGGTATATGAACTCTCTTCATCAATGAAGGGCAGGATTCGGAACTTAATCTATAAACGATTACTCTCTGAATTACATTCCTTACTTGGAATATATCACTGACTTGAGCGTCGGAGAATCTTTACAGGTGACACCACCATTCGCCCACATCAACGCGTTAGGTCAGTGTGAAGGATCTCCAGAACGCCCAATCCGCTCTCCTCACGCAAAGACAACAGATATTTACACCGGATACTCATACATCCGGTCTTCTGCACAGTATTTACATACTATTTGTGATTGACTTGAGTCCGGATCTCTAGACCCCGATTCAGGACAGATCAGATACAACTAAAACAAAAGAGAATTCATTGTTCAGGAAAACACTAAAATAAAGTTATTACATAGATAATAAAACATTATCACATGAATCAGAGAATAAAACATCAATCGTCCTCTTCTTCATGTAAGGACGTCTTATCATTTTAGTCAGGGGAGGGTGGAAATTCAGTTGCCAAAGGTATTTCATCGGAAGGAATGGTGAATCCAATAGAGGCCAGCCACGTATCTCTGTTGGGTGGAACCCCCATTTCTTCCACGGGATCCACATCTAATCTGGCAGCAATCTTCCTGAGCATAAGATCATGGTTTAAAACCATATCATAAATTCCAAGTTACATCCTCTTCATGACCTGCAATTCCTGCAATATCAAAGAAATGTCAGAAGAAGGACCTGCTCCTGATGATTGAGACTGCTTTTGACGCTTTGTCTCCTTGGGCACAAAGTTATTAATATGGATGATCACCCATTGCCTGTCTATAACTCTTTCAGGCTTAACCCTTGTCAACTCAGCATAGTTGACCACAGCTTGATTCGCTTGAGCCAACAATATGACCACTGAGCAGTATGGCAACTAGAGATTCTTTTCCAAATTTTTCATCATTTCCCCTAATATTAGCTCACCCAGGTTTACATTCAAATTTTTCATCAAACAATACAGCAACACCAACCGCTTACTGGTAATTTCAGTCGCATGCAATATCGGCTGCAGGGATGATAAAAGATAATGGCACCATAGCAGAGGAAGATTGTTCAGACAGTTTTTCCTGAAACTTTTGGTTAAGCCATTAGACCGTGTCAGTTAAGCAGCATCTTTCACACAACATTCTTTCAATATTTCCTTCCTCAGCTCTTCATTCTCAGCCTGATGAAACATCTCCACCTTCCATGTGTATTGACATGCTTCCTCCTCCAGAATGGGTATTTGTAAAAGCTCGTTCAGCAGATTACCAGTTAAGGGAATAGTTACTCCTCTTAAAAAAGAAGAGAAGAAAACTTCAGCTTCATTCGAGTGAGCTCTTAGGTTGGCATAAAACTCTCGGGTGAGCTCTTCGTAGCCATTGCCCAAATTTTTATTAAAGAACTCCCATCCCCTCTGTATCATTGCAGCTTGTACCTCAGCATCGACATATTTCTCACCATCAAGGACCAAAGCTCTGTCCCTGATGACTCCCCTGGTTTTAAACTTTATATCATATTCTTCAGCAGCCTTAGCATCTTTGAACCTGTGCCTGTCAAAACTTTCAACTTCTGGCGATTCGTTCCTCTCAACTACAGGGGACACATTCCTCTCAACTAAAGGAGATGCATTCCTGTCGACTGAAGGAGATTTATACCTCTGAACCGAAGGAGAGTCATTCCTTTCAGCTTGACTTTGACTAGGTACAGGTGAAGGAGAATCAGAGATACTTATTGTTGCCACCTCCTTTTCATTATTTTTTTGCTTTTTTCTCACACTTCCTTCTGTAAAATTTGGTCTAGGTTTTTGCAGGAGTCCCTGTGATCTTCTTTTCATTTTCAGTTGTAAAAATGGTGGTAAAACAGCCTTAATGAAAACAAGTACAGAAAACCAAACAATCACAGCAAACCAAAAAATGTAAGATGCATGGCTATGAACAATGGAAGAATATTAACAATGAAACAGTAAAAGACTAATCATGTACTTAGAAGTGAAAGAAATAAGTGAAAAGATGGTACCTTTCTCAGGAATTAGAAGGTGTGCCTTTTCCTCTTCAACCCAAGTTTTAGCGTAGGAATTTAGGGTTTGTACGCTGAAGGGTTTTTATATTGTTGAACCCTCTACCTGAGATATGCGTAAGTACGCTAAAATGTTGGCGTACCAACGCCCAATTTTCTTTTATTATTATTATTATTATTTTATTTTATTTTATTTTATTTTATTTTATTTTATTTTAAGAAAAAATGGTATTTAATAAAGCGCTCTTGCTCGGGCTCACATACTGAATAGATGAAAGACCGAGTAGGACTGAGAAAGAAATACCGAGTGGTGAGTGAACAAGACATCGAGTGCAGAGAGGAACTGAGTAAATGGAAAAATGATGTGAATGAAAAACGGACGAAAAAATAAGAGAAAAACTGAATGAATGAAACAACCAGTGCAAGAACGAATGAATTAAAGATAGAGTGCGGGAATGAGAGACTGAATGATAGGTGAGAACGGAATAGTGAAAAAGTGACCGAGTGGATACAAGAAAGACGAGTGACAATGAGGGTGGGTGAAAAAGAACGAGTCGAAGAAAGAACAAATGAAAAAGAACGAATAAAAAAGATTCTGAGTAAATGGGACGAGTGAAAGATATACCGACCGGATGAAGGGGATGAGTAAATGCAAGAGTGAGTGGAAGAACGACACGTGAATGAATGAACAAGATCCCGAGTGAACCAAAATCTAGAAAAAGGTCGGCCGAGTAGATGAGAGAATGACATAATCGTACGAGAAACTGAAAAAATAAAAAAAAAATGAGTGATGGGAACACTGAGTGGATGAAAGACGAGTGAATGAAAAAAAAATTACGGAGTGATAGGTGAAGGAACGAAGAAGAAAGAGTAGATTGAAAGAACGAGTGAATAAAACACTGAATGAAAAGGATACTGAGTGAATGAATACCGAGTGGATTATACAGGGTGAGGATGAAAAACGAATGAATGAACAATGATTGGACGGAAGAACAGAAAAAATGAGTGGAAGAAAGTGAATGGATGCATGGCCGAATGAATGGAAGGACGAGTGTATGACTACACTAATGAAATAAATGACAATTGGAAGAGTGAAAGAGTGAATGACTGACCGAGTGAATGAAATGAGAGACCAAGTGATAAAAGGGCTGACTAAGACAAGTCACCCTCCATCATCTGACCCGTTCATTAAATCATCGATCAGAAATCATTTATTAAAGTCTCCCTTTTTATTCAACATCAAAATTGGGAATTTATTGAAGAATGACGAGTGAAGAGTTTTCAGTTGGGAAAGGGGTTAATAATGAGTAACAGTGACCCGAGTATGCCACTCTCGCTCAAGCTCATTAAACTTTCGCTTAAGCATGAATCAACAGCAGAAGCTTCTCGCCTAAGCTAAAAATGTTTCGCCTAAGTGGAATGGAAGAATCAGGATCGGACTCCATTCATGTTTAACCAAAAAAGAATTACGCTTGAGCATAAATAGATTCGCTCAAGCGAACCAAATACTGATTCTAATTTGAACTAAGGAATGGATGAAATCCGATCACCAAACCCTTATTTTAAACTTCACAAATTTTATTCAAACATTATTCATTCATTTTTTATTTTTTTTTATTTTTTTTGGACTCTAAAATTATAGAATATAACACTCGGAACGTAGGGCTACCTCCCTAGAGCGCTTCTTTAAGGTCACTAGCTTGACCTTCTGACATCTAAGAAGATGCCTGCAGCAGTATGGAAGTTTTCTGCCTATCAAACTCTCCTCCAAAGTAGAGTTTGAGTCTTTGGCCATTCACTTTAAAAGTTCTCTCGGTGGTCGGGTCTTTCAATTCAATTGCACCATGAGGAAAGACCTCATTTACAATAAAAGGTCTCGACCACTTAGATCTAAGCTTTCCAGGAAAGAGTCTTAATCCAAAATTGAACAACAAGACCTTATCATCTTTTTGAAACTCTTTTTTATTTATAAACTTATCATGCCACCTCTTAGTTTTCTCTCTATAGATGGAGGCACTCTAATAAGCATTGAGTCAAAACTCCTCAAGTTCATGGAGTTTCAGAACTCTTTCCTCCTGAGATTGGTCGAAATCCAGATTTAACAGCTTTATGGCCCACCATGCTTTATGTTCTAACTCCACATGGAGATGGCAAGCCTTACCATAAACTAACTGATACGGGGACATGCCAATCGGAGTTTTAAATGTTGTCCTATAGGCCCACAATGCATCATCCAATTTAACCGACCGATCTTTCCTAGACTTCCCGACCACTTTCTCTAAAATTCTTTTAATTTCTCTATTTGAAAGCTCAACTTGTCCACAAGTTTGTGGATGGTATAGAGTAGATACCTTATGCAAAACCTTATAGTGCCTCAGGGCTTTTTCCATTATTTTATTACAAAAATGTGACCCCCCATCACTAATGAGGACTCTTGGAACTCCAAACCTAGAGAAAATGTTCTTCTTTATGAATCTAAGCACCACATGTGCATCATTGGTTCTGGTCGGGATTGCCTCTACCCACTTGGAGATTTAATCTACAGCAACAAGGATATATTCATTGGAGAACGACTTTGGAAATGGTCCCATAAAGTCGATACCCCAGACATCAAATAATTCCACAACTAAAATGTTTGTCAAAGGCATGCCAGCTTTAACAGAGAGACCTCCGCTCCTTTGACACTTATCACACCTTTGAACATACATTTTAGCATCCTGAAAAATGGTCAGCTAATAAAAGCCACTCTGTAAAACTTTTGCTGCTATTCTGGAGGCACCATGGTGTCCTCCATAATAGGAGTCATGGCAATGCCATAAGAGCCTTTCCTGCTCGGATTTAGGCACACATCTCCTGATCACTCAATCTACTCCTATTTTATAAAGAAATGGATCATCCCAAAGAAAGGTTTTAATATCATGAAAGAATTTTTTTTTCATTTGGGATGTCCAGCCTTTAGGTACCATCGAGGCACTTTTGAAGTTGGCCATATCAGCATACCATGGCCCGGTGATAATTGCCATCAACCTCTCATCTGGAAATTCTTCCTTAATTAAAATAGAATCTGATTCACCTTCTAGACGAGACAGTTGATCGGCAACTGAGTTCTCTACTCCCTTTTTATCTCTTATTTCTAAGTCAAACTCCTGGAGTAAAAGAACCCACCTGATCAACCTTGGCTTAGATTCTTTCTTAGCTAGCAAGTACTTGATTGCCGAGTGATCTGTATATACAATGACCTTAGCACCAATCAAGTAAGCACGGAATTTATCAAATGCATACACCACAGCAAGCATTTCTTTTTCAGTAGTGGTGTAATGTATTTGATTCTCGTTCAACACTTTGCTAGCATAATAAATCACATGAGTTAATTTTTCTTTTTTCTTACCCAGCACAGCTCCGACTGCAAAGTCACTTGCATCACACATTAATTCAAATGGTAAAGACCAATCAGGTGCTGCAAGGATTAGAGCTGAAGTCAATCTCTGTTTCAAATTTTTAAAAGCCTTGACATAGTTTTCATCAAACTCAAAGACATGATCTTTTACAATCAAGTCAGTCAAAGGCTTAGCTATTTTTGAAAAATCTTTTATAAATCTTCTATAGAAGCCAGCACATCCTAGAAAACTCCTCTCTTCTTTCACATTGATCAAAGGAGGAAGTTTTTCAATGATTTCTATCTTGGCTCTATCCACTTGAATGCCCTCAGCAGAGATTTTGTGGCCAAGGACTATCCCTCCCTTAACCATGAAATGATACTTTTCCTAGTTAAGGACAAGGTTATCCTCCTGGCATCTCACCAGCACCTTAGATAGGTTGCTGAGGTATGTATCAAAACTACTACCAAACACCGAGAAATCGTCCATGAATACTTCAATGAACTTTTCTACCATATCCCCAAAAATGGCCAGCATACACCTTTGAAAGGTTGCTGGAGCATTGCACAAACCGAACGGCATGCGCCTGTAAGCAAATGTTCCATAAGGATAGGTGAATGCTGTCTTCTCTTGATCTTTTGGGTCAACCACAATTTGGTTATAACCCGAATATCCATCAAGAAAATAGTAGTACTCATGACCCAACAGCCTCTCAAGCATTTGGTCAACGAATGACAAAGGAAAGTGGTCTTTTCTAGTGAAGTCATTCAGCCTTCTATAGTCTATACACATTTTTCTTTGTCTAGGATTGATCGCAACGAAAGGTTTAAAGGTGTGTTTGACGTCATGGTTATCTAAAACAGAAAATATGTAGTAAGTATCATTTTCAAAACATATTTAAATTATGGTCATTTAAATTAAATATGTCTCCCACTATTTCGATTCAAAACAAAAATACCCTCCACGAATCAGAAAATCCCGTTGGAAGATTTTCTAGTGGGCTAAGATCCATATTTTGCCAAGCGTTAAGTCAGCTTTGGCTGATCACCCAATACTTGGTTATTTAGGTAGGAAACTTTTTCCAATTGTATCTTTATACAACTCTTAGTCATTGGGTTAAGTAACCATTACTAATTATTCATCTTATGAATATTTAGCCCAATGTTTACGCCTCTAAGTTATATTCAATCCAATTGAAAACTTAGTTAAGTTAAAGCCCAATAAAACAGTTTGGATATTACCATTATCCCATCGCGTCTTACTAATATAAATAATAGTGCCCTGCTTTGGCAGACCCACTATTTATTGACATTAGTGTTGACGAGTGTACTTATTGGAAGGCGTTTATAACTTAATATTATTTTGAGGGATTTTTAATTTATTTTAAAATTACCGTCTTTGTTAAACGCTTTAACATAATAAAATTATCCCCAAAACATGCAAACAAAATTGTGAGATGGTTATGGTCTTCCTAAAAGAAAATAAATAAAAAAAATAAATAAATAAACCTAGAGGAACTATATAGCCAAGGCTTCATGAAGTCCTACTTCTTGAACCCACCATCCTGTTGGAGTCACCACTCCTTGGTTCCTTTCAAAGACAAAAGTGCTTAGAGTCACCACTCTAGTTTTCTTCTAGATCTCTACTTTGTTGCCTCGATCAAGATTACAAGATTTTTAAAGAAACTTGCTTTACATACGAGTGAAGGGTTGAGAAAAGAAATACAACAGAATGAAGAGAGGCACAACATGCAGGCTGTATTTAAATAAAATAACTAATACCATAACCATTCACCATGCAACGTGTTAATTAATTAATTATAACCCATTTGAAATAATTTTAAAAAAAAAATTTTAAACGGGCCATTAAACACGTGGGTCGGTAATAAGGCGCTACGCAGAGAATGTACGGGGGTCCCGAAATTTTAGTACTGTAGTCAAGTTGGTTCCCAGGAAAGAAAGGTGGGTCTGGTGTGACCGCTTAAGTACCAAATCTTTCCTAGCCAGAATGTCCCACTGACCATTAACAGCTCTAAAATTTCGGCTAGGGTTTCAATCACTTTGAAACCCTAATTCCTTGTTGCGAACACTTCACAACGCAGCCGTCAAGGCACATGGAGGCAGCGCCGTCTAGGGTTTCAAAACCTAGAATTCAATTTGCGCTAATGCCAACATACAATGCCTTTCCATGACGGCCGTCTAGGTTTCAACTCTTGAACCCTAGATTAAGGAACGGCCACGGTTTAACACTTAAACCTTATCACTTAACGCCCCATAACATGAACCATTCATGTTCGAAGATCAACTCAATTGATTCAAAGTTTGTACGATGACTATCATATGAGTAAAACACATATCAAAATTGCATAAACTCATACATCATACAAATTTAAACGGCAACAACATACATACTAAAATTAAGAAACTCTATAACATGCATCATATACAATTTATAAAGAATAACTCAAAATTATATGTATCATGCCAAAACAGAGTTCATACCATATACATGATCATTGTAATAATATGCATCATATGCGATAACTCAAAATAGCAACATAATCATGCATGTTTATTTTCGAATCCTAGTTTCACAAAACATTTTCGCAAAACAAAATTGTAAAGCTTTAAACAACGAAACGATTTCGCAAATCATATTTTCCAAAAGCTCTTGCAAATGAAAACATATCATCATAAAATATAAACAAATGCCCAAAACACGGTTTTGCAACCTAGGCTCTGATACCACTGTTAGGAAATCCCTAAGCATGAGCAGCGGAAAATAAAAGGGATTCCATAGGATTTGCAAGGTTCCGTGTTTCAAAGCACAAAACAATTTCAAAATTATTTTAGGTTACCTCTTGAAGAACTCCGAAGCAGTCGTAGCCTCGTCCTTTAGGAGTCCACACGAGCACTCCCACCAGAATCGCAACACTTGCCAACTGCTAGTTTGACGGCGTGTAGCTCTTGCAACTTTTGCGAATTTGTGTCTCACTTGAGTGAACGGCCTATGAGCATCTTATGCTCTATTTATAGGCTTAGGTTTGACCTAATTTGTTCTCTCTAAAAGTGGGCTCCTTACTCATTCCAAATGAGCTAGGCCCAATAGCTTTATTTTAGTCCAACTAAAATAAGACAACATTTTCTGATGGGCTTACTCTATGTGTGTGACCCTATAGGTAAAATACCCGGTCATATTAATAATAAACTATTTTATTATTAATATAAAATAAGAGCGGCATCTAGCAATGCATCATTATGTCTGAATATTATCAACATAACCTATAAGTGATAATTATTTAATACGTTTATTCCTTTTGTCACGATATCCTAATTGGGCCCAAGGCATGGTCGCGTCATCCTTGTACGACCCAATTTATTTTACTTGATACCGGAGTAGACTGGATCCGAATAAATATCTAATATTTATTCTTTCTAGCATGGCCATGCGTTTTCTTAGTCTTACTCCATCAAGTGGCCTATGGATATCACTCTTGTCACATAGGAGAGACAAATCCCATCTACATCACTCACATCCCTCTGCATAATTTGTTCATTATCTAATCACAACCTTTATAGTCCTCTTGTTACAGAAGACGTTTAATTGTATTAAAACAATAAACTCCTCATGTAGGAATCGTAGTGACTTCAGGTCGAAGGACTACATATACCATTATCACATTGAGAATCGTATGACAATCATGTAACGATCCATGCAACGTTCTCATGGTGGGTCTGTCCAGTACATCATTACTCTTAATGTGTACCCGTGTGAAGACTCGATATCATCTATATCTATGATCTGTGAGATCAGGTCATCAGTACACTCACACACTAGTCTCAGTGTATTTACATGTCCCCATGTAAATACTTAACTAGGGACATTTTAGGAATAATTTTTAATGACCTATTACTCCAAGGATAAATATGTTTTAAATAATTTTAAACTGAAATATTTATTCTATTGATAAGTAGAAAAATGATACAAATGAAAAAGCATAAAAGCTCATAGTGCATACACCAACACAATGCATACTCACTGCAGAATTAATAGAATGGTGAATCGTAGGACTACCGGACGGAGACTGGTCAGCTTCGGGGAGGACTACCGAACGAAGAGTGGGTGGAAGGAAGGGAGCCACTGCCAGAGGAAGGAACGGAGTGAGGGAGACGGGTGGAGGAAGGGACGGAGGTCACGAGAGAGAGTGGGTGGAAGGAAGGGAGCCACCGCCAGAGGAAGGAACGGAGGAAGGGAGACAGGTGGAGGAAGGGAGGGAGGTCGTGACGGAGTTGGAGAGAGGAAGGAAGACACCGCCAGAGGAAGGAACGGAGGGAGGGAGACGGATGGAGGAAGGGACGGAGTTGGAGGGAGTCAGGGAAACAGAGGAGGGAGGGATTGAGAGTTAGGGCAAATGATTAGGGGAAAGGGGTTGATCGAGTATGAATAACCCTTAGCGATAGTATACCACCATCATAAAAATGTCACTAAACTCTACAATTAAAAAATGTAGCGACGGAACACCAATTCCGTCACTAATCCCCTAAATATTAGCGACGACACAACAACGCCGTCGCTAATCCGACATTTCATTAGCGATGATGTCACCCCACCGTCACTACCTTCCCTTCTTAAAAGTAAAATTATGGAGGGAAGACCGAAAATAATAGCGACGACCAACCACCCGTCACTAGTACAAAACCTAGCGACGCGGTCTCAACGTCGCTAATGTTTGGAGAGAAAGCGACGGTCATTACCGTCGCTACGGTTTGGCGCCAACAAAAAACCTTGGAGGGAAACAAAAAAAGGGAGGAGGTGAAATCTAGCGACCACACCAACGACGAGGGTAGAGTTAGCGACGACCATAGTGACGGAATATTGCAATTTTTAGCGACCACTTTTTGTATGGTCGCTAAAGGAGTCGCTAACCTTTTTTTGGGTGCCTTTTTTCCTAGCAGTCGCTATTTAGCGACGGGTGTCGGGTGGTCGCTAAATCGAGGTAGCTGTTTTAGGTTTTTTTTAGTGGTGTATTAAGCAGTCTTGTTCCATCTGATCCAAGGCCTGTGGTCCCGGTGACTAGAAGGGTCACTGGTTATATCTTGCCTAAGGTCGTATTTATAATTTCTCATCTATCCTAGTTAACATTTTTTCTGTACCTATATGATGTCTAAAATTTTCTTTTTATGTCTTATGTAGCATCTAAAAAGTAAATTTAAGATCATTTCTTAATATGGAATAAGTAAAGAAGAACTGATGGGTGCCTATTATATTTTTGGGGCACGTTGGACATTAGGTAACAAGTTTATAAACAACATATCCCAAACCTTCATTTTAAATGTAGTTGTTATCATCTTAAGTTTATTATGTTTAAAAATGTGACAGTGATGTCATTTTTTCAACCAACAACTTTGTGTTACACCATGGGGACTTCCACTATTTAGTCTCAGGTAACAATGTCTCTGAAAAGGTCAATATGGTTTATAAAAATTATCCAATGTTTGAAGAATCCTGTTTGTTATGGCTAAATAAAATGTGCTTAGATTTTCTGGATGGTGGCATTAATCTATATGCAAACCAATGGAGACAATGAGAGGATTACAATATGGTATCTTCCACCCTTATTTGTTGTGAGCACAATGGATTACTCTTTTTTTGTTTTTTTAAATATGTTTGCTTTGTCGCACACTTATTTGTTAAACAACAAAAATATCAGGAAGCGTATTGGATGGACACACTATTGGTGACTTAATGATTGATTATGTTCTAGACTAGATGCTTGAAAGTATGTATCTTATGCATGTATGAAACGTCTCAAACTCACAAGTATATCTTCCTTTAGCAGATAAACATAAGACGTTAACAATTTAATACCTTTTCTCTGCCCAATGTTGATCTATATTCCATTAAAGGAAGACAATCATTGGTACCTTATGGTAATAAGTATAAATGACCATGAAATTTACAAATTAGATACATTCCTCATGACCGAGAAGGATCCCCCTAGAATAAAGAACGTGGAAACAATTAAGTACCAGGTAAGTTAAATTTTGATACTGTTGACTAACTAATTTAAGTTGATTTTTTTTGTAGGCCCAAATGCTTAGTCGAATCCTAGCCGCAGACTTTATTCCAGGAATGACAGACTATAGAACAGACTTCAAAAATTGGAAAGCTCTTGAGCCAAGGGGAATACCCAATATTGGCTCCAGCATAAATTCTGTCGTATGGGTCCTTGACTGGCTCAACATGGGCAACTATTTTTAAAAGAACATGATTGGAGTAGTAACAATTTTTTTATAATGTCAATTAAATGTTAAATTAATATTATATAACTTGGTTTAGTTTCATGTATGAAACAGATTAATGAACCGATGGTGCATTTGAAATTGCCATTTACTGTGTGGTGTTTGGTAACGACGTGAAGGAATATGTTGACAGCGCCATTCAGATGGTCTGGACTACCTTCAATTCTTGAATTCCCCACTTGTAACTTGGTTAGTAATATTTTGAATATGTTTTGTAGCCTACATGTAATATTTTAATTTTGCTGGCCTGTATTGGAGTGCTTTAAATTTAGCTCCTCGACACTATTATGTTATGTTTGATGATTTTATGCATTCATGTTTTAAATATTTAATTAATTTAGTCCTCTTTAAATTCCTCAATTAAATTATAATATGTATATGTACATGAACTTTCTTATACATGCGTACTCACTGGACACCCCAACCAACTAAACCTATTACATTTAAAATTTTGTTAGTTTCTTCCATTGTTCAGATTTATTTTATACTCACATACAAGAGTATGATAATCAATGACTAAATCTAAACTGGACAAACGTTTTAATTATGAAGCATCCAAATATTATTTACTAAACAACCTGAAAAATAAATCACTGTATTTCTTATTACACAGCTGATTCCATAACAATAAATAAATACAAATAGGATTAATTAAAACAACCTGTTCAACAAACACTAGTGGAAAAAGGACCTTTAATCACGATTCTGGGGACCCTTTAAGCACGGTTCTAGAACCGTGCTTGTTCCCACCGTGCTTGTAGCTTAGGACTTTTAAGGACGGTTCCCAACCATGCTTGTAGATGGCTTTTAAGCACGGTTAATTTCAACCATGCTCGTAGGTGTGGCACTTTTAAGCACGGTTCCTTTGAACCATGCTCATATCTCTAACCTTTAAGCACGGTTCCTCCTGAACCATGCTCGTATCTCTGACCTTTAAGCACGGTTCCTACTGAACCGTGCTTGTTTCCTCGGGACTTTTAAGAACGGTTAAAGCACAACCATGCTTAAAAGGGTGACTTTTAAGCACGGTTAACGCCATAACCATGCTTAAAACCTTAATTTTTAAAAAAAAAATTTTTTATGATTTTTATTCTTTCCCAAAAACCTGTAAACAGTCCCAGACAGTCCAATGATAAATAATAATGAACGTTTAAAAAAATTCAATCGAACTGTCTAAACATCAAATATGGTATATAAAATGCACAATAAGTAATTAAGCTACACTAATAGGTATATAACTACACAGTAATAATATAATAAATGACAGAAGTCTATTGGGCTCCTTCCTTGAGTTGAAGAAGGCTGGTGGCCCATTGGTTTCTGATTTCGTCAATGTATCCTTCAGGGAACATTGAGGAAGAGTCTCAAAAGTGCTGTAAAGAAGACATAATCATTAATAGGTGAGCAACAAATTGTAAGAGTAATATGTCAAACCCAAATAAATTAAAGTAGGCAGCAAAAACTTACAGTTGTCCATCCGTCTACTATACCAGATTGGATAATGGTGAGCATCGTCTTCATCACGAAATACCCACACTCAAAGGTGCCATCCTGCCGATAAGACTACAAGGTACCATACATTGATTTCATAATTAGTTATTGTTTTTGTTACTAATTGAGGTAACTTTAAAAGTAATGCTTATTAATTGAAGTGCTTACTTTTGGGAAGACCCACTCTAGTCTTTTCTTGCTCACTTTGCCGCGTAGTAGATGGTACCCAATTAAAGCCCTATAAGAGAATAAAACATCATTTTAGTTAATAGAATGACTTAATCAAATATGTAAAGTTGTTTTATTTTTAAAAATCAACTTACCCGTCGAGTATTTTCATGTAGTCCGCACCAGGACTCCTATACAACGAACAGAAGCATGCAGTAATGTCTTCCTTCGGGCAAATGACCAACAGTTGCCAGTGAAGGCTGCAATGTACCATTGAATAGTAATAACACAATCCATTATTAAATTGACAAAAATAACTAAATATTTATTAGACTCTTACTCTCTATGAAATGGCGCAAGGTACACAGTCTTGTCCGAGGCATGCATCTAATTCTGGATGTATGCCTGAATCTCCTCCTTGCTGTTCCCATGAAGTTGTATTAGAGAGGGCTCCAGGAAACCATAAGTGTTATCGACACCTCTCTCTATGCAAAGTCTATGTAAAAACCTAATCAAATTTGTAGACGTTTAGTGTTGTAAAAATATATATTTAATTGACACTATCCTTGAATAAAAAACATCATACTTACAGCTCCCAACACTGAATCACTGAAATGTTCAACATCGTCTTCCACATTAGGACCTCACACAAGTTAGGTCGTGCAATGTACATGATAACTCTTGAAAAGACTTACATATTCCACTGTTTATTTACCATAATTTACTAAGTATTGTCTAGTCTTGATATTATTATTTAATAATTTGTTAATAATTCATGTTTTAGTTATTTATTTCAAAAGTATGCTATTTATGTAAGAAACCGATTGAAAATATTAATTAGATAAGGAATTTTGAAGTATTTACAAATTTACTAAGCAGCCAGCGTATAAATGCTAGGCAATTAGCTGTCTAATGGTGCAGGAACAGGGTGTACTTGAGAAAAGAAGACAAATCTGAGTGAAAATTACAAAAGCCGAGCGAGATTTGGAAAATCCGAGTGAAACTTCTCAATTCCGACTGAAAAGAGTCCAAAGACCGACTGAGTGAGACTTCAGAGACACTGACTCCAAAAGAGAACAAGGACTCAGAATATTGCATGAAGAACCCGAGCGCCAACTACACAATACCGATTGAATAATCAACTCGCTCAAGCAGGAGTTAAACTCGCCCAAGCGAGAGTTTAATCCGCTCAAGCGAAAACTCAGCAGCTAAAGCATAGAGGCAGTAATTTAAACACTGTTCCTTCCCTCCAACAACACACTTGGTGCAGTACTGTTCCGCTTCCATTGCCTTCTTCTCTACTACTGCAACCTTAAGTAACTTAAGAAGTGAGCTGTCAATTAGCTGGTGCTGAGCTGTAAATTAGCTAAGGATGAGCTGGATCCTGTTAAGAGCTGAGCTGTATTTAGTTAGTTACTCTGTAAACTGTGTAACTAATTAGTTTATTCGTTAACTTAAGTTTTCTAAGTTATCAGTTAAGTTAGTTAGTTAGGTAGAAACTTATATATAGGTTGTACATATTCTATAATACGTGTGGAGTCAGAGATAGAATACGCAGAACACAATTCATTCTAAACTTCGAACATCTCACTACTTCATTTTCTCTTTCTAAATCCTCTCCTCCATGACGTTCCACAATCCTTCGATGGAACTGAAGTCGATGGAGTTCTAATCCCCTAAGGTTGGGATTGTGAAGGTGAGCAATGGAGTCTTGAAGCTGTGAGCAAGTAGATCGATTTCTAAGATCCTGAGGCGAACAAGCTGAGGAGTGGAGCAGAATCGCTGGATTGACAAATCCAGAATTGATGAAGAACTTCACCAGTGAGGAATCATGGCTGAAGCTTAGGTAACTTCCAGCTTTCTAACTAGTTCAGGCCTAATCAATTTAGGTGAATAGTTAGAGTTCAACCTCCAATTTTGCATTAGATTCTTAGGTTAATCGAGCACTTAAGGAATTAAGGTTCATTGCTTAAGGATTAGTGTTTTTCACCTAAGGAATTAGGGAATAACCGCAAGCGGATTATCCTCTAGATTGTGAAGTTCGATTATACTTAATTGCATGTTTCTTGAGGAAATTGTGAGCTGAAGCAATCCTGACCTGTTTTCTATTAATCGCTTTCAACATTTCACTTTAACTCTGTTTCTGAAAATACAAAAACAACTATAAAACACTAAAACCATAAAAACCGAATGAACTTCATGTATTTTCTGTTGGTTCAGCTTGTACTAGTCCTAGATTGAGGTACTTACCACAATCCCTGTGGGACGATCAAATACACTACAATTTTAATGACTGGTGCGCTTGCCAAAGTGTAAATCCGAGAGTCACATTTTATTTTACTAAGATTTTTGCACCAAATTAATGGCTCAGGATTTCAGCATCAAGTTAATGGCGCCGTTGCCGGGGATTGTTGAGTAATATCAACAATCCTTGGACCGGTACTAGACTGAACCATTTTTGTTAGTTTCTGTACGTGATTGTTAGTTGTTAGTAAATTTTGTTGTAAGAGTAGGATTTGTTAAATCTTGCTTGTATTGTTGTTCATAGTTACTAGTGTTTCGATTTTAGTTTTTTAGTTGTTGGTACTAACCGTTACAGTAGCTTTGTTTGTAGTTAGATGTTGCATTTATGTTTTTCCTAGTTCCTTCGGAAAGTGAAAAGTTGCAGGTGATGGATCTTGATGACACCTTAGCTGAGTTTCTTCAATATTCACAAACGTTATGTATGAACCATGAAGAGGAGGTACAACCAATTGAGGAGGAGCCATCAGACTTAGAAAGGAGTTTAATTCAATTCATAAATGTCACTCAAACTGGCCTTCAAAATTTTGATAATTCAATCATGAATATTCAAAAGCAAGTGGATTTTATTGCAAAGCAGTTAGCCGAAGAGCAAAGCAATACAAAGGTTGTACGAAGAAAAGACCAATATGAAGAGCCATGGGATGATGATGTTGGTCTAGTTGAAGAAATTAAGTTTGGGGAAGAAGAAGACCAGCTAGAAAACATTGAAATGGATGAACCTGAACTTGAAACAAAAGAAGAAGAAGAAAATAAGGAAGTTCAGGGATATTTGATGGAAGAAGAGTCAATTGAAGAATGTGAAGAAGAAAGTGATATGGATTATACTTCAGAAGTGGAAGATGATAGTATATCTAGTGAAGCATTCTTTGATGATTGGAATGAAAAAGATTGGTCTGAAGAAGAACAAGAGTGTCGCAACCTGGATCGCGACGGCACGGCGAGAAAGAGAGAATGGTGTGGATGAAACAGGGAGTCGCCACCAACGTTTTTATCCATAGGAAAAACATTGGAAAAAAACTAAGTTTAGTAAAGCACTGGTTAAAAAATTGAAATCCAAGTTCGGGAGTCGGTTACGAGTAGGGAAGGTATTAGCACCCTACATCGCCTGTCAAAGACAGTACCAAGATTGAAAGCACAATATAAATAGCCTTAAATAAAACATGGTTTCTTCCCTTTTACTGTTGTATTTTTTATTTAAAAATGACAGAAATGAATGAGACAACTGTACAAACATAGAATGTCAAAGCGAGGTCAATGGAACGTTTCATCCGAATTAAACTCGACTTCGATATGAGACAGAGAGGGGAAGAGAATGCTAATAAGGCGTCACGCCTAAATTAGACATTCTCGGATAAAAAGAATGCTCCTAAATCACACAATGCTTTATCTATATTCATGTCACCAATCATGCAAGGAATAGAGAAACTACCTGGATCTTGGAGCTTGGGTGGAAGTTTCTTTTGAATTAGAGCACTGCATTCTTCAGTAAGTGCAACTGTACCATCTTCCTCCAGTCTTCTTTTGTTGGACAGAATGTCCTTCAGGAACTTTGCATATGTGGGCATTTGCTGCAAAGCATCTGTAAAAGGAATATTAATATACAATTTCTTTAAAACATCAAGGAACTTACCAAATTGTTTGTCCAACTTTGCTTTGGCTAAGCGCTGAGGAAATGGAATGGGAGGCTGATATGGCTTAACTTCCTCCTTCTTTTCTTGTGGTTTCTCTTCTTCAATTACTGGATGAGATGAAGATTCATCGACTTTCTTTTCCTCCTTTTTTGTCTTGTCAACTGGCCCATCGTATTGAGTACCACTCCTAAGAGTGACAGCCATGGTTTGGTTAGATGGTCCAGCCTCTGGTTTCCCAGGAAATGTTCCCGGTGCTCTTTGAGAATAGGAGGCTTGTTGGGCAATTTGATTTTCCAGTATTTTGTTGTGAGTGGCAAGAGAGTCCACTTTTGAAGCCAAGTTTTTTATTGCATCAGAGAATTCATCATTTTGTTTAAGTTGAGTAGCTACAAATGTCTCCATCAAGGATTCTAGCTTTGATTTTTGTGGAATATAGGTTCCTTGTTGAGGTTTGTAGTTACTTTGGAATTGAGGTGGCCTATTTTGGAAGCCAGGTGGACCTTGTGGAGGTCTGTAGTTACCTTGATAGTTTCCACCATAGTTTCCAATAGCGTCCACCTGATGCATTTCTTGTTCTTGATTAGGGGTCATTGCTAAATGGCAGTTTGTAGCTCCGTGTCCTGAAATACCACAAACTTCACAAACAATATTAGTAGCACCTGTTGACCCTATTTTATCAAGTTTTAATGTTAATGCTTCAACTTTGGCAGAAAGTAAGGAAAGAGCATCAACAGAGTACTTACCTGGTGTTTTAGAAGGTAATCCTCTCTCAGAGTTCCATTGGTGAGTGTTTTGAGCTATTTCCTCGATCAGGTTCTCAGCTTCATCAACATTTTTACTCATGAAGGCTCCTCCAGCTGCAGCATCTAAAGAGATCTTTTGTGTGGAAGTTAGTCCATTATAGAAAATATGGATTGTCAACCACCTTTCTATCCCATGGTGAGGACATTCTCTTAGCAACTCCCTGTATCTTTCCCAGGCTTCATACAAGGATTCATCATCTTTTTGTGAAAAATTGATGATTTGTTTTCTCAGAACATCAGTCTTGTTCCTTGGGTACCATTTATTGATAAAAGCACTGGACAATTGTTCCCAAGTTGTGATGGATCCTTCAGGAAGAGAGTATAACCATGCTCTTGCTTTATCTCTTAAGGAGAAAGGGAAAAGTCTTAAGCGAATGGCATCATTGGTGGCTCCGTTCATCTTCAGGGTGTCACAGTATTCAAGAAAGATTTGAAGGTGAAGGTTTGGATCTTCAGAGGGTAAACCTCCGAATTGGTTCTGTTGAACCATTGAGAGTAGTGAAGGCTTCAATTCAAAATTGTTAGCCTCCACTGTGGGTCTAAGGATGCTAGATCCTCTCCCATTAGTGCTTGGAGCTGCAAAATCTCTTAAGGGTCTGTGTTGGTCTGCCATTTGTTTTTCTTTTTGTTCTTTTTGTTGTTTTTGTTGTTTTCTCAAAGCTCTAAGGGTACGTTCTATCTCAGGGTCAAATCCTAAGTTTAGATCGACACTACGGCTTCTTCGCATAAATAGAAAATAAATGACAAATAAAACAAACAATTACAAAAATAAAACAGATACACAGAATATAGAACAAAATACAAAATTACGATGAAAATAAAAATAAAAATAACAATAAAAATATTAACAAGTATGATCTAATCGAATTTCAATATTGCCGATATTTGAGGGACAACAGTCCCCGGCAACGGCGCCAAAAACTTGACAGGGCCCGCAAGCGCACGGGTTATGTCGCGTAATATAAAAGATTATCGTTCTCCACAGGGACTGTGTTCAAAGTACCAGCATATTGAAATTTAATTATCCACACAATTAATTTTTAAGATTTTTATAAAATAAAGCACAAATTAAAGTTGCATAGAATAAAAATAAAATTTACTTGACACTAAAAAATCAGAGTTGAGAGTATCTTGGGATTTCAGGGGATTAAGACTCTATTTTATGTTTAATGAATTTTAACTTTTCATAAATAAGAATCGAATTAAGTTTTCCAAGGCGAATTTTCCAAAAGCTAATTAATATGTTCCTCTCGGAATCCTATTAATGTACCTAACCTATGGAAAGCGCTGCTTAATCCTCAGAAAGGCCCATTATCGTTTTATGAAAATCCCTTTTATTTCCTCAAAAGAATTTTGATTACTTTCACGGTTTTACCGAGGTCACATAAAGCATTTCAAAAATCTTAGGTTTAGTTCAAAGCTTTCTGGTAAAAATAAATCTCTCGATTCTATTTATTACCTAAATTTACTAATATACCCGTAAGTATACAGTTTTATCATTTAGGTTCTTGTTAGGAATTACTAAAAGCATTAAGCATAATTAAACTAAATGGAAAACAGAAATTTATTTAATTCCAAGTCAAAATAACATTAAAATAAAATATTATCATACCCCCTTCATCCCAAGATAATTAATTTAGCTACTCATGAAATAATTCAAATTCATATAAATAATGGAAAAATAAAACATACAAGACATGGTAAAAAATAAAGACTTACGGGTTTCTCCAAAAGCTCAGAATAATTTACCACTGTATTTCCTTGTTGTAATATTCCTCCACCAATTACAAATTGGAACACTCAATTTCACAATTCTCACAACTCTTACACAAAATAAAAGAAAGAAAAAGAAAATAAAAAGAGAAAGAAACGAAACAGAGAAGAAAACGAAGGAAAAGAAAAGAAAGGAACAAAGTGAATGAATGAGAACTGGATTTTCGATGCCTTCTCTGCTTGGATTGCTTCTCCTTTTATAGGCGAAGGAAGGGAGGAAGCCAGCTAAGAAAACGCGTTGCAAGTTGGAAACTTTCGGTGCATGTGATTTCCAGCTGTTCCAGTTGTCTTCAATTTGCGTATTTTTGTTGTTTCCAATAATTCGGCGCATGATTTCACTGATGAATCGATTCCTCCAGTTGATTTTTGCCTTCAAAACAACGTGTGAATCGATTCCTAAAGGTGGGAATCGATTCCCAGCATGATGAATCGATTCCTGGCCTTCATGAATCGATTCCCAGCCTTCCAAACATCAATGAATCGATTCCTATAAGGGGGGAATCGATTCCCAGCCCTATGAATCGATTCCCAACAGCCTTGAATCGATTCCTGGCTTATGTTTCACATGGGAATCGATTCCTGTAAGGGTGAATCGATTCCTACCCTTTCCTGGAAGTGTTTTCTTGCATTTTTGAGGCATTTTGGATAGTATAGCTCATGGTTCTTGATTGCTTTCATCCTTTGGCACTTTGATCATCTTTTTGGGTTCTTGAATCCATTTTCCATTTATATTCATTCATTCTTAAAATGGATCATCAATAATTCCAAATCTATTAATTTCTGCAAAATAAAAGTACCCGAGTAGAATACAGTGGAAAGAAAGCAAAAATCACAATAAATAAAGGAAATACAGTGCATAATGATTAAAATCCTAAGTAAACTAAATCTAATTTATTATGTTATAAAACACTTATCAATCGTACAGAATAACATAGCCTTCAAATTGAATGATTGTCCTGTAAGCCCGTCAAACACATCAACCCCCTCTTCCCATAACATTTTCAGGTCTTCAACTAACGGAGATAAGTATACATCAATGTCGTTCCCTGGTTGTCGTGGACCAGAAATCATCATTGATAACATAACGTACTTCCGCTTCATGCACAACCATGGCGGCAAGTTATAAACAAACAATAAAACAGGCCACGAACTGTGGTTTGTGCTTTGGTTCCCATATGGATTCATGCCGTCTGTGGCTAGTGCAAGCCTAACATTTCTTGGGTCACGGGCAAAATCTGGAAACATCGTATCCATTTTCTTCCACTGTAATCCATCTGCTGGATGCCTAACTAATCTGTCAACAACCCTTTCATCAACATGCCATCTCATAAGCTTCGCATCATCTGCATTGGCAAATAGACGCTTTAGTCTTGGAACTATAGGGAGATACCACAACATAAACGATGAAATCAATTAATTTAATTACCATTTGTGTCGAATCTCAAACGGGAAACTATGGTTCGCTCATACAATTTAATAAATCACAAACTCATATAAAGGGGACTAAATAAACTTATCAAATTCTGAAATTATAACAAATATAAATTACATCCACAAAATTAGTAACACATAATAAAAAGCAACTACAGAAAGTAAACAATGTATAATAAACTAAATTAATTAGATCATGCAATTCATTATGTAATTAAAATTTTTAATTGCCTAATCAACAAAAATAACTCCTATTAATTATTTTGTTACAATTCATATAATTTATTATTTTACATTTACAACTTAATTTTTATCTACTTCATACAATCAAATTTCATGTGTTTAAATTTTTTTTTTCTAATGTAACGAATATAAATCCAATGTTTATGTATTTATTTAGTTCAAAATATCATTTTTTAACTTTAATATTAATTTAAATTACCCAAATTAATAAACACATAAATACACAATAAATTTAACAATCAATCCTAACACTCCTAATCTATAGCTAACAATTTTAAATCCCTAATCACATTTTCCTAATATATAGCATTTCATTTTCCAAATACTACTAATTAACATATAAACTCAATACAATTCCTAACAAACAAATAATAATGAAAATGAGGGGTAAAATAAGAACCTGTAAGCGTGACCAAGCGTGAGAAGAGGAAGACGAAAGGAAAGCTTCATGGAGAGAAAGAGAGAAGAAGAACGGAAATGGAGTGAACCGCGTCAATGGAGCTTCAGAAATGGAGTGAACCGCGTCAATGGAGCTTCTCGTGAACGGAAAATGGAGGGAAGGAGGGATTCAAATGGAGGGAGGGAGGGATTTGGGATTTCAAAATGGAGGGAGAGAAGGGTTTGGGAGGAAACCGAATGGAAGAAGAGAGGAGTTTGAGAGTGTATCAGCTGAAATGAAAGAGGAAGATGAAGAGTGCAGGTATTTTAATTAAATTTCGAATTTCGCGCTAACATATGAGCACGGTTGCACTCACAACCGTGCTTGAAAGCCCCCTATAAGCACGGTTACCATGGAACCGTGTTAATAAGTCCCAGCCTACGAACCCTATAAGCACGGTTAACAAGGAACCATGTTAATAACTCCCAGCCTACGAACACGGTTTTGTAGAAACCGTCATTAAAACGCACCTATAAGCACGGTCGTCCATACCCGTGATTAAAAAGGCCCTATGAGCACGGTTAGAATTCAACCTTCTTTTAAACTCTTCACTAAAACCACAAAAATGCCACCACGTGTTTTTTAAGCACGGTTCTCCCAGGACCGTGCTCAAATCCTATCCTCGTATGTATATTTTGCACTAGTGAAACTAAACACACGCGGACCCAAAACACAACTACCCACTTGCATGAATCCATCCATAAATTGCATCTCCTCATGGTATTTGTAAATATGCATCCATTAATTAATAGCTTGAACTAGGATACTTACTCATGAATAATGACTACTTACTTCAGCCACCCACGTGATTCACATAAGACGGTCCTTTACCAGATCCGTTCATATGCATCTATGTGCACATGCAGAGAATTTTTTCGTGTATGACCAATTTGTTTACAATAAGAACATCTCGCAACATGCCGTTGGCTAACCGAAATATGGTTAGAGCTTGCATAGGCACTATCAGGACCATTAACAGACTAACTAAGGTCCCCATGTGGGGTTCCCATTCCAAGACTTTGCCCATGTTTCTCCAATAGTCTTTTCCTCTCACATGCTAGCTTATTTCTCAGGTCTTTAAAATCTTCATGAGTATCACAAGCTAAATGACAAACATCACGTGGTATAAAACTTAATACACTAAACTAATCTTTAAATTTAGATGTGGGGTTACCAAATGCTTCTTCATCGGAGATAGTGAAAGTTGATTTTGTAAGTTTCGTCTATCTTCAAAGAACCAAACATGAAGGTTAGTGCTCAAATTTTAAATACTTTAAAACAATAAGAATATGCACACACGCTAAACCACACAACCATACGATTCCATGCTTATTCATGAGCATCTGAACTCTTTATAATCTTCCTAGTAAGATACAATTATGTGCACGTTTCTAGTGAATGCAACCATGTAGCTTGTCTGGGATAAGCCATAAATGACATTAACAACTTGATGCTGACTTTTCCAACAACAAACAAAATTCAACAAACATTCTCTTTGTATATAGATTTGAGTCAAACCTTTCTAACAACACAACGTCAGTCACCATAATGGGTTTCGCATACATCGACTTAAAATCTTCCTCTATCTCATTGTTTTGCATGTGTTTCACACATCCATAGAAGTTAAGCAAAAATTCCTTCATGTTATTCCCTCCCTCAATATATTGTCTCATTTGTGCATGCAACCCTTCACACTGAGAAGTTGTTCGCATACCTACAAAAAAAATTTCCTTTTAGGTACGCACTTACCCAAGAATTTTTCTTCACATACAACTCTTGGGCATACCCATCATGAACCAAATCACACTCTACAAAAGCAACATTCCATTTATCCTCAAACTAGGAAACATTACATTCATTAAGCATGCATTGAGTAAACAATTTTATGAACCTGGGGTTCTAAAACTTAGTAGTAACATTCCTTATATTAAATGTGAACCACATAACCTGTGATAAGCATTTAGAAACACTTGACTAATAGCTTGTTTCATTGATTGATTTTCAATGGTAATGACACACTTTGGCACTTTACCATTACTCGTAATTAGAAATTGTTACGACCCTCATCAATTTTCTCATTTTTCCAAAATAATTTTTCATGTTTAATAAAAATCAACTCGGTTTTAATATAAAATAACATTTACTTTTCTTAAATACATTCAAAATAATAAAATCATACTAAAAATAGTAATAACTGACTAAAACCGATTAGAATTATTTCAACATAAAATAAAATTTAGAATCAGCGGAAGGAAGATATCAGGGTCAGGGTTACTCGCCTGAGCGAGACTCTGATTCGCTTGGGCGAGATCTGACTCGCTTGATCGAATACTCCTCTTTAAACCTGAGCGGACCAGACTTACAAAGAAAGTAAACAAGTGGGGTTTCACTTGGAAAATAAGTCCACTCGGTCATCTCTCACACGGAAACAACTTAACCTTCACTCAGAAAAGTTCACTCATATCTTCACTCGGAAGGGATTCTCTCAGCCATTGCTCACTCGGAGATACCCTAACCTTCCACTCGGAAGTGGGTCTCTCGGTTATTCTTCTCTCGGAAAGAATTGAAGGATACTCAGACACTAAATCAATGGGCCCTTGCTCGGACCAGAATGATGCCACTCGGAAAATATTCGCCCGGTAATCAACTTTGCTACAGTAATGCAAATTCACTCAAAATAAACACTGATCACATAACATCAAAAATTTATATCCTCATTAATCAACATACCGATTCGAATTTAACACACTCATGTACATCACACAGAAAACTCAATATATATATATATATTACACTCGGAATTCATTTCAAAGCACTCGGTTCCTTCGCATCAACCCTCCACTTGGCGCACCTCCATGGCTCCAACCTCATCCTGTCACTGGTTACTAAAATTGTAAACCACAGCAAGGGTGAGTGTTTAGCATCATAATTAATCTAGAACGGAAATTAACAAATTACTTGTATATAACTCCGTCCGATTGGATTACCAACATATTACAACTGACACTAGACAAATTTAGCAATTCACACTCGGCACTTATTGCATTTCTCACTCGGTAATTATAACCATCACACTCTGCAAGTTATAACAGTTCACATTCGTCAGATACAATGAAATTGCACTCAGCAAATATAACATCATACTCATCAATTCTCACTAGGCAAATATGGCAAATCTCACTCTACAAGTACAACAAATCTCACTCGGCAAATATGACAAGTCTTACTCAGCAAGTACAATAATTCATACTCGGCAATTATAATAATAACACTCGGTAAATACAGCCAATCACTCGGCAAATATATGAAACTACACTCAGCAATTACATCAAATCACTCAACAATTATTTCAATTTTCATTTGACAATTATAACCAATTTACCACTCGGTAATTATAATACATCACTCAGAAATATAACAATCACTCGGCAATATATCCATTAACACTCGGAAAGTATAATTAATCACATACTCACCACAATACTAAATTCATCAATTGTCACAACTGACTCTCATATAAAATTGACGCCTAGTATTCAGATACTAAAAGGATCGACCTTCAGCTGGGGGTCCGACTTGACACCCCGTGAACCCGACTTGGTTCACCGAGCCCGAATTGGCTCCCCCTCAGCCACTGGGTCAAAGACCTCTGGGTAGCTTAACTAGGTCCAACTTGACCACAGAAGCCAAACACAGGGTAATACATACCGTTGGTCGTCCTCCACCACATAATCACATTCTATTATATATACACAGGCACATCATTTGCAACTGTCAGAAACTGACTTGTGCTCACAACGTAGGGCAACCGACTTGTCAAGCCCATCAATATAATATTTTCATACAGCAAACACATCATACTTATAAAATTCATATTTATCATCAAATAGTGGCCATTAACATCACATATTTCATATTTAATCGGTTTAAGCCACACATACACACATGATCCTCAACCGATCGGTGTCCACATACATACACGCATACTCATACATTCACAACTTTCATTCAGCAACATCTTTATTATTTCTTAAGTCACACACACAGACGATCCTAAACCGACCGGTGTGCATATTCATACGCACATTCATATACATATCCACATAATTTTCACTCAGCATTATCTACGATTCTCAACCGATCGGTGTCCTCATACATACATGCATACACATTCACAACTTTCATCCAGCATCATTTTTATTATCACATCAAATAATTCTTAAGTCATAAACACACAGCCGATCATAAACTGATCGGTTTTCACATTCATACATGCATTCATACATATTTTCACAATTTTCATTCAGTGTCAACTCTTACCCAGTTCACAGTCATTCCAATGGCTTGGACCGTATGTCCTATTCTAATTAATTATAACCCGAACACCCCCTTACCTCTGTTCTACGCTTCAACAATTCCTAGGTTCACAGTTCCACCTCCGTTCCAGCAGCAACTCCCTTAATCGTCCCACTGATGTTTGTTCTACCACCTTGAAACTACTTTCATGGCTATGTAACTATTTCAAGGTTTTGATGCAAAATGGACCTCCCCACAGAGCATGCAGCTCGCAACAATAGAGAAAGGAAAGGAAGAAGAGAAACAGATGAAGAAGAAGAAGAAGAAGGTTCTCGTAGAAATGAATGATTGAGAGAAAGAAACCTTTATTTAAATTCATGGCAACCGGTTACTTTCTCAACCGGTCACTCCCCTCATTTTCTTTACAATTTCATTAAAGGTTTTAATTAAACCTCTCTTCTTCTAATCACACCTTTTATAATTAACCAATAATTTCCAAAAATATTAAATAAATCCTTAAAACAATTTTTAATATTTTTCACTTCACAAAAATTTCCTATAATTATCCAGGATGTTACATCCACCCCCCCTAAAAAGGGATTTCGTCCCCGAAATCAATGCACCTATTGGAAAAGATTGGGGTACACCCCTCTCATGTCTGATTCAAATTTCCCCAGTGTAGGTTACCCCATTCAAATTTTTGCCACTTCACTTTTACCAATAGCACTTCCTTGTTCCTTATCCGTGTGGTCCAGAATTCCTCAATACCGATCAGTGTACTTCCACCGTTAGGTCCTCCAATTCAAAAGAGTCACTCGGCACAATCATGGAATCACACAGAATATAGGCTCGGAATTGTGACACGTGAAACACATTATAGACGTCAGTTAACGAACTGAGAAGATCCAGTCGGTAAGTAGCATTACCGATTCTCTTAAATATTTGATATGGTCCGATGTATCTCGGATTAAACTTTTGGCTCTTCAATATCCGACCTACACCTTTGGTCAGTGAAACCTTCAGGAATACCCAGTCACCCGTCTGAAACTCAAGTGGTCTATGCCGATTGTCATAGAAACTTTTCTGTCGGTCTTGGACCATCTTCATTTTCTCTCGGATCAAGGCAACCTGTTCATAGTAAGCACTCTTGGTCAATCGGTCTATAATCTCCCAGATTGCCTTACACTCAGATTGGTTACGAGGTAACCCGGATAAAAAATCCATAGTATTACTCTCCCACTTCCAAATCAGAATTTCTGATAGTTGGAGCAATCCAGGGGGTCTCTGGTGTTCAACCTTACAAGTTATTGCTTTCTTCATTCCCGACCACCAGAATCCTTCCTTACCTAGTAACACCGGAATGAATGTTCAAAGAACCCTTTTGCATGCACCACCACTCGGTCTCGGAATCTCCAAATTCCATTGTTACCTTTGGTTAATCCCATTACCTCGAGAATATCACTCGGATATATCTCTGCCCGAGTCAAAGCCTTTCTTCACTTAAAAATATTCCTCTCGGAAGTGCTTCATGTAACATCCCTGTTTTTATTAGCAGTCTTATTTGGTAAATTTTGAAGTATAGAAGGTCTGTAAGTGAGAGTTGGTAAATAAAACACTCTGTAGATGGTCTGCAATACTCTAAAAATTTCATTTTTGGGTATAATCATGGAATTTATATAGACCACTAAGGATATTATTCATTTTTCAAGTGAAACATGTCTTAGATAAGACTGTCCGAGTGAAGAAGGGATCTGTTCCGAGTGACAGAGAGAAATTCCGAGTGAAGGATTAGAAATTCTGACTGAAGGTTGAAATTCTGAGTGTAAGGTTATGTTTTCCGAGTAAAACATGACCGAGAGGGCTATTACCGAGTGGAATCCTGGCTTCGGAGACATTTGGAGTGGTGTGTTCAAGAGAACCACTTCTGGGTGAAAATTCCGAGTCATATATCTTCGAATGACTCATTTTCGAGTCACATGTCTCCGAGTGAAACGTTCCGAGATAAGTAATTTCAGAATGAAGAAAAACTTAGTGTACTGCTCAGACCGAGATAGTTCTGAGTAGTGAATTCCGTGTGGATAGAACCAAATGTCATTCCCAAGGGAAGTACTTAAACAGGCAGACTGACTTCAAAATGAATATAACTCTGAGTGATCAATATTTCTGAGTGAAGGGACTCAGTCAGGGATATATCTGAGTGGAATTTCTGAGTTGAGTATGATGAGGATCAGGTGAGATCCTGGACGAATTCCATCCGAGTGGGGAGTTTTGAAAGAAATCTAAGATGAGGTGAATTTCCGAGTGCAATCCGAGTGAGTTTGTCCAAGTCAGGAACTCCCTAGTGAGGAAGGGGATAGCATTCTGGGTAGAAAGGTCTCCAAGTGTGGTATTTTAGGCAGTGGAGTTCCGAGTAGGGGCATATCTGAGCCCAGTGTAACTTGTCCTGAGTGGCATGCCCCCGAATATGAAATTCTGAGTGGAATATAGTGATGGGAGCCTATTCCGAGTAGAATATATATATAAGGCTTAGAGCCATTTTTGAGTGAGGCTTATGTTTATGACTCCTTTTCTGAGTGGTGAAGCCTTAAAGGATTCTGAGTGAAACGTATTTTGAGAAAAGTTAGTCTATGTGTTGCTAAGAGATGAATAGCCAAGTGAACCCCGAGTGGGGAAGGACTTAAATGCTCCTGAGTGGTAAAATCCAAGTGAACCTCTTCTGAGGGAAGAAGGGTTATGATGGTTTTGATTGAGGTATACTCTAGGAGTCATATTCCGAGTGAACGATGTTATATGTATATTCCGATTGATTAAGGGTAACATGTATTCTGAGTGGTTAAGTATGCAATAAGTCCGAGTAAGACTTCACTTAGTGAATCCCTCCGAGTGATATGGAGTTTGAATAAATTCGAGTGGACAAGATTTCATTAGGTCTGAGTGAGACAGTCTAGTGAATTCCTCCGAGCGATGAGAGGTCAGAGTAATGCCAAATGGAACTTGATGGTAGAGTCCGAGGGTGTAACTCCGAGTGGGGGATTAGCACCTATGGGGATTTATGATGTGTTATCTAGAAGTATTCTAGAATAACTTCCCTCGTGAGAAAATAAAAAGGGAGTCAGTTTTTGAAGTAAATTACCGAGTGAGAAAAGACTAGGTTTGGAATGATTTAACCGGGTGAGAACCATCAGAAATGACTCAGACTTGAGTGAAGTTGCCGAGTGAAAGACTGATTGAGAAATGACTTGGATTTGGAATATATTGCTGAGTGAAAGGCCAAGTAAGAGATGAGTCAGCTCTGATTGATTTTACCGAGTAGAAAACCAAGCAAGATGAGTCGGTATGAGGGTGAATTACCGAGTGAATGATGGGTCAGTCAGGATTATCTTGCTGAGTGGAAAACATGTGTGCCTTGAGCCGGTTTCAGGGAGATTCTGCCGAGTGAGATACTTTATGAGTGAGTCCAAGTGAGGAAACTCTGACTGAGTCACCTCCAAGGAAGAGAAATCTGACCGAGTGTTTCAAGAAGAATCAGTTCCGAGTGAGTAACCAATAGGTGAAAAGTCGGTTTCTAAAAGGCATAACCGAGTGGAACTCCGAGTGAGTGAATACTCGGATTCAGAATAAATTTACCAAGCATGAAGTCTGAGTGAGAGAAAGAACTCAGTCTGGATAGGTTCTGCTGAGTGAGAAAAGGAGTACTTGAGTCAGTTTCAAAGGAATTCTGAGCGAGAACTGGATGACTCACTCAAGCGAGTCAGACTTTGCTTAAGCGAGATGGACCCCCTGATGCATAATTCCTCCTTTCTATCAGCCCTTTCTCTACTTCGCCCAAGCGAGCATACTGTGCTCAAGCGCGCTCGGCCCTGATACTCTTTCCTCCACTCACGCCCAAGCGAGGACAGCATGACTCGCTCAAGCGAGTCGGAATCTGTTTGAGCGAGAAGGACTTCTAATTCCCTTTTCTTCTCACGTCCAAGCTTCTCCACTCATGTGAAACACCTTTCCCTCAAATCAGATCACCTTTTACATATTTTATATATATATTCCCTTCAAATCACACTAACTCTTGTACGTAAGTGGCAGAAATGGTCAAATACATCTCACCTTTTTGTCCATTATCTCCATTATTTCTCACCTAATCCTTCAATCAACGGAAAGCTTGTCTCCCACTTACTTTTCTCATTATTAAACCAATACTATCAGCCATTAACTTTTAGAACCTATGGAACTTAGCAAAACACACCCTCTTTCTTATTTTTCTATACGTTCAAGGCCTTTCTCTTCCATTTTCATTTCTCTTCGCTGTGAGCTGAAACAAGGAAATACAGAACGTCTTCTTCTTATCAAAGAACTTCCATTAAAGTAAGGGGGTATATTCTCGGGTATTCTGGGGGAAAACCGTGTGTTAGGAAAGGGTTAAGGTACCTTTGGTCCTCACCTTTCCAGGACAGGTTCAGGAATTATTGATTAATATGCTTTAATTTTTATATGTTTGTTTTCTTATATCTTTATTGCTATGAATATGTTCCATTGACTGTATTGATTATTATTAATCATGATGAATTAAATGATATGATTGGTGTTGAATTGTGAAAATATTAAGAATCATGGGTGTCTATGTGAATTCTAGTGAAGAATTATAAATAGAAGTCAGAATCAATGATAACAAGCTCGATTTTTAACAATCCGACCGGTTACCTAAAAATACAAATAAATTATTTAAATTTCAAACAGATTTTGAATTAAATATCTGTTTTACGTAAACCGACTGGATCATTTAAAACAAAATACATGATTTTACTCGGTAAACCATCCACCCAGATATATTTCACTCAGAAAACTCTTTTCAGTCTGATTTCACTCGGAATTATAGTTATTTCACTCAAAAAATTCTTTTCAGTCTGATTTCACTCAGAATTATAGTTATTTCACTCAGAAAATTCTTTTCAGTCTGATTTCACTCGGAATCATGGTTATTTCACTCGGAAAACTCATTTTCACTCGGAATCAACTTATTTCACTCAGAAAATCTGGTTTTTAACATTTTCACTCGGAATCAAACATTTTTACTCGGAAAATCTGGTTTTGACATTTTCACTCGGATTTTCATTCAGAAATTCTTCTTTAGTCCTTTATAAATTATTTTTATAAAAATCATAAAAATTGAGATGTTACAATTATCATTACTATTCTTATTTCTATTATTATTACCATTATTATTGATATTATTATTATTATTAACTATTATTATTGTTATTGATATTATTATTGTTTTAATTATGAGTAATGGAATAAGAAACATATTACTTAATTTTTAAACGAAGCATTATTTTAGTCAAGATATAGCCGATACATTTTCTAGAATAATAATAAAAATGACTTACAACGTTTGAAAAATTGATGAGACCCAAGGACTTGAGAACAAATATTATGAGACTGGAAACACATAAGATACCCAAGGATCAAATGATAAAAATAATGCATTTCGCATCATGAAAATATTTTTGAGGGAGTAAAACTAGAGCATACACCTGGTACACTGGAGGACATTCATGTTCGATCTCTGAGGAGAATCTTGGGAGTACAACCAGAACGGAAACCCAATGGCATCAGAGTCGCACCTGGAGCCGGGTGAGACGATGCAATTCTGGTGTACTTTGACTAAATGACGGAATGTATCTATGATCATGGAGAACCAAGTCCCAAGAATATATATATAAATGATGAGAACCAATGAGTTCATTCGTACCTTATGATGAAATAATGAATGGGAGCTTGGTGGACTCCGATCGCTCTAGAATGGAAAATGATGTGTCCAAGAGGCAAATTGAGCAGAATGACTGCAAAAGAATGAGAAAATGGTGATGGTGGATTGATTTATTGGGCCCACATGCATCATGAGACTTAACCAAAGATAAATCATAATAAACCAAACTCATGTATTCGATGATAACATCCTTGATTGTTATATTTGTAATTATGTTAATTGTATGATTTATGTGATATTATTTGTTGACTGGATATGTCCGCACCGGATAACTTCCAGGGTCTTGGGTTATACTCACCCTTACTATTGAATATTAACAAAGGAAATAGGAAACCAAGAACCGGAGTATGACGAACAGCAATACGTTGAACCAACTGAGAGTACTCATTAAATGAAGATATATGTAGTGGAATATTTATTAGTGAATAATAAGACCATGGATGACTGTATAATTATTTAAGGGTGTCTGCGTGCCCCATTCTGTTAAGAGTACAATTACTTATAGTTTGTGAATGACTATATGAATTATCTATTAATTGCTTCTACTGATCTGCCATTATTTTATTTAAAAAAATATATTCACTTTTTCTGAAAACTGTTAACACTCTTAGTTAAATAGGATGATCCTATAGAAGGGTCTATCTTATTTAACCGAGGGTGTTACATTTCACTCGGAGGTTTTGCAACCGGAAGAATCATTCGGAGTCAAGGTTCAGTCGTCTCTCGGAAATCTTTCCACTTAGGAATATCATTCGGAGTCGAAGACCATCTCAAAGACGTACCCAAGCACAAGCTCTCGGCCATTTTTAAGACACCCAAGCACGAATTAAATGAATTCACCACTCAGACATTTACTCCCCTCCGGAACTGTTCACTCGGAAACATACTCATTCGAAGTTTTTCTTTCTCTGTCCAGAAGTACTTTTCCTGGAAAAAGGCTCACTCGATACATATCAATCGGTTCCATCCCACTCAGGAATGTCGCACTCAACTCGAAGATACCCCACTCGGGAATTCTCCACTTAGTGTACCTTAGTAGAGACTCAAGCCATCTGATTTCCTTTTAAGGCTATCTCTTCTCCTCCAAATCTAGCAGTAATTCATAACAACTACCATGTCAACATTTACTTTTCTATACTCATTATTCGTCAGTTACCAAATCTCATCTCCATTTGTTCCCCTCCTCTAATCATTTACCGACTTCAGAAATACGAATCATACGCTTCTCTTCTTTAAATCCGGTCATCCAAGATTGGCTAAAACACTTCCGTCTCCTCGACTTTACACGACCTCAACCACTAGTGCAACTACCTGAGGTGATCAGTCTCAAGAGTTCAACACTTCGTAGTTAAGCCAGGTAAAAGTCGGCTACACAGTCCAACTATCCATATCATCGATCAACGTGCAATCTTTTTACATCATAATCCATTTACCTATGTCTATTGGCAACTTCACAATGAATTAATGTTAAAAGGAACCCACGGTGGCCAGCCGCTATGATTCCCACGTAACACTAATATCAGTGCAAAGTCCAAACGACTCGGTAAAACTTCTCTTCATTCTTATTATTTGCCTGCTCAACCACTTTCTAATTACTTTGTCCCATGTTCTTCATTCTCTACTTCTCCTTATCATATACACAACAGTCCAATACATATATATATTTCACCCGACCATCACTTACACAATTCATTCTCTTAATTATTCCGAGTGAATTCTCGCCTCATCAATTATCTCACTGAAAATTATTGTTAACCACCCTTCGACTCTTACCTTCAACTTATTCGGCATTATTACACCGTCCTCCATTACCTACTCAGAATTTCTCCTAACGTCCGTTAATCAATCGTCTAACAACTTGGACATGACATACTGGTAACGTTTATTTAAACCACTTTATAGAATCACTACAGGATTTAACCTCCTCTTGGAAAATTAGCACCTCGAGTCCTAAAAGTGTTGACTCAGTTACCATGCCCACTCGGTTGCTTCTTCTGTAGGTAATCGGGCCTAAGGTGTCCCGGTTGTCCATATTAGAAACAAATGATTTGTCCAGTCGGACAGTGTTTCATAATATGGCTCAGCCATAACTATAGCATACTCGGCTACCCGACTAATTACCAGATCGGCCAGTAGAACTCCAACCAGAAGATGAAGAAGACGTAGCGGAAAACTTACCACCATGAAAGAACCGTTCCATTTTCTTGAAACTAGATCCTCCTGCCTTCGCGACCTCTTACCTTCCAACTAAAGGATCCTCTATAATTGCACTTCCTCGGTCAGCCTATCCTCGTTCACCAGAGTCGGATAATCCTGAATCTCAATCGGCATAATCATACTGTGAAGTCCAATTCACAATCCTGCCTCATACTTGGCACACTTACTACTCTCGGTTCCTTCCAGTGAGAAAGAGTGATAGAAGTTACACAGCTCGTCAAACTTAGTAGTGTGCTCGGCCATTGACACTCGGCCCTGTTCCAATCCTCAAATTCCATTTCCTTTCAGATTTTATAATTATCCGAGAAGTACTTGACAAGAAACTTCCTTCTGAAATTCACCTACACCAGCAGTTCACTCGTCATATTCATCTGTACTTTGGTCCTAGACCACCATATCCTAGCCTCGTCCTTCAACCGGTAATTTGCAAACTGTACTTTCTGCTCCTCCGAGCACTCGAAATACTCAAGAGCTGGTTCAGTTTCTCTTATCCAAACATACACCCCACTGTAGTCATGCCCTCCTTTATAAGCAGGGGAATTCCTTTTCGGGAATTTATCAAGAGTGGGACCAGATTCGGTCCTACTCATTAATTTGGAAAATTCCGAGAAGAAGCCATATCCTCTACCAGGACTAGTTTCCCGGCCATAAAATAATTCTATAATGAATAAACACTTCACCATTAATAACCAATACTCTACCAGGGAGTCAGATATTTACCTCATATAATACAACGCCGCTGGAGTGCTAAGGGAATGATGCCAAACTACACAAACAACCACAAGTACAATGCAATAAAATGCAAAACATAGTCCAGGACTCACACAATCACTCGGTTCGCCCATCCACTAGGTTCTAGAAAGAACCGCTCTGATACCAACTGTGACGACCCTCATCAATTTTCTCATTTTTCCAAAATAATTTTTCACGTTTAATAAAAATCAACTCGGTTTTAATATAAAATAACATTTACTTTTCTTAAATACATTCAAAATAATAAAATCATACTAAAAATAGTAATAACCGACTGAAACCGATCAGAATTATTTCAACATAAAATAGAATTTAGAATTAGTGGAAGGAAGATATCAGGGTCAGGGTTACTCGCCTGAGCGAGACTCTGATTCGCTTGGGTGAGATCTGACTCGCTTGAGCGAATACTCCTCTTTAAACCTGAGTGGACTAGACTTACAAAGAAAGTAAACAAGTCGGGTTTCACTCGGAAAATAAGTCCACTCAGTCATCTCTCACACGGAAACAGCTTAACCTTCACTCAGAAAAGTTCACTCATATCTTCACTCGGAAGGGATTCTCTCAGCCATTGCTCACTCGGAGATACCCTAACCTTCCACTTGGAAGTGGGTCTCTCGGTTATTCTTCTCTCGGAAAGAATTGAAGGATACTCAGGCACCAAATCAATGGGCCCTTGCTCGGACCAGAATGATTCCACTCAGAAAATATTCCCCTGGTAATCGACTTTGCTACAGTAATGCAAATTCACTCAAACTAAACACCGATCACATAACATCAAAAATTTATATCCTCATTAATCAACATACCGATTCGAATTTAACACACTCATGTAGCATCACACAGAAAACTCAAAATATATATATATATATATATATTACACTCAGAATTCATTTCAAAGCACCCGGTTCCTTCGCATCAACCCTCCACTTGGCGCACCTCCATGGCTCCAACCTCATCCTGTCACTGGTTACTAAAATTGAAAACCACAGCAAGGGTGAGTGTTTAGTATCATAATTAATCTAGAACGGAAATTAACAAATTACTTGTATATAACTCCGTCCAATTGCATTACCAACATATTACAACTCACACTCGACAAATTTAGCAATTCACACTCGGCACTTATTGTATTTCTCACTCGGCAATTATAACCATCACACTCGGTAAGTTATAACAGTTCACATTCGTCAGATACAATGAAATTGCACTCGGCAAATATAACATCATACTCATCAATTCTCACTAGGAAAATATAGCAAATCTCACTCTGCAAGTACAACGAATCCCACTCGGCAAATATGACAAGTCTTACTCAGCAAGTACAATAATTCATACTCGGCAATTATAATAATAACACTCGGTAAATACAGCCAATCACTCGATAAATATATGAAATTACACTCGGCAATTACATCAAATCACTCAGCAATTATTTCAATTTTCATTCGATAATTATAACCAATTTACCACTCGGTAATTATAATACATCACTCGAAAATATAACAATCACTCGGTAATATATCCATTAACAGTCAGAAAGTATAATTAATCTCATACTCATCACAATACTAAATTCATCAATTGTCACAACTGACTCTCATATAAAATTGACGCCTAGTATCCGGATACTAAAAGGATCGACCTTCAGCTGGGGGTCCGACTTGACACCCCGTGAACCCGACTTGGTTCACCGAGCCCGACTTGGCTCCCCCTCAACCACTGGGTCAAAGACCTCTGGGTAGCTTAACTAGGTCCGACTTGACCACAGAAGCCAAAAACAGGGTAATACATACCGTTGGTTGTTGATGCTAAAATCCCGAGCCATTAACTTGGTGGTGAAAATCTTAGTAAAACAAAATATGACTCTCGGATTTACACTTATGGCAAGCGCACCAGTCGTTAAAATTGTAGAATATTTGATCGTCCCACAGGGATTGTGGTAAGTACCTCAATCTAGGACTAGTACAAGCTGAACCAACACGAAACACAGGTAGTTCATTCGGTTTTTATATTTTAATGTTTTCTAGTTGTTTTTGGTATTTTCAGAAACAGAGTTAAGATGAATATGAAAAGTTATTAAAAGAAAGCAGGTCAGGATTGCTTCGGCTCACAAGTTCCTTAAGAAATATGCAATTAAGTATAATCGAACTTCATAATCTAGAGGACAATCCGCTTGTGGTTATTAACTAATTCCTTAGGTGAAAAACACTAATCCTTAAGCAATGAACCTTAATTCCTTAAGTGCTCGATTAACCTAAGAATCTAATGCGAAATTGGAGGTTGAACTCTAACTATTCACCTAAATTGATTAGGCCTGAACTAGTTAGAAAACTGGAAGTTACCTAAGCTTCAACCATGATTCCTCACTGGTGAAGTTCTTCATCAGTTTTGGATTTGTCAATCCAGCAGTTCTGCTTCACTCCTCAGCTTGTTCGCCTCAGGATCTAGAAGCCGATCTACTTGCTCACAGCTTCAAGACTCCATTGCTAACCTTCGCAATCCCAACCTTAGGGATTTAGAACTCCATTGACTTCGCTTCCATCGAAAGATTATGGAACGTCATGGAGGAGAGGATTAGAGAGAGAAAACTGTGTAGTGAGAGGTTCGAAATATGTAATGAATGTTCTCTGTTGTGTTATTTCGTATCTGTGTATGCGTGTTTCTTACATAATATGTACAACCTATATATATGTTTTTACCTAACTTAACTACTTAACTAATAACTTAGAAAACTTAAGTTAACGACTAAACTAACTATTTACACAGTTTACAGAGTAACTAACTAATTACAGCTCAGTTCTTAACAGGATCCAGCTCATCCTTAGCTAATTTACAGCACAGCACCAGCTAAATGACAGCTCATTACTTAAGTTACTAAGGTTGCAGCAGTAGAGAAGAAGGCAATGGAAGCGGAAACAATACTACACCAGGTGTGTGTTGTTGGAGGGAAGACACAGGGTTTAAGTTACTGCTTTTACATGTCAGCTTGCTGGGTTTTCGCTTGAGCGGATTAACTCTCGCTTGGGCGAGCTTGGGAATTGCATTGCAGTGTTGCTTTGTCGCTTAAGCGTTATGGCGAAGCCTGGGCGAATCCTTGGCCCTCGCTTAAGAGAATTTAACTCTCGCTTGAGTGGATTAATTATTCAATCGGTATTCTGAAGTTGGCGCTCGGGTTCTTCATATAATATTCCGAATCCTTGTTCTCTTTTGGAGTCAGTGTCTTTGAAATCTTACTCAATCGGGCTTTTGTTAATTCCTTTCGGTCAACCCTTTGAAGTCTTATTCAGTCGGTCCTGTGGACTTCTCTCAGTCGGATTTACGAATTCTCACTCGACTTTTGGTAATTCTTCACTCGGATTTGTCCTTTTCTCTCGAGTACATCCTATTCCTGCACCAAAAATCCACTAATTGCCTAGCATTTATATGCTGGCTACTTATTAAATTTATAAATAGTAATAAACTTTTAATTTATTAATGTTTTTAACCATTCCCCTCTATAAATAAAACACTTTTGCAATATTTACATAATTTATAAATTATAATCAATTAATTGAATAATAAGGCTAACTAACCACTTACACAACGAATTAATTCTAAAATTGAACAGAATAATTAAGTCTTTTCAAGACTTATCACATCCCCAAACTTAAAACTTTGCATGTCCTCAAGCAAATATTCAGATTAATTAACTAACAGCATTTGATCAACACACTCAACCTTTCCTTAACTTAGTTCATACTATAATTATTGAATATCGATCATGCTTTCTTCTCGCAACTTCTAAAGGTATACTAACTTACACCTCCTTTGGGAAACAAGCTGCTGATGCTTTCCTCACTGGTCGGTGTTTAACTCTTCTCTCAGTGTATAGGGTAAATGAATTGCACTCATTACCTACATACTTGTTAGATAAACATAGGCTTGCAACAGTTCTACACGTCATGCCATATGCCAACACAATCAGATCAGTAAGGGCTTTTTAAGCTTATAACGAGGCTGGGCTACAGGCTCAATTATTATTTTTCTGAGTCATAGATAGGTTACAAGATGTATCCACTGATGCCTTGCCTCAATTCTAACTTAATTGCCTCTACTAGCAACTCTCTTAACTTTTCCGACTGAATGCTACTTAATAACTCATGTTGCTTTGCACCTTCTTTTTCTTTCAGTCCTTCGGACTTTTCCTTTTCTTTCTTTTCTTTCCATCTTTTTCCGATCGAATTTTTTTTTCTTGTAGTGCTTTGCACCTCGTTTTTCTGACTTTATTCATTTTTCTCTCGGCTTTGCCTTTCTTCCTTTTATTTTTCTACATATTTATCCATAATTAAGGTTAGAGTGTGTTCTTAATTACTGTTAGGTACACTCTTCATCCCCAAACTTAGAAATTGCTAGTCCCTAGCAATAAGCAAAAACCGAGTAATTCACCAGTGGAACATCCAGGGTACTCTAGTCGGGTTTTTCTTGGATAATTAGGCTTGTAACGTTAGGTATATAATCAGAAGGAAAGGTTTCAGGCTCAAACATAATCATTAAAAATACATGATCGCTAACTTGAAATTGAAGTGGCTTCCTCCTCTTCTCATAATAGCTCTTCTACCGGTCTTGAGCAATTTTCATCTTCTCCCGGATCATCTTGATCTATTTGGTAGTTTCTTCAACAATCTCAGGCCCTAAGGCCAAGTTCTTACCAACTTCTAGCCAACATAAAAGGGTTTGACACCTCCTTCCATGTAATGCCTCGTATGGTGCCATACGAATACTAGAATGAAAACTGTTGTTGTAGGTGAATTCGATCAGAGGTAAATATTTCTCCCACGAACCGCCATGCTCCAAAACACAAGCATGCAGTAAGTCCTCAAGACTCTGAATAGTCCTCTTAGACTATCCATCAGTTTGAGGATGGTACGCTGAACTTAGTTTCAATTTTGAACCCATCGCCTCATGTAAGCTTCCCCAAAATCGGGAAGTGAATCGGGGGTCACGGTCAGAAACAATGCTTGATGGCACACCATGTAACCTTACAATCTCCTAAATGTATAGCTGTGCTAAATCCTGTAAAGAACTCTTCATACTGATCGGTAGAAAATATACACTCTTCGTTAAATGATCCATGATCACCTAGATTCTGTCACATCTGGACCTCGTCCTTGGCAATCCAGACACAAAGTCCATGGCAATTGCGTCCCACTTCCAAACAGGGATATCAAGTGGTCTCAAAGCACCCAAAGGTCTCTGATGTTCTATCTTCGCCTTTTGACAAGTAAGGCACAAAGCTACGAAACTTGCAACGTCACGCTTCATTCCAGGCCACCAGAAATTCTTCTTTACATCTTGGTACATCTTGGTTGTACCAGGGTGAATGCTAAAAATGCATTTATGTGCTTCCTCAAGCATCGTGCGTCTCCAATCTCCGAATGAAGGTATATACACACGATCTTTTACTCGCCATAAACCTGTTGGTGTATGCACTATGAGCCTTTATGCTTTTTCATTTGTATCATTTTTCTACTTATCAATAGAATAAATATTTCAGTTTAAAATTGTTTTAAACATATTTATCCTTGGAGTAATAGGTCATATAAAAATTATTCCTAAAATGTCCCTAGTTAAGTATTTACATGGGGACATGTAAATACACTGAGACTAGTGTGTGAGTGTACTGATGATCTGATCTCACAGATCATAGATATAGATGATATCGAGTCTTCACACGGGTACACATTAAGAGTAATGATGTACTGGACTGACCCACCATGAGAACGTTGCATGGATCGTTACATGATTGTCATAAACGATTCTCAATGTGATAATGGTATATGTAGTCCTTCGACCTGAAGTCACTACGATTCCTACATGAGGAGTTTATTGGTTTAATGCAATTAAACGTCTTCTGTAACAAGAGGACTATAAAGGTTGTGATTAGGCAATGAACAAATTATGCAGAGGGATGTGAGTGATGTAGATGGGATTTGTCTCTCCTATGTGACAGGAGTGATATCCATAGGCCACTTGATGGAGTAAGACTAAGTAAACGCATGGCCATGCTAGAAAGAATAAATATTAGATATTTATTCGGATCCAGTCTACTCCGGTATCAAGTAAAATAAATTGGGCCGTACAAGGATGACGCGACCATGCCTTGGGCCCAATTAGGATATCGTGACAAAAGGAATAAACGTATTAAATAATTATCACTTATAGGTTATGTTAATAATATTCGGACATAATGATGCATTGCTAGATGACGCTCTTATTTTATATTAATAATAAAATAGTTTATTATTAATATGACCGGGTATTCTACCTATAGGGTCACACACATAGAGTAAGCCCATCAGAAAATGTTGTCTTATTTTAGTTGGACTAAAATAAAGCTATTGGGCCTAACTCATTTGGAATGAGTAAGGAGCCCACTTTTAGAGAGAACAAATTAGGTCAAACCTAAGCCTATAAATAGAGCATAAGATGCTCATAGGCCGTTCACTCAAGTGAGACACAAAATTCGCAAAAAGTTGCAAGAGCTACACGCCGTCAACCTAGCAGTTGGCAAGTGTTGCGATTCTGGTGGGAGTGCTCGTGTGGACTCCTAAAGGACGAGGCTACGACTGCTTCGGAGTTCTTCAAGAGGTAACCTAAATAATTTCGAAATTGGTTTTTGTGCTTTGAAACACGGAACCTTGCAAATCCTATGGAATCCCTTTAATTTTTCCGCTGCTCATGCTTAGGGATTTCCTAACAGTGGTATCAGAGCCTAGGTTGCAAAACCGTGTTTTGGGCATTTGTTTATATTTTATGATGATATGTTTTCATTTGCAAGAGCTTTTGGAAAATATGATTTGCGAAATCGTTTCGTTGTTTAAAGCTTTGCAATTTTGTTTTGCGAAAATGTTTTGTGAAACTAGGATTCGAAAATAAACATGCATGATTATGTTGCTATTTTGAGTTATCGCATATGATGCATATTATTACAATGATTAATCATGTATATGGTATGACCTCTGTTTTGGCATGATACATATAATTTTGAGTTATTCTTTATAAATTGTATATGATGCATGTTATAAAGTTTCTTAATTTTAGTATGTATATTGTTGCCGTTTAAATTTGTATGATGTATGAGTTTATGCAATTTTGATATGTGTTTTACTCATATGATTGTCATCGTACAAACTTTGAATCAATTGAGTTGATCTTCGAACATGAATGGTTCATGTTATGGGGCGTTAAGTGATAAGGTTTAAGTTTTAAACCATGGCCGTTCCTTAATCTAGGGTTCAAGAGTTGAAACCTAGACGGCCGTCATGGAAAGGCATTGCATGTTGGCATTAGCGCAAATTGAATTCTAGGTTTTGAAACCCTAGACGGCGCTGCCTCCATGTGCCTTGACGGCTGCGTTGTGAAGTGTTCGCAACAAGGAATTAGAGTTTCAAAGTGGTTGAAACCCTAGCTAAAATTTTAGAGCTGTTAATGGTCAGTGGGACGTTCTGGCTAGGAAAGATTTGGTACTTAAGCGGTCACACCGGACCCACCTCTCTTTCCTGGGAACCAACCTGACTAATGTAGCGGGACCCCCGTACATTCTCTGCGTAGCGCCTTATTACCGACCCACGTGTTTAATGGCCCGTTTAAAATTTATTTTTTTTAAATTATTTCAAATGGGTTATAATTAATTAATTAACACGTTGCATGGTGAATGGTTATGGTCTTAGTTATTTTATTTAAATACAGCCTGCGTGCTGTGCCTCTCTTCATTCTGTTGTATTTCTTTTCTCAACCCTTCACTCGTATGTAAAGCGAGTTTCTTTAAAAATCTTGTAATCTTGATCGAGGCAACAAAGTAGAGATCTAGAAGAAAACTAGAGTGGTGACTCTAAGCGCTTTTGTCTTTGAAAGGAACCAAGGAGTGGTGACTCCAAGAGGATGGTGGGTTCAAGAAGTAGGACTTCATGAAGCCTTGGCTATATAGTTCCTCTAGGTTTATTCATTTTTTTTTTCTAGGAAGACCATAACCATCTCACAATTTCGTTTGCATGTTTTGGGGATAATTTTATTACGTTAAAGCGTTTAACAAAGACGGTAATTTTAAAATAAATTAAAATCCCTCAAAATAATATTAAGTTATAAACGCCTTCCAATAAGTACACTCGTCAACACTAATGTCAATAAGTAGTGGGTCTGCCAAAGCAGGGCACTATTATTTATATTAGTAAGACGCGATGGGATAATGGTAATATCCAAACTGTTTTATTGGGCTTTAACTTAACTAAGTTTTCAATTGGATTGAATATAACTTAGAGGCGTAAACATTGGGCTAAATATTCATAAGATGAATAATTAGTAATGGTTACTTAACCCAATGACTAAGAGTTGTATAAAGATACAATTGGAAAAAGTTTCCTACCTAAATAACCAAGTATTAGGTGATCAGCCAAAGCTGACTTAACGCTTGGCAAAATATGGATCTTAGCCCACTAGAAAATCTTCCAACGGGATTTTCTGATTCGTGGAGGGTATTTTTGTTTTGAATCAAAATAGTGGGAGACATATTTAATTTAAATGACCATAATTTAAATATGTTTTGAAAATGATACTTACTACATATTTTCTGTTTTAGATAACCATGACGTCAAACACACCTTCAAACCTTTCATTGCGATCAATCCTAGACAAAGAAAAATTGTCTGGTTCTAACTTCCTTGACTGGTATAGAAATTTGAGGATTGTCCTCAAACAAGAGAAAAAACAGTATGTCCTGGAAGGTCCGATTCCGGAACCACCCGCGAACAATGCCTCTAAAGCTGACAAGGATGCTTACAAGAAGCATCAGGATGACGCTTTAGATGTCCAATGCCTTATGCTGGCAACCATGTCTCCTGAGCTTCAGAAGCAACATGAGCATATGGAGGCTTTCGATATGATCGAAAACCTAAGGAAACTATATCAAGGTCAAGCTGACCAAGAAAGATATGAAGTTTCTTCAGCCCTATTTAGCTGCAGACTTGAAGAGGGAGGTTCTGTAGGACCTCATGTGCTCAAAATGATTGGGTACTTGGAGAATCTAGCTAGGCTAGGATTCCCCTTCCCTCAGAAGTTGGCTACCGATCTCATTTTGAAATCATTACCTAACAGTTTTAAGAAAGTCATCATGAATTACAACATGAATGCATTGGACAAAACATTGCCAGAGCTACTCAATATGTTGAGGACTGCTGAGCCCAATATTTCTAAAGGAAAGGGCAAGGCCATAATGATGGTCAATTCTGGCAAAGGTAAAGGAAAGGGCATGTATAAAGGCAAAGGAAAGGCTATTGTAGGAAATGGCAAGAAGATTTGGAAAGGCAAGGATAAGCCAAGTACATCAGCCTTAAAACCTGTGGGCGGGGTGGCTAAGGAAGGTAAATGTCACCATTGTGGACAAAAGGGACACTGGAAGAGAAACTGTCCAAAGTACCTAGAAGAGCTTAAGAAGAAGGGAAGTGAGACTTCCACTTCAGGTATTTTTGTTATAGAAATTAACATGTCAACTTCAACATCATGGGTATTAGATACTGGATGTGGATCTCACATTTGTCTTAATGTGCAGGATCTAAGAAGGAGTAGGCAGTTGATGAAGGGCGAGGTAGACCTACGCGTTGGAAATGGAGCAAGAGTTGCTGCATTAGCTGTAGGGACTTATTTTTTATCCTTACCCTCAGGGTTAGTCCTTGAATTGGACAATTGTTATTTTGTTCCGGCAATAAGGAGAAACATTATTTCTGTTTCTTGTCTTGATAAGAAAGGATTTTCCTTTACAATAAAGAACAATAGTTGTTCGGTTTATTTAAAAGACATGTTTTATTGTTGTGCAAATTTGAGTAATGGACTTTATGTTCTAGATCTCGAAACCCCTATCTATAACATTAATACTAAAAGGGTTAAAACAAATGATTTAAACCCAACTTATCTTTGGCATTGTCGCCTAGGACATATAAATGAGAAACGCATTTCTAAACTCCATCAAGATGGATATTTAGAATCTTTTGATTTTGAATCAATAGATACATGTGAATCTTGTTTATTAGGGAAGATGACCAAGACCCCTTTTACCGGAAAAGGTGAAAGGGCGAGTGATCTTCTTGGCTTGATACATAGTGATGTATGTGGGCCCATAGGGACAATGGCTAGGGGAGGTTTTAGTTACTTTATCACTTTTACTGATGATTTCAGTAGATATGGATTTGTGTTTCTCATGAAACATAAATCAGAATCCTTTGAAAAGTTCAAGGAGTTTAAACATGAAGTAGAGAACCAACTTGGCAAGACAATTAAAGCACTTCGATCTGATCGAGGTGGTGAATATTTGAGCCTAGAGTTTGATGAATATCTTAAAGAGTGTGGGATTATATCTCAACTTACTCCCCCTGGAACACCAGAATGGAATGGGGTTTCTGAGCGGAGAAATAGAACCTTGTTGGACATGGTTCGATCAATGATGAGTCAAACTGACCTCCCTAACTCATTCTGGGGACATGCTTTGTTGACAGCAACTTTCACACTTAACTGTGTTCCATCAAAGGCTGTCATAAAGACACCATATGAGATATGGACTGGGAAACGACCTAGTATGTCTTTTCTTAAGATTTAGGGCTGTGAAGCTTATGTTAAACGCCAAAGTTCTGATAAACTTGGGCCCAAGTCAGATAAATGTCTTTTTGTAGGATACCCAAAAGAAACTAAGGGTTATTATTTTTACAATCCTACTGAGGGCAAAGTGTTTGTTGCTCGGAATGCTGTATTCTTAGAAAGGGAATTCATCTCTACAAGAATCAATGGGAGGAAAGTAGAACTTGAAGAAATTCAAGACTCACAAGGCATTGAAGAGCCAATGGTGGAAGTGGAGCAGGACCCACAAAATGTTGTGATAACACCAGCTCCAGTAGCACAAGACTTGCGTAGATCAGGTAGAATACGTCAACAACCTGAAAGATATGGATTTCTTGTAACTCAGGAAGGAGATGTATTCCTAATGGATCAAAATGAGCCAACATCTTATGAAGAGGCCATTGCAAGTTCAGAATCTGAGAAATGGCTAGAAGCCATGGAATCTGAAATGGACTCCATGTACACTAATCAAGTTTGGAACTTGGTTGATGCACCTGAAGGGGTAAAACCTATAGGATGCAAGTGGGTTTTCAAAAAGAAAACTGACATGGATGGTAATATAAGTACCTTTAAAGCAAGGTTGGTGGCTAAAGGTTTCAAGCAAATACATGGTATAGACTATGATGAAACTTTTTCCCCAGTTGCTATGCTAAAGTCTGTTCGGATTCTGCTTGCTATTGCTGCATACCATGATTATGAGATATGGCAAATGGATGTCAAGACTGCTTTCCTTAATGGAAATCTTCTTGAGGAAGTGTACATGACACAACCTGAAGGCTTTGTTAAGCCTGAAGCATCCAGGAAGGTGTGCAAGCTACAACGTTCTATATATGGACTTAAGCAAGCTTCCAGAAGCTGGAATCTTCGTTTTGATAAAGCTGTTAAACAATTTGGCTTTACTAAAAATGAGGATGAACCTTGTGTCTACAAGAAGGTTAGTGACTGCACAATTGTTTTTCTGGTCCTGTATGTTGATGACATACTACTTATTGGAAATGACGTTCCTACTCTTCAGTCTGTGAAGAGTTGGTTGGGAAGCTGTTTTTCTATGAAAGACTTAGGTGAAGCAACCTACGTGTTGGGAATTAAGATCTATAGAGATAGATCAAGAAAACTTCTTGGCCTAAGTCAGAATACATACATAGACAAAGTGTTAAAAAGGTTTAACATGCAAGATTCCAAGAAAGGAACTTTGCCTATGGCTCATGGCATAAGCTTATCAAAAGCTCAATCTCCTTCCACTAAAGAAGAAAGAGAACGGATGAATAAGATTCCATATGCATCTGCTATTGGATCAATCATGTATGCCATGATATGTACCCGACCAGATGTCTCGTACGCTTTAAGCATGACGAGCAGATACCAGTCTGATCCCGGTGAAAGTCACTGGACTGCTGTCAAGAATATCCTGAAGTACTTAAGAAAAACTAAGCATTCATTCTTGATATATGGAGGGGAAGAAGAGCTCATTGTAAAAGGTTACACTGATGCTAGCTTCCAAACTGATAAGGATGACTCAAGATCGCAGTCTGGGTACGTGTTTTGTCTAAATGGTGGCGCTGTAAGCTGGAAGAGTTCAAAGCAAGAGACAGTTGCTGATTCTACTACAGAGTCTGAGTATATTGCTGCCTCAAATGCTGCAAAAGAGGCAGTATGGATCAAGAAGTTCATAACAAAACTTGGGATTGTTCCTAGCATTGTGGACCCTATAAGTCTCTACTGTGACAATAGTGGAGCAATCGCACAAGCTAAGGAACCTAGATCACATCAACGATCCAAGCATATACTTAGGCGATTTCATCTCATTCGAGAGATCCTTGACCGAGGAGATGTAAAGATATGTAAGGTGCATACTGATGAGAATATTGCTGACCCACTCACAAAACCTCTTACACAACAAAAACATGAGGGGCACACTAGATCATTAGGCATTAGGCAAATGTCTGATTGGCTCTAGTGCAAGTGGGAGATTGTTGGTGTATGCACTATGAGCCTTTATGCTTTTTCATTTGTATCATTTTTCTACTTATCAATAGAATAAATATTTCAGTTTAAAATTGTTTTAAACATATTTATCCTTGGAGTAATAGGTCATATAAAAATTATTCCTAAAATGTCCCTAGTTAAGTATTTACATGGGGACATGTAAATACACTGAGACTAGTGTGTGAGTGTACTGATGATCTGATCTCACAGATCATAGATATAGATGATATCGAGTCTTCACACGGGTACACATTAAGAGTAATGATGTACTGGACTGACCCACCATGAGAACGTTGCATGGATCGTTACATGATTGTCATAAACGATTCTTAATGTGATAATGGTATATGTAGTCCTTCGACCTGAAGTCACTACGATTCCTACATGAGGAGTTTATTGTTTTAATGCAATTAAACGTCTTCTGTAACAAGAGGACTATAAAGGTTGTGATTAGGCAATGAACAAATTATGCAGAGGGATGTGAGTGATGTAGATGGGATTTGTCTCTCCTATGTGACAGGAGTGATATCCATAGGCCACTTGATGGAGTAAGACTAAGTAAACGCATGGCCATGCTAGAAAGAATAAATATTAGATATTTATTCGGATCCAGTCTACTCCGGTATCAAGTAAAATAAATTCGGCCGTACAAGGATGACGCGACCATGCCTTGGGCCCAATTAGGATATCGTGACAAAAGGAATAAACGTATTAAATAATTATCACTTATAGGTTATGTTAATAATATTCGGACATAATGATGCATTGCTAGATGCCGCTCTTATTTTATATTAATAATAAAATAGTTTATTATTAATATGACCGGGTATTCTACCTATAGGGTCACACACATAGAGTAAGCCCATCAGAAAATGTTGTCTTATTTTAGTTGGACTAAAATAAAGCTATTGGGCCTAACTCATTTGGAATGAGTAAGGAGCCCACTTTTAGAGAGAACAAATTAGGTCAAACCTAAGCCTATAAATAGAGCATAAGATGCTCATAGGCCGTTCACTCAAGTGAGACACAAAATTCATAAAAAGTTGCAAGAGCTACACGCCGTCAACCTAGCAGTTGGCAAGTGTTGCGATTCTGGTGGGAGTGCTCGTGTGGACTCCTAAAGGACGAGGCTACGACTGCTTCGGAGTTCTTCAAGAGGTAACCTAAATAATTTCGAAATTGGTTTTTGTGCTTTGAAACACGGAACCTTGCAAATCCTATGGAATCCCTTTAATTTTTCCGCTGCTCATGCTTAGGGATTTCCTAACAAAACCATCAACACCTTCCACAAGAAATAAATTCCTTCCATTATCTTGAGATCTTCTCATCTCTTATAGATAATCATCATCCCCTTGTTTATCCTTTACAAGTTCTAAGAACTTATTACATATCTTCAAGGTAGCAAAACATAGCTTCTTGGGAGATTGAACCTCGGTCCCAACATTCAAATTCTGAAATTCCTCAATCAATTCAAATTCTTTGACCATCATGGCCGACATATGCAAGGACTTCCGACTAAGAGCATCGGCAACCACATTGGCTTTTCCCAGATGATACATCAACTAAAAATCATAGTCTTTCAGAAACTCCATCCATCTCCTCTGACGTATATTTAATTCTTTTTGATCAAAGAGATATTTCAAGCTTTTGTGGTCACTAAAAACCACAAACTTCGAACCATAAAGGTAATAACGCCAAATCTTTAAAGCAAACACAACCGCCGCCAACTCCAAATCGTGAGTTAGATAGTTAACTTCATGGGGTCATAACTGGCGTGAAGCATAGGCTATAACACATTCCTTCTGCATGAACACACATCCAAGTCCATGCTTAGAAGCATCGTAATACACCACAAAATCTTCTTGTAAATCAGGCAATGCCAAGATAGGCCCAGAAGTCAGCCTCATCTTTAACTCTTCAAAGCATCTTTCATATTTAACTGTCTACACGAAAGGTTGGTTCTTTCTTGTCAAGTTTGTCAAAGGTCTAACAAGTCAAGAAAAACCTTCGATGAACCTCCGATAATATCCGACAAGTCCAAGGAAACTCCAGATTTCCGTAACCGACGTAGGTCTAGGCCATGCCATAACGGCCTCAACCTTAGAAGGATCCACCGAAACACCATCTTCAGATATCACATGTCCAAGAAACTGAACACTCGTCTACCAGAATTCACATTTAGAGAGTTTAACATACAGCTGGTTCTCTCTAAGAATATTTAGCACCACTCTCAAATGCTCTTTGTGTTCCTCACGGTTCTTGCAATACACTAAGATGTCATCAATGAACATCACAATAAAACGATCCAAGTATTCATGAAAGATGAGGTTCATGTAGCTCATGAACACCGCTGGAGCATTAGTCACTCCGAATGGCATCATGATGATGCATGATTTATCCTTAATTCTTCACTTAAAATGTGTATAATTCCATCACTTATTGTGTAATATATTGCATTTTAACACATTTTCATCATATGAGCTTTATTTAATATTTGATTTTAAAATGAATTAAGGATTAATTTTTAATAAATATTGGTTTTCTCTTATTTACTTGGGTATTTTATTTTGTAGAAATTAATAAAATTAAGGAACAAATACAAAGATAATCCATATGGCACCCCGGTTTTCCAGACTCGAATCCCGATGTGATCGTCATAATTAATAAAATTGTGAATAAATTTTTCGCGTTACAAAATAATTACTGGAGTCACACCGACACTCGAATTATAGAAAACCAAAGTGTACAATTAATAAACTAAAGCTGGATCGATAAAATAATGGCCCATAGTGGTATACGAAAATAATAAGGTATACAGCGGAAGAATATGTATACCGGGCACACGCCTAGTCCCATATGTGACGATATGAGAAAAGGCTAGGCTAGCATGCGATGACATAGCATGAGCCTATTAGATAATCATCAACCTGAGTACGCAAAGCCTAAGGTATAACTATATTTATATACATGTACAAATTCATTAAAACATCTATATCATTATAGATAAATCATACATTTCATGATTCTAATAAATAATAGTTCATAAATGATGCCGGCCAAGGCATTTCCTCTACCACTATTTACCTTCACCGCAACTTGATTCTTTAACTTCAAAATCATCCCATGGCAACCTGCATCACAATGCTAAAAAGGAGGCCACATGGGAGAGTGAGTTATACATTTAAAATGACGAATAACATATATTATGATTATGTGTAAATGCATACAAACTTCATGTGTGCTTTGCTATTAAATCATCAAAATTATAATTCATTAGCTACTCTTTACAATAATAGGCATATAAGCCTCATGAATCACAACTCATATCATACATAAGTATATTACATACACAATCACATATCCAAATCATTTTGCCACTTATCAACAAGGGCATTCAAAATCCTTAGCATCTTCAATTTGTTTAAGTTTTACTTATGCACCTCCTCGCAAGGGGTTTCTTATCATTCGTGGTCATCCATTCTCAAATATATAATAAATCTAATTTCATATCCATGGGTGATCGCAACCACCATAATATTTATTCCCAATAATTCTAATAATAATATCATCACTCAGGGATTCACCCTTCGTAGCACCCCGCAAGGTGAATTATTTATCACTCATACTATTATCATCACTTTGGGTCATACCCGTCGTGGCACCCCGCAAGGTGAATTATTTCCATATATACATCAATGTCATCATCACTCAGGCCTACGCCCTTCGTGGCACCCCGCAAGGTGATTCTCTTCATAATAATTATCACGTTACCATCATCACTCGGGAATACACCCCTCGTGGCACCTCGCAAGGTGATATATTCAACATTATTCAATAACAATAGGACAACGTCCTCTTCACTCAGAGATATACCCTTTGTGGCACCTCACAAGGTGTTATATTCATCAATCATATTATTATCCTCACTCCGGGACTTATTCCCTTCGTGGCACCTCACAAGGTGTTATAATCATCAATCATATTATTATCATCACTCCGGGTCATACCCGTCGTGGCACCCCGCAAGGTGATTCATTTCAATAATAAATAACTCAATACCATCATCACTCAGGGATACACCCCTCGTGGCACCCCGCAAGGTGAATTATTCAACAATAATAGGACAACGTCCTCTTCACTCCGGGATATACCCTTTGTGGCACCCCGCAAGGTGTTTCTCTTCACAATAATTTTCACAATACCATCATCACTCAGGGATACACCCCTGGTGGCACCCCGCAAGGTGATATATTTCACAATAATTATCACAAGAATTTCTCACCCTCTCAATTAGGGTATATATCTTAATTTGGCTTCTTAATAATTATTCATAAATCAATTACAAAGCCCCTCAAGGCACATCGTTCATATAAATGGGCATCTCAATTGCCACAACATCAATCATAACAACCCACACATGGATTTCAACAATATAATTCAACATACCTTCAGCAATCATCATTGCGTCTCATGCATTCAAGTCAATACTTGGATTAATCATATTGGCACCCCACTCATCCCAAAATAGCAAACACTGCGTATTCAAGGGTATGTTCAACAACAACGTCCCTTTTCATTTAACATCATTGATCATTATGAAATATGTATAGCATCATCCATTTTTAATCACCATTGATACTTTTTCAAACTTCATTGAGTTATAATAACTCATTGCCATTCAATTGTCCCCTCTTTAGTTTCATCGTCAATTATGGTGTGTCATACAATCACATTATTTACTTTTAATCAAGATTCATAACATAATCAATAGAGGGGGAAAGCATACATGTTTTCGTAACATAGCATAGGTATGCATCTACCTAGCCAAGGCCTTAAGCCATTCCTCAATCACCACAAAGACACACCACACATGTACCCCTAGTGAATTCGCTCGTTTTTACATAATAAGAGGGGTTTTGGGCAACAATGAGCCCATGATAAATTTCAACATTAAGACATGAAGAAAGCTTACTTTTAGTCTTAAAAATAGTGGTACATGTCACAAATATCACCTATTAGTCCCTATTTGGCCACCATAAAAAGTTGGGTTTAAAACCCCCCTTAAACTTGAATTTTTCAACGCAATAGGTTTGGTATTTTCTGCCTAATGAGAGTTAGAAAACTCCAATTAATGTGAGACCAATTCTCACACCTCCGTAACACAATTACCTACAACTTTCATGAAGAACTCGGAGGCCAAAAATGTCATTAAGGTGCCCAAACGGGCCAAAAACAGCAAAGAAAATAGACCAGTTGGAAAAACAGCACAAAAGTGGCCATAACAGGGCTCTGAATCGATTCAAGCTCGTGTGAATCGATTCAAGCATCCTAAAATCTCAAAATTTGACAAACGGAGGGCCTTGAATCGATTCAAACTCGTATGAATCGATTCAAACGCCCCTGGAACCCAAAATAGTGAAAACAGCACCTCTTGAATCGATTCAAAGGGTCTCGAATCGATTCAAGACAGCCCTGCTACTGTTTTTATGCAGAACAACACCAAAATTTCAACTTCTAATCACCCTATATCATTCAATTCAAGTCCAATGACCATCAAAATTTGACACAAGCTAAAATATATTATTTGAGACGTGTGGCCACCGACCGCACTCAAAAATTCTCCAAATTGAGGGACTTATGCATATAAGTGCATTTAGAATACTTCAAGATGTTTCTATGCAACACAAGGGTCTATTCTCATTAAAATTTGCCCATTCCAATTCCTACAAGTCACAAACTACATATATGGGCTATTGGGACTAACCCAAGCCATCAAATTCACATAAAACTCTATTTGACTCTATGAGTTCCTTAATTATGCATAAACCTCAAACTTATCACCAATACCATCATATTCAATGCCAATCATCCACATAAATTCTCAATTCATAAAAGATATACTTCATCCCCTCAATGATGGTTCATTTACATGTATATATTTCAACCCTTCATGGGTTATTCATCATCATATATACACATACATTATCATTAATAGCCAACAATTTGTCATTCATATCATTTCACTATAAACATGGCAAGGCAAGCATGAGTATCAAGCCATACAATAATCATCAATTATATAACTCATGCAATTTGAATGTAAACTCCTCTCCTACCTCGAGGGAAGAGCCAAACGGTTCCAATGCTCCGAATGCTCCATTGCATCACCCAAAATACGATCTACATACCAATATATGTATACACATAATCAATAACCATCATAACTCTAAACATTTGTTAGCTTATCATAAAGCTCAACCTCAAGTCCTAGACTTGCTAAACACCAAGTTATGCAATTGTATTAGGCTTCAGGAATTCCTTCCCCAAAGCCAAGATCCTCTAGATCTTATGGACCAACCAAACTCAACAACATCATCATCTCATCCATTCCAAAATGCAATCCCATATTACATCAATCCTTCAAATATCATCATTGTCACTCAAATTCATTATAAGCCCTCTTAGCTCTACTCAAAGCCATCAACAATTCACAAAATTCAAGTGACACACCTTATGGTCTAAGGCCTCATCAAATCCTCATCTTACTCACCTATTCATCATCAATGGTTATCCACCACCATCATTATCATTTTCATCATCATAGTTGCCAATGCTCAAGGGGGTTCAACTCCTCTAATCACATACACATTCACATGCACTCATCTCTAAAACCTCCATAATCAATACCAATGCTTCAAAGATTCATCTCCTTACATAAAATCATTCTAAGACATCAAAAATCATCAAAATCACCTATTTAGCCAAAACCCCCAAATCACCACACTTAGGGTTTCACTAAAACTCAATGACCATTATCAATATTCATCAACCATCATCAATGGCCATTCTCCCACATCAATATCACTCACTATCATCATTAAATATATTTCCCATTCATATTTCATATTTTCCCCAAATTCCTAAAGTTAGGGTTTCCATAAAAATTCAATAATACCATATATCATCATCATTTTTCACCATTCAAATTACTAATTTCGTGTACCCCACTAAAGGCTCATAAAACTTGCATTTAAAACCACCCTACCTTAGGGTTTTCCATAATAATAGCTTCTACCAAAAACCTACATACATAAACCACTCTTCCAACACCCAAAACCTAAAACCTAAGGCATAAGCTCATGAAAGATGATGAGGAGCTTACCTCAACCAAGAGACGACCATGAGCTTCCAAGAGAGGGAGAGGGCCACACGAAAATGGAAGAGAAGAGGGGAAGAGGATCCTACCACAAGCTTCTCCTTCAAGCTCCCTCAAGCGAAAATGGTGGAGGATGAAGAAGACACCACTTGGCTTAGGTTTTTGAAGAGAAAGGTGGAGAAGAATGAAGAAGATGGAAGAAGAAGAAGAAGTGTGGAAGGAAGAGGGAAAAAGTGACGTGAAAGTGGAGGGGAAGAAAGAGTTTTATTTTTAACTTGGTTCCCCTTCATTAAAATTTTATCGTTTTATAACAAACAGGCTCTCAGTTTAGGCTCAATACTATATCCAAAAATTATTCCGAAGATATATTCGGATTCCCAATAATATTCTTAATAGCCCTGACCAACGGCATCTCAATCAGAGATATTTGGTCCGACACCCATTTTCCAATCAGGTATAATCTTATCTCATATAAGCTCAATAAATTATAAATACCCATAATAAATCCCAATTTAATCATTTCATTATTTTTGGGAAATAAATCAACTCATATACCATTATTTATTATTTATTCTCATCAATTATTCATTTTTATAAAATTTGGGATGTTACAATTTACCCCACCTAAAAAGAATTTCGTCCTCGAAATTCAGCACCAATACACATGTTACAAGGCCATACTTCAGACCCCACATTAACAAGGTTCAATAACATCACAGAATAACATTGGACTTCCCAAAGTCCATCAAGACATGTTCATCATCACATCATCATTCCTAACACAAAATTTCCATATCAAGTGTGTCATATATCATTATTTACATCTCACCCAATAGAGCTCGCATGTTCATACTTGGTATGACCAGATAGGCTTAATACATTCACCATAAGCAGTTACAATCCCTACACCTGCCCGGCCTATGTGTTGCTGCATCCGACATACAGGAAGGCGTCCCAATCCTGTAGTGGTTACCATAAACACATAAAAGTCGGCGCATGAGTGCATGTTGCCACAATGCCTATGGCATGTAAGACCATATCAGGACCAGTACTTCGTATTCCCATTTGCTCATATTGGTCACACATATTCAAACGATACCATTCCTTATAAGACTTGGTGACAATCCTCACTAGTCCACAGCTTTTATATTCATACTTCATTGTCATTTTACAATTAATTTGGCATCCATCATGCCATATCAATCATCAAATCTCAATTATCTTCACCATCAATCGGTGTACCAACCATAAATTTTCAATCATCACAGGGTAAATACCCCATCCTTGGGTTTCATCCATCCAAATCCATGCTCAAATAGCTTAAAACTCTTGTCTACTTACATATTTGTTGGCTATAAATCAATTCAAGCCTTACAAGATTCACCAAACTCTTATCAAGTAGGCTACTTAACCGCATAATAAGCCTTCACATTAGGGATTCTCCTCATAAATCATAACTAAAGTCTATAAATTAAACATATAACTCACATCATATCACATCACTATGTGGTCTCTATCACCAATATAGCACCCTTCAAATAAAATAGGGAGTATTGACATGGTTAAATTTCCATTCATCAACTCACGATCACAATTGACATCTCTAAATCACATCATCATCTATACTTGATCCATTGATCATAATTTCTAAGGCACAGAATTTAGCTCGAGAGCCCATCATAAATTCATATACCATAATCAATTCTAATCATACCCCAAGTTCAACATCATTATTCATTAATCATCAGGGTTTACATTCATTTTTCACATTCTATTACATACCGACTTTAGCTTCAACAACGTATTTCACAATTAATTTCGTTATGGCTCAACCATTCATAAGGTTCGATCAATCACTAGACTTAGGAAGTCTAAGGGTTACCTAGTACCCATTGTGGAATTCTTCCACAACAAATAAAATCATTTAACATGGCTCATAGGAGCATCGTAGGGCCTAGACCGCCATAGGGTCAAATTCCAAAAGGTTCGATCATACAAGATCGCATCAAGTCATCTGGGGTTACCAGACCTAGTGGGTCAAAATCAATTCAATTATTCACTCGGTTTTCACACACCAAAAACCGAGACACAACCCCAATCTAACATGTATTCTATTTCACATTTAATTATTTATCACATATTCAAATTCCCAATCTAAGGGAGACAACAAATCACTTATATCATTTTATATATAAGGCTCTTGTGCCAAAGGATATAAAATCCATCCTTCACAAATGGCACAACCAATCATTTAGATTCAAACATACACATACTAAGGAATTACTCAATATTATTCATTCATTCAACTCAAGCATGTGAATTTCATTTCATTTAACAAGCATTCCTTGGCTAAACGCCACAAGCATAATGCATATAAGAGACCCAAACAACAATTTATATATAAGGTGCGCATGCACATCAAGGTCTCAATAGGTATGGTCTACTACCATATCAATTTCTTTCTCAATACCTCCTATCCGTATCAACACACGGCATAGGTCCATCATTAAATCAATGCATAACTAACATACCATATCCATGATCACACATGGTACAAATTCATCATCATATCGATTCATATCTCATATTTCATATTCATATCTCAATATTTCATTTCCATGATTAACACCCAACATGGATCTATTTTCAAATCAATTTGCATGATATATATCAACATCAATGCACAATAATAATATATTCGTCATTTGAAGGTAATAGGGTAAGGAACTTGGCCGATCTTACACAATAATTACATCCATCACATATTGAGAAAATCCATTCACTCATATTCAATCTCATAAGTCATTCATGATTATCAATGAGAAACTACGCTCCATAAGTGCATTATACAACCCCAGAGATAAAGGGTATACTCCCAATAGTCAACAACCACATCTTATGAATCACAATCTCATAAAAGTCCTCATTAAGCATCAATCCCGACTCAACTCTAATGATTCACAATAATTCCTCAATAAGCAATTATGCCCTCATAATCAATTCATAATCCTTAGACAACTAATCATTCATAAGTCCATATAGGGCAATCAATACTCAAACATATCATCATGCTCTAGATAATCATCATCCTTTAATCTATACAAAGCAACCATATGTCAATAATGAGCATCCCGCTCCAAAGATCACCATAAGTATCTCACCATTGAGCAATCATGCTCCAATCATCCATAATATCAAATCCTCACAGCGCAGCCATGCGTTGATAATAATCAAGAATTCTAATTCAGAGCAAAATACGCTCTGATACCACCTTATGGCACCCCGGTTTTCCAGACTCGAATCCCGATGTGATCGTCATAATTAATAAAATTGTGAATAAATTTTTCGCGTTACAAAATAATTACTGGAGTCACACCGACACTCGAATTATAGAAAACCAAAGTGTACAATTAATAAACTAAAGCTGGATCGATAAAATAATGGCCCATAGTGGTATACGAAAATAATAAGGTATACAGCGGAAGAATATGTATACCGGGCACACGCCTAGTCCCATATGTGACGATATGAGAAAAGGCTAGGCTAGCATGCGATGACATAGCATGAGCCTATTAGATAATCATCAACCTGAGTACGCAAAGCCTAAGGTATAACTATATTTATATACATGTACAAATTCATTAAAACATCTATATCATTATAGATAAATCATACATTTCATGATTCTAATAAATAATAGTTCATAAATGATGCCGGCCAAGGCATTTCCTCTACCACTATTTACCTTCACCGCAACTTGATTCTTTAACTTCAAAATCATCCCATGGCAACCTGCATCACAATGCTAAAAAGGAGGCCACATGGGAGAGTGAGTTATACATTTAAAATGACGAATAACATATATTATGATTATGTGTAAATGCATACAAACTTCATGTGTGCTTTGCTATTAAATCATCAAAATTATAATTCATTAGCTACTCTTTACAATAATAGGCATATAAGCCTCATGAATCACAACTCATATCATACATAAGTATATTACATACACAATCACATATCCAAATCATTTTGCCACTTATCAACAAGGGCATTCAAAATCCTTAGCATCTTCAATTTGTTTAAGTTTTACTTATGCACCTCCTCGCAAGGGGTTTCTTATCATTCGTGGTCATCCATTCTTAAATATACAATAAATCTAATTTCATATCCATGGGTGATCGCAACCACCATAATATTTATTCCCAATAATTCTAATAATAATATCATCACTCAGGGATTCACCCTTCGTAGCACCCCGCAAGGTGAATTATTTATCACTCATACTATTATCATCACTTTGGGTCATACCCGTCGTGGCACCCCGCAAGGTGAATTATTTCCATATATACATCAATGTCATCATCACTCAGGCCTACGCCCTTCGTGGCACCCCGCAAGGTGATTCTCTTCATAATAATTATCACGTTACCATCATCACTCGGGAATACACCCCTCGTGGCACCTCGCAAGGTGATATATTCAACATTATTCAATAACAATAGGACAACGTCCTCTTCACTCAGAGATATACCCTTTGTGGCACCTCACAAGGTGTTATATTCATCAATCATATTATTATCCTCACTCCGGGACTTATTCCCTTCGTGGCACCTCACAAGGTGTTATAATCATCAATCATATTATTATCATCACTCCGGGTCATACCCGTCGTGGCACCCCGCAAGGTGATTCATTTCAATAATAAATAACTCAATACCATCATCACTCAGGGATACACCCCTCGTGGCACCCCGCAAGGTGAATTATTCAACAATAATAGGACAACGTCCTCTTCACTCCGGGATATACCCTTTGTGGCACCCCGCAAGGTGTTTCTCTTCACAATAATTTTCACAATACCATCATCACTCAGGGATACACCCCTGGTGGCACCCCGCAAGGTGATATATTTCACAATAATTATCACAAGAATTTCTCACCCTCTCAATTAGGGTATATATCTTAATTTGGCTTCTTAATAATTATTCATAAATCAATTACAAAGCCCCTCAAGGCACATCGTTCATATAAATGGGCATCTCAATGGCCACAACATCAATCATAACAACCCACACATGGATTTCAACAATATAATTCAACATACCTTCAGCAATCATCATTGCGTCTCATGCATTCAAGTCAATACTTGGATTAATCATATTGGCACCCCACTCATCCCAAAATAGCAAACACTGCGTATTCAAGGGTATGTTCAACAACAACGTCCCTTTTCATTTAACATCATTGATCATTATGAAATATGTATAGCATCATCCATTTTTAATCACCATTGATAGTTTTTCAAACTTCATTGAGTTATAATAACTCATTGCCATTCAATTGTCCCCTCTTTAGTTTCATCGTCAATTATGGTGTGTCATACAATCACATTATTTACTTTTAATCAAGATTCATAACATAATCAATAGAGGGGGAAAGCATACATGTTTTCGTAACATAGCATAGGTATGCATCTACCTAGCCAAGGCCTTAAGCCATTCCTCAATCACCACAAAGACACACCACACATGTACCCCTAGTGAATTCGCTCGTTTTTACATAATAAGAGGGGTTTTGGGCAACAATGAGCCCATGATAAATTTCAACATTAAGACATGAAGAAAGCTTACTTTTAGTCTTAAAAATAGTGGTACATGTCACAAATATCACCTATTAGTCCCTATTTGGCCACCATAAAAAGTTGGGTTTAAAACCCCCCTTAAACTTGAATTTTTCAACGCAATAGGTTCGGTATTTTCTGCCTAATGAGAGTTAGAAAACTCCAATTAATGTGAGACCAATTCTCACACCTCCGTAACACAATTACCTACAACTTTCATGAAGAGCTCGGAGGCCAAAAATGTCATTAAGGTGCCCAAACGGGCCAAAAACAGCAAAGAAAACAGACCAGTTGGAAAAACAGCACAAAAGTGGCCATAACAGGGCTCTGAATCGATTCAAGCTCGTGTGAATCGATTCAAGCATCCTAAAATCTCAAAATTTGACAAACGGAGGGCCTTGAATTGATTCAAACTCGTATGAATCGATTCAAACGCCCCTGGAACCCAAAATAGTGAAAACAGCACCTCTTGAATCGATTCAAAGGGTCTCGAATCGATTCAAGATAGCCCTGCTACTGTTTTTATGCAGAACAACACCAAAATTTCAACTTCTAATCACCCTATATCATTCAATTCAAGTCCAATGACCATCAAAATTTGACACAAGCTAAAATATATTATTTGAGACGTGTGGCCACCGACCGCACTCAAAAATTCTCCAAATTGAGGGACTTATGCATATAAGTGCATTTAGAATACTTCAAGATGTTTCTATGCAACACAAGGGTCTATTCTCATTAAAATTTGCCCATTCCAATTCCTACAAGTCACAAACTACATATATGGGCTATTGGGACTAACCCAAGCCATCAAATTCACATAAAACTCTATTTGACTCTATGAGTTCCTCAATTATGCATAAACCTCAAACTTATCACTAATACCATCATATTCAATGCCAATCATCCACATAAATTCTCAATTCATAAAAGATATACTTCATCCCCTCAATGATGGTTCATTTACATGTATATATTTCAACCCTTCATGGGTTATTCATCATCATATATACACATACATTATCATTAATAGCCAACAATTTGTCATTCATATCATTTCACTATAAACATGGCAAGGCAAGCATGAGTATCAAGCCATACAATAATCATCAATTATATAACTCATGCAATTTGAATGTAAACTCCTCTCCTACCTCGAGGGAAGAGCCAAACGGTTCCAATGCTCCGAATGCTCCATTGCATCACCCGAAATACGATCTACATACCAATATATGTATACACATAATCAATAACCATCATAACTCTAAACATTTGTTAGCTTATCATAAAGCTCAACCTCAAGTCCTAGACTTGCTAAACACCAAGTTATGCAATTGTATTAGGCTTCGGGAATTCCTTCCCCAAAGCCAAGATCCTCTAGATCTTATGGACCAACCAAACTCAACAACATCATTATCTCATCCATTCCAAAATGCAATCCCATATTACATCAATCCTTCAAATATCATCATTGTCACTCAAATTCATTATAAGCCCTCTTAGCTCTACTCAAAGCCATCAACAATTCACAAAATTCAAGTGACGCACCTTATGGTCTAAGGCCTCATCAAATCCTCATCTTACTCACCTATTCATCATCAATGGTTATCCACCACCATCATTATCATTTTCATCATCATAGTTGCCAATGCTCAAGGGGGTTCAACTCCTCTAATCACATACACATTCATATGCACTCATCTCTAAAACCTCCATAATCAATACCAATGCTTCAAAGATTCATCTCCTTACATAAAATCATTCTAAGACATCAAAAATCATCAAAATCACCTATTTAGCCAAAACCCCCAAATCACCACACTTAGGGTTTCACTAAAACTCAATGACCATTATCAATATTCATCAACCATCATCAATGGCCATTCTCCCACATCAATATCACTCACTATCATCATTAAATATATTTCCCATTCATATTTCATATTTTCCCCAAATTCCTAAAGTTAGGGTTTCCATAAAAGTTCAATAATACCATATATCATCATCATTTTTCACCATTCAAATTACTAATTTCGTGTACCCCACTAAAGGCTCATAAAACTTGCATTTAAAACCACCCTACCTTAGGGTTTTCCATAATAATAGCTTCTACCAAAAACCTACATACATAAACCACTCTTCCAACACCCAAAACCCAAAACCTAAGGCATAAGCTCATGAAAGATGATGAGGAGCTTACCTCAACCAAGAGACGACCATGAGCTTCCAAGAGAGGGAGAGGGCCACACGAAAATAGAAGAGAAGAGGGGAAGAGGATCCTACCACAAGCTTCTCCTTCAAGCTCCCTCAAGCGAAAATGGTGGAGGATGAAGAAGACACCACTTGGCTTAGGTTTTTGAAGAGAAAGGTGGAGAAGAATGAAGAAGATGGAAGAAGAAGAAGAAGAAGTGTGGAAGGAAGAGGGAAAAAGTGACGTGAAAGTGGAGGGGAAGAAAGAGTTTTATTTTTAACTTGGTTCCCCTTCATTAAAATTTTATCGTTTTATAACAAACAGGCTCTCAGTTTAGGCTCAATACTATATCCAAAAATTATTCCGAAGATATATTCGGATTCCCAATAATATTCTTAATAGCCCTGACCAACGGCATCTCAATCAGAGATATTTGGTCCGACACCCATTTTCCAATCAGGTATAATCTTATCTCATATAAGCTCAATAAATTATAAATACCCATAATAAATCCCAATTTAATCATTTCATTATTTTTGGGAAATAAATCAACTCATATACCATTATTTATTATTTATTCTCATCAATTATTCATTTTTATAAAATTTGGGATGTTACAATCCAAAGGTCAATAACAAGAGAAAAATGACCATCAAATGATAAAGAAACAAGAAGAACAAGCCCCAAAGTTTACATGTTGAAAAAAGAGCAACAAGAGCATGAAAATTGGCTATTAGTGCACTATCTATTAGTATGGTTGTAACAGGAACCGCACTAATAGGATGTGAATCGATTCACACATAAAAAATGCCCCAGGAATCGATTCCCAAGCCCATGAATCGATTCCCAAAGCCTTGAATCGATTCCCCACTTAAATGAATCGATTTCTAGGTTGTTTTTCATGCCATGAATCGATTCCCCATGCCATGAATCGATTCATAAGGCTAGGAATCGATTCCCCTTGTCATGAATCGATTCATGTGCTGTATTTTATGCAAAAATGAACTGGAGGAATCGATTCATCAATCAAATCATGCACCGAATCATTGGAAACAACAAAAATGCAACTTGGAGGCAACTGGAATAGCTGGAAATCATCTGCACTGAAAGTTTCCATTTGTAACGCGTTTTCCTTAGCTGGCTTCCTACTTTCCATTACCTAAAAAAGGAGAAGAAACTGAAGCATTCGGACATCAACAACTTCACTTCACACTTCTCTCTTACTTCCTTTTCTTTTCTTTCTTTTAAGCATCAGAGGAAGGCTTCTGGAGGAGTTCTTCCATTCTGGGTTCGGTCTTTCTTATTTTTAGTTTATTTTAATTATGGAGGGCTAAAACCCCTAGATTGATTTTCTTGAAAAATATTGTAATATAATTTTGAGGTTCTTGTTTTTAATATAGTATGCTTTTATTATTGTTATTTCTTCATAATCTTGCTCTACTTATTTAATTCTATTCTGTTTAAATAAATTTGTATGCTTAATCGGTTTAATTATTCAAATGGAATAAAATAAGATTTTAAATTAAAATGGATTAAGGAAATATGCATGCTTAATGAATATTTTCATAATCACTTTTAATAATTATGGTTTGCTTAATTCCATAATTTGAGAATAGATTATGTATGTAGGCGATGTTCTTACATATGCTCAATAATTCCTAGATTTTACGATCTTGACTCCTTTTGCTTAATTAGGATGCTTGATTAAAATATTCATTTTTAAATGAAAGTAAATGAAATATGAATTGAAAAAGACGCTTAGTTGATTAATTCAAAATTGAGCTAAGAAATCAATTTGCATAGGAGTCTCATATAAGTTAAAAAAATCCTTTTGCAAACTACTACAAGGGGCACGACTCGCACACTAAGTGTTGTGTGGGACATTAAAGTCCCATGCTACATCCTTTTTTTCCTTTCATTTCTTTTATGTTGGGACACTATGTCCGACACTACAACCACCTTTAATTTTTTTCTTTTTGTTGTTGTTATTGTTGTTGTTGTTATTATTACCAACATAAAAAATCAAAAAACATAAAATACTATATATCAATGTCTAGCATGAAGGTGATGTCTCGCATAGGACACACCGCTTATGCTGTCAGGGGTTAGGGGTTGGTGCTTAGGCTGGTGCTGGGACGCATGGCTACTATTAGGGGGCTGAGGACATTAGGGTTGGTGCTTAGGATTGATGATGATGATGACACTAGGGTTGCTCCTCCTCTTTAGAGACAAATTGGTCGTTTTGTCTAACATTATATATACTGAGGTTGATGACCCTATTATGCTTGCTGAAGCTTAACCAACGAGGTTTGCATCTGCCCAAACTACACCATATGTGTCTTCATCTACTCAAATTCAACCATTTGAGCTCGTATATGCTTCATCCTAACTCGAATGCGTGCTACCTCAAGATTAGTGCGTGAGTATGAAGGATTGGTACATGAGGAAGGCTGGGTCATCAAAGTTGCACACTTTATCTAAATTAATTATGTAAAATTTTAGTAGATATTTAATTTGTGCATTTCTATTTTGTAATTTATAAATTATAATTTAAAAGTTTTAAATTAGTTATTTTCTTAACTTTTATTTAATTTTTTTAATTTCTAAATTTTAATTTTAATTTTTAAAATTTGTTATTTTCTATATTCTAATTTAAAATTTCTTAATTTATTATTTTTAAATTCTAATGTGAAATTTATAAATTTATTACTTTCTTAAACTCCAATTAGAAATTTCTATTTGTTTTTATTATCTCACCTTTAATTTCAAACTTATTCATTTTTTATGTTCAAAATTCTAATTAAAAGTTTTCTTTTTAGAATTATAAAGCACTAGATTTCTAAAGTTGTAAATTTTTATTCTAAGGATTTCAAGTATGAAATATATTCTAATAAATAAACTTTAAGATAAATCATCTATCCTAAATTATTTATTAAACTAACATAAAGAAAAATCCTATTGGATGGAAACTTTCTTGTTTGCATTACAAAGACGTAAAAACCGACAATGTATCAAACAAATCCCTCTACACTATCAACCAAATAAAATTGTGAGGGAATTAAGAGAATTTAGAAACCATTTATAATGGGTTAAACTTAAGAAGAAGAATGTATTGAGCGGACGTATAATTGATTGAAGAATATAGGTGGTGGAAGTCAAAATTTTAATGGTTACTATTCTCTATTTTTTTAGGCATTACGATGAAAAGGAAAGCGTACGTAGAATTAACTATAAATTTTGTTTTCAATTTTGATTCAAATAAATAAATAAATAATGTCAAATTTGTTTAATGAGTTATATTGCGGTAGAGGCACGCATATGATATTTTTTTAAAAGTATAGAGTTAATCCATTTATATTATTTAATCTAACGATTGATATTAATTTTTTTTTATTTTTCATAATAATATTTTTCTCGACTGAATCACTTCCTATCTTTATTATATATTTTTTTCAAGCATTTCAGAACTTATTTTTAGAAACTTTTGTCACATATCATCGCCCGATTATGCAATCTTTATTTTATTCCACTTTTTAAATATAATAATTTTATGAAACATAGTTATAAAATTTTAATAATAAATAAAATTTCATTAATTATATATGATTGATTTGATTATACATATAAAATTAGTTATAAAATACCATGTTATTTTTGGACTTGCAAACCTTATCTTCATCTATAGCTAGCTTCCATCTCCATTTCCCTAAAATGATAAGTTGAGAGTGGAACTTTCTTTATTCTCCCAGCCCCGTCCTCCTTTGGCCTACAATAACAGAATCTCATTTTACCTAAGCTATTTCCCCTCTCCCTGTGTGATCCCAACAAAATTGGTTTATTTAACTCTGGGATGTTTTGTGACGTAAATTGCAAAGAAAATTAGGAGTAGCTAAGGTGGCCTTCAAATACTGATGAAGAAATACTAATTTTTCACTTTAATATTAATTAGTAAATCGTTATTCTGTAGGAAATATAATTATTATTGTATTGGGTGGTAAAATAGGTCAGTTCAACCAGTCATACTATAAGTCAGGTTAAACATGAAAGAAGAAACATATTTTATTTTTCTATAATGTCCTGTTAATTTAGATAACGGCCCATTCATTTTTTACTCTCTCTTCATTAAAAAAAATAGATTAAGTAAATGACTTTTTTTTCATAAAAAGACTAATACTTGTAATTTTTTTTCGTTATGGTCAATTTTCTTTAATGACTCATTTTGGAAAAAAGTAAAGACACAAAAGATTATATACAAATTTATTAAAGATGTTATTAAATCATCTATTTAGGTCCAACGTAGTGATTGGCTCAACCTTGAACCTGACCAATTTTGGCCGACGGACGTAAAAAGGCTGACCTCAATAGGGCCTTTGTTTGTTATGTCTATATACACACATAAAAACTAGTAGAACTTTTAAAGGGAACTGTAAGATAAGTCAAACTGTTAACCGAAAAAAAAAAAAGTCAAACTTACTATGAAATTATTTAAGTTTTGACTGTGATATCGAGATCGAACCCATGTAGACGAAACATCTAATCAAGAATTCTGAGAGAAAATCTGTTGGCTATATATATTTAAGGACAATGAATCCGTGAGGAAACAGGATTGAATGGAAATGACACATCCCAAGCATACTTGAATGTGATAGGATCTTTAGTGATAGAATCACCAGCTTTAACAATACAATAAGGGCCCATCAAGGACAAAATTGAACGGTCTACAGGTTCAGAGGTTTTAAATCCATCACAATTCAAGACCAATGATGTTTGAACACATGAGCACTTGTTGGTAATGGTCACAGCCCATTCCGGCTTTCCTTGCACTTTCGCTCCTGTTTGTTGTTGGCTTACGGAGATATCCTTCAAAGAACATTGGCTATAGCCTAACATATACATATACGATGAGGCTGCAAGTTATTAAAAATTTATCTTTTAAAATAATATATGAGCACGAGAAGAAATAATTAATCATACCTTGAGAAACGAAAACAAGGAAGAGAATTGTGCTAAGAATTTTGGAAGCTGAATAAGCCATTTCTAACAACACAAATTTTCAGGTATGGTTTAAGAAGCTTTGTATGACACTAGTGCGTGTAGTGGAGGTATTTATGGACAAGTTCATAGATAAATTGTGTTAGGCCCACTATCAAAATATAGGCGATTTTGAGTGGAACAAATAAATATGGGAAACGTTTTATTCAAAAGTTTGACTAACCTTGAAAATTACAAAAAGAATATATTAAAACATTTTTTAAATTGATCGATAATGCGTTTAAATAACAAAGAAGAAATTTAAGAATAATATAAAATTCTAATATGATAAATTTTTGTGCAAAATTAAAATAATTTAAATAACACATTTAACAATTTTGGAGTTCTCTTTGTTTGACTCCTTTAATTAGATTAATATTATCAATTATTTCATATTTAATTCTCTTTGTAATCATGTTGGTTTAAAAATCTCTATAATTTTAAATTTCTCAAATATATATGTTTTAATTTCTTCAAATATTCAAGTCAAGAGTAAAGTGATTTAATGTCTGATTTGTTAAAAGCTGAGTAAATTTAGTTAGACAAAAAACAATTTTGAAAGTTTGATTGAATAAAAATGATTTTGATAAGTATTATTTGTATTTGAATATGTTAATGTAGAATTTGAAATTGAGAAATATTAATGTGTTTGATTTACATAATAAGTGAACTGGTCTAGGCCGGGGTTTGTAATCCGGCGTAGGAACTAGCCACGAACGTTCTTCTGTGTATAATATGTACGTCGATCCAGTGAGGATCCAGTATTATAGCCCATAATCCAGTGGAGAGTTAGGGGACTTGGAGTCCTGGAGAAGCCACACACCAAGCTCTCGCATTGTGGGGCGAAAGATAGTGCCACCTGTAAAGGTACTTCGACGCTCAGGTCAGCAAACAGATAAAGAATGCAATGTGCTCGAGCGTCAGTTAGAGAATCAGAAAAACGTACCATTGTTGTGGATTCCTTGGTATTTATATGCATGTGAGAGACGTAAGAGTCCCTTAGGGCTGGGAGACATTCTGTACCATGTGTAAGTACGACTCTGTAAAAAGCTGACACATGATGTGGGCACCTAGGCCTCTCCAACGAATGTCTCTCCTAACGGCTGTAACTTATACTATTTGTCAAGTTCGCATGTTACTTTTTGGTGTGCAATGGGGATGACCTGGACTATTCAGTATAGAGGGAATAATTCATACCGGTTATGAATCCGAGGTTTCATTTGCGACACCGGTATTTGATTGAAAACAGATGAAATTACCCTCTTGCCATGGATTGGTATCTATACCAGATCATATGCCTCTAGCTTGTTTAAGGGACTGTCGGTTGCTCGAATAAGCTACAACTTTCCACGAAGGTCATCGTTTATAAGTGTGGATACTGGCTTCGGACACTACTTGCTTTTGCGTGAAAAACTTCTAAGTCCTTAAATGCTTTTAACTCCATAACCTTGGGATGCTACTAATGATGAGCATTTATTGTTAATAATACGTAAGGAGTTAATGATTGCGGCCCCGGATCGTCACGTGTAATGGAAGTTAACCAATCGTTGTGGGCAGCGGTTATGGCCCTTTCTTCGTATTGTGCCTTCAAACTCAACCGTTGCGCCCCATTTATTTAATTTCGAAGCGACACAAAACGATGCAAGTTTCGTGCACTTCAGGATAAAATGACAATTTTGTTGCTTTATGGCTATGAAACAACATGCAATTTGTTCTTCGACACATTTTATCTTTGAACTGTTGTTTACCTTTCCCCTGTCACAGCTATAAAATGGGGACTTAGGAATTAGAGAAGGTACTTGCCTTCTTCTTCCCAACTAAACCTCTATGCAATTATGAAGAAACTGTTGAGTCTTTGCTCATGCAAAGTTTAAAGAGCTCTATTCTCATTTGCAATCTTATATAGGTAACCTTCCTTTACCTTTTCTGTTGCTACATTTCATTCCATAGTAGAATAACCATGCGTCCTAGGAGGAGTCACACTGATTCTGGTTATCGTAGGGATATGGGATCCCTATAAATTCTTCTAGGTTTGAGCCTCATCGTTCAGAGAGGGATAAGGCCCATCAGATGAGGCAGCGAGTGGTGATACCCTCCTTTGATTCCTTCTCCAGCTTGAGGGCCGGTAACGCGCCTGAGAGTAAGGTAAATGACGAAGTATACCTATCTGATGATGTGGCTTTTTATAGCAACGTGCGTGGATTCAAACATCTTGTCCTTAAAATGACCACTGAAGATGATTCTGCGTCAGTTCAAGCCATAGAGACAATTCTGGGGTGCAGAAATATGATTACACACACAACTAAAAAAACACCTGTTAGCGACGGAAACTATTGGTCGCTAATCCATGCCAAGGCCGTCGCTAGTCCTCTTAGCGACAGTATTTCTGACGGCAACATGACCGTCGCTAAAACCTTCATCGAAGATAGATCAGCGACCACGGAAGGCCGTCGCTAAAGTACCGACGGCATAAGACCATCGCTAACATGGTCTCTGCTTCACTTACTTCAGTCGTCGCTAACTATCCACGTTCAGCGACGACGATATCCCGTCACTACTGTTAGCGACCATCTCCGTCCGTCGCTATGGGTAGCCATACAGCGACCACTTATGCCCGTCGCTATGGGTAGCCATACAGCTGTTGTTCAAGTGGCCTCAATACTCAAGAGAGGGGATGAATTGAGTTTTAAAACTTTTGATTGGAATACCTTTGAATTTGATTTTTATAACCAAGATTGTGAGATTATGCAAGTGAAATAGAATGGAGGATAACAAGCAATGCACTACAATGAGAAATATTGCTGAAGCAATTTATCAAACACTTGGTGTGCAATATTAGAGGTATAACAAATTAAGCAAGTTCAAGTGAGCTCTTCTCAACCAATCAATACCAATCAACAAATATGCAGTAAATGAAAGTAAAAGAGTAAGGAAGAGAAGCTTGCAAACCGATATAACGAGTTCCACCCAATCCGGTGTACGTCTCGCCTCTAAGCAACCCACTTAGAGGATTTTCCACTATTGTAGACTAGAGATACAACTTTGAGCAATTGCAGCTTCCTAGTGTCCCACACTCAAGAACCCAATCCTCACAAGTATAAGGGCAACCCACCCAATCTCTCAATCTCACAATATCCCAAAGATTGAATCCTCAACCTTTGTAACCACTCAACCTAGAGTGAACAACCACTCAACCTAGAGTGAATATCTTGTGTTTGGAGTTTGTGTTTACAATCAATATACTCTCTTAATAGAGCAGATATACAAATGAAAAGCTCTCACAACTTCTAACTCTCAAGATGAGAGGATATACAAGTGAAGTATAAGATGCAGGAAATAGGCTTACAAAGCACAAAATAGAGCTAAGGATTTGTTGCTTCTTGGTTCTTGTTGGTTGCTCTTTGTGCTTGTGTTCTTCTTCCATTTATAGAGCCATGATAGCAGTTGAGGTGTGCCCTAGTTCATCATAGCCGTTGCACTTAGTGGGAATTTGAAGAATGGTGGAGACGTGAGCTGGTTTCCCACTTAAATCTGTTTTTCCACTAGCGTAATCGATTACACCTTCGCGTTGTAATCGATTAGCTTCAAGTCAGAGACTTCCTAATCGATTATTTCACTTCCTCTAATCGATTAGCATCTGTACCTGATGCATTTAATTTGTTTTCACAGCATCCTAATCGATTAGCATGTCTTGCAATCGATTACCTTAAATCCAGTGACTCACTAATCGATTATATGGTTCCCTTAATCGATTAGCTTTCATACCTGATGCATTTTGTCCCATTTCTGATTGTTGTAATCGATTAGTCTCTGGTGTATAATCGATTACCTTAATTCCAGTGAGTACCTAATCGATTGTTCAGCTCCCTAATCGATTAGCTTTCATACCTGATGCAATTTCTTCCAAAACAGAAAGCTCCTAATCGATTAGCATCTATGGCCTAATCGATTAGCTTCGCTGTTACTTCAATTCTGATTTCATGTCTTTGTTTTTGCATCGGTTTCTTCAAGAGTGCTTGTCATTATCAAAATCTTTGCACATCTTTGGACCTGTTAACATATTCAAACACATTCTCCCCCTTTTTGATGATGACAACTATGTTCATCTCTTGAGGGTTGTTAGTTTAAATAATATAGACTTATCTTTTATCTTTTTACAAAAACAACTCTGCTACATTATCTCTTTTTCAAATAGCAGATGACCAATTTCAAAAATCAGAGTAATCACATTCAGCAGCCAATGTCTTATCTCATTTTATCTATTGTCTATTATCTCTTATCTATAACTCTCCCCCTATCAAAAAGAATTTAATAACCAGATAAAATTATTCAAATTTTAAACAAGAGATAAGAACACATATCAGATCATATATCAGAGCATCTAACACATTTAAGCAAGATATGAACACATGATATTTTTCTCCCCCTTTGTAATCATCAAAAATAATTAGAGCAGTGAAGAGAAATAATATGAACTCAAATGAGAAACTTTTATTAAATTTAAAAAATAGGAAATACAAGAGGCAAAATTATTCAAAATTCAGAAAATAGCATAAGCACTCTAAACAAGAGCATAACTAAGGTTCTAATTTTCCGGGTTGAAGAAGTGAATTTCTGCAATTTGGTGAGCCAGCTCTTCATATCGCTGCTGCATCATCTCAAAATGTTGCTGCTCGGCCATTGAAAACTCTTGAAGGGAGTTTTCAAGGCGATCGAAGCGGCGGTCAAGATGGGCGTAGAGAGATGCAAATGGGTCAGCTTGTGTTGCAGATGAAGAGGCTGATGGTGCAACTTGTGGTTGAGGTGAAGGAGGAGGAGCAGCAGCAGGTTCAGCAAAGGGGTTGGCACCATGTTCTCGGTCACTCCTTAGAATCCACATTCCAGCAATGTTGACCATGCCCATTTTATTGAGGTGGGAAGTGCCAATGCAAGCTCTTGGGGGCACTTTCTCAGATAGTTCCCCTGCCAAGTCAACACCACAGAATTTAAAAATTTTGGTGAGGAGGATACCATAAGGGAGCTTTTGCTGATCCTTCGCATGGCGCATATGAAACTTGATCAACTAAACCCAGTTGATCTCCTTGTGGGTCAGCATTGCCCACATTAGGAGGACATCATCCTCTTCAACCAGAGCATAGTTCCCACCACGGGGAACGATCATCTTGACCAAGAAAAAGTGGAGCAGGCGGTTGTTCATGGTCAAATGACCAACCAGCTTGTGGTTGCTCATAGGAGGATCCGGTTTCCATAAAGAGCGGTGGGCAGTGATGGGATTGAAGCCTCATTCATCCTCAGGTTCGCCGCCATCAAAGTCAGCGTTGTTGAGAGGCAGTTTGGAAATTTCCGTAAATTGGGCATTGGACAGCTTGATGGTTGTGTTTTTGACCTTGGATTCAACCATCCCATTTACAAGGCGGAGGTTACAATAGAATACCCTCATGAGTTCAGGGTAGTATTCTTCTTCTTTGAGGGAGAGGAAGGGGAAAAGGTTGTAGTGGTGGAGACTTTGGGTGAAGGTGAGGCTTGGGTTGTCAAAAGTGTCGGCAATGGTGTAGTGAGGAGTCATGATTTCCCTTTCAGAAAAGTTCTTCATGAAGTGTTGAAGATCTCTAGGGGAGGAGAAGAACCTTGAAAAATCAAGGGGGTTATGGGCTTGAGCAGTAGAGGACCTAGCTCTCTTGACATTTCTTGAGGTAGACATGGTTGGAAAAGGCAAAGAGGAAGATGAAGAGAGATGAGTGGTAGAGAGTTTTTTTTTTGAGAGGTTTGAGAGGAAGGAGGTAGTGTGAGATGAGAAGGTGAATGAAGGGGTATTTATAGTTGAAAATTAGGTTTAGGAAGGAGGAAAGAGAGTTTAGAAAGGAGTGAAGTGAGTTAAGAGAGGGTGTTGTTCAAGTGAGCCTAGGAAATTGGAGTTTTGACTCATCAGAACGCGTGATAATCGATTATGAGACAGCTGGTAATCGATTAGATCAATGTTTCTGGGGAATTTCAAACGTTTCAAACAGGGGGTAATCGATTAGAGGCTTAGGGTAATCGATTAGTTTAGAAACAGAATCGTCCTAATCGATTGGAGCAATGTAGTAATCGATTATGAAGAAGAGGAAACGTTTTGAACCTGAAACAGAAGCTTTGTAATCGATTGTGGATTAGTGATAATCGATTATCTTAGAAACAGAATGGTTGTAATCGATTATATGTAGGTGCTAATCGATTATCTTAGAAACAGAATGATAGTAATCGATTGTGAGTAGCCATGTAACCGATTATTGAGTCAAAAACTTTAAATTTTACATACAGCAAAGTTCCAATCATGAAATGTTATATATATACCATGCATCATGCCATTTAACATAGTTCTTATCAAGATATCCTATCATTCAAACACAACTGGACATATCAAGAATGCCTAACTCTCTTCTTATGTGAATGAATTGTTCTCTAGCCAAGGTTTTTGTGAAAATATCAGCTAGTTGCCTAGAAGTTTCTACATGTTCAAGTACACAATCCCCTTTTAACACATGATCTCTAATAAAGTGATGCCTAATCTCAATGTGTTTGGTCCTAGAGTGCATTACTGGATTCTTGGAGATGTTAATGGCACTAGTATTATCGCATTTAAGAGGCACATGGTTTAATACAATTCCAAAATCTAGAAGTTGTTGTCTCATCCAAAGAATTTGAGCACAACAACTACCAGCTGCAACATATTCTGCCTCAGCTGTGGATAGCGCAACACTTACTTGTTTCTTGCTATGCCAAGAAACAAGAGAACTACCAAGCAAGTGACATGTGCCACTCGTACTCTTTCTATCAAGTTTACAACCAGCAAAGTCAGAATCTGAGTAACCAACTAAAGTGCATTCAGCCCCTTTGGGGTACCATAAACCAACATCTTGAGTCCCAACTAGATATTTCATTATCCTTTTTACTGCAGTGAGATGAGATTCCTTAGGACAAGCTTGGTATCTAGCACACATACACACAGAAAACATGATATCCGGTCTACTAGCGGTTAAGTAAAGTAAGGATCCTATCATACCTCTATATTTTGTGAGTTCAACATCCTTACCTTTCTCATCCTTGTCCAAATAGCATGAAGTGCCCATGGGTGTGGCTATATCATTTGCTTTATCCATATTGAATTTTCTGAGTAGTTCTTTGCAGTATTTAGATTGGTTTATGAATGTGCCTTCATTGGTTTGCTTGATTTGTAGTCCAAGGAAGAAAGTGAGTTCCCCCATCATGGACATTTCAAATTCTTCCTGCATAAGCTTGGCAAACTCCTTGCACATTGAATCATTAGTGGCACCAAAAATGATATCATCAACATAAATTTGTACCAATAGTATGTTATTCTTATTGTGCTTTATAAATAAAGTTGTATCAACTTTCCCTCTTTCAAAATGATTTTCTAAAAGAAATTTGCTTAACCTTTCGTACCAAGCTCTTGGAGCTTGTTTCAAACCATACAAAGCTTTCTTTAATTTGAAAACATGATTTGGAAATTGATGGTTTTCAAAACCTGGAGGTTGATCAACATATACTTCCTCTTGAATGTATCCATTCAAGAAAACACTTTTAACATCCATTTGGTACAATTTGAAATCTCTACAACATGCGAAGGCTAATAGTAGTCTAATTGCTTCTAATCTAGCTACGGGTGCATACGTCTCTTCATAATCAATGCCTTCTTCTTGATTATATCCTTTAGCTACTAGCCTAGCTTTGTTTCTAGTAATTATTCCATTTTCATCCAATTTGTTCCTAAAAACCCATTTGGTTCCTATTATTTGGTGATCATTGGGTCTTGGCACACAAGCTCCCAAACTTCATTTCTTTCAAATTGATTTAGCTCTTCTTGCATGGCCAACATCCAATGTTCATCAATAATAGCCTCATCTATGTTCTTGGGTTCTATTTGTGATACAAATGCTAGGTGATTACAAGTATTTCTAATAGCATTTCTAGTACTTACACCTTGAGTCATTTCACCTATGACTTTGTCTAAGGGATGATCCTTCAAAGTTACCCATTCTTGTTGTCTCTCAAGTTGTGCTACACCTTCATCATTGTTGACTTCTTCTTCTTTGTCTTGCAAGTTCATTTCTTGAAAAGTACCTACAAGATCATCAACATCTTCCTTTCTCGGAGGGTTATGGCTATTTTCATCAAATTTGACATGAATAGATTCCTCAATGGTATTTGTTTGTTTGTTGAAAATTCTATAAGATTTACTTGATTGAGAATATCCTAAGAATATTGCCTCATCAGATTTTGCATCAAACTTTCCTAGATTATCCTTTCCATTGTTGAGCACAAAACATTTACATCCAAAAATATGAAAGTATGCAATGTTGGGTTTTCTACCCTTGTAAAGCTCATAGGGGGTTTTCTTTAAAATAGGCCTTATCAAACATCTATTCATAACATAACACGCGGTGTTTACCGCATCGGCCCAAAAATGTTTTGCAATATTGTTTTCATTTAGCATGGTTCTAGCAAGCTCCACTAAAGATCTATTCTTTCTTTCAACTACTCCATTTTGTTGTGGAGTTCTAGGAGCTGAAAAGTTATGATTAATACCATGTTTTTCGCAAAACTTTTCAAAAGATTGATTTTCAAATTCTCCCCCATGATCGGTTCTAATGGATGCAATTTTTGAATTTTGCTCATTTTGGATAATCTTTGCAAGTTTCTTGAATGCATGATATGCTTCATTTTTATGAGCAAGAAACATTGTCCACGTATATCTTGAATAGTCATCTACTATAACTAGACCATAGTAATTACCTCCAAAGCTTTTGATTTTGGATGGTCCAAATAAGTCCATGTGCAAAAGTTGTAAAGGCCTTTGAGTAGAAACAATGTTTTTGGATTGAAAAGATGCCTTTACTTGTTTTCCCTTTTGCATGCATCACAAAATCTATTTTCAAATTTAAGCTTTGGTAGACCAATTACTAAATCTTTAGAAACAAGTTTATTCAAGTGGTCTACATGTATATGAGCTATTCTTCTATGCCATAGCCATGTTTCATCTTCTTTTGAAATGAAGCACTGTTCATCATTTGTAGACAAACTATCCATATCAATCATGTAAATATTATCAATTCTTTGGCCTACAAACTTAATTTCCTTATTAGTCTTATGCTCAATTATGCAACAATTTGATTCAAATAACACTCTATATCCTTTGTCACATAATTGACTTATGCTAAGTAGATTATGTTTGAGGCCTTCAACATACAATACGTCACTTATGGAGGTGGAAGAATTCTTACCTATATTTCTAATGCCTAGGATTCTTCCTTTAGTGTTGTCTCCGTAGGTGACACTTCCTTTCCTTTTGGGAGTGAATGATGTAAATTTGGTTATGTCTCCCGTCATATGCTTTGAACACCCACTATCCAAGTACCAATGAGTGTTGCTTGCCTTGAAGCATACCTACAAAACAAAATCATTTTAGAGAACTAGGTACCCATTTTATGTTGGGTCCTTTTAGGTTAGCTTGTGGGAATGTTCCTTTGGGGACCCACACCTTTCTTAAGACTTTTGGTCCTAGTTTCCTAACACTACACTTATAAGCACTATGTCCTTTGGAACCACAATGATTGCATTTCATGAACGGTGAGGAGGATTTGCTTGGTGGTGCAAAGAAACTTTCATAGTGTTTCTCCATTTTATGGTTACTATGTTCTTGGTCATATCCTAAACCGGTTTTACTAAACATGCATTTTTGTTGCCCAAGTAGGATATTCAAATTATCTCTTCCATTTGTGAATTTCTCTAGTGTCCTATTTAGGTCTTCAACCTTGGTTTCTAATACAATGCACCTTTTTGCAAAATCACATGGTTTATCCTTAGAGCATGTTTGAACTTTCTCTAGTTCTTCTTTTAAGCTCTTATTTTCTTTACATACTTCCATGAGATGCAATTCAAGGGTATCACTAGTTTTCCTAGATGCTTTGAGTTTACTAGAGATTTTTGTAAATTTATCATATAATTCTTCAAATGCATCTAACAGCTCATTTTTATCTAAGTCAAGAAGATTTACCTCATTATCTTCTTCTTGATGATTTGCCATTAAGCAAAGATTGGCTTGCTCATCTTCCGAGTCGTCGGAGCTGCTCACATCGTTCTCATCCCAAGCAATATAGGCTCTTCTTCTTCTTTGTTTGTCCTTGCCCTTCTTTTTGAGGTTTGGACAATCGGCTTTGAAGTGCCCTTCCTTGCCACATTCAAAACAACTTGGTGAAGAGGAAGTTTCATTAGAGGTAGGTTTCTTACCTTGGGGCTTAAAGTTCTTTTGGAACTTTTTGTTCTTCATGAATCTTCCAAATCTTTTTATGAATAGCCCAAACTCTTCTTCTTCATCTAAGTCACTGCATGATTCTTCCTCATGCATGGAGGTGGCTTTGAGGGCTAGCCCTTTCTTCTTGGTGGATTTCTCCTCTTCCTCGGCTAGCTTCAATGCTTTAAGTTCTTGCTCTTGTTCTTGCAATTTTCCAAAGAGTGTTGCAAGAGACATTTCATTGATGCTAGGAGATTGTTTTATTGCTGTGACAAGAGGTTGCCATTCCCTGCTAAGACTTTTCAAGATTTTGTGCACAAGCTCTTTGTTAGTATATACTTTGCCAAGAGTAATATGATGGTTGATAATAAGTGTAAACCTTTTCTGCATATCTACAATAGATTCTCCTGAATTTATCCTAAAGCATTCATATTGGCTAGTCAAGGTACTAATTTTGGAGTCCTTTACATCATTAGTACCTTCATGGGTTACTTGAAGAGTATCCCACATTTCTTTAGCAGTTTGGCATGTCATTATCCTAAAAAATTCATCTTGACCTAAAGACATAGTAATGAGATTTTTGGCCTTGTAGCCATATTGGACTTTCTTTTCTTCCTCGCTTGTCCATTCATCTATAGGTTTTTCAACATTCTTGCTATCTATAGTATGCATTGGTATATAAGGACCATTTTCAATGGTATTCCATATTCTTAAGTCAATTGATTGAATGAAGATTTTCATTCTCTCTTTCCAAAAGGCATACCCTTCCCCGTTGAAAGCGGGAGGTCTATTTATCGCACCACCCTCGGGAAAAACATTTTGAGAACTTGAGGCCATTTAATCTCTTGAAGCTGTTAAGCTTGATCTACTAAGAGTCAAGCTCTGATACCACTTGTTGTTCAAGTGGCCTCAATACTCAAGAGGGGGGTGAATTGAGTTTTAAAACTTTTGATTGGAATACCTTTGAATTTGATTTTTATAACCAAGATTGTGAGATTATGCAAGTGAAATAGAATGGAGGATAACAAGCAATGCACTACAATGAGAAATATTGCTGAAGCAATTTATCAAACACTTGGTGTGCAATATTAGAGGTATAACAAATTAAGCAAGTTCAAGTGAGCTCTTCTCAACCAATCAATACCAATCAACAAATATGCAGTAAATGAAAGTAAAAGAGTAAGGAAGAGAAGCTTGCAAACCGATATAACGAGTTCCACCCAATCCGGTGTACGTCTCGCCTCTAAGCAACCCACTTAGAGGATTTTCCACTATTGTAGACTAGAGATACAACTTTGAGCAATTGCGGCTTCCTAGTGTCCCACACTCAAGAACCCAATCCTCACAAGTATAAGGGCAACCCACCCAATCTCTCAATCTCACAATATCCCAAAGATTGAATCCTCAACCTTTGTAACCACTCAACCTAGAGTGAACAACCACTTAACCTAGAGTGAATATCTTGTGTTTGGAGTTTGTGTTTACAATCAATATACTCTCTTAATAGAGCAGATATACAAATGAAAAGCTCTCACAACTTCTAACTCTCAAGATGAGAGGATATACAAGTGAAGTATAAGATGCAGGAAATAGGCTTACAAAGCACAAAATAGAGCTAAGGATTTGTTGCTTCTTGGTTCTTGTTGGTTGCTCTTTGTGCTTGTGTTCTTCTTCCATTTATAGAGCCATGATAGCAGTTGAGGTGTGCCCTAGTTCATCATAGCCGTTGCACTTAGTGGGAATTTGAAGAATGGTGGAGACGTGAGCTGGTTTCCCACTTAAATCTGTTTTTCCACTAGCGTAATCGATTACACCTTCGCGTTGTAATCGATTAGCTTCAAGTCAGAGACTTCCTAATCGATTATTTCACTTCCTCTAATCGATTAGCATCTGTACCTGATGCATTTAATTTGTTTTCGCAGCATCCTAATCGATTAGCATGTCTTGCAATCGATTACCTTAAATCCAGTGACTCACTAATCGATTATATGGTTCCCTTAATCGATTAGCTTTCATACCTGATGCATTTTGTCCCATTTCTGATTGTTGTAATCGATTAGTCTCTAGTGTATAATCGATTACCTTAATTCCAGTGAGTACTTAATCGATTGTTCAGCTCCCTAATCGATTAGCTTTCATACCTAATGCAATTTCTTCCAAAACAGAAAGCTCCTAATCGATTAGCATCTATGGCCTAATCGATTAGCTTCGCTGTTACTTCAATTCTGATTTCATGTCTTTGTTTTTGCATCGGTTTCTTCAAGAGTGCTTGTCATTATCAAAATCTTTGCACATCTTTGGACCTGTTAACATATTCAAACACAACAGCGACCATCTACGCCCGTCGCTATGGGTAGCCATACAGCGACGACTTTGCCCGTTGCTATGGGTAGCCATACAGCGACCACTGTCCGCCGTCGCTATGAGTAGTTATTTAGCGACCATCTTATTCCGTCGCTAATGGGATTTTTTATTTTTTAAAAAATTGTTTAAATATTTATAGATTTTGTTAATTTAACTTTAAAAATGATGATTAATATTTTGTATTGGGTGATAAAATTTTATAATTAAATTTGAATAATTTTTTTAAAATATTAAATTATTATTAAAAACAAAATAATGGATTAAATTTATTTATCAAATAGGTTGAATTATTAATGATAATTAAAATAAGGCGTTTTTCTTTGAATTTAATTACCAATAAATATTAACATAATAAATGAAGAATGACAAAATAAATACTGAATGGAATATAATATAAAAACTCTAATGAAATATACAATGTGTATACATAATAAAAATACAATCATGGTGGTGGGGGATCCTGTGGTGGTGGTGGGGGCGCCTGGGAAGTGGGGGGAGGTAATCTCCCCATCAACTGCATCAGTAGCTCCTGCTGCTGAGCAAGTTGTCGACGAGTCTCGATGTGCTGCTCCTCGGCCCGCTGTCGGTCCGCCTCGGCCCGCCGTCGGTCTGCCTCGGCCCGCTCCTCCAAAAGCTCCCTCTGACGTCGCTCCTGCTGTAGCTCGTCGTTCAGGTTTTGAATTACCTGAACAACCTCAGTCGGAAGACCATACGAAGAGGAAGAGGAAGGGGTCTTCCCCTTTTTCGCCAGCTGCGTGCCGACGCCACCCAATCCAAAGACCCTCCCTTTCTTGTTCACACCGCCAACAGCCTCCATATAGATGGCGTTGTCGTTGGAACAAGACAGAGTGGGAGGAACCTCCCCTTCAGGAGTCAAAGCCACCAGGTCCGCCTCCTTCTCGGCCCTCCTGGCCTGATACGCCTCCTGTAAATTAAAAAACACTGAAAGGATTAGTAAGCTGATTTGTAAATTATAAGCATGTGTGAGTTAAAAGTAAATACCACTAGATCTGTAGTCTTCTGGTTTACCCATGCACCAGCTTTGTTCTTCTTGGTCATTTGCATGGCCTTAAACAAAGAAGGCTCTCGGTGCTCCCTCAGCTCCTATGGTGGACGAAAAACATTGAGATTATTATTTGTAAACATGTCAAACGAATCATAATAGAAATGTTTAACATAAATATACTTACAAATCTTTTCTTGTGTTCGAGGGTTGAAATGCTACCCCCAGTGTAAACTGAGGCTGCAGCATCGGCGGCTCTGTTTACCCTGTTCTGAGCACTCGCCTACTGGAATAGGACACCGCCCCACTTCTGGACCATCCCGTCCCAATGGCCCTCTGGGATCCAACGAGGGCGCTCACCCTTGTCCCTCACCTTCCAAAGGATACTCTTGATGATTTTGGAGGTCTTTGTGGCAAAGACCTTCCTAATCTCATCGATCATACCCTCTACCCACTGATAATCACGCTGTAAAATGCAATGAGAATTCAAAATTAATAAGAGGTCTATTTTACAAATCAAATCATAACAAATTAATATGGTAACTTACCGAGAAGGTGTCAAACCACCTATCTTGGACAACCTTCCCAGCATCTGTCCAAGATATATATAGACCATCCCACTAGGCCTTCAAAACCTTAGTAATCGCTTTAGTAGTATGACTACTATCAACAAAGCTATAATGACAACAATTATATCAGGAGTAAAACAACACACAATCTAGGAAGACTCCCAAAATTGCGACAGAGTCCCCCCTGTAAATGTAACATTTCCAAGTTTAAATAGTTACCCTATTACAAACAGAAGAGTTCCCGATACGATTCAATCTATACAAGTATTAATTAAAGTAACATACAATAAACGGACAAGTCTTTCCACTAAAGTTTAATATAAAGTACCATACAAATAACATAAAAGTATTTGAGTTTTAGTCACTTACTCATCTCCGGCCGGCACGGGTACCAACATGGGCAGAGGGGATGCCAGAGGTGGGGTGGCCTGATGGCTATGATCCTCCAAGCCACCAACTCTAGGAGTCTGCTCTGGGGTGGTCAGCTGTGGGGTGATGGGGTGGTCAGCTGTAGTGGTGATGGAGTGGTCTGCTATAGTGGTGATAGAGTGGTTCCTTGCTCTGGGGTGGGAGTCCCCAGACGGGATGCCGGGGTCCTTGACCCACCACCCCTATTAAATGGCAGTCGACGTCCAGTCATCTGTGGATAAAATCATGAAAAGAAAGGTTAGTCTCAGGATATATATATATAAACCTATGTATATATGTTTAACAACTACATACTCTATGTCTGTTTCAGTTTTAAATTCCCCCTCAATTTCAGTGTCACTATGGTTATCTGTTTGAACAACTTCATCACTATCCAAATCAGCCCTAGACCGTTTTGATCAAGAGACAAGGTCTTTGTCAATGTGTTCATCCCCCGTAGTGGTGAGTGTCTCATCCATTATGACTGGATCAATGTTGAACAACAAATTGGCATCGTTGAGCTCGTGTGGTGCAAGCTGATAAGCGTCATCGACCTCATTGGAGACATTGTCAATGATCTGACTTCGGGCCTTGGCTTTGATTACTGCATACAGTCTCGATGTCCTCCCGGGAAGTCGGTGTAATAAACCTGCTCAGCTTGGGCAAAAATGAAGGGATCAAACCGTTTATATCTACCATTCTTCTTGACCTTAACTAAGCCATAGTTTTTGTCAACCTTTGTTCCAACACCGATTGTGTTGTCAAACAAATCACATTTGAATAGAACAATATCTCTTCTTAGTCATCCAGAGAATAAAATTTCAACAATCTCCGTCAACACTCCATAAAATTCTTCTTCTAACTGTCCAGCGGTGCCTCTAACACAAACCCCGTAGTTATAGGTACGCATCCCTTCACTCCATTGAAGAATATTATACTTGTAGCCATTTACATAGTAAATAGGCCATTTTTTAACAGTTTTTACCGGCCCCCAAGAAAGGGCTTGGAGTAAAGAATCTTCAATATGCTTGTTAGGGTCTTGTATCTATGTACAACATAATAAGTAGGTCATCGTTAGATACTATAAAAGTTAGAAGCGTAGATTAAAAACACTCGCTATACTGGTCTTACGTGTTGTGCGAACCAACCAACAAACTTGGATGACACCTCATTATGAATTTGGTCATCAGTTAAATCATTTTGCTCAAGTTTTAGCATATCTGTATATAAGCTATTTAAAGGAAACAAATTTAGATACTATAAAAGCTAGGTTTAGAATGTAACATATAACTTTTATACTTACTCAAGAAACGGTTCCACTTCTGGGCAATTTAGAAGAATGTACAAGTGAGCCACCTTTCAATCTTTCTCATCAATGTAACATTTTGTGAGCTTGCCCCTCGGATGACCAGGATAGTTAAAAATTGATATTTGTTCATCAAACCCTATGCGGGTGGCTACCCCAAGATTGCGGGGAATTCTACTCATTCTGGTTTCTATCTCCGTCGAAAAATAGAAAGAAGCAAAAGTTATCATTTCTTTGACTAAGTATGCCTCACAAATTGATGCCTCAATGCAGGCTTTGTTTGACACTTTATCTTTTAAAGAGCGTAAGAATCTTCAACATCATAAACAAATGTTAAGTTAGAAAATACTATTAGAAGTGTTTGCATGAAAATTAAAGAGTTCTGGCGTTCACCTTTCGAATGGATACATCTAACGATACTGCACCGGGCCACCAACCAAGGCCTCGTACGGTAGATGGATAGGCAAATGCTCGATCGAGTCAAAAAAACTTGGTGGAAAAATCTGCTCCAACTTACAAATCAACACCGAGATAGTTTCTTCCATCTTTACAAGTTTCTCCACAGTCAAGAAAGTTCCCGTCAACTCCTTAAAGAAGTGACTCAACTCCACCAACGGTTTATAAATAGGCTTCGGTAAGGCATGAAACGCGTATGGGAGTAGTTGCTGCATAAACACATGGTAATCATGAATTTTCATGCCAAACACCCTGTCGTCCTTTACGTCGACACATCTACTCAAGTTAGAAGCAAATTCGTCAGGCAGGGTCAACCCATTCATCCAAATACACACAGCAATCTGTTGTGGTCTAGTTAAAGCATATTTTGCATGGGGTTTAAACATTCTTCCATGTCCCGCATCCCTCAATTCCAACTCCTTCCTAGAACACCAAATCAGAAGGTCTAGACGACTCTTCTCGTTGTCCTTTGTTCTCCCTTTGATGTCCATAGCAGTGTCAAAAATATTCATGAAAACATTACGTTCAGTGTGCATGACATCAATGTTGTGTCTTAACAACAAGTCTTTCCAATATGGCAAATCCCACAAGATGCTCTGTTTCACCCAGTAGTGTTCCTTACCATAACCCGTAAACTCCTTAACACTCATGTCCCTGATGTAGGGATACTCTTTGACCCTCTGCCAAACCCGTGCCCCAGATAACCTACGGGGTAGAGGTTCATCAATAACCTTGTTCTTCTTAAAAGCGGTTTTGTTTCTCCTAAACGGGTGATCCAATGGTAGAAACTTTCTATAACAGTCAAAGAAACTTGTCTTGCCACTAACAGGGAGTGATTCCCCCCTGTATGTTCCATGCATACAGGGCAAGCAAGCTTCCCAGACGTTGACCATCCAGAAAGCATACCGTAGGCCGGGAAGTCATTAATAGTCCACATCAAAACAACACGCATCATAAAATTATTCTTCAAAGACGCATTGTATGTCATTACCCCGGCATCCCATAATTGTGATAACTTTTCAACCAACGGTTACAAAAATACGTCTATGTTCGCCTTTGGATTTTTGGGTCCTGGAACCAGTATAGATAGAAACATGACCTCCCTCTTCATACATATATCAGGAGGTAGATTGTATGGGGTCAGTATGACTGGCCAACAAGAGTAAGCTCTTCCTTATTGACCGAATGGGTTAAACCCATCATTACATAAGCCAAGTCTTACATTGAGCGGCTTGCCAAAAAAGTCCAGATATAGCTCATCCAAACACTTCCATGCTTTCCTGTCAGAAAGATGGCAAAGAAACCCCTCTTGTGTTCGGTTCAGAGCATGCCAACACATGTGTTTTGCCGTAGATAATGAGGCATATCCCATTTGGTATATGGACAATGAGCATACCAACGCATGTGTTATGCCGTCGCATATGTTTTGACTATCGGTTGTGAATCACTCTATCTCTTTAATATTGTAAATTGGTGGGGCCCTATCCCATTCGGTATGAATATACAACCATCCGTAACCCATCGATGTTGTATGTGGTCTATCTTGTGTCGTTGATGTTCATTTGAAATTTCAGCAGCATTTCGTATTGGTCCTCGAGTACACAGAGATACATACGGTATGAAATACCGCACACAGTCATGCACCCTGGGGACAATACGAAACACCACCCCCAAAATTTCAAATGAACATTCAACGTCTCAAGATAGACCATATACAATGTTGATGGGTTACGCCCTATTGGTTACAAATTCATACCAAACTGTCTAACCGGGACAGTTTAAGATCTAACACAACACGGTACATCAGCCGGTTGTTTTGAAACTTGAACGGGAATCTAATGGGTACACACACGACTAAACACTACATTATTAAAGTTGAGTTTCATTTTTTAAGTTCCCTAAGAAAGGGAGCCTCCTAAAATTTTGGCAGAGTCTCCCCTATAAACTAGACATTTCCCAAATTTAGAAACGGATTGTTACATATAGAAAACTTCCCAGTATAGATAAATATATATGCTACGCATTGTATATGATATTGAGAGGTATTAAGTCCCAAATCATGTTATCAGCACACAAAACCAATGCCTAATGAGCTCTGCTCTCCACTAACAAACAACATTACACATGCATAAAAAATCATGTTATCAGCACACAAAACCAATACCTAATGAGCTCTGCTCTCCACTAACAAATAACATACACATGCACAATTTTAACATATGTTATCAGTACACATACGCAATGCCTAATGAGCTCTACTCTCCACTAACAAACAACAATCAACATGCGTACGCAATCATAATAGGTTACAGATCACGAGCAAGTTAGGTTTAGGGATTACCTGGAAAAGTGATACAACAATAGAGACGAAGCTGAAGACTCACAAACACACACCACACAACGTGTAGAGCTGCATGGAAAACCAAAAAAGGTTTAAGCATCAAATCAACATAGACAATAAATTTGTGAAGAGCTCTCTAATCTCAAGGCAATGCTCCATGAAAAGGAAACCCAATTAAAATCTTGTAAGTATATGAGGATGGTGAAGATGAAACTAAAGGTGTATGTGGACAAACATATTTAGAGTGTGTTTGGTACTATTGTATTTTGACAAATATTTATTTCAATAATCAAATTGATTTGGTTAGAATTCATTTTAATGTTTGGATGTGCTTATGAAAAAGAAATTATTCAGATATTCTATTTTGTTTGAATTGTATAAAAAATGCATTTTAAGTTTAAAATTATTAAAGTAGTTATAAGAATTATGGAATTTAAAAAATACAAAAGGTAAAATAGAAAAAACAATAAGTGTATAATAAAAATAAGTATTTTTATAATCAAAATATGTTTAGATTTTTATCATGATCACTTTTCTTTCAAAAAAAATAATGTAATCTATTTTTTAAACATCTAAATATACAAATGAAAGCTGAGAAAATAAATACTAAAAAAAACACTCCCAAACCCACTTAATATTCATTTGTATTGATGGAAAATACAAAGTGAAAAAGAATTTTGATATAACATCAAACAATGGAGCGAAGAAAGTATGATATATGCCACTTAGTGATTATAAACAGTTGAAAGTTTGACTTTATATTTGTTTATTTAATTATTGTAAGAAACTAATGCATTCGTATAGTAAAGTTAACAGTATCCCTATCATAACCATAATGAATCATGAAGAAACTCTAGGTTTCTTATATTTTGCAGTGAGATAAAATTATATATATAATAAAATAAATAAATGAAATAAGTTTAGAAGTTAAACTCTATCATGGTTTTGTTTATGATAAATCAAATAACGATAACTAAACTCTTAAAAACATCAAGATTAAAGTTCAAACTTTAAACCTAACACTTTATGTCTATATCAAACACCAATTATTTTTGTCTTGAGAGATAAACTAATTAACAATTAAATTAATAATATATGCAACTACATATTATAACTTGTAAAATAAAGGGTTTTTATTTATTTATTTATCATAAGATAAAGCTCACTAATGAGAGTGCATGAGATTCTCTTCTGCTTCTACATCTAGTGCCATACCATAGGATCAAATGTTCTTCCCCTCCTTTATGTATTACAAATTAAACTTATGAAATTAAAAGAATGGATATAAAGGGTGGAATTAAATTGAACTGATTCTATTTCTAGTTAACTCATGCCCCTAGGTTATTGGGTGACACTAAAAAAAATTCTCTGTGTGATTTCTACTGGGGAAAAAGAGAGAACAAAAAGAAAATGACACACGAATGCTACCGCAGGCATAAAACGAGTGCTCAAACAATAAACGCATCAGATGAGCAAAATATGTAGGTCATTATTTTCATACCTCCTTATTTTTGTGTTTCCTCCTATTGTTTTATTGTTTAATTGGCATTCCTATTCATCATCTACTATTATTTTTTATGTTGTTAGAATACCTAATTCATATAATCATGATATAAGAAAATGGCTTAGGACTGAATGCCTGTTTGATTCCCAGTTAGGTCTCAACTCAGATTAGCCAGAAGCAAATTTTTTACTTTTACGGATTGAGTAATTAGTAGGCATATGGTATATCTCAATAAGGTTTTTAAGTTGTATAATAAAAGTAGGGGAAAAGGGAGAATAGTCATTTAATTCACATAGGTATCTTATCCCAGAAGAAGCAAGCTTTACTACTGGATTAAGAGTTTGATAGCAAAGTAACAATCTTGTCCTGCTACTAAAGTAGTTTTTTAGCTGTAGGAATGGCTGATGATTTGTTTTCACAGGTCAAAAATCATAGTTCTGTCCTATTGTTTGCTATATGTGTCTTCTAAATTAAGTTTTCCTTTGCAAAAATGGGTGGTGATTTGTTACTGTTGCAACTTAAACATACTCATTTCTGAGCATTGCATTTTGGAATATAGACAGAGTTAAGAGAAAGGGTTGAATTTTGATACCTGTGACAGTGTCGATGAAGAGTGTCACTGGTGAGGTAAGCGTGAGGATGAGAGGTTCATCGGTGAGGCCCCCAACTTCGCCGATGACGTTACTGAGTTTGCTGAGCTGCCACCGATAGAGGTTCTGAATAGGACGGAGAGGGAGAGAGCTCCTCGGAGACGGAGGGGGAGAGAAGGAGGGAAAGAGATTGGCAGATAGACGGAGGGAGTTGGAGTAAGGGAGAGAGGAAGTCGGGGGAGGAAGGGCGAAGGACGGAGGAAGGACAGAGGAAGGGAGGGCGATTTAGGGCAAATGATTAGGGGAGAGGCTCTGGACGAGTATTATAAACCCTTAGCGATGGCCAACCACTGTCGCTAACAATGTCACTACAATTAAAACACATAGCGACGACCAACCAATTCCTTCCCTAATCCCCTGAATATTAGCTACGGCACAACAATGCCGTCACTAATCTCCTAAGTAGTAGCGACGGTTTAACCTCACCGTCACTACCTTCCCTTCTTAAAAGTTAAGGTATGGAGGGAAGACCTAAAATCATAGCGACGACCAACCAATTTCGTCCCTAATCCCCTGAATATTAGCGATGGCAAAGCAATGCCGTCCCTAATCTCCTGAGTAGTAGCGACGACGTAACCCCACCGTCACTACCTTCCCTTCTTAAAAGTAAAAGTATGGAGTAAAGACCGAAAATATTAGCGATGACAAGACAACCGTCACTAGTGTTAAACATAACGACAGAGACCCGATGTCGCTAATGTTTGGGGCCAATGGGAAACATTGGAGGGAAAAATCTAGCGACCGCCACAGCGACGAGTGTGAGTTAACAACGGCAGTGGTAACAGAATGTTGCAATTGTTAGCGACCACGTTTTCCATGGTCGCTAATGGAGTCGCTAAACTTTTTTCCTCTGGTTTTTTTCCTAGCGGTCGCTAACTCGGTCGCTATTTAGCGATGGGTTTCGGGTGGTCGCTAAATTGATGTAGCTGTTTAGGGTTTTTTCAGTGGTGACATCAGATTGATTGGGTTAAGCATTCTTAGTGTTGGGTCGAGGATGACATCAAGGAGACTACATCCCGACATGCCTGAGATGACGGGGCAAGGATAGATTTGGGCTACAGAGTGTAGTCAAAGGAGAAGTATAGGGAAAGGTTTATGATCCTTACCCTCAGGCCTTGTGACAGAGTCTGTCACCTTTCTCTAAATGGCAATATTTTGTATATGTATGATTTTCTATTTTCATAGCTTGGAGTCTGGTTTCCATTGGCGGAGTTTGAAATAGGCACTGTGAGATTTCTGTATTGTGCTTATCCCAAGTGTATCCCAATGGATGGGGGTTGATGTGAGCCCTGGAGGTGCTGATGGAGCACTTTAAGTTCATCCCCACTATGGCAATGTTTTTTATTATTGCCAAGTGGTACACCGGTTCAACAAAGAGGGCGGCTTAAGCTTCGTAACCCTCTAATATGATGCTAAAGTAATCAACTTTAAAGCCTTCACAGAGTCTGCCAAGATAGAAGGGAAGAGCTTTAAGAAGTACTTTGTAAAAATCTACGTCCAGCCGAATAAGCACGTATTTTGGAGAAATAAAGACGACATTAATAGATATCTTTTGACGTGGACCTATGAGCATTTTCTCCTCACTGGGAAAGCATACTTCACCAGTGAGGATGAATTATCCCTTAAATTGGTAGAAGTCTTAAGCGCTATGCGTGAATACTCTGCCAGCTATGGGAAGCTTTCCTATAAGCATCTGTTGGGGATGTTGGATCAACGTGCCTCATATTTAAGTAATTCCCTTATTTGATGACTATATCTTTGTAATCCATTATTAATTGTGTATCATGCTGACATGCCTATTTCTTTTAATGCAGAATAAATTGAGAAGTGCAAAGCCATGAATGATTTGAAGGCTATATTGGCAACTTCCCAATCAATTAATGCTGAAAATAACATCCAAGCAAAGAGGAATATCACCAAAGCTTAGACGGATACCATTTTTCTTGCCTCTAGGGCTACTAGGGAGATACCCTTGATTAAAGGGGAAGAGCAACCCGGACCTGAGCCAAAAAAGAAGAAGAAGAAAAAAAAACACCAAAGAAGCTGAGGATAAAAAGACGCCTCTTGCTAAAGCTTCAAAGAAATAAAGGACCTTGGAGGAAACTGGTTTGGTGAGTACTTAGATGACAAAGAAGGCGGACTCCGTCATGGAGGAAATATCTTAATCCAAGCTGCTCTTGGAGCTAACAAGGGAGGCTGAAGATCCTAATGTAAATGAAATATGTACTCCTCCATTGGCCTCTCGTCTCGCCCCTTACATTCTTTATGAGGGCCCCGATCCCATGAAGCTTACAAATTTGGTATAGAAGCTCCACCCAGAACTTGAAGTCCCCAATATGAAGAAGGCTTACGAGGTCACAAGGTGGCAACTGATAGAGGTTAGAGGTGTCATCCACTCTTTAGCTGTGGTGACTGATAGTGTGGAGGATGTTGCCAGCCTTTTCAATGAATTGTAAAGACTAAAGGTTGTTGCTAGGAAGGATAAGGCCGAGATCACACACCTGGAGCAACACCTCAAGGATGAAAATGTACTTGTGGGTTGGCGTAATCTTGAGATATCTGACCTAAAGGTGGACATAAAGACGATGGAGGAGGAGAATTTCAGGCTGAGGGAATAGGCTAAGCTAGAGAAAGACAAAGCCATAAAGTTAGCTGAAAACATGAAGGCTTATGAGGCCAACCATGCTCAACCATGCCCGCCGAGATAGTCTTCGATCATGACTATGCTTCTATCAACTTAAAATTTTCTTTTATGCGTAAGTCTTTTCTATATTATGCACTTTATGTTTTTGAGCTTTCCTTTTCCTTAGGCTTAGCTGTTGTTTACACCATTTACTAGGGTCTGATATGACCTCTTGAGAAAAGATTCTCCCTCACCACTTGTTGGGACCAAGTAGCCAATTATAGAATGGGTAATTGGGGTATCACTTGTTGAGGCTATGTAGTCAATTACAGAATAAGTAATTAAGACTATGTTTCTACTTGCACTGCTCGTCGGGGTCCGTTGTGGTCTTAAGAAATATCCACCCTTACCACTCGTTAGGGCCAAACAACCAATTACAGAATAGGTAATTGGGGTGCCACTCATTGGGGCCTAGTATGGCCTTTAAAAAGGACCAATCCTCGCCACTCATCGGGGATATTTGTAACATCCTTGGTTAGATAAGACAAATCCTTCTGTAGGTTCATCCTATTTAACTGAGAGTGTTAATAATTTTTAGAAAAAGTGAATATTTTTTTTTTATTATAAAGAGATGGTAGATCAGTGGAAGCAAATAATAGATATATTTCATAGTCATTCACAAACTCAAAAATAATTGTACTCTTAACAGAATGGGGCACGCAGGCACCCTTAAATATTATACAGTCATCCGGTGTCTGATTATTAATAATAAATATTCTATCTTTAATGATCGTTCTTAGTGGGTTCAGCATATTACTGTTCTTTACACTCGGGTTCTTGATTTTCTAATTCCTCTGAAAATTGTCAACAGTAAGGGTGAGTATAACCCAAGACCCTGATTGGTTAATCCGGTGCGGACATAATCCAGTTAACAAATAATATCACATAGTTCATACAATTAGCATATTTATAACAATCAAGCATGTCGTCATGAAAATGCATGAATTGAATTTATTATGATTTATCTTTGATTAAGTTTCATGATGTATGTGGGCCCAATAAATCGATTTTTCTTCATCTCATTCTTTGGAATATCTCCATTCCAATCATCTAGAGCGATCAGGGTCCGCCCAAGTTCCATATGGTACAAATGAACTCATTGGTTCTCATCATTGATTTAAATATTTTTGGAACTTGGATCCCTACGATCATAGTTACACTCCGTCATTTAGTCAAAGTACACTAGAATTGCATCGTCTCACCTGGCTATCAGGCGCGACTCTGATGCTATTGGGTTGCCGTTCCAGTTGTACTCCCAAGATTCTTCATGGAGATCGAACGTGAGTGTCCTCCACTGTACCAAGTGTATGCTCTAGAGGTTTTTCTTCTTCAAAAATATTTTCATGATGCGAAATGCATTTATTTTATCAATTGATTCCTTAGGTATCTTATGTATTTCCAGTCTTATCATATCATTTCCAAGTTCTTTGAATTCCATCAATTATTTAAACATTGTAAGATATTCGTTTATTGTTTTAGAAATATATCTATTATATCTTGGTTAAAATTATATTTTCCATAAAGAGTAAAATAATATATTCTTTATGTAAATACTCATAATTAAGACGTTAACAATGTTAATAACAATAAAACTAATAATAATAATAACAATATTAAGATTGATAATAATTAGAATAATAATAATAATAGAATAAGAATGATAATAATAATTATGACTTCCCAATAGTTTAAAAAAATGTTTAAGAATAGTTTCTAAATGAAAACCCAAGCGAAAAACACTAAAAACTGAGTTTTCCGAGTGAAACAAAGGTAAATCCGAGTGAAATAAGTATAATTCCGAGTGGAATCATACTGAGAAGGGTTTTCCAAACGATCTGGCTAAAAATCCGAGTGAAATTACACTGGAAAGCTGTTTTCCGACTGAAACAAGTTTGATTCCGAGTGAAAATGAGTTTTCCGCATGAATTAACTATGAATCCGAGTGAAATAAAACTGAGCAGAGTTTACTAAATGAAATTAATATGTTTTTCGAGTGAAACAGAAACTGAGAAGTATTTTCTTAATGAAATAACTTAAATTCTGAGTGAAATAAATTTCTGAGTGAATTAAAATATAATTTCTGAGTGGAATCAGTAAGAAAGAGTTTCATGAGTGAAAGTATTGGTGAAACTGAGTAAAAATGAATTTCTGAGTGTAATAAAATACGATTCCGAGTGACATCAGTCTCAAAGGAGTTTTCTGAGTGAATTCAATATAAGTTCCGACTGAAACATGAGTTTACCGAGTGAAATTAGTTGAGAAGGGTTCTGTCTGAATAAGACACATGCGAGTAAAATAAATCCGAGTAAGATAATCCTGATTCCGAGTGGAATCAGGTTGGGAAAGGTCTTCTGGGTGAATTAACTTTATATACCGAGTTACATCAAACTGAAAGGAGTTCTTTTAGTGAAAATAACTGTTTGCTGTGTAAAATAAATTATTTTCTGAGTGAAATCACTGAAAAGTGTTATCTGGGTAAAACTAACTGTTTTCTGAGTGAAATATGATGTTTTCCGAGTGAAATCAACTGGAAAGATGTTGTCTGAGTGGAAATAAACTAGAAAAAGTTCTCTGAGTGAAATTAGGTTGTTTACCGAGTGAAGAATTATTCTATCAGAATGAAATACATTCAGTTAAGGTTGAATCCGATTGAAACTAAGCAAAACCGAGTTGTTATAGATGTAAAACCGGTCGGATTAACATAAAACAGAACCTGTTATCATTAAATCCATCTTCTATTCATAATTTTTCACTGGAAATCACACGGTACCCATGATTCTTAGTATTTTCAGTCCAATACAGTACATATCATTTCACAATTCATCACTGATTATATGCATTTAATAACAAATATATATATATATATATATAAATACAAATAATAACAATTAAGGCATTTAATTCACACAACACTGAATCTGTCCTGGAAAGGTGAGGAACAAGTTCCTTAACCCTTTCCTTCACTCGGTTTTCCCACAGAGCACCCAAGAATATACCCCTTACCTTTATGGAGCTTCCTGGAGAAGAAGAAGAGGTTCCCTTTCACCATCCTGCATGAATTCTGAGTGAAACAGAAGAGAAAGGAGAGAGAAAGAAGCTTGCTGGAAAGGAAAATGGTAACAGAAGTGTGTTTGTAGCTGTGTTTCGTGTATGTGTTCTGAGAATCCTTGCGCTGGTTTAAATAAGGAGAGTAAGTGGAAACTAAATGGGGAACAACTTTTCTGAGTGGGCTGCTAGTGGAGTGCTAATGGAGAGTCAGTGGAGATTAAATAAGGAGATATGCTGAGTCAGTACCCATTTCTGGCCGCCCACTGTCTATAATGCGCATGATTGAATTAAAATAATCATTAAAAGACAAAATTGAAGTCAATACGCACTACTGACACTGAATACCGAGTGAAAATTCCACTCGGTTAACCACTATACTGACTGAAATTCTTACTTCCGAGTCAACAATTGCAAGGCTCGCTTGAGCGTGGCTTGCTCGCTTGAGCGAAGTAGAGAAATATGCATCAGGGGTCCTTCTCGCTCAAGCGGAAACTGACTCGCTTGAGCGAGTCATCCAGTTCTCGCTCGGAATTCCTCTGAAACCGACTCAAGTACTTATTTTCTCACTCGGTTTCTGTCACTCGCCTAAATGTTTCTTAAACCGACTTAACATCAAATCACTTTTCACTCCGGATTTCATAACACCCTACTCATTCGGAAATGGTATCCCTGTTTACTCGGTTTATATTTACAGTTTCCACTCAGAATAATTATAACATCCTTCATTCAGAAATCAACACTTTCTCCACTCGGTCCACTCATATTTCTCCCTTGGTTTGAACCAAATTTTTCAACTATAATTTCAATCGAAGCCTATTAAGGTCATTACCTCTCAGAAAAGACACACACGTATGAGCCTCACCCGGATTTGGTCCAGTAGAGTACCTCTTACTCGGAAGAGGAGTCATACTCATAGACTTACTCAGAAATGGCCCTGCCTACTGCAATTCACTCGGAATGGGTTCCCTAATACCATTTTCCGCTCGGTATCTACTCAATTAGCATTATTCATTCATCACCACCCATATTCAAGCCAAGTAATTCCTTAACCTCACAATATCTATATATAATCACTCGGAATCTTTAACTAAATCACTATTTCTCCCATCAATACTTCCCAAATAATTTTTAACAACACATTCCAGTCGGTATGAAGCATCAAATCAACATAAAATACTTACAGGTATTCATTCACTCGGAACTTCACATTATTCACTCGGGGTTCTCATTCAGACCTAATAAATTCATGCCTACTTAGAACCATTCAAACTCTACATCACTTGGAGGGTTTCATTCACTCGGATTTATTTCATACTTAACCACTCGAAATACAGGTTGCCTTTTTCACTTGTACTAGTTACTTCTTAATCAATCAGTATTTACCACTCAAGCATTTAAGTCCTTTACATTCAGGTTTACTCAGTTTTTCATCTCTTAGCAACATAGACTATTCTTCCTCACAATACATTTCATTCAGAATCCTTTAAGGTCTTTCACCACTCAGAAAAAGAGTAACAGACTTAAGCCTCACTCAAAAAAAAATGACTCCAAGCATTATATATATATATTCTACTCGGAATGCTATCCTTTCCTTACTAGGGAGATCCTGACTTGGAAAAACTCACTCGGATTGCACTCGGGTATATCCTTGACTAAGTCCCTTTACTCGAAATACTGCAATCAGGGAAGTTTCATTCGGAAAAAGTAACATTTGGTATGGTTTGACTCAGAATTTTCACTCAGAAGCGATTCTCTTGAACACATTTCACTTCATTTGTCTCTGAGATCAAGATTTCACTCGGTAGTATCCCTCCCAGTCATGTTTTACTCGATCAACATAACTTTACACTCAGAATTTCATCCTTCACTCGGAATCTCTAATCCTTCACTCAGAATTTCATTCTTTCACTCGGAATTTCTCTCTGTCACTCAAAACAGAGACCTTTTTCACTCGGAATTCACACAATACCATTAATGGTCCATGTAATTTCCATAATTACACATAAAAATGATATTGTTGAGATATCACATCCCTTCTACAGGGTATTTATTCACTTATTACCACTTATAGACCTTCTAAACTTTAATTTTTACTAAATAAGACTGCTACTAAAAACAGGGATGTTACACTATTTCCATGCCATTCGTAAGGCCAAGCGATATATACAAGTAAGAATGAAAGAGACACAATATTTAATAAGAAATTTTATTAATAGTGTTTATACAAGGGAGTTGAGTTGGGACATGCCTCGTTAAAACCTTCTTGAGGAAAACCCAATAGGAAAACCCTCACGTTAGGAAAAAAAGTACATGCCTGTTTGTCAACTATCTCTAATAAACCTGTAGATTCTGTGCATTTCACTTGTTACAAATCGATGTGCCATCTAGATTCTTGAGTCGATATATGGTGACCTCGAAAACACGATAGGGGCCTTCCTAAATAGGTGCCAGCTTTCCTTGATGTGCAAACTTATTCCCAATGCTAGCCTTCCGTAACACAATGTCTCCGACCCCAAAAGTCCTACGCGAGACTGGCTTATTATAGCAGAGGGTGGTTGTCACCTTTAAAGCCTTATCTCACACATAAGTCTCCTCCCTGAGCTCTTGGATCACATCCAACTCTGCTGACATATGAGAGTTATTGTCTTGTTTAGAGAAGTGTTGCACCCTTATAGAAGATGTTTGGAGTTCCACAGGTATCATAGCCTCGACGTCATAGGTTAGACAGTAAGGGGATTCATTCATGACAGAATAAGGAGTGGTACAGTAAGTCCATAGGACATGGCATAATTGGTTGATGTATTTACCCTTGGTGTCTCCTAGACGTTTCTTGAGACCCTTCAACACCTCTCTGTTTGCTAACTCAGCTTAGCTATTTGTCTGGGGGTGTTCAACAGATGAGAAGACTTGCATTATGCCTAGCCCTTCAAGCAATTCTGTGAACTTCCTATTAGTGAACTAGGTATTATTGTTCATAATGATCTCTGCTCGTACCCCAAACCTTCCTATAATGTTTTCACAGATAAAGCGTCTGGGTCGGGCTGAGGTGATATGTACCACGGGCTCCACCTCTATCCATTTTCTAAAGTAGTCCACTCCCACTATGAGATACTTGATACCCCTAGGAGTAGTGGGGAAAAGGCCTAGGATGTCCAATCCCTATTGATGGAAGGGCCAAGGCATGACAGACGTGGATAAATCCTTTATTGGAGTATGGCGAAGGTTGGAAAACCTCTGGCCAGGGTTGTTCTTTTTCACATACTCCATAATATCCTTTTTCATTATGGGCCACCAATACCCAGCTCTTAGGATTTTTCTCATCAAGCTCCAACCTCTAAAATAATGCCCACACTACCCCTTGTGGACTTTCTCCATGAATTCTTGGACCTCGTTTTTATTCAAACAATGGAGGTATGGTACTGAGAGGCCTTGCCTGAATAGGACCCCATCCATTATAGTGAAAAGCGGTAGCTTTCGTCTAACTCTCTTCCTTTTAGCATCATCTGTGGGTAACTGACAATTGACCATGTAACGGGTAAATGGGATAACCCACAAATCTTCATTGAAGGCATGAGCAGTGATAGCTGAATGTGATAGGGTGTAAGGGATGCTTGGAGCCGACAGGGTACTCTACACTACTGTAGTAGTGCTTCCTACCTGCTTCGTGCTAGCCAACATCGAGAAGATATCTGCTCTAGTGTTCTCTTCTCTTAGAATGTGTTTAAATTCCATTGATGAGAAGCATTCCTCTAACTCGTTGACATAACTAGAGTATAAGTAATGTTGAAGCTCTCTGGCTTGGTACTCTCTAAGGATTTGTGAGATCACCAGTTGTGAGTTGCTACAGAGAGTCATTGTAGAGGCTCCGATGTCAAGGGCAGCTCTCAGCCCAGCCAAGCAAGCTTCATATTCACTTGAGTGTGATAGCTTCACACCTTACTAGATCTGCATGTATGTACGTTGGGAGGCCAACGTATGTACACTGAGCCACTGACTTGCTAATTCTTCATTTTTTGGTTCTGTTTGTATTTAGAATATCCATAAAGGAAGCAATAATACTCATGACTTGACAGCCTCTCAAGCATTTGGTCTACAAATGGTAAAGGAAAGCGGTCTTTTCTAGTGGAATCATTTAACCTTCTATAATCTATGCACATCCTCCAACCTGTAGTTGGTCTAGTGGAAATGACTTCATCCTTTTCATTTTTAACAGTGGTCATCCCTCCTTTCTTAGGCACCACTTGGACCGGACTGATCCAAGTGTTGTCCGAGATAGGATAGATAATCCTTGCATCAAGGAGTTTAACCATTTTTTTCCTCACAGCCTCTTTCATTGTGGGGTTTAACCTTTTTTGTGGTTGAACAACTGGGGAATAGTCATCCTCCATAAAAATTTTATGCATATAAAATAATGGACTAATCCCCTTTAAATCAGAAATGTTCCAACCATGGTAGATTCATGTTTTCTTAAAACCCCTATCAGTTTTTCTACATCCTCATCATCTAACTCAGCATTGATGATTACAGGATGTGATTCATTATTTCCCATGAAAACATATTTCAAATGAGAAGACAAAGGTTTCAAATCATGTTTTTCTTCAAACACCTCCTTACCCTTCTCAAGTTAAGTATTATTTTATTTTTCTTTAATTTTAACTTCTAATTTCCTTACTTCACATACTTCTAGTAGGTTCAACAATTCATTATATGAGTCATCTAACTCCTCAGTCTCAGAGTCAAAATCATTCTCTAGAAAGGCTTGTAACGCCTCTTCTTTAGTTCTTAACAGTATAGGAGTCTTATAACTTTTGATTTCTTCCAGCATAAAATAATCTATTTTTTCAACGGGATGTTTCATAGCATTGAAGACATTAAAATTTAATTTCTCCTCCTGAACTCTTAGCATGAGTTCTCCCTTCTCTGTATCAAGTAAAGCTCTTCTAGTAGCTAAGAAGAGTCTCCCTAAGATTAAGGGAATCTCTCTATCAACTTCCATATCCAAAACTACAAAATCTGCTGGAAAGATAAACTTATCTACCTTTACTAACAAGTCTTCCAGCATCCCATAAGGATATTTAATAGACCTATCAGCCAACTACAAAGATATGCGAGTTGGTTGCAGGTCATTAATTCCTAATTTCCTTATTAAGGATAAATGCATGAGGTTAATGCTAACCCTTAGATCACATAAAGCACTTCCAACATGAACATTCCCTATTGCATAAGGTATTATAAAAGATCCAGGATCTTTTAGCTTTTGAAGGAGTTTCTTCTGAATAATTGCACTACACTCTTAAGTAAGGGTAATCATTTCATCTCCCTTAAGCTTTCTCTTCTTAGACAAAAGTTCTTTTAAACATTTAGCATATGATGTCATCTCTTACAATGCCTTAGCAAAGAGAATATTTATGTGAAGCTTCTTGAACACATCTAAGAACTTAGTAAACTTTTGCTCCTCTATCTATTTCTTAAATCTATGTGGAAATGGAGCATTCTTTAATTTCTCAAGAGTTAGCTTGACAGCTTCCTCTAAGATCAAATCATTCTTTTTCTTTTTCTTTTGATGAACTTGATTTTCTTTCTTTTTTTCTGTTTCTACTTTATTTTCAGTTTTATCATTAACTTGCTCACTTTCCTGCTCTTTTTCTTTTTCTACATTATTTTCATTACTTGGAGTAGGAAGAACCAAAGTTTTTCCACTCCTAGTGATTATTGCTTTGCAATGTTCCCTTGGATTTACCTTAGTATCTCTAGGAATATTACCTGATTGTCTCTCAGCTAACTGTTTTGAGAGCTATCCAACCTGATTTTCCAGATTTCGAATAGACGCTTCTTGATTTTCAAAGCTAGCCTGAGTGGCCTGAATGAACTGAGATAAAACATTCTCAAGTTTGGACTTTTCTTTAGGGGGAGGGGGAAGAAGTTGTTGTGGTCTAATTATGGTTTGAGTTTGTGGTATGTTTTGATTTAAATGTGGACCCTTCTGCCATGAAAAATTGGGGTGGTTTCTATAGTTAGGATTAAAAGAATTAGAGGGTAATTCCTTTGAAATTGTTGTCCCAAGAAATTAACTTTCTCAGTAGGCACATTTAGATCACACATGCCATTTTGATGGTCTCCACCATAAAAATCATAACTCATCATGCAGGCTTGACTAGGCTTTTGGAGTTCTAAAATTTGAACACTTAATTTCTCCAAAGCCTGAGTCATCAACTTACTTTAAGCCAAATAAGCATCTTGTGCTTCTAATTCTAGTATCCCTCTCTTAGGGATTTGGCTCCTTTCACTAACTAAACATTCATTTGAAGCCATAACATTAATTAGCTCTATGGCCTCTTCTACAGTTTATGGTCAATAAACCTCCAGCTGAGGCATCAATCAAGACCCTAGTAGCTGGTCTCACTCTATTATAAAAGATGGTAACTTGTTGCACATCAGGGATCCTATAATAAGGATATTTTCTCAAACTCTCTTTGTACCTATCACATGCTTCCATTAGAGATTCACCCTCTCTCTGCTAAAAATAAGTGATTTCTGTATGCAACTTAGCTTACTTAGAAGGAGGGAAATATTTAATCAGAAATTTTCTTTGTAAATCCTCCCAAGTGGATATACTGCCTCTTAGTTGGCTCTGCAACCAAGCTTTTGCAAGGTCCCTTAGAGAAAAAGGAAACAATCTCAATCTTATTGCCTTATCAGGGACACCATTTATTTTCACTATATCACAAAACTGGAGGAAGGTTGCTAGATACAAATTTGGATCCTCAACCTCACTTCCTCCAAATTGATTATTTCTAACCAACTGCAGCAAAGCCGGTTTAAGTTCAAAATTATTAGCTGTAATTGGAGGCCTAATGCTGGATTGCGATCCTTCTTTAGTAGGCCTAGATTAGTCACCTAGTGTAACTCTCCTCTGTTCTATTTCTTGTTGTTCTTTTTGCTTTTTCTCCTTTCTAAGTCTGTGCTCTAACAAATCAATATTAGGATCAAAGAAGAATGGCTCTCATCTGTTCCTTGACTGCATACACTAGATATTAGACACAGAATCAATTTCAATGCTACTTACACATGCTACTGCTATACTAAAAATGAGAATTAAACTGCTACTAAATGTAAAAACAAAATTAAACGGTTCAGTCTAGTACCGGTCCAAGGATTGTTGATATTACTCAACAATCCCCGGCAACGGTGCCATTAACTTGATGCATAATCTCAGAGGATTAAATTCTTTTGGCAAGTGCCCCAATCATTAAATTTGTAATATATTTGATCATCCTACAGGGATTGAGGTAATTACCATAACCTAGGACTAGTACAAGCTGAACCAAAACACAATAAGAGAGAATTCATTCTGTTTAGGCTTTTTCTATTACTTTTTATGTTTTTGTAATTTCAGAAACAATATAAAATATGAAGTGTGATTAATGGAAGATAGGTTAGGATTGCTTCAACTCACAATTTCATCAAGAAACATGCAATTGAGGTTCAATCAAGCTTCAGACTCAAAAGGATAATTCACAGATGATTGATCCCTAATTCCTTAGGTAATTAACACTAATTCCTAAGCATTAAACCCTAATCCCTTAGGTGTTCAATGACAGAGAAATCTAATGTGAAATTGGGGATTGAACCCTAACTATTCACCTAATTACTAGGCCTGAATTAGTTAGGAAGCTAGAAGTTACCTAAGCTTTCAACCATGATTCCTCACTGGTGAAATTCTTTAATTAGGTCTGGATTTGTCAATCCAGCAGTGTAAATCCACTTCTCAGCTTGTTCTCCTCATGCTTCAGAAGATAATTTCCTCAATGCAGATTTAAGATTCCATTGGAAGCTTCAACAATCCCAACCATAGGAGTTTAGCAACCAATGGAAGTGGTTTCAGAAGAAGGAACGTGGAGAGCCATAGAAGAGAAAGTTTAGAGAGGGAAAATGTTTAGAGAGATTGAAAATCAGAAAATGAATTGTGTTATTGCTTCTGTATGTGAGTTACAGAGTAGTTACAACTATATATACCTAAGGGAAAAACTAACTAACTAACTCTAATTAATTACAAAGGAAACTTCCTAACAATTAAACTAACGAAACTAATTAATTCATTACAAGGGAATGAATAATTATAACACAATAATTAAATTACTAGAATACAAAAATAGTCAGCAACTAATAAAATAATTAAAGGTAACCACTATAGCAATTCACATTGAAGGAGAATAAAATATACTGGCAAACAGACTTCACGCGTAAGCGTGATCCATGTGCGCTTGAGCGCGATACTTTAAATTCCTTGATGCAGGTGACTTCACGCTTGAACGTGATGGCTTCAATCTTAAATGCCGAGTGACCTCACGCTTAAGCGTGACCCTTGTCCACTTGAGCGTGATAGCTTCACACTTTACTAGATCTGCGTGTATGTACGCTGGGAGGCCAGTGTATGTACGTTGAGCCACTGACTTGCTGATTCTTCATTTTTTTTGGTTCTGTTTGTACGTGTAGGTATGCTGGGATTCTAGCGTATATACATTGGTGTACGTACATTGGATGTCCTGCACTTGATCCTACAAAATACAACATATAAATTCCTAGCGTATGTACGTTATCTTTTTAGCGTATATACGCTAGGTTAATGAATCTCTCAATAAACATATTTCCTTATGTACTTATCTTTTTTTAACCATTTTCTTGCACAATTTAAACACATTTGAATTAAATAATTAGAACAAGAAAGAATGACAATTTATTCAATACTAATGTCAAACTCAATAATATTTAATGGATTAAGTTAAATTGAAGATGAATTTATTAAGTCTTTTCTCCTATGTTTGTTTTGTTTAATGATAGGAAATAAGTGAATAAGTGAAGTAAATGTTTGTTTTGTTTAATGATTTATTGCAGGAAACAAATGGAGACTTGCCTAAGGAAATAAGTGAAGTAAAGAAAGAAGAGGACGAGAATGCCTTTGATGGTGAATTCATTAAAGTTGAGAAAGAAGAGAATGTCATACATGATAAGTCCCACAAAAATGAAAAAAGCTCAGATCCCACTAACAAAGAGTTTCTTGAAGCACAACAAAAGATAGAGGAACTTAAGGTTGAACGTTGTAAGATTAGTAGAATCGTTGAAGACCTCTGAGTATGAAAATACTAAGCTGAAGGGAGAGATCTCAATTACATAAGAGAAATTAGACGAAAGCGGGAAGAAATATAAAGAGCTTGATCTGAGTCATAAGAAATTACAACAGTAGATTATTGAAGCTGAGAGTAAATATAACCTACAGCTCAGCACACTTGAAGAGGCGTTGCAAAGTCAAGAAGTGGAGCACAAAGACCCTTTTCAAGTGAAGGAAGCATTTGATGATATGAACCTTGAGCTTGAAAACTCCAGAATGAGGATGTAAGACTTGCAGCATGAGCTGTAACTTTCTACAAAGGAGGCACAAAAATTTAAGGAGCGACATAAGGAAAATGGTTCACATGCTGAATCTGAAGGAAAGAAGGCCTTAGAAATTGAAAGATTACTTGAAGAACCCAAATTGAGTGCAAAGGGAATGAAAGATGAGATGGCTTCCTTTAAGGAAGAATTGAAAGGAGTTTATGATAAGATTACTGAAAATGAAAAGGTTGAAGAGGCACTCAAAACAACTATAGCAGAACTTTCTACCATTCAAGAGGAGTTGACACACTCAAAATCCTAGCTATTAGAAGCTGAGAAAAGATTATCCTCAAGTGACACTTTAGTAGATAAGTTAACCCAGGAATTAAACCTGATAAAGACTTTAGAAGCATAACTTAAGGAAGACATGGAAGCACTTCAAACTGTATCTGCCTCTACCAAGGAAGAACTCCAAGAAAAAATTTGAGTTGGAAACTGCAAGGTTCAAGTTACAAGAAGAGGAATAATTGAGAGAATCATATGAAGCTACATTTAAGATTCAGGAAGCACAGGTTCTTACTGTACATGAGGAACTAAGTAAACTTAAAATAGAAAAAGAAAGTCTTAAAGTAACTGTGGGAGATTTATCCCGTAATTCAAACAAGTTTGAGGACTTGTGCACTGATTTAGTGGAAAAGCTAAAGCTTTCTGATGAAAATTTTCTCAAAATAGAGCTTGAGCAGAAGGTGAAGTCTTTGGAAGATCTCCATAATGAATCTGGATCTGCCGCTGCTACTGTTAGTCAAAGGAATCTTGAATTTGAGGAATATATTCAGGCTTCAAATACAGCTACAAAAGAGGTGAAATCTCAACTGAGGGAGTTAAAAACGCGCTTTTTAGCAGAACAGTAGAGGAATGTGGTGCTTAAGTAAGAATTAAATTTAGTACAACTGAAAACAAATGATGTTGAGAGAGAAGTGACTGAATTCTTTGTGAAAATATCTAATCTCAATGCTAAATTGGAAGAGGCTGAGGAAGAGAAGAATCTTCTGAATCACCAACTGCAGGAGTACATGGGTAAGGCAATTCAACTTAAATCTGACTTAAATGGATCATCTTCACAATTAGAAGATAAGCTAAAGATAAAATAGGACAAATGTTCTAAGCATGAAGACTATGCCAGTATGAACCATCAACGTAACCGAGAATTGGAACATTTAATCCAAAGCTCTCATTCAAAATTGGAAGATTCTGATAAAAAGTTGAGTCACTAACAGGGAGTTGTTACTTGAAGTAGAGTACTATAGAATTCAGGAACTTGAACAGCAAATAAGTGCTTTAGAAAAGAGATGCGGTGATTCAGAAGCACAAGCTAATAAATATCGTTCCAACATGTCTGATCTGTAATCAGAAGTTGAGGCATTTCAAGCATGAACCTTAAACCTTGAAGCTACATTGCAAGCAGCTAGTGAAAGGGAAAAGGAGCTGAAAGATTCTTTGAATGCAGTGACAAATAAAAAGAAAAGGTTAGAAGATGCTTCAAATAATTTGAATAAGAAACTTGCTGAGAAAGATAACAGTTTGAATGAGAAACTTGATGAGAAAGAAAACCTTTTGCAAAATTTGAGGGATGATTTAAACATCACGTCAGGTAAGTTGCATAGCATAGAAAGTGATCTCAAGGTTGTATGAAGTGAGGGAGAGTGAGATAATGGAGAAACTTAAAGCTTCTTAAGAAAATGTTGTCACAAGCAGAAGAGATATAGAGCAGACTACAACAAGAAACTCAGAACTTTAATTATTATATGAATCTCTTACGAGAGAATCAGAGTAGAAACTTCAAGAAGCTATAGAAAAATTCAACAACAAGGATTCAGAGGTTCAATCTCTCCAAATACACATCTGATAAATATAGAAATAATCTTAGAATCTTTGATTTAAGGAAACTACAGCCATACATATTTATAATTCTAACATTACGTTACAAATCAATCCAATCTCAGATTATCACTTTTTTTTTCAAACAATATCCCCACTTAAACCAAATAACTTTGACAAACTGAGTACTATATGATGACATATATGACTAAGCATCAAAATTTAACAAACAAAATGGAAAAATATTTGAAAACTAGGTAGAAAGTTCAGAGACAAGGCATAAATACTAATGAAAGTTCAGAGATAGTAGCTGCTTGTAATCCAGTAAAGTAGGTTCCTATACTAGAAAAATAACTAGTTGGAAGAAGCAAAATACTTCTGCATGTTCGACAATTAAGAGATACAAATATAATGAAAACTGTGAAACAGTAAAAGATACCTTTTAACAAGTTCAGTATTTTCTTTCTATGTTTTTCATAATCTTAATAATTATTTTAATTGTTTCATTTTATCTTCCAAATTACATTCCCTATTTTTTAAGAGCTGCCATATCCTTGTTCTATAATTCATAAATCTACCAGTATTCTAGTTTTCTTCTTTTAGTTAACACTTGACATCTCACCTTGAGCACAATTAGTACACATAACAGAAATTAACATGGAGAAACAACTTCCATGCATATCCTAAGAGACTTAGAACAATTAGTGCAAGCCATCAAATTTACAAAACCAAAAAAATATTGGTTTTTCAAGCAAGCCACTTTCCATTGTCGCCTTAAAGCACTGGCTATGGTGAACTATGAATTACTTTTCTAGTTTAGTTATTGAGATTTAGCTAATTACAGATCTTCCTAACATTAAAGGTCTAAAGCAACTCACCAGCCTAACAAATTCTACCACTTTTGTGCTCCTTTGAACTTATACCACAAACCCATAGATTCCTTGTCTAATTTCCTTATTTTACCATTATGTCTATAATAAACTTTGTAATGTTAGACACATCCTCTAAAGTTTTAATTCGTCAACCAATGCAACATTAAAGTTTCACATCATGAAAAGTCTTTATAGTATAACTGTGCATAAAATTTCTCAAAGATGAAAAATCATATAACAATGAAGACTTTAACTGCACTATATACAGAATGAAACTAAAATTCAAAGCATGCCAATTGCAAACAAAAATCCTTTCCAAAACAATGACCATATGGACAGACAACTAATACAATATGTATACCATTAGTCAAGTAGAATAGCACAGGTGTTTCAATATTTTCCAAACTGTAACCACATTCCCATTGGTTTTAAGGTTACAACCAATTCAGCATGCAAATATTAGCTGGAAGGAAGCTTATTTCCTAGATTTAACAATTATTTTGTTTTAAAAATAAAGTTTTTTAGAAGGCAAAATACTACACACAAGTTATAGATTTAATTGATCAAATGCTTATTTATTATATTTTACATAGATTTTTAGAATCAATTTATCAATTGTGTTTTTATGTTTAAACTTTGATAATTTTCAAAATTATATTGCCAAACATTTTTTTAATGTAAAGGAATTTATCAATTAGTGATTGGAATTTTAGATATATGATTATAATTTCAATGTATAGGATGCATTGGTTTGTTTTCCACTTGAAAATGAATGCTTGGAAATTTTCACCGGTCCTTCTAGTTTAGATCGTAACATTGGTTTTTGATTGATATGTTTTTCCCTCATTATGCATGTTTTTGGGATTAAAAACCAATTTTGGGTTGAAAAGGGTTCTGAACTATTCTAAAACCAGTTTAAGGGTTAAAAAATGGTTCTGAAATGTTTTGAAATGGGTTTTGAACTGATTGGTAACCAGTGCAAGAGTAAGGAGTGGTTTTGGGTTAAAACTCCAGTTCTGAACTAGGTTTAGAACTGCTTCTTGAGCCAAACTAGTTTTTTTTAATAGGCCAAAGTTTAGAGTTAATTTATTAGTCTTTTATGAGTAGAGAGGGTCAAACCCACATCTTCTTCCCTCCTTTCTGCCTCTTTTACCACTAAACTACGTTATCACTTCTGATCCAAACTAGTTTTGAACTAGTTAATTGCAACTTGAATCAGTTCAATTTGGTTTGGTTCTTTAAGAATATAACTAGTGTAGTTCAGTTCAACTGAACCTTATTTCTAGTTTTGTTGTTTAATTTAGTTCAAGTTCAGGGTTAAACCTAAACCATGAAAAGCCTATCTACTATAAAAAGAAACAACTTAGGCTTATATTAGGGACACTACTTCCTTGTAAATGTGTAATTTAAATATGGATTGAATGTAATTTATCCTAATATTTTTGGTCTTATTTTCCATTAATAACTACAATTTTATCTAATTGATAGTTAATGCTCACGTTTATCTGGAATCACATAAAAGACAAACTTTGATTTGATTAGAGAACCAACCAAAAACAAACTTCACTCAAAGTTCTACCTACATGCATGTTACCCCATCACCTTTCCCTATATAAATCACATCATCATCATTTCTTGCATTCAACTCAGTGTAAATTAAGGAACTTATCCAATGCTGTGTATGTGCAAAAGAATTGATAAAAAAATAGAAAAATAAGTGATCATAAAAAAGAGAGTGAAAAATTTGGGTTCCTTGCTTGGAATAGAAGAGGGGGACAGTGTCAAAGGAGGTGGTGTTGGAAGTAGTTTTAGAACAGGCAGTTTCAGGAACAGTTTCCAGAACAATTTCAGGATTGGAAGTTCATCAGTTTGGAGTAATAATGGAATGGAGATGTTCTTCGCCAACTCATCATTCCACCAAGAGGATGATGAAGAGGCTCTCAAATGGGCCGCCGTTTAGAAACTTCCAACGGTTACATGCATGAGAAAAGGCTTGCTCACTTCAGCTGAAGGGGTTCCCAATGAGACAGATGTTCATCAACTTGGGTTGCAAGAAAGGAGAGGTTTACTTGAGAAGCTTGTCAGAGTTTCTGAAGCCGACAATAAGAAGTTGATGCAAAAGCTCAGGGACCGCATTGATAGGGGAGTGAGTGACTGAGTGAGAGTTCAGTGTCAGTTTTCTTAATCTTGATCTATCCTTTTTTTAGTAGGCAAATGTGACTTGTTTCTTTGTTATATCTCCGCTTTTGTTAGTTTCTTAATTTTCTTGATCTGTGTTCTTTTTTTCTACTTTGGATTTTGGATAATGTCAGAGTTGGAATTATTCTTCTTACCATAGAGGTCAGATTTAAGCACATGAATATTGAAGCAGAAGTTCATGTAGGGAGTAGAGCCTTGCCCACTTTCACTAACTACATGGTTAACAAAGTAGAGGTGAGTCATTAGTGTACGTGTTTGAATTTTCTACTGCTTTTCTCTACTAATTCTTTATTGAGCTTGCAAATGAATGGTAAAAATTTAGTATGTGAATTCAAGATGAATAATTTAGATTAAGGTAGAATAAAATTAGCCAATTAGGGAAACAACAAATAAACATTCTCCAGGATGTTAGTGGGATAGTAAGGCCTGCCAGGTAACTAACAGAAAATGTTCTATTTGTTAATTATCTCATTTGGAAGATAGGGAAACATATTTGACACAAATAAGTCTCCTTTTGTTCTTTTCTAGGATGACATTGCTTTTAGGCCCTCCAAGTTTTGGGAGGACCACATTCCTACTGGCCTTGGCTGGAAGGCTTCATTCAAAACTAAAGGTTAAGAAGTAAATAGAAATATATTTAGTCTTTAAATGATGTCATCATGTCTATGGTCTCATTTTGCATTTTGTATTTGTGACTAATAAGGTGTGACATATTGATCAGTTCAATGAAAAGGTGACATATAATGGTCATGGGATGAATGAGTTTGTACCCTAAAAAACTGCTGCTTATGTCAATCAACATGATCTTCATATTGGAGAATTGGCAGTTAAAGAAACCTTAGCATTCTCAGCCAGAGTCCAAGGAGTTGGGCCTCGTTATGGTTAGCCCACAAAATTGCAATTTCAAAACCATAATAAAAATTTTCAGATGAAAATCAAGTTTTAACTTTTAAGTCATTTATCATTCTGCAGATTTGCTAGCAGAGGTATCCAGAAGGGAAAAAGAAGCAAATATTACACCTGATCCCGATATAGATGTCTATATGAAGGTAAGATAAAAATCATTGTCTCTTAGGGGCATGTTTGGCCAATTGACCTATATGGCTTGCATCACTGGGCCTTTCTTTTATTTTTTTATTAATAAAATGATAAGGTTTCTAAGTTTAAACGTAATGAAGAAAATTATTAGCTTTACTATAGGAACACTAACAATATATTTGCTGAAATTTGGGAATTCTAGTTCTACAATAATTAGACAATGAAATTTTTTATAATTTGGGAAGAAATATGCTATGATAAATTTGTACTTACTCAACAGAGAGAGTTTTCTCAGTTATAGTCAAACTAAAAAAAAATGATATGCTGCATATGCTTTAATGAAAAACACTACTAAATAACTAATCTGTACACAGAACACAAAGAGAACCCACGAGTTAGAGAGAGGCATACAGAGGTGGTGGTCTGTTCTATTTTGGTCGGAGAAGATGATGGTGATGAAAGGAGAAAACTTCTCTAACACCTACCAGTGACGACGAAAGCTCAATTCACAAAGAGAAGAAAGAGAGACAAGGGGAGATGGGATGAGGAAGGAAAAGAAAATACAAAATCTCACCTAGGTTGTTTGGAGTTAAGGGGCAGGAGAAGATGACCGTGAAATGACCGGCGGTGACAGGTGCGGCGGTGCTGTGTTCCTGCGGTAGTGAAGTTCAATGCGAGAGAGAGGGAGAGGCTGAGACTGAGAGAGAATGGAAATGATTGGGGTTAGGGCAAATGATTGGGGGGAAGATTATTGTCGAGTTAGATTAAAAACTTAGTGACAGCTAGATAAACGATTGCTAAACTTAATACAGATAGAGATGATAAACATATCTGTCGCTATGGTGGCACAACTAGCGACCTACACACCCTGTCGCTAGATAATAAGACTAAACCTAATGACGAACCAACACCGTTGCTAACTTGCCATGTTTAGCGATGAAATAATCTGTCGCTAACTTTCAAATTTTTAGTTTCCCACTAAGGTTTTCAAGGTTTTGTTTGGTGCCCTATGTAGCAACGGTAATGAGGCCATCACCAATATGTTCCCTCCAAGTATTCTTTTGGGTGCCAAAATTTGCGACCTACATATGTCGTCGCTAACAAGGTCACTAATTCTTTTTATTATGGTCCCTTTCGTGTTTTGGTCGCTACGACGGTTGCTAATTAGCGATAGTGAACTAACCGTTGAGACACCCCCAAAATAGGGGTAAATTTTTCATATTTTACAAGAATTAATCCCACAAAGAAATAGGATGGAGAACTTAAATCAATGCCCTAGATCTAGGCAACCTATCTCATATGTGAAGATATGAGAAGGTATCAGAGTACGCAAGATATATTCATGTTGTACCATTACGATCTCGATTCATATAGTTGATTTATCCATTTACAAATCTAAGGCCCTAATCGATTACGGGCATAAATTAATCGATTACTATTCCATAATCGATTACTGAACAACAGGTAATCAATTACAGAGCTCCTGGGGATGGCATTATGAATCAGGTGTTATAACTAATCGATTACAACTTTCAGAATAATCGATTACAATGTCCCAATTAGGTTTGTAATCGATTATTCTGTTAACTCTAATCGATTACAAAGTCCCTGACTCCGACGCTAATCGATTAGAGAGTTGGTAGTAATCGATTACTAAACTCCTGGAATTCATGTAATGCATCAGATACCCCACTTAATCGATTACAGGGACAATTCCAATCGATTACAGGACTTTGGATAGTTCATAATCGATTAAAGCACTTAGTGTAATCGATTACCTTAAAAATAGAGGCACAATAATCGATTAGGTCAGTAGGGCTAATTGATTACACCCTGCTTTTATGCAGAAATTATGCAGATTTTATAAGGAAAATGAAATTCTCACATACCTAAACCTATGCAAATGATATTAGAATGCTACCAAACTTTAACACAAGTTATAATATATTCATTGTGACGCGTGGCCACCGTCCATACTCAAAAATTCCTAGAAATGAGGAATTTATGTGCATAAACGCATTTAGCTCATTTTAAGGCATTTAGAGCAACATAGGGATCCATTCTTGGTATAATCAACCCATTCCAAATTACACGAGTCATAAATCACACATGTGAACACCTCTTTCGGTCCGACCCAAATAGAAAGGATTTTGAGAGGACTTGGCTTCATTTCCGAATGATCTGCCGAGTAAAATGGCTCAGAATGATGATTTCCAAGTGAAAAATGGTTATTTCCAAGTGAAGAAGGCTATTTCCGAGTGAAAATGCCTTTTACCGAGTGAAATATCCGAGTCAGCCGTTACTGTGTGAAATTCCGACTGGGATGTCTCCGACTGACAGTTTCTGAGTGGACTGCTTCTGAGAGGGTTACTTCCGAACAAAGCAAAGACTTCCTTATGTCCGAATGATCATTTCCGAATGACAAGTCTCCGAGTGGGTTCAAAGTGTGAGTTAATTCCAAACGAGAAAAAAGATCTTTATTGTTATTTCCGAGTAAGGAGTCTCCGAGTGAGACATTACCGAGTGATTGTCTCTGGGTGTTTTCGAGTGAAGGATTCCTGACTGAAGCCAGTCTGAATGAAAATTAAGCCCGAATAAAGACTTCAAGGAAAGCATATCCGAGTGAAAACAAGGCCGACTCCGAATGAATCTGAAAGGAAGATTGTCAATCCAAATTCTGATTACTCCTGAATGAACACATCCGAGTGGGAAGCATTATTGAAGCTGAATTCCAAATTCTGATTGGAAGATATGACCGACGCCGAGTGAATGAATCCGAATGATTGGATGATGAGTGAAATCATTCTGATTGGAAGATAAGACTGACTCCCAAGGTCAGTTCCGAGTGAATAATCTCTGACTGAAACCCTTCTGATTAAAAACAAAGCTGACTCCGAGCGAATGCATCTGAAGGGCTGATTGTCGACTGGAACCTTTCTAATTGAAAACAAATCCGACTCAGAATGATAAAATCCGAGAATAATGGAGCATTGTCGAGTGGAATACTTCACTGTTGGAGTAGAATCCGAGTGGAAGCTTCCCTATCAAAGCCATTCCAAGTGACAAATGGATGACCTTGAAGAAATATGTCCCTGTTAGAGTTGAATCCGAGTGGTAACTATCCGACTGCACACCAATCCGAGTGGGAAAAAAGGACTGACCTTGAATAAATAGTGCCCAAAGCTTTTGTCCGAGTGAAGGGATGCTAAATGAAAACAAATCTGATTCGGGATACGCACTTTTTCTGGGCATAATTATTTCCGAATCAAAGATCCCCGAGTGAGTTGATTCCGAATGAAGAAACACTCTGGATTCCAAAAGAACACTTGTTGAATAAGAACAGATCTCCGAGAGGTGCATTCCAAGCGAAGCAAAGCACTGATCTGGAAAGAATGCTTCTACGGCCAGATTCTATCAAGCTCCAAAGTTCTGAGTGAAAAGAAAGACCAACTCCTGAGTGTGTAAGTCCGAATGGGTTGATTGACGATTGAGGCCAAATTCTGAATGAAAAGCAAGTCCGATTCCTGAGTGAATACACCGAGTGGTCCGATTCTACATCCGAGCGGGTTGATGTACAAATGAAACAATTCTGAGTGAAAGGCAAGGATAATGAATGCGTTCGATTGACTCACTCCCGAGCCATGTATCCGACCAAAATTTCTCCGAGTGATTCAATCCAAGTGATGTGTTTCCGAGTGAAATTTACTTCAGGATTAAATCAGTCTTAAGTCAAAGAAAGAATGGTGCTGAGATGCCGAATAAAATATTCTGAGATGCCAACTGGTTCAAGCTGAGAGGGTGAATGAATGCTTCAAGCAAAAGCATTGACGAGCAAAACTCCTCCAATTGATACAATTTCGAGTGAATGCTTCAAGCAGAGACAAAATCTGAGCCAATTTTCAGTCAGTACTGAGTGAGCCACCTTTCACTCAATTCCAAGCCACTTTCCACCCAATTCCGAGTCATCCTTCGATCATTTCCGAGTCCTCTTCAGTCATTTCCAATTAAACAAAGGTCTTTTGCCCAAGCGACTCTGGTTACGCTCAAGCGAGAACTTTGGAGGCCATGATCTCGCTTAAGCGAGGGAGTCTCGCTCAAGCGGGAGGCATAATGTTGGCTACTGGAATGTTCTCGCCCAAGCGAGCTTAACATGCTCAAGCGTGACCACGTTATAAAATTATAACGCTCAAGCGAGAATGGGAGTCACGCTTCAGTCAATACCAAGAGAGCCACTCTTCAGTCAGATTCGAGTCACTTTTCATTCGGTTCCGATCGAATGTTCCAATCGGAATTTCTTTGCTTGCCCACTCAATCCAATTGCACACCATTGCACACAGACTCTCCTCACAGTAGCCTCACACCGACATGATTTCACTCGGTCTTTTGCACAAAAGGGACCTTTTCCACTCGGATTCAAGAGGCAAAGTGAAGACCGACCCCTTTTTCTACTTGGATTTCCACCATGCTGATTTGGATTCCCACTGTCCAAGTGGATCCTTGAATTATAGGAGGCGGCTCACAACAAAACAGGAAGAAAATGATAAAGAATTCCCACCAGCCTCCTTTGTCAAGATCCAGGCTGTTTCCAACACACTGTCCAAGTTGATCTGCTAATTTCAAAGGGAGGCTGGTAACAAGACAAAAAGGAAATAATAAAAAATCCTCACCAATTGGCAGCCAGGCTGTCTCGGAGCTGTTCAGGCAATCAACATGCTCCTGAAATGTTCTATAAATACTCCCAACGAAAGAGAAGAAGGGGGATGAGGAAGCTTTCATTTTGAGGTGAGGAAGCATTAAGGAGAGAAAGGAACTCTGAAGCATTTTTTGGTTCCCTCACTCCTCTTAAACACCGTCCCATTCCCTTTCACTCAACGCTCACCCTCTCCACCTCACTGCACCGTCCCTCTCACTGTCCGTCCCCCTCTCACTGTCCCATCCTTTCCTCTTCACACCTCACTATACACACCGTCCCTCTCTTCCTCTTTTCACTGTCCCTCTCCTTTAGGCTCACCATAAAGCCCCTTAAATTCACCAAGCACTCACCTTCTCCTAAAACCATACGGTCCCTTCCTCCTTTAAATCCTCCCATCCGACCTCTCTTAAATCCACTCCATCCGACCTCTTCTAAACCCGTACAGCCCCTCTCACTCCTTACCCATACCATCCGACCTCATCCTCTCAAAACCGACCTTCTTCTCCTCACCCAAAAACCACACCGTCATTCTCCTTAAACCCCAAAATCGACCTCCTTTCGTCCTCCTTCCACACCGTCCTAACTCCTCCATACCGTCTCTCTCCACACAACCGTCCTCTCAACATCGTCCAGCCCACAACCGTCTTTCTCCTCTCTCCCTCACTCTCTACACCCACACCGTCTTCTCCTTCTCTTTCTAACCGTCCCTCTCCCCCTCAAATCACCGTCCTCCCTCTCTCTCTCCACACGGTCCTCACTCTATCCTCTCTCCACACCGTACAACTCCACACACACACACACCGTCCTCACCTTCTCCAAAATAACACCGTTCCTCTCCTTCTCCATACCGTCCCAACCTTCTAAATTCCCTTTCAACACCGTCCAGCACCTCAAGCTCACACCACCATTCAGCTCCTCTCTCGTTACACTGGTCCCTATCTGACCCTCATTTTTATGCTTGTTTTATTTATTTTATTTCTTTCCTGTTAAAATTAATTACTGTTCAATGGAATTGTTTCCTTTTCAATAAGTAATTAATTTTCGTTGATCGGATTATTCCCTCATCAAAAATATGTTCCTTCATTATTAATGTTTGTTATTATTTATTTTTCTGTCAAAATTAATTAACTGTTAATTGATGAATCCATTTCCTTTTCAATTATTAACTAATTTTTTAATGATTGAATTAATCCCCACCAAGATTCATATTAAATATTAACAAGAATAAGTGCTTCACACATTTCATTTATTTTCTAAAAAAGGTGGAGCGAGATTAAGTTGGACGAGACGTCCTGTTAATCTCATTTTTTTGAAAAGGTGGAGCGAGTTTAATTTGGATGAGACATCCTGTTAATCTCATGTAAATATTCCGTGTTTATTTTTATTTATTTTTGTATATTTTATCATCTCGTATATGTTCTTTTCATGAAGAAGATAAAATAATTATTGGGTTAATTATAATGCGCGCTATCATATTGAGGTAACCGTTTTTATAACGGATAGTTGTGAGGTGCTAATACCTTCCTCACCTGTAATCAGACTCCCGAATTTGGAATTTCATTTTTTAACCAGTGCTTTAATGAAAGGTTTTCCCAGTATTTTATCCTAAAAAATATTGGTGGCAACTCCCTTTTTTTTTTCTTTTCGAAACTTAAATCGTTTTGAGGGTCGGCCGTGCCGCCACGATCCCGGTCGTGACAGATGGCGACTCCACTGGGGACTTAGAGAGTCAAGCCAGTCAACTTGATAGCGCGTGTTTTAATTAGCATAATAATTATTTAACTTCTTCTTTTATTTTTTATCAATATTTGTATATGGTTTCTGTTTTATTTATATTCTATCATTTATGTCCTGTAAATGTTTGCATGTTTGTTGAACCCTAGGCTAGAGAACCATGTTGCTTTTCTGCAATCATTGAACTCTAGGGTAGATGACTTTGTATATTTATTCTGTGTTTGTTCTTTGTGCAGAATGAGGTAAGGTAAAAGGTATTGAATGCCCTTTCACATACTACACTCACATTTTTGCACACACTGATGAGTGGCGCCCTATACCCGGGCCCCAAATGAAGCTTAAGTTAGGAGAGGTTGGTAACGGAATCGTATGGGATGTACTTCCTATCCGGTGTTCGTGAGAACCTCAATTAGAGTTCGACCTCTCATGATATACGCACCTAGTGGACTCCCTACTGTTGCGTCTCTGTCATGGGTAGGATCTTGGCTCTGGTGACCTTCGAGATGTCTAGTACAAGCCACCTAATGCGAGATATCACTCTTAGACAAACCTTAGAACCATTAGGAGACCTTCAGAAAAACCCACCTTAAGGCACAAAGGGGAAAACTTTACTTCTACCTTTTTTCATTCTCATTTTCTCTTCTGATCCAAAATTAAGGGACCACTTGCCCGTTTAGTGGATTACTTTTTCCAAAAAATGACATACTTTTAACTAGTGATCCTTTAACAGGCAAGTAGTTTTCTTTTTATGCACAAGTCTTTGGATCCTGAGTTACGGATGTTTTGAATCATCAAATATATATATATATGTATATATATATATAAAACAAAAAATCAATTCTTTTTGTATTGACGATGATCGGAAAATCCATAACTCACATGATCCTTGACTTGACACAAGTTTTGTCAAATCGTAACCCCCCCTAAATGCAAAAATGTTTTCAAGAAAGTTACTAGGGGAATATTGATTTGCAAAGCACGTCATTTCCTGACGGCTCTTTATCTCCTTTCTTTCTATTCTCACCGGAAGCTATTCGGGGCTTAACGAATACCTTTGAGCAAGATATGGAAATTAACTTGGGATCAAACCTTTAAGAGAAGGGTCATGGTTCCCTGAGCTAGAAATAGCTAAACTTGAAGCTCCTATTGCATTTCAGAATGAAGGATTTTTTCGTCTACACAAGTATCCCATATTAATTTCCATGTTTACCATACCTAGTACTTTTGAACGATAAGTTCTAAGGAATGGTCAAAGGATACTCACCGAAGCCTGTAATTGTTTCCCATGACATTCTCTTTCTTTCTATCTCCACCTAACATTTCTTTGCTTTTTCTTTAAAAAAAACACAGACGTCACGGGTAGGCATCCTTACCAGACCCGACTTCAAAGGAAACTCATGGCTGAGGCAGAAGTTGTTGAGGGAGACTTTAGGACTGAGTTTGATCAGCTGAAAGAGTCAGTGGCGGAGTTAACTAAACTCTTAGAAAAGAAACTCACAGAAGGAGGCTCCTCTGCAGGTTTTGAGGACAGCCAACAGTAACCTGTCACCGCACTACCCCCCATTGACCCAGCAAGAACCCAACTACCTAACACAACGACACCCCCTCTCACTATTCATGTCAGAAGACCTAACCCTGCCATTGAGGCCCAGCCACCCTACGGCCAGTCTTATGCACAATAGCATATATTTGTTGGTCCTGACGGCAACCCAGTACCTTTTCCACTTTATGGCCTACCACCGGGGTACTATCCCCCGCTTGCTAACCAACAAGACACCCAAGACCAGCAAACAATGAATCCTCACGCTTCATACCCTACCCAGCCAAATATGCCACCACTTCACCAAACCCAAAAACACGCAAGCCCATGACCCACAAGCTTACCAAACCCAAAACACGTAGACCCATGACCCACAACCTACCAAATCCAAAACACACAAGCCCCGATGGCCCAACCAACCTGCAACGCACAAGCCTAAAATACACGAGCACAAATGACCCAGCCAACTTATACTGTACAAACTATAGCCCAACCCCAAGGACCCTTACCAAATACAGGCCTAATGAACCAGTCCCATGTGTTGCCTCCGTTCAACCAGCTACTCGGCTATCCATACGGATACGCAACTCCTTATATGACCAATCTCCAAGATACAACCCGCATGATGAACCCGGTAGACGGTCATAGCACGGTCGCAGCTCCCCAAAAGGAAAAGATAGAAATCCTAGAGGAGCGTTTGAGAATGATGGAAGGCGCGGAGGTTTTGGACTGATAGATGCTTCTAAACTATGCCTAGTCACAGATGTTATCCTCCCGCCCAAATTCAAGATGCCAGACTTTGAGAAGTATTGAGGAATGACTTGTCCAAAGAACCATCTCACGATGTACTATCGAAAGATGGCATCTTACTCTTCTAACAACTAATTGTTGATTCACTGCTTCCAAGATAGTCTGGCGGGGGCCGCTCTTACATGGTATGCTCACCTTGAGCGGAACCATATTCGTTGTTGGAAGGACCTGGAAGATGCCTTCCTTAGACAATACAAGTATAACATGGATATGGCACCCAACAGAGTTCAGTTACAGAATATGTTGAAAAGGGACAGTGAAACGTTTAAAGAGTATGCCCAACGATGGAGAGAGATAGCAGCGTAAGTGGACCCCCCATTGTCGGAAAAAGAGATAGTTGCTATGTTTATCGATACGCTCCCGTCACCTTTCTACGGCAAGATGATTGGTAGTGTTTTATCTAATTTCTCTGACATCGTGACTATTGGGGAAAGGGTGGAGAGCGAAATACAAATAGGAAAAATCACTCAGGGCCCATCTGGGGTAAGCATGATAAGAAAGCTGGCGCCTAGGAGAAGGGATGGAGAGACTAATTCCATCTATTCTAATCAAAAGACGGCCCCGCCGAGACCATTCACCCCTACCATGATTCAAGCTCCCAATCCTTATGTGGCTGCTGCCACTCAAGGCCCGACAACTTATACTCCCCACTTCCGCCCGCCTATGGTAAGAGCACCAATGCCACAACCCATGCCATACAATCATCCACAACAAGCGATTTGACCACCTGATCATAATCAGAATACGAGAAACCCCAATAATGAGAGCACCCCTGTGCAGTTCGATCCAATTCCCATAACATATACCGAACTTTTACCAATCCTCGTTCAAAAGGGTCTGGTAGCTCCATGCCCCATGAGGCCATTGCAACCTCCTTACCCAAGGGGGTATGACCCAAACGCTCATTGTGATTACCATGCTGGGGCACCAGGGTATTCTACAGAAAATTGCATGGCTTTGAAATATAAAGTGAGAGATTTGATCAAAGCTGACTAGATTAATTTTCGGGAAGGAAGCCCTAACGTGACCACAAATCCCCTGCCCAATCATGGAGGTTCAAAAGTTAATACCGTGGTGGCCGATATTGAAGATGGTTTTGATAATAATACTGATTTGGTGATCGCTTGCCCGCTGGACCAAGAGCTCAGTAATAGGGAGGCTGTCGAACTCCCTTCGATTTTAAATGATTCACCAAAATAATTTGCCATTACCTCAAAGTCTTGTTTATCCCTCTGCTATGCCTAAGGCTTTGGGATTTTTCATGTAATAAGGGCGAAAAAAAACTTGTTTTACCAGTCAATCAATAAATGCGTATCAAAATTCAAAAAAAAATCTCATCCCTTTATCCTTGCTTTTGACTCATTCTCTTTAACTTGCTTTTCCTTTCTCTTCTTTATTTTGCCATAACACACTAAATTGCAGATCCAAAAATAATCCTCTAAAGACTAGTGAAATCACAATCACGCTTCACGATTTTGATTACCTAGTCGACTATGCCGACGAAGAAGGTAAGGGAAACCTGTAAGCCACCGCACAAGTTAACAAGATTGTTAGAACAAGAGGTTAAAGAATACCCCTAAGTCAAGAACAACTGAAGGAATCACGGGGGAAATCTATCAGAAGGCATTAGTAATTTTGGACGTGGAAGGAATCTATGGAATGACAACATGGCTAAGTCCCGAATTGGACAAGTGGTAGGCCAGTCATTTAAGGAAACCTCAACAGTTGCTAGCATAAATAGGGGCAAATAGTTTATGCCTATAAATGTAGACACAATTGAGGAAGACTTTGCTAGAAAAAAACACAAAAAAAAGAAAATAATACAAAAAAAATGAAAAATGAAAAATAGAGTCAAGCTTGAAGTCCAATGTACATACCAAGCGGGGAAAGCTGGTTACGTACAGATCATCAAGCCAGCCGTCATTTTCTGTATTGGGAGAATGAATGTCGATAGGTCAAAAACTTACATTCTTGTCGTCAACAACACCTCAACCTTAAAGGGTACGCCATTCCTCATGCCCATGTAACCAAGGAAATAGTCTATAAGATTGAGTCATTACATCATCGAGGGGATAAAAAACAAAACAAAACAAACAAAGAAGGGCAAACAAAAAAAATCAAAAATAAAGAAAATAAAGGCCAAAATGATGACTCGAAGTAATCCCCTCTCATCGATGCCAAAAGACTCACCAATATTTCCTTGGGTACATGGCATAAGGAGTAGAGTCTCCTATTTGAGATGATATCAGTTCCCCAAAGGATCCAAACAAAAGGTTAGGCAGACTCAACTGGAGTGTGATCAGTTTCAACCTTTTTACTATAAAGGATACAACCAAAAATAAACAAGAAAGAAAAAAACACATTATAAAGGAAGAGAAAAGCTCTCTAGGCTGAAAACCTGAAAGGGTGGCCTAGGCAAAAGTTAGAGCAACCCGGTGAGTCGAAAACCTGAAAAGGCGGCTCAGGTAAAAATTAGGGTCAAGATTTCGGCAGAGTAACTAAAGTTTCCAATATAAACTGGGGCATGTGGACCATGGTCAAACTACCCTCTCAAAGGTAGAATCAAACGATGTACTTGAGGTCGTGATGCAGGATTAAGGTTCTCACTAGTCTCAGGAATTCAGTGGAGGATCCTTGAACCTTCACTATTTTTCCTGGCCTTGACCTGTCCTATGTAACTTCATTTCATCCTACCTATTTTCCCCATTGTCCATTCTCTGTATTATGTTTGACATACATGAATAAAATTTATCCTTTTTTGATACGTGTTATGAATTGCATTGATTTGGTAAAACCTTGTGTTTTCATAAAAATAAATGAAAGAATGGTGAACATTTAAAGTCGTGAGGAATAGGACGCTCCCACTACTCGACCTCGTCTTAGGCCATCATCATGAAGACTCAGCTAGGCACGTGCTTCAAGGCTATGACCGCCTCTTGCATTCTCCTCTGTCCATGAGTTATCCTAAAGGTCGCGGTTTCACAGGACCTACCCAGTTTTTGAATTTATCTTTGCACTACTTACCCTTTTTTCTGCAGGTTATTATCACAGATAGTCATGTCAGATATTGACACCTCAATCAAGTCCTTCAAGTCCCTTCCTCAAATCGTCAAAGCAAGCACTCCTCAGAATCCTTTCCTCAAACCGCCAAAGCAGGCACTTCTCAAGATCCCTTCCTTAAATTGCCAAGGTTGGTACTGCTCAAAATCTCTTCTTCAACTCTTAAAGTTGGCGCTTCTCAGAATTCTTTCCCCAAATCGCCAAAGTTGGCATTTTTCAAAATCTCTTCTTCAACCACCAAAGTTGGCACTTCTCAAAACTCTTTCACCAAAGTTGGCACTTCTTGAAGTCTTCTCCTCAACTGCCAAAGCTGATACTTTCCAAACTCCCTTCCAAGGAATCTACCTGATACATTCCAACAATCAAGTGTATCCTCTTCCTAAGCCCAAGGGTAGTTTTTAGCAAAATTCTCTCTCCTAACAGAATCATCAAACTCTCTCCCAGGTGAGCCAAAAATTCAGATCATCTTCTTCCCCCTAATAAGAACACCTTTCTAATCACGTTTAGAAGAACTTTCCCAAAAGATCCCCAGCACACTTCTCTCAGTGAATCCATACATACCGGGTGGACCCCAGATTTTCCCTTCCCAATCAAGGGGCAATACCCCGAGCCATCAATCCTTCTCCAGTGGAACTACACTTCCCAAACAAATCAAACTGGGGCATCACCCCAGGATCATTTCTTCTCGCTCAAGGGGAAGCTCCCCAAGGTTTCGAGAAGGATAATTCAAACTGGGGCATCACCCTAGTTTCATTCTCTTTCACCCAAAGAGGCAATACCCCGAACCATCAATCCTTCCCCAGTAAAAATACATTTCCTAAACAACTCAAACTGGGGCATCTCCCAAGATTTCTTTTGTTCATTCAGGGAGCAATTCCCCAAGAACCTTCAGTCATGTCAAACCGGGGCATCACCCCTGGTCCATTCTCTTTCATTCAAGAGGTAGTTTCCCAACTACCTTCAAATCATGTCAAACTAGGGAATCACCCCAGATCTCTTTCAAATCAAGAGGCATTTTCCCCAACAACCTTCAAATCATGTCAAACTGGGGCATCACCCTAGGTTTATTTCTCTCTCAGTCAGGGGGTAATCCATCAACCTCCTCAACCAGGGTCATCACCCCAAGGGTTTCCTCTTTCAATCAACGGGTAGTTCTACAAAATCCTTTTGGTCTTCATAAATGGGTACTTCCCAAATTCCTCCCCAGTGGAACCATAATTGCCAAAGCTGGCACTTCCCAAATTCTTCCCTAGTGGAACCATAATTGCCAAAGCTGGTACTTCCTAAATTCTTCCCTAGTGGAACCATAATTGCCAAAGTTGGCACTTCCCAAATTTTTCCCTAGTGGAACCAATCGCCAAAGCTGGCACCTTTCAGGGTTTTTCTTCCCCGACTGCCAAAGATGGCACCCTTTACTTTTCGTTCGCCTATTCAGGCACCCTTTACTTTCTGTTCACCTATTCAGGCACCCTTTACTTTCCGTTCACCTATTCAGGCACCCTTTACATTCTGTTCGCCTATTCAGGCACCCTTTACTTTTCGTTCGCCTATTCATGCACCATTTACATTCTGTTTGCCTATTCAGGCACCCTTTACATTTTGTTCGCCTATTCAGGCACCCTTTACTTTCCGTTCGCCTATTCAGGCACCCTTTACATTCTGTTCGCCTATTCAGGCACCCTTTACTTTCCAGTTGCCTATTCAGGCACCCTTTACTTTCCGTTCGCCTATTCAGGCACCCTTTACTTTTCCGTCGCCTATTCAGGCACTCTTTACTTTCTGTTTGCCTATTCAGGCACCCTTTACTTTCCGTTCGCCTATTCAGGCACCCTTTACTTTCCGTTCGCCTATTCAGGCACCCTTTACATTCTGTTCGCCTATTCAGGCACCCTTTACTTTCCGTTCGCCTATTCAGGCACCCTTTACATTCTGTTCGCCTATTCAGGCACCCTTTACTTTCCGTTTGCCTATTCAGGCACCCTTTACATTCTGTTCGCCTATTCAGGCACCCTTTACTTTCAAGTCGCCTATTCAGGCACCCTTTACTTTCCGTTCGCCTATTCAGGCACCCTTTACTTTCCTGTCGCCTATTCAGGCACCCTTTACTTTTCGTTCACCTATTCAGGCACCCTTTACTTTCTGTTCGCCTATTCAGGCACCCTTTACTTTCCGTTCACCTGTTCAGGCACCCTTTACTTTCCGTTCACCTATTCAGGCACCCTTTACTTTCTGTTTGCCTATTTAGGCACCCTTTACTTTTCGTTCGCCTATTCAGGCACCCTTTACTTCCCGTTCACCTATTCAGGCACCCTTTACCTTCCGTTCGCCTATTCAGGCACCCTTTACCTTCCGTTCACCTATTCAGGAACCCTTTACTTTCCGTTCGCCTATTCAGGCACCCTTTACTTTCCGTTCGCCTATTCAGGCACCCCTTACTTTCCGTTCACCTATTCAGGCACCCTTTACTTTCTAGTCTACCGGGGGTCAATCTCGATCTTCTTACTGAAAGAATTTTCCCGGTCTATTCAGAACTCAAAAAAAAAGAGATAGATGTGGAAAAGAGGAAAAGGTCACAACAACTCAGACACCATACCTATCGAAAGGTCCCACCTGGTCCCTACATCGGTGTTCATATCTTTACTTCCTTTTCACTTCAAAAACACGGAAAGCTTCGTGTTTCTCTTGTGAAAAAGAAGTAAAGAGGGGCATCTGTGAACACTTCTTCGGTCCAACCCAAATAGAAAGGATTCTGAAAGGATTGGGCTTCATTTTCGAATGATCTACCGAGTAAAATGGCTCAGAATGATGATTTCCGAGTGAAAAATGGTTATTTCCGAGTGAAGAAGGCTATTTTCGAGTGAAAATGCCTTTTACCGAGTGAAATATCCGAGTCAGCCGTTACTGTGTGAAATTCCGACTGGGATGTCTCCAACTGACAGTTTCCGAGTGGACTACTTCCGAGAGGGTTACTTGCGAACAAAGCAAAGACTTCCTTATGTCTAAATGATCATTTCTGAATGACAAGTCTCCGAGTGGGTTCCAAGTGTGAGTTAATTTCGAACGAGAAAAAGGCTATTTATTGTCATTTCCGAGTAAGGAGTCTCCGAGTAAGACATTACCGAGTGAATTGTCTCCGGGTGTTTTCGAGTGAAGGATTCCTGACTGAAGCCAGTCTGAAAGAAAATTAAGCCCGAATGAAGACTTCAAAGAAAGCACATCCGAGTGAAAACAAGGCCGACTCCGAATGAATCTGAAAGGAAGATTGTCAATCCAAATTATGATTACTCCTGAATGAACACATCTGAGTGGGAAGCATTGTTGAAGCTGAATTCCAAATTCTGATTGGAAGATGAGACCGACGCCGAGTGAATGAATCTGAATGATTGGCTGATGAGTAAAATCATTCTGATTGGAAGATAAGACCGACTCCCAAGGTCAGTTCCGAGTGAATAATCTCCGACTGAAACCCTTCTAATTAAAAACAAAGCTGACTCCGAGCGAATGCATCTGAAGGGCTGATTATCGACTGGAACCTTTCTGATTGAAAACAAATCTGACTCAGAATGATCAAATCCGAGAAGAATGGAGCGTTGCCGAGTGGAATACTTCACTGTTGGAGTAGAATCCGAGTGGAAGCTTCCATATCAAAGCCATTCCGAGTGACAAATGGCTGACCTTGAAGAAATATATCCCTGTTAGAGGTGAATCCGAGTGGTAGCTGTCCAACTGCAAACCAATCTGAGTGGGAAAAAAGGACTGACCTTGAATAAATAGTGCCCAAAGCTTTTTTCCGAGTGAAGGGATGCTAAATGAAAACAAATCTGATTCGGGATAGGCACTTTTTCTGGGCATAATTATTTCCAAATCAAAGATCCTCGAGTGAGTTGATTCCGAATGAAGAAACACTCTGGATTCCAAAAGAACACTTGTTGAATAAGAACAGATCTCCGAGAGGTGCATTCGGAGCAAAGCAAAGCACTAATCTGGAAAGAATGCTTCTAACGGCTAGATTCTATCAAGCTCCAAAGTTCTGAGTGAAAAGAAAGACCAACTCCTGAGTGTGTAAGTTCGAATGGGTTGATTGACGATTGAGGCCAAATTCTAAATGAAAAGCAAGTCCGATTCCCGAGTGAATACACCGAGTGGTCCGATTGTACATCCGAGCAGGTTGATGCACAAATGTTCCAATTCTGAGTGAAAGGCAAGGATAATGAATGCGTCCGATTGACTCACTCCCGAACCATGTATCCAACCAAAATTTCTCCGAGTGATTCAATCCCAGTGATGTGTTTCCGAGTGAAATTTACTTCAGGATTGAATGAGTCTGAAGTCAAAGAAAGAATGGTGCTGAGATGCCGAATAAAATATTCTGAGATGCCGACTGGTTCAAGTTGAGAGGGTGAATGAATGCTTCAAGCAGAAGCATTGACGAGCAAAACTCCTCCAATTGATACAATTCCAAATGAATGCTTCAAGCAGAGACAAAATCCGAGCCAATTTTCAGTCAGTACCGAGTGAGCCATCTTTCACTCAATTTCGAGCCACTTTCCGCCCAATTCCGAGTCATCCTTCGATCATTTCCGAGTCCTCTTCAGTCATTTCCAATTAAACAAAGGTCTTTCGCCCAAGCGACTCTGGTTACGCTCAAGCGAGAACTTTGGAGGCCATGATCTCGCTTAAGCGAGGGAGTCTCGCTCAAGCGGGAGGCATAATGTTGGCTACTGGAATGTTCTCGCCCAAGCGAGCTTAACACGCTCATGCGTGACCACGTTATAAACGCTCAAGCGAGAATGGGAGTCACTCTTCAGTCAATACCAAGAGAGCCACTCTTCAATCAGATCCGAGTCACTTTTCACTCGGTTCCGATCGAATGTATCAATCAGAATTTCTTTGCTTGCCCACTCAATCCAATTGCACACCATTGCACACGGACTCTCCTCACAGCAGCCTCACACCGACATGATTTCACTCAGTCTTTTGCACAAAAGGGACCTTTTCCACTCGGACTCAGGAGGCAAAGTGAAGACCGACCCCTTTTTCCACTTGGATTTCCACCATGCTGATTTGGATTCCCACTGTCCAAGTGGATCCTTGAATTATGGGAGGCAGCTCACAACAAGACAGGAAGAAAATGATAAAGAATTCCCACCAGCCTCCTTTGTCAAGATCCAGGCTGTTTCCAACATACTGTCCAAGTTGATCTGCTAATTTCAAAGGGCGGCTGGTAACAAGACAAAGAGGAAATAATAAAAAATCCTCACCAATTGGCAGCCAGGCTGTCTCGGAGTTGTTCAGGCAATCAACATGCTCCTAAAATGTTCTATAAATACTCCCAACGAAAGAGAAGAAAGGGATGAGGAAGCTTTCATTTTGAGGTGAGGAAGCATTAAGGAGAGAAGGGAACTCTGAAGCATTTTTTGGTTCCCTCACTCCTCTTAAACACCGTCCCATTCCCTTTCACTCAACGCTCACCCTCTCCACCTCACTGCACCGTCCCTCTCACTGTCCGTCCCCCTCTCACTGTCCCATCCTTTCCTCTTTACACCTCACTATACACACCTCTTTACACCTCTCACTCTTCCTCTTTTCACTGTCCCTCTCCTTTAGGCTCACCATACAGCCCCTTAAATTCACCAAGCACTCACCTTCTCCTAAAACCATACGGTCCCTTCCTCCTTCAAATCCTCCCATCCGACCTCTCTTAAATCCACTCTATCCGACCTCTCCTAAACCCGTACAGCCCCTCTCACTCCTTACCCATACCATCCGACCTCATCCTCTCAAAACCGACCTTCTTCTCCTCACCCAAAAACCACACCGTCATTCTCCTTAAACCCCAAAATCGACCTCCTTTCCTCCTCCTTCCACACTATCCTAACTCCTCCACACCGTCTCTCTCCACACAACCATTCTCTCAACACCGTCCAGCCCACAACCGTCTTTCTCCTCTCTCCCTCACTCTCCACACCCACACCGTCTTCTCCTTCTCCTTCTAACCGTCCCTCTCCCCTTTAAATCACCGTCCTCCCTCTCTCTCTCCACACGGTCCTCACTCTATCCTCTCTCCACACCGTATAACTCCACACACACACATCGTCCTCACCTTCTCCAAAATAACACTGTTCCTCTCCTTCTCCATACCGTCCTAACCTTCTAAATTCCCTTTCAACACCATCCAGCACCTCAAGCTCACACCACCATTCAGCTCCTCTTTCGTTACACTGGTCCCTATCTGACCCTCATTTTTATGCTTGTTTTATTTATTTTATTTCTTTCCTGTTAAAATTAATTGTTGTTCAATGGAATTGTTTCCTTTTCAATAAGTAATTAATTTTTGTTGATCGGATTATTCCCTCATCAAAAATCTGTTCCTTTATTATTAATGTTTGTTATTATTTATTTTTTGTCAAAATTAATTAACTTTTAATTGATGAATCCATTTTCTTTTCAATTATTAATTAATTTTTTAATGATTGAATTAATCCCCACCAAGATTCATATTAAATATTAACAAGAATAAGTGCTTCACACATTTTATTTATTTTCTAAAAAAGGCGGAGCGAGATTAATTTGGACGAGACGTCCTGTTAATCTTATTTTTTTGAAAAAGTGGAGCGAGTTTAATTTGGACGAGACATCCTGTTAATCTCATGTAAATATCCGTGTTTATTTTTATTTATTTTTGTATATTTTATCATCTCGTATATGTTCTTTTCATGAAGAAGATAAAATAATTATTGGGTTAATTATAATACGCGCTATCATATTGAGGTAACCGTTTTTATAACGGACAGTTGTGAGGTACTAATACCTTCCTCACCTGTAATTAGACTCCCGAATTTGGAATTTCATTTTTTAACCAGTGCTTTAATGAAAGGTTTTCCCAGTATTTTATCCTAAAAAATATTGGTGGCGACTCCCTGTTTTTTTTTTCTTTTTGAAACTTAAATCGTTTTGAGGGTCGGCCGTGCCGCCGTGATCCCAGTCGCGATAACATATTTGGGTTATTAGAATCATTATCTACAATTCATAGTCCTCAAAACTCATTTTCATCCATTAGTTTCCCTAATCATGCATGAAAAACATTTAAATTCAACATGTTCAAGCTTATCATATTGTATGCTCTATAAAACACAAAATCTAGATGTACTTGCATGCATTAATCAATTCTATCAACATATCACATGATCCCATTATCCAACCATTGTCAAGGTCACCAATGAAAATAAGCCATACAATACAAGGGTCTCATTTTCCTACATGACCTTCCAAAATCATCATTATCTATTCATCATACATATACAAGTATCCATTCCAAATCCAGACTATACAAAATATGCAGTATATCATATACATTACAATTATTCCATACAACTATGAAAATTAAAATGTTGCCACAGGGACTGTGTTCAAAGTACCAGCATATTGAAATTTAATTATCCACACAATTAATTTTTATGATTTTTATAAAATAAAGCACAAATTAAAGTTGCACAGAATACGAATAAATATAAAAATAAAATTTACTTGACACTAAAAAATCAGAGTTGAGAGTATCTTGGGATTTTGGGGGATTAAGACTCTATTTTATATTTAATGAATTTTAACTTTTCATAAATAAGAATCGAATTAAGTTTTCCAAGGCGAATTTTCCAAAAGCTAATTAATATGTTCCTCTCAGAATCCTATTAATGTACCTAACCTATGGAAAGCGCTGCTTAATCCTCAGAAAGGCCCATTATCGTTTTATGAAAATCCCTTTTATTTCCTCAAAAGAATTTTGATTACTTTCACGGTTTTACCGAGGTCACAAAAAGTATTTCAAAAATCTTAGGTTTAGTTCAAAGCTTTCCGGTAAAAATAAATCTCTCGATTCTATTTATTACCTAAACTTACTAATATACCCGTAAGTATACAGTTTTATCATTTAGGTTCTTGTTAGGAATTACTAAAAGCATTAAGCATAATTGAACTAAATGGAAAATAGAAATTTATTTAATTCCAAGTCAAAATAACATTAAAATAAAACATTATCATACCCTCTTTATCCCAAGATAATTAATTTAGCTACTCATGAAATAATTTAAATTTATGTAAATAATGGAAAAATAAAACATACAAGACATGGTAAAAATAAAGACTTACGGGTTTCTCCAAAAGCTTAAAATAATTTACCACTTGTATTTCCTTGTTGCAATATTCTCCACCAATTACAAATTTAAATTCTCACTTTTACAGCCCTCACACTCTTACAAAATAAAAGAAAGAAAAGAAAATAAAAAGAAAGAGAAGAAAAACGAACAGAGAAAGAAAAATAGAAAAGAAGAAAACTAAAGAGAAAAGGAGAGAAAGTAACGAAGAAAGAAAATAAATCTGATGGTAATTGATGGAAGTGATGACTGATGCTATGCTCCTGGTTGCTCTCCCTTTTATAGGGGAATGGATGAATGAATCCAGCTAAGGAAACGCGTTAAAATTTGCAAGTGGGAGAAACTTTCGGTGCATGTGAATTCCAGCTGTGCTAACTTGTTTCCAATTTGCATATTTAATATTTTCAATAATTCGGTGCTTGGATTTTAGTGAAGATTGGTGCAGAATGATGAAATTCACAATTAAAAAATGTTATTTTCCCACAAATCCGAGTGAAAGCTTGTTGGACGGTGTAGGTGCGAATTGGACAGCGTGGAGAGGAGTTGCTGGGCGGTATCATGTATTAGAAGAAGAAAGGGAGACGGTGTTGGGAAATGAGGACGGTTGGGCGGTGTGTTGAGGGTGTTGGAAAGGAAAGGAGTATGGGCGGTGTTGGTGTTGAAGAGGATTGTTGGGCGGTGTGGAGTATTGGAAAGGAGAGGGGTGTTGTGGATAGAAAGGAGAAGAGTCTGGGTGGAGTTGTGGATTAGAGAAGAGTCTGGGCGGAGTTGTGGATTAGAGAAGAGTCTGGGCGGAGTTGGTTGGAGAGAAGTCTGGGCGGTATGGATGGAAAGGAAAGGTGAAGTGGGACGGTGTGTGGTATGGATTAGAAGGGGACAGCGGATAGAAGAGGGGAATGTGGGTCGGTTTTGAAAGAAGAAGGGACGATGTTGTGGCTTGAAGGAAAGTAGAAGGAGCGGTGTTGATGGAGGTAGTGATCCGGTGTTGCATTTTGAAGAATTGGGTCGGTGTTTGGAGGAGAACCGATCGGTGATGAAGCTGAATGAAAGGACGAGTGAAGACTTACTGAAGGGCATCTTCCATTCAGTCGGAATTGACTACAGAAAGACTCGGAACCGTCTGAAACATTCACTCGGCTGTCTCTGAATTTGGACCACTCGGTTAAAGCTTTGCTCGGATTTTGCATTGGAATTCACTCGGACAAATTTATTTACTCATTCAAATGATAAAATCACATCTTCACTCGGAAGTCTGAGTTAATTTCCACTCAGATTTGACTTCACTTTCACTTAGAAACTTGGACTTTGAAGGACTGGAATCTGGCTGATAGAATTCTTCCATGTCCGAGACTTGCTTTGCTCGGAAATGCATCTTTCTAACCCAACTTACTCGGAATTCCTTTCCTTGGAGACTTCTCACTCGGGCTCAGTGTGAAACTTGAGAGTCTGCCCGAGTATGATTCATTTCCGGTCGGATTTTTCCTTCCTTGCTAAGAATTACTCGGAAATGCTTTGTTCTGCTTAAGAATGTCATTTTCTCTGAGTGAGACCACTCGGATTCCTCCTTAGTCAGCATTTATTCATTTCAGTGGCCTCTTCTACTCGGAATCCATTCACTCAGAACAGCTTTCACTCGGATTAGTTGCAATCAAAAAGCTCCCACTCGGATTCACTTCAATCAGCAAGCTTTTCACTCGGAAAATAGCTTTGGACATATTTATTGGAGGTCAGTCTCCTTTTTTCACTCGGAATGGATGCAGTCGGGGAGTTTCCACTCAGAATCACCTTTAACCGAGACTTATTCCATTTCAGCATTGGTCCTTCACTCCAGTCAGCTATTTATCACTCGGAATGGCTTTGACAGGGAATATTTCACTCGGATTTTCCTCGAACAGTGTAGTATTCCACTCGGCATTGCTCTATTCTGAGTCCTTCCACTCGGATTTGGTCATTTCTGAGTTATCCCACTCGGATTTGGCCATTTTGAGTCAGATTTCAGTGCTCTGAGTCAGAATTTTGCTTTCTGAGTCAAATTTCAGCTTTAAAAAGAGATTTCTTTCCACTTTGGGCTTGTTCTTCTTGTTTCTTTATCATTTTATGGTCGTTTTTCTCTTGTTTTTGACCCTTTATTACCTTAATTCCTGCAAAATAACATACCCAAGTAGACTAGAGTGGAAAGAAAGCAAAAATTGCAATAAATAAAGGAAATACAGTGGATAATGACTAAAATCCTAAGCAATTTAGACCTAATTTATTATATTATAAAGCATTTATCATACTCCCGCCTCATGATCGCAACCATGGGCATCCAATCTCAATGGTCCCGCAGGGCCTTTCATTTCAAACACTGAGTGATCGCAACTACCGGTCCAATAATCATAGGAACTCACAAGCCTTTTTTATATTTCCAACATCAAGTGATCGTAACCACTTATCATCAACATCATGATATGCATGCCATGCCATGTATGCAATGCTCATGCATGCCTCAATCTCAATAGGATTATCTCACCCTCTCATCTAGGGTACATTCATACTCAACCATACTATTATTCATAATTTCATACATAAACATCAATCCTTATATTCCATAAACATTCCAACTAAAGATTTTAGGTAATCATCATATCATTTATGAATTCAATAATACATCATTACATAGTATGCCATTCATAGCCTCATTTAGGCTCTATCATATAAACACTCATTTCAAAACATCATACACAATTCTCATTCCATACACAAGTTATCACACTCATCCAAGAAGACATGCCATATTACATTAATACATACATTATCATCACAATACTCATGCATTTAGAAAATACACTCCCCTCCTACCTTAAGAGAAGTAAACTTCCAGGTTTGATGTTCTCGCTTCACCTGTGTTATCAAATCCTACACCAATCATTATAGGGCCACATCAATTATTCATTCAAAGGCCATTTCAATATACATACACATGTCTATGTACACATGATTCTTACTATGTGGAAATTATTATAAGTTCATTCATTTTCTTACTTAGGCTTTGGGAATTCCTTCCCTTAACCCACCATTCATTATTATCAAGGGCTACAACCTAATTTGTTAGGTTATTCCATTTGCCATACCTTACATTTATTCTATCTCAAGTGGGTTTTTATTCATATTCTCCAACCACCATCTCTAATTATCATTTAATGACAATGCCTCATCATTTATTACACTTCCCTCATAAATAAATGTTAATCCCTTTAATATTATACATTTCCCCTAAAATTTCATAAGTTAGGGTTTTATAAAACCCAACCATATTCAAAATATTCATACATTCCCATCTCTTTCCAACCATAATGTATCTACTCCATTAATACCATTTAAAGCTTGCATTTATGGCACCTATCTTAAGGTTTCCCCCCATTAATGCTTCTCCTAATAACCCACATGCATTAAATACATTCTTAACACTAAAGCTACAACTATATGTTCATATACATGGAAGAAATGGTAATTATCTTACCTCAAGAGAAGAAAAGAGTGGGTTTGCAAAAGAGGAGAAGGACCACACGAATTCACCACTAAAAAAACACCTGTTAGCGACGGAAACAAGTGGTCGCTAATGCATGCCAAGTCCGTCGCTGCAAAGCTTAGCGACGGCATCTCAGACGGGACATCAGTCGTCGCTAAAACCTTCGTCGAAAACACATCAGCGACCACGGAGAAGCCGTCGCTAACATATTGACGGCATAATGCCGTCGCTAAAATGGTCTCTGCTTCACTAACCACAGCTGTCGCTAAATGCTGCCATATAGCGACCTCTAGATCCCGTCGCTAATGACAGCTACACTTTGACCACCGTACACCGTCGCTACAGTTAGACATATAGCGACCGACGATTCCGTCACCAAGTGTGGCCTTTCAGCGACCGTACTAGTCCGTCGCTAGTGGAATCCATACAACGACTACTGTATTCCATCGCTGTGTCTGGCCCACAGAGACCACTCTATGCCGTCGCTATATTTACATTATAGCGACCATAATATGCCGTCACTAATTGGAATTTTTTAATTTTTTAAAAAATTGGTTAAATATTTATAGGTTTTGTTAATTTAACTTTAAAAATGTAGATTAATATTTTGTATTGGCTGATAAAATTTTATAATTAAATTTGAATTTTTTTTTAAAATAATAAATTATTATTAAAAACAGAATAATGGATTAAATTTATTTATCAAATAGGTTGAATTATTAATGATAATTACAATAAGGCTTTTTTATTTGAATTTAATTACCAATAAATATTGACATAATAAATGAAGAATGATAAAATAAATACTGAATGAAATATAATATAAAAACTATAAATCAAATATACAATGTGTATAAATAATAAAAATACAATCATGGTGGTGGGGGATCCTGGGGTGGTGGTGGGGGCGCCTGGGAAGTGGGAGGAGGTAGCCTCGCCATCAACTGCATCAGTAGCTCCTGCTGCTGAGAAAGTTACCGACGAGTCTCGGCGTGCTACTCCTCGGCCAGCCCTCGGTCCGCCTCGACCCGCTGTCGGTCCACCTCGGCCCGCTCCTCCAACAGCTGCCTCTGACATCGCTCCTCCTATAGCTCATCGTTCAGGTTTTGAATTACCTGAACGACCTCAGTCGAAAGACCAGAGGAAGAGGAAGGGGTCTTCCCCTTTTTCGCCAGCTGCGTGCCGACGCTACCCAATCCAAATACCCTCCCTTTCTTGTTCACACCGCCAACAGCCTCCATATAGATGGCGTTGTCGTCAGAAGAAGATGGGGTGGGAGGAAGCTCCCCTTCAGGAGTGGAAGCCACAGGTCCGCCTCCTTCTCGGCCCTCCTGGCCTGATACGCCTCCTGTAAATTCAAAAACAATGATAGGATTAGTAAGCTGATTTGTAAATTATAAGCATGTGTCCGTTAAAAGTAAATACCGCTAGATCCATAGTCTTCTAGTTTACCCATGCACCGGCTTTGTTCTTCTTGGTCATTTGCATGACCTCAAACAAAGAAGGCTCCCGGTGCTCCCTCAGCTCCTGTGGTGGACAAAAAACATTGAGATTATTATTTGTAAACATGTCAGACGAATCATAAAAGAAATGTTTAACATAAATATACTTACAAATCTTTTCTTGTGCTCGAGGGTTGAAATGCTACCCCCAGTGTAAACTGAGACTGCAGCATCGGCGGCTCTGTTTGCCCTGTTCCGAGCACTCGCCTGCTAGAAAGGGATACCGCCCCACTTCTGGACCATCCCGTCCCAATGGTCCTCCGGGATCCAACGAGGGCGCTCACCCTTGTCCCTCACCTTCCAAAGGGTACTCTTGATGATTTTGTAGGTCTTTGTGGCAAAGACCTTCCTAATCTCATCAATCATACCCTCTGCCCACTGGTAATCACGCTGTAAAATGAAATGAAAAATTAAAATTAATAAGAGGTCTATTTTAAAAATCAAATCACAACAAATTGATGTGGTAACTTACCGAGAAGGTGTCAAACCACCTATCTTGGACAACTTTCCCCGCATCTGTCCAAGATATATATGGACTATCCCACTGGGCCTTTAAAACCTTAGTAATCGCCTTGGTAGTGCGGCTACTATCAACAAAGCTATAATGACAACAATTATATCAGGAGTATAACAACACACAATCCAGGGAGACTCCCAAAATTCTGGCAGAGTCTCCCCTGTAAATGTAACATTTCCAAGTTTAAATAGTTACCCTATTATAAACAGAAGAGTGCCCAGTACAATTCAATCTATACAAGTACTAATTAAAGTAATATACAATAAACCAACAAGTCTTTCCACTAAAGTTTAATATAAAGTACCATACAAATAACATAAAAGTATTTGAGTTTTAGTCACTTACTCGTCTCCGGCCGGCACGGGTACCAACATGGGCAGAGGGGATGCCGGAGGTGGGGTGGCCTGATGGCCATGGTCCTCCAAGCCACCAACTCTAGGAGTCTACTCTGGGGTGGTCAGCTGTGGGGGTGATGGGGTGGTCTGTTGTAGTGGTGGTGATAGAGTGGTCTACTGTAGTGGTGATGGAGTGGTCTCCTGCCCTGGTGATGGAATGGTCCGCTGTGGTGGTGATGGAGTGGTCTCCTGCCCAGGGGTGGGAGTCCCCAGACGGGATGCCGGGGTCCTGGACCCACCACCCCTACTGAAGGGCAGTCGATGTCCCGTCATCTGTGGATAAAATCATGAAAAGAAAGGTTAGTCTCAGGATATATATAAACCTATGTATATATATTTAACAACTACATACTCTGTGTCTGTTTCAATTTCAAATTCCCCCTCACTTTCAGTGTCACTGTGGTTATCTGTTTGAACAACTTCGTCAGTATCAAGATCAGCCCTAGACCGTTTTGATCGAGAGACAAGCTCTTTGTCAATGTGTTCACCCCCCGTAGTGGGGAGTGTCTCATCCATTATGGCTGGATCAATGTTGAACAACAAATTGGCATCGTTGAGCTCGTGTGGTGCAAGCTGATAAGCGTCATCGACCTCGTCGGAGACATTGTCAGTGATCTGACTTCGGGCCTTGGCCTTGATTACTGCATACCAGTCCCGATGTCCTCCCGGGAAGTCGGTGTAATAAACCTGCTCAGCTTGTTGGGCAAAAATAAAGGGATCAAACCCTTTATATCTACCATTCTTCTTGACCTCAACTAAGCCATAGTTGTTATCAACCTTTGTTCCAACACCGATTGTGTTGTCGAACCAATCACATTTGAATAGAACAATATCTCTTCTTAGTCATCCAGAGAACGAAACTTCAACAATCTCCGTCAGCACTCCTTAAAAGTCTTCTTCCAACTGTCCGGTGGTGCCTTTAACATAAACCCCGTAGTTATGGGTACGCATCCCTTCACTCCATTGAAGAATATTAAACTTGTAGCCATTTACGTAGTAAATAGGCCATTTTTAACAGTTTTCACCGGCCCCCAAGAAAGGGCTTGGAGTAAAGAATCTTTAATATGGTTGTTAGGGTCTTGTATCTATATAGAACATAACAAGTAGGTCATCGTTAGATACCGGGAGTTAGAAGCAAATTGGTTTAAAAATACTTGGTATACGGGTCTTACGTGTTGCACGAACCAACCAACGAACTTGGATGACACCTCACTATGAATTTGGTCATCAGTTAAATCATTTTGCTCAAGTTTTAGCATATCTGTATATAAGCTATTCAAAGGAAACAAATTTAGATACTATAAAAGCTACGTTTAGAATGTAACATATAACTTCTATGACTTACTCAATAAAGGGTTCTACTTCTGGGCAATTTAGAAGAATGTACAAGTGAGCCGCCTTTCGATCTTTCTCATCAATGTAACATTTTGTGAGCTTGCCCCCCGGGTGACCAGGATAGTTGAAAATTGATGTTTGTTCATCAAACCCTGTGCGGATGGCTACCCCAAGATTGTGGGGAATTCTACTCATTCTAGTTTCTATCTCTGTCGAAAAATAGAAAAAAGCAAAGGTTGTCATTTCTTCGACTAAGTATGCCTCACAAATTGATGCTTCAACACAGGCTTTGTTCGACACTTTATCTTTTAAAGAGCGTAAGAATCTTTAACATCATTAACAAGTGTTAAGTTAGAAAATACTATTATAAGAAGTGTTTGCAAGGAAATTAAAGAGTTCTGGCGTTCACCTTTCGAATGGATACATCCAACGATACTGTACTGGGCCATCAACCAAGGCCTCGTACGGTAGATGGATAGGCAAATGCTCCATCGAGTCAAAAAAACTTGGTGGGAAAATCTGCTTCAACTTACAAATCAATACCGGGATAGTTTCTTCCATCTTCACAAGTTTCTCCATAGTCAATGAAGTAGCCGTCAACTCCTTAAAGAAGTGACTCAACTCCACTAACGGTTTCCAAATAGGCTTCGGTAAGGCATGAAACGCGTACAGGAGTAGTTGTTGCATAAACACATGGCAATCATGACTTTTGATGCCAAACACCCTGCCCTCCTTCACATCGACACATCTACTCAAGTTAGAAGTGAATCCGTCAGGCAGGGTCAACCCATTCATCCAAATACACACAACAATCTGTTGTGGTCTAGTTAAAGCATATTTTGCATGGGGTTTAAACATTCTTCCACGTCCCGCATCCCTCAACTCTAACTCCTTCCTAGAACACCAAATCGGAAGGTCTAGACGACTCTTCTTGTTGTCCTTTGTTCTCCCTTTGATGTCCATAACAGTGTCAAAAATATTCATGAAAACATTACGTTCAATGTGCATGACATCAATGTTGTGTCTTAACAACAAGTCTTTCCAATATGGGAAATCCCACAAGACACTCTGCTTCACCTAGTGGTGTTCCTTACCATAACCCGCAAACTCCTTAACACTCTTGTCCCAGATGTAAGGATACTCTTCGACCTTCTGCCAAACCCGTGCACCAGATAACTTACGGGGTGGAGGTTCATTAACAACCTTGTTCTTCTTAAAAGCGGTTTTGTTTCTCCTAAACGGGTGATCCAACGGTAGAAACTTTCTATGACAGTCAAAGAAACTTGTCTTGCCACTAACAGGGAGTGATTCCCCCCGGTATATTCCATGCATACAGGGCAAGCAAGCTTCCCAGACGTTGACCATCCAGAAAGCATACCATAGGCTGGGAAGTCGTTAATAGTCCACATCAAAACAGCACGCATCATAAAATTGTTCTTCAAAGATGCATCGTATGTCATTACCCCGACATCCCATAATTGTGATAACTCTTCAACCAACGGTTGTAAAAACATGTCTATGTTCGCCTTTGGATTTTTGGGTCCTGGACCAGTATAGATAGAAACATGACCTCCCTCTTCATACACATATCAGGAGGCAGATTGTATGGGGTCAGTATAACTGGCCAACAAGAGTAAGCTCTTCCGTATTGACCGAACGGGTTAAACCCATCAGTACATAAGCCAAGTCTTACATTACGCGGCTCGCCAGAAAAGTCCAAATATAGCTCATCCAAACACTTCCATGCTTTCCCGTCGGAAGGATGGCAAAGAAACCCCTCTTCTGTTTGGTTTAGAGCATGCCAACGCATGTGTTTTGCCGTGGACAATGAGGCATATAGGTGTTGAAGACGCGGTGTTATAGGGAAGTACCACATTTTCTTCCTGGCCGTCTGGGTTACCTTCCCTCTCCTTTTAATGGTTTTGTAGCGTTCCTCATTACAATACAGATATTTTATGACACTTTTATCTGTAAATTCATTTCTGAACAGCATACATCTGCCAACACAACACTCTATCTTCACACACCCCAACCCCAAGTTTGCCACTTGTTTCTTAGCATGGTACAAGTTTGTTGGCATTCGATGATTACTAGGCATAGTGGAACCCATCAGATTGACCATCCTATTAAAACAACCTCCAGAAAGATTATAATCTGCCTTTAGGCTTAAAGCAGCTAAGGAGGCGGATAAGTCAGTGTGACTGTTGCACCCGTCCCACAATAGAGTTTGAGCCGGCGCTAACAAATCATAAAATCTCTTAACCTCCGGATTAGGATCCTCCTCTACATTGTCAAAGTCTCCATGAGCTCCTTGGTCATCATGTTCCAGCATACGCCCGGTGGAGGGTCCAACATGATCCATCACTATTTGTTCTATGTTGTTGTACGTATCCCTGTTTCCTCCAACCTCGTAGTAAGACTGTTACACGGTTACGTCTGATGGACTTCGCGGTAACTGCTCACCATGGTTGTACCAGCAGTGGTATGTTTCCATGAACCCTTTCTCAGTTAGGTGGCACATCACATCATCCGCACATTCAAAACTCATGCATTTGTACCTTGAGCACGGACAACGAATCTTTTGAGTCGCTTCAAATCCAGGCGTGTTTGCAGTAGCGAATGGAATGAACTCCAATAGCCCCATCATAAACTCCTCAGTTACTCGCCGACAGCGATCTAGTCAGTTGTACATCCATCACCCATTTGTCGGTACCTTCATTTACAAAATCTAACAAGCACGATTTCTGTTACTTTACATTTTCAATATTTGTCCTGATGGCTATCGGTTGTGAATCACTCTATCTCTTTGATGTTGCAAATTGGTAGGGCCCTATCCCATTCGGGATGAATATGCAACCATCTGTAACCTATTGATATTGTATGTGGTCTATCTTGTGTCGTTGATGTTCATTTGAAATTTCGGCAGCATTTCGCATTAGTCCCCGAGTACACAGAGATACGTACGGTATGAAACACCGCACGCAGTCATGCATCCTGGGGACAATACGAAACACCATAACTGAAATTTCAAATGAACATTCAACGTCTCAAGGTAGACCACATACAACATTGATGGGTTACGCCTTACTGGTTATAAATTCATACCAAACTGTCCATCCGGGACAATTCAAGATCCAACACAACACGGTACATCAGCCAGTTGTTTTGAAACTTGAACGGGAATCTAATGGGTACACACACGACTAAACCCTACATTATTAAAGTTGAGTTTCATTTTTTAAGTTCCCTTAACAAGGGAGCCTGCCGAAATTTTGGCAGAGTATCCCCTGTAAACTAGACATTTCCCAAAATTAAAAACGGCCTGTTACATACAAAAAACTTCCCAGTATAGATAAATAAACATATCATACGCATTGTATATGATATTCAGAGTTATGAACACCAAATCATGTTATCAATACATAAAATCAATGCCTAATGAGATGTACTCTCTACTAACAAACAACATTACACATGCATCATAAATCATGTTATCAGTACACAAAACCAATGCCTAATGAGCTCTGCTCTCCACTAACAAACAACATTGCACATGCATAAAAAATTATGTTATCAGCACACAAAACCATCGCCTAATAAGCTCTGCTCTCCACTAACAAACAACAATCAACATACATACACTTCAAAAGATACAACACACATAGCCAGAAAGTTAACGTTAGGGGATTACCTGGGAAAGACAGATATCGATGAAGTCAAAGCTGATGAGGGCCGAACACGAACCACACGTAAAGTGTGTTGGTCTGCATGACAAAGTTGATTGTTAACAGTGTATTTAATTAACCATCAAAAAATTACTTTAGTTAACTGCAGCCGAGCAAACCAAATAGTGGCTTATTTGTTTGGTTGGAATGGAAATTGAGTAATCAAAAGAAAAAGTTTCATTATTTGACACAAGTTTAACTATCTTAAACAAAAGTTTTCATGACTATTTTTATAATAGATTACTAAAGGGATATTAGGAACTAAACAAGCATTTTGTGCATAGCTTTATTGGACCTATGTATATTTATTCCTTAAACGATATTGCTCAATCATCCGTTCATCTAAAAGATGATTTCGAAGAAGTAAGAATTCGTATAAATTATAATGTTTATCCCTTTTCTATTTGCATGTTACTTTCTCACATCCATACAGTTTATAACCAAGATGAAATTGTTAAGATGTCTCACATAAATCAGGAATATAACATGAATACTCCTTACAAGAGTGTAACAAAAACTTCTACTAAGTTAGCTTTAGCTTTCGAGAGGAGTTAAACTTATCTGAAATGATTTATAACTTTTTGAAAATTTATAAATTATCTTACTCAAAACTTTATAAGTGAATGTCCAAGTGGCTGAGAAGCCTTTTATAATGATGAATTGTTATTTATGCCTAATGAAACTGCTAGTTACAATGCCTAATGATGAACTAAATATTCTGTGTACAAACGACTTTGGTCCTTAGCTAAGGTAATTTGTTGGTTGATTAATTCTAGGAGGAGGAGGTTGAAACAAGGTATACCGAAGACTCTACACTACATGTATTTATTTTTATCTCACCTTAAGAAAGAGTAGTAATGAGTATAACCATATATGAAGGGTGTGGATTGATGTGAAAATACTAATAGCTAAGGACGGGACAAAGTTCACTCCAATATATTTTGTATCCTAATATTCATGCTCCTAGGACTCTTCAATTTTATGGTAACTGATTTTATATCAATTTTCAAAACAACCAATTTAATATATAATAAGAAAGTAACAGCATGATATGCAAGAAACTTTAATCTAAATCTGTTTTTCTCTCTCAACGTAAGCTACAGAAAAAAGAACCCACACGTCACATTGAAATAAAGAAGGGTTAAATGAGTATTAAATCTATTTGTTAGGACTTTAAATTGAGAAACTTTAATTGTGTGCATTCTAAATACGGTGAAAAAAAACAGGCAGGAAGAAGATTGAGATAAAGAAACTGGACAAGGATAATAACAAGCAACTTACATTCTCAAAACCACAAACAAGGTTGTTCAAAAAAGACATTGAACTCTACATTTTATACAATGTTCAAAAAAGACAGTAAACTTTAATTTCTGTTTTTAGAAAAGGACGTGAAAGTCACATTTGGATGAAAAAAAAGTATAAACTTGAATTACGGTCCTTAAAATCTAACATCTACAAATCAGACTTCACACAATCAAAAATAAGAAATCAGGCTATACACAATCAGTTATTCATATTTGAGAACTATATGACTTATTAGTGATTTCTACTGAAGAACAGGAAATATTTATTTGAGCATGGATTGTGTCCCCCAACACCCCTGTCTAAACTCTGATGATGTTGTTCTGACCTCCGACGACCACATCTAACCTTCGACGACGCTGTTCTGACCTCCAAACAGGCCCCAACCAGCTGCTGCCACCTCCCACAGCCTCCAACCACCTGTTGCCACTCCAAACAACCCCGAACCACCTGATGAATATGATTTGTGATTTATAGATTTTCATTCTAGTTCACTCTACTTCATTTAGGCAATGTTTCATTTGGATAATGTTGCTTTTCTTGTTATGTTTAAATGTTTCATATTGGATAATGTTGCTTTTTACTGTGAATTTGGAGTGTTTTTAGTTATATTTCTGCATTTTTTAAAGTGATTCTGCATATATACATGTTTATGTGTGTTCCCCCCGCGATTAATCAAATAGCGTCCGTGATTTTCTCTGCGACACCGCGATCCCAGTTTAGTGGTCAGCTGCGATGCGACGAAAACTGGGATTGATTACTATGTGATGCATTCAATTTGTCAAAAATTATAATACCTCTCTTGAGTGTCACATTGTAGAAGTTGAACTTGAATAGCAGTATATTCATAAAGTTGGTAAGTAGTAAGCAAATGTGGTCAATGAGGTGATGGTGATAAGGCTGAATGAAATTGATTTAATTGCTTCATAAATTCATAATCCCACTGCATGGAATGCTCATAAAATTATTTTAGAAAGATATATAGTCAAAGGGAGGATGCATCAAAATATTACACTTACATGAATATGGATTCGTTCTCATTATATAGGAAAGATTAGTTCCACCCTAAGTTACTGAGTATTGACACTGCCATCCTCAAGCATAGATAACCAATTGTTAGTTTTATGAAATGTTAGTTCTTTAAAAGAGAATCCTAAGAGAGTAAGATGTCATTTTAAGTTTGGAAGTGCTTATGTAGTTTCCTACTGACTGAAGGATACCTTAGAGAGATTTTATTAAAGTACATGCGTCTCCTACTTTCTGGCAGTAATGACAACTTGTAAATATAAAATGCTTCAATTGAAGAAATGCAGTGGTATAAATATATAATACAAGATAACCTATAAAGTGTTTTGGGCATGTTTAGTGTTCACATTAAGCACATGAGTGCCATGTTGCATTAGGGTACCAACATCATGTTGTTATCTAACTGTTATAGATGCTCTCATTTATAGATTCAAGAATATAATGTTTCAGGGAGCCAAAGAGCTAATTAGATGTCAATGAAAATGAAATTCAAGAAGGCCCACTTTAAATTAATCAGAATATTTTAGATTTATTAAATCCATGTAAGGGTTTAGATAGTTGCACTTGCAGGCAGGCTCTACCCCCTCCCCCAAGTTGCACTGACAATATTCTAGTGAATTATGTGTTATCTGTCTGATTTGCATGAACAGCATTCTGAAACATGATTCTTTTGTATAACTTAGCCATTAGTTTTTAGATTTCTTTACATTTCATTTTGTTGTCTTATCTTTTGGTCTGTACTATCAATTCCCAAAATCTCTTAGACTTGATGTTGTAGCTGAAGCATTAATTATCTTTCTTTTAAATGCTTGGCAGTTGAGCCCTTGTGTGTTACTTGAAATAAGGGAAAAGTTCCGTCAAGGGCGTAGGCAAGATCTTCCTCATGTCAACTATGTTGATGTTGAAGGGTATTTTGGAGTTCTTATTACCCTTTATTATTGAGCTCAAATGTAAAATAATAATAAACCTATGAATTACTTTACTAGTTCAGTTATTCAGATTTGAGCTCAAATATAAAATACTTATATGTCCTAACTCCTAACAATTTGGATGAAAAAAAACTAACATCTACAAATCAGACTTTACACAATCAAAAATAACAAATTAGGATATACACAATCAGAAGCCAGTGACCTCAAAAAATAATATGATAACTACAACTACAAAAAAATTATGCAGAGACGGTGAGGGAATGAGTGCACTGACTTGAGCTCAGAGGGAAATAGGTGTGGTGGTGAGGGAATGAGTGTGCTGCAACCAAAAACGTGACGGAACCCGTGGATATAAGAGACGATTTGCGGAAGGAGGAGGGAGGGGGGAAATGAGACGGGGAAGGGAACGCCTGAGAGGGTTTAGGGAAGGAGGAGGAGGGAGGGAGGGAAATGAGCTGGGGAAGGGAACGCCTGAGAGGGTTTGGGGAAGGAGGAGGGAGGGAGGGAAATGAGACGGGGAAGGGAACACCTGAGAGGGTTTGGGGAAGGAGGAGAAGCTCCCTTGGTTTGAACGGAAGGGAGACAGCGCCGCCGCCAGAGGAAGGAAGGGAGGGAGGGAGACCGGTCGAGGAAGTCGGAGGAGGGGAGGGATTGTTGGAGCGGCTCAGGGAAACAGAGGAGGGAGGGAGAGTTAGGGCAAATGATTAGGGGAGAGGCGCTGGTCGAGTATTACTGACACTTAGCGACGGCATACAACCGTCGCTAACAACGTTACTACAATTAAAAGTTCCGTCACTAATCCCCTGAATATTAGTGACGGCCCAAAGTTTCGTCACTATTCTTGAATATTAGCGATGGTAAACGTATTCCGTCACTACTCCACTGAATATTAGCGACAGTGGCACCCCCATCGTCACTACTTTCCTTTTCAAAAAGTAAAGTTATGGAGGGAAGACTGAAAATAATAGCGACGACCCGCCACCCGTCACTATGACAAAACCTAGCGACGCGGTCTCCCCGTCGCTAACATTTGGAGGGAAACTCAGCGACAGTGCTTACCGACGCTATGATTTGGCGCCATCAAAAAACCTTGGAGGGAAACAAAAAAATAGAAGAGGTGAAAACTAGCGACCGCTCCAGCGACGAGGGTGGATTTAGCGACGGTAATAGTGACGGAATATTTTCAATTTTTAGCGACCACGTTTTGTGGTCGCTAATCGAGTCACTAAATTATTTTTCTTCCCTTTTTAACCTAGGGGTCGCTAACTCGGTCGCTAGTTAGCGACGGTATTCTGGTGGTCGCTAATTCGAGGTAGCTATTTAGGGTTTTTTTAGTGGTGATTTAAGGAGGAAGAAAGGAGAAGATACTTTGAGCTCCAAGCTTTCCTTGAGCCTTTTGAAGAATGACAATGGAGGAAGGAAAGGTATTTCCTTTTTAGCTTAGGGTTTTGGGGAAGATGAAGAGGAATAATGAAGAAGAAGAAGAGGGAAAAGAGGAAGTGTGTTAGCATGGAGAAGAAGAGAGTTACAGGAAAATGAGAGTAAAAGAGTGAGGCTTTTGTTTTATTTTTTATTCCCATTACTTAACTCTTCTGTTTTTCATTAAACAGGTTCTCAGTTCGAGCTCAATACATGTTCTAAAAATTATTCTGAATATATATTCGGATTCCCCATAATACCATCTACATCCCTGACCAACGGTATCTCAATCAGAGATACTTGGTCCGACACCTATATTTTATCCGGGCCAGTTTTCAACTTATCCGGTCATAATAACTCACTAACAGTCTCTAAAAATCTGAATTAAATTGTTTCTAGCATTTTGGGATATTAATTAACCTACATTTAATTATTCAATATTTATTTTCTTAATTTATCTTCCTATTTTAAAAATTCGGGGTGTTACAATCCACCCCTCCTAAAAGAAATTTCGTCCTCGAAATTTGACATACCAGATTCGAATGCGTGAGGATACCGCTCACGGATATCATCCTCGTGTTCCCAGGTGAGTGTCTCAACATTTCCATGCTTCCACGCTACTTTCACCAATGGTACCATCTTATTCCGCAGCCTCTTCATGGAATACTCGACAATACGAACCGAAACGGGAGGGACGGATAAGTCATCCCGTACCTCAACATCATCGACAGAGATCACGTGCAAAGGATCATGAATATACTTCCTCAATTGCGACATGTGGAACACATTATGTAGGTTTACAAACTGAGGAGGGAGCGCAATTCGATAAGCGACATCTCCAATCCGCTCCAAGATCTCATAGGGTCTGATAAATTTAGGGCTTAATTTTCTGCTCTTCAATACTCTTCCAATACCCTTATCACACGAGACTCATAAGAACACATGATCGCTAACTTGAAATTCAAGTGGCTTCCTCCTCTTCTCATAATAGCTCTTTTACCGGTCTTGAGCAATTTTCATATTCTCCCGAATCATCTTGATCTATTTGGTAGTTTCTTCAACAATCTCAGGCCCTAAGGCCAAGTTCTTACCAACTTCTAGACAACATAAAAGGGTTTGACACCTTCTTCCATATAATGCCTCGTATGGTGCCATACGAATACTAGAATGAAAACTGTTGTTGTAGGTGAATTCGATCAGAGGTAAATATTTCTCCCACGAACCGCCGTGCTCCAAAACACAAGCATGCAGTAAGTCCTCAAGACTCTGAATAGTCCTCTCAGACTATTCATCAGTTTGAGGATGGTACGCTGAACTTAGTTTCAATTTTGAACCCATCGCCTCATGTAAGCTTCCCCAAAATCGGGAAGTGAATCGGGGGTCACGGTCAGAAACAATGCTTGATGGCACACCATGTAACCTTACAATCTCCTAAATGTATAGCTGTACTAAATCCTGTAAAGAACTCTTCATACTGATCGGTAGAAAATATACACTCCTCGTCAAATGATCCACGATCACCCAGATTCTGTCATATCTGGACCTCGTCCTTGGCAATCCAGACACAAAGTCCATGGCAATTGCGTCCCACTTCCAAACAGGGATATCAAGTGGTCTCAAAGCACCCGAAGGTCTCTGATGTTCTATCTTCGCCTTTTGACAAGTAAGGCACGAAGCTACGAAACTTGCAACGTCACGCTTCATTCCAGGCAACCAGAAATTCTTCTTTACATCTTGGTACATCTTGGTTGCACCAGGGTGAATGCTAAAAATGCATTTATGTGCTTCCTCAAGCACCGTGCATCTCCAATCTCTGAATGAAGGTACATACACACGATCTTTTACTCGCCATAAACCATCAACACCTTCCACAAGAAATAAATTCCTTCCATTATCTTGAGATCTTCTCATCTCTTATAGATAATCATCATCCCCTTGTTTATCCTTTACAAGTTCTAAGAACTTATTACATATCTTCAAGGTAGCAAAACATAGCTTCTTGGGAGATTGAACCTCGGTCCCAACATTCAAATTCTGAAATTCCTCAATCAATTCAAATTCTTTGACCATCATGGCTGACATATGCAAGGACTTCCGACTAAGAGCATCGGCAACCACATTGGCTTTTCCCGGATGATACATCAACTAAAAATCATAGTCTTTCAGAAACTCCATCCATCTCCTCTGACGTATATTTAATTCTTTTTGATCAAAGAGATATTTCAAGCTTTTTTGGTCACTAAAAACCACAAACTTCGAACCATAAAGGTAATAACGCCAAATCTTTAAAGCAAACACAACCGCCGCCAACTCCAAATCGTGAGTTGGATAGTTAACTTCATGGGGTCATAACTGGCGTGAAGCATAGGCTATAACACGTTCCTTCTGCATGAACACACATCCAAGTCCATGCTTAGAAGCATCGTAATACACCACAAAATCTTCTTATAAATCAGGCAATGCCAAGATAGGCACAGAAGTCAGCCTCATCTTTAACTCTTCAAAGCATTTTTCACATTTAACTGTCTACACGAAAGGTTGGTTCTTCCTTGTCAAGTTTGTCAAAGGTCTAACAAGTCAAGAAAAACCTTCGATAAACCTCCGATAATATCCGGCAAGTCCAAGGAAACTCCAGATTTCCGTAACTGACGTAGGTCTAGGCCATGCCATAACGGCCTCAACCTTAGAAGGATCCACCGAAACACCATCTTCAGATATCACATATCCAAGAAACTGAACACTCGTCTACCAGAATTCACATTTAGAGAGTTTAACATACAGCTGGTTCTCTCTAAGAATATTCAGTACCACTCTCAAATGCTCTTTGCGTTCCTCACGGTTCTTGCAATACACTAAGATGTCATCAATGAACATCACAATAAAACGATCCAAGTATTCATGAAAGATGCGGTTCATGTAGCTCATGAACACCACTGGAGCATTAGTCACTCCGAATGGCATCATGATGATGCATGATTTATCCTTAATTCTTCACTTTAAATGTGTATAATTCCATCACTTATTGTGTAATATATTGCATTTTAACACATTTTCATCATATGAGCTTTATTTAATATTTGATTTTAAAATGAATTAAGGATTAATTTTTAATAAATATTGGTTTTTTCTTATTTACTTGGGTATTTTATTTTGTAGAAATTAATAAAATTAAGGAACAAATACAAAGATAATCCAAAGGTCAATAACAAGAGAAAAATGACCATCAAATGATAAAGAAACAAGAAGAACAAGCCCCAAAGTTTACATGTTGAAAAAAGAGCAACAAGAGCATGAAAATTGGCTATTAGTGCGCTATCTATTAGTGTGGTTGTAACAGAAACCGCACTAATAGGATGTGAATCGATTCACACATAAAAAATGCCCCAGGAATCGATTCCCAAGCCCATGAATCGATTCCCAAAGCCTTGAATCGATTCCCCACTTAAATGAATCGATTCCTAGGTTGTTTTTCATGCCATGAATCGATTCCCCATGCCATGAATCGATTCATAAGGCTAGGAATCGATTCCCCTTGTCATGAATCGATTCATGTGTTGTATTTTATGCAAAACTAAACTGAAGGAATCGATTCATCAATCAAATCATGCACCGAATCATTGGAAACAACAAAAATGCAACTTGGAGGCAACTGAAATAGCTGGAAATCATCTGCACTGAAAGTTTCCATTTGTAACGCGTTTTCCTTAGTTGGCTTCCTACTTTCCATTGCCTAAAAAAAGGAGAAGAAACTAAAGCATTCGGACATCAACAACTTCACTTCACACTTCTCTCTTACTTCCTTTTCTTTTCTTTCTTTTAAGCATCAGAGGAAGGCTTCTGGAGGAAGGCTGGGTCATCAAAGTTGCACACTTTATCTAAATTAATTATGTAAAATTTTAGTAGATATTTAATTTATGCATTTCTATTTTGTAATTTATAAATTATAATTTAAAAGTTTTAAATTAGTTATTTTCTTAACTTTTATTTAATTTTTTTAATTTCTAAATTTTAATTTAAATTTTTAAAATTTGTTATTTTCTATATTCTAATTTAAAATTTCTTAATTTATTATTTTTAAATTCTAATGTGAAATTTATAAATTTATTACTTTCTTAAACTCCAATTAGAAATTTCTATTTGTTTTTATTATCTCACCTTTAATTTCAAACTTATTCATTTTTTATGTTCAAAATTCTAATTAAAAGTTTTCTTTTTAGAATTATAAAGCACTAGATTTCTAAAGTTGTAAATTTTTATTCTAAGGATTTCAAGTATGAAATATATTCTAATAAATAAACTTTAAGATAAATCATCTATCCTAAATTATTTATTAAACTAACTTAAAGAAAAATCCTATTGGATGGAAACTTTCTTGTTTGCATTACAAAGACGTAAAAACCGACAATGTATCAAACAAATCCCTCTACACTATCAACCAAATAAAATTGTGAGGGAATTAAGAGAATTTAGAAACCATTTATAATGGGTTAAACTTAAGAAGAAGAATGTATTGAGCGGACGTATAATTGATTGAAGAATATAGGTGGTGGAAGTCAAAATTTTAATGGTTACTATTCTCTATTTTTTTAGGCATTACGATGAAAAGGAAAGCGTACGTAGAATTAACTATAAATTTTGTTTTCAATTTTGATTCAAATAAATAAATAAATAATGTCAAATTTGTTTAATGAGTTATATTGCGGTAGAGGCACGCATATGATATTTTTTAAAAAGTATAGAGTTAATCCATTTATATTATTTAATCTAACGATTGATATTAATTTTTTTTTATTTTTCATAATAATATTTTTCTTGACTGAATCACTTCCTATCTTTATTATATATTTTTTTCAAGCATTTCAGAACTTATTTTTAGAAACTTTTGTCACATATCATCGCCCGATTATGCAATCTTTATTTTATTCCACTTTTTAAATATAATAATTTTATGAAACATAGTTATAAAATTTTAATAATAAATAAAATTTCATTAATTATATATGATTGATTTGATTATACATATAAAATTAGTTATAAAATACCATGTTATTTTTGGACTTGCAAACCTTATCTTCATCTATAGCTAGCTTCCATCTCCATTTCCCTAAAATGATAAGTTGAGAGTGGAACTTTCTTTATTCTCCCAGCCCCGTCCTCCTTTGGCCTACAATAACAGAATCTCATTTTACCTAAGCTATTTCCCCTCTCCCTGTGTGATCCCAACAAAATTGGTTTATTTAACTCTGGGATGTTTTGTGACGTAAATTGCAAAGAAAATTAGGAGTAGCTAAGGTGGCCTTCAAATACTGATGAAGAAATACTAATTTTTCACTTTAATATTAATTAGTAAATCGTTATTCTGTAGGAAATATAATTATTATTGTATTGGGTGGTAAAATAGGTCAGTTCAACCAGTCACACTATAAGTCAGATTAAACATGAAAGAAGAAACATATTTTATTTTTCTATAATGTCCTGTTAATTTAGATAACGGCCCATTCATTTTTTACTCTCTCTTCATTAAAAAAATAGATTAAGTAAATGACTTTTTTTTCATAAAAAGACTAATACTTGTAATTTTTTTTCGTTATGGTCAATTTTCTTTAATGACTCATTTTGGAAAAAAGTAAAGACACAAAAGATTATATACAAATTTATTAAAGATGTTATTAAATCATCTATTTAGGTCCAACGTAGTGATTGGCTCAACCTTGAACCTGACCAATTTTGGCCGACGGACGTAAAAAGGCTGACCTCAATAGGGCCTTTGTTTGTTATGTCTATATACACACATAAAAACTAGTAGAACTTTTAAAGGGAACTGTAAGATAAGTCAAACTGTTAACCAAAAAAAAAAAGAAGTCAAACTTACTATGAAATTATTTAAGTTTTGACTGTGATATCGAGATCGAACCCATGTAGACGAAACATCTAATCAAGAATTCTGAGAGAAAATCTGTTGGCTATATATATTTAAGGACAATGAATCCGTGAGGAAACAGGATTGAATGGAAATGACACATCCCAAGCATACTTGAATGTGATAGGATCTTTAGTGATAGAATCACCAGCTTTAACAATACAATAAGGGCCCATCAAGGACAAAATTGAACGGTCTACAGGTTCAGAGGTTTTAAATCCATCACAATTCAAGACCAATGATGTTTGAACACATGAGCACTTGTTGGTAATGGTCACAGCCCATTCCGGCTTTCCTTGCACTTTCGCTCCTGTTTGTTGTTGGCTTACGGAGATATCCTTCAAAGAACATTGGCTATAGCCTAACATATACATATACGATGAGGCTGCAAGTTATTAAAAAATTTATCTTTTAAAATAATATATGAGCACGAGAAGAAATAATTAATCATACCTTGAGAAACGAAAACAAGGAAGAGAATTGTGCTAAGAATTTTGGAAGCTGAATAAGCCATTTCTAACAACACAAATTTTCAGGTATGGTTTAAGAAGCTTTGTATGACACTAGTGCGTGTAGTGGAGGTATTTATGGACAAGTTCATAGATAAATTGTGTTAGGCCCACTATCAAAATATAGGCGATTTTGAGTGGAACAAATAAATATGGGAAACGTTTTATTCAAAAGTTTGACTAACCTTGAAAATTACAAAAAGAATATATTAAAACATTTTTTAAATTGATCGATAATGCGTTTAAATAACAAAGAAGAAATTTAAGAATAATATAAAATTCTAATATGATAAATTTTTGTGCAAAATTAAAATAATTTAAATAACACATTTAACAATTTTGGAGTTCTCTTTGTTTGACTCCTTTAATTAGATTAATATTATCAATTATTTCATATTTAATTCTCTTTGTAATCATGTTGGTTTAAAAATCTCTATAATTTTAAATTTCTCAAATATATATGTTTTAATTTCTTCAAATATTCAAGTCAAGAGTAAAGCGATTTAATGTCTGATTTGTTAAAAGCTGAGTAAATTTAGTTAGACAAAAAACAATTTTGAAAGTTTGATTGAATAAAAATGATTTTGATAAGTATTATTTGTATTTGAATATGTTAATGTAGAATTTGAAATTGAGAAATATTAATGTGTTTGATTTACATAATAAGTGAACTGGTCTAGGCCGGGGTTTGTAATCCGGCGTAGGAACTAGCCACGAACGTTCTTCTGTGTATAATATGTACGTCGATCCAGTGAGGATCCAGTATTATAGCCCATAATCCAGTGGAGAGTTAGGGGACTTGGAGTCCTGGAGAAGCCACACACCAAGCTCTCGCATTGTGGGGCGAAAGATAGTGCCACCTGTAAAGGTACTTCGACGCTCAGGTCAGCAAACAGATAAAGAATGCAATGTGCTCGAGCGTCAGTTAGAGAATCAGAAAAACGTACCATTGTTGTGGATTCCTTGGTATTTATATGCATGTGAGGGACGTAAGAGTCCCTTAGGGCTGGGAGACATTCCGTACCATGTGTAAGTACGACTCTGCAAAAAGCTGACACATGATGTGGGCACCTACGCCTCTCCAACGAATGTCTCTCCTAACGGCTGTAACTTATACTATTTGTCAAGTTAGCATGTTACTTTTTGGTGTGCAATGGGGATGACCTGGACTATTCAGTATAGAGGGAATAATTCATACCGGTTATGAATCCGAGGTTTCATTTGCGACACCGGTATTTGATTGAAAACAGATGAAATTACCCTCTTGCCATGGATTGGTATCTAGACCAGATCATATGCCTCTAGCTTGTTTAAGGGACTATCGGTTGCTCGAATAAGCTACAACTTTCCACTAAGGTCATCGTTTATAAGTGTGGATACTGGCTTCGGACACTGCTTGTGTTTGCGTGAAAAACTTCTAAGTCCTTAAATGCTTTTAACTCCATAACCTTGGGATGCTACCAATGATGAGCATTTATTGTTAATAATAGTAAGGAGTTAATGATTGCGGCCCCGGATCGTCATGTGTAATAGAAGTTAACCAATCTTCGTGGGCAGCGGTTATGGCCCTTTCTTCGTATTGTGCCTTCAAACTCAACCGTTGCGCCCCATTTATTTAATTTCGAAGCGACACAAAACGATGCAAGTTTCATGCACTTCAGGATCAAACGACAACTTTGTTGCTTTATGGCTATGAAACAACATGCAATTTGTTCTTCGACATATTTTATCTTTGAACTGTTATTTACCTTTCCCCTGTCACAGCTATAAAATGGGGACTTAGGAATTAGAGAAGGTACTTGCCTTCTTCTTCCCAACTAAACCTCTACGCAATTATGAAGAAACTGCTGAGTCTTTGCTCATGCGAAGTTCAAAGAGCTCTATTCTCATTTGCAATCTTATATAGGTAACCTTCCTTTACCTTTTCTGTTGCTACATTTCATTCCATAGTAGAATAACCATGCGTCCTAGGAGGAGTCACACTGATTCTGGTTATTGCAGGGATATGGGATCCCTATAAATTCTTCTAGGTTTGAGCCTCATCGTTTAGAGAGGGATAAGGCCCATCAGATGAGGCAGCGAGTGGTGATACCCTTCTTTGATTCCTTCTCCAGCTTGAGGGCCGGTAACGCGCCTGAGAGCGAGGTAAATGACGAAGTATACCTATCTGATGATGTGGCTTTTTATAGCAACGTGCGTGGATTCAAACATCTTGTCCTTACAATGACCACTGAAGATGATTCTGCGCCAGTTCAAGCCATAGAGACAATTCTGGGGTGCAGAAATGTGATTGCACACACAACTAAAAAAACACCTGTTAGCGACAGAAACAATTGGTCGCTAATCCATGCCAAGGCCGTCGCTAGTCCTCTTAGCGATTGTATTTCTGACGGCAACACGACCGTCGCTAAAACCTTCGTCGAAGATAGATCAGCGACCACGGAAGGCCGTCGCTAAAGTATCGATGGCATAAGACCGTCGCTAACATGGTCTCTGCTTCACTTACTTCAGTCGTCACTAACTGTCCACGTTCAACGACGACGATATCCCGTTACTATGGCATCTTTAGTAATTTCCCGAATAAAATTTTCATGTTTAAAGAATCATTTGAAACTCGTAATTTAATTTCTAAAATCACGTAAAAGTTGATAATTGCGGAATATTATCATGCATACTAGTTGGGAATAATTAAATGCATAAAACATTTATAAAGCGGAAACGATATAGAAAATAATAATACATGGTACATTATACTGTTACAGCCCATTAAAATTAAAATAAAACCAAAGTCCAAGCAATAACTCATAAAAGCTTCATTCATAGCATCACTCGTCATTCTGTGTAGCATGCACTGTAAAAAATTAATGTAAGAGTGAGACAGAATATAGAATAAATATAAAATAAATAAAATTGCACAAACACAACCCACAAGACATAATGATATGATGAATATGCCAAACAAGTTCATTCATAATTAATAAATCTTTCATTAGTCAAATGAAGTCATGCTGGATCTATTTGGTTTGGAGGAAATACTACAATAAAAAGTCTCATAGAGACACAAGTAGGACTTAGCATTATGCCATGAGTCCCTACACTCCATGGCGCTCAAGTACCGAAGTACACAAGTAGGACTTAGCATAACCATGAATCCCTACACTCTATGGCTCCTGTAAAAATAGATACTCAAGTAGGAATTTGTATAACCATGGATCCCTACACTTCCATGGCTCCTGCAAAAATAGGGCTTAAACTCATCTTAGAGTAACCCCCCACCAGGGTAGGCAATCATGGAACCCCTAAATTCCATGGTGCGTCCAAATGCTTATGATGCATGAATGCCTTTGATTCTCTTTAATCAATTTAACATACCATGATATCAATATATATTTCCATAATCACTTGAAAAATCACAAGTCCTCAGAGGACACAACACATATGATAATTTTCAGAATCATGGATTTACTATTTTCAATAACATAACTCAATAAACCATAAGGCATTCATACATATATTAATTTAGCCATTCATAATTATTTATGACTAAAACATTCATACTGTAAGTCAAGTATAGAGCACTCAATAGCATCCATAGTTTCTCAATAATTCAATAATAAATCATTATGTATATGAAAAAAAATATATCATTTTCATCCATAATAATCATTATAGGTAAGTTTCAGCATTTTCTAACAGCATCAAACGTTAGTAAAATAGCCATAACATGAGCAAATCAAATCCTTTTTAAATGATTCCACTTTCTGTAGTTCAATAATAGAATTATCTACAACTTTCATAAAGATCATAATTTCATATTCCAAACAGAAACACCTCTTATTCACAGAATACAGAACTGCCTCAAAGAGAGTTTTCAAAACATACATATGTTAGTATTTTCAACGTTTATGGAGCTACAAAAATAATTTTGGCATGGGACCAGTTCTAAATTACTCCTAACACAAATATCTACAACTTTCATGCAGACACCAATCACTAATTCTCACCACACAATTCCCAGTTTTAAAAATAAAATTCGTATTTCATTGTTAACAGATTTTTAGTTTGAGCATACTTCAGTATTTTAGGCATAACTTGAGCTACAAACATCCTTTTAACTTGAAACCACTTTCTATAGACACACAACATAATTATCTACAACTTTCATGAAGACATCAAAGGCTTATTATGTTGGTGTATGCACTATGAGCTTTTATGCTTCTTCATTTGTATCATTTTTCTACTTATCAATAGAATAAATATTTCAGTTTAAAATTGTTTTAAAACATATTTATCCTTGGAGTAATAGGTCATATAAAAATTATTCCTAAAATGTCCCTAGTCAAGTATTTACATGGGGACATGTAAATACACTGAGACTAGTGTGTGAGTGTACTGATGACCTGATCTCACAGGTCATAGATATAGATGATATCAAGTCTTCACACAGGTACACATTAAGAGTAATGATGTACTGGACAGACCCACCATGAGAACGTTGCATGGATCGTTACATGATTGTCATAAACGATTCTCAATGTGATAATGGTATATGTAGTCCTTCGACCTGAAGTCACTACGATTCCTACATGAGGAGTTTATTGTTTTAATACAATTAAACGTCTTCTATAACAAGAGGACTATAAAGGTTGTTATTAGGCAATGAACAAATTATGCAGAGGGATATGAGTGATGTAGATGGGATTTGTCTCTCCTATGTGACAGGAGTGATATCCATAGGCCACTTGATGGAGTAAGACTAAGAAAACGCATGGCCATGCTAGAAAGAATAAATATTAGATATTTATTCGGATCCAGTCTACTCCGGTATCAAGTAAAATAAATTGGGCCGTACAAGGATGACGCGGCCATGCCTTGGGCCCAATTAGGATATCGTGACAAAAGGAATTAACATATTAAAAAAATTATTATCACTTATAGGTTATGTTGATAATATTCGGACATAATGATGCATTGCTAGATGCCGCTCTTATTTTATATTAATAATAAAATAGTTTATTATTAATATGACCGGGTATTTTACCTATAGGGTCACACACATAGAGTAAGCCCATCAGAAAATGTTGTCTTATTTTAGTTGGACTAAAATAAAGCTATTGGGCTAACTCATTTGGAATGAGTAAGGAGCCCACTTTTAGAGAGAACAAATTAGGTCAAACCTAAGCCTATAAATAGAGCATAAGATGCTCATAGGCCGTTCACTCAAGTGAGACACAAATTCGTAAAAAAAAATTGCAAGAGCTACACGCCGTCAAACTAGCAGTTGGCAAGTGTTGCGATTCTGGTGGGAGTGCTCGTGTAGACTCCTAAAGGACGAGGCTACGACTGCTTCAGAGTTCTTCAAGAGGTAATCCAAAATGAATTTCGAGATTGTTTTGTGCTTTGAAACACGGAACCTTGCAAATCCTATGGAATCCCTTTTATTTTTCCGCTGCTTATGCTTAGGGATTCACTAACATATTATGCATGTATAATTCCTAGAATAGTAATATATACACAAAACATAGGATAAATATTCCACACGGACATGCTGTAGTATTTTGGCTATAACTTTTGCTATGCATATTCAAATTAAACGGTTCAGGTCTCAAAATTCACATAACAAAAAAGCTCTACAACTTTAATGAAGAAGTCAGAATCAAATTCATACGTTTTCAGCTTCAAAATTAAGTAACAAGATACGAAAATAAAGCTAGAAAGTACTGGACAACATACAATTCTACCCACTTCATAATTATTCACAACCCTGTCACCTCTTACTTGGATTGAAGATCTTGGCTGATTGGAAAAGTCCTCCTTACTGTCCTTGCTTCAGCTCGAAGGTGTATTGATGGAGAAGAGGAATTGAAAGGGAGAAAATTCACTAACTTACTTGTTCTAAGAGTACCGGTCTTAACAAGAGGTGGTATTAATAATGCAAAGACAAGTGGGGAACATCTTTCTCGTGAGTGGATTTTTAATGGGCTGTTAGTGGATTGATTGTGGAAATAATGGAGTTTTAGATAAGAAAGTAAGCTATATTATTGTCCATTTCTGGCCGCCTACATGTTAGGGTGGGTATGATTGAATTAGATATATTAAAATATGCATAAGAGGACAAAATTGGTGTCAAAACTTAATTCTGACACTGAATACCGACTGGAACTCTACCCAGTCCGCATTTAAACCAACTAGAAACTGCCAGTAGTGTAAGAAAAGGAAATCCGAGTCATTCTTCACTCGGCTTCCTGACAGGGCCCGCAAGCGCACGGGTTATGTCGCGTAATATAAAAGATTATCGTTCTCCACAGGGACTGTGTTCAAAGTACCAGCATATTGAAATTTAATTATCCACATAATTAATTTTTAAGATTTTTATAAAATAAAGTACAAATTAAAGTTGCACAAAATATAAATAAAAATAAAATTTACTTGACACTAAAAAAATCAGAGTTGAGAGTATCTTAGGATTTTTAGGGGATTAAGACTCTATTTTATATTTAATGAATTTTAACTTTTCATAAATAAGAATCAAATTAAGTTTTCCAAGGCGAATTTTCCAAAAGCTAATTAATATGTTCCTTTCGGAATCCTATTAATGTACCTAACCTATAGAAAGCGCTGCTTAATCCTCAGAAAGACCCATTATCGTTTTATGAAAATCCCTTTTATTTCCTCAAAAGAATTTTGATTACTTTCACGGTTTTACCGAGGTCACAAAAAGCATTTCAAAAATCTTAGGTTTAGTTCAAAGCTTTCCAGTAAAAATAAATCTCTCGATTCTATTTATTACCTAAACTTACTAATATACCCGTAAGTATACAGTTTTATCATTTAGGTTCTTGTTAGGAATTACTAAAAGCATTAAGCATAATTGAACTAAATGGAAAACAGAAATTTATTTAATTCCAAGTCAAAATAACATTAAAATAAAATATTATCATACCCTCTTTATCCCAAGATAATTAATTTAGCTACTCATGAAATAATTTAAATTCATGTAAATAATGGAAAAATAAAACATACAAGACATGATAAAAATAAAGACTTACGGGTTTCTCTAAAAGCTCAGAATAATTTACCACTGTAATTCCTTGTTGCAATAATTTCTTCACCAATTACAAATTTAAAATCTCACTTTTACAGCCCTCACACTCTTACAAAATAAAAGAAAGAAAATAAAATAAAAAGAAAGAGAAGAAAAACGGACAGAGAAAGAAAAAATAGAAAAGAATAGAACTAAAGAGAAAAAGAAAGTAACGAAGAAGTGAAGCTTGAGTGATTTTAGACTGGGAAGAAGTTGTTGTTTGCTGATGGGTTGCTGCTGCTTTTATAGGCAAATGGATTGAGGATTCCAGCAATGAAAACGCGTTCAATTTGCAAGTGGAAGAAACTTTCGGTGCATGTGAATTCCAGCTGTGCCAACTTGTTTCCAATTTGTATTATTTTAATATTTCCAATAATTCGGTGCTTGGATTTATTCAGCTGGGCAAATTCTGAATGGAAAAGTACTGGAATTCCACAAGACCGAGTGAAAGCTTGCTGTTTGGTATTAGTTGCTGGGCGTTGTTGGTTTGTATGTGGCAGGTATGGTGATATGAGGGACAGTGGAGTTGCTGGACGGTGTGGTGGATGGAGCCGGTATTGCTGGGCGGTGTTGTGTTGAGTGAGTTACTGGGCGGTGTTCAATTGATCTGGTGTTGGGCCCGTGGAGACCTGGGCGGTGTGGAGAGTACTGCTGGACGGAGTTGTGGTTTGAGAGTCTGGGCGGAATTGAGAGGGTTACTGGGCGGTGTTATGTATTAGAAGAAGAAAGGGAGACGGTGTTGGGAAGTTGGGCGGTGTGTTGAGGTGAGGACGATTGGGCGGTGTGGAGTATAAGGAGAGGGCGGTTGGGCGGTGTGTTGAGAGGTGAGGACGGTTGTGGATGGAAAGGAAAAGAGTCTGCCATTTTTGGGGAGTGCGATTCCAGGTCATCATGCATAAATTTCCGACCTCATCCATCCGTTGTCAAATTTGTGACATCGGTTAGAAAGACATCGGTTTGATGTTCCAATAACCGGTCCGATGTGGCTTATTTAGAATCCGGACCGGTGTCACATTTATACTGGTCAAACCTTTTCAATGTTTGGTGTACCATGGAATCGTGAAAGTGTAATTCCGAGTCAGCGCGCATAAGCATCCGGACTCATTCCTCCGCTGTCAGGTTTGTGACCTCGGTTAGCAAAGACATCGGTTGGACGGAATCTCCTTTGAGCCGTTGTGGTGTCTCAAGAACCTTTACCTATGTCTTCACCGGTTGAGTCTTTCAATGTAATCACAGGGGCGATGTTCTCCCTACTAGTCCGGATCTACTACCAGCCGGTGTGCCTATTTTTTATCTGAGATTCCTTTTTCCTTAGGGCCGGACTGGCCTGTTACTCCTTTGTCAGGCGCACGACATCGGTCCGGTGTTAATTTGGGCCTTGTCCGATGTTGCCAGTTTTAAGACCGGGTCCGGTGTTATAACAATTTAGGCTGGACTGAAAAAGGTGTTCACAGCCTTCAGTCGTCAATCAATTCACTCGGAATGGCCTTCTCTTTTACTCAGGAATTTGCACTTGAAGAGTGGGAATTTGACTGATTAAATTTCTTCTTATGTCCGAGCTTTGCTTTGCTCGGAAATGCATTTTTCTGACCCAACTCACTCGGAATTCCTTTCCTTGGAGACTTCTCACTTGAGCTCAGTGTGAAACTTGAGAGTCTGCCCGAGTGTGATTCATTTCTGGTCAGATTTTTCCTTGTTTTTGACCCTTTATTACCTTAATTCCTGCAAAATAACATACCCAAGTAGAATAGAGTGGAAAGAGAGCAAACATCGCAATAAATAAAGGAAATACAGTGGATAATGACTAAAATCCTAAGCAAACTAGATCTTATTTATTATATTAAAAAGCATTTATCAAAATACCCCAAACCAAAACATTGCTTGTCCTCAAGCAATCACCATATTCACAAGATAAAATACTGAAAACACTAAGCTTAATAGACTAAGGAATCCAAAATAGAGAAACAGATTTATTTAAATGCTAATTTTATTTTTCTTATATGAATCAATTTTCAATGTCAAGACTTGAGATACTCTTCTCACAATTTTCACTCAAGTTTTTCAAGGTTTGTGTATCTCTCAAATCATCATAGTCAAAAAATATTACCATAAGCTTGTTAATAAACCAGAAACTCCACAGTTTTTAAAAAAATATGTCAAAGTCTAAAGGTCTTTCAAAGGTTGTAATGTGGCCTTGGGTTGTATTGTCAAGGTAGGAATTTCAAGAAAAATGGAATACAAAAGGGTTTTATTAGTCATGAATGATTCAAATCACCATTATAAATTTAACAGAGCAAATTTTTGAACTTTTATGGACTTTTTGGAATTCATTCAATATCATCCTTTTGATTTTCTTTTTCTTTTTCTTGCTTTTCTTTGCATCCAATACCATATTTTTCTTAAGTCCTTTTTTTATTTCTTTGCTCCACTAAATTTCCAACTTTTTCACCATTAAGAGAATATTAGTCAATGAAAGGTTTCAAAGAAAAAATTTTCACTTTTAGGCTCAAAAGGGGCAACTAGGGGTCAAATTATACAAAATTCTGAGGCTTAGAATAAGACCTAATTGTGCCTTTATCATCCTAAGACATATAATCAAAAACCATTTTGAATCGGTTGAAAAACAAGTTCTAGAATATTAATGACTATGAGATTCACTCAATCAAGAAAATATGGGTTTTGAAAATTTGTTTGATAGATAACCCATTTTGGCTCAAGTCTGACCATGGAAAGTCTTTTCAAAGAAAATTTTAATCACATAAGGTTCATTTAAGCATTTATTTGGCATTTAAACAATCAAATTTTGAAAATTTTACTCAAAATTTTAGGATCCTTAGATACTTTAGCCTTGTGTTCAAAGTAAATTTGTCATGCAATCATGGTAAATTACAAGATTACAAACAAATCAAAGAAAACACACATGCATAATAAAATGACAATCACACAACGTAAACAAAACAGTTAAGTTTTCTTACCTACCACCCCAAACCAGAATTTGACATTGTCCTCAATGTTAAAATGGATGATAAAAGGATAAGAAAACTTACCTGTAATAACCCCAAACCAGCATCTGACATAGTTGGTTTTTTATTTATTTATTTATTTATTTATTTTATTTTATTAGAGACATGGGGTTACCTCCCCACAAGTGCTAAGTTTTAAGTCTTCAGCCAGACTTTTTACCGTTTGGATTTACTCATCAGGAGCATCAAACAAGTCCAAGTCACTTGCTTGTTGTATTGGTTGACCTGTGAAGTAATGCTTTACTCTCTGTCCATTTACTCTAAATGTACCAGATTTCTCGCTCCATAGTTCGACAGCTCCAAAGGGAAAGACTTTTGTCACCTTGAATGGTCCCGACCATCGGGATCTCAGTTTACCTGGAAAAAGCTTCAGTTTGGAATTAAACAGTAAAACCATATCACCTGGATTAAATGTTCTCCGTTGGATGTGACGATCATGCCATTGTTTGGTTTTTTCTTTATAAATTCTGGCATTTTCGTATGCATCTAGACGGAGTTCTTCAAGCTCATTTAATTCTAACAATCTTTGTTCACCTGCAGCCTTATGATCAAAGTTAAGAGTTTTAACAACCCAAAAAGATTTATATTCTAGCTCAACAGGTAAATGACAGGGCTTCCCATATACTAGCTTAAAAGGTGTGGTTCCAATGGGAGTTTTGTATGTGGTCCGATACGCCCATAAGGAATCATCTAACTTAATAGACCAATCCTTACGTGATGTATTCACCACTTTTTGAAGAATATTTTTAATTTCCCGATTGGATACCTCAACTTGTCCACTAGTTTATGGGTGATAAGGTGTAGCAACCTTATGCTTAACTCCATATTTTTTTAGAAGGGTCTGAAAAGTTTTCTCAATAAAATGAGACCCTCCATCACTTATAACACATTTTGGGACCCCAAACCTTGGAAATATTATTTTCTTGAAAAGTTTAATAACAGTTTTAGCATCGGAATGGGGTGAAGCAATGGCTTCCACCCATTTTGACACATAGTCAACTGCCACTAATATGAACTGATTTCCAAAAGAAGAGGGAAAGGGACCCATAAAATCAACACCCCATACATCAAACAATTCAACTTCTAAAATTGTATTCAATGGCATTTCTTGTCTCTTACCAATGTTACCTGTTCTTTGGCAAGCATCACAAGTTAGAACATACTTACGTACATCCTTAAAAATATTTGGCCAATAGAACCCAGCTTGCAATATTTTAGCAGCTGTCTTGGAGGTGCTCATGTGCCCTCCACAGGAAAGAGAATGGCAATGATCCAAGATAGCATGGACATCATCTTGTGAAACACATCTCCGAATCATACCATCTGTACATTGCTTGAAAAGGAGTGGTTCATCCCAATAATAATGCTTGACATCTGCATAAAACTTTTTCCTTTGCTGAAAGCTAAGATCAGGAGGTAAGATACCACATGCAAGAAAATTTACAAAATCAGCATACCAAGGAACACGTTGGATACTAAGGTTCAAGAGTTGTTCATCTGGAAAAGATTCATTGATGGGAATATTATCTGTTTCCTCTTTTTCAGATGTCAACCTAGATAGGTGGTCAGCGACCAAGTTCTCGGTACCCTTCTTATCCTTAATTTCCAAGTCAAATTCTTGCAATATTAGAATCCACCTAATTAATCTAGGCTTTGCTTCCTTTTTATTCAATAAATACTTAATGGCAGAGTGGTCAGTGTAAACAGTAACATGTGAACCTACCAAATAAGACCTAAATTTATCAAAAGCAAAGACAATAGCTAACAATTCTTTTTCAGTTGTGGCATAATTTACCTGAGCATCATCTAGCGTCCGACTGGCATAATGAATTACATAGAGCTTTTTATCCTTTCTTTGCCCCAACACAGCTCCCACTGCGTAATCACTCGCATCGCACATCAGCTCAAATGGGAGTTTCCAATCAGGTGGTTGTACGATGGGGGCAGAGATTAGAGCTTGCTTAATCCTGCAAAAAGCTTCCATACAAGATGAATCAAAATTGAAAGGTACATCCTTACCCAGAAGAGTTGTAAGAGGCTTTGTGAGTTTGGAGAAATCTTTAATGAACCTGCGATAAAACCCTGCATGTCCAAGAAAACTCCAAATACCTTTCACATTTGTGGGTGGAGGTAATTTTTCAATTACTTCCACTTTAGCCTTATCAACTTCTATACCTCTCTCAGACACCAGGTGTCCAAGAACTATGCCTTCTCTTACCATAAAATGGCATTTTCCCCAATTTAGAACCAAATTGGTTTCTTCACAACGCTGTAAGACTTGGCATAAATTTGTTAAACAATTATCAAAATCCAAACCATGCACTAAAAAATCATCCATAAAGACTTCCATCACATTTTCAATAAGATCAGAAAAAATTGCTTGCATACACCTTTGAAAAGTCGCAGGTGCATTACATAAACCAAAAGGCATACGTCTGTAAGCATAAGTCCCATAAGGGCAAGTGAAGGTAGTCTTTTCTTGATCAGATGGATGAATGGGAATTTGATGAAAACCTGAATACCCATCCAAATAACAGAAATAAGAGTGTTTTGCAAGTCTTTCAAGCATCTGATCAATAAAAGGGAGGGGAAAATGATCTTTTTTCGTGGTGCTATTTAACTTCCTATAATCAATGCACATGCGCCAACCAGAGACAATCCTAGTAGGAATCAAGTTATGTTTATCATTTTCAATCACAGTTATTCCCCCCTTTTTAGGCACCACATGGACAGGACTTACCCATTTACTACTATCAACAGGATATATGACTCCAGCATCAAGCAATTTCAAAATTTCCTTTTTAACCACTTCTTGCATTTTAGGATTTAATCTCCTAAGTGGTTCTACTGTGGGCCTACTTTCATTTTCTACAGTAATCCTGTGCATACAAAGAGAAGGGCTAATCCCTTTGATATCATCCATTGTATAACCTATTACCTTTCTATACAACCTAAGTTATTTCAAAAGTTTTTCAGTTTCACATGGATTTAATTCAGCATTAATAATCACAGGATATGTGGAATTAGGGCCAAGAAACTCATACCTTAATGAAGCTGGTAAAGGTTTTAATTCCACATTGGGGCTTACCACTTTGTCACACATGACCTCAGTATCATGTGGGGCCTTAGAGCAATCAGATGTTTCTGTCGGCTCAATCATGAAAATAGTTTCAAGTGGGTCATTAGGAAGGGTTGATTCCTTTACCACTTGTTCGACAAAATCCACAGTACAGCAAACATCATTATAAGGTTTTTCTAAAACATTTTTCAAGTTGAAATCAACCTTTTGGTCTCCAACAGTTAGAGACAACCTGTAACATCCCTGATGTTTTAATAAAAATTATGAAATGGGAAATGTTAGTGAATGTTTAGAAATTCTATTTGGTATTTATTCTGTTTGAGCCGGTGTCGAGATCGGTCTCAGAAGCGCGGACAGGCAGAGCTAAAGATTGGATGAGTAAGGAAGAGCGGGCAGGGCTAGGCGGTCTGGTCCAACCGTTGTGAGGAGAGCGCCTCACACGGTGTCGTAGCCCGGATCAACCTCATACTAACTGAAACAATGGGTGTGTATGACAAAGAGTCGAGAGCGGATGATATATCCGACCTCTCAAGTTGTAGCTCGGATTTCCGAGGTATGTACATTAAGTTAGGACGGCGGGGCCGATATTTATATCGGGCCTATACTCTTGCGAATTATTAGAGGATTATGACCACTTGGACGTTGAAGGGATAAACACGTGTAATTGATTTGATAACCATGCAATAGTTTAAAATAGTGAAATTGATTAAATTTAGTAAGAAGACAAATAAAATAAAGGAAAAGACGATCTTGCCCATGAGTTATATATATATATGGAGATTCTCTTCCTTCCCTCTGGATTATTCACAAGTTACCTTTGCCATCAGTTTGTTCCTTCTCTTCCGTTTTTCTCTTCTCTCTTAACGCTGATCTGCATGCACTGGAGTAAGACTCCATTTATGTTTGAACTTCAATTTAACCCCATTCCTGTGATCGAGACTTCAAGGTGAGTCTGCTGATCTGTTCCAATTATGATTCCCTTATTTCTTTTATTCTTTAGCTGTTAAGGGCCATGCATGGCTATATTCGTGGCTGTTCTCCACTCCTCTGTGAGTGTGAACTCAAATGTTGTCCATGAACTAAGGACGTTGAAGTGATGAAGCTGTAATTCATGATCCGTAGGTAGTAGGCTAAGCAGGGAAGACTGAGTGAAGGAGTTGAGACTGCGAAACCAGTGCTCGGAGGAAAGAATCAACACAAAGAACAGATCATCGAAGCGTGGAATCAGAGTAAGGGGGTGTTCGGGTTATAATTAATTAGAATAGGACTTACTTCTTATTCAGATCTTTGAGGTAACGTAAACAGACTAAAGGAAAATGTTACTAAACGTGGTGTGTGTTTATACTTATGCATGTGTGATAGTGTACATTGATGAGTTGAGAATTGGGTGTGTGGTTGAGTTATCATGCATGATCTTGAAATATTTAATATTGACGTAATCAGTGTTATGCGACTCCGGGTTAGCAAGCAGGCTACCCGAGGGATGAGAAAATTGATATCTAATGTGAAATGATCAGTGTTATGCGACTCTGGTTTAGCAAGCAGGCTACCCGAGGGATGAGAAAATTGATATTATTATGAAAGGTAAATTGTTGAATGATTATGTGGTATGGGATGGCCGACGGTATATGATAGCCCCTCATTTCCGGCTCCCATGGTTTTCGTGCCCAGTTGAGCTACCCAGTGGTCAAGTAGGAACCAGTGGTCGAGGTGGAGAGTCAAGCAGGACTCAGTGAACCAAGCAGGGTTCACGGGGTGTCAAGTAGGACCCCCAGCTGAAGGCCAATCCTTTAGTATCTGGATACTAGGAGTCAGATCGTATGAGAGTCAGTTGTGATTGTGATGCATGTAATGAATATGATGAATGTGATGGAATTGTGTAGTTGGTTTAATACAGTTACTGCATGAAATACTCTATGTTTCGGTATGTTTATTTATGGGTAATGCTTGATGTGTATATATAGATATGCATATGTATTTGTTAAGATCCGTTCTAAATTAATTATTATGCCAAACACTCACCCTTGCATTTATTTTTTTAGTAACCAGAGATAGGGAGGGGGAAGAAGCCGTGGAGCTGCGCCAAGGGGGAGAACGGTGCCAAGGTCTGGATGAATTTGAGTGACTCTTTATAGAGTCTTATTTGTGTATAAAAACTTCTTATTATAGTTACTCGTTGTGTGTAATACAGACCGGATCGAATGAAAAATATATTTCAAAAATATATCACTGTTATGTGCATATGTTTTTATGGTAACTTCTTGGGTTCACTGGACCATTTGCTAGAGTGAAGTTTTGGGAGTCCGGTTGTATATCTTGTATAATCCGATGTGCGAAAGGTGTTCGTCCACGAACAGCACCTCGTCTAAGTGAGAGTCCGGAATCTCGCTTAGACGAGTAGGGGCCTCGCTCAAGCGAGACGCCCTGATTTCCTTTCTCTCATCTGATGTGTTCATATTACATTGTTTTTCTCTAAATATCAATTAATTTTCAAGGAAAAGGGAGAATTTATTGTAAAATGTAGTCGTTTGAATAAAAATAAATGTAAAAATAATCTAGGACGTTACACTTGGTATCAGAGCGGTTCATTCTAGAGTCGGTGTTTGGGCCGATCTAATGATTGTGATAATTTTATGAAAGTTGATTGCATTTTGTTGTGTTGAGATTGCGTGTGGTCTGGCACCGTTCCCTTGGCACTCCACTGGCGTAGTATTCTATAAGTATAAGGTAAGTTTACAATCCCCTGACTAATCTTGGTTATTAATGGTGATGTGTTTGCTCATTGTAGAATTACAATGGCTGGAGAGACCAGTTCTGGGGGAGGAGATGATTTCTTCTCTAGATTTACTCCGCTGATGAGTAGGACCGAGTCCGGTCCCACTCTGGATAAATTCCTGAAAAGGAATCCTCCGACTTACAAGGGGGGACACGACTACGATGGGGCATATATCTGGATTAGGGATATCGAGCAAGTTTTTGAATATTTTGAGTGTTCTGAGGAGCAAAAGGTTTTATTTGCTACATATCAATTGAAAGATGAGGCTAGAGTATGGTGGTCTCATGTGAAGGTGCAAATGAACGCAGCCAATGAGCCGTTAGTATGGGTGAATTTTCGAAGGAGGTTCCTTGTTAAATACTTCCCAGACAACTACAAAATCTGGAAAGAAATGGAATTCCTGAAGTTAGAGCAAGACCGGATGTCTGTAGCTGAGTACACCAGCAAGTTTGATGAGCTGTGTGATTTTTACCACCCTTTCTCGTTAGAAGGGACTGAAGGCAGCAAGTGTGCCAAATACGAAGCCAGACTACGGATTGAGCTCCGTAGTGTAATCGTACCGATGGAGATTAGGGACTATCCGACCTTGGTGAACAAAGCAAGGCTGACAGAAGAAGTGCAGTTGCAAAGGATGTCCCAGCCAAGAGATAAAAAGCCATTGAAGGCAAAAGGATTCAGCTTCAAGAGGATGGGTCAATTCTTTTGGGGCGGCAAGTCTTCTGCTACCTCCTCATCCTCCTCTGGTCGAGGTTCCATTGGTCGATCGGGTAATCCCCCTGGGAATGGTACATGCTACAATTGTGGTCAAGAAGGACACATTGCCAAACATTGCCAAGCTAATCAGATTGTGTGCTTCCAGTGCGGACGACCAGGGCACCTCAGGCCCGATTTCCCTCAGAGGCAGCAGCAGGGCAGGACGGATAACCGAACTAACTCTTCTGGGAACCGGGGTTCCAACTTCAGGAGAGGAGGTCGGAATGGAGCTGGTAGAGGGAACCCACAAGCGGGAAGATATGACGCCCAATCTAGTGATGCCCAGAACGCCATGACTGGGCGTGTATTCGCATTTGACGCTTCAGAGGCTACGAGGAATGACAATCTGGTACAGGGTAAGTGCCTCATCTGTGGTTATCTGGTTGATGTGATTTATGATTCAGGTGCCACCCATTCCTTTATTTCAGAAAGCTGTGTGTGACGGCTTGGTCTGCCAATCAGTTTAATGGAGAACGCTCTTATTGTTTCCACTCCAACTGGTTCTACCTTCCGTGCAACTACAGTGTGTAGGGAACTACCGATGCAAATCAAAGCCCGTACTTTTCGAGTAAATCTTATCTGTATGCCATTGAAGGACTTAGATGTTATTCTAGGTCTTGATTGGCTTGCTGCTAACCATGTGTTGGTCGACTGTTATCAGAAGAATATTGTTTTCTCCCAGGAACTTGACGTGAAGAACGGGGTGAGCGATGTTTTAACCACGTATGTTGTTTTATTTGCTTCGGAAGGTCGACATAACCTCCTGCTAGGTGATATTCTGATTGTTTGTGAATTTCCTGACATTTTTCCGGAAGAAATTCCAGAGCTACCTCCTAGTTGAGAGATTGATTTCTCTATTGACTTGATTCCCGGGGCAGAACCGGTGTCCCGAGCGCCATATAGAATGTCTTCGGTGGAATTAACCAAAGTGAAGAAACAAGTGAACGAATTATTAGAAAAGGGCTTTATCCGACCTAGTGCCTCACCCTGGGGCGCTCCGGTGTTACTAGTAAAGAAAAAGGACGGTAGTATGCGCATGTGTATTGACTATCGATAGCTGAACAAACTGACGATCAAAAATAAATATCCACTACCCCGGATTGATGATTTACTGGACCAGTTACGAGGCGCCGTTGTATTCTCTAAGATTGACTTGAGGTCGGGATACCACCAAATCCGAGTGAGGTCAGAGGATATCCCAAAGACAACATTCCGGACCCGTTATGGGCACTTCGAGTACGTAGTAATGCCCTTTGGAGTGACAAACGCTCCTGCCATTTTTATGGATTATATGAATCGGACTTTTCAACCGTACTTGGATCAGTTTGTGGTAGTATTCATTGATGATATTTTGGTATATTCGAGGTCGGACGAGGAGCATGCTCAACATCTTCGACTTGTTTTACAAGCACTCCGCGAGAAGAAGTTGTACGCTAAATTATCTAAGTGTGAGTTCTGGAAGAGTAGTGTACAATTCTTGGGGCATGTAATTTCCCAGGAAGGAGTCTCAGTTGATCCGACAAAAATTGAGGCGGTTATGACTTGGGAGACACCGAAGTCAGTAACTGAAATCCGGAGTTTCCTTGGATTAGCTGGATACTATCGACGTTTCATTGAGGGGTTCTCTCGGATAGCACTCCCTCTGACTCGATTGACAAGGAAAGGAAACCCTTTCGTGTGGTCGGAGAAATGTGAATTAAGTTTCCAAACTTTGAAGCAGTGTTTAACTACTGCGCCCGTGCTTGCACTGCCCGATGTGACCAAAGAATTTGAAGTATATTGTGATGCATCCAAATTTGGATTGGGGTGTGTGTTGATGCAAGCGGATCAAGCAATTGTCTATGCTTCAAGGCAATTGAGGCCACATGAGGAGAATTATCCGACCCATGACCTGGAACTCGCAGCAGTAGTGTACGCACTGAAGATTTGGCGCCATTACCTGTATGGAGCTCGCTTTGTAGTATTTAGTGACCACAAGAGTTTAAAGTATTTATTTGATCAAAAGGAGCTAAATATGAGACAGAGGAGATGGATGAAGTATCTGAAAGATTACGACTTTGATTTGAAGTATCATCCGGGCAAAGCAAATGTTGTAGCGGATGCACTAAGCAGGAAGGTGTTACACGTGGCTTATTTAATGGGCAGAGAACAAGAATTGCTAGAAAGCTTTAGGGATTTGAATATTGGAGTGGTCATGAGTGCGCCAAAACGAATGACGATTGGAATGTTAAAAATCTCCAATGAATTTCTGGAGTCTGTGATGGCCGCGCAGAAAGACGATGAAGAGTTACTGAAGTTGATCGACAGTCAGGCCCAAGGTAAAAATGAGGAGATAACTCGAGGTGAGGATGGCGTATGGAGATTCAGGAATCGAGTTGTGGTGCCTGCACATGGAGGCTTCAGGCAGGCGGTGTTAACAGAAGCACACAAGAGCTCTCTGAGTATACATCCAGGAGTGACAAAAATGTATCATGACTTAATGAAGGAATTCTGGTGGCTAAACATGAAAAAGGCAATAATCGAGTACGTGAAATCATGTGTTATATGTCAGAAGTGTAAGGTTAAGCACCAACGACCTCCAGGTTTGCTTCAACCTCCTGAAATTCCGATCTGGAAGTGGGAAAGTATCACCATGGACTTCGTGTCCGGACTACCCCGTACTCAAACCGGATACAACGCGATTTGGGTAATTGTTGATCAACTAACTAAATGTGCGCATTTTCTGGCAATAAATATGAAGTGGTCGTTAGATCGATTAGCTAAGTTGTACATTGCTGAGGTCGTACGACTGCATGGTGTGCCCTCAAGCATTATCTCCGATCGGGATCCCCGATTTACTTCAAGGTTTTGGGGGAGTTTGCAATAACAATTGGGTACTGAGCTTAAATTGAGTTCGACTTACCATCCCCAAACCGATGGTCAATCAGAACGGACTATACAGACTTTTGAAGATATGTTAAGAGCATGTGTGCTGGAGCAGGGCGGATCATGGGAGAAATACTTGCCCTTGGTGGAATTTGCATATAATAACAGTTACCATAGCAGCATTGGGATGGCTCCATACGAAGCTCTTTATGGTCGAAAATGTCGTACTCCATTATGTTAGAATGAGAACGGCGATGCCCTTTATCTGGGGCCTGAGATGATTCAAGAGATGAACGAACAAATCACTTTAATCCGAGAGAAGATAAAAATTGCACAAGACCGGCAAAAGAGCTATTATGACAATCGGCATAGACCCCTTGAATTTCAAGTGGGTGATTGGGTGTTCCTAAGAATTTCGCCAACCAAGGGTGTAGGTCGAATCTTGAAAAGTCAAAAGCTTAATCCGAAGTATATTGGACCATACCAAATACTAGAGCGGATTGGTGAAGTCGCATATCGGCTGGACCTTCCCCAATCATTGACTAACATCCACAACGTGTTCCACGTATCACAACTACGAGCCTACATTCCGTGTGATACAATGATTGTACCGAGTGACTCCATTGAAGTGAAGGAGAACTTGACAGTGGAGGCCGTACCAATTGGTATTGAAGAGCACCAAATCAAACGTTTAAGGAACAAGGAAGTACAGCTGGTAAAGGTGAAGTGGCAGAATTTACATTGGATGAACTACACTTGGGAGTTAGAATCCGATATGAGGCGGATGTACCCTCATCTTTTTCAACCGGAACACTGATTTCGGGGACGAAATCTCCTTTTAGGGGGGGTGAGTGTAACATCCCTGATGTTTTAATAAAAATTATGAAATGGGAAATGTTAGTGAATGTTTAGAAATTCTATTTGGTATTTATTCTGTTTGAGCCGGTGTCGAGATCGGTCTCAGAAGCGTGGACAGGCAGAGCTGAAGATCGGATGAGTAAGGAAGAGCGGGCAGGGCTAGGCGGTCTGGTCCAAACGTTGTGAGGAGAGCGCCTCACACGGTGTCGTAGCCCGGATCAACCTCATACTAACTGAAACAATGGGTGTGTGTGACAAAGAGTCGAGAGCGGATGATATATCCGACCTCTCAAGTTGTAGCTCGGATTTCCGAGGTATGTACATTAAGTTAGGACGGCGGGGCCGATATTTATATCGGGCCTATACTCTTGCGAATTATTAGAGGATTATGACCACTTGGACGTTGAAGGGATAAACACGTGTAATTGATTTGTTAACCATGCAATAGTTTAAAATAGTGAAATTGATTAAATTTAGTAAGAAGACAAATAAAAGAAAGGAAAAGACGATCTTGCCCATGAGTTATATATGTATATGGAGATTCTCTTCCTTCCCTCTGGATTATTCACAAGTTACCTTTGCCATCAGTTTGTTCCTTCTCTTCCGTTTTTCTCTTCTCTCTTAACGCTGATCTGCATACACTGGAGTAAGACTCCATTTGTGTTTGAACTTCAATTTAACCTCATTCCTGTGATCGAGACTTCAAGGTGAGTCTACTGATCTGTTCCAATTATGATTCCCTTATTTCTTTTATTCTTTAGCTGTTAAGGGCCATGCATGGCTATATTCGTGGTTGTTCTCCACTCCTCTGTGAGTGTGAACTCAAATGTTGTCCATGAACTAAGGACGTTGAAGTGATGAAGCTGTAATTCATGATCCGTAGGTAGTAGGCTAAGCAGGGAAGACTGAGTGAAGGAGTTGAGACTGCGAAACCAGTGCTCGGAGGAAAGAATCAACACAAAGAACAGATCATCGAAGCGTGGAATCAGAGTAAGGGGGGTGTTCGGGTTATAATTAATTAGAATAGGACTTACTTCTTATTCAGATCTTTGAGGTAACGTAAACAGACTAAAGGAAAATGTTACAAAACGTGGTGTGTGTTTATACTTGTGCTTGTGTGATAGTGTACATTGATGAGTTGAGAATTGGGTGTGTGGTTGAGTTATCATGCATGATCTTGAAATATTTAATATTGACGTAATCAGTGTTATGCGACTCCGGGTTAGCAAGCAGGCTACCCGAGGGATGAGAAAATTGATATCTAATGTGAAATGATCAGTGTTATGCGACTCTGGTTTAGCAAGCAGGCTACCCGAGGGATGAGAAAATTGATATTATTATGAAAGGTAAATTGTTGAATGATTATGTGGTATGGGATGGCCGACGGTATATGATAGCCCCTCATTTCCGGCTCCCATGGTTTTCGTGCCCAGTTGAGCTACCCAGTGGTCAAGTAGGAACCGGTGGTCGAGGTGGAGAGTCAAGCAGGACCAGTGAACCAAGCAGGGTTCACGGGGTGTCAAGTAGGACCCCCAGCTGAAGGCCAATCCTTTAGTATCTGGATACTAGGAGTCAGATCGTATGAGAGTCAGTTGTGATTGTGATGCATGTAATGAATATGATGAATGTGATGGAATTGTGTAGTTGGTTTAATACAGTTACTGCATGAAATACTCTATGTTTCGGTATGTTTATTTATGGGTAATGCTTGATGTGTATGTATAGATATGCATGTGTATTTGTTAAGATCCGTTCTAAATTAATTATTATGCTAAACACTCACCCTTGCATTTATTTTTTAGTAACCAGAGACAGGGAGGGGGAAGAAGCCGTGGAGCTGCGCCAAGGGGGAGAACGGTGCCAAGGTCCGGATGAATTTGAGTGACTCTTTATAGAGTCTTATTTGTGTATAAAAACTTCTCATTATAGTTACTCGTTGTGTGTAATACAGACCGGATCGAATGAAAAATATATTTCAAAAATATATCACTGTTATGTGCATATGTTTTTATGGTAACTTCTTGGGTTCACTGGACCATTTGCTAGAGCGAAGTTTTAGGAGTCCGGTTGTATATCTTGTATAATCCGATGTGCGAAAGGTGTTCATCCACGAACAGCACCTCGTCTAAGTGAGAGTCCGGAATCTCGCTTAGACGAGTAGGGGCCTCGCTCAAGCGAGACGCCCTGATTTCCTTTCTCTCATCCGATGTGTTCATATTACATTGTTTTTCTCTAAATATCAATTAATTTTCAAGGAAAAGGGAGAATTTATTGTAAAATGTAGTCGTTTGAATAAAAATAAATGTAAAAATAATCTAGGACGTTACACAACTTACCATTCTTGACATCAATCATAGCACCTACAGTTGCTAAAAATGGTCTACCTAAAATAATAAGAATCAAAGAATCTTCGTCCATTTCAAGCACAACAAAGTCAGCAGGTATAAAAAATTTTCCTATCTTAATAGGAACATCCTCTAAAATTCTTACAGGATATTTTACAGATCTATCAGCCAATTGTAAAGACATCCTAGTAGGTTTTAGTTCACCCAATCCTAACTTTTCAGCAACAGATAATGGCATTAAACTCATACTCGCTCCTAAATCACACAATGCTTTATCTATATTCATGTCACCAATCATGCAAGGAATAGAGAAACTACCTGGATCTTGGAGCTTGGGTGGAAGTTTCTTTTGAATTAGAGCACTGCACTCTTCAGTAAGTGCGACTGTACCATCTTCCTCCAGTCTTCTTTTGTTGGACAGAATGTCCTTCAAGAACTTTGCATATGTAGGCATTTGCTGCAAAGCATCTGTAAAAGGAATATTAATATACAATTTCTTTAAAACATCAAGGAACTTACCAAATTGTTTGTCCAATTTTGCTTTGGCTAAGCGCTGAGGAAATGGAATGGGAGGTTGATATGGCTTAACCTCCTCCTTCTTTTCTTGTGGTTTCTCTTCTTCAATTACTGGATAAGATGAAGATTCATCGACTTTCCTTTCCTCCTTTGCTATCTTGTCAACTGGCCCATCATATTGAGTACCACTCCTAAGAGTGACAGCCATGGTTTGGTTGGATGGTCCAGCCTCTGGTTTTCCAGGAAATGTTCCTGGTGCTCTTTGAGAATAGGAGGCTTGTTGGGCAATTTGATTTTCCAGTATTTTGTTGTGAGTGGCAAGAGAGTCCACTTTTGAAGCCAAGTTTTTTATTGCATCAGAGAATTCATCATTTTGTTTAAGTTGAGTAGCTACAAATGTCTCCATCAAGGATTCTAGCTTTGATTTTTATGGAATATAGGTTCCTTGTTGAGGTTTGTAGTTACTTTGGAATTGAGGTGGCTTATTTTGGAAGCCAGGTGGACCTTGTGGAGGTCTGTAGTTACCTTGATAGTTTCCACCATAGTTTCCAATAGCGTCCACCTGATGCATTTCTTGTTCTTGATTAGGGCTCATGGCTAAGTTGCAGTTTGTAGCTCCATGTCCTGAAACACCACAAACTTCACAAACAATATTAGTAGCACCTGTTGACCCTATTTTATCAAGTTTTAATGTTAATGCTTCAACTTTGGTAGAAAGTAAGGAAAGAGCATCAACAGAGTACTTACCTGGTGTTTTAGAAGGTAATCCTCTCTCAGAGTTCCATTGGTGAGTGTTTTGAGCTATTTCCTCGATCAGGATCTCAGCTTCATCAACATTTTTACTCATGAAGGCTCCTCCAGCTGCAGCATCTAAAGAGATCTTTTGTGTGGAAGTTAGTCCATTATAGAAAATATGGATTGTCAACCACCTTTCTATTCCATGGTGAGGACATTCTCTTAGCAACTCCCTGTATCTTTCCCAGGCTTCATACAAGGATTCATCATCTCTTTGTGAAAAATTGATGATTTGTTTTCTCAGCACATCAGTCTTGTTCCTTGGGTACCATTTATTGATAAAAGCACTGGACAATTGTTCCCAAGTCGTGATGGATCCTTCAAGAAGAGAGTATAACCACGCCCTCGCTTTATCTCTTAAAGAGAAAGGGAAAAGTCTTAAGCGAATGGCATCATTGGTGGCTCCGTTCATTTTCAGGGTGTCACAGTATTCAAGAAAGATTTGAAGGTGAAGGTTTGGATCTTCAGAGGGTAAACCCCCGAATTGGTTCTGTTGAACCATTAAGAGTAGTGAAGGCTTCAATTCAAAATTGTTAGCCTCCACTATGGGTCTAAGAATGCTAGATCCTCTCCCATTAGTGCTTGGAGCGGCAAAATCTCTTAAGGGTCTGTGTTGGTCTGCCATTTGTTTTTCTTTTTGTTCTTTTTGTTGTTTTTGTTGTTTTCTCAAAGCTCTAAGGGTACGTTCTATCTCAGGGTCAAATCCTAAGTTTAGATCGACACTACGGCTTCGTCGCATAAATAGAAAATAAATGACAAATAAAACAAACAATTACAAAAATAAAACAGATACACAGAATATAGAACAAAATACAAAATTACAAAGAAAATAAAAATAAAAATAACAATAAAAATATTAACAAGTATGATCTAATCGAATTTCAATATTGCCGATATTTGGGGGACAACAGTCCCCGGCAACGGCCCCAAAAACTTGACAGGGCCCGCAAGCGCACGGGTTATGTCGCGTAATATAAAAGATTATCGTTCTCCACAGGGACTGTGTTCAAAGTACCAGCATATTGAAATTTAATTATCCACACAATTAATTTTTAAGATTTTTATAAAATAAAGTACAAATTAAAGTTGCATAGAATATAAATAAAAATAAAATTTACTTGACACTAAAAAAATCAGAGTTGAGAGTATCTTGGGATTTTTGGGGGATTAAGACTCTATTTTATATTTAATGAATTTTAACTTTTCATAAATAAGAATCGAATTAAGTTTTCCAAGGCGAATTTTCCAAAAGCTAATTAATATGTTCCTTTCGGAATCCTATTAATGTACCTAACCTATGGAAAGCGCTGCTTAATCCTCAGAAAGGCCCATTATCGTTTTATGAAAATCCCTTTTATTTCCTCAAAAGAATTTTGATTAATTTCACGGTTTTACCGAGGTCACAAAAAGCATTTCAAAAATCTTAGGTTTAGTTCAAAGCTTTCCGGTAAAAATAAATCTCTCGATTCTATTTATTACCTAAACTTACTAATATACCCGTAAGTATACAGTTTTATCATTTAGGTTCTTGTTACGAATTACTAAAAGCATTAAGCATAATTGAACTAAATAGAAAACAGAAATTTATTTAATTCCAAGTCAAAATAACATTAAAATAAAATATTATCATACCCCCTTTATCCCAAGATAATTAATTTAGCTACTCATGAAATAATTTAAATTCATGTAAATAATGGAAAAATAAAACATACAAGACATGGTAAAAATAAAGACTTACGGGTTTCTCCAAAAGCTCAGAATAATTTACCACTGTAATTCCTTGTTGCAATAATTTCTCCACCAATTACAAATTTAAAATCTCACTTTTACAGCCCTCACACTCTTACAAAATAAAAGAAAGAAAAGAAAATAAAAAGAAAGAGAAGAAAAACGGACAGAGAAAGAAAAAATAGAAAAGAATAGAACTAAAGAGAAAAAGAAAGTAACGAAGAAGTGAAGCTTGAGTGATTTTAGACTGGGAAGAAGTTGTTGTTTGCTGATGGGTTGCTGCTGCTTTTATAGGCAAATGGATTGAGGATTCCAGTAATGAAAACGCGTTCAATTTGCAAGTGGAAGAAACTTTCGGTGCATGTGAATTCCAGCTGTGCCAACTTGTTTCCAATTTGCATTATTTTAATATTTCCAATAATTCGGTGCTTGGATTTATTCAGCTGGGCAAATTCTGAATGGAAAAGTACTGGAATTCCACATGACCGAGTGAAAGCTTGCTGTTTGGTATTAGTTGCTGGGCGTTGTTGGTTTGTATGTGGCAGGTATGGTGATATGAGGGACAGTGGAGTTGCTGGACGGTGTGGTGGATGGAGCCGGTGTTGCTGGGCGGTGTTGTGTTGAGTGAGTTACTGGGTGGTGTTCAATTGATCTGGTGTTGGGCCCGTGGAGACCTGGACGGTGTGGAGAGTACTGCTGGACGGAGTTGTGGTTTGAGAGTCTGGGCAGAATTGAGAGGGTTACTGGGCGGTGTTATGTATTAGAAGAAGAAAGGGAGACGGTGTTGGGAAGTTGGGCGGTGTGTTGAGGTGAGGACGGTTGGGCGGTGTTGAGGTGAGGACGGTTGGGCGGTGTTGAGGTGAGGACGGTTGGGCGGTGTGTTGAGGTGAGGACGGTTGGGCGGTGTGGAGGTGAGGACGGTTGGGCGGTGTGGAGTATAAGGAGAGGGCGGTTGGGCGGTGTGTTGAGAGGTGAGGACGGTTGTGGATGGAAAGGAAAAGAGTCTGCCATTTTTGGGGAGTGTGATTCCAGGTCATCATGCACAAATTTCCGACCTCATCCATCCGTTGTCAAATTTATGACATCGGTTAAAAAGACATCGGTTTGATGTTCCAATAACCGGTCCGATGTGGCTTATTTAGAATCCGGACCGGTGTCACATTTATACTGGTCAGACCTTTTCAATGTTTGGTGTACCATGGAATCGTGAAAGTGTAATTCCGAGTCAGCGCGCATAAGCATCCAGACTCATTCCTCCGCTGTCAGGTTTGTGACCTCGGTTAGCAAAGACATCGGTTGGACGGAATCTCCTTTGAGCCGTTGTGGTGTCTCAAGAACCTTTACCTATGTCTTCACCGGTTGAGTCTTTCAATGTAATCACAGGGGTGATGTTCTCCCTACTAGTCCGGATCTACTACCAGCCGGTGTGCCTATTTTTGATCTGAGATTCCTTTTTCCTTAGGGCCGGACTGGCCTGTTACTCCTTTGTCAGGCACACGACATCGGTCCGGTGTTAATTTGGGCCTTGTCCGGTGTTGCCAGTTTTAAGACCGGGTCCGGTGTTATAACAATTTAGGCCGGACTAAAAAAGGTGTTCACAGCCTTCAGTCGTCAATCAATTCACTCGGAATGGCCTTCTCTTTTACTCAGGAATTTGCACTTGAAGAGTGGGAATTTGACTGATGAAATTTCTTCTTATGTCCGAGCTTTGCTTTGCTCGGAAATGCATTTTTCTGACCCAACTCACTCGGAATTCCTTTCCTTGGAGACTTCTCACTTGAGCTCAGTGTGAAACTTGAGAGTCTGCCCGAGTGTGATTCATTTCTGGTCAGATTTTTCCTTGTTTTTGACCTTTTATTACCTTAATTCCTGCAAAATAACATACCCAAGTAGAATAGAGTGGAAAGAGAGCAAACATCGCAATAAATAAAGGAAATACAGTGGATAATGACTAAAATCCTAAGCAAACTAGATCTTATTTATTATATTAAAAAGCATTTATCACTTCCCACTTGGCATAGGAGTCTAGACCGATCCATTTTCATTCATCTAAGTCAATCAGGGCCGATTTATACTCATATAATCTATCACTCGGCTATTTATCCTAAATTCGAGTCATCACAATCAATTATTTTTTCACTCAATTAAATCTTCCTAGACCGATTCCGCACTCTCTCGGTTCGTTACTCGGTAGATTACTACAAAACCGACTCATTACACTCAATTGTCCACTTGGTGAAATCAATTAAAACCGATTCAAAGCACTTAAGTTTGCCACTCGGCAAGATAGTCTAAACTGATCATCATTCACTCAGCATTTCGTTCCCAAAACTGACTCAACACCAGATCGGCCAACACTCGGTAATTTATCTCAACACCGACTCAACTCCTAATCGGTTCTCACTTGGTGAATTAGTTCAAAACTGACTCTTCTCTCTTATAATCTTTCACTCAGCAATTAATTCCAAGACCGACCATCGCTTAATCGGTTCTCCACCCGGTAAAATAGTCCAGACCGAGTCCTCTCTTACTCAGTCTTCCACTTGGTAAATTCACTCCAAATCCGAGTCTTGACTCACATGAGATTTCACTTGGTAAATATTCCAGAGGCCGATTCACTTCCTAGTTGATCATTCACTCGACATCTCATTCTCAAAACTGATCTCCTTTCTCTCTCACTCACACGGAGTTATTCCAGTGTGCTTTTGGATAACTCGTACTGTATACTCCCCTAAGTGTTACCCCAATCAGAACTGCACACCCGGACTCCACCATCAAGTTCCATTCGGAGTTACTCTTACATTTTATCTCTCGGAGGGATTCCTTAAGCTGTCTCACTCGGACTTATAACACTCAGAAGGGGACTCCAAAAATACCCCAATCAGAACCATCATGGTCACTCTCCACTTGGGAGACATTCATTCAGGATTTTCCACTCGGAAACAATTAGACTATCATTACTTGGGAAATTCTCTCACAAAGGTCCCACTCGGAATAGTTTTTATAAAAAAATGGATTTCTCTCTGAAATCTTTTTGAGCCTTCACCACTCGGAACAGGCCCAATGGCTATAGCCTCACTCGGAACGGTTCACAATAATATTCCACTCAGGAATAGTTCTCAAGATTACTCTATTCGGAGTCTATAAGCCTTTCCTCACTCAGAAGATCCTGCCAAGGCATAGCCCGCTCGGAATTTCTTTACTCGGAAATGAATTTTCCTTAGTACATCTCTCGGAAATGAGGCACTCAGTGAACTTTCATTCAGAAATGAAACATTTGACAATGATTGACTCAGAAACGAGTCATTGGAAAATACTTGACTCGAAAATGAGTCTTTCTAAGGCGTTTGACTCGGAAATGAGTCATTCAGAGATAATTGACTCGAAAATGAGTTATTTGAAGGTATTTGACTCGGCAGTGAGTCACTCCAAGGTGAGTCACTCGGACTTTTTCACTCAGAAATGGTTCTATCAGTCCCACTTTACTCATAAGTGCCTATGAGACAAGAATTCCACTCGGAAGAAACCCTCTTGGCCATGTTCTACTCGGAAAACACAACCTTCACTCAGAATTGTTCTCTTTCACTCAGAACAGTCCCTTTTTCACTTGGACAGTTCTTTCTAAGGCATGTTTCACTCAGAAAAAGAATAATATCTCTAAAGATTTATATAAGTTCCATGATTATGTCCCAAAATAGAATTTTTGAAGTATTACAAACCATCCACTGGGTGTTTTATTCATTGATTATCACTTACAGACCTTCCATACCTCATAATTTACAAAATAGGACTATTATTAAAAAGAGGATGTTACATTTCTCCCACCCTAATAAAAATTTCGTCCTCGAAATTTAAAGTTGGAATCGTTCCGCATCATCGTTCGAAACATAAACCTATCACAAACATACTTATACATGCTATTAATATACCATCATAGGGCATCATCCCCCTAACTCATTGTCAAGTCCTAGACTTGTCTAATCCAATTTACACGCTCATGTTAGGCTTCAGGAATTCTTCTCCCAAGACTAAGATTCTTTAAATCTTAAAAGGTTAATTACACCTAACGATAATAATACTATGGCCCTTAGCCTTAAGACTTTCAAATCATCACAAGAATCATTCAACCATCACCAAGATTTATTCAAACTCATTATAAGCCTCGTGGCCCTATCACCAATTCAACTATTTCAAAGTGGCATACCCACTCATCAACTCAAGTATCTATTTCCTTAATCCACTATCAATGGCTTGCAACCATTTTTAACATCATCATAAACATCAACAATCTAAATTAATTCCTTCAACCTCATACATACTCATATACATTTCTCTCCCAATCTTTAATAATCAACACCAATGCTTCAAACATTCATTTCCTCATATATAATCATTCTAGAGTATTCAAAGTTTATCAAAATCATCAATTTAGCCAAAATCCCTAACTCACTACACTTTTCATCAAAACTCAATAACCATTTTTAATAACCTCCAATCTCCATCATTAGCAACACCCACACACATTATCACGGGTTTTCACAAAAAAATCATTTTTCATGACATTATTACTCATTTCCCCCAAATCCTAGAGTTAGGGTTCCACTAAAATCAAATAATCACCATTAACAGCCATTATCTTCCCTCTCAATTCTTGAAATTTTCGTATACCATTTCACACAAAACACATGCCACCTTTCGGGTTTTACATGAAAATGGTTCCCATTTTTAAACCCATTCATATGGCACTCTCCTAACCCCATAGAAACCAAAACCTAGAGCCAAAAACAACAAAAAATTATAGAAATTTTACCTTAAGCTCCAAGCTATCCCAAGTCCTAGCATGTACATGAAAATGAAAGGAGAATAGAGAGTTTCCAAGCATTTGAATCATCTCCAAGATGAAGAATAAGAAAGCATGGTTGGTTGGGTATGGAAAGAGACTTACAAAATAGTGAGCTTTATAGAAAAAGAGAAGAAAAGAGAGGGTTTGTGTATAGGAGGAAAGAAGTGACAAAAACGAGGGAGAGAAAGAGGGAAATAAGTTATGTCTCGGTCCATCATTAAAATGTTTCCCGTTTTATAACAAACAGGATCTCCATTTGGGCTTAATACTAAATCCAAAAATTATTCTGAATATAGATTCAGATTCCCAATAATATTCTTAATAGCCCTGACCAACGGTATCTCAATCGGAGATACTTGGTCTAACACCTATTTTCTAACTGGGTATAATTTTAACTCTAGTCCCAATAATATTTGACGGGTTTCCCATCGTAGCCCTCCTTCAAATTTTTGCATGTCTCAACGCTTCTCCCATTTGGGTGTAGTAGGGACATTTGGCCAATTCATCAAACCTAGAAGCGTACTCCCCAACTGTCATATTACCTTATTTCAAATTAAAGAATTCCTGCTATTTCTGCCTCCTTATGTCTTCAGAGAAATATTTGGTGAGAAATTCTGTCTTGAATTCATTCCCAAGCGATGGCGTGTCTATCAGTTGTTAACCTGATTCTAATGTGGGTCCACCAGTGCTCTGCTTCCTCAATCATCATATGGTGGCATACTCCACCTTTTCCAATTCTGAACAGGGTAAGGCTCGAAAAAACGCGTTCTATTTCCTTAATCCATAGGTATGCTTCCTCTGGATTATAGCCTCCTTTAAACTGTGATGACTTCCTTTTTAAGAAGTGATCTAGTCTGTGAAGTCCTCCAGTGTTTCTTGGTTGATTTTACCTCTCCAAAGCCTCAGCCAAACGGTTTAGAGCGGCTGCCATAGCGTCGTTATTGTTTCTTACCATCCTACATTCGTGGTTTGGTTTATACTAATTCTAAGGGAAAATATATCGTATATATATATATATATTTACAGTATTATAACGTAACTATAAGTATTCTACAATTTATCAAATAAGCAATAAGTCATATAACACACATTTATCATATTATCAAGCAAGTAATCAAACAAGTCATATGGCACACATGTAACATATTATCAAACAAGTAATCAAACAATTCACGTAGTATATCAAGAACAATACATGTCATATCAATTGATCCTGAATTTTTGAAAATGCTCTGATACCACCAATGTGGCGTCCTTAATAATTTCCCCAATAATTTTTTTGCGTTTAAAGAATCATTTGAAACTCGTAATTTAATTTCTGAAATCACGTAAAAGTTGATAATTGTGGAATATTATCATGCATACTAGTCGGGAATAATTAAATGCATAAAACATTTATAAAGCGGAAACGATATAGAAAATAATAATACATGGTACATTATACTGTTACAGCCCATTAAAATTAAAATAAAACCAAAGTCCAAGCAATAACTCATAAAAGCTTCATTCATAGCATCACTCGTCATTCTGTGTAGCATGCATTGTAAAAAATTAATGTAAGAGTGAGACAGAATATAGAATAAATATAAAATAAATAAAATTGCACAAACACAACCCACAAGACATAATGATATGATGAATATGCCAAACAAGTTCATTCATAATTAATAAATCTTTCATTATTCAAATGATGTCATGCTGGATCCATTTGGTTTGGAGGAAATACTACAGTAAAAAGTCTCATAGAGACACAAGTAGGACTTAGCATAATGCCATGAATCCCTACACTCCATGGCGCTTAAGTACTGAAGTACACAAGTAAGACTTAGCATAACCATGAATCCTTACACTCCATGGCTCCTACAAAAATAGATACTCAAGTAGGAATTTGCATAACCATGGATCCCTACACTTCCATGGCTCCTGCGAAAATAGGGCTTAAACTCATCTTAGAGTAACCCCCCACCAGGGTAGGCAATCATGGAACCCCTAAATTCCATGGTGCGTCCAAATGCTTATGATGCATGAATGCCTTTGATTCTCTTTAATCAATTTAACATACCATGATATCAATATTTCCATAATCACTTGGAAAATCACAAGTCCTCAGAGGACACAACACATATGATAATTTTCAGAATCATGGATTTACTGTTTTCAATAACATAACTCAATAAACCACAAGGCATTCATACATACATTAATTTAGCCATTCATAATTATTTATGACAAAAACATTCATATTGTAAGTCAAGTATAGAGCACTCAATAACATCCATAGTTTCTCTATAATTCAATAATAAATCATTATGTATATGAAAAAAAATATCATTTTCATCCATAATAATCATTATAGGTAAGTTTTAGTATTTTCCAACAACATCATACGTTAGCAAAATAGCCATAACATGAGTAAATCAAATCCTTTTTAAGTGATTCTACTTTCTATAGTTCAATAATAGAATTATCTACAACTTTCATGAAGATCATAATTTCATATTTCAAACAGAAACACCTCTTATTCACAGAATACAGAACTGCCTCAAAGAGAGTTTTCAAAACGTACATATGTTAGTATTTTCAACGTTTCTGGAGCTACAAAAATAATTTTGGCATGGGACTAGTTCTAAATTACTCCTAACACAAATATCTACAACTTTCATGAAGACACTGATCACTAATTCTCACCACAAAATTCCCAGTTTTAAAAATAAAATTCGTATTTCATTGTTAACAGATTTTCAGTTTGAGCATACTTTAGTATTTTAGGCATAACTAGAGCTACAAACATCCTTTTAACTTTAAACCAGTTTCTATAGACCCACAACATAATTATCTACAACTTTCGTGAAGACATTGAAGGCTGATTATGCATGTATAATTCCCAGAATATTAATATATTAATAAAACATAGGATAAATATTCCACACGGACATGCTGTAGTATTTTGGCTATAACTTTTGTTATACATATTCAACTTAAACGGTTCAGGTCTCAAAATTCACATAACAAAAAAGATCTACAACTTTGATGAAGAAGTCAGAATCAAATGCATACGTTTTTAGCTTCAAAATTAAGCAACAAGATACGAAAATAAAGCTGGAAAGTACTGGACAACATACAATTCTACCCATTTCATAATTATTCACAACCCTGTCCCCTCTTACTTGGATTGAAGATCTTGGCTGATTGGAAAAGTCCTCCTTACTGTCCTTGCTTCAGCTCGAAGGTGTATTGATGGAGAGGAGGAATTGAAAGGGAGAAAATTCACTAACTTACTTGTTCTAAGAGTACCGGTCTTAACAAGAGGTGGTGTTAATAATGCAAAGACAAGTGGGGAACATCTTTCTCGTGAGTGGATTTTTAGTAGGCTGTTAGTGGATTGATTGTGGAAATAATGAAGTTTTAGATAATAAAGTAAGCTATATTATTGTCCATTTCTGGCCACCTACATGTTAGGGTGGGTATGATTGGATTAGATATATTAAAATATGCATAAGAGGACAAAATTGGTGTCAAAACTTAATTCTAACACTGAATACTGACTGGAACTCTACCCAGTCTGCATTTAAACCGACTGGAAACTACCAGTAGTGTGAAGAAAAGGAAATCCAAGTCGTTCTTCACTCGGGTTCCCACTTGGCATAGGAGTCTAGACCGATCCATTTTCATTCAACTAAGTCAATCAGGGCCGAGTCATACTCAGATAATCTATCACTCGGCTATTTATCCTAAATCCGAGTCATCACAATCAATTTTTTTTTCACTCAATTAAATCTTCCTAGACCGATTCCGCACTCTCTCAGTTCTTCACTTGGTAGATTACTACAAAACTGACTCACTCCACTCAATTGTCCACTCGGTGAAATCAATTAAAACCGATTCAAAGCACTTAAGTTTGCCACTCGACCAGATAGTCTTAACTGATCATCATTCACTCAGCATTTCATTCCCAAAACTGACTCAACACCAGATCGGCCAACACTCGGCAATTTATCTTAACACCGACTCAACTCCTAATCGGTTCTCACTCGGTGAATTAGTTCAAAACTGACTCTTCCCTTTTGTAATCTTTCACTCAACAATTAATTCCAAGACCGACCATCGCTCAATCGGTTCTCCACCCGGTAAAATAGTCCAGACTGAGTCCTCTCTTACTCAGTCTTCCATTCGGTAAATTCACTCCAAATTCGAGTCTTCACTCACATGAGATTTCACTCGGTAAATATTCTAGAGGCTGATTCACTTCCTAGTTGATCATTCACTCGACATCTCATTCTCAAAACTGACCTCCTTTCTCTCTCACTCACACGGAGTTATTCTAGTTTGCTTTTGGATAACTCATACTGTATACTCCCCTAAGTGTCACCCCAATCAGAACTGTACACCCAGACTCCACCATCAAGTTCCATTCGGAGTTACTCTTACCTTTCATCTCTCGAAGGGATTCACTAAGCTGTCTCACTCGGACTTATAACACTCGGAAGGGGACTCCTAAAACACCCCAATCAGAACCATCATGGTCGCTCTCCACTCGGGAGACATTCATTCAGGATTTTCCACTCAGAAACAATTAGACTATCATTACTCGGGAAATTCTCTCACAAAGGTCCCACTCGGAATAGTTTTTATAAAAAAATGGATTTCTCTTAGAACATATTTCTCTCAGAAATCCTTTTGAGCCTTCACCACTCGGAACAGGCCCAATGGCTATAGCCCCACTCGGAACGGTTCACAACAATATTCCACTTGGGAATGGTTCTCAAGATTATTCCATTCGGAGTCTATAAGCCTTTCCTCACTCGGAAGATCCTGCCAAGGCATAGCCCGCTCGGAATTTCTTTACTCGGAAATGAATTTTCCTTCGTACATCTCTCGAAAATGAGGCACTCAGTGAACTTTCATTCAAAAATGAAACGTTTGACAATGATTGACTCGGAAACGAGTCATTGGAAAATACTTGACTCAGAAATAAGTCTTTCTGAGGCGTTTAACTCGGAAATGAGTTATTTGAAGGCATTTGACTCGGCAGCGAGTCACTCCAAGGTGAGTCACTCGGATTCTTTCACTCAAAAGTGGTTCTATCAGTCCCACTTCACTCATAAGTGCCAATGAGACAAGAATTCCACTCAGAAGAAACCCTCTTGGCCATGTTCCACTCGGAAAACACAATCTTCACTCAGAATTGTTCTCTTTCACTCAGAACAGAGTCCCTTTTTCACTCAGATAGTTCTTTTTAAGGCATGTTTCACTCAGAAAAAGAATTATATCTCTAAAGATTTATATAAGTTCCATGATTATGCCCCAAAATAAAATTTTTGAAGTATTACAAACCATCCACTAGGTGTTTTATTCATTGATTATCACTTACAGACCTTCTATACCTCATAATTTACAAAATAGGACTATTATTAAAAAAAGGATGTTGCAGTTACTACTGTTAGCGACCATCTCCGTCCATCGCTATGGTTAGCCATACAGCGACGCTAACTGTAAATGAAATATACAATATGTATACATAATAAAAATACAATCATGGTGGTGGGGGATCCTGTGGTGGTGGTGGGGGCGCCTGGAAAGTGGGGGGAGGTAGTCTCGCCATCAACTGCATCAGTAGCTCCTGCTACTGAGCAAGTTGCCGACGAGTCTCAGTGTGCTGCTCCTGAGCCTACTGTCGGTCCGCCTCAGCCCGCCGTCGGTCTGCCTCGGCCCGCTCCTCCAAAAGCTCCCTCTGACGTCGCTCCCCTATAGCTCGTCGTTCAGGTTTTGAATTACCTGAACAACCTCAGTCGGAAGACCAGACGAAGAGGAAGAGGAAGCGGTCTTCCCCTTTTTTGCCAGCTGCATGCCGACGCCACCCAATCCAAAGACTCTCTATTTCTTGTTCACACCCTCATAATAGAAATGTTTAACATAAATATACTTATAAATCTTTTCTTGTGCTCGAGGGTTAAAATGCTACCCCAGTGTAAACTGAGGCTGTAGTATCGGCGGCTCTGCTTGCCTTGTTCTGAGCACTCACCTGCTGGAACGGGACACCGCCCCACTTCTGGACCATCCCGCCCCAATGGTCCTCCGGGATCCAACGAGGACGCTCACCCTTGTCCCTCACCTTCCAAAGGGTACTCTTGATGATTTTGGAGGTCTTTGTGGCAAAGACCTTCCTAATCTCATTGATCATACCCTCTGCCCACTAATAATCAAGCTGTAAAATGAAATGAGAATTCAAAATTAATAAGAGGTCTATTTTACAAATCAAATCACAACAAATTAATGTGGTAACTTACCGAGAGGGTGTCAAACCACCTATCTTGGACAACCTTCCCAGCATCTGTCCAAGATATATATGGACCTTCCCACTGGGCCTTCAAAGCCTTAGTAATCACTTTGGTAGTATGACTACTATCAACAAAGCTTTAATGACAACAATTATATCAAGAGTAAAACAACACACAATCTAGGAAGACTCCCAAAATTCTGACAGAGTCCCCCCTGTAAATGTAACATTTCCAAGTTTAAATAGTTACCCTATTACAAACAGAAGAGTTCCCAGTATAATTCAATCTATACAAGTACTAATTAAAGTAACATACAATAAATGAACAAGTCTTTCCACTAAAGTTTAATATAAAGTACCATACAAATAACATAAAAGTATTTGAGTTTTAGTCACTTACTCATCTCCGGCCAGCACAGGTACCAACATGGGCAGAGGGGATGCCAGAGGTGGGGTGGCCTGATGGCTATGATCCTCCAAGCCACCAACTCCAGGAGTCTGCTTTGGGGTGGTCAGCTGTGGGGGTGATGGGGTGGTCAGCTGTGGTGGTGATGGAGTGGCCTGCTGTAGTGGTGATAGAGTGGTCCGCTGTGGTGGTGATGGAGTGGTCTGCTATAGTGGTGATAGAGTGGTTCCCTGCTCTAGGGTGGGAGTCCCCAGACGGGATGCCGGGGTCCTGGATCCACCACCCTTACTGAAAGGCAGTCGATGTCCTGTCATCTATGGATAAAATCATGAAAAAAAAGGTTAGTCTCAGGATATATATAAACCTATGTATATATGTTTAACAACTACATACTCTGTGTCTGTTTCAGTTTTAAATTCCCCCTCAGTTTCAGTGTCACTGTAGTTATCTGTTTGAATAACTTCATCAGTATCCAAATCATCCCTAGACTATTTTGATCGAGAGATAAGGTCTTTGTCAATGTGTTCACCCCCCGTAGTGGTGGAGGAAGGACGGAGGAAGGACAGAGGAAGGGAGGAGGAAGGGAGGGCGATTTAGGGTAAATGATTAGGGGAGAGGCTCTGGACGAGTATTATAAAACCTTAGCGATGGCCAACCACCATCGCTAACAACGTCACTACAATCAAAACACATAGCGACGACCAACCAATTCCATCCCTAATCCCCTGAATATTAGCGACGACACAACAATGCCATCACTAATCTCCTGAGTAGTAGCGACGGTGTAACCCCACCGTCACTACCTTCCTTTCTTAAAAGTAAAGGTATGGAGGGAAGACCTAAAATCATAGCAACGACCAACGAATTCCGTCCCTAATCCCCTAAATATTAGCGACGACAAAGCAATGCAGTCCCTAATCTCCTGAGTAGTAGCGACGGCGTAACCCCACCGTCACTACCTTCCCTTCTTAAAAGTAAAAGTATGGAGTGAAGACCGAAAATATTAGCAACGACAAGACAACCGTCACTAGTGTTAAACATAGTGATAGAGACCTGATGTCGCTAATGTTTGGCACCAACAGGAAACATTGGAGGCAAAAATCTAGTGACCGCCACAGCAACGAGAGTGAGTTAGCGACAGCAGTGGTGACGAAATGTTGCAATTGTTAGCGACCATGTTTTCCATGGTCGCTAATGGAGTCGCTAAACTTTTTTCCTTTGGTTTTTTCCTAGCGGTCGCTAACTCGGTCGCTATTTAGCGACGAGTTTCGGGTGGTCGCTAAATTGATGTAGCTATTTAGGGTTTTTTCAGTGTGACATCAGATTGATTGGGTTAAGCATTCTTAGTGTTAGGTCGAGGATGACATCAAGGAGACTACATCCTAACATGCCTGAGATGACGGGGCAAGGATAGATTTGGGCTACAGAGTGTAGTCAAAGGAGAAGTATAGGGAAAGGTTTATGATCCTTACCCCCAGGCCTTGTGACAGAGTCTGTCACCTTTCTCTAAATGGCAATATTTTGTATATGTATGATTTTCTATTTTCATAGCTTGGAGTCTGGTTTCCATTGGCGGAGTTTGAAATAAGCATTTTAAGATTTCTGTATTGTCCTCATCCCAAGTGCATCCCAATGGATGGGGGTTGATGTGAGCCTTGAAGGTGCTGACGGTGCACTTTAAGTTCATCCCCACTATGGCAATATTTTTTATTATTGCCAAGTGGTACACCGGTTCAACAAAGAGGGCGGCTTAAGCTTCGTAACCCTCTGATATGACGCTAAAGTAATCAACTTTGAAGCCTTCATAGAGTGTGCCAAGACAGAAGGGAAGAGCTTTAAGAAGTACTTTGTAAAAATCTATGTCCAGCCGAATAAGCACGTATTTTGGAGAAATAAAGACGACATTAATAGATATCCTTCGACGTGGACCTATGAGCATTTTCTCCTTATTGGGAAAGCATACTTCACCAGTGAGGACGAATTATCCCTTAAATTGGTGGAAGTCTTAAGCGCAATGCGTGAATACTCTGCCAGCTATGGGAAGCTTTCCTTTAAGCATCTGTTGGGGATGTTGAATCAACGTGCCTCATATTTAAGTAATTCCCTTATTTGATGACTATATCTTTGCAATCTATTATTAATTGTGTATCATACTGACATGCCTATTTCTTTTAATGCAGAACAAATTGAGAAGTGCAAAGCCATGAACGATTTGAAGGCTATATTGGCAACTTCCCAATCAATTAATGCTGAAAATAACATCCAAGCAAAGAGGAATATCGCCAAAGCTTAGACGGACACCATTTTTTTGCCTCCGGGGCCACTGGGGAGATACCCTTGATTAAAGAGGAAGAGAAACCCAGACCTGAGCCAAAAAAGAATAAGAAGAAGAAGAAACACCAAAGAAGCTAAGGATAAAAAGACGCCTCTTACTAAAGCTTCAAAGAAATAAAGGACCTTGGAGAAAACCGGTTTGGTGAGTACTTAGACGACAAAGAAGGCGGACTCCGTCATGGAGGAAATATCTTAATCCAAGCTGCTCTTGGAGCTAACAAGGGTGGCTAAAGATCCTAATGTAAATGAAATATGCACTCCTCCATTGGCTTCTTGTCTCGCCCCTTACATTCTTTATAAGGGCCCCAATCCCATAAAGCTTACAAATTTGGTATAGAAGCTCCACCCAGAACTTGAAGTCCCTGATATGAAGAAGGCTTATGAGGTCGCAAGGTGGTAACTGACAGAGGTTAGAGGTGTCATCCACTCTTTAGCTATGGTGACTGATAGTGTGGAGGATGTTGCCAGCCTTTTTAATGAATTGTAAAGACTAAAGGTTGTTGCTGGGAAGGATAAGGCCGAGATCACACACCTAGAGCAACACCTCAAGGATGAAAATGCACTTATGGGTTGGTGTAATCTTGAGATATCTGACCTAAAGGTGGACATAAAGATGATGGAGGAGGAGAATTTCAGGCTGAGGGAATAGGCTAAGCTAGAGAAAGACAAAGCCATAAAGTTGGCTGAAAACATGAAGGCTTATGAGGCCAACCAAGCTCAACCATGCCCGCTGAGATAGTCTCCGATCATGACTGTGCTTCTATCAGCTTAAAATTTTCTTTTATGCGTAAGTCTTTTCTATATTATGCACTTTATGTTTTTGAGCTTTCCTTTTCCTTAGGCTTAGCTATTGTTTACACCATTTACTAGGGTCTGATATGACCTCTTGAGAAAAGATTCTCCCTCACCACTTGTTGAGACCAAGTAGCCAATTATAGAATGGGTAATTGGGGTATCACTCATTGAGGCTATGTAGTTAATTACAGAATAGGTAATTAAGACTATGTTTCTACTTACACTACTCGTCGGGGTCCGTTGTGGTCTTAAGAAAGATCCACCCTTACCACTCGTTAGGGCCAAACAACCAATTATAGAATGGGTAATTGGGTGCCACTCATTGGGGCCTAGTATGGCCTTTAAAAAGGACCAATCCTCCCCACTCATCGGGGCTATTTCCATGCCATTCGTAAGGCCAAGCGATATATACAAGTGAGAATGAAAGAGACACAATATTTAATAAGAAATTTTATTAATAGTGTTTATACAAGGGAGTTGAGTTGGGACATGCCTCGTTAAAACCTTCTTGAGGAAAACCCAATAGGAAAACCCTCATGTTAGGAAAAAAAGTACATGCCTGTTTGTCAACTATCTCTAATAAACCTATAGATTCTGTGCATTCCACTTGTTATAAATCGATGTGCCATCTAGATTCTCGAGTCGATATATGGTGACCTCGAAAACACGATAGGGGCCTTCCCAAATAGGTGCCAGCTTTCCTTGATATGTAAACTTATTCCCAATGCTAGCCTTCCGCAACACAATGTCTCCGACCCCAAAAGTCTTACAGGAGACTGGCTTATTATAGTAGAGGGTGGTTGTCGCCTTTAAAGCCTTATCTCACACACAAGTCTTCTTCCTGAGCTCTTGGATCACATCTAACTCTACTGACATATAAGAGTTGTTGTCTTGTTTAGAGAAGTGTTACACCCTTATGGGAGATGTTTGGAGTTCCACAGGTATCATAGCCTCGACGTCATAGGTTAGATAGTATGGGGAATCATTCGTGACAGAATAAGGAGTGGTGCGGTAAGCCCATAGGACATGGCATAATTGGTTGATGTATTTACCCTTGGTGTCTCCTAGACGTTTCTTGAGACCCTTCAACACCTCTCTATTTACTAACTCGGCTTGGCCATTTGTCTAGGGGTGTTCAACAGATGAGAAGACTTGCACTATGCCCAGCCCTTCAAGCAATTCTATGAACTTTCTATTAGTGAACTAGGTATTATTGTTCATAATGATCTCTGCTCGTACCCCAAACCTTACTATAATGTTTTCATAGATAAAGCGTCTGGGTTGGGCTGAGGTGATATGTACCACGGGCTCCACCTCTATCCATTTTCTAAAGTAGTCCACTCCCACTATGAGATACTTGATACCCCTAGGAGTAGTGGGGAAAAGGCCTAGGATGTCCAATCCCTATTGATGGAAGGGCCAAGGCACGACAGACGTGGATAAATCCTTTACTGGAGTATGGTGAAGGTTGGAAAACCTCTGGCCGGGGTTGTACTTTTTCACATACTCCATAATATCCTTTTTCATTATGGGCCACCAATACCTAGCTCTTAGGATTTTTCTCATCAAGCTCTGACCTCTAAAATAATGCCCACACTACCCCTTGTGGACTTTCTCCATGAACTCTTGGACCTCGTTTTCATTCAAACAATGGAGGTATGGTATTGAAAGGCCTTGCTTGAATAGGACCCCGTCCATTATAGTGAAAAATGGTAGCTTTCGTCTAACTCTCTTCCTTTTAGCATCATCCGTGGGTAACTGACAATTGACCATGTAACGGGCAAATGGGATAACCCACAAATCTTTATTGAAGGCATGAGCAGTGATAGCTGAATATAACAGGGTGTAAGGGATGCTTAGAGCTGACAGGGTACTCTACACTACTGTGGTAGTGCTTCGTACCTGCTTCATGCTAGCCAACATCAAGAAGATATCTTCTCTAGTGTTCTCTTCTCTTAGAATGTGTTTAAATTCCATTGATGAGAAGCGTGTCATTGACATAACTAGAGTATAAGTAATGTTGAAGCTCTCTGGCTTGGTACTCTCTAAGGATTTATGAGATCACCAGTTGTGAGTTGCTACAGAGAGTCACTATAGAGGCTCCGATATCAAGGGCAGCTCTCAGCCCAACCAAGTAAGCTTCATATTCACTTGAGTGTGATGGCTTCACACCTTACTAGATCTGCATGTATGTACGTTGGGAGGCTAGCGTATGTACACTGAGCCACTGACTTGCTAATTCTTCATTTTTTGGTTCTATTTGTATTTAGAATATCCATAAAGGAAGCAATAATACTCATGACTTGACAGCCTCTCAAGCATTTGCTCTATAAATGGTAAAGAAAAGTGGTCTTTTCTAGTGGAATCATTTAACCTTCTATAATCTATGCACATCCTCCAACCTGTAGTTGGTCTAGTGGCAATGACTTCACCCTTTTCATTTTTAACAGTGGTCATCCCTCCTTTCTTAGGCACCACTTGGACCGGACTGATCCAAGCGTTGTCCGAGATAGGATAGATAATCCCTGCATCAAGGAGTTTAACCACTTCTTTCCTTACAGCCTCTTTCATTATAGGGTTTAACCTTTTTTGTGGTTGAACAACTGGGGAATAGTCATCCTCCATAAAAATTTTATGCATATAAAATGATGGACTAATCCCCTTTAAATCAGAAATGTTCCAACCAATGGTAGATTCATGTTTTCTTAAAACCCTATCAGTTTTTCTACATCCTCATCATCTAACTCAGCATTGATGATTACAAGATATGATTCATTATTTCCCATGGAAACATATTTCAAATGAGAAGACAAAGGTTTCAAATCATGTTTTTCTTCAAACACCTCCTTACCCTTCTCAAGTTCAGTATTATTTTATTTTTCTTTAATTTTAACTTCTGATTTCCTTACTTCACATACTTCTAGCAGGTTCAACAATTCATTATGTGAGTCATCTAACTCCTCAGTCTCAGAGTCAAAATCATTCTCTAGAAAGGCTTGTAACGCCTCTTCTTTAGTTCTTAACAGTATAGGAGTCTTATAACTTTTGATTTCTTCCAGCATAAAATAATCCATGTTTTTAACGGGATGTTTCATAGCATTGAAGACATTAAAAGTTAATTGCTCCTCCTGAACTCTCAACATGAGTTCTCCCTTCTCTATATCAAGTAAAGCTCTTCTAGTAGCTAAAAAGAGTCTCCCTAAGATTAAGGGAATCTCTCTATCAACTTCCATATCCAAAACTACAAAATCTGCTGGAAAGATAAACTTATCTACCTTTACTAATAAGTCTTCCAGCATCCCATAAGGATATTTAATAGACCTATTAGCCAATTACAAAGACATACGAGTTGGTTGCAGGTCATTAATTCCTAATTTCCTTATTAAGGACAAATGCATGAGGTTAATGCTAACCCTTAGATCATATAAAGCACTTCCAACATGAACATTCCCTATTGCACAAGGTATTATAAAAGATCCAGGATCTTCTAGCTTTTGAAGGAGTTTCTTCTGAATAATTGCACTACACTCTTAAGTAAGGGCAATCATTTCATCTCCCTTAAGCTTTCTCTTCTTAGACAAAAGTTCTTTTAAACATTTAGCATATGATGTCATCTCTTACAATGCCTTAGCAAAGAGAATATTTATATGAAGCTTCTTGAACACATCTAAGAACTTAGTAAACTTTTGCACCTCTATCTATTTCTTAAATCTATGTGGAAATGAAGCATTCTTTAATTTCTCAAGAGTTAGCTTGACAGCTTCCTCTAAGATCAAATCATTCTTTTTCTTTTTCTTTTGATGAACTTGATTTTCTTTCTTTCTTTTTTTGTTTCTACTTTATTTTTAGTTTTATCATTAACTTGCTCACTTTCCTGCTCTTTTTCTTTTTCTACATTATTTTCATTACTTGGAGTAGGAAGAACCAAAGTTTTTCCACTCCTAGTGATTATTGCTTTGCAATGTTCCCTTGGATTTACCTCAGTATCTCTAGGAAAATTACCTGATTGTCTCTCAGCTAACTGTTTTGAGAGCTGTCCAACCTGATTTTCCAGATTTCGGATGGACGCTTCTTGATTTTCAAAGCTAGCCTGAGTGGCCTGAATGAACTGAGATAAAACATTCTCAAGTTCAGACTTTTCTTTAGGGGGAGGGGGAAGAAGTTGTTGTGGTCTAGTTGTGGTTTAAGTTTGTGGTATGTTTTGATTTAAATGTGGACCCTTCTGCCATAAAAAATTGGGGTGGTTTCTATAGTTAGGATTAAAAGAATTAGAGGGTAATTCCTTTGAAATTGTTGTCCCATGAAATTAACTTTCTCAGCAGGCACATTTAGATCACACATGCCATTTTGATGGTCTCCACCATAAAAATCATAACTCATCATGCAGACTTGACTAGGCTTTTGGAGTTCTAAAATTTGAACACTTAATTTCTCCAAAGCCTGAGTCATCAACTTACTTTGAGCCAAATAAGCATCTTGTGCTTCTAATTCTAGTATCCCTCTCTTAGGGATTTGGCTCCTTTCACTAACTAAACATTCATTTGAAGCCATAACATTAATTAGCTTTATGGCCTCTTCTACAGTTTGTGGTCAATAAACCTCCAACTGAGGCATCAATCAAGACCCTAGTAGCTGGTCTCACTCCATTATAAAAGATGGTAACTTGTTGCACATCAGGGATCCTATGATGAGGATATTTTCTCAAACTCTCTTTGTACCTATCCCATGCTTCCATCTCACCCTCTCTCTGTTAATATAAGTGATTTCTGTGTGTAACTTAGCTTACTTAGAAGGAGGGAAATATTTAATCAGAAATTTTCTTTGTAAATCCTCCCAAGTGGATATACTGCCTCTTGGTTGGCTCTGCAACCAGGCTTTTGCAAGGTCCTTTAGAGAAAAAGGAAACAATCTCAATCTTATTGCCTCATCAGGGACACCATTTATTTTCACTGTATCATAAAACTAGAGGAAGGTTGCTAGATACAAATTTGGATCCTCAACCTCAGTTCCTTCGAATTGATTATTTCTAACCAACTACAGTAAAGCCGATTTAAGTTCAAAATTATTAGCTGTAATTGGAGGCCTAATGCTGGATTGCGATCCTTCTTTAGTAGGCCTAGAGTAGTCACCTAGTGTAACTCTCCTCTATTCTATTTCTTGTTGTTCTTTTTACTTTTTCTCCTTTCTAAGTCTCCGCTCTAACAAATCAATGTTAGGATCAAAGAAGAATGGCTCTCATCTGTTCCTTGACTGCATACACTAGATATTAGACACAGAATTAATTTCAATGCTACTTACACACGCTACTGCTATACTAAAAATGAGAATTAAACTACTACTAAATGTAAAAACAAAATTAAATGGTTCAGTCTAGTACCGGTCCAAGGATTGTTGATATTACTCAACAATCCCCAACAACGGCACCATTAACTTGATGCATAATCTCAGAGGATTAAATTCTTTTGGCAAGTGCCCCAATCATTAAATTTGTAATATATTTGATCGTCCTACAGGGATTGAGGTAATTACCATAACCTAGGACTAGTACAAGCTGAACCAAACACAATAAGAGAGAATTCATTCTATTTAGGCTTTTCTATTACTTTTTATGTTTTTGTAATTTCAGAAACAATATAAAATATAAAGTGTGATTAATGGAAGATAGGTTAGGATTGCTTCAACTCACAATTTCATCAAGAAACATGAAATTAAGGTTCAATCAAGCTTCAGACTCAAGAGGACAATTCACAGATGATTAATCCCTAATTCCTTAGGTAATTAACACTAATTCCTAAGCATTAAACCCTAATCCCTTAGGTGTTCAGTGACAGATAAATCTAATGTGAAATTAGGGATTGAACCCTAACTATTCACCTAATTACTAGGCCTGAATTAGTTAGGAAGCTAGAAGTTACCTAAGCTTTCAACCATGATTCCTCACTGGTGAAATTCTTCAATTAGGTCTGGATTTGTCAATCCAGCAGTGTAAATCCACTTCTCAGCTTGTTCTCCTCATGCTTCAGAAGATAATTTCCTCAATGTAGATTTAAGATTCCATTGGAAGCTTGAGCAATCCCAACCATAGGAGTTTAGCAACCCATGGAAGTGGTTTCAGAAGAAGGAACGTGGAGAGCCATAGAAGAGAAAGTTTAGAGAGATTGAAAATCAGAAAATGAATTGTGTTATTGCTTCTGTATGTATGTGAGTTACAGAGTATTTACAACTATATATACCTAAGGCAAAAACTAACTAACTAACTCTAATTAATTACAAAGGAAACTTCCTAACAAATAAACTAACGAAACTAATTAATTCATTACAAGGGAATGAATAATTATAACACAATAATTAAATTACTAGAATACAAAAATAGTCAGCAACTAATAAAATAATTAAAGGTAACCACTATAGCAATTCACATTGAAGGAGAATAAAATATACTGGCAAACAGACTTCATGCTTAAGCGTGATCCATGTGCACTTGAGCGCGATACTTTAAATTCCTTGATGCAGGTGACTTCACGCTTAAGTGTGATGGCTTCAATCTTAAATGCCGAGTGACCTCACGCTTAAGCGTGACCCTTGTCCACTTGAGCGTGATAGCTTCACACTTTACTGGATCTGCGCGTATGTACGCTGGGAGGCCAGTGTATGTACACTGAGCCACTGACTTGCTGATTCTTCATTTTTTTGTTTCTGTTTATGCGTGTACGTATGCTGGGATTCCAGCGTATATACATTGTTGTACATACATTGGATGTCCTGCACCTGATCCTACAAAATACAACATATAAATGCCTAGCGTATGTACGTTAGCTTTTTAGCGTATGTACGCTAGGTTAATGAATCTCTCAATAAACATATTTCCTTATGTACTTATCTTTTTTTAACCATTTTCTTGCACAATTTAAACACATTTGAATTAAATAATTTGAACAAGAAAGAATGACAATTTATTTAATACTAATGCCAAACTCAACAATATTTAATGGATTAAGTTAAATTAAAGATGAATTTATTAAGTCTTTTCTCCTATGTTTGTTTTGTTTAATGATAGGAAATAAGTGAATAAGTGAAGTAAATGTTTGTTTTGTTTAATGATTTATTGCAGGAAACAAATGGAGACTTGCCTAAGGAAATAAGTGAAGTAAAGAAAGAAGAGGACGAGAATGCCTTTGATGGTGAATTCATTAAAGTTGAGAAAGAAGAGAATATCATACATGATAAGTCCCACAAAAATGAAAAAAGCTCAGATCCCACTAACAGAGAGTTTCTTGAAGCACAACAAAAGATAGAGGAACTTAAGGTTGAACGTAGTAAGATTGGTAGAATCATTGAAGACCTCTGAGTATAAAAATGCTAAGATGAAGGGAGAGATCTCAATTACATAAGAGAAATTAGAGGAAAGCGGGAAGAAATATAAAGAGCTTGATCTGAGTCATAAGAAATTACAATAGTAGATTATTGAAGCTGAGAGTAAATATAACCTACAGCTCAGCACACTTGAAGAGGCGTTGCAAAGTCAAGAAGTGGAGCGCAAAGACCCTTTTCAAGTGAAGGAAGCATTTGATGATATGAACCTTGAGCTTGAAAACTCCAGAATAAGGATGTAAGACTTGCAGCATGAGCTGTAACTTTCTACAGAGGGGGCACATAAATTTAAGGAGCGACATAAGGAAAATGGTTCACATGCTGAATCTAAAGGAAAGAAGGCCTTAGAAATTGAAAGATTACTTGAAGAACCCAAATTGAGTGCAAAGGGAATGAAATATGAGATGGCTTCCTTTAAGGAAGAATTGAAAGGAGTTTATGATAAGATTGCTAAAAATGAAAAGGTTGAAGAGGCACTCAAAACAACTGTAGCAGAACTTTCTACCATTCAAGAGGAGTTGACACACTCAAAATCCCAGCTATTAGAAGCTGAGAAAAGATTATCCTCAAGTGAAACTTTAGTAGATAAGTTAACCCAGGAATTAGACCTGATAAAGACTTTAGAAGCATAACTTAAGGAAGACATGGAAGCACTTCAAACTGTATTTGCCTCTACCAAGGAAGAACTCCAAGAAAAAATTTGAGTTGGAAACTGCAAGGTTCAAGTTACAAGAAGAGGAATAATTGAGAGAATCATATGAAGCTACATTTAAAATTCAGGAAGCACAGGTTCTCACTGTACATGAGGAACTAAGTAAACTTAAAACAAAAAAAGAAAGTCTTAAAGCAACTATGGAAGATTTGTCCCGTAATTCAAACAAGTTTGAGGACTTGTGCACTGATTTAGTGGAAAAGCTAAAGCTTTCTGATGAAAATTTTCTCAAAACAGAGCTTGAGCAGAAGGTGAAGTCTTTGGAAGATCTCCATAATGAATCTGGATCTGCCGCTGCTACTGTTAGTCAAAGGAATCTTGAATTTGAGGAATATATTCAGGCTTCAAATACAGCTACAAAAGAGGTGAAATCTCAACTGAGGGAGTTAAAAACGCGCTTTTTAGCAGAACAGTAGAGGAATGTGGTGCTTAAGCAAGAATTAAATTTAGTACAACTGAAAACAAATGATGTTGAGAGAGAAGTGACTGAATTCTCTATGAAAATATCTAATCTTAATGCTAAATTGGAAGAGGCTGAGGAAGAGAAGAATCTTCTGAATCACCAACTGCAGGAGTACATGGGTAAGGCAATTCAACTTAAATCTGACTTAAATGAATCATCTTCACAATTAGAAGATAAGCTGAAGATAAAATAAGACAAATGTTCTAAGCATGAAGACTATGCCAGTATGAACCATCAACGTAACTGAGAATTGGAACATTTAATCCAAAGCTCTCATTCCAAATTGGAAGATTTTGATAAAAAGATGTGTCACTAACAGGGAGTTGTTACTTGAAGTAGAGTACTATAGAATTCAGGAACTTGAACAGCAAATAAGTGCTTTAGAAAAGAGATGCGGTGATTCAGAAGCACAAGCTAATAAATATCGTTCCAACGTGTCTGATCTGTAATCAGAAGTTGAGGCATTTCAAGCATGAACCTCAAACCTTGAAGCTACATTGCAAGCAGCTAGTGAAAGGGAAAAGGAGTTGAAAGATTCTTTGAATGCAGTGACAGATGAAAAGAAAAGGTTAGAAGATGCTTCAAACAATTTGAATAAGAAACTTGCTAAGAAAGATAACAGTTTGAATGAGAAACTTGTTGAGAAAGAAAACCTTTTGCAAAATTTGAGGGATGATTTAAACATCACGTCAGGTAAGTTGCATAGCATAGAAAGTGATCTCAAGGTTGTATGAAGTGAGGGAGAGTGAGATAATAGAGAAACTTAAGGCTTCTGAAGAAAATGTTGTCACAAGCAGAAGAGATATAGAGCAGACTACAATAAGAAACTCAGAACTTTAATTATTATATGAATCTCTTACGAGAGAATCAGAGTAGAAACTTCAAGAAGTTATAGAAAAATTTAACAACAAGGATTCAGAGGTTCAATCTCTCCAAATACAGATCTGATAAATACAGAAATAATCTCAGAATCTTTGATTTAAGGAAACTACATCCATACATATTTATAATTCTAACATTATGTCACAAATCAATCCAATCTCAGATTATCTCTTTTTTTTTCAAACAATATCCCTACTTAAACCAAATAACTTTGACAAACTGAGTACTATATGATGACATATATGACTAAGCATCAAAATTTAACAAACAAAATGGCAAAGTATTTGAAAACTAGGTAAAAAGTTCAGAGACAAGGCATAAATACTAATGAAAGTTCAGAGATAGTAGCTGCTTGTAATCTAGTAAAGTAGGTTCCTATACTCGAAAAATAACTAGATGGAAGAAGCAAAATACTTCTGCATGTTCGACAATTAAGAGATCCAAATATAATGAAAACTGTGAAACAGTAAAAGATACCTTTTAACAAGTTCAGTATTTTCTTTCTATGTTTTTCATAATCTTAATAATTATTTTAATTGTTTCATTTTATCTTCCAAATTACATTCCGTCTTTTTTAAGAGCTGCCATATCCTTGTTCTATAATTCATAAATCTACTAGTATTCTAGTTTTTTTCTTTTAGTTAACACTTGACATCTCACCTTGAGCACAATTAGTACACATAACTGAAATTAACATGGAGAAACAACTTCCATGCATATCCTAAGAGACTTAGAACAATTAGTGCAAGCCATCAAATTTACAAAACCAAAAAAATATTGGTTTTTCAAGCAAGCCACTTTCCATTGTCGCCTTAAAGCACTGGCTATGGTGAACTATGAATTACTTTTCTAGTTTAGTTATTGAGATTTAGCTAATTATAGATCTTCCTAACATTAAAGGTCTAAAGCAACTCACCAGCCTAACAAATTCTACCACTTTTGTGCTCCTTTGAACTTATACCACAAACCCATAGATTCCTTGTCTAATTTCCTTATTTTACCATTATGTCTCTCATAAACTTTGCAATGTTAGACACATCCTCTAAATTTTTAATTCGTCAACCAATGCAACATTAAAGTTTCACATCATGAAAAGTCTTTATAGTATAACTGTGCATAAAATTTCTCAAAGATGAAAAATCATATAACAATGAAGACTTTAACTGCACTATATACAGAATGAAACACAAATTCAAAGCATGCCAATTGCCAACAAAAATCCTTTCCAAAACAATGACCATATGGACAGACAACTAATACAATAAGTATACCATTAGTCAAGTAGAATAGCATAGGTGTTTCAATATTTTCCAAACTGTAACCACATTCCCATTGGTTTTAAGGTTACAACCAATTCAGCATGCAAATATTAGCTGGAAGGAAGCTTATTTACTAGATTTAACAATTATTTTGTTTTAAAAATAAAGTTTTTAAGAAGGCAAAATACTATACACAAGTTATAGATTTAATTGATCAAATGCTTCTTTATTATATTTTACATAGATTTTTGGAATCAATTTATCAATTGTGTTTTTATGTTTAAACTTTGATAATTTTAAAAATTATATTGCCAAACAGTTTTTTTATGTATAGGAATTTATCAATTAGTGATTGGAATTTTAGATATATGATTATAATTTCAATGTATAGGATGCATTGGTTTGTTTTCCACTTGAAAATGAATGCTTGGAAATTTTCACCGGTCCTTCTAGTTTAGATCGTAACATTGGTTTTTGATTGATATGTTTTTCCCCCATTATGCATGTTTTTGGGATTAAAAACCAATTTTGGGTTGAAAAGGGTTCTAAACTATTCTAAAACCAGTTTAAGGGTTAAAAAATGGTTCTGAAATGTTTCAAAATGGGTTTTGAACTGATTGGTAACCAGTGTAAGAGTAAGGAGTGGTTTTGGGTTAAAACTCCAGTTCTGAACTAGGTTTAGAACTGCTTCTTGAGCCAAACTGGTTTTTTTTAATAGGCCAAAGTTTAGAGTTAATTTATTAGTCTTTTGTGAGTAGAGAGGGTCAAACCCACATCCTCTTCCCTCTTTTCTGCCTCTTTTACCACTAAACTACGTTATCACTTCTGATCCAAACTAGTTTTGAACTAGTTGATTGCAACTTGAATCAGTTCAATTTGGTTTGGTTCTTTAAGAATATAACTAGTGTAGTTCAGTTTAACTGAACCTTATTTCTAGTTTTGTTGTTTAATTTAGTTCAAGTTCAAGGTTAAACCTAAACCATGAAAAGCCTATCTACTATAAAAAGAAATAACTTAGGCTTATATTAGGGACACTACTTCCTTGTAAATGTGTAATTTAAATATGGATTGAATGTAATTTATCCTAATATTTTTGGTCTTATTTTCCATTAATAACTACAATTTCATCTAATTGATAGTTAATGCTCACGTTTATCTGGAATCACATAAAAGACAAACTTTGATTTGATTAGAGAACCAACCAAAAATAAACTTCACTCAAAGTTCTACCTACATGCATGTTACCCCATCACATTTCCCTATATAAATCACATCATCATCATTTCTTGCATTCAACTCATCGTAAATTAAGGAACTTATCCAATGCTGTGTATGTGCAAAAGAATTGATAAAAAATAGAAAAATAAGTGATCATAAAAAAGAGAGTGAAAACTTTGGGTTCCTTGCTTGGAGGACAGTGTCAAAGGAGGTAGTGTTGGAAGTAGTTTTAGAACAGGCAGTTTCAGGAACAGTTTTCAGAACAGTTTCAGGATTGGAAGTTCATCAGTTTTGAGTAACAATAGAATGAAGATGTTCTTTGCCAACTCATCATTCCACCAAGAGGATGATGAAGAGGCTCTCAAATGGGCCACCATTTAGAAACTTCCAACGGTTACATGCATGAGAAAAGGCTTGCTCACTTCAGCTGAAGGGGTTCCCAATGAGACAGATGTTCATCAACTTGGGTTGCAAGAAAGGAGAGGTTTACTTGAGAAGCTTGTCAGAGTTTCTGAAGCCGACAATAAGAAGTTGATGCAAAAGCTCAGGGACCGCATTGATAGGGGAGTGAGTGACTGAGTGAGAGTTCAGTGTCAGTTTTCTTAATCTTGATCTGTCCTTTTTTTAGTAGGCAAATGTTACTTGTTTCTTTGTTATATCTCTGCTTTTATTAGTTTCTTAATTTTCTTGATCTGTGTTCTGTTTTTCTACTTTGGATTTTGGATAATGTCAGAGTTGGAATTGTTCTTCTTACCATAGAGGTCAGATTTAAGCACATGAATGTTGAAGCAGAAGTTCATGTAGGGAGTAGAGCCTTGCCCACTTTCACTAACTACATGGTTAACAAAGTAGAGGTGAGTCATTAGTGTACGTGTTTGGATTTTCTACTGCTTTTCTCTACTAATTCTTTATTGAGCTTGCAAATGAATGGTAAAAATTTAGTATGTGAATTCAAGATGAATAATTTAGATTAAGGTAGAATAAAATTAGCCAATTAGGGAAATAACAAATAAACATTCTCCAGGATGTTAGTTGACAAAGCCCGCAAGCGCACGGGTTATGTCGCGTAATATAAAAGATTATCGTTCTCCACAGGGACTGTGTTCAAAGTACCAGCATATTGAAATTTAATTATCCACACAATTTACTTTCAATTTTTGGTATTTATAAAAATAAAAATTAAAAGTAAAAAAAAATTTACCATACAGTAAAAATAAAAATTTACCTTGGGTGAAAAACAGAGTTAAGAGTATCTTGGGACTCTGGGGTTTAAGATATTATTTTACGTTAACAATTTTAACTTTTCATAAACAAAAATCAAATTAAGTTTTCCAAGGCGAATTTTCCAAAAGCCAATTAATATGTTCCTCTCGGAATCCTATTAATGTACCTAACCTATGGAAAGCGCTGCTTAATCCTCAGAAAGGCCCATTATCGTTTTATGAAAATCCCTTTTTAATTTCCTCAAAAGAATTTTGATTACTTCACGGTTTTACCGAGGTCACAAAAAGCATCTCAAAAATCTTAGGTTTAATTCAAAGCTTTCCGGTAAAAATAAATCTCTCGATTCTATTAATTACCTAAACTTACTAATATACCCATAAGTACATAGTTTTATCATTTAGGTTCTTGTTAGGAATCACTAAAAGCATTGAGCATAATTGAACTAAATGGAAAACAGAAATTTATTTACTTCAAGTCAAAATAACATTACGGGTTTCTCCAACAGCCCAGTAAATACAACATACAATTCATGGTAAATAAAACTTACGGGTTTCTCCAATAGCCCAGTAAATTTTCCACCGTAAATCTTTGTTCCGGATCCCTCCACCGTGTACAAATTTTAACCGCTTAATTTCACTCTCTCAAAATTACAACAAAGTAACAAAAATGCAAATAAATTTCTTCCTAGAAAATTCTGCACCCCACGCTGAAAATGTGGTGAAAATTATGATGAATGGTGATGCCCAATGTCCAATTTTTCAGCCCATTATATAGCTGATTTTGTCCAACACTTTTCCTTAAATTAATGGCAAATACATGGTGGATTGCATGACAATTTTGAGTGGCAATATCCTTTCCCATTTTCGGTGCTAAATCCAAGTGCAAGTGGAATTGCATTGTTTCTTGTCCTTTCTTTTAGTGTGCAGCCGTGAGTGTGGTCAACATTTAATATTTAGCAATTGGCAAACAATGCATAAAATAAGGCAAATGGTATCTTGTTGTTTTGCTGTTTGTTCTCCAATTTTTCTTCAGCTTTCCCTTGTCCATTTTGTTCATCGATTCATATTGGTAATTGAAAGAAAATGGGACCCTTTTTAGTTAAGCCTTCCACGTTGGCAGCTTGTCCAATTCTTGCTGTTTTCCTTGCTGTTTTGCTGTCTCAATTCATGTTGCCACCAGCCAGCTTTTCACGTGAATTCTAGTGTCCAATTTTTTTTTGCCAATTGGTTGTCCAAATTCACGTGCAAGTTGCTCCTTGTTTAATATAAAAAAGTGTGATAAATGCTGTCCATTTTCCTGCACCTACAGCTTTATGCGTTGGCAACATAGAGTGAAGGCTCAATTGATTAATTCTTTTAGCTGGTGGGTCCTTCAATTAATTGGAAATATTCAACATTTTCACTTTTCCATCAGCCTTTACGTTGGGAAATGAGGGCTGCACAATGAATAAATAAAATATTCATTTAGTAGGAAACATGTGTCTTTGACCATTCAATAATATTGAACAAATAAGAAAAGAAAGGGTCCAATTCCTTTTGCTTGTGTTTGGCCGTGGAATGCATGAAGAATTTGGAAGGCATTTGCACATTATTTTATTGGTACATGGAGCCAAAGAAGAAACCATTTTTAACACAATTTTCCAGCAGCAAAAACTAATTTTTCAGGGCTGAAAACAGTGGAAAAATAGAGGAAAAACGTGCAGAAACAGAGTGCTGGAAAAACAGTGACAGACAGCAGAAACAGTAGTGGAAACAGCAGCAAAATACAGTGGAAACAGCAGTAGAAACAGTGGAGCTGCTGAAAAATACAGACAGCAGTAAAAATACAGTGAAAACAGTAAAAATAAAAATAAAAATAAAAATATCAATCCATCATATTTTTCAAATTCTCAAAATTGTATTCTTTAATTGTTCCATTTTCATTGATTCATGCAAAATACAAAACTTGAACAGTGATAGTGAAATTAAAGCAGAAATCATGAAAATTGGAGGAAATAATACAGTAACAACAGAAAATTTAGATAAATTAAATAGTGAAAAATAGTGTTCTAAAAACACTTATCATTAGTGGGATAGTAAGGCCTGCCAGGTAACTAACAGAAAATGTTCTATTTGTTAATTATCTCATTTGGAAGATAGGGCAACATATTTGACACAAATAAGTCTCCTTTTGTTCTTTTCTAGGATGACATTGCTTTTAGGCCCTCCAAGTTTTGGGAGGACCACATTCCTGCTGGCCTTGGCTGGAAGGCTTTATTCAAAACTAAAGGTTAAGAAGTAAATAGAAATATATTTAGTCTTTAAATGATGTCATCATGTCTATAGTCTCATTTTGTATTTTGTATTTGTGACTAATAAGGTGTGACATATTGATCAGTTCAATGAAAAGGTGACATATAATGGTCATGGGATGAATGAGTTTGTACCCTAAAAAACTACTGCTTATGTCAATCAACATGATCTTCATATTGGAGAATTGGCAGTTAAAGAAACCTTAGCATTCTCAGCCAGAGTCCAAGGAGTTGGGCCTCGTTATGGTTAGCCCACAAAATTGCAATTTCAAAACCATAATAAAAATTTTCAGATGAAAATCAAGTTTTAACTTTTAAGTCATTTATCATTCTGCAGATTTGCTAGCAGAGGTATCCAGAAGGGAAAAAGAAGCAAATATTACACCTGATCTAGATATAGATGTCTATATGAAGGTAAGATAAAAATCATTGTCTCTTAGGGGCATGTTTGGCCAATTGACCTATATGGCTTGCATCACTTGGCCTTTCTTTTATTTTTTTATTAATAAAATGATAAGGTTTCTAAGTTTAAATGTAATGAAGAAAATTATTAGCTTTACTATAGGAACACTAACAATATATTTACTGAAATTTGGGAATTCTGGTTCTACAATAATTAGACAATGAATTTTTTTATAATTTGGGAAGAAATATGCTATGATAAATTTGTACTTACTCAACAGAGAGAGTTTTCTCAGTTATAGTCAAACAAAAAAAAATGATATGCTACATATGCTTTAATGAAAAACACTACTAAATGACTAATCTGCACACAGAACACAAAGAGAACCCACGAGTTAGAGAGAGGTATACGGAGGTGGTGGTCTGTTCTATTTTGGTCAGAGAAGATGATGGTGATGAAAGGAGAAAACTTCTCTAACACCTACCAGTGACGACGAAAGCTCAATTCACAAAGAGAAGAAAGAGAGACAAGAGAAGATGGGATGAGGAAGGAGAAGAAAATACAAAATCTCACCTGGGTTGTTCCAAGTTAAGGGGAAGGAGAAGATGACCGTGAAATGGCTGTGTTCCTGCGGTGGTGAAGTTCAATGCCAAAGAGAGGGAGAGGCTGAGACTGAGAGAGAATGGAAATGATTGGGGTTAGGCAAATGATTGGGAGGATTGTTGTCGAGTTAGATTAAAAACTTAGCGACAGCTAGATAAACGGTCACTAAACTTAATACAGATAGATACGATAAACATATCTGTGGCTATGGTGGCACACCTAGCAACCTACACACCCTGTCGCTAGATAATAAGACTAAACCTAGTGACGAACCAACACCGTTGCTAACTTGCCTTGTTTAGCGATGAAATAATCTGTCGCTAACTTTTAAATTTTTGGTTTCCCACCAAGGTTTTCAAGGTTTTGTTTAGTACCCTATGCAGCAACGGTAATGAGGCCGTCACCAATATGTTCCCTCCAAGTATTCTTTTGGGTGCCAAAATTTGCGACCTATATATGTCGTCGCTAACGGGGTCACTAATTCTTTTTATTATGGTCCTTTTCGTGTTTTGGTCGCTACGACGGTCGCTAATTAGCGATAGTGAACTAACCGTTGAGACACCCCTAAAATAGGGGTAAATTTCTCATATTTTACAAGAATTAATCCCACGAAGAAATAGGATGGAGAACTTAAATCAATGCCCTAGATCTAGGCAACCTATCTCATATGTGAAGATATGAGAAGGTATCAGAGTATGCAAGATATATTCATGTAGTACCATTACGATCTCGATTCATATAGTTGATTTATCCATTTATAAATCTAAGGCCCTAATCGATTACGGGCATAAATTAATCGATTACCATTCCATAATCGATTACAGAACAACAGGTAATCGATTACAGAGCTCCTAGGGATGGCACCATGAATCAGGTGTTATAACTAATCAATTACAACTTTCAGAATAATCAATTACAATGTCCCGGTTAGGTCTGTAATCGATTATTCTGTTAACACTAATCAATTACAAAGTCCCTGACTCCGACGCTAATCGATTAGAGAGTTGGTAGTAATCGATTACCAAACTCCTGGAATTCATGTAATGCATCAGATATCCCACTTAATCGATTATAGGGACAATTCCAATCAATTACAGGACTTCAGATAGTTCATAATTGATTACAGCACTTAGTGTAATCGATTACCTTAAAAACAGAGGCACAATAATCGATTAGGGCAGTAGGGCTAATCGATTACACCCTGCTTTTATGCAGAAATTATGCAGATTTTATAAGGAAAATGAAATTCTCACATACCTAAACCTATGCAAATGATATTAGAATACTACCAAACTTTAACACAAGTTATAATTATCCATTGTGACACGTGGCCACCGTCCGTACTCAAAAATTCCTAGAAACGAGGAATTTATGTGCATAAACACATTTAGCTCATTTCAAGGCATTTAGAGCAACATAGGGATCCATTCTTGGTATAATCAACCCATTCCAATTTACACGAGTCATAAATCACACATTTGGGTTATTGGAATCATTATCTACAATTCATAGTCCTCAAAACTCATTTTCACCCATTAGGTTCCCTAATCATGCATAAAAAACATTTAAATTCAACATGTTCAAGCTTATCATATTGTATGCTCTATAAAACACAAAATCTAGATGTACTTGCATGCATTAATCCATTCTATCAACATATCACATGATCCCATTATCCAACCATTGTCAAGGTCACCAATGAAAATTAGCCATACAATACAAGGGTCTCATTTTCCTACATGACCTTCCAAAATCATCATTATCTATTCATCATACATACAAGTATCCATTCCAAATCCAGACTATACAAAATATGCAGTATGTCATATACATTACAATTATTCCATACAACTATGAAAATTAAAATGTTGTCGGCCAAGGCATTCTTTACCAAAATGGGCTTTCTTCACACACTTCTCCACAAAGTAGCTCCAAGGCAAGTCCTACAACATAGAAGCTAAAAAGATATACCACATGGAGAGTGAGTATACTTTCTCAATGATGAAAATCTGATAATTAAGATAATATATGAATGAATACAATACAAACTTCCCCTCCTCAAGAGGAGTTCATTTAACATCAAATTAATCAACCATCAATTTTCATTTAAATACATATACCCATCAAGTTTCTCAAAATCATACCAACCCAATATCATAATCATAGTTAGTAATTTTAAAGGAAGGGTTCCACCTACTCCTCTCATAACCTCATCAATAGAGTATCACTTTATGCCATGCTTCTATAGCTAATGCACATGCTAGTGTTTAAGATGCATATGCACGGATCCGATTTCATTTCCATAGGTGATCGCAACCACCATAATCATTCAATCATTCTCAATGGTTTCCCACCTCGCAAGGGGTACTCCCTCTAGCAGCCTTGCAAGGTGATTTCTCGTGATCGCAACCACGTTCAACATTTTATAAAGGTTTCCTGCCTCGCAAGGGGTACTCCCGCCTCATGATCGCAACCATGGGCATCCAATCTCAATGGTCCCGTAGGGCCTTTCATTTCAAACACCGCGTGATCGTAACCACCGGTCCAATAATCACAGGAACTCACAAGCCCTTTTTATATTTCCAACATCAAGTGATCGTAACCACTTATCATTAACATCATGATATGCATGCCATGCCATGTATGCAATGCTCATGCATGCCTCAATCTTAATAGGATTATCTCACCCTCTCATCTAGGGTACATTCATACTCAACCACACTATTATTCACAATTTCATACATAAACATCAATCCTTATATTCCATAAACATTCCAACCAAATATTTTAGGTAATCATCATATCATTTATGAATTCAATAATACATCATTACATAGTATGCCATTCATAGCCTCATTTAGGCTCCATCATATAAACACTCATTTTAAAACATCATACACAATTCTCATTACATACACAAGTTATCACACTCATTCAAGAAGACATGCCATATTACATTAATACATACATTATCATCACAATACTCATGCATTTAGAAAATACACCCCCCTCCTACCTTACGAGAAGTAAACTTCCGGTTTTGATGTTCCCGCTTCACCTGTGTTATCAATTCCTACAGCAATCATTATAGGGCCACATCAATTATTCATTCAAAGGCCATTTCAATATATATATACATGTCTATGTACACATGATTCTTACCATGTGGAAATTATTATAAGTTCATTCATTTGCTTACTTAGGCTTCGGGAATTCCTTCCCTTAACCCACCATTCATTATTATCAAGGGCTACAACCTAATTTGTTAGGTTATTCCATTTGCCACACCTTACATTTATTCTATCTCAAGTGGGTTTTTATTCATGTTCTCCAACCACCATCTCTAATTATCATTTAATGACAATGCCTCATCATTTATTACACTTCCCTCATAAATAAATGTTAATCCCTTCAATATTATACATTTCCCCCAAAATTTCATAAGTTAGGGTTTTATAAAACCCAACCATATTCAAAAAATATTCATACATTCCCATCTCTTTCCAACCATAATGTATCTACTCCATTAATACCATTTAAAGCTTACATTTATGGCACCTATCTTAAGGTTTCCCCCCATTAATGCTTCTCCTAATAACCCACATGCATTAAATACATTCTTAACACTAAAGCTACAACTATATGTTCATATACATAGAAGAAATGGTAATTATCTTACCTCAAGAGAAGAAAAGAGTGGGTTTACAAAAGAGGAGAAGGACCACACGAATTTAAAAAGGAAGAAAAGAGAAGATACTTTGAGCTCCAAGCTTTCCTTGAGCCTCTTGAAGAATAACAATGGAGGAAGGAAAGGTATTTCCTTTTTAGCTTAGGGTTTTAGGGGAAGATAAAGAGGAATAATGAAGAAGAAGAAGAGGGAAAAGAGGAAGTGTGTTAGCATGGAGAAGAAGAGAGTTATAGGAAAATGAGAGTAAAAGAGTGAGGCTTTTGTTTTATTTTTATTCCTATTACTTAACTCTTCCATTTTTCATTAAACAGGTTCTCAGTTCGGGCTCAATACATGTTCTAAAAATTATTCTGAATATATATTCGGATTCCCATAATACCATCTATATCCTTGACCAACGGTATCTTAATCAGAGATACTTGGTCTGACACCCATATTTTATCCGGGCCAGTTTTCAACTTATCTGGTCACAATAACTCACTAACAGTCTCTGAAAATCTGAATTAAATTATTTCTAGCATTTTGGGATATTAATTAACCTACATTTAATTATTCAATATTTATTTCTTAATTTATCTTCCTATTTTAAAAATTTGGGGTGTTACAATCCACCCCTCCTAAAAGAAATTTCGTCCTCAAAATTTGACATACCGGATTTGAATGCGTGAGGATATCACTCACGGATATCATCCTCGCGTTCCCAGGTGAGTGTCTCAACATTTCCATGCTTCCACGCTACTTTCACCAATGGTACCATCTTATTCCACAGCCTCTTCATGGAATACTCGACAATACGAACCGAAACGGGAGGGACGGACAAGTCATCCCGCACCTCAACATCATCGACAGAGATCACGTGTAAAGGATCATGAATATACTTCCTCAATTGCGACACGTGGAACACATTATGTAGGATTGCAAGCTGAGGAGGGAGCGTAATTCGATAAGCGACATCTCCAATCTGCTCCAAGATCTTATAGGGCCCGATAGATTTAGGGCTTAATTTTCTGCTCTTTAATGCTCTTCCAATACCCTTATCACGCGAGACTCATAAGAACACATGATCGCCAACTTGAAATTCAAGTGGCTTCCTCCTCTTGTCATAATAGCTCTTCTGCCGGTATTGAGCAATTTTCATCTTCTCCCGGATCATCTTGATCTGTTTGGTAGTTTCTTCAACAATCTCAGGCCCTAAGGCCAAGTTCTCACCAACTTCTAGCCAACATAAAGGGGTTTGACACCTCCTTCCATATAATGCCTGGTATGGTGCCATACCAATACTAGAATGAAAACTGTTGTTGTAGGTGAATTCGATCAGAGGTAAATATTTCTCCCACGAACCATCGCGCTCCAAAACACAAGCATGTAGTAAGTCCTCAAGACTCTAAATAGTCCTCTCAGACTGTCCATCAGTTTGAGGATGGTACACTGAACTTAGTTTCAATTTTGAACCCATCGCCTCATGTAAGCTTCCCCAAAATCGGGAAGTGAATCGGGGGTCACGGTCAGAAACAATGCTTGATGGAACACCATGTAACCTCACAATCTCCTAAATGTATAGCTGTGCCAAATCCTGTAAAGAACTCTTCATACTGATCGGTAAAAAATGTGCACTCTTCGACAAACGATCCACGATCACCCAGATTCCGTCACATCTGGACCTCGTCCTTGGCAATCCAGACACAAATTCCATGGAAATTGTGTCCCACTTCCAAACAGGGATATCAAGCAGTCTCAAAGCACTCGAAGGTCTCTGATCTTCTATCTTCGCCTTCTGACAAGTAAGGCACGAAGCTACGAAACTTGCAACATCACGCTTCATTCCAGGCCACCAGAAATTCTTCTTTACATCTTGGTACATCTTGGTTGCACCAGGGTGAATGCTAAAAATGCTTTTATGTGCTTCCTCAAGCACCGTGCGTCTCCAATCTCTGAATGAAGGTACATACACATGATCTTTTACTCGCCATAAACCATCAACACCTTCCACAAGAAATAAATTCCTTCCATTATCTTGAGATCTTCTCATCTCTTATAGATAATCATCATCCCTTTGTTTCTCCTTTACCAGTTCTAAGAACTTATTACATATCTTCAAGGTAGCAAAACATAACTTCTTGGGAGATTGAACCTCGGTCCCAACATTCAAATTCTGAAATTCCTCAATCAATTCAAATTCTTTGACCATCATGGCCGACATATACAAGGACTTCTGACTAAGAGCAGCGACAACCACATTGGCTTTTCCCAGATGATACATCAACTTAAAATCATAGTCTTTCAGAAACTCCTTCCATCTCCTCTGACGCATATTCAATTCTTTTTGATCAAAGAGATATTTCAAACTTTTGTGGTCACTAAAAACCACAAACTTCAAACCATAAAGGTAATAACACCAAATCTTTAAAGCAAACACAACCGCCGCCAACTCCAAATCGTGAGTTGGATAGTTAACTTCATGGGGTCATAACTGGCATGAAGCATAGGCTATAACACATTCCTTCTGCATTAACACACATCCAAGTCCATGCTTAGAAGAATCATAATACACCATAAAATCTTCTTGTAAATCAGGCAATGCTAAGATAGGCGCAGAAGTCAGCCTCATCTTTAACTCTTCAAAGCATCTTTCATATTCAACTGTCTACACGAAAGGTTGGTTCTTCCTTGTCAAGTTTGTCAAAGGTCTAACAAGTCGAGAAAAACCTTCAATGAACCTCCGATAATATCCGGCAAGTCCAAGGAAACTCTGGATTTTCGTAACTGACGTAGGTCTAGGCCATGCCATAACGGCCTCAACCTTAGAAGGATCCACCGAAACACCATCTTCGGATATCACATGTCCAAGAAACTGGACGCTCGTGGACCATAATTCACATTTAGAGAGTTCAACATACAGCTGGTTCTCTCTAAGAATATTCAGCACCACTCTCAAATGCTCTTTGTGTTCCTCACGGTTCTTGCAATACACTAAGATGTCATCAATGAACATCACAATAAAATGATCCATGTATCCATGAAAGATGCGGTTCATGTAGCTCATGAACACCGCTGGAGCATTAGTCACTCTGAATGGCATCATGATGATGCATGATTTATCCTTAATTCTTCACTTTAAATGTGTATAATTTGCCATCACTTATTGTGTAATATATTACATTTTAACACATTTTCATCATATGAGCTTTATTTAATATTTGATTTTAAAATGAATTAAGGATTAATTTTTAATAAATGTTGGTTTTTTCTTGTTTACTTGGGTATTTTATTTTGCAGAAATTAATAAAATTAAGGAACAAGTACAAAGATAATCCAAGGGTCAATAACAAGAGAAAAATGACCATCAAATGATAAAGAAACAAGAAGAACAAGCCCCAAAGTTTACATGGTGAAAAAAGAGCAACAAAAGCATGAAAATTGGCTATTAGTGCGGTTATAACAGGAACCGCACTAATACGATGTGAATCGATTCACACATAAAAAAGCCCCAGGAATCGATTCCCAAGCCCATGAATGGATTCCCAAAGTCTTGAATCGATTCCTCACTTAAATGAATCGATTCCTAGGTTGTTTTTCATGCCATGAATCGATTCATAAGGCTAGGAATCGATTCCCCTTGTCATGAATCGATTCATGTGCTGTATTTTATGCAAAAATGAACTGGAGGAATTCATCAATCAAATCATGCACCGAATCATTGGAAACAACAAAAATGCAACTTGGAGACAGCTGGAATAGCTGGAAATCATCTACGCCGAAAGTTTCCACTTGCAACGCGTTTTCCTTAGCTGGCTTCCTACTTTCCATTGCCTAAAAAAGGAGAAGAAACTGAAGCATTCGGACATCAACAACTTTACTTCACACTTCTCTCTTACTTCCTTTTCTTTTCTTTCTTTTAAGCATCAGAGGAAGGCTTCTGGAGGAGTTCTTCCATTTTGGGTTCGGTCTTTCTTATTTTTAGTTTATTTTAATTATGGAGGGCTAAAACCCCTAGATTGATTTTCTTGAAAAATATTGTAATATAATTTTGAGGTTCTTGTTTTTAATATAGTATACTTTTATTATTGTTATTTCTTCATAATCTTACTCTGCTTATAGAATTCTTTTTTGTTTAATTAAATTTGTATGCTTAATCGGTTTAATTATTCAAATGGAATAAAATAAGATTTTAAATTAAAATGGGTTAAGGAAATATGCATGCTTAATGAATATTTTCATAATCACTTTTAATAATTATGGTTTGCTTAATTCTATAATTTAAGAATAGATTATGTATGTAGGCGATATTCTTACATATGCTCAATAATTCCTAGATTTTATGATCTTGACTCCTTTTGCTTAATTAGGATGCTTGATTAAAATATTCATTTTTAAATGAAAGTAAAGGAATTATGAATTAAAAAAGATGCTTAGTTGATTAATTCAAAATTGAGCTAAGAAATCAACAGTAATGAAAGTATACAAATTATCTTTAGTGAACCAAGGATAAATTTATTTACAGTACTCCAAGAAAATCAATCGCTTGTTATTTATTGTTTTAAATCCTATATTTACTTTGTTTTAGTTTTAATTGTCACAGCAAAATCAATCAAAACCCCCTAATTGAATTTGTATGTTTGTTAAATTTCTGTTTGTAAAAATTAATTTTAAACTTGATTTTTTCCTAAATTTCTGTGTTGATCCTTGAGAGAACGGCCTAGGTTGATACCCTAGTACTACATTAATTAATTTTGATGTATTAATTTGACAGAACCATGACACACACGTCAAATTTTGGCTCCGCAGTTGAGGATCAATGATCTTTAGGAAAATTCTTGTTTTAAATTATTTTTTTTGTAAAAAATGAAAAATTATAAAAAAATAATTAAAAAATAAAATAAATAAATTTTATTTTATTTTATTTTATTTCTATGATTTAGGATTCTTATGATTTATTGTTCATGATCATCAAATATCTTGTTGTATGCTATGTATGACTAGAAGAACTTTTGAGCATTTATATTCATTTGATCCTGAAATTGATAGAACTTTTCATAGATTAATTAGAGAAGCTAGATTTAATAATAATTTTGTATATATTAATAGTGATAGTATCTCATCTGAATATGCTGAAAGTACTACTACTAGTTTTTCTGATATGGCTGAACCCCGTGAAAGAACTCTTAGAGAACTAGCTGCACCTGAATTCACATACGAAAGTTTGTGTATTCAATATCCTGAAGAGGATATCCCTTTTATGCTTAAGACCAGACTTATACACTTGTTGCCTAAGTTTCATGGTCTTGCGGGTAGGGATGGCAAAAAAACCCGTGCCCGCGGGTAATCCGCGGGTTACCCGTAATGGATACCCGCATATATTACTAAACGGGTGGGTAGTGGTATCACACTACCCGCCCCGCGGGTACCCGTTTAATTATTAATATTTATTTTTTATTAAATATATTTAAATATCCAAGTATTTTTTATTATTTTATAATGAGATAAACAAAATTTAATATTTTTCAATAAAAATACTTTTAATTTATAAAGTTGTAATGTATAATACAATATTACTTTGAATTATATTTTACTAAAATAATATTATGTTTAGTACATTATACCATATTTTCTTCTTTGTTATTATTTTATAAAAATAATAAATATTCAAAAATATCCGTGGGTACCCGCTACCGAACCCGTGAATACCCGCTACCCGCCTAAAACCCGTGGATACGGGTAGCAGTAATATACTACCCGCACCTGCCCCGCCCCATTGACATCCTTACTTGCGGTGAAGATCCGTACAAACAACTCAAAGAATTCCACATTATGTTCTCCACAATGAAACCCTAAAACGTTCAAGAAGACCATGTCTATCTTAAAACGTTTCCTCATTCTTTAGAGGGTGTTGCTAAGGATTGGCAGTACTACCTTGCTCCAAGATTAATCACAAGTTGGAGTGACTTAAAGAAAATGTTCTTGGAAAAGTTCTTTCCTGCCTCTAGAACAACTGCAATCTGTAAGGACATATCGGCATTAGGCAACTCTCTGGAGAAAATCTTTATGAGTATTGGGAGAGATTCAAGAAACTCTATGCAAGTTACCCTCACCACTAAATTTCTGAACAACTTCTTCTTTAGTACTTTTATGAAAGTCTGCACCACGTTGATCGTAACATGATTGATGCGGCAAGTGGAGGAGATTTAGGAGATATGACTACTGTTAAAGCAAGAAACCTGATTAAAAAGATGGCATCTAACTCTCAACAATTTGGTGTGAGAAATCATTTTTTCAAACCCATGTTTGATTCAAATTCTAGTTCATCCAGAATTAAATTAGAGAACAAACTGGATTCTCTCACCACTCTAGTTACACAATTGGCAGTAAATCAAAAATCCATGACTGCTAAACTATGTGGCATCTGCTCCTCACAAGAGCACCCCACTGATTGTTGTCCTTCTCTACAAGAAAAGGATAATAATAGTCCGTAAGCCTATGCAGCTAACATCTACCATGATAGACCACCACAACAACAACAAAACCATGACCTTTCCATAAATAGATACAATCCAGGTTGGAGGAACCATCCAAACTTGAGATGGGGTAACCAAAAACAAAATACCCAACCTCCATTTCAAAGACCTACACCTCAACCATCCATAAATGGACCTTCTTAAGAAGAACTAGTGAAACAAATGGCTACACAAAACTTGGAGTATCAACAGAGGAATGATGCTATCATTCAGAGTTTAAGCAACCAAATTGGGCAACTGGCTTCATCATTAAGCCAGTTACAATCTCAAAACTCTGATAAATTACCATCTCAACCAGCTGTAAATCCAAGAAATGTGAGTGCAATTTAGTTAAGATCAGGTATGAACCTTGAAGTACCCATACCCAAGGAACCTAAAAAACAAACAACTGAGCCTAAAATAGTTGAGAATGATGTACCCTCTTCAAGCACAAGAAAGTCTAAGATGCAATCACCCTAAATCCCACCTCATATTCCTCTTCCATTCCCACCAAAAGCAATTCCAAGTAAGAAGATGGAAGACAGAGACAAAGAAATTTTGGATACTTTTAGGAAAGTGGAAGTGAATATACCTCTTCTTGATGCAATCAAGCAAATACGTAAGTATGCCAAATTTCTGAAAGAACTATGCACTCACAAGAGGAGACTCAAAGGCAATGAAAGGATAAGCATGGGAAGGAATGTATCTATATTACTTAGTTGGATATCCCTTTTACGTTCACTATACCCTGCATCATAAGCAATAACAAATTTGAAAATTACATGTTAGATTTAGGAGCTTCAATAAATGTTATGCCTATGTCTATTTTTAAATCTCTATCTCTTGAAATTTTACAACCTACTGGTGTAGTGATTCAGTTAGCAAATAGAAGTACTGCTAACCCTGCTGGAGTCATAGAGGATGTTTTAGTTCAGGTAGAACAACTTGTTTTCCCTGCTGACTTTTTCATACTTGATATGGAAGAAGGTATGCCTCAAATTCCTGTTCCTATAATTTTGGGAAGACCATTTTTGAAAATAGCCAAACCAAAGTAGATGTTCATTCTGGAACTCTTTCTATGGAATTTGGTGACACGAGAGTTCAATTCAATATTCTTGATGCCATGAAATACCCAGCTGAAAATCATTCTATTTTCCAAATTGACATTATTGATGAACTAGTTTTCGAACATTTTTCTAATGTTGATTTAGAATGCATAGATGATTCAAATAATTGTTTTGCATGCAATGATTCTGGAAATTGTGATATTTGTGCTAAAATTGATAAATACATAATTTCTGATTTAGAGTCTTTAGATATACCTGTTAACCATAAGAAGCTGAATGTAGGATTTCAAGAAAACTCTAACAAAATTTTTGAAGTGCAAACAGCGGACTCCAAATCTACTTTGTTAGTTCCATTTGTTTTGCAGGCACCTAAGTTAGAATTGAAGCCTCTACCTGAGAACCTCAAATATGTATACTTAGGGGATGATGAACAGCTCCCGGTGATAATTTCCATTTCTCTTTATGAAAGTCAAGAAGAAAAATTGTTGCAGGTATTGAAAAGACACAAGAAGGCTATAGGCTGGACATTGGCAGACATTCCTGGAATTAGCCCATCTATATGCATGCATAGGATATTTCTGGAGGAAAATGTTAAAGCAGTGAGACAGCCTTAAAGAAGACTCAACCCTGTAATCCTTGATGTGGTTAAGAAGGAGATTACCAAGCTTCTACAAGTAGGAATTATTTGTCCTATCTCTGATAGCCGATGGGTGAGTCCAATTCAAGTGGTTCCTAAGAAAACAGGGATCACAGTTGTGAAAAATGAGAATGATGAATTGATCCCTACCAGAGTGTAAAATAGTTGGAGAGTCTATATTGACTACAAGAGACTAAACCAAGCAACAAAGAAGGACCATTTCCCTTTACCCTTCATTGATCAAATGCTTGAGCGTCTTACAGGTAAATATCATTACTATTTTCTTGATGGATTCTCTGGATATTTTCAGATTCATATTGCACCTGAGGATCAAGAAAAAACTATATTCACTTGTCCCTTTGGCACATTTGCTTATAGGAGAATGTCATTTGGCCTATGCAATGCTCCTGTAACTTTTCAAAGATGCATGATAAGTATTTTTCATGATTTCATTGAAAATTTCATAGAGGTGTTTATGGATGATTTTACTGTTTATGGATCTTCATTTAATGCATGCCTTGATAGTTTGGATAATGTTTTAAACAGATGTATTGAAACTAACCTTTTCTTGAACTATGAAACATGTCATTTTATGGTAAAACAAGGAATAGTTTTAGGGCATGTAATCTCTGAGAAAGGAATTGAGGTAGATCCTGCCAAGATAGAAGTTATCACATTTACCTTACCCTTCTTGTGTTCGAGAGGTTTATCTTTTTCTTGGCCATGTAGGTTTCTACAGAAGATTCATAAAGGATTTTATCAAGAAGGCTAGACCACTATCCAGTCTGCTTCAAAAGGATGTGGTATTTGAGTTTGATGAAAAGTGTAAGGAGGCTTTTAATTGCCTGAAGCAAGCATTGACTACTACTCTAATAATTCAAGCACCTGTTTGGACAGCCCCATTTGAGTTGATGTGTGATGCCTCTAATTATGCATTGGGAGCCGTCCTTGGTCAAAAGATTGACAAGCAGCCTAGGGTCATCTACTATGCATCTAAAACTTTAGATGCCGCCCAGGTAAATTACACCACTATTAAAAAAGAGCTCTTGGCCATTGTTTTTGCTTTAGATAAGTTCAGATCTTACCTACTCGGTTCTCGAGTAGTTGTCTTTACTGACCATGCAGCTCTGAAGTACTTGTTGAAGAAAGGTGAGTCCAAGCCAAGATTAATTCGTTGGATGCTCTTGCTCCAAGAGTTTGACTTGGAAATTCATGAAAGAAGTGGAACACAAAACTTAGTGGAAGATCATTTAAGCAGAATTGAGAATGCTCCTGATTCGGCACCTATTCAGGATTATTTCCCTGATGAACAACTCATGAGTGTTTCTAATTCTTTTTATACACCTTGGTTTACTAACATTGTAAATTATCTTGTTGCTTCTCTTTTTCCACCATATGCATCCAAAAACCAAATTTCAAAATTAAAAAGTGATGCAAAATATTATATATGGGATGACACGTATTTGTGGAAGGTGTGTAATGATCAGGTGATTCAAAGATGCATTCTCAATCATGAGATAGAATTAGTTCTTCAATTCTTCCATGCTTCACGAGTTGGTGGACATTTTGGTCCACAAAGAACAACAAGGAAGGTGTTGGACTCTGGTTTATACTGGCCCACTATTTTTAAGGATGCATGGAAATTTTGTAACACCTGTGAGAAATGCGAAAGAACTGGAAACGCTATCATATGATGTCAACAGATGCCTCAGCAACCTATGTTGTTTTGTGAAGTATTTGATGTTTGGGGCATTGATTTTATGGGTCCATTTCCTCCATCCTTTGGTTTTACTTACATTTTATTAGCAGTAGATTATGTTTCTAAATGGGTGGAAGCTAAAACCACTAGAACTAATGATGCTCGAGTTGTTATAGATTTTGTTAGATCTCAAATTTTTTACAGGTTTGGCATCCCGAGAGCAATCATTAGTGATCAAGGAACACACTTCTGCAACAGGACCATGCAAGCTATGCTCCAGAAATATGGGGTCATTCATAAAGTCTCTACTCCATATCACCCCAAATAAACGGACAGGCAGAAGTCTCTAATAGAGAAATCAAGAGAATCCTGGAGAAGATAGTACAACCTAACAGAAAGGATTGGAGCAGAAAATTGGGTGATGCTCTTTGGGCACATAGAACAGCTTTTAAAGCACCTATAGGAATGTCTCCCTATAGAGTTGTTTTTGGAAAAGCATGTTATCTTCCAGTAGAGATTGGGCATTGTGCTTATTGGGCTGTAAAAGCTTGCAACTTAGCACTTGATCAAGCAGGTGAAGAAAGAAAATTACAACTAAATGAGCTTGATGAGATCTGTTTGGCAGCTTTTGAGAACTTAAAGTTCTATAAGGAGAAAACAAAGAAATTCTATGATAGCTCAATAGCTAGAAAGGATTTTACTGCTGGACAGAAAGTGCTATTGTTTAATTCCCGGTTGAAACTAATGGCCGAAAAATTGCACTCCAAATGGGAAAGACCTTTCATTGTTACTAATGTATTTCCCCATGGAGCTGTTGAAATAAAAAGTGAAAACTCCAATAAAAGCTTCAAGGTTAATGGACAACGTCTGAAGCCATTTCATGAAAATCCTTCACTTGTTGATGTTACAATGGAGGAACATACTTTGGGGGACCCACTTCTTGATCCCCCTTGAGGAAGTTTTTCTTACCTATCTCTTTACTTTTTCATTATGTTGTCTATTTTGTATGTTCTGTCTTACATTTAGGACAATGTATAATTTAAGTGTGAGGGTGAGATTATTCTTGTATTATATTTTTGTGTGTGTTTCTATTTTCGTGTGTGAAGTGTTTTTGTGTAAAAAAAAATTAAAATTAAAAAAATTAAATTAATTAAGGTTTTTACATGTGTTTTTGTTTAAAATGGCATGTTTTATTGGAATTTTAGGATATGCATGAGTAACAGGTAATTTCTTTCATGTTTGATATGAGCTTAATGATATGTTATAATTTGAACTTAAGCATTTTTGGTATGTTGAGAATGACATGATAATTGAGAGATGATTATATTTGATAGAATTATGCCTTGTGAGATTTTTGAGGCTTAAAATTTGATGGATCATTCTAAACCATCTTAATTCTTCCATGTGTGATTAATTCCTGAATGCTTACATCTAATCTTTGTCTTGTTTCTTGATGATACTTCAAACTCATATACATGTATTTGAAATGATACAGGCATTTTGTTCAGTTGAGCCACTAAGCCATATAAGCCTACCATGAATAAATCATCCTTTGCTAGCCCTTTTGAGCGTATTTAACCATTTCTTTGTTACAGCTCAAATAAGCTATATACCTACTTAAAAAAAGATGTTAGAGCTTTGGAATCAAGTTAAAAATAGGCAGTCAAATAAGGGTGGGAGTGTGCTAAAAAGAGTCGCAACTCTTACTTTAAGTATTATGCAAATTGCATAAGAAAAAATATAAAAAAAATGATATTGGTGATTGCGACCAAATATGATTAAAACAAATGTTTTACCTCATTATTTGCCTATTAAATTAATTGCTCCATCATTTTTTATGGCATATGAAACTAATTCCAAAATTTTACCACCCATTTTAACCTTAGCCACATTACAACCCTAGAAAGCCTTGTTGATCTATACATGCATTTGTGTTGATTGTGGAATTAAGAAACTTGTCAAATTCATGGGACTGTCTATTTTTCAGGAAATGTTTTGAGTGTATACACAAACCCAAAACACTTGAGAGTTGAGAGTATGTCTTGTGAGGTTCTTTCACTTATGATCTTCTTTTTAGATTAATTTGATTCACACATGCCTAAGTGTTTGGATGATTTTTATACATATCTCGATGCTCTGTATCTTGCATGATGAATAGCTCTTGTTTCTCTGTATATTCCTAAAGATTTCATATTGAACATGTTAGTTTTGTGTGTTTACTATTTTTTAACTTAATGTTTTTAATAAATTGTGATACTTGTTTTTATTCTGATTTTGCCTGGGAGTGCAAAAGAATAAGTGTGAGAGTATTTGATGATGCATGATTTATCCTTAATTCTTCACTTTAAATGTGTATAATTTTCTGTCATTTATTATGTAATATATTGCATTTTAACACATTTTTATCATATGAGCTTTATTTAATATTTGATTTTAAAATGAATTAAGGATTAATTTTTAATAAATATTGGTTTTCTCTTGTTTACTTGGGTATTTTAAACTTGATTTTAAACTTTATTTTTTCCTAAATTTCTATATTGATCCTTGAGAGAACGACCTAGGTTGACACCCTAGTACTACATTAATTAATTTTGATATATTAATTTGACAGAACCATGACACACACGTCACATCACAACATACTTATAATGGCCATATCGCGTTCTAAACGCAGTCTTCGGAATATTCTCGGTTCTCACCCGAATTTGATGGTAGCCAGAACACAAATTAATCTTTGAGAACACTACCGCACCTCTTAGTTGATCCAGCAGGTCATCAATATGAGGTAAATGATATCTATTCTTTATCGTTAGCTTGTTCAATTGGCGGTAGTCAACACACAACCACATGGTTCCATCTTTCTTTTTAACCAATAAAACAGGAGCTCCCAAGGGTGACATACTGGGTCGAACAAACTCCTTCTCAAGCAGCTCCTCAACTTGCTTCTTGAGTTCGGCCAACTCCATAGGAGACATCCTATAAGGAGCGATAGATACTGGTTCTGCACCAGGTACAAGATCAATAGCAAACTCTACTTCCCGTGGAGGTGGTAAGTCGGGTATCTCTTCGGGAAACACGTCTAGAAATTCATACACCACAGAGATGTTAATGGGACCGGGACCACTTGTCCCATCAGCAAGAGATAGTAATATGCAAAGTTGAGCTATACCTTGCACATCGAATTGTCCCATATCAAAAGAAGGGAAAATAATGGTCCGTTGTTGACAGTCGACCAAAACCTTGTTGGTAGAGAGCCAATCCATACCAAGTATGATCTCCAATCCCTTCATAGGTAAGCAAATAAAGGACACAACAAATCTTCTCCCATCTAGGAGCATGTCAACATTATCACACCGATTAACCGATCTGAGACAAGTACCGGTTGGGGTGGTAACCACTAGTGCATTTTTCATCAAACATACTGGCAATCTCAATCGCCGAACACAATCCTCGGACATAAAAGAGTGGGTTGCACCCAAATCATAAATGACATGAACAAAATGTCCCAGTATTTCACACTTACTTTCAACTAAGTTATCTGCTTGTGCTGCTTCCTCACCGGTCACAGCAAACACTCTTCCAGCATTGGGTTGAACATTTCCACCGTTTCTATTCCCATCACGTGCACCATTGCCATTTCCTCTACCGTTGGCATGTCTTCCACCATTATAACCACCTCAGCCACTATTTCAGCCACCATTGTTTCCATTACCACAGCCCTGACCACTATTATGGTCTCCGCGGTTGACATGAGCAGGTGCATTAGCACGGTTAGGGGTATTAGCTTGTACCGGAGCCGGTCTTATGAGCATAGGGCATGCAGGACGGATATGTCCCACTTTGTCACAATTAAAACACGCCACGTCCTCACAGTGTGCACATTCACGTACATAGTATGGACCACCATACCTATAGCATCTCGGCCCATTGGCATTTACATTGCCCCGACCATAAGTGTTACCATATCCACCGCCTCTAGCTTGGACATTAGAATGAGCACCCCTCTGAAAGCGTCCCCTTCTAAAATTTCCTTACCTCTTGAAACTAGAAGTTTGACTCTTCAATTTAGAGTCAAATTTGGAATGTTGAGGAGGAGTATATTCTTCATAAATATGGTACTTATTCACAAGTACTGTGAAACTTCGAATTTTTTGGTGACATATGGCCCTTTGAATATCAGGGCGTAGACTGTTCTTAAACTTTACGCATTTAGAGGCTTTAGTTCCCTCTTGTTGATAAGGAGGGTAGAATTCACAAAGTTCTTTGAATTTGGAAGCATACTCTTCCACCGTCATTGTGCCTTGTTTGAGTTCCATGAACTCGAGTTCCTTCTTGCTCTTATAGCTTTCCGGCACATATTTCCTCATGAGTTCAAGCTTAAAGTTTTCCCAATCAAGGGAATTACAGCAGCATTTATCCTACTCTTGGTGAGTCTCCACCAAGTCTCTGCTTTATCTCTCAGCATGAAAATAGCATACTCCACTTTTTGGAGCTCATTGCACTCGAAATTATCGAAGATCCGCTCAACATCACGGATCCAAACATAGGCTTGCTCAGGCCTGAATCAACCATGGAACTCAGATGGTTTCCTTTTCAAGAACATATCAAGGCCTTGAGTACCTTGAATAACAGGATCAGGTTGTCCTTCCGCTTCTTGTCTATCATGATTTTACGACTCGAGGAGGTCCGCAAAATGATTCAAGGCTTTAGCTATAGCGTCATTGTTATCTTGACGACGACAGGCCATCTCAATATCTATAATCATAACATGAGATTCATCTAACATTAGTGAACTTATTCATAAAATTCCTCTATAGTCTCACACTTTAGTACTTTATCATAAAAATTAAGTTATGGCCCTCCCTCATAGAGTCCAATACCAACCAATCCACATTCAAGCTCATACAAGCATATTATCATGTCATAGTGTGGTATGCTTTCACAAAACATAGGATTCATCATTGAGGGAGAATAGTGTGAAGAAAGCTTGGCCGGACTTATAATAATCACATTCAATCCATAATCAATCCATACATAGTCAGACAACAATGACAATCGTTTATCAATCACATATCATATTCCAGTAATAATATCAACTCATCACAATAATACAGAGTGAATAATGCTCTGATACCAGGTTGAGACACCCCCAAAATAGGGGTAAATTTTTCGTATTTTACAAGAATTAATCCCACAAAGAAATAGGATGGAGAACTTAAATCAATGCCCTATATCTAGGCAACCTATCTCATATGTGAAGATATGAGAAGGTATCAGAGTATGCAAGATATATTCATGTAGTACCATTACGATCTCGATTCATATAATTGATTTATCCATTTACAAATCTAAGGCCCTAATCGATTACGGGCATAAATTAATCGATTACCATTCCATAATCGATTACAGAACAACAGGTAATCGATTACAGAGCTCCTGGGGATGGCATCATGAATCAGGTGTTATAACTAATCGATTATAACTTTCAGAATAATCGATTACAATGTCCCGGTTAGGTCTGTAATCGATTATTCTGTTAACGCTAATCAATTACAAAGTCCCTGACTCCGACGCTAATCGATTAAAGAGTTGGTAGTAATCGATTACCAAACTCTTGGAATTCATGTAATGCATCAGATATCTCACTTAATCGATTACAGGGACAATTCCAATCAATTACAGGACTTTAGATAGTTTATAATCAATTACAGCACTCAGTGTAATCGATTACCTTAAAAACAGAGGCACAATAATCGATTAGGGCAGTAGGGCTAATCGATTACACCCTGCTTTTATGCAGAAATTATGCAGATTTTATAAGGAAAATGAAATTCTCATATACCTAAACCTATGCAAATGATATTAGAATGCTACCAAACTTTAACACAAGTTATAATTATCCATTGTGACACGTGGCCACCGTCCATACTCAAAAATTCCTAGAAACGAGGAATTTATGTGCATAAACGCATTTAGTTCATTTCAAGGCATTTAGAGCAACATAGGGATCCATTCTTGGTATAATCAACCCATTCCAATTTACACGAGTCTCAAATCACACATTTGAGTTATTGGAATCATTATCTACAATTCATAGTCCTTAAAACTCATTTTCACCCATTAGGTTCCCTAATCATGCATGAAAAACATTTAAATTCAACATGTTCAAGCTTATCATATTGTATGCTCTATAAAACACAAAATCTAGATAAACTTCCATGCATTAATCAATTCTATCAACATATCACATGATCCCATTATCCAACCATTGTCAAGGTCACCAATGAAAATGAGCCATGCAATACAAGGGTCTCATTTTCCTACATGACCTTCCAAAATCATCATTATCTATTCATCATACATACAAGTATCCATTCCAAATCCAGATTATACAAAATATGCAGTATGTCATATACATTACAATTATTCCATACAACTATGAAAATTAAAATGTTGTCGGCCAAGGCATTCTTTACCAAAATGGGCTTTCTTCACACACTTCTCCACAAAGTAGCTCCAAGGCAAGTCCTACAACATAGAAGCTAAAAAGATATACCACATGGAGAGTGAGTATACTTTCTCAATGATGAAAATCTGATAATTAAGATAATATATGAATGAATAAAATACAAACATCCCCTCCTCAAGAGGAGTTCATTTAACATCAAATTAATCAACCATCAATTTTCATTTAAATACATATACCCATCAAGTTTCTCAAAATCATACCAACCCAATATCATAATCATAGTTAGTAATTTTAAAGGAAGGGTTCCACCTACTCCTCTCATAACCTCATCAATAGAGTATCACTTTATGCCATGCTTCTATGGCTAATGCACATGCTAGTGTTTAAGATGCATATGCACGGATCCGATTTCATTTCCATAGGTGATCGCAACCACCATAATCATTCAATCATTCTCAATGGTTTCCCACCTCGCAAGGGGTACTCCCTCTAGCAGCCTTGCAAGGTGATTTCTCGTGATCGCAACCACGTTCAACATTTTATAAAGGTTTCCTACCTCGCAAGGGGTACTCCCGCCTCATGATCGTAACCATGGGCATCCAATCTCAATGGTCCCGCAGGGCCTTTCATTTCAAACACCGGGTGATCGTAACCACCGGTCTAATAATCACAGGAACTCACAAGCCCTTTTTATATTTCCAACATCAAGTGATCGTAACCACTTATCATCAACATCATGATATATATGCCATGCCATGTATGCAATGCTCATGCATGCCTCAATCTTAATAGGATTATCTCACCCTCTCATCTAGGGTACATTCATACTCAACCACACTATTATTCACAATTTCATACATAAACATCAATCCTTATATTCCATAAACATTCCAACCAAATATTTTAGGTAATCATCATATCATTTATGAATTCAATAATACATCATTACATAGTATGCCATTCATAGCCTCATTTAGGCTCCATCATATAAACACTCATTTCAAAACATCATACACAATTCTCATTACATACACAAGTTATCACACTCATTCAAGAAGATATGCCATATTACATTAATACATACATTATCATCATAATACTCATGCATTTAGAAAATACACCCTTCTCCTACCTTAAGAGAAGTAAACTTCCGGGTTTGATGTTCCCGCTTTACCCATGTTATCAAATCCTACACCAATTATTATAGGGCCACATCAATTATTCATCCAAAGGCCATTTCAATATACATATACATGTCTATGTACACATGATTCTTACCATGTAGAAATTATTATAAGTTCATTCATTTGCTTACTTAGGCTTCGGGAATTCCTTCCCTTAACCCACCATTCATTATTATCAAGGGCTACAACCTAATTTGTTAGGTTATTCCATTTGCCACACCTTACATTTATTTTATCTCAAGTGGGTTTTTATTCATATTCTCCAACCACCATCTCTAACTATCATTTAATGACAATGCCTCATTATTTATTACACTTCCCTCATAAATAAATGTTATTCCTTTCAATATTATACATTTCCCCTAAAATTTCATGAGTTAGGGTTTTATAAAACCCAACCATATTCAAAATATTCATACATTCCCATCTCTTTCCAACCATAATGTATCTACTCCATTAATACCATTTAAAGCTTGCATTTATGGCACCCATCTTAAGGTTTCCCCCTATTAATGCTTCTCCTAATAACCCATATGCATTAAATACATTCCTAACACTAAAGCTACAACTATATATTTATATACATAAAAGAAATGGTAATTATCTTACCTCAAGAGAAGAAAAGAGTGGGTTTGCAAAATAGGAGAAGGACCACACGAATTTAAGGAGGAAGAAAGGAGAAGATACTTTGAGCTCCAAGCTTTCCTTGAGCCTCTTGAAGAATAACAATGGAGGAAGGAAAGGTATTTCCTTTTTAGCTTAGGGTTTTAGGGGAAAATGAAGAGGAATAATGAAGAAGAAGAAGAGGGAAAAGAGGAAGTGTGTTGGTGTGGAGAAGAAGAGAGTTACGGGAAAATGAGAGTGAAAGAGTGAGGCTTTTGTTTTATTTTTATTCCCATTACTTAACTCTTCCATTTTTCATTAAACAAGTTCTCAGTTTGGGCTCAATACATGTTCTAAAAATTATTCTAAATATATATTCAGATTCCCCATAATACCATCTACAGCCCTGACCAACGGTATCTCAATCGGAGATACTTGGTCCGACACCCATATTTTATTTGGGCCAGTTTTCAGCTTATCCGGTCACAATAACTCACTAACAGTCTTTGAAAATCTGAATTAAATTATTTCTAGCATTTTGGGATATTAATTAACCTATATTTAATTATTCAATATTTATTTTCTTAATTTATCTTCCTATTTTAAAAATTCAGGGTGTTATAACCGTCGTTACATTTTTGTAGTTAGTGATGACAGACTACAGTCGCTACTTTACTCACGTAAAAAAACCCTTGGAGGGAAACAAAAAAGGAGGGAAGTGAAAGGTAACGACTGTACTAGCGACGGGTTTGAGTTAGCGATGGAGGTAGTGACAGACTTTTTGCACTTTTTAGCGACGACATTTTGTTTGTGGCTAACATGGTTATTAACTTTCTTTTTTGGTCCCTTTTCACATAACAGTCGCTAAATTGGTCGCTAATTAGTGACGGTGCCAGGTGATCGCTAATTCTAAGTAGCTATTAGTGGATTTTTTAGTAGTGTTTCCTGGTCTTTTTACTGGGGCTGGCTTCTTGACATTGTACACACTGAATGTCGGTCAACCCACTTCTCTAAGAATCTATGAAGGTTGGGTATTCAGCGGTGCGTAATGATTGAAGGCAGAGACACGCCTCTCTTACTGCCTGGTTACAGGTCCCTAAACTTCTCCTTCTGAAAGGGTTTTTCTGGCCTAGCCCTTTCCTTCTTTTCCTTCGGCGGGTATGGTGCTGGGAGAGTTGGCTTTGCTCTCACCACTATGGCCTCGAGATGCATCTCAATACCAACATACTTTGACGCCTTCTTTTGAAACTCCTTGAAAGAGACGAGCTCTTAGCCAGGGATAGCGTAAAGGCAGACTTCAGTTGTAAAGCTTTAATAAAAATATACAACTAGATTGCTTCAATTAGGTTGGGCACCATCGTCGCTTCCTTATAGAACCTCTTGAGGAAATCCTTCAGAGATTCTCTCCCTGCCTTATCTGGGCGAGGGTGTGTGAAGTCTTGGGTACATCCCTTGAAATGACAAAATGCTCCCCAAAAGCCTCTGCCATGTCCTCCCAAGAGTCATTTGACCCAATTGACAATCCTTTAAACTAACTCAGAGCCTCCCCAGTCAAGGTGTAAGCAAACATACGACACATCACACCCTCCTCAACTCTTAAGAACATTGCCTCATAAATAATTATAATATGAAACAGAAATAAGAAACAGAAATAAAAAAATAATAAATAACATTCGACAATGTTATTTAATTAAAAATAATATGTAACGATGAATTCTATTTTGATAATTATTTTCTTTCGACAATATTTAATAGATAAATAATCATAATAATTTATTTTGAAGTTATATATATATATATGTTAAATTGTTCATTTAATTGATAATTATATTTAATACAATATCGCTCGGTTCCTCAGATTTGAACTGTAGAACCCAACCTAAGGTTTGACTCTGACCGTTCGACCCAAGACTAGTGATCTAGTAGAGATACTAGTCTTTTTAGAATCCATCTACAAAGAATCAAGGGTGTCTGACTTGGCCTGATAAGCTTAATCAGAACCTTTGAAGTCTCCTACATTTGACTGTTCATAAACCTCGAGATATTCGATGGTGGCATAGTCAGTCTTTGGTGACTCATTTTAACGTTTTAAGAATTTTTCCTGAAGGGACCAAAGCTTAATTCAGACTCTATCATCCCTATTTTTCAATAAGTTGATTTTCTTAGAAACCACTTTAAAACTTGACCAGAATACCTTTGGTGTTTTGGACCTAGATTTTTCATATGATCATAGAATTGAATGACTTTGGTCTCAATCTTTTCATTTTGAAAATATATTCAATCTTTGTTTCTAGTCCTAAACTTCGATTCTTACTTTGTCAACCCCAAAATCAAAGACTAGGTATAGTCATCTCAAAATTCCAACGTTTGGACGTTTTTCTCTGTGCATAGTTCAAAACAAAATTCATAACTTTCTCATAAAACCTTCAATTCATGGTAAATTGGTGTCAAAATCTCTATAGCATAATTATCTACATTTTCCATGTAGACATCAAAAGCTAAATCCTTCTAGATTGGTACATTTTAATAAATTTTTATGACCCTTTGGCTGTTTCATTTCAATGCTGGCAGTCTTCGATAAAACTTATGTATCTCCTTTGTCCGATGCTTGAATCACTTCATTCTTTTTGCTTTGAATCCGTATCAAAAAGGCTTACAATTTTTATTTAGAGTATGAAATCAAATTCTTAAATGAGAATTAATGATGAATTTATTTCTAAGACCCTAGCTGATCTGGTAAGCTTCTAGAAGACCTTGTCGTAAATCGGGTATATCTCGGGTTACAAAACTTTGATTGTCACAAATGATATATCAAATTAAAGAGGAAATAAAAATCTAAAAACTTCACGAAGGACTCTAAATCAAATTCCCACTCCATAAATCCCAGAATTTAAAACACTACACCATTCATGTTTTTCCAGTAACAGTTTACACTAGGTGCAGTATTTTCCACATAACTCTCTCATATGACCATTAAATTGAATGAGACCTTCACCAAATTTTTCCTAACATAATTCTTCATAATTTTTACTCAAATCCTAAATCACAACCCATTTGGCCCAGAAAATTAATCTATGACAGGGATAAAAATGCTATCACAGCCCTGCACCCTTTTAGTATTTGGGCCATAACTCACTCAATTCTTGATGGATTTTTTATGCTTTATATGTATTTAAAGAGAACAAAAAGTTTTACAACTTTTTTATTCATCCTATTTCCAAATTCAGCCTACATCATCCCTTAAAAACTCATACAAAGTTACGTCCAAAGCTAGACATCTCAGCTTCTCCATGTAATCTTGGCCAATCACCATTTTCCACCCAAGAGACACTTGTGTAGCTCTAGAAACTCCCTCCTCCATGCATCACCAGCCCTTGACACCTGTCATGAGAGGTGTCACCACCTTGCTCCTCCCCTCCACTCAGCTGGTCACCTCCCAATTCAGCCAATGAAGATTCATGCAAAGCTCTCCATCACTTTTGTTCATCATTCCCTTCTAACTCCATCTAACTCTTTCTTCTCTCTCTATATCTCATGGCTGAAACTTAGCCTTCAACCACCATCATTCTTTCCTCTTCATCTGATCTCTTCCCAAGCCAACCCACCAACCACTATCGGCCACCCAAACAGCTACCATCAACCACCACCCATTATGGAAAAAAATTCTGCTTCTCCTTTCTTTTCTCCTCTCAACCCGTGGCCATCTTCACCTAAAACAACCACCAGTCCTGCTTCTTATCACTTTCCATAATCCATTATCCCAAGCTTTATTCATCAAGCTCTACCATTCTTAGGAGCCGTGACCATCCAAGGTCACCAAGGTGAGAAAAATTACGTTTTAAACTCTTGAACTTGTCATTTTTATTTCTTATGCCAAAATAATTTTTGTTTCTTGATTTTGTGGCATTTTCCTCACTGTTTTGGAAGCCAAACCCATGAATCCATTGTCCCCTCTTGGTTGCATGTGTAGTTTTCCTCAAGATTGGGAACTTAGGCGATGATTGGAGGTAACCGACGAAAGATTTTGAGTGATCAGTAAATTTTGGTAACCGATTCTCTAGACTTTCTAAATTCTGAAATTTTCATGGTTGTTTTCTTGATTTCCCGTTGTTGCCCATGTTTGGTGTTATGTGAAAAATTTGCGCATGTTGATTTCCTAAGGTACCGGGGACGATCAACGATGATCGGCGGACGTTTCAGAGTATCCGGTGAATTTCTGGCAATCTGATCATTTTTCTTCCCCGGGAAGCAGCTGTTCTCTTGAGGTAAGGGGGTCTCACCTCGTGTGATCTCCTTTTTAATCATTTCATAATATTACTCGTACACTCGAGAACCTCCACTTCGAATTTCGTCAAGATCCAACGGTTAAATCTTAAACCAACATTTTTTTTTGGTAATCAACGGCTAAAAGTTTGTGTTTTTAAATTTGTTGATATTTTAAAAAATTTATTTGGCATAATTCGACGTTCACGTACTTGAATAGACTTTATCGTGATTGGACAAACGAAAAGAAAGTTAGAAAATTTAGCATTTAGGCGGGCTCAATTTCATTCGATATGGTTGTATTAATTAATTTTAATTTCATGATGTTTTTATGTAATTTGTAAAATTATTTTCCGGTAAGCCCCACTATTAGGAATTTAATTTACCGTTCATATGTCATTGAAATCGTCCTAGGAATATCGCATACTTGAGAAAAATAACCGATCGGAGAGTTAAAAATGTCTTTTTACCAATTTACAGAAGCAATGCTATTTTTAAAAAGAAATACAATAACTAAATTAATTAAATGAATTAGTATTTATTTAGAAAATTTCATCTCAAAGAGATTTTATTAAAAAGTTTTTAACTTAGGCCCAAATAGGCTTATTAAGTAAAATGAAGAAAATAAAAGTAAAATTTTGGTTAGAAGTAGAAAAGAATTTAGTAACAAATTTAGTCACTACTTTTGTGACTACTTAGAAGAAAATAAATTATAGCCTTATAAATTTTGGAAAAAGAACTAGAGTTAGTAAAAGAAAGGATTTTTTTTAGGATTAATTATTTTAAAAAAAGTTAAGATAAAAAGAGATGACAAACTAAAGATTAAATTCTTGAGTAAGGGTTGAAAAAGGTCCAAATAAATTAATAGGATTATATACTTAAAATGAATTAAGCCCAAAAAATTTAGAATTTTAAAAGGAAATGGTACTATGTTAGAAATTTTTAAAGAGCCATTAGAGGAAATTGTATGTCTAAGATAACTTAGCTAGTAACTAAGAGATAGACTTTTGAGTATAATCCCCGCTAAACTTGAAAACAAATAGTACTCACCAATTAATTAGTGACTTTTGGAAACTAAGCAATATCACCTTAAGTTGTGATGCCTGAGTGATATCTAAGTCCTTACTTAACAACTAAATAGTTATCAGGCAAAAAAAAGAATGAAGTGTAGTTAAGGAAGTAAATTAAGTAAATATACTAAAGAAAGGAGTTACCGAACCTAGTAAATTTATATTTAAAAAGGATATCGCGGTTGGAACATAAGGAATTAAGATTAATTTGGGACAAAAGGGATTGATGACCATGAAAATGAAGTATTTAAATAACAAAACCCACCTAGACCTTTAAGTAGTAAATGGTCAATCATAGAATAAATAAAATTTGGTTAGTCAAAAGAATGTAATTGCAGAAGCAATCTAGATGAAGTAGCGATAGATAAATAAGAAAATAAAAAGATTATAGAATTTAACCATAAAGAAATAAAATATCACTAAAATCATTGTTGAGATATAATGGATTAGTGGCCCATTTAGTGATCAAGAAAATAGGATTAATAACAAAGCCCACTTAGATTAAAAAAAGGAAATAACTAATGAGCCATTTGACGATAACTAAAGATTTCATAATTGGACCTCACGAGTTTGTATTAAAGAAGTAATCATACGCAAGTGAATAAAGAATTCCCAACAAGTGGATAAATGAAAAATACATAGAGCATTGAACTAAATAGTATACCATTAGTAACAAATTAAATTAAGGAAATGCCAATAACGAAAACTGTACAAATGGTAAGGATATAAGGTGAATGCTTACGTCTAGTTATATAAGTAAACTTTTAGTGACGTTAAGTACGTAATTACTTGCTAAGTTGTGGATTAAAATTTATATCATGAGTGTGTGTAATGACTACTTAATATTACATATAATACTTGTTGGTTAACTGATTATGTGACATGATGGGATTTGTGAATGTGAATAATTGTATACATAAATATATGTGTGGTAGTTACATGATGAATATGGTATAATGCATTGTATGTTATAATGCTATTGAGTATTTGTTGATGTGGTATGGTTATGAATATTGTATGATGCATGGATAACTAGACGAGGAAAATTTGTAAATAAAGGATTTAGAAAAATGCTATCAGTAAGTGTCCTAAAATGATTAAAATATGAAAGTATATGAGACTCAGATCCAAGATGAATTTTGGGCGTTGAAGCGCCAACGTACCCCAAATTATTGAGAAAGTGTAAAACCTCACTTCATGTCTAATTGTCGAGTAAGTTTACTAAAATAAAAAAAAGAAAAATTTGATTATACTAAGTAAAGAAAAAGAACTCGACATTAGGAATGGAGGGGAGTCATTTAGGGGACCTGACAGGGCCCGCAAGCGCACGGGTTATGTCGCGTAATATAAAAGATTATCGTTCTCCACAGGGACTGTGTTCAAAGTACCGGCATATTAAAATTTAATTATTCACACAATTGATTTTTAAGATTTTTATAAAATAAAGCACAAATTAAAGTTGCACAAAATACGAATAAATATAAAAATAAAATTTACTTGACACTTAAAAATCAGAGTTGAGAATATCTTGGGATTTCGGGGGATTAAAACTCTATTTTATGTTAATGAATTTTAACTTTTCATAAATAAGAATCAAATTAAGTTTTCCAAGGCGAATTTTCCAAAAGCTAATTAATATGTTCCTCTCGGAATCCTATTAATGTACCTAACCTATGGAAAGCGCTGCTTAATCCTCAGAAAGGCCCATTATCGTTTTATGAAAACCCCTTTTATTTCCTCAAAAGAATTTTGATTACTTTCACGGTTTTACCGAGGTCACAAAAAGCATTTCAAAAATCTTAGGTTTAATTCAAAGCTTTCCAGTAAAAATAAATCTCTCGATTCTATTTATTACCTAAACTTACTAATATACCTGTAAGTATACAATTTTATCATTTAGGTTCTTGTTAGGAATCACTAAAAGCATTAAGCATAATTGAACTAAATGGAAAACAAAAATTTATTTAATTCCAAGTTAAAATAACATTAAAATAAAATATTATCATACCCCCTTTATCCCAAGATAATTAATTTAGCTACTCATGAAATAATTCAAATTCATATAAATAATGGAAAAATAAAACATACAAGACATGGTAAAAATAAAGACTTACGGGTTTCTCCAAAAGCTCAGAATAATTTACCACTGTAATTCCTTGTTGCAATAATTTCTCCACCAATTACAAATTTAAATAACTCACTTTTACAATTCACAACTCTTAAAATAAAATAAAGAAAAAGAAAATAAAAGGAGAAACAAAACGAAAAAGAAAGAAAAAGAACGAAGAAAGAAATAAAGAAAAAAGAAAGAAAGAAAAGAAAAGGAAGAACGAAGCAAAAATAAAGAAGAAGAAATAATAGAAAAGAGAAGGATACAGGAAGAACGAGAGAGAAAAGAAAGGAAAAGAATTGAATTCAAGTGATTGATCGATGGTTTGGTGGTGCTGTCCGTGTTCCCTTTTATAGGCAAAGGAAGGGAAGAAGTCAGCTTGGAAAACGCATTGCCAGTTGGTGCAATTGTCTTCTTTTCAGCCGTCCCACCATCACAGCTTGGAGACAGCCTGGATGGTGTCAAGTGGGAGAAAAATTTCGGTGCATGTGACTTCCAACTGTCCCAAATTGCATTATTTTAATATTTCCAATAATTCGGTGCTTGGATTTATTCAGCTGGGTAAATTCTAAGTGGAAAAATGGGTCGGTTTTCATCTTTTCTGCAAAATCCGAGTGAAAAGGTGCCTTTTGTGCTCAAAACTGAGTGAAAAATTGTACTGTTCGTACATAAAACCGAGTGAAATATTCACTCGGTGTTGAGTTGAGGGGTCGGTATTTAAGAAAACCGGTCGGTTTCGCTTGAGCGAGAGTTTCTCACTTAAGTGTTTGTTGAAGGAAACCGTCTCGCTCAAGCGGATAAAGGTTCGCTCAAGCGGATAAAGGTTCGCTCAAGCGAGAGGTTCTCTTTCACTGTTTCACTCAGAGAAACCTTGCTCAGATTTGCTTGTGTTGCTCGGAATTGACTAAGAGGGACTCGGATCCGACTGAAACTATTCACTCGGCTCAGGTTCATGGAGTTCATTCGGAACTGATTGAAGACTCACTCGACTCAGATTCAATCGGTTCCCAATCATTTTCACTCGGCTGTCTCTGAATTTGAACCACTCGGTTAAAGCTTTGCTTTGAAATTCACTCGGTCACATTCATTTGGATACATTCACTCGGATTTGCTTTGAAATATTTCAGTCGGCCTTCATTCCTTGAAATGATACACTCAGAAGTGCCTTCTTGCTTTTTACTCGGAATGGCCTTCAGTCGTCAATGAACTCACTTGGAATGGCCTTCACTTTTACTCAGGAACTTGCACTTGAAGGGTTGGAATTTGACTGATTGAATTTCTTCTTATGTCCGAGCCTTGCTTTGCTCAGAAATGCATTTTTCTGACCCAACTCACTCGGATGTGCTTTCCTTGGAGACTTCTCACTCGGGCTCAGTGTGAAACTTGAGAGTCTGCCCGAGTGTGATTCATTTCCGGTCGGATTTTTCCTTCCTTGCTAAGAATTACTCGGAAATGCTTTGTTCTGCTTGAGAATGCCACTTTCTCTGAGTGAGACCACTCGGATTCCTCCTTAGTCAGCATTTATTCATTTCAGTGGCCTCTTCTACTCGGAATCCATTCACTCGGAACAACTTTTCACTCGGATTAGTTGCAGTCAGAAAGCTCCCACTCGGCTTCACTTCAATCAGCAATCCTTTCACTCGGAGAATAGTTTTGGACATATTTATTGGAGGTCAGTCTCTTTTTTTTCACTCGAAATGGACGCAGTCGGGGAATTTTCCACTCGGAATCTCCTCCAACCGAGACTCATTCCATTTCAGCATTGAACCTCAGCCATTTATCACTCGGAATGGCTTTGACAGGGAACTTTCCACTCGGATTTGGCTCCAACAGTGAAGTATTCCACTCGGCAATGCTCCATTCTAAATTGTTCCACTCGGAAAGGCTCCATTCTGAGCCATTCCATTCGGATTTACCTTCAACAGTGCAGTATTCCACTCGGATTTGCTCCATTCTGAGTAATTCTACTCGGATTTGGTCCTTTCTCAGTCATCCCACTCGGATTTGGTCATTTTGAGTCGGAATTCAGCATTTCTGAGTCAGATTTCAGCATTCTGAGTCGGAATTCAGCATAAAAAGAGAGTTCTTTCTACTTTAGGCTTGTTCTTCTTGTTTCTTTATCATTTTATGGTCGTTTTTCTCTTGTTTTTGACCTTTTATTACCTTAATTCCTGCAAAATAACATACCCAAGTAGACTAGAGTGGAAAGAAAGTGAAAATCACAATAAATAAAGGAAATACAGTGCATTATGATTAAAAATCCTAAGCAAACTAGATCTATTTTATTGTATTAAAAAGCACTTATCAAAATACCCCAAACCAAAACATTGCTTGTCCTCAAGCAATCACCATATTCACAAGATAAAATACAGAAAACACTAAACTTAATAAACTAAGGAATCCAAAACAGAGAAACAGATTTATTCAAATGCCAGTTTTATTTTTCTTATGTGAATCAATTTTCAATGTCAAGACTTGAGATACTCTTCTCACAATTTTCACTCAAGTGTTTCAAGGTTTGTGTATCTCTCAAATCATCATAGTCAAAAAATATTACCATAAGCTTGTTAATAAACCAGAAACTCCACAGTTTAGATAGAAAATATGTCAAAGTCTAAAGGTCTTTCAAAGGTTGTAACGTGGCCTTAGGTTGTATTGTCAAGGTAGGAATTTCAAGAAAAATGGAATACAAAAGGGCTTTAAGAGTCATGAATAATTCAAATCACCATTATAAATTTAACAGAGCAAATTTTTGAACTTTTATGGACTTTTTGGAATTCATTCAATATCATCTTTTGATTTTCTTTTTCTTTTTCTTGCTTTTCTTTGCATTTAATACCATATTTTTTTAAGTCCTTTTTTCTTTCTTTGCTCCACTAAATTTCCAATTTTTTTTCACCATTTAAGAGAATATCAGTCAATGAAAGGTTTCAAAGAAAAATTTTCACTTTCAGGCTTAAAAAGGGCAACTAGGGGTCAAATTATACAAAATTCTGAGGCTTAAGAATAAGACCTAATTGTGCCTTTATCATCCTAAGACATATAATCAAAAACCATTTTGAATCGGTTGAAAAACAAGTTCTAGAATATTAATGACTATGAGATTCACTCAATTAAGAAAATATAGGTTTGGAAAATTTGTTTGATAAATAACCCATTTTGGCTCAAGTCTAACCATGGAAAGTCTTTTCAAAGAAAATTTTAATCACATAAGGTTCATTTAAGCATTTATTTGGCATTTAAACAATCAAATTTTGAAAATTTTACTCAAAATTTTGGGGTCCTTAGATACTTTAGCCTTGTGTTCAAAGTAACTTTATCATGCAATAATGGTAAATTACAAGATTACAAACAAGGAAAACACACATGCATGAAAAATATAACAATCACACAACAAAACAAAACAGTTAAGTTTTCTTACCTACCACCCCAAACCAGAATTTGACATTGTCCTCAATGTTAAAATGGATGATAAAAGTATAAGAAAACTTACCTGTAGTAACCCCAAACCAGCATCTGACATAGTTGGTTTTTTTTTTTAGAATAAAAGCTTAAAATAAAACAACAACTTTTTATAGGGTTACCTCCCTATTAGTGCTAAGTTTTAAGTCTTCAGCCAGACTTCTCACCATTTGAATTTACTCATCAGGAGCATCGAACAAGTCCAAGTCACTTGCTTGTTGTATTGGTTGACCTGTCAGATAGTGCTTTACTCTCTGTCCATTTACCCTAAATGTACCAGATTTCTCGCTCCATAGTTCGACAGCTCCAAAGGGAAAGACTTTTGTCACCATCGGGATCTCAGTTTACCTAGAAAAAGCTTTAATTTGGAATTAAACAGTAAAACCATATCTCCTGGATTAAATTTCTCCGTTGGATGTGACGATCATGCCATTGTTTGGTTTTTTCTTTTTAAATTCTGGCATTTTCGTATGCATCTAGACGGAGTTCTTCAAGCTCATTTAATTCCAACAATCTTTGTTCACCTGCAGCCTTATGATTAAAGTTAAGAGTTTTAACAGCCCAAAAAGATTTATATTCTAGCTCAACAGGTAAATGACAGGGCTTCCCATATACTAGCTTAAAAGGTGTGGTTCCAATGGGAGTTTTATATGCGGTTCGATACGCCCATAAGGAATCATCTAACTTAATAGACCAATCCTTACGTGATGTATTCACCACTTTTTGAAGAATATTTTTAATTTCCTGATTGGATACCTCAACTTGTCCACTAGTTTGTGGGTGATAAGGTGTAGCAACCTTATGCTTAACTTCATATTTCTTTAGAAGGGTCTGAAAAGTTTTCTCAATAAAATAAGACCCTCCGTCACTTATAACACATTTTGGGACCCCAAACCTTGGAAATATTATTTTCTTGAAAAGTTTAATAACAGTCTTAGCATCAGAATGGGGTGAAGCAATGGCTTCCACCCATTTTGACACATAGTCAACTGCCACTAATATGAACTGATTTCCAAAAGAGGAAGGAAAAGGTCCCATAAAATCAACACCCCATACATCAAACAATTCAACTTCTAAAATGGTATTCAATGGCATTTCTTGTCTCTTACCAATGTTACCTGTTCTTTGGCAAGCATCACAAGTTAGAACATACTTACGTACATCCTTAAAAATATTTGGCCAATAGAACCCAGCTTGCAATATTTTAGTAGCTATCTTGGAGGTGCTCATGTGCCCTCCACAGGAAAGAGAATGGCAATGATCCAAGATAGCATGCACATCTGTAACATCCTAGGTTATTTTTGCATTTATTTTTATTCAATTGATTAAATCTTATGATAAAATTTTTTTTTTCTTGAAAATTAATCAAGATTTAGTGAAATAGCATTTAGTTTTACTGACTTATTCAAGTGACAGCAGTCGCAGTCAAATTAAATAAATGAGATCTAGAAAGAAGAACAAGGTAATCTAAGCACAATGGATGGGGAAAAAGGGAATCAGGGGCTCCCGCTTGAGCGGGGCCCCTACTCGTCTGAGCGAGATTCCGGACTCTCGCTTGAACGAGATTTCTATTAGCTTGAGCGAATACCTTTCGCACATCGGATTGGACAAAACATATGCAAACGGACTCCCAAAAAATCTCGCCCTAAAAATGATTCTGTTAACCAAAGGGTTGTCACAGCTACCATGAGAGCATATGTAAATGACAGTGATGTATTTTAAAATATAGATTTGCATCCGGTCCGGTCTTGGTTAAACACAACTAATAATAATGCTCGGAAGTTCTTATACACACATATAACTCTATAGAGAGTCACTCAAAGTCACTCGGACCCTGGCACCGATCTCCCCCTTGGCGCGACTCCATGGCTCCTTCCCCCTCCCTGTCACTGGTTACTAAAAAAAAGGGCAAGGGTGAGTGTTTGGCATTGTAATTAATATAGAATGGAACTTAACAAATATACATACATAGTTATATATATACATCAAGCATCATTCGAAAGTAAGCACAGTTTACTCAACAAGTACATCATTTGCAACCGTCAAAAGGGGTTAGCCCATACTTAACAAGATATCAATTTTTCACTCGGAAATCTATCAAATTACACATAGAAACACAGTGTATTACATACGAAAACTATATTAACCCAACCAAGCAATTCCATCACATTCATCACAATCACCACTGACTCTCATACAATCTGACTCCTAGTATCCGGATACTAAAGGATTGGCCTTCAGCTGGGGGTCCTACTTGACACCCCGTGAACCCTGCTTGGTTCACCGAGTCCTGCTTGACTCTCCACCTCGACCACTGGGTCCTACTTGACCACTGGGTAGCTCAACTGGGCACGAAAACCACGGGAGCCAGAAATAAGGAGCTATCATATACCGTCGGCCATCCCACACCACATAGTCATTCAATAATTTACCTTTCACATAATAATATCAATTCGTCATCACTCGGGTAGCCTGCTTGCTAACCCGACGTCACATAACACTGATCATTTCAACATTAGATATCACAAGATCATAACATGATAAACTCAACCACACCCGATCCTCCACTAATTAATGTACCCAGTCACACATGCACAAGTATAAACACACAACTACGTTTAGCAACATTTTCCTTAACCTGTTTACACTACCTCAATGACCTGAATAAGAAGCGAGTGCTATTCTAATTAATTATAACCCGAACACCCCCTTACTTTGGTTCCACGCTTCGATAATCTGCTCTCTGTGTCGATTCCTTCCTCTGAGCACTGGTTTCACAGTCGCAGCTTTGTCACTCAGTCTTCCGTTGCTTAACCTACTACCTACGGATCATAAAGTATAGCTCGTCACTTCAACGCCCCTTAGTTCATGGACTGCATTTGGGCTCACACTCACCAGAGGAGTGGAGAACAGCCTCGAATATAACCATGCATGGCCCTTAACCGCCAAAGAATAAAAGGGATAAGGGAATCACAATTGGAACGGATCAGTAGACTCACCTTGAAGCCTCGATCACAGGAATGGGATTCAGTTGAAGTTCAGACACAAATGGAGTCCCTCCCCAGCGCATGCAACTCAGTGTTAAGAGAGGAGAAAACGAAAGAGAAGGGGCAGACCAGCAGCAGAGGTAACTCGCAAATAATGAAGAGGGAAGGAAGAGAATCTTCTTATATATATATAAAGCTCATGGGCAAGATCATCTTTTCCTTTATTTTATTTGTATTCTCTTTAAATTTTAATCAATTTCACTATATTAAACTATTTCATAGTTATCAAATCAATTACACTTATTTATTCCCTCAACATTTAATTATTCACAATTCTCTAATACCTCGTAAGAGTATAGGCCCAATATGAATATCGGCCCCCCGGCGTCCTAGCTTAGTGTTCATACCTCGGAAATCCGAGCTACAACCTGAGAGGTCGGATATCTCATCCGTGCTCACCTCTTGGTTACCTACACCCGTTGTTTCAGTCATTATGAGGTTAATCCAGGCTATGACCCCGAGTGAGGCGCTCTCCTTACATCGGTTTGGACCAAACCATCTGGCCCTGTCCGCTCTTCTTTTACACTCCCGATCTTCAACTCCGCCTGCCCGCTCTTCTGAGACCGATCTCGACACTGGCTTTCCCGTCTCTGGCTCAGACAGAACAAATATTAAATAAAACTTCTAAAACATTTACTAACATTTCCCATTTCTTATAATTCTCATTAAAACATCAGGGATGTTATATCCACCCCCCCTAAAAGGAGATTTTGTCCCCGAAATCAGTGTTCCAGTTGGAAAAGATGAGGGTACATTCGCCTCATATCGGATTCTAACTCCCAAGTGTAGTTCATCCAATGTAAATTCTGCCACTTCACCTTCACCAGCGGTACCTCCTTGTTCCTTAACCGTTTGGTTTGATGCTCTTCAATGCTAATCGGTACCGCCTCCACCGTCAGGTTCTCCTTCACTTCAATGGAGTCACTCGGTACAATCATGGTATCACACGGAATGTAGGCTCGAAGTTGCGATACGTGGAACACGTTGTGAATGTTAGTCAACGATTGGGGAAGATCCAGTCGATAAGCGACTTCTCCAATCTGTTCTAGTATTTGGTATGGTCCAATATACTTCGGATTAAGCTTTTGGCTCTTCAAAATTCGACCTACACCCTTAGTCGGTGAAATCCTTAGGAACACCCAATCACCCACTTGGAATTCAAGGGGTCTACGCCGATTGTCATAATAGCTCTTTTGCCGGTCTTGGGCAATTTTTATCTTCTCTCGGATTAAAGCGATTTGTTCGTTCATCTCTTAAATCATCTCAGGCCCCAGATGAAGGGCATCGCCGTTCTCATTCCAACATAATGGAGTACGACATTTCTGACCATAAAGAGCTTCGTATGGAGCCATCCCAATGCTACTATGGTAACTGTTATTATATGCAGACTCTACCAAGGGCAAGTATTTCTCCCATGATCCGCCCTGTTCTAGTACACATGCCCTTAACATATCTTCAAGAGTCTGTATAGTCCGTTCTGATTGGCCATCGGTCTGGGGATGGTAGGCTGAGCTCAGTTTGACCTCAGTACCCAGTTGTTGTTGCAAACTCCCCCAAAACCTCGAAGTGAATCGGGGATCCCGATCGGAGATAATGCTTGAGGGCACACCATGCAGTCGTACAACTTCCGCAATGTACAACTTAGCTAATCGATCTAGCGACCACTTCATATTTATTACCAGGAAATGCACACTTTTGGTTAGTCGATTAACAATCACCCAAATTGCGTTGTATCCGGTTCGAGTGCGAGGCAGTCCGGATACGAAGTGCATGGTGATACCTTCCCATTTCCAGATCGGAATTTCTGGAGGTCGAAGCAAACCTGGAGGTCGTTGGTGCTCAATTTTGCACTTCTGGCATATCACACAGGATTTCACATACTCGATTATTGCCTTCTTCATGCTTGGCCACCAGAATTCCTTTTTTAAGTCATGATACATTTTTGTCACTCCCGGATGTATACTCAGAGAGCTCTTGTGTGCTTCTGATAGCACCGCCTGCCTGAAGCCTCCATGTGTAGGCACCACCACTCGGTTCCTGAATCTCCATATACCATCGTTACCTCGAGTTATCTCCATATTTTTGCCTTGGATCTGAGTATCAATCAGCCTCAGTAACTCTTCATCGTCTTTCTGTGCAGCTACCACCGACTCTAGAAATTCATTGGAGATTTTTAACATTCCGATTGTCATTTGGTTTGGCGCGTCCATAACAATTCCAACATTCATATCTCTAAAGCTTTCCAGCAATTCCTGTTCTTTACCCATCAGGTAAGCCACGTGTAATACCTTCCTGCTTAGTGCATCTGCCACAACATTCGCTTTGCCCGGGTGATACTTTAAATCGAAGTCGTAATCCTTCAAATACTCCACCCATCGCCTCTGTCTCATATTTAGCTCCTTTTGATCAAATAAGTACTTTAAACTCTTGTGATCACTGAATACTACAAAGCGAGCTCCATACAGATAATAGCGCCAAATCTTCAGTGCGTAGACCACTGCTGCAAGTTCCAGATCATGAGTTGGGTAATTCTCCTCATGTGGCCTCAATTGCCTTGAAGCATAGGCAATTGCCCGATCAGCTTGCATCAACACACACCCCAATCCAAATTTGGATGCGTCACAATATACTTCAAATTCCTGTGTTACATCGGGTAGTGCAAGCACAGGGGCAGTCGTTAAACATCGCTTGAGAGTTTGGAAGCTTAATTCACACTTTTCCGACCACATGAAGGGGTTTCCTTTCCTCGTTAACCGAGTCAGAGGGAGTGCTATCCGAGAGAACCCCTCAATGAAGCGTCGATAATATCCAGCTAATCCGAGGAAACTCCTGATTTCAGTTACTGACTTCGGCCTCTCCCAAGCCATAACCGCCTCAATTTTTGTCGGATCAACTAAGATTCCCTCTTGGGAAATTACATGCCCCAAGAATTGTACATTACTCCCCCAGAAATCACACTTAGATAGTTTAGCGTACAACTTCTTCTCTCGGAGTACTTGTAAAACAAGTCGAAGATGTTGAGCATGCTCCTCGTCCGACCTCGAATATACCAAAATATCATCAATGAATACTACCACAAACTGGTCCAAGTACGGTTGAAAGGTCCGATTCATATAGTCCATAAAAATGGCAGGAGCGTTCGTTACTCCAAAGGGCATTACTACGTACTCGAAGTGCCCATACCGAGTCCGAAATGCTGTTTTTGGGGTATCCTCCGACCTCACTCGGATTTGGTGGTACCCCGACCTCAAATCGATCTTAGAGAACACAACGGCGCCTTGCAACTGGTCCAGTAAATCGTCAATCCGAGGTAGTGGATATTTATTTTTGATTGTCAGTTTGTTCAGCTGTCGGTAATCAATGCACATTCACATACTACCGTCCTTCTTCTTTACCAGTAACACCGGAGCGCCCCAGGGTGAGGCACTGGGTCGGATAAAGCCCTTTTCTAGTAATTCATTTACTTGTTTCTTCACTTCGGTCAATTCCACCGAAGACATTCTATATGGCGCTCGGGACACAGGTTCTGCCCCGGGAATCAAGTCAATAGAGAAATCAATCTCCCGACTGGGAGGTAGCTCTGGAATTTCTTCCAGAAAAACATCAGGAAATTCACAAACAATTGGAATATCGCTCGGCAGGAGGTTATGCCTACCCCCCGAAGCGAATAAAACAACATACGTGGTTAGGACATCACTCACCCCGTCCTTCATGTCAAGTTCCTGAGAGAAAACAATATTCTTCCGATAACAATCGACCAACGCATGATTAGCAGCAAGCCAATCGAGACCTAGAATAACATCTAAGTCCTTCAATGGCATACAGATAAAATTCACTTGAAAAGTACGGGCTTCGATTTGCATCGGCAGTTCTCTACACACTGTAGTTGCACGGAAAGTAGAACCAGTTGGAGTGGAAACAATAAGAGCGTTCTCCATTAAACCGATTGACAGACCAAGTCGTCGCACACAACTTTCCGAAATAAAGGAATGGATGGCACCCGAATCATAAATTACATCAACCAGATAGCCACAGATGAGGCACTTACCCTGTACCAAATTGTCATTCCTCGTAGCTTCTGAAGCATCAAACACAAACACTCATCCAGTCATGGCGTTCTGGGCACCGCTAGATTGGGCATCATATCTTCCCGATTATTGGTTTCCTCTACCAGCTCCATTCCGGCCTCCCCTCAGAAAGTTGGAACCCCGGGTCCTAGAAGAATTTGTTCGGTTGTCCTGCCTGCCCTGCGGCTGCCTCTGAGGGCAATCGGGCCTGAGGTGCCCTGGTTGTCCGCACTGGAAGCACACAATTTGGTTGGCTTGGCAATGTTTGGCAATGTGACCTTCCTGACCACAATTGTAGCATGCACGGCTACCAGAAGGATTACCCGATCGACTAGTGGAACCCCGACCGGAAGAGGATGAGGAGGTAGCAGAAGACTTGCCGCCCTGGAAGAATTGAGTCATCCTCTTGAAGTTGAATCCTTTTGCCTTCAGTGGCTTTTTATCTCTCGGCTGGGACGTCCTTTGTAACTGCACCTCTTCAGTCAGTCTTGCTTTGTTCACCAGGGTTGGGTAGTCCCTAATCTCCATCGGTACGATTACACTACGGAGTTCAATCCGTAGTCCAGCTTCGTATTTGGCACACTTGCTACCCTCCATCCCTTCTAACGAGAAAGGGTAGTAAAAATCACACAGCTCATCAAACTTGCTGGTGTACTCGGCCACAGACAGCTGGTCTTGCTCCAACTTCAAGAATTCCATTTCTTTCCGGATTTTGTAGTTGTCCGGGAAGTATTTAACAAGGAACCTCCTTCGGAAATTTACCCATACCAATGGCTCATTTGTTGCGTTCATCTGTACCTTCACTCAGGACCACCATACTCTAGCCTCTTCTTTTAGTTGGTAAGTAGCAAATAAAACCTTTTGCTCTTCTGAGCACTCAAAATATTCAAAAACCTGCTTGATATCCCTGATCCAGATGTATGCCCCGTCATAGTCGTGTCCCCCTTTGTAGATCGGAGGATTCCTTTTTAGGAATTTATCCAGAGTGGGACCGGACTCGGTCCTACTCATCAGCTAAGTAAATCTAGAGAAGAAATCATCTCCTCCCCCAGAACTAGTTTCTTTAGCCATTTAGTAATTCTACAATGAGCAAACACATCACCATTAATAACCAAGGTCAGCCAGGGGATCGGAAATTTACCTTATATACATAGAATACTACGCCAGTGGAGTGCCAAGGGAACGATGCCAGACCATACACACAATCATGGTACAATGAAATACAATCAACCTTCATAAGACTAACACAATCACTAGACCGACCCATACACCGGCTCTAGAAAGAACCACTCTGATACCAAGTGTAACATCCTAGGTTATTTTTGCATTTATTTTTATTCAATTGATTAAATCTTATGATAAATTTTTTTTTTCTTGAAAATTAATCGAGATTTAGTGAAATAGCATTTAGTTTTACTGACTTATTCAAGTGACAATAGTCGCAGTCAAATTAAATAAATGAGATCTAGAAAGAAGAACAAGGTAATCTAAGCACAACGGATGGGGAAAAAGGGAATCAGGGCCTCCCGCTTGAGCGGGGCCCCTACTCGTCTGAGTGAGATTCCGGACTCTCGCTTGAACGAGGTTTCTATTAGCTTGAGCGAATACCTTTCGCACATCGGATTGGGCAAAACATGCAAACGGACTCCCGAAAAATCTCACCCTAAAAATGATTCTGTTAACCAAAGGGTTGTCATAGCTACCATGAGAGCATATGTAAATGACAGTGATGTATTTTAAAATATAGATTTGCATCCGGTCCGGTCTTGGTTAAACACAACTAATAATAATGCTCGGAAGTTCTTATACACACATATAACTCTATAGAGAGTCACTCAAAGTCACTCAGACCCTGGCACCGATCTCCCCCTTGGTGCGACTCCATGGCTCCTTCCCCCTCCTTGTCACTAGTTACTACAAAAAAAAGGCAAGGGTGAGTGTTTGGCATTGTAATTAATATAGAATGGAACTTAACAAATATACATACATAGTTATATATATACATCAAGCATCATTCGAAAGTAAGCACAGTTTACTCAACAAGTACATCATTTGCAACCGTCAAAAGGGGTTAGCCCATACTTAACAAGATATCAATTTTTCACTCGGAAATCTATCAAATTACACATAGAAACACAGTGTATTACATACGAAAACTATATTAACCCAACCAAGCAATTCCATCACATTCATCACAATCACCACTGACTCTCATACAATCTGACTCCTAGTATCCGGATACTAAAGGATTGGCCTTCAGCTGGGGGTCCTACTTGACACCCCGTGAACCCTGCTTGGTTCACCAAGTCCTGCTTGACTCTCCACCTCGACCACTGGGTCCTACTTGACCACTGGGTAGCTCAACTGGGCACGAAAACCACGGAGCCGGAAATGAGGGGCTATCATATACCGTCGGCCATCCCACACCACATAGTCATTCAACAATTTACCTTTCACATAATAATATCAATTCCTCATCACTCGGGTAGCCTGCTTGCTAACCCGACGTCACATAACACTGATCATTTCAACATTAGATATCACAAGTGTAAACACCTCTTTTGGTCCGGTCCAAGTGGAATGAATATTTTTTATACTGAATTCCAATTCAGAGTGGTCAAATTCGAGTAGAATGGCTCCAGAATAATCAGAACCGAGCGAAATAACTCAGAATGAAGCTTTTCCAAGTGGAATATTGCCCTGTTGGATGCAAATCCGAATGGAATGACTCAAAAATGATCAAATCCGAGTAGAATGACTCAGATTAAAGCATTTCCGAGTGAAATACAGCCCTGGTAGAGATAAATCTGAGTGAAAAGACTCAAAAAGGGTTAAATCCGAGTCAAAATAAAGCATTTCTGAGTGGAATAGGCTCCTGTTGGGAGAATCCGAGTGGAATGATTCGAAAAGGGTTAAATCCGAGTCAAAATAAAGCATTTCCGAGTGGAATAGGCTCCTGTTGGGAGAATCCGAGTGGAATGATTCGAAAAGGTTAAATCCGAGTCAAAATGAATCATTTCCGAGCGGAATGACGCATAAATGATCAATTCCGAGTAAAAGACACCCGAGTGGTATTTGGCCGAGTGTGGCAAGCAAAAATAAAGGAAAGGCTTGAAGAAAAGACCCAGTAAAGGGCAATCCGAGTGAAACGACTTAGTTTGGGACAAAATCCGAGTTGAAGGCTCCCTGCCAAGCCATTCTGAGTGGATTATGCCCATATTGAAGAGAAGTCCGAATAAAATCACTCAGAAATGATCAAAGCCGAGTGAAAGGACTTGGAACAGATCAAATCCGAGTAGCAGTAATTAGGATGAGTCATTTCCGAGTGGAATGTGCTCCAGTGTGAGTGAATCAGAGTGGGATGACTCAGAAATGATAAAAACCGAGTGAAATTACTCAGAATGAGTCATTTCCGAGTGAAAGTACCCCGTTTATAAGTCCTGAGTGGGAAGCAAACTCTTTCCGAGTGAAAATGCCACGTTCCGACTGAAACATTTTTAGGAAGGAGTGAATCTGTGCCGAATGATCAATCTTTAATCAGTTTCCGAGTGACAACAACTGAGTGGAAGGATTTCCGAGCCAATCTTCACTCATCTGAATCCCTTTCTTTTTTTCACCCAGATTCCGAGTCCTCCTTTACCCATTTCCGAGTCATTTTTACGGATTTCCGATTCATCATTCTCTCCAGTCAGTTCTTGGTCAATCTTTAATCATTTTTGACTCAGTTTTTACCAAACCCGAGCCAACTTCAGTTGGAATCGAGTGGCAACTTAGTCAGTCAGCCCTCTTCAAACCAATTCTTCTCATCCTTCCTGAAGCCAATTACCGAGTCCATTTCCACCAATTTCCGAGCCATGATTAAATCTTTCCTGAGCCCTTTTGGCCAATGAATTCTGAGCCCCCATCTCCAGTAATTTCTGAGGCATACTTCAAACCATCACCGAGCCACTTTTCACCCGTTCCGAGTCACACTTCACACATTTCAGTCAGTTCCGAGTCATTTCAACTCGGAACTCTACCATTCTTACTCGGATTACACCATTTTCTCTCGGATTTGACTCCCAGTATGGATCCGAGCCATTCTCACTCTGTTTTCCACTATTTTCACTCGGAATTCCACCATCTCTTTCGGATCTCCACCTTGCTGACCTGGATTCCACCACCCAAGTGGCACACAGGGGGTGGCAGACAGGGGCGGAGGTGGAGGGAATTAAAAATTCCCACCAGCCGTTGTCCCCCCACTACCCAAACCGAGTGGAAGCCTGAGCTGGTATTCCACTCGGAAGTGGAAGCCTGCGCTGGCATTCCACTCGAGCCAGCCTATAAATAGGCAAGGCAGAGGGCAGCTAAAGGGGGAGGCATTCAGAGGAGGAAACTCTGCCAAAAAATCCTTCGTGCTCTCTTCTCTCTCACACCAATTCTTCTCTTCTTCTCCTTCCATCATCTCTCACTCTACATACACCCTCTCTTCTACCGTACTCTCCCTTTCCTCTCCTCCTCTCAAAACCAAACCACACACACACCTCACGGTCACTTCAATCCGTCCTCTCAACCCATACACCGTCCAGCTTCCTCTCTCTTCTCCTTCCAACCCACACCACACTGTCTAAGCCAGCTCCATACCGTCCAGAATCCCTCTCCTCAGTCAGTCTCACTCGGCAGTCCACTTCTCACTCGGTAATCCTCTTTTCATTCGGTTTCCTTTATTTCCACTCGGATTTGCACCGTTTCACTCGGATTTTTACTGTTTCAGTCTGATTTTCACTGTTTCACTCAGATTTTCACTGTTTCACTCGGATTTTCACTGTTTTACTCAGATTTTTCACTGTTTCACTCAGATTTTCACTGTTTTACTCAGATTTTTCACTGTTTCACTCAGATTTTCACTGTTTTACTCAGATTTTTCACTGTTTCACTCAGATTTTCACTGTTTCACTCATATTGTCACTGTTTCACTCAGTTTTCCCTGTTTCCACTCGGATTTTTCATAGTTTCACTCGGTTTTCTTATTTTTCACCCGGTTTTCTTATTTTTCACTCGTTTTTTTTCATTTTTTACACTCGGTTTGCTCTTCTCCCATTCAGTTTTCACTCATCTTTTTTCTTTTCTTCCCTTTTCTGAACTTACTGTCTTCTTTTCTCTCTTATAGCTTCTGTTACCTTTCTTTTTTTGCTTTGTACTAAAAATATAATAATAGGAAATATTCCTATGATTTCTTTCTAGTTTAAATAATAAAAAAAGCAAAATAAATCATTCTTAGTCAGTGTCGTACGAAAAATACTTTCGTCTACACCACCTTTATAGGATCCGTGCACGTGCGAAGCACTTCGCCTTGTATGGATTCTTCGCTAAAATGATGCCCATCAATATCTTCCTAATCTTTTCCTAAAAAAAACATTCAGAACTACGTAACCCTGATTTCTTGATAATTCAAGAATACGTAGGAGCAGGACTTTAACTCCTGTCGGGCCCATCTTTCTTATTTCCCTTTACTGATTTATTTCCTTGCTTTTTGCGTTTCTTTCGTGTTGTTACTTTTTGTCATTTTCGTGAAAATCAATTTAGACGTGACGTCTTGTTGATTTCCCCCTAGTTTTTGTTCAAACCTCGCCACAATTCATAGGGAAGGGATACTTAGGACAAGACGTCCCGCTTATCTCTTTCCTATCCCTATCCTTTTTACTCGAGGATGTATAATTTAGGCGTGACGCCTTATTAGCATTCTTTTCCCCTCTCTGTCTCATATCGAAGTCGAGTTTAATTCGGATGAAACGTCCCGTTAACCTCGCTTCGACATTCTATGTTTGTGCAAATTCTCTCACTCCATTCCGTCGTTTTTAAATAAAAAAAGATACAACAATAAAAGGGAAGAAATAAAATATCTTTTGTAAGGCTATTTATGTTGCGTGTTTTCAATCTTGGTACTATTTTTAACAGGCGATGTAGGGTGCTAATACCTTCCCTACTTGTAACCGACTCCCGAACTTGAATCTCAATTTTTAACCAGTGCTTTACTGAACCTAGTTTTTTCCAATGTTTTTCCTATGGATAAAAACGTTGGTGGCGACTCCCTGTTTCATTCCACTTTTTCACCCTTTCTCGTCGCGCCGTCGCGATCTAGGTTGCGACAGATGGCGACTCCACTGGGGACCCTTAAGAGAGTCAGGCCAGTTTGATTGAAAGCGCATGTTCTTTTTATATAGCCTTTGTTAGCTTGGATTTCTTCCCCCTTGTTTTATTTTCTGTTAATTGTTGTGAAAGTTTGTTCTTGTTTTAATTGTATCTTGTTATTTGTTTCATTATCTATGTTTGCATGCTTATTGAACCCTAGGGTAGAGGACCATGTTACTTTCCTGTAATTATTGAACCCTAGGGTAAACAACTTTGTATATTTGTTCTGTGTTTGTTCTTTGTGCAGAATGGGGTAAGGTAAAAGGTATGGACTGCCCTTCCACACACTACACTCACAATTACTTGCACACACCTATGAGTGGCGCCCTATACCCAGGCCCCAAATGAAGCTTAAGTTAGGAGAGGTTGGTAACGGAATCGTATGGGATGTACTTCCTATCCGGTGTTCGTGAGAACCTCAACCAGAGTTTGACCTCTCATGATATACGCACCTAGTGGTTCCCCACTGTTGCGTCCCTGTCATGGGTAGGATCTTGGCTCTGGTGACCTTCTAGAAGTCTAGAATAAGCCACCTGGTGTGAAGAGCCACTTTTAGACAAACCATAGGGCCTAGAGAAAACTTTCAACAAAACCCGACCTAGGCCACAAAAGGGCAAACTTTACTTTACCTTACGTCATTTTTGCTTTTCCCTTTTATCCAAGAAAATGAATTATCTACCACCCGCAGATTTACTGAGTTATTAAAATAGTGGTTTGTTTTGAAACACAGAGTATTCTTCGGGTGAATAGATAATCCTCTTTTGGTCGTGTACCCTTTGAGTATCTATGGAAATTGACATGGGATTGAACTTAAGAAATAAGGGCTGTAATTGCCCGAAGAAGATGTCTGAGCTAGAGGCTCCCGCCTCAGGATGAAAGATTTCTTCTGTCTTTACAATTATCCCATATTAATTTCTATGATTACCATACCTAGTACTTTTGAATGATAAGTTCTAAGGAATGGTCAAAGGATACTAGCCAAAGTCTGTGATTGTTTCCCACAACATTTTCCTTCTTTCTATTTCCGCCTAACATTTTTTTCTTCTTTTTTTTTTTTAAAAAAAAAAAAGACACCAACGTCATGGGTAGGCATCCTTACCAGACCCGCCACCAAAAGAAACTCATGGCTGAGGTAGAAGCTGTTGAAGGAAACTTTAGAACCGAGTTCGATCAGCTGAAAGAGCGAGTCGCGGAGTTAACTAAACTCTTAGAAAAGAAACTTACCGAAGGAGGCTCCTCTGCAGGTGTTGAGGATGCCCAACAGCAGCCTGCCACTGCGCCACCTCCCCTTGGTTCTGACCCAGCAAGAACCCAACTCCCTAACACAACGACATCCCCTCTCACCATTCATGTCGGGAGATCTAACCCTGCCATTGAGACCCAGCCACCTTACGGCCAGTCTTACGCACAGCATACATTTGTCGGTCTAAACGGCAACCCAGTACCCTTTCCACTTTATGGCCTACCCCCGGGGTACTATCCCCCGCTCGCTAACCAACAAGACGCCCACAACCAGCAAGCGGCAAATCCTCATGCTTCATATCCCTCACAACCAAATATGCCACCACTCCACCAAACCCAAAACACGCAAGCCCATGACCAAACCCAAAACACACAAGCCCCGATGGCCCAGCTAACCTACAACGCCCAAGCCCAAAATACATAAACCCAGATGACCCAGCTGACTTATGCTGTGGCCCATCCTCAAGGTCCCTCACCAAATACAGGCCTAGTAAACCAGTACCATGTGTTGCCTCCGTACAACCAGTCATTCGGCTATCCGTATGGATACGGAACCCCCTATGGGACCAACCTCCAAGATACAACCCGCGCGGTCGCGGCTCCCCGAAGGGAAATGATAGAGATCTTAGAAGAGCATTTAAGAATGATGGAAGGCGCCGGAGGTTTTGGACTAATAGATGCTTCAGAGCTATGTTTAGTCACAGATGTTGTTCTCCCACCCAAATTCAAGATGCCAGACTTTGACAAGTATCGGGGAATGACTTGTCCTAAGAATCATCTCATGATGTACTATCGAAAGATGGCATCTTACTCTTCTAATGACCAACTATTGATCCACTGCTTCCAAGATAGTCTAGCAGGAGCTGCTCTTACATGGTATGCTCACCTTGATCGGAACCATATCCGTTGTTGGAAGGACCTGGCAGATGCCTTCCTTAGACAATACAAGTATAACATGGATATGGCACCCAACAGGGTTCATTTACAAAATATGGTGAAGAAGGACAGTGAAATGTTCAAGGAGTATGCTCAACGATGGAGAGAGACAGCGGCGCAAGTGGATCCCCCGTTGTCGGAAAAAGAAATAGTCAAGATGTTTATCGACACGCTCCCATCACCTTTCTACGGCAAGATGATTGGTAGTGTTTCAGCCAACTTCTCCGACATCGTGACTATTGGGGAAAGAGTGGAGAGTGGAATACGAACGGGTAAGCTCACTCAGGGCTCATCTGGGGCGAACATGACAAGAAAGCCGGCACCTAAGAGAAGGGATGGAGAAACTAATTTTGTCTCTTCTAATCAAAAGACGACTCCACTGAGACCATTCACCCCTACCATGATTCAAACTCCCAATCCTTATGTGGCCGCAGCCACTGGTGGCCCAACAGCTCATACTCCTCACTTCCGTCCACCCATGGTAAGAGCGCCAATGCCGCAACCCATGCCATATCATCACCCACAGCCAGTGGCTCGACCACCCAATCATAATCAGAACCCAAGGAATCCCAACAACGAGCGCACCCCTGTGCAGTTCGATCCAATTCCCATAACATATGCCGAACTTCTTCCAGTCCTCGTTGAGACTGGAATGATAGCTCCATGCCCCATGAGGCCGTTGCAACCTCCTTACCCGAGGGGGTATGAACCGAACGCTCATTGTGATTACTATGCAGGAGCACCAGGGCACTCCACAGAAAATTGCATGGCTTTGAAATATAAAGTGAGAGATTTGATCAAAGCCGAGTGGATTAGTTTTCAAGAAGGAAGCCCTAATGTGACCGTAAATCCCCTGCCTAATCACGAAGGTTCAGGAGTTAATGTCGTGGTGACAGATGTTGGAAATGGTTTTTGATGATAATGCTGATTTGGGTGGCCGCTTGCCCGCCGGGACGAGAGCTCAGTAACTGGGAAGCTGTCGAACTCCCTACGATTTTAAATGATTCACCAAAGTAATCTGTCACTACCTTAAAAGTCTTGTTTATCCCTCTACTATGCCTAAGGCTTTGGGACTTTCCATGTAATAAAGGCGAAAAAAAACTTGTTTTACCAGTCAATCAATAAATGTGTATCGAAATTCTAAAAAGATTTTTCTCATTCCTTTACCCTTGTTTTGATCCATTGTCTTTACTTGTTTGTTCTTTTTTTTTCTCTCCATTTTTATTTCTTGCCATAAAGCGCTAAAATTACAGATCCGAAAATGATCCTCTTGAGACTAATGAAATCACAATCCTATTTTACGACCTCAACTACCCGGTCGATTGTGCTGACAAAGAAGGTAGGAAAGCTTGTGAGTCACCACACAAGTTAACCAGATTGTTAGAACAAGAGGTTAAGGAATACCCCTGAGCCAAGAATGACTGAAGGAATCACGGGGCAATATATCAGAAGACATTAGTAATATTGTTTCAGGACGTGGAAATAATCTATGTGAATGATAACATTGCCAAGTCCCGAATCGGACAAGTGGTAGGCCAGTCAACTAAGAAAACCACAACAGTTACCAGCATAAATAGGGGAAAATTGCTAATGCCTTAAATGCAGATACAGTCAAGGGAGACTTGGCCAAAAAAAAAAACAAAAAAATAAATAAAAAATGATGAAAAATGAAAAAATGGAGTCAAGCTTGAAGTCCAATGCATATACCAAGCGGGGAAAGCCGGTTACGTCCAGATCCTTGAGCAAGCTGTCATTTTCTGTATAAGGGGAATAAATGTCGTCAGGCCAAGAACTCGCATTCCTATCATCATCAACATCTCAAAGAGTACGCCATTCCTTATGCCTATATAGCCAAGGAAATAGTCTGTCAGATTGAGTCATTGCGTCATTAAGGGGGTTAAAAAAAACACAAAACAAAAACAAAAAAAAAGAAAAAAGGGGCAAACAAACAAAAAAAATAATCAAAAAATAAAAAAAAATATAAAGGCCAAAATGATGACTCGAATTAACCCCCTCTCATCGATGCCAAAAGACTCACCAATGTTTCCTTGGATACATAGCATAGGAGAAGACTCTCTTATTTGAGGTAACATCAGCTCCTCAAAGGATCAAACTAAAATTCGGAAAAAGTTAGGCAGACTCAACTGGAGTGTGATCTGTTTCAACTTTTTACTGTGAAGGATGCAGCCAAAAATAATAAAGAAAATGAAAAGCTCGCTAGGATGAAAACCTGAAAAGGCGGCCTAGGCAAAAGTTAGAGCAACCCGGTGAGTCGAAATCCTGAAAAGGCGGCTCAGGTAAAAATTAGGGTCAAGATTTTGGCAGAGTAGCTAAAGCTCCCAATGCAAAACATGCAAGCTGAGGCATCAGGTACATGGTCAAGCTACCCTCTCAAAGGCAGAACTGATTGAGATACTTGAGGTTGTGACGTGGGATTAAGGTTCTCGCTAGTCTCAGGATTTCACTGGAGGATCTTTGAACCTTTCCTATTTCCCTTGGCCTTGACCTGTCCTACGAGGCTTCACTTCATCCCCTGTATTTTCCCTGTTGTCCATTCTCTGTATTCTGTTTGACTTACATGAATAAAATTTATCCCTTTTTCGATACGTGTTATGAATTGCATTGATCTGATAAAACATTGTGTTTTTTTTATAAAAATAAATGAAAGAATGGTGAATATTTAAAGTCATAAGGGACAAGACACTCCCACTACTTGACCTCGCCTTAGACAATCATCACAAGGATTCAGCCAGGCATGCGCTTCGAAGCTATGATCGCCCCTTTGAATCTCCTCTGCCCATGAGTTATCCTAAGGGCCGCGGTTTCACAGGACCTACCCAGTTTTTTGAATGTATCTTTGCACTACTTACCTTTTTTCTGCAGGTTATTATAACGGATAGTCATGTCAAGCTCTGACGCCTCAATCAAGACCTTTTCCTTAATGAAACCGCAGCTGCCAAAACTAGGATCATTAAAGTCTCCTCCTTAATCGCCAAAGTTGGCACTCCTCAATGCCCTTCCCCAAATCACCAAAGTTGAATGTATCTTTGCACTACTTACCTTTTTTCTGCAGGTTATTATAACGGATAGTCATGTCAAGCTCTGACGCCTCAATCAAGACCTTTTCCTTAATGAAACCGCAGCTGCCAAAACTAGGATCATTAAAGTCTCCTCCTTAATCGCCAAAGTTGGCACTCCTCAATGCCCTTCCCCAAATCACCAAAGTTGGCACTTCTTGAAGTCTTCTCCTCAACTGCCAAAGCTGACACTTTTCAAACTCCCTTCCGGGGAATCTACTTGATACACTCCAGCAGTCAAGCAAGAAGAATTCTCCCCAAAGAGCCCCAGCACGTTTTTCTCGGTAAATCTACACATACTAGGCGGACCCCAAATTTTACCTTCCCAATCTAGGAGTGATGTTCGAGCCATAAATCCTTCTCCAGTGGAATTACACTCCCCAGACAAATCGAACTGGGGCATCACCCCAGAATCATTTCCTTCTCGCTCAAGGGGCAGCTCCCTGAGGTTTCAAAGCAAATAGTTCAAATTGGGGCATCACCCCAGGTTCATTCTCTTTTACCTAAAAAGGCAGTACCCCGAACCATCAATCCTCCTCTAGTAGAAATACATTTCCTAAACAACTCAAACTGGGGCATCTCCCCAGATTTCTTTTGTTCATTCAAGGGGTAGTTCCCCAACAACCTTCAAATCACCTCCAAACTGGGGCATCTCCCCAGATTTCTTTTGTTCTAGCCAATTTCCAAGAATCCCTCCAATCATGTCAAACTGGGGCATCACCCTATGTTTCTCCTTTCTCAATCGAGGGAACGATTCCCCATGTTCCTCCTCTTACCGTCAAGGGGACGATTCCCCAAGATTCTCTAAAAATCATGTCAAACTGGGGCATCACCCCATGTTTCTCTGTTCGCAATCAAGGGGGCGATTCCCCATGTCTCTCCTCCTACAGTCATAGGGGATGATTCCCCGAGGTTCTTTCAAGAACCTTCAAACTGGGGCATCTCCCCAGATTTCTTTTATTCTGGCCTTTCCCCAAGATTCCTTCAAACCATCTCAAACTGGGGGGCATCTCCCCAGGTTTCTTCTATTCCAGTCAAGGGGCAATTCCCCAAGAACCTTCAATTATGTCAAACCGGGGCATCGCCATGAACCTTGAAGTCCAGTAAGTTAAGGTTGGACGAGACATCCTGTTAGCTCCCCCAACCTTTGTATTTCCTGCCAGCAGTGAGTTAATTTGGACGAGACGTCCTGTTAGCTCCCCCAACCTTTACATTTCATGCCAACAGTGAGTTAATTCGGACGAGACGTCCTGTTAGCTCCCCCCTAATCTTTACTTTCCATTCGCCTATTCGGGCATTCTTTCCTGTCTGTTAGCCTATCAGGGCACCCTTTCCCTTCTTGTCGCCTATTAAGGCAACTTTTCCTTTCTATTCGCCTATTCAGGCACCCCTTTTATCTTCCAGCCGCCTATCAAGGCATCCTTTACCTTTCCAGTCGCCTATCAACGCATCCTTTATTTTCCAGCCGCCTATCAAGGCATCCTTTACCTTTCCAGTCGCCTATCAAGGCATCCTTTATTTTCCAGCCGCCTATCAAGGCATCCTTTATCTTTCCATCTGCCTATCAAGGCATCCTTTATCTTCCAATCGCTTATCAAGGCATTCTTTATTTTCCAGCCGCCTATCAAGGCATCCTTTATCTTCCAGTCGCCTATCAAGGCATCTTTTATTTTCCAGCCGCCTATTAAGGCATCCTTTATCTTCTAGTCGCCTATCAAGGCATCCTTTATTTTCCAGCCGCCTATCAAGGCATCCTTCATCTTCCGTTCGCCTATCCAGGCATCCTTTCCTACCCGTTCACCTATCCAGGCATCCTTTCCTACCCGTTCACCTATCAAGGCATCCTTTATCTTCCAGTCGCCTATCAAGGCATCCTTTATCTTCCAGTCGCCTATTAAGGCATCCTTTATTTTCCAGCCGCCTATCAAGGCATTCTTTATCTTCCAGTCGCCTATCAAGGCATCCTTTATTTTCCAGCCGCCTATCAAGGCATCCTTTATCTTCCAGTCGCCTATCAAGGCATCCTTTATTTTCCAGCCGCCTATCAAGGAATCCTTTATCTTCCAGTCGCCTATCAAGGTGTAACATCCCCATTTTTAGTAGCAGTCCTATTAAGTCAAATTTGAAGTTTGGAAGGTCTGTAGGTGGTAATAGGTGAATGAATACCCTGTAGATGGACTGTAATATCATAAGAAATTCATTTTTGTATGTAATTATGGAATTTATATGGACCGTTAGGGAAATTAATTAAATTCCGAGTGAAAAGGGACTCTGATTCGAGTGACAGTGAGCAATTTTGAGTGATAGAAAGAAAATCCGAGTGAGGAATGAAATTCCGAGTGTAAAGTTAGGTTGACCAAATAAAACATTACTAAAAAGGATACTACCGAGTGAAATCTTGGTCTTAGAGACAGCTGGAGTGAAGTGGGTTCAAGGGAACCACTTCTGGGTGAATATTCTGAGTGAAAACACCCTTGAGAGACTAATTTCCGAGTCAGACCTTGCCAATTGCTTCTTTCTCGAGTGGAAATTTCTATGATTATAGTATACCGAGTGAATAGACTCAGTCAGGGATATAACTGATACAGTCCGAGTGAAGTTGTCCAAGTCAGACCTCCCTAATAAGATAGAAGGTAGCAATCCGAGTAGGTTGAAAGCCATTTTGAGTAGGATTAAATATGTAGCCTTTCCGAGTGAATGGGTTTGAATATTCCCGAGTAAGATATGCTCGAGTGGAAAATAATACTGAGTGAAATATGTGTATAAGAATGAATTTGGATATTCTCGAGTATAAAATCCGAGGGAAGATTGGTTATAATGGCTTAGATTGGAAAATTTCTAAGTATATGATAAACCGAATGAATGATCCATATATAAATCCGAGTGGATGGGGTTAGAACAAGTCTGAGTTGGACTTAATGTAATGATATTTCCCGAGTAGATTAAATAATGTGTAATCAGAGGGTCTAAGTATGAAATGAGTCGGAGAGAAACCTGACTTAATAAGTTTTACCTGAGTGGTTAAGCGTGAAATAAACCCGAGTGAATGATGAGGAGTTCCGAGTGAATGAGTGCATATGTGTTTTATGTTGAGTTGAAGCTTTCTACCGACTGAAATGTGTTATTGAAATTATTGGGAAGTGTTTATGGAAGAAATAGTGATTAAGTTATGGATTCCGAGTGGTTATATATATATATATATATATATTGTAGGGATAAAGCATTACTTGGCTTGATTATGAGTGGTGATGAATAAATTATGCTAATTGAGTAGATACCGAGCGGAAAATGGTATTAGGGAACCCATTCCGAGTGAATTACAGTAGGCAGGGCCATTTCCGAGTAAGTCTATGAGTATGACTCCTCTTCCGAGTGAGAGGTACTCTACTGGACTAAATCTGGGTGAGGCTCACACGTGTGTGTCTTTTTCGAGAGGTAATGACCTTAATAGGCTTCGATTGAAATTGTAGTTGAAGAATTTGGTTCAAACCGAGGGGGAAATATGAGTGGACCGAGTGGAGAAAGTGTTGATTTCTAAATGAAGGATGTTATAATTATTCTGAGTGGAAACTGTAAATATAAACCGAGTAAATAGGGATACCACTTTTGAATGAGTAGGATGTTATGAAATCCTGAGTGAACAGTGATTTGAGGTTAAGTCGGTTTAAGAAACATTTAGGCGAGTGACAGAAACCGAGTGAGAAAACAAGTACTTGAGTCGGTTTCAGAGGAATTCCGAGCGAGAACTGGATGACTCGCTCAAGCGAGTCAGATTCCGCTTGAGCGAGAAGGACCCCTGATGAATATTTTCTACTTCGCTCAAGCGAGCAAGCTACGCTCAAGCGTACTCGACCCTGATAGTCTTTTCCTCACTTCGCCCAAGTGAGGATAGCAGGACTCGCTCAAGCGAGTAGGATTTCGCTTGAGCGATCCGATGTCAGGAACTATCTGATGTCCTCTATCTCACATCGGAGTACTGATGAAAGAAAGGAAGGACCCAGTATGATGCAGACCGGATAAGAATTTCACTCCGGTTAGGAAGTTAACCGTCCTTAGAACATGTGTGTACATCGGATGACCCTGAGCTGGTGTTCACCAAATCCGACCTCTTCGTCTTCTTCCATGGGCGTTATCCCTCACACTTCACACCGCCTTCTTCACTCCACACCGCCCCTCACATTCAATACCGCCCTCACTCCATACCGACCTCACACAGTACACCGCCCTCACACTACACTCCACTCTCATATACTTAATATCGCCCTCTTCAAAATCTCCAACAAACGAACACCCTTTTAACCCCACTCAGACCACTTTATATATTTTAATATATCACTAACCCCTTTAATGCAAAGCTGACAGTGGAATGAGTCAAAAGTTTCCATTATCCCACCTAATCCTCCAATTGGTGTCTCCCACTTGTCTCCTGCAACTATTAAATCAATGCATCTCCAAGCCAAACTATCAGAACCAAAATTAAGAACTTCTTCCTCTTTCTTCTTCTCTCTTTCTCTTACGTACCAGCACCAACCTCTTTCTTTCTCTCTCAAGTTCCTCTCCTCTGTTTCACTCGGAATTGGTGCAGGACAGCTCTTCTTCTCCTCCAAGAACTCCATCAAGGTAAGGGGGTATATTCTCGAGTATTCTGGGGAAATTTGAGTGAAAGGAAAGGGTTAAGGTACCTTGGGTCCTCACCTTTCCAGGACAGATCTGGTTTTGTTGTGATTTAAATGTTTTAATTGTTTGTTATATTTGTATATATAATGTATTGAACATGTTTAATTACAGCGTTGTTTATTATTGACCATGAGAATTCAGTGAATATGTTGATTTTATTGATTAATATGAATGAATAAGTGTATATGTTTGATGCTGGACTGTAAAAATATTAAAGTATCATGGGTATTTATGAGGACTCCAGTGAAGAGATATGAACTGACATCGGATACTATGATATTAAGCTCGGTATTGTACCAATCAACCAGAGCAGTTAAAGAATACACAAATTCACTCAGAAATTACAGTGATTTGACCAGTTATATATATTAATCCGATTGGTTATCTGAAGAATACAAGTTTCTTATTTAAATTTTCAAACAGGATTATATTTCATTTGATAAACACCTTAATTTCACTCGGAAAGCATCTTTTCAAGTTGATTTCACTCGGAAATCAGTATTTCACTTAGAAAGCTCTTTTCAATTGATTTCATTTGGAGCTATATATATATTTGAACTAGAATAAAACTTATTCCACTCAGAAAACAGTTATTTCACTCAACTTATTCATTTTTGATTCACTCGAAAAATCAGTTATTTCACTCAAGGAAACTTACCCAGTTTGATTTTTACTCGGGAAACATCTTATTTAACTCAGAAAACTTCATCAGTATGATTCTACTCAGATTTATAATCTTTCCACACATAAAATCTCTTTTTAATCAGAAATTACTCAGAAAATAATTATTTTACTCAGAGAGCTCTTTCTTCATTATGATTTACTCAGAAAAGCGTTTTAACTTCACTGAGAAAACGTTTTCAAATTGATTTCACTCGGATTCAGATTTGTTTTATTCAGAAAATCCTCTCAGTTTGATTTTATTGGAAATCCTGCTTATTTTCACTCGGAATCTTAACTTTTGCACTCGGTATTTATCCAAGTTTTACTCAGAAAGTCTGGTTATCAACATTTCCACTTGGACATAACTTGTGTTTTAATCGGAAAACTCATTTCTACTCGGTACCAATCTATTTTTACTCGGAAAATTCATTTTTCATCGGAAACAGACTTCTTTTACTTGGATAATTATATTTCACTCGGTATTTAATTGATTTCACTCGGAAAAACCTATTTGTCACTCGGTATTTAACTCTTTCTCCTCAAAAAAGCAGTCTTAACGTTTTATACTTGGATTTTTCATTCAGAATCCCTTCTATACTCCTTATTGAGTTATTAAAATGTTATAAATATCATTATTGGTCTTTTCCCTATTACTATTCTTAATATTATTATTATTATTTACATTATTATTTTTATTATTGTTATTCCTATTATTATAATTAGTATTATTGCTATAAATATCTTATTTTATTAACTATGAGTAAATAAATATGAATTATATTTTATTATTTATACAAAGTATAATTTCAACTAAGTTATAAACGATATATTTTATCAAAATGACCTGCAACGTTTGATCCATTAAATCAAAAGCTTGTGAGCGAATATGATGAGGCTGGAATCACATAAATACCCATGACTCAAAAGATGAAAGAGAATACATTTCGCATCATGAAAATATTTTTAAAGAAGAAAAACCTCTAGAGCATACACTTGGTACAGTGGAGAACACTCACGTTCGATCTCCATGAAGAATCTTGGGAGTACAACTGGAACGGCAACCCAATGGCATCAGAGTCGCGCCCTGATAGCCGGGTGAGACGAATAATTCTGGTGTACTTTGACTAAATGACGGAGTGTAACTATGATCGTAGGGATCTAAGTCTCAAATATATATATATATAAATCAATGATGAGAACCAATGAGTTCATTTATACCAGAGCTTGGGCAGACCCTGATCGCTCTAGAGAATTGGAATGGTGATATTCCATAGAAAGAGAAGAAGAAATAATTTTTTGGGCCCACATGCATCATGAGACGTAATCAAGAAATATCATAATGAAACAAACTCATGCATTCCCTGATGACATATTTGATTGTTATAATCTTAGAAATGTGAATTGTATGATTACATGTTATTACTTGTTAGCTGGATTATGTCCGCACCGGGTAACCTACAGGGTCTTGGGTTATACTCACCCTTACTGTTGACAATTTTCAGAGGAATTAGGAAATCAAGAACCAGAACACGAAGAACAGCAATACGCTAATCCAACTAAGAATGTTCATTAGGATTAGAATAGAGGTAATAGATATTTATGAACAAATTGGATGACTGTATAATATTTTAAGGGTGCCTGTGTGCCCTATTCTGTTAAGAGTATAATTACTTACAGTTTGTGAATGACTATGTGATCTATATAATATTGCTTCCACTGATCTGCCAAGTATTTATTTATTAAAAAAAAATATTCACTTTTTCTGAAAACTGTTAACACTCTCAGTTAAATAGGATGAACCTACAGAAGGATTTGTCTTATCTAACCGAGGGTGTTACAAAGGTGGTATCAGAGCATAGTCGATTCATTAAGCTTGTGGAGTGGACCATTAGGTTTCCACGTACTCTGATAGAAATATTGAACAAGTCCATAACACTCCTAAGACTAACACTCCTATGTGGAATACTCCACATAACATATACCCCGAACCTCTTTGTTGATATACCATCAACAATTTCCTAATGACTCACCGAAACAATGATCATGACATGGAGGAATTTTTTACTCAAATCGTGAAGATGATAGAACAACAAGAATTACCCCATATCCCTACTAGGCAGAGCCAAGGACTAGCTAACTTTCAGTAGAACGATCTTACAGAATTCAAAGAAGGGTTACAACAGAAAATCTGTCAAGTATTATTAGACCATAAAAGTTAAAATAAGAACCGATTAGAAATCTGAGTATAGGACCAAGTATCTCTGATTGAGATACCATTGGTTAGGACTATTAAGGATATTAGTGGAATTTTTGAAGTTAGTATTAAGCCCAAACTGAGATTCTGTTCGTTATAAAACGGGAAACAAGATATGACCTATTCCCTTATTCTCTCTTCATTTTCGTGTAAATACTAGGACTTGGGATAGATTGGAGTTTAAGGTAAAATTCTCTAATCTTTTGTTGTTAGGTTTTGGATTTCTATGTGGTTATAAGAATACCTTATGAATGGGTGTTAGGAATAAAAATTATTCGCATGTGAAACCCAAAGGAGGGATGTACTTATGTGTGTCTTAAGGTGGATGTGAAGTAGTATACAAAAATTTTAAAATTCGAGATGGGAGATGATGGTTATTAATGGTAATTATTTGATTTTAATGAAACCCTAACTCTAGGAAAGAAGATTTTTAGTGAAAACCATGATAATGTGTGTATGTAGTATTATTAATGATGGAGATTGGTGGATATTAGAAATAATTACTGAGTTTTGATGAAAAGTATAGTGAGTTGAGGATTTTGACTAAATTGATGATTTTGATGACTTTGAATAATCTAGAATGATTACATGAATGTTGAAGCATTAGGTATTGATTAATAAGGATTGGAGAGATGAGTGTATATGAGTATTGAGGAATTAATTTAGATTGTTGATGTCTATGATGAAGTCAAAAATGGTTGTAAGCCATCGATAGTGGATTAAGGAAATAATCGATAATGGATTAAGATACTTGAGTAAATAAGTATGCCATTTTGAAATAATTGAATTGGTGATGATTTGGAGGTCTTAAGGTTAAGAAATCATAGTATTGTTATGGTTAGAGCATTAAGATTTAAAGAATCTTGGTTTTGAAAAAGGAATTCCCGAAGCCTAATACGAGCTTGTAAATTGGATTTAGACAAGTCTAAGATTTGACAATGAATTTTGAGGGAATAATGCCCTATAATGGTATATTAGTAAGTATTTCTCAAAGTTACCCATACCGACTAAAATAAAGAGAGTTCTAAAGGTCAAGAAGTTGAAATCCCAGATACGTAGAACCTATCAGATTCTGCAAAAGATAAAAACCAATATGTACAGTAAAGCTCTACCAAACCTTCATAATGTCTTCCATGTTTCCCCAACTCCACAAAAATATACTAGGCTCTGATCATGTTCTGAGTCCTGATCAATATGTTTTGAAAGAAAACCTTACCTTTGAAGCATCCTCAGTTAAGATTGTTAACCAATGTTTAAAACAGCTAAGACGCAAGGAAATCTCTTTGATCAAAGTAGTTTGGAGTCAGTTAAATGATAGGAACACTACTTGGAGATTAAGAAATATTAGAGGAGTATACCCTCAATTGTTCCAACCTTGAATTTCGGGACGAAATTCCCAAAAGGGGAGGAGAATGTAACATCCCCATTTTTAGTAGCAGTCCTATTAAGTCAAATTTGAAGTTTGGAAGGTCTGTAGGTGGTAATAGGTGAATGAATACCCTGTAGATGGACTGTAATATCATAAGAAATTCATTTTTGTATGTAATTATGGAATTTATATGGACCATTAGGGAAATTAATTAAATTCCGAGTGAAAAGGGACTCTGATCCGAGTGACAATGAGCAATTCCGAGTGATAGAAAGAAAATCCGAGTGAGGAATGAAATTCCGAGTGTAAAGTTAGGTTGACCGAATAAAACATTACTAAAAAGGATACTACCGAGTGAAATCTTGGTCTTAGAGACAGCTGGAGTGAAGTGGGTTCAAGGGAACCACTTCTGGGTGAATATTCCGAGTGAAAACACCCTTGAGAGACTCATTTCCGAGTCAGACCTTGCCAATTGCTTCTTTCTCGAGTGGAAATTTCTGATTACAGTATACCGAGTGAATAGACTCAGTCAGGGATATAACTGATACAGTCCGAGTGAAGTTGTCCAAGTCAGACCTCCCTAATAAGATAGAAGGTAGAAATCTGAGTAGGTTGAAAGCCATTTTGAGTAGGATTAAATATGTAGCCTTTCCAAGTGAATGGGTTTGAATATTCCCGAGTAAGATATGCTCGAGTGGAAAATAATACTGAGTGAAATATGTGTATAAGAATGAATTTGGATATTCCTGAGTATAAAATCCGAGGGAAGATTGGTTATAATGGCTTAGATTGGAAAATTTCTAAGTATATGATAAACCGAATGAATGATCCATATATAAATCTGAGTGGATGGGGTTAGAACAAGTCTGAGTTAGACTTAATGTAATGATATTTCCCGAGTAGATTAAATAATGTGTAATCAGAGGGTCTAAGTATGAAATGAGTCCGAGAGAAACCTGACTTAATAAGTTTTACCTGAGTGGTTAAGCGTGAAATAAACCTGAGTGAATGATGAGGAGTTTCGAGTGAATGAGTGCATATGTGTTTTATGTTGAGTTGAAGCTTTCTACCGACTGAAATGTGTTATTGAAATTATTGGGAAGTGTTGATGGAAGAAATAGTGATTAAGTTATGGATTCCGAGTGGTTATATATATATATATATATTGTAGGGTGAAAGCATTACTTGGCTTAATTATGAGTAGTGATGAATAAATAATGCTAATTGAGTAGATACCGAGCGGAAAATGGTATTAGGGAACCCATTCCGAGTGAATTGCAGTAGGCAGGGCCATTTCCGAGTAAGTCTATAAGTATGACTCCTCTTCCCAGTGAGAGGTACTCTACTGGACCAAATCCGGGTGAGGCTCATACGTGTGTGTCTTTTCCGAGAGGTAATGACCTTAATAGGCTTCGATTGAAATTGTAGTTGAAGAATTTGGTTCAAACCGAGGGGGAAATATGAGTGGACCGAGTGGAGAAAGTGTTGATTTCTGAATGAAGGATGTTATAATTATTCTGAGTGGAAACTGTAAATATAAACCGAGTAAACAGGGATACCACTTTCGAATGAGTAGGATGTTATGAAATCCTGAGTGAAAAGTGATTTGAGGTTAAGTCGGTTTAAGAAACATTTAGGCGAGTGACAGAAACCGAGTGAGAAAACAAGTACTTGAGTCGGTTTCAGAGGAATTTCGAGCGAGAACTGGATGACTCGCTCAAGCGAGTTAGATTCCGCTTGAGCGAGAAGGACCCCTGATGAATATTTTCTACTTCGCTCAAGCGAGCAAGCTACGCTCAAGCGCACTCGACCCTGATAGTCTTTTCCTCACTTCGCCCAAGTGAGGATAGCAGGACTCGCTTAAGCGAGTAGGATTTCGCTTGAGCGATCCGATGTCAGGAACCATCCGATGTCCTCTATCTCACATCGGAGTACTGATGAAAGAAAGGAAGGACCTAGTATGATGCAGACCAGATAAGAATTTCACTCCGGTTAGGAAGTTAACTGTCCTTAGAACATGTGTGTACATCAGATGACCCTGAGCCGGTGTTCACCAAATCCGACCTCTTCGTCTTCTTCCATGGGCGTTGTCCCTCACACTTCACACCGCCTTCTTCACTCCACACCGCCCCTCACATTCAATACTACCCTTACTCCATACCGACCTCACACAGCACACCGCCCTCACTTAATACCGCCCTCACACTGCACTCCGCCCTCACACTACACTCCACTCTCATATACTCAATACCGCCCTCTTCAAAATCTCCAACAAACAAACACCTTTTTAACCCCACTCATACCACATTATATATTTTAATATATCACTAACCCCTTTAATGCAAAGCTAACAGTGGAATGAGTCAAAAGTTTCCATTATCCCACCTAATCCTCTAATTGGTGTCTCCCACTTGTCTCCTGCAACTATTAAATCAATGCATCACCAAGCCAAACTATCAGAACCAAAATTAAGAACTTCTTCCTCTTCCTTCTTCTCTCTTTCTCTTACGTACCAGCACCAACCTCTTTCTTTCTCTCTCAAGTTCCACTACTAGAAAAATGACTAACAGCTACAACCAGTTAGCGACCGACTCACGCCGTCACTAATTAGTGACCACGTTAGCGACCACAAATGAAAGCAACTTGGAACAGGAAACATAGTGACCACATCCGCGACCGAAATTTCCCCGTCGCTAAAATTGGTAAAGAACCGTCACTACCTCCGTCACAATATCACACGTCGTCGCTGAATCGGTCGCTATCGTTATTTCCCTCCACTTTTTTGGTTTCCCTCCAATGTATTTGTGGCGCCAACTGATAGCGACGGGAAATGTAGGGTCGCTATGACCTCTAATGCATCAGTGACGTCCTCCACGACGTCGCTATGGCCACAATGTAGCGACGGTGTTGCTGTGACATCGCTAAATTGAAATGTAACCGTCGCTAGTGCCGTCGCTATCATTCAGCTCCTCCTTTTTTGGGTTTCCCTCCATGTTATTTTGTTGGCGCCAAATATGAGCGATGGTCATTACCATCGCTAAATTTGCATTAACGTTAGCGACGGTGGATAGGTTTTTATACTAGTGACGAAGCATATAGCCGTCGCTAGTGTTCTGGCCTTCCCTCCATTATTTTAGTTTAAACTTGGGAATATAGCGACGGTATCCAAGCGTCGTCGCTAATATTCAAGAGTAGTGATGGAATTGTTTATCCGTCACTAAGATTCAGAGGCTAGTGACGGAAGTGGTTGGCCGTCGTAAACTTTTTATTCTAGTGACGTTATTAGCGACGGTCGTATGTCGTTGCTATGGTTTTAATCTGTTTCGACATCATCCCTTCCCCCAAATCATTTACCCTAAACACCAACACTTTCTTCTCCCAACCTTCTCCCTCTCCGAACCCTTTCTCCCTCTCTAGGCCACACTTTCCCTTTCTCTCTCCCTCTCTCTCGTTAACCATTACCTCTCCGAACCCTTTCTCCCTCTCTCGGCCAAACTTTCCCTTTCTCTCTCCGTCTCTCTCGTTAACCATTTCTGGCTTCTAACCTTCTCTCCCTCTCTCGGTGACCATTTCCCCCTCTCTCCCTAGACTTTCATCTCCTAACCTTCCCTGTTTGTAAACTTCTCTGAACCCTTCCTCCCTCTCTTGGCCACCATTTCCCTTTCTCTCTCTCTCCTCCACCATTTCCGTCTCCTAACCTTCTCTCCCTCTCTCGGTTACTATTTCCCTCTCTCTCTGTGTTAGGATTTGGCTCTGTGTCTCTCTGCCACCATTTTTCTCAGTCCCCCAGAAAATTTTCCTATAGCGATAGGTCTTCCTCATGGTAGTGACCTTGTTGTGCATCGCATTTAATCTCCGTTGCGGCAGCTCTTCCTCACAGCAGGTCTCATTGATGGTTCCCTAGCTCTTAGGTAAGCTCATTTTCCTTCTCTATTCGTGTTTTATTTTTCTATTTCTGTTTCTGCTCTTAGGTTATTTTGTGTATTTTATGAACTAAGTTGCTACTAATTTGATCTAACATTATTATATTGTGTTGTGAGATGAAGTGATATGGTAACCGAATATAGCAAAAGGGAAAAGATAAAAATTTCAATTATATTTTTCAGTTAGAAATTTCAATTATCCAGATTACCTTGGACCCTTGCAGGATCACATCTAGTTTCAACTAATATTAGGATATTAGGCTTATGCATATTGAAAAACTGTTGACAGTTTCTAAGAAAAGCCCCTCCAACAGCCCCTTTACAGTTCCACATTAGAATTTTATGATTAATTAATCTAAATTTATAGCAGTATCCATAGGGAGGCTTTTATGCTTTCTAGTTATGTATATGGTTGGTCTCACTTTCAAAAGCATTCTTTATTAAAAATTCACACGTGCTAGCCTGATTGCTTTAGTGTCAAATATTTTAGGCCCCATTACAATATAAATCTATAGAGCATCTTTGTCAAGGAATAGAGTTTGCCAATTGATCCTATAGTTTTTGGGTCATAGTATTTATCACATATGCTGTAATTTGGGTAACGGAGAAAGGCCTTAAATATCATAATGTTGTAGTGTTTTTTACCACAACATTATCCTACATGATTAAGGACATTTAGGCCCTATAGTTCCCTAGACTTTTTATGCCAACTTAACTTTTCTTGATATAAAACAAGATCTAATTCTCATTGTAGTGATTTTTCCAGCTTTAAAAGAAAAGGATTAGTAAACTTCCCGTATTCTAATTTCCTCTAGACTCCACCAATTCTAGCCATCAATCTTTTTTTCTTACCTATCTAACCAAAAGCCTCTTTCTCCCATACCTTCAAGCTTTGCTGCAAAATTTAAAGGCAAAGATATATTCTGATACCAATTTTGTTTAAACACATTATCAATATTAGGATTAGTGAGTCAAGCATTATAAAATCTAAAAACCTCACCCCTATTAGCCCTAGAATTTGGCCAAAGCTGAGCTAAAATGGGATTATAGTCAGAAAAGGAAACTCATGGCAGAATCTTAATTATAGATTTAGGGAATCTAACCCTCCAAGAACTGTTACCAAAGGCTTTGTCAAGCCTTTGGAAAATTCTATCTCCACTTCTATATATAGGTCATTTCAATGTAAGTCTAGAGCCAATAAAGCCAAGATCTACAAGTTCACTTCTATTCCACCAATTGAAAAATTGCCACATTTTCTTTGATTAACAGGGGCACCTCCTTGTTGTTCAGCTTGGGAACTGATCTCATTAAAGTCCTAAATGACAAACCAATCTTCCTTATTAACTTTAGCTAGATCATACATATCATCCCATAATTTAGTTTTGAAAGCATCTATAGAACTCGCATACACAACAGTTAAAAACTAATCTCTTCCCAAAGCAAAAGAAACTTTCACATGAATGAATTGAAGTTTAGATAAAACAAGATCAATTTTTAAACCCGCATCCCTCCAGGCAAGAATTATACCCCCAGCATAACCTCTGGTTTCAGAGAAGAAGTTTTTATTAAAACCCATCATCTTATCCAGATTACCTTGGACCCTTGCAGGATCACATCTAGTTTCAACTAATATTAGGATATTAGGCTTATGCATATTGAAAAACTGTTGACAGTTTCTAAGAAAAGCCCCTCCAACAGCCCCTTTACAGTTCCACATTAGAATTTTATGATTAATTAATCTAAATTTATAGCAGTATCCCTATCTATTGCTCCTTGTGACTCAGGAAAAGTTATTCCTAGAATTCTGATTTACTAACCCCTTAGCAGAGTCATCGTCGAGTTGATTTAAAAATAAAACTCTAGTACCTGGATCCGAAGGTTTGGTTCTTTGCATGAGATCAATATTCATATGCTCTCCATTTATGTCTTCATCTTGAATCAATTTCTAGTTCCATCATCAGGTTTATGACCAGTCCTTGCTTGGGTTTGATTTCTATTTCTCTGTTCAGTTTGTGGTCTCTTTATTTATTTTTGCACAATTTATCAAGGGCCCTCACAAGATTTAATGCCTTCACTAAGATCTTTTCCTTGATCTCCCTCATCTGATGCTTTAGTGGAAGTTGGATTCCACTTCCTTGAAATCTCTATAGCTTCCTTGTCACCACTGATATGAAATTCTCACCAATCTGTTGTTATTAAACTTGTCTTACAAAAATACTTAAAAAGAATTTGTTTGCTTTGATGAATTATAACGACAAAGATAATGCAACCCAATAATACATACTTAACGCATTTTTTTCAATGTTTTTAACTATTAAGTGCTTATTTGAATGGGCGGTGGAACAGAATTTTTCCAATACACTTTCTCATTTCAAACACTATTCAATGGCTGCCAGCGGAGTTTGAATGGTAAATCAAGCAAAACATGAGTCAAATTCCAGTGTAAGTCGATAATAGAAGTTGCTTAAGTTCCTTTTGATTATGAAGTTATTTTTGCTAAGTAAATGGGGACTTGGAATTGGGTATATAGATGTGATCCATGGATCTCTGATCGGGAAACTGTAACCAAACTCTGCGGCTAGTCTGCTCTCTTTGAACATTTAAAACTTAGCAAACTGAAACGTCATGTGCCTGCTACTTTGCCTGATGTGCATCATATGTTATTTAACTGCATAGAGTGAAAGCTATAAACTGTTTTAGAGTAAATACTTGTATATGAGGCTCTTAACTTATAGTTATCACATCTCCCAGTCGATTTATTTGTAAAGCCTATTTTGATGTATTAGGTTGTAAATTTAGTGGGTTGGATTGGTAGTGTTGGTTATATAATTGGTTGCCGTTTTACTGCCTCTGATGAGAGTGGTACGGGAAAGTAATTTCTGATAATCTGATATCTACATAAAGTTTGTTTTATCTCAAGTAGAATTGGTCCCTTTGGGTAGATGTCATGCCAGATGGTCAAAATAATAACTAACATTTAATTTTCTTCTTATTGATTCTAATCTCATATCTACCTGTTTCCCAGCTTGATATACATTTTATCATTGTTCAACAAGAGGCTGGTGCAAAAGCCAGTGCCTCTGCCATAAATGGGGTTCTTGTGCTTCATATTTGAACACCCAACATTATTATTTTTTTCTTCTACATCGAAAACTACTAACTGGAGTCAGGAGTATATCTTATCAATATCTGAAAATAAAAATATATAAAAATAATTGGAGATGTTGATGTTATTTCTATTGAGTGGGATCTCCACTAGAGATACTGTTAGAGAATAATGAAATTAACTATGATTAAGTTTTGAGCTGGATTACCTCTAATTTATCTAGGAGAAATATGTGATTAATGAAATATAAAATCTATTAAGTGTAAACAAATAAAATTTGTTAAAGTGTTTCTATGTACACTGTACTTCCCTACAATAAGGATGACTAAAAATAGAAATCAAAACAATTGAGCATGTGGGTTAATTTGTCCAAACTAGATAAGAAATTTGTACATTTATACTACCTAATAACTTTTTATTCGGTAGTGAATGTGAATTTCACTAATCCAACTAATGAATTATAAATTCTCATGAAGTAGAAAAGGATTATAAAGTTTCATGCAAACTAAAGACTAGTTGATACTTCATTGAAATACTATTTTTTAATGGATAATATGTTATCTTAATATAAGTAAATTTTGATTATTTGAAAACATATATATGAATGTTGAAATTATTTAAAATTTGATTTGATATAAAAGATTAATAACAAAAAGTCATGTGATTCAACTATTGAACTGATAAATTTTACTTGTGTTTGATACCTAATTTAATTAAAACTTTATACAGTAGGTTATAATGTTTCCCCTTTGTAAAGTTCCATAAGCCTTTTCACCTCTTCAATAACCGAACTGCCCAAGCTCGGCACGTGAGTTCCATGTGTCTTATAGAGGCTGAAGAACCCGCACTCGACCTTGGGCTTTTTGTTTCCCTGGGCTCCAGGAATGTCATTTAACTGGGTTCGCATGTTCTCTTCTCCATATTGTCCTGAATGTTTTAATATTGGTCTCTTCGTTGTCATATTTCAGTATATACATTTGAATATGTGTACAACATAGTAAGTATCTCCTATATTATAATACCTTTAGCTTTGTACCTAAAACCCGTTCAGGAGCACTTCTTGTTGAAATCACCTCCATTAACAATGGCAAGTGGTGGACAGTAGCCTACAAACACCTCTGGGACTCCTATTGCAGCTGCACAAGCTGAAATGTTTAGGCCAACAGGAAGAGAATGGTGCATTTGACCTGAAACAACTTGGGTCTTTTAACAACGGATCTCATCTAAGAAGAGTCTTTATAAATTAACTCATCTAAGAAGAGTCTTTACAAATAACGTTTAGAATGTTTAATAATGCAAATGTAGTCTCTGTTGCGTCTCTCATGGACTCATTCTCACGTGGATCCCAAGTGTCTAGATCACTAAGAAGTCGTGGCTGTGTAATCTATTATTTGCTTTGTGTGTCTCTCTTTGTTTAGTTTCCTTGCTACTTGTAACTTTCTAACAACTTCTTGGTTTGTCATACAGAGTAACACAGATCACGCGTGGTCTCTGATCGTCTCTCTTCAGCTCCGTATTCATCACCGACTTTTTTCGCTAGGTAATCCCCTAACGTTGACTTTCTCGATATATGTATGCATGTCAATTGTTGTTTGTTAGTAGAGAGATTAGGAACTGGTTTTGATGTGTTTATAATGAGTTTTATGCATGTGTAATGTTGTTTGTTAGTGGAGAGCAGAGCTCATTAGGCATTGGTTTTGTGTGCTGATTACCTGAATCTTTTTGCATGTGTAATGTTGTGTGTTAGTGGAGAGCAGAGCTCATTAGGCATTGGTTTTGTGTGCTGATAACATGATTCTTTATGCATGTGTAATGTTGTTTGATAGTGGAGAGCAGAGCTCATTAGGCATTGGTTTTGTGTGCTGATAACATGACTCTTTATGCATGTGTAATGTTGTTTGTTAGTGGAGAGCAGAGCTCATTAGGCATTGGTTTTATGTACTGATAACCTTGTCTCTCGATCGTGTTCATAACTATGAATATCATATACAATATGTATGGTATGTATATTTATCATTTCTGGAAAGTTTTCTGTATGTAACAGGTCGTTCGTAAATTTGGGAAATTGACAGGGACCCGCAAGCGCACGGGTTATGTCGCGTAATATAAAAGATTATCGTTCTCCACAGGGACTGTGTTCAAAGTACCAGCATATTGAAATTTAATTATCCACACAATTAATTTTTAAGATTTTTATAAAATAAAGTACAAATTAAAGTTGCATAGAATATGAATAAAAATAAAATTTACTTGACACTAAAAAATCAGAGTTGAGAGTATCTTGGGATTTTTGGGGGATTAAGACTCTATTTTATATTTAATGAATTTTAACTTTTCATAAATAAGAATCGAATTAAGTTTTCCAAGGCGAATTTTCCAAAAGCTAATTAATATGTTCCTTTCGGAATCCTATTAATGTACCTAACCTATGGAAAGCGCTGCTTAATCCTCAGAAAGGCCCATTATCATTTTATGAAAATCCCTTTTATTTCCTCAAAAGAATTTTGATTACTTTCACGGTTTTACCGAGGTCACAAAAAGCATTTCAAAAATCTTAGGTTTAGTTCAAAGCTTTTCGGTAAAAATAAATCTCTCGATTCTATTTATTACCTAAACTTACTAATATACCCGTAAGTATACAGTTTTATCATTTAGGTTCTTGTTAGGAATTACTAAAAGCATTAAGCATAATTGAACTAAATGGAAAACAGAAATTTATTTAATTCCAAGTCAAAATAACATTAAAATAAAATATTATCATACCCCCTTTATCCCAAGATAATTAATTTAGCTACTCATGAAATAATTTAAATTCATGTAAATAATGGAAAAATAAAACATACAAGACATGGTAAAAATAAAGACTTACGGGTTTCTCCAAAAGCTCTGAATAATTTACCACTGTAATTCCTTGTTGCAATAATTTCTCCACCAATTACAAATTTAAAATCTCACTTTTACAGCCCTCACACTCTTACAAAATAAAAGAAAGAGAAGAAAAACGGACAGAGAAAAAAATAGAAAAGAATAGAACTAAAGAGAAAAAGAGAGAAAGTAACGAAGAAATGAAGCTTGAGTGATTTTAGACTGGGAAGAAGTTTTTTTTTGCTGATGGGTTGCTGCTGCTTTTATAGGCAAATGGATGAATGAATCCAGCTAAGGAAACGCGTTAAAATTTGCAAGTGGGAGAAACTTTCGGTGCATGTGACTTCCAACTGTCCCAAATTGCATTATTTTAATATTTCCAATAATTCGGTGCTTGGATTTATTCAGCTGGGCAAATTCTGAATGGAAAAGTACTGGAATTCCACAAGACTGAGTGAAAGCTTGCTGTTTGGTATTAGTTGCTGGGCGTTGTTGGTTTGTATGTGGCAGGTATGGTGATATGAGGGACAGTGGAGTTGCTGGACGGTGTGGTGGATGGAGCCGGTGTTGCTGGGAGGTGTTGTGTTGAGTGAGTTACTGGGCGGTGTTCAATTGATCTGGTGTTGGGCCTGTGAAGAGAGTCTGGGCGGTGTGGAGAGTACTGCTGGACGGTGTTGTGGTTTAAGAGTCTGGGCGGTGTTGTGTTTTGAGAGTCTGGGCAGAGTTGAGAGGGTTACTGGGCGGTGTTATGTATTAGAAGAAGAAAGGGAGACGGTGTTGGGAAGTTGGGCGGTGTGTTGAGGTGAGGACGGTTGGGCGGTGTGTGAGGTGAGGACGGTTGGGCGGTGTGTTGAGGTGAGGGCGGTTGGGCGGTGTGTTGAGGTGAGGACGGTTGGGCGGTGTGTTGAGGTGAGGACGGTTGGGCGGTGTGTTGAGGTGAGGACGGTTGGGCGGTGTGTTGAGGTGAGGACGGTTGGGCGGTGTTGAGAATATTAAGAAGAAGAGGACGGTGTTGTGGATTAGGAGAGGAGTCTAGGCGGAGTTGTGGATTAGGAGTCTGGGCGGTATTGGTTGGAGAGAAGAGGGGTACTGTGGATAGAAAAAAGAAGAGTCTGGGCGGTATGGATGGAAAGGAAAGGTGGGACGGTGTCTGGTATGGATTAGAAGTCTGGGCGGTATGGATTAGGAGGGGACAGCGGATAGAAGAGAGGAATGTGGGTCGGATTTCTGGGTTGAGGATGGTGTAAAGAGTTATCCGATGTTTGGAGTTTGTGGAGTATAGGTCAGTTTTGAAAGGAGAAGGGACGGGAAAGTGACTTACTCGGAATTGATTGAATCCATTCACTCGGTTTAAATTCATGAAGTTCATTCGGCACTGATTGAAAACTCACTCGGAATCAGAGTTTATTCAATCGGTTCTTAATCATTTTCACTCGGCTGTAATCTGAACCACTCAGTTAAAACTCTGCTCGGATTTTACATTGGAATTCTTCAGTCGGCCTTCATGCTTTTTACTCAGAATGGCCTTCAGTCGTTAATCAATTCACTCGGAATGGCCTTCTCTTTTACTCAGGAACTTGCACTTGAAGAGTTGGAATTTGACTGATTGAATTTCTTCTTATGTCCGAGCTTTGCTTTGCTCGGAAATGCATTTTTCTGACCCAACTCACTCGGAATTCCTTTCCTTGGAGACTTCTCACTCGGGCTCAGTGTGAAACTTGAGAGTCTGCCCGAGTGTGATTCATTTCTGGTCAGATTTTTCCTTGTCCGATTAAGACACCACTCGGAACTGCCTTGTTCTCTGAATGAAACTACTCAGATTCTCTTCATCAGCATTTATTCATTTCAGTGGCCTCTTCTACTCAGATTAGTTGCAATCAGAAAGCTCCCACTCGGATTCACTTCAATCAGCAAGCTTTTTCACTCGGATTTGGTCATTTCTGAGTTATCCCACTCGGATTTGGCCATTTTGAGTCGGATTTCAGTGCTCTGAGTTGGATTTTTGCTTTTTGAGTCGAATTTCAGCTTTAAAAAGAGAGTTCTTTCCATTTTGGGCTTGTTCTTCTTGTTTCTTTATTATTTTATGGTCATTTTTCTCTTGTTTTGACCCTTTATTACCTTAATTCCTGCAAAATAACATACCCAAGTAGAATAGAGTGGAAAGAGAGCAAAAATCGTAATAAATAAAGGAAATACAGTGGACAATGACTAAAATCCTAAGCAAACTAGATCTTATTTATTATATTAAAAAGCACTTATCAAAATACCCCAAACCAAAACATTGCTTGTCCTCAAGCAATCACCATATTCACAAGATAAAATACTGAAAACACAAAGCTTAATAGACTAAGGAATTCAAAATAGAGAAACAGATTTATTTAAATGTCAATTTTATTTTTCTTATGTGAATCAATTTTCAATGTCAAAACTTGAGATACTCTTCTCACAATTTTCACTCAAGTTTTTCAAGGTTTGTGTATCTCTCAAATCATCATAGTCAAAAAATATTACCATAAGCTTGTTAATAAACCAGAAACTCCACAGTTTAAAAAAAATATGTCAAAGTCTAAAGGTCTTTCAAAGGTTGTAATGTGGCCTTAGGTTGTATTGTCAAGGTAGGAATTTCAAGAAAAATGGAATACAAAAGGGTTTTATTAGTCATGAATGATTCAAATCACCATTATAAATTTAACAGAGCAAATTTTTGAACTTTTATGGACTTTTTGGAATTCATTCAATATCATCCTTTTGATTTTCTTTTTCTTTTTCTTGCTTTTCTTTGCATCCAATACCATATTTTTCTTAAGTCCTTTTTTTTATTTCTTTGCTCCACTAAATTTCCAACTTTTTCACCATTTAAGAGAATATTAGTCAATGAAAGGTTTCAAAGAAAAAAAATTTCGCTTTTAGGCTCAAAAGGGGCAACTAGGGGTCAAATTATACAAAATTCTGAGGCTTAAGAATAAGACCTAATTGTGCCTTTTTCATCCTAAGACATATAATCAAAAACCATTTTGAATTGGTTGAAAAACAAGTTCTAGAATATTAATGACTATGAGATTCACTCAATCAAGAAAATATGGGTTTTGAAAATTTGTTTGATAGATAACCCATTTTGGCTCAAGTCTGACAATGGAAAGTCTTTTCAAAGAAAATTTTAATCACATAAGGTTCATTTAAGCATTTATTTGGCATTTAAACAATCAAATTTTGAAAATTTTACTCAAAATTTTGGAATCCTTAGATACTTTAGCCTTGTATTCAAAGTAAATTTATCATGCAATCATGGTAATTTACAAGATTACAAACAAAATAAGGAAAACACACATGCATAATAAAATGACAATCATACAATGTAAACAAAACAGTTAAGTTTTCTTACCTACCACCCCAAACCAGAATTTGACATTGTCCTCAATGTTAAAATGGATGATAAAAGGATAAGAAAACTTACCTGTAATAACCCCAAACTAGCATCTAACATAGTTGGTTTTTTTTTATTATTATTATATTTTTTTTTCAAATTTATTAAAGACATGGGGTTACCTCCCCACAAGTGCTAAGTTTTAAGTCTTCAGCCAGACTTTTCTGAACCAGCTTCAGCTATACAATTCATACCTGAAAACAGCTTTTAATGGTCTGAATTCTACCTTAGGGATCAGTTCTCTTTTAGCCAAAAAATCACAAAAGTGTGTTTTTGAAATGCCTGAAAAGTCAATAGATAAAACAAATTCAAGTGGATCAAGATGGAGGTTTTGTATTGCCTCTTTCTCTACCACTTGGTCAATAAAGTCTATTTCAAGCACAACAAAGTTAACAGGTATGTAAAATTTTCCTACCTTAATAGGAATAACCTCTAGAATACCTGGATTCTGAAGCTTGGGCAGTACCTTCTTTTGGATCAGTGTACTGCTCTCCTCAATTATCGGATGAGATAGAGACTCATCAAATTTCTTCTCTTCCTTAGCTTCTTCTTTTGTTATGCCAACCGGATCATCATAATGAGTATCACTCCTAAGAGTGATATCCATGGTGTGGTTAGATGATCCTACCTCAAGTTTTACAAAAAATGTTTCTGGTGTTCTGATAGAAAAAGAGGTCTGTTGGACAATTTGATTTTCCAAAATTTTGTTATGGGTGGCTAGAGAGTCCACCTTTGAAGCTAAGGTTTTTATGGCATTTGAGAACTCTTCATTTTGTTTTTCTTGGGTGCTCACAAAATTTTCCATCAGTATTTCAAGTTTGGATTTTTGTGGAGGATAGTTTTGGAATACTGGTAAGCTTCTAAAATCACTGCTATGGTTATAGTTCCCAATAGCATCCAACTGATGAAATTCTTGTTCATGGTGGTTTAAGGATATTGTAAAATAGCAATTTGTAGCAGCATGTCCTGAATCACCACAAATACAACAATAAAAGTCAGTAGCACCTGTTAAGAATTCCATAACAGACCAAGAGCAAGGGTGATCTTTGAAAATAAAAATAAAAATAATAACTAGAAATAAAAAAAACTAAAAATAAAAATATTAACAAGTATGATCTAATCGAATTTCAATATTGCCGATATTTGAGGGACAACAGTCCCCGGCAACGGCGCCAAAAACTTGACAGGGACCCGCAAGCGCATGGGTTATGTCGCGTAATATAAAAGATTATCGTTCTCCACAGGGACTGTGTTCAAAGTACCAGCATATTGAAATTTAATTATCCACACAATTAATTTTTAAGATTTTTATAAAATAAAGTACAAATTAAAGTTGCACAGAATATGAATAAAAATAAAATTTACTTGACACTAAAAAATCAGAGTTGAGAGTATCTTGGGATTTTTGGGGGATTAAGACTCTATTTTATATTTAATGAATTTTAACTTTTCATAAATTAGAATCGAATTAAGTTTTCCAAGGCGAATTTTCCAAAAGCTAATTAATATGTTCCTTTCGGAATCCTATTAATGTACCTAACCTATGGAAAGCGCTGCTTAATCCTCAGAAAGGCCCATTATCGTTTTATGAAAATCCCTTTTATTTCCTCAAAAGAATTTTGATTACTTTCACGGTTTTACCGAGGTCACAAAAAGCATTTCAAAAATCTTAGGTTTAGTTCAAAGCTTTCCGGTAAAAATAAATCTCTCGATTCTATTTATTACCTAAACTTACTAATATACCCGTAAGTATACAGTTTTATCATTTAGGTTCTTGTTAGGAATTACTAAAAGCATTAAGCATAATTGAACTAAATGGAAAACAGAAATTTATTTAATTCCAAGTCAAAATAACATTAAAATAAAATATTATCATACCCCCTTTATCCCAAGATAATTAATTTAGCTACTCATGAAATAATTTAAATTCATGTAAATAATGGAAAAATAAAACATACAAGACATGGTAAAAATAAAGACTTACGGGTTTCTCCAAAACCTCAGAATAATTTACCACTGTAATTCCTTGTTGCAATAATTTCTCCACCAATTACAAATTTAAAATCTCACTTTTACAGCCCTCACACTCTTACAAAATAAAAGAAAGAGAAGAAAAACGGACAGAGAAAAAAAATAGAAAAGAATAGAACTAAAAAGAAAAAGAGAGAAAGTAACGAAGAAATGAAGCTTGAGTGATTTTAGACTGGGAAGAAGTTTTTTTTTGCTGATGGGTTGCTGCTGCTTTTATAGGCAAATGGATGAATGAATCCAGCTAAGGAAACGCGTTAAAATTTGCAAGTGGGAGAAACTTTCGGTGCATGTGACTTCCAACTATCCCAAATTGCATTATTTTAATATTTCCAATAATTCGGTGCTTGGATTTATTCAGCTGGGCAAATTCTGAATGGAAAAGTACTGGAATTCCACAAGACCGAGTGAAAGCTTGCTGTTTGGTATTAGTTGCTGGGCGTTGTTGGTTTGTATGTGGCAGGTATAGTGATATGAGGGACAGTGGAGTTGCTGGACGGTGTGGTGGATGGAGCCGGTGTTGCTGGGCGGTGTTGTGTTGAGTGAGTTACTGGGCGGTGTTCAATTGATCTGGTGTTGGGCCTGTGAAGAGAGTCTGGGCGATGTGGAGAGTACTGCTGGACGGTGTTGTGGTTTAAGAGTCTGGGCGGTGTTGTGTTTTGAGAGTCTGGGCAGAGTTGAGAGGGTTACTGGGCGGTGTTATGTATTAGAAGAAGAAAGGGAGACGGTGTTGGGAAGTTGGCCGGTGTGTTGAGGTGAGGACGGTTGGGCGGTGTGTGAGGTGAGGACGGTTGGGCGGTGTGTTGAGGTGAGGACGGTTGGGCGGTGTGTTGAGGTGAGGACGGTTGGGCGGTGTGTTGAGGTGCGGACGGTTGGGCGGTGTGTTGAGGTGAGGACGGTTGGGCGGTGTTGAGAATATTAGGAAGGAGAGGACGGTGTTGTGGATTAGGAGAGGAGTCTGGGCGGAGTTATGGATTAGGAGTCTGGGCGGTATTGGTTGGAGAGAAGAGGGGTGCTGTGGATAGAAAGAAGAAGAGTCTGGGCGGTATGGATGGAAAGGAAAGGTGGGACGGTGTCTGGTATGGATTAGAAGTCTGGGCGGTATGGATTAGGAGGGGACAGCGGATAGAAGAGAGGAATGTGGGTCGGATTTCTGGGTTGAGGACGGTGTAGAGAGTTATCCGATGTTTGGAGTTTGTGGAGTATAGGTCGGTTTTGAAAGGAGAAGGGACGGGCAAAGTGACTTACTCGGAATTGATTGAATCCATTCACTCGGCTTAAATTCATGAAGTTCATTCGGCACTGATTGAAAACTCACTCGGAATCAGAGTTTATTCAATCGGTTCTCAATCATTTTCACTCGGCTGTAATCTGAACCACTCGTTTAAAACTCTGCTCGGATTTTACAATGGAATTCTTCAGTCGGCCTTCATGCTTTTTACTCAGAATGGCCTTCAGTCGTTAATCAATTCACTCGGAATGGTCTTCTCTTTTACTCAGGAACTTGCACTTGAAGAGTTGGAATTTGACTGATTGAATTTCTTCTTATGTCCAAGCTTTGCTTTGCTCGGAAATGCATTTTTCTGACCCAACTCACTCGGAATTCCTTTCCTTGGAGACTTCTCACTCGGGCTCAGTGTGAAACTTGAGAGTCTACCCAAGTGTGATTCATTTTTGGTCAGATTTTTCCTTGTCCGATTAAGACACCACCCGGAACTGCCTTGTTCTCTAAATGAAACTACTCGGATTCTCTTCATCAGCATTTATTCATTTCAGTGGCCTCTTCTACTCGGATTAGTTGCAATCAGAAAGCTCCCACTCGGATTCACTTCAATCAGTAAGCTTTTTCACTCGTATTTGGTCATTTCTGAGTTATCCCACTCGGATTTGGCCATTTTGAGTCGGATTTCAGTGCTCTAAGTCGGATTTTTGCTTTCTGAGTCGAATTTCAGCTTTAAAAAGAGAGTTCTTTCCATTTTGGGCTTGTTCTTCTTGTTTCTTTATCATTTTATGGTCGTTTTTCTCTTGTTTTTGACCCTTTATTACCTTAATTCCTGCAAAATAACATACCCAAGTAGAATAGAGTGGAAAGAGAGCAAAAATCGCAATAAATAAAGGAAATACAGTGGACAATGACTAAAATCCTAAGCAAACTAGATCTTATTTATTATATTAAAAAGCACTTATCAGAAATGTCCAATTTACAGGGGAGACTCTGCCAAAATTTTGACAGGCTCCCTTTCTTAGGAAACTTAAAAAATGAAACTCATGATTTAATAATGTAGAGTTTAGTCGTGTGTGTACCCATTAGATTCCCGTTCAAGTTTCAAAACAACCGGCTAATGTACCGTGTTGTGTTGGATCTTGAATTGTCCCAGTTGGACAGTTTGGTATGAATTTGTAACCAGTAGGGCGTAACCCATCAATGTTGTATATAGTCTATCTTAAGACGTTGAATGTTCATATGAAATTTCGGTTATGGTGTTTCGTATTATCCCCAGGGTGCATGTCTGCGTGTGGTGTTTCATACCGTACGTATCTCTGTGTACTCGGGGACTAATGCGAAATGCTGCCGAAATTTCAAATGAACATCAACGACACAAGATAGACCACATACAACATCGATAGGTTACAGATGGTTGCATATTCATCCCGAATGGGATAGGGCCACACCTATTTCCAACATCAAAGAGATAGAGAGTGATTCACAACCGTTAGTGAAATAAAATTACAATAATTTAAAGTAACAGAAAATCATGCTTGTTAGATATTGTAAATGGAGGTACCGGCAAATCGGCGATGGATGTACAACCGACTAGATGGCAATCGGCGAGTGACTGAGGAGTTTATGATGGGGCTATTGGAGTTCATTCCGTTCGCTACGGCAAACACGCCTGGATTTGAAGTGACTCAGAAGATCCGTTGTCCGTGCTCAAGGTACAAATGCACGAGTTTTAAATACGCGGATGATGTCATGTGCCACCTAACTGAGAAAGGGTTCATGGAATTATACCACTGCTGGTACAACCATGGTGAGCAGTTACCGCATAGACCATCAGACGTAACCGTGCAACAGTCTTACTACGAGGTTGGAGGAAACAGGGATACGTACAACAACATAGAACAAATGGTGATGGATCATGTTGGACCCTCCACCAGGCGTATGCTGGAACATAATGACCAAGCAGGTCATGGGGACTCTGACAATGTAGAGGAGGATCCTAATCCGGAGGTGAAGAGATTTTATGATTTGTTGGCGGCGGCTCAGACTCCATTGTGGGACGGGTGCAACAGTCACACTGAGTTATCCGCCTCCCTAGCTGCTTTAAGCCTAAAGGCAGATTATAATCTTTCTGGAGGTTGTTTTGATAGGATGGTCAATCTGATGGGTTCCACCATGCCTAGTAATCACAGAATGCCAGCAAACCTGTACCATGCTAAGAAACAAGTGGCAAACTTGGGGTTGGGTTGTGTGAAGATAGAGTGTTGTGTTGGTGGATGTATGCTGTTCAGAAATGAGTTTGCAGACAAGAGTGTCACAAAATGTCTGCATTGTAATGAGGAACGCTATAAGACCGTTAAAAGGAGAGGGAAGGTAACCCGGACGGCTAGGAAGAAAATGTGGTACTTCCCTATAACACCGCGTCTTCAACGCCTGTATACCTCATTGTCCATGGCAAAACACATGCGTTGGCATGCTCTGAACCGAACACAAGAGGGGTTTCTTTGCCATCCTTCCGACGGGAAAGCATGGAAGTGTTTGGATGAGCTATATCCGGACTTTTCTGGTGAGCCGCGCAATGTAAGACTTGGCTTATGTACTGATGGGTTTAACCCTTTCGGTCAATATAGAAGGGCTTACTCTTGTTGGCCAGTCATCCTGACCCCATACAATCTGCCTCCTGATATGTGTATAAAGAGGGAGGTCATGGTTCTATCTATACTGGTTCCAGGACCCAAAAATCCAAAGGCGAACATAGACGTCTTTTTGTAACCGTTGGTTGAAGAGTTATCACAATTATGGGATGTCGGGGTAATGACATACGATGCGTCTTTGAAGAACAACTTTATGATGCGTGCTGTTTTGATGTGGACTATTAATGAATTCCCGGCCTATGGTATGCTTTCTGGATGGTCCATGTCCGGGAAGCTTGCTTGCCCTGTATGCATGGAACATACCGGGGGGGAATCACTCCCTGTTAGTGGCAAGACAAGTTTCTTTGACTGTCATAGAAAGTTTCTACCGTTGGATCACCCGTTTAGGAGGAACAAAACCGCTTTTAAGAAGAACAAGGTTGTTAATGAACCTCCACCCCGTAGGTTATCTGGTGCACGGGTTTGGCAGAGGGTCGAAGAGTATCCTTACATCTGGGACAAGAGTGTTAAGGAGTTTGCGGGTTACGGTAAGGAGCACCACTGGGTGAAGCAGAGTGTCTTGTGGGATTTGCCATATTGGAAAGACTTGTTGTTAAGACACAACGTTGATGTCATGCACACTGAACATAACGTTTTCATGAATATTTTTGACACTGTTATGGACATCAAAGGGAGAACAAAGGACAACGAGAAGAGTCGTCTAGACCTTCCGATTTGGTGTTCCAGGAAGGAGTTGGAGTTGAGGGATGCGGGACGTGGAAGAATGTTTAAACCCCATGCAAAATATGCTTTAACTAGACCACAACAGATTGCTGTGTGTATTTGGATGAATGGGTTGACCCTGCCTGACGGATTCGCTTCTAACTTGAGTAGATGTGTCGACGTGAAGGAGGGCAGGGTGTTTGGCATGAAAAGTCAATATTGCCATGTGTTTATGCAACAATTACTCCCGTACGCATTTCATGCCTTACCGAAGCCTATTTGGAAACCGTTAGTGGAGTTGAGTCACTTCTTTAAGGAGTTGACGGCTACTTCGTTGAGTGTGGAGAAACTTGTGAAGATGGAAGAAACTATCCCGGTATTGATTTGTAAGTTGGAGCAGATTTTCCCACCAAGTTTTTTTGACTCCATGGAGCACTTGCCTATCCATCTACCGTTCGAGGCCTTAGTTGGTGGCCCGGTGCAGTATCGTTGGATGTATCCATTCGAAAGGTGAACGCCAGAACTCTTTAATTTCTTTGCAAACACTTCTTATAATAGTATTTTCTAACTTAACACTATCTTCTTAATGATGTTGAAGATTCTTACGCTCTTTAAAAGATAAAGTGTCGAACAAAGCCTGCGTTGAAGCGTCAATTTGTGAGGCATACTTAGTCGAAGAAATGACAACCTTTGCTTCTTTTTATTTTCCGACGGAGATAGAAACTAGAATGAGTAGAATTCCCCGCAATCTTGGGGTAGCCAGCCGCACAGGGTTTGATGAACAAACATCGATTTTCAACCATCCTGGTCACCCGGGGGGCAAGGTCACAAAATGTTACATTGATGAGAAAGATCGAAAGGCGGCTCACTTATACATTCTTCTAAATTGCCCAGAAGTGGAACCCTTTATTGAGTAAGTCATACAACTTATATGTTATATTCTAAACGTCTATTTTATAGTATCTAAATTTGTTTCCTTTGAATAGCTTATACACAGATATGCTAAAACTTGAGCAAAATGATTTAACTGATGACCAAATTCATAGTGAGGTGTCATCCAAGTTCGTTGGTTGGTTCGCGCAACACGTAAGACCCGTATACCAAGTGAAACATGCCTATTTACTTCTAACTCCCGTTATCTAACGATGACCTACTTCTTATGTTGTACATAGATACAAGACCCTAACAACCATATTGAAGATTCCTTACTCCAAGCCCTCTCTTGGGGGCCGGTGAAAACTGTTAAAAAATGGCCTATTTACTACGTAAATGGCTACAAGTTTAATATTCTTCAATGGAGTGAAGGGATGCGCACCCATAACTACGGGGTTTGTGTTAAAGGCATCGCCGGACAGTTGGAAGAAGACTTTTATGGAGTGCTGACGGAGATTGTTGAAGTTTCGTTCTCTGGACGACTAAGAAGAGATATTGTTCTATTCAAATGTGATTGGTTCGACAACATAATCGGTGTTGGAACAAAGGTTGACAACAACTACGGCTTAGTTGAGGTCAAGAAGAATGGTAGATATAAAGGGTTTGATCCCTTCATTTTTGCCCAACAAGCTGAGCAAGTTTATTACACCGACTTACCGGGAGGACATCGGGACTGGTATGCAGTAATCAAGGCCAAGGCCCGAAGTCAGATCACTGACAATGTCTCCGAGGAGGTCGATGACGCTTATCAGCTTGCACCACACGAGCTCAACGATGCCAATTTGTTGTTCAACATTGATCCAGTCATAATGGATGAGACACTCGCCACTATGGGGGGTGAACACATTAACAAAGACCTTGTCTCTCGATCAAAACGGTCTAGGGCTGATTTGGATACTGATGAACTTGTTCAAACAGATAACTACAGTGACACTGAAACTGAGGGGGAATTTGAAACTGAAACAGACACAGAGTATATAGTCGTTAAACAAAATGTTACATAGGGTTTATATATATCCCGAGACTAACCTTTCTTTTCATGATTTTATCCACAGATGACGGGACGTCGACTGCCTTTCAGTAGGGGTGGCGGGTCCAGGACCCCGACATCCAGGCAGGGGACTCCCACCCCAGCACAGCAGACTACTCCCTCATCACTACAGCAGGGCACTCCATCACCACCACCACCACCACCACCACCACCAGAGCAGACCACTCCACCACCACCACCACCACCACTACAGACCACCTCATCACCCCGACTGACCATCCCAGAGCAGAGTCCTGGAGCTGGTGGCTTGGAGGACCATGGCCATCAGGCGACCCCACCTCCGACATCCCCTCTGCCCATGTTGGTACCCGTGCCGGCCGGAGACGAGTAAGTGACTAAACCTCAAATACTTTTATGTTATTTGTATGATACTTTATATTAAACTTTAGTGGAAACACTTATTGGTTTATTGGATGCTACTTTAATTAGTACTTGTATAGATTGAATTGTACTAGGCACTCTTCTGTTTGTAACAGGGTAACTATTTAAACTTGGAAATGTTACATTTACAGGGGAGACTCTGCCGAAATTTTGGGGGTCTCCCTAGATTGTGTGTTGTTTTACTCCTAACATAATTGTTGTCATGACAGCTTTGTTGATAGTAGTCGCACTACCAAAGCGATTACTAAGATTTTGAAGGCCCAGTGGGATGGTCCATATATATCTTGGACAGATGCTGGGAAGGTTGTGCAAGATAGGTGGTTTGACACCTTCTCGGTAAGTTCCTAGCTCATTTATTGTGACTTGATTTGTAAAATAGACCTGTTATTAATTTTGATTTCTCATTTCATTTTACAGCGTGATTACCAGTGGGCGGAGGGTATGATTGATGAGATTAGGAAGGTCTTTGCCACAAAGACCTCCAAAATCATCAAGAGTACCCTTTGGAAGGTGAGGGACAAGGGTGAGCGCCCTCGTTGGATCCCGGAGGACCATTGGGACGGGATGGTCCAGAAGTAGGGCGGGGTCCCATTCCAGCAGGCGAGTGCTCGGAACAGGGCCAACAGAGCCGCCGATGCTGCAGCCTCGGTTTACACTGGGGGTAGCATTTTAACCCTCGAGCACAAGAAAAGATTTGTAAGTATATTTATGTTAAACATTTCTATTATGATTCGTCTTACATGTTTACAAATAATAATCTCAATGTTTTTTGTCCACCACAAGAGCAGAGGGAGCACCGGGAGCCTTCTTTGTTTGAGGTCATGCAAATGACCAAGAAGAACAAAGCCGGTGCATGGGTAAACCAGAAGACTACGGATCTAGCGGTATTTACTTTTAACTGACATATGCTTATAATTTGAAAATCAGCTTACTAATCCTATCATTGTTTTTGAATTTACAGGAGGCGTATCAGGCCAAGAGGGCCGAGAAGGAGGCGGACCTGGTGGCTTCCACTCCTGAAGGGGAGGTTCCTCCCACCCTATCTTGTTTTGACGACAACGCCATCTATATGGAGGCTGTTGGCGGTGTGAACAAGAAAGGGAGGGTATTTGGATTGGGTGGCGTCGACACGCAGCTGGCGAAAAAAGGGAAGACCCCTTCCTCTTCGTCTTCCTCTGGTCTTCCGACTGAGGTCGTTCAGGTAATTCAAAACCTGAATGATGAGCTACAGGAGGAGCGACGTCAGAGGCAGTTGCTGTTGGAGCGGGCCGAGGCAGACCGACAGAAGGCCGAGGAGCAGCACGCCGAGACTCGTCGGCAACTTGCTCAACAGCAGGAGCTACTGATGCAGTTAATGGCGAGACTACCTCCCCCTACTTCCCAGGCGCCCCCACCACCACCCCAGGATCCCCCACCACCATGATTGTATTTTTATTATTTATACACATTGTATATTTGATTTTTAGTTATGTTATATTTCATTCAGTATTTATTTTGTCATTCTTTATTTATTATGTCAATATTTATTGGTAATTACATTCAAATCAAAAAGCCTTATTGTAGCGATCATTAATAATTCAACCTATTTGATAAATTAATTTAATCTATTATTTTGTTTTTAATAATAATTTAATATTTTAAAAAAATTATTTAAATTTAATTATAAAATTTTATCAGCCAATACAAAATACAAAATATTAATATATTTTTAAAGTTAAATTAACAAAACCAGTCAATATTGAACTAATTTTAAAAAAATTTAAAAATTCCCGTTAGCGACGGTAGTGGACCGTCGCTGCATTATTAACGATAGCGACGGATGTTGTCGTCGCTAAATGCATACCACTAGCGACGGACGTTGTCGTCGCTAAATGCATACCACTAGCGACGGACGTTGTCGTCGCTAAATGCATACCACTAGCGACGGATGATGTCGTTGCTACATGAATACCACTAGCGACGGATGCTGTCGTCGCTACATGAATACCACTAGCGACGGATGTCGTCGTCACTACATGAGTACAGATAGCGACGGCCTATGGTGGTCGCTGGTGGTTGCTAGTAGCGACGGGGTTTTGAGGTCGCTGTATGGCACACTTAGCGACAGCTGGACTTGTTGGGGCAGAGACGATTTTAGCGACGGCCTTACGCCGTCAATATGGTAGCGACGGCATGTATGTGGTCGCTGATGTGTTTTCGACGAGGGTTTTAGCGACGTCCTCTTTCCCGTCTGAGATGCCGTCGCTAATGGTTTTAGCGACGGCCATTCTATGGATTAGCGACCACATCCTTCCGTCGCTAACAGGTGTTTTTTTAGTGGTGTTCCTCTCCTCTGTTTCACTCGGAATTGGTGCAGGACAGCTCTTCTTCTCCTCCAAGAACTCCATCAAGGTAAGGGGGGTATATTCTCGGGTATTCTGGGGAAATCTGAGTGAAAGGAAAGGGTTAAGGTACCTTGGGTCCTCACCCTTCCAGGATTGATCTGGTTTTGTTGTGATTTAAATGTTTTAATTGTTTGTTATATTTGTATATATAATGTATTGAACATGTTTAATTACAGCGTTGTTTATTATTGACCATGAGAATTCAATGAATATGTTGATTTTATTGATTAATATGAATGAATAAGTGTATATGTTTGATGCTGGACTGTAAAAATATTAAAGTATCATGGGTATTTATGAGGACTCCAGTGAAGAGATATGAACTGACATCGGATACTATGATATTAAGCTCGGTATTGTACCAATCAACCAGAGCAGTTAAAGAATACACAAATTCACTCAGAAATTACAGTGATTTGACCAGTTATATATATTAATCCGATTGGTTATCTGAAGAATACAAGTTTCTTATTTAAATTTTCAAACAGGATTATATTTCATTTGATAAACACCTTAATTTCACTCGGAAAGCATCTTTTCAAGTTGATTTCACTCGGAAATCAGTATTTCACTTAGAAAGCTCTTTTCAATTGATTTCATTTGGAGCTATATATATATTTGAACTAGAATAAAACTTATTCCACTCAGAAAACAGTTATTTCACTCAACTTATTCATTTTTGATTCACTCGGAAAATCAGTTATTTCACTCAAGAAAACTTACCCAGTTTGATTTTTACTCGGGAAACATCTTATTTAACTCAGAAAACTTCATCAGTATGATTCTACTCGGATTTATAATCTTTCCACACATAAAATCTCTTTTTAATCAGAAATTACTCAGAAAATAATTATTTCACTCAGAGAGCTCTTTCTTCATTATGATTTACTCAGAAAAGCGTTTTAATTTCACTGAGAAAACTCTTTCAAATTGATTTCACTCGGATTCAGATTTGTTTTATTCAGAAAATCCTCTCAGTTTGATTTTATTGGAAATCCTGCTTATTTTCACTCGGAATCTTAACTTTTGCACTCGGTATTTATCCAAGTTTTACTCAGAAAGTCTGGTTATCAACATTTCCACTTGGACATAACTTGTGTTTTAATCGGAAAACTCATTTCTACTCGGTACCAATCTATTTCTACTCGGAAAATTCATTTTTCACTCGGAAACAGACTTCTTTTACTCAGATAATTATATTTCACTCGGTATTTAATTGATTTCACTCGGAAAAACCTATTTGTCACTCGGTATTTAACTCCTTCTCCTCGAAAAAGCAGTCTTAACGTTTTATACTTGGATTTTTCATTCAGAATCCCTTCTATACTCCTTATTGAGTTATTAAAATGTTATAAATATCATTATTGGTCTTTTCCCTATTACTATTCTTAATATTATTATTATTATTTACATTATTATTTTTATTATTGTTATTCCTATTATTATAATTAGTATTATTGCTATAAATATCTTATTTTATTAACTATGAGTAAATAAATATGAATTATATTTTATTATTTATACAAAGTATAATTTCAACTAAGTTATAAATGATATATTTTATCAAAATGACCTGCAACGTTTGATCCATTAAATAAAAAGCTTGTGAACGAATATGATGAGGCTGGAATCACATAAATACCCATGACTCAAAAGATGAAAGAGAATACATTTCGCATCATGAAAATATTTTTGAAGAAGAAAAACCTCTAGAGCATACACTTGGTACAGTGGAGAACACTCACGTTTGATCTCCATGAAGAATCTTGGGAGTACAACTGGAACGACAACCCAATGGCATCAGAGTCGCGCCCTGATAGCCGGTGAGACGAATAATTCTGGTGTACTTTGACTAAATGACAGAGTGTAACTATGATCGTAGGGATCCAAGTCTCAAATATATATATATAAATCAATGATGAGAACCAATGAGTTCATTTGTACCAGAGCTTGGGCGGACCCTGATCGCTCTAGAGAATTGGAATGGTGATATTCCATAGAAAGAGAAGAAGAAATAATTTCTTGGGCCCACATGCATCATGAGATGTAATCAAGAAATATCATAATGAAACAAACTTATGCATTCCCTGATGACATATTTGATTGTTATAATCTTAGAAATGTGAATTGTATGATTACATGTTATTACTTGTTAGCTGGATTATGTCCGCACCGGGTAACCTACAGGGTCTTGGGTTATACTCACCCTTATTGTTGACAATTTTCAGAGGAATTAGGAAATCAAGAACCAGAACATGAAGAATAGCAATACGCTAATCCAACTAAGAATGTTCATTAGGATTAGAATAGAGGTAATAGATATTTATGAACAAATTGGATGACTGTATAATATTTTAAGGGTGCCTGTGTGCCCTATTCTGTTAAGAGTATAATTACTTACAGTTTGTGAATGACTATGTGATCTATATAATATTGCTTCCACTGATCTGCCACGTATTTATTTATTTTAAAAAAATATTCACTTTTTCTAAAAACTGTTAACACTCTCAGTTAAATAGGATGAACCTACAGAAGGATTTGTCTTATCTAACCGAGGGTGTTACATAAGGCACCCTTTATCTTCCAGTCGCCTATCAAGGCATCCTTTATTTTCCAGCCGCCTATCAAGGCATCCTTTATCTTCCAGTCGCCCATCAAGGCATCCTTTATTTTCCAGTCGCCTATCAAGGCATCCTTTATCTTCCAGTCGCCTATCAAGGCATCCTTTATTTTCCAGCCGCCTATCAAGGCATCCTTCACCTTCCGTTCGCCTATCCAGGCATCCTTTCCTACCCGTTCACCTATCCAGGTATCCTATCCTACCCGTTCACCTATCAAGGCATCCTTTATCTTCCAGTCGCCTATCAAGGCATCCTTTATCTTCCAGTCGCCTATCAAGGCATCCTTTATCTTCCAGCCGCCTATCAAGGCACGCTTTATCTTCCATCCACCTATCGAGGCATCCTTTATCTTCCAGCCGCCTATCGAGGCATCCTTTATCTTCCATCCACCTATCGAGGCATCCTTTATCTTCCAGCCGCCTACCGAGGCATCCTTTATTTTCCAGCCACCTATCGAGGTACCCTTTACTTTTCAATCGCCCACGAGGGCAACCTTTAATTTCCAGTCTACTGGGGGTCAATCCTGACCTCATTACCTCCCGTTAACTAAAAGATAATTTTTCCATGTCCATTCAAAAAAAAAAAGAAGAAGAAGAAGAAGAGAAGAAGAGGAACAGAAGTGGAGAATGCTCGTTTTAAGAAAAAGAGGTCACACAGACTCGTGATTGCCCATACCATCAGTTGCCATACCGATCAAGAGATCCCAGTTGGCCCCCTACATCGGTGTTCATATCTTTACTTCCTTTTCACTTCAAAAACACAGAAGCTTCGTGTTTCTTTTATGAAAAAGAAGTAAAGAGGGGCATCTGTGAATACCTCTTTTGGTCCGGTCCAAGTGGAATGAATATTTTTTATACTGAATTCCAATTCAGAGTGGTCAAATTCGAGTAGAATGGCTCCAGAATAATCAGAACCGAGTGAAATAACTCAGAATAAAGCTTTTCCAAGTGGAATATTGCCCTGTTGGATGCAAATCTGAATGGAATGACTCAAAAATGATCAAATCCGAGTAGAATGACTCAGATTAAAGCATTTTCGAGTGAAATACAGCCCTGGTGGAGATAAATCCGAGTGAAAAAACTCAAAAAGGGTTAAATCCGAGTCAAAATGAAGCATTTCCAAGTGGAATAGGCTCCTGTTGGGAGAATCCGAGTGGAATGATTCAAAAAGGGTTAAATCCGAGTCAAAATGAAGCATTTCTGAGTGGAATAGGCTCCTGTTGGGAGAATCCGAGTGGAATGATTCGAAAAGGGTTAAATCCGAGTCAAAATGAAGCATTTCCGAGTGGAATGACACATAAATGATCAATTCTGAGTAAAAGACACCCGAGTGGTATTTGGCCGAGTGTGGCAAGCAAAAATAAAGGAAAGGCTTGAAGAAAAGACCCAGTAAAGGGCAATCCGAGTGAAACGACTTAGTTTGGGACAAAATTTGAGTTGAAGGCTCCCTGCCAAGCCATTCCGAGTGGATTATGCCCATATTGAAGAGAAGTCCGAATAAAATCACTCAGAAATGATCAAAGCCGAGTGAAAGGACTCGGAACAGATCAAATCCGAGTAGCAGTAATCAGGATGAGTCATTTCCGAGTGGAATGTGCTCCAGTGTGAGTGAATCAGAGTGGGATGACTCAGAAATGATAAAAACCAAGTGAAATTACTCAGAATGAGTCATTTCCGAGTGAAAGTACCCCGTTTATAAGTCCTGAGTGGGAAGCAAACTCTTTCCGAGTGAAAATGCCACGTTCCGACTGAAACATTTTTAGGAAGGAGTGAATCTGTGCCGAATGATCAATCTTCAATCGGTTTCTGAGTGACAACAACCGAGTGGAAGGATTTCCGAGCCAATCTTCAGTCATCCGAATCCTTTTCTTTTTTTCACCCAGATTTCGAGTCCTCCTTTACCCATTTCCGAGTCATTTTTACAGATTTCCGATTCATCATTCTCTCCAGTCAGTTCTTGGTCAATCTTCAATCATTTCTGACTCAGTTTTTACCAAACCTGAGCCAACTTCAGTCGGAACCGAGTGGCAACTTAGTCAGTCAGCCCTCTTCAAACCAATTCTTCTCATCCTTCCTGAAGCCAATTACCGAGTTCATTTCCACCAATTTCCGAGCCATGATTAAATCTTTCCCGAGCCCTTTTGGCCAATGAATTCTGAGCCCCCATCTCCAGCAATTTCTGAGGCATACTTCAAACCATCACCGAGCCACTTTTCACCCGTTCCGAGTCACACTTCACACATTTTAGTCGGTTCCGAGTCATTTCAACTCAGAACTCTACCATTCTTACTCGGATTACACCATTTTCTCTCAGATTTGACTCCCAGTATGGATCCGAGCCATTCTTACTCGGTTTTCCACTATTTTCACTCGGAATTCCACTATCTCTTTCGGATCTCCACCTTGCTGACCTGGATTCTACCACCCAAGTGGCAGACAGGGGGTGGCAGACAGGGGCGGAGGTGGAGGGAATTAAAAATTCCCACCAGTCGTTGTCCCCCACTACCCAAACCGAGTGAAAGCCTGAGCTGGAATTCCACTCAGAAGTGGAAGCCTGAGCTGGCATTCCACTCGAGCCAGCCTATAAATAGGCAAGGCAGAGGGCAGCTAAAGGGGGAGGCATTCAGAGGAGGAAACTCTGCCAAAAAATCCTTCGTGCTCTCTTCTCTCTCGCACAAATTCTTCTCTTCTTCTCCTTCCATCATCTCTCACTCTACATACACCCTCTCTCCCACCGTACTCTCCATTTCCTCTCCTCCTCTAAAAACCAAACCACACACACACACCTCACGGTCACTTCAATCCGTCCTCTCAACCCATACACCGTCCAGCTTCCTCTCTCTTCTCCTTCCAACCCATACCACACCGTCTAAGCCAGCTCCACACCGTCCAGAATCCCTCTCCTCAGTCAGTCTCACTCGGTAGTCCACTTCTCACTCGGTAATCCTCTTTTCATTCAGTTTCCTTTATTTCCACTCGAATTTGCACCGTTTCACTCGGATTTTTACTGTTTCAGTCTGATTTTCACTGTTTCACTCAGATTTTCACTGTTTCACTCGGATTTTCACTGTTTTACTCAGATTTTTCACTGTTTCACTCGGATTTTCACTGTTTTACTCAGATTTTTCACTGTTTCACTTGGATTTTCACTGTTTTACTCAGATTTTTCACTGTTTCACTCAGATTTTCACTATTTCACTCATATTATCACTGTTTCACTCGGTTTTCCCTGTTTCCACTCGGATTTTTCATAGTTTCACTCGGTTTTCTTATTTTTCACCCGATTTTCTTATTTTTCACTCGTTTTTTTCATTTTTTACACTCGGTTTTCTCTTCTCCCATTCAGTTTTCACTCATCTTTTTTCTTTTCTTCCCTTTTTCGAACTTACTGTCTTCTTTTCTCTCTTATAGCTTTTGTTACCTTTCTTTTTTTGCTTTGTACTAAAAATATAATAATAGGAAATATTCCTATGATTTCTTTCTAGTTTAAATAATAAAAAAAGCAAAATAAATCGTTCTTAGTCAGTGTCGTACAAAAAATACTTCCATCTACACCACCTTTATATGATCCATGCACGTGCGAAGCACTTCGCCTTGTATGGATTCTTCGCTAAAATGATGCCCATCAATATCTTCCTAATCTTTTCCTAAAAAAAACATTTAGAACTACGTAACCCTGATTTCTTGATAATTCAAGAATACGTAGAAGCAGGACTTTAACTCCTGTCGGGCCCATCTTTCTTATTTCCCTTTACTGATTTATTTCTTTGCTTTTTGCGTTTCTTTCGTGTTGTTACTTTTTGTAGTTTTCGTGAAAATCAATTTAGACGTGATGTCTTGTTGATTTCCCCCTAGTTTTTGTTCAAACCTCACCACAATTCATAGGGAAGGGATACTTAGGACAAGACGTCCCGCTTATCTCTTTCCTATCCCTATCCTTTTTACTCGAGGATGTATAATTTAGGCGTGACGCCTTATTAGCATTCTTTTTCCCTCTCTGTCTCATATCGAAGTCGAGTTTAATTCGGATGAAACATCCCGTTAACCTCGCTTCGACATTCTATGTTTGTGCAAATTCTCTCACTCTATTCCGTCATTTTTAAATAAAAAAAGATAAAACAATAAAAGGGAAGAAATAAAATATCTTTTGTAAGGCTATTTATGTTGCGCGTTTTTAATCTTGGTACTGTTTTTGACAGGCGATATAGGGTGCTAATACCTTCCCTACTCGTAACCGACTCCCGAACTTGAATCTCAATTTTTAACCAGTGCTTTACTGAACCTAGTTTTTTCCAATGTTTTTCCTATGGATAAAAACGTTGGTGGCGACTCCCTGTTTCGTTCCACACATTTCACTCTTTCTCGCTGCGCCGTCGTGATCTAGGTTACGACAACAAGATCATAACATGATAAACTCAACCACACCCGATCATCCACTAATTAATGTACCCAGTCACACATGCACAAGCATAAACACACAACTACGTTTAGCAACATTTTCCTTAACCTGTTTACACTACCTCAATGACCTGAATAAGAAGCGAGTCCTATTCTAATTAATTATAACCCGAACACCCCCTTACTTTGGTTCCACGCTTCGATAATCTGCTCTCTGTGTCGATTCCTTCCTCTGAGCACTGGTTTCACAGTCTCAGCTCCGTCACTCAGTCTTCCGTTGCTTAACCTACTACCTACGGATCATAAAGTACAGCTCATCACTTTAACGCCCCTTAGTTCATGGACTGCATTTAGGCTCACACTCACCAGAGGAGTGGAGAACAGCCTCGAATATAACCATGCATGGCCCTTAACCGCCAAAGAATAAAAGGGATAAGGGAATCACAATTGGAACGGATCAGTAGACTCACCTTGAAGCCTCGATCACAGGAATAGGATTCAGTTAAAGTTCAGACACAAATGGAGTCCCTCCCCAACGCATGCAACTCAGCGTTAAGAGAGGAGAAAACGAAAGAGAAGGGGCAGACCAGCAGCAGAGGTAACTCACAAATAATGAAGAGGGAAGGAAGAGAATCTTCTTATATATATATATAAAGCTCATGGGCAAGATCGTCTTTTCCTTTATTTTATTTGTATTCTCCCTAAATTTTAATCAATTTCACTATATTAAACTATTTCATAGTTATCAAATCAATTACACTTATTTATTCCCTCAACGTTTAATTATTCACAATTCTTTAATACCTCGCAAGAGTATAGGCCCAATATGAATATCGGCCCCCCGGCGTCCTAGCTTAGTGTTCATACCTCGGAAATCCGAGCTATAACCTGAGAGGTCGGATATCTCATCCGTGCTCACCTCTTGGTTACCTACACCCGTTGTTTCAGTCATTATGAGGTTAATCCGGGCTATGACCCCGAGTGAGGCGCTCTCCTCACATCGGTTTGGACCAAACCATCTGGCCTTGTCCGCTCTTCTCTTACACTCCCGATCTTCAACTCCGCCTGCCCGCTCTTCTGAGACCGATCTCGACACCGGCTTTCCCGTCTCTAGCTCAGACAGAACAAATATTAAATAAAACTTCTAAAACATTTACTAACATTTCCCATTTCTTATAATTCTCATTAAAACATCAGGGATGTTACAACATCATCTTGTGAAATACATCTTCGAATCATACCATCTGCACATTGCTTGAAAAGGAGTGGTTCATCCCAATTATAATGCTTGACATCTGCATAAAACTTTTTCCTTTGCTGAAAGCTATGATCAGGAGGTAAGATACCACATGCAAGAAAATTTATAAAATCAGCATACCAAGGAACACGTTGGATACTAAGATTCAAGAGTTGTTCAGCTGGAAAAGATTCATTGATGGGAATATTATCTGTTTCTTCTTTTTCAGATGTCAACCTCGATAGGTGGTCAGCGACCAAGTTCTCGGTACCCTTCTTGTCCTTAATTTCCAAGTCAAATTCTTACAATATTAGAATCCACCTAATTAATCTAGGCTTTGCTTCCTTTTTATTCAATAGATACTTAATGGCAGAGTGGTCAGTGTAAACAGTAACATGTGAACCTACCAAATAAGACCTAAATTTATCAAAAGCAAAGGCAATAGCTAACAGTTCTTTTTCAGTTATGGCATAATTTACCTGAGCATCATCTAGCGTCCGGCTGGCATAATGAATTACATGGAGCTTTTTATCCTTTCTTTGCCCCAACACAGCCCCCACTGCGTAATCACTCACATCGCACATCAGCTCAAATGGGAGTTTCCAATCAGGTGGTTATACGATGGGGGCAGAGATTAGAGCTTGCTTAATCCTGCAAAAAGCTTCCATACAAGATGAATCAAAATTGAAAGGCACATCCTTACCCAGAAGAGTTGTATGAGGCTTTGTGATCTTGGAGAAATCTTAATGAACCTGCGGTAAAACCCTGCATGTCCAAGAAAACTCCGAATGCCTTTCATATTTGTGGGTGGAGGCAATTTTTCAATTACTTCCACTTTAGCCTTATCAACTTCTATACCTCTCTCAGACCCCAGGTGTCCAAGAACTATGCCTTCTCTTACCATAAAATGGCATTTTTCTCAATTTAGAACCAAATTGGTTTCTTCACAATGCTGCAAGACTTGGCACAAATTTGTTAAACAATTATCAAAATCCAAACCATGCACTGAAAAATCATCCATAAAGACTTCCATCACATTTTCAATAAGATCAGAAAAAATTGCTTGCATACACCTTTGAAAAGTCGCAGGTGCATTACATAAACCAAAAGGCATACGTCTGTAAGCATAAGTCCCATAAGGGCAAGTGAAGGTAGTCTTTTCTTGATCAGATGGATGAATGGGAATTTGATGAAAACCTGAATACCCATCCAAATAACAGAAATAAGAATGTTTCTCAAGTCTTTCAAGCATCTGATCAATAAAAGGGAGGGGAAAATGATCTTTTTTCGTGGCGCTATTTAACTTCCTATAGTCAATGCACATGCGCCAACCAGAGACAATCCTAGTAGGAATCAAGTTATGTTTATCATTTTCAATTACAGTTATTCCCCCCTTTTTAGGCACCACATGGATAGGACTTACCCATTTACTACTATCAACAGGATATATGACTCCAGCATCAAGCAATTTCAAAATGGGAGGTTGATATGGCTTAACTTCCTCCTTCTTTTCTTGTGGTTTCTCTTCTTCAATTACTGGATGAGATGAAGATTCATCTACTTTCTTTTCCTCCTTTGCAGTCTTATCTACTGGCCCATCGTATTGAGTACTACTCTTAAGAGTGACAGCCATGGTTTGGTTAGATGGTCCAGCCTCTGGTTTCCCAGGAAATGTTCCCGGTGCTCTTTGAGAATAGGAGGCTTGTTGGGCAATTTGATTTTCCAGTACTTTGTTATGAGTGGCAAGAGAGTCCACTTTTGAAGCCAAGTTTTTTATTGCATCAGAGAATTCATCATTTTGTTTAAGTTGAGTAGCTACAAATGTCTCCATCAAGGATTCTAGCTTTGATTTTTATGGAATATAGGTTCCTTGTTAAGGTTTGTAGTTACTTTGGAATTGAGGTGGCCTATTTTGGAAGCCAGGTGGACCTTGTGGAGGTCTGTAGTTACCTTGATAATTTCCACCATAGTTTCCAATAGCATCCACCTGATGCATTTCTTGTTCTTGATTAGGGGTCATTGCTAAATGGCAGTTTGTAGCTCCATGTCCTGAAACACCACAAACTTCACAAACAATATTAGTAGCACCTGTTGACCCTATTTTATCAAGTTTAATGTTAATGCTTCAACTTTGGTAGAAAGTAGGGAAAGAGCATCAACAGAATACTTACCTGGTGTTTTAGAAGGTAATCCTCTCTCAGAGTTCCACTGGTGAGTGTTTTGAGCTATTTTCTCAATCAGGTTTTCAGCTTCATCAACATTTTTACTCATGAAGGCTCCTCCAGCTACAGCATCTAAAGAGATCTTTTGTGTGGAAGTTAGTCCATTATAGAAAATATGGATTGTCAACCACCTTTCTATCCCATGGTGAGGACATTCTCTTAGCAACTCCCTGTATCTTTCCCAGGCTTCATACAAGGATTCATCATCTTTTTATGAAAAATTGATGATTTGTTTTCTCAGCACATCAGTCTTGTTCCTTGGGTACCATTTATTGATAAAAGCACTGGACAATTGTTCCCAAGTCGTGATGGATCCTTCAGGAAGAGAGTATAACCACGCTCTCGCTTTATCTCTTAAGGAGAAAGGGAAAAGTCTTAAGCGAATGGCATCATTGGTGGCTCCGTTCATCTTCAGGGTGTCACAGTATTCAAGAAAGATTTGAAGGTGAAGATTTGGATCTTCGAAGGGTAAACCTCCGAATTGGTTCTGTTAAACCATTGAGAGTAGTGAAGGCTTCAATTCAAAATTGTTAGCCTCCACTGTGGGTCTGAGGATGCTGGATCCTCTTCCATTAGTGCTTGGAGCAGCAAAATCTCTTAAGGGTCTGTGTTGGTCTGCCATTTGTTTTTCTTTTTGTTGTTTTTGTTGTTTTCCCAAAGCCCTAAGGGTACGTTCTATCTCATGGTCAAATCCTAAGTTTAGATCGACACTACGGCTTTGTTGCATCAATAGAAAATAAATGACAAAAAAAACAAACAATTACAAAAATAAAACAACAACAGATACACAGAATATAGAAGAAAATACAAAATTACAAAGAAAATAACAATAAAAATAACAATAGAAATATTAACAAGTATGATCTAATCGAATTTCAATATTGCCGATATTTGAGGGACAACACTCCCCGGCAACGGCGTCAAAAACTTGACAGGGCCCGCAAGCGCACGGGTTATGTCACGTAATATAAAAGATTATCGTTCTCTACAGGGACTGTGTTCAAAGTACCGGCATATTAAAATTTAATTATTCACACAATTGATTTTTAAGATTTTTATAAAATAAAGCACAAATTAAAGTTGCACAGAATACGAATAAATATAAAAATAAAATTTACTTGACACTTAAAAATCAGAGTTGAGAATATCTTGGGATTTCGGGGGATTAAGACTCTATTTTATGTTAATGAATTTTAACTTTTCATAAATAAGAATTAAATTAAGTTTTCCAAGGTGAATTTTCCAAAAGCTAATTAATATGTTCCTCTCAGAATCCTATTAATGTACCTAACCTATGGAAAGCGCTGCTTAATCCTCAGAAAGGCCCATTATCATTTTATGAAAACCCCTTTTATTTCCTCAAAAGAATTTTGATTACTTTCACGGTTTTACCGAGGTCACAAAAAGCATTTCAAAAATCTTAGGTTTAATTCAAAGCTTTCCGGTAAAAATAAATCTCTTGATTCTATTTATTACCTAAACTTACTAATATACCCGCAAGTATACAGTTTTATCATTTAGGTTGTTGTTAGGAATCACTAAAAGCATTAAGCATAATTGAACTAAATGGAAAACAGAAATTTATTTAATTCCAAGTAAAAATAACATTAAAATAAAATATTATCATACCCCCTTTATCCCAAGATAAATAATTTAGCTACTCATGAAATAATTCAAATTTATATAAATAATGGAAAAATAAAACATACAAGACATGGTAAAAATAAAGACTTACGGGTTTCTCCAAAAGCTCAGAATAATTTACCACTGTAATTCCTTGTTGCAATAATTTCTCCACCAATTACAAATTTAAATAACTCACTTTTACAATTCACAACTCTTAAAATAAAATAAAGAAAAAGAAAATAAAAGGAGAAACAAAACGAAAAAAGAAAGAAAAAGAACGAAGAAAGAAATAAAGAAAAAAGAAAGAAAGAAAAGAAAAGGAAGAACGAAGCAAAAATAAAGAAGAAGAAAGAATAGAAAAGAGAAGGATACAGGAAGAATGAGAGAGAAAAGAAAGGAAAAGAATTGAATTCAAGTGATTGATCGATGGTTTGGTGGTGCTGTCCGTGTTCCCTTTTATAGGCAAAGGAAGGGAAGAAGTCAGCTTGGAAAACGAGTTGCCAGTTGGTGCAATTGTCTTCTTCTCAGCCGTCCCACCATCACAGCTTGGAGACAGCCTGGATGATGTCAAGTGGGAGAAAACTTTCAGTGCATGTGACTTCCAACTGTCCCAAATTACATTATTTTAATATTTCCAATAATTCGATGCTTGGATTTATTCAGCTGGGCAAATTCTGAGTGGAAAAATGGGTCGGTTTTTATCTTTTCTACAAAATCCGAGTGAAAGGGTACCTTTTGTGCTCAAAACCGAGTGAAAAATAGTACTGTTCGTACATAAAACCAAGTGAAATATTCACTCGGTGTTGAGTTGAGGGGTCGGTATTTAAGAAAACCGGTCAGTTTCGCTTGAGCGAGAGTTTCTCGCTTAAGCGTTTGTTGAAGGAAACGGTCTCGCTCAAGCGGATAAAGGTTCGCTCAAGCGAGAGGTTCTCTTTCACTGTTTCACTCGGAGAAACCTTGCTCAGATTTGCTTGTGTTGCTCGGAATTGACTAAGAGGGACTCGGATCCGACTAAAACTATTCACTCGGCTCAGGTTCATGGAGTTCATTCGGAACTGATTGAAGACTCACTCGGCTCAGATTCAATCGGTTCCCAATCATTTTCACTCGGCTGTCTCTGAATTTGAACCACTCTGTTAAAGCTTTGCTTTGGAATTCACTCGGTTATATTCATTTGGATACATTCACTCAGATTTGCTTTGAAATATTTCAGTCGGCCTTCATTCCTTCAAATGATACACTCGGAAGTACCTTCTTGCTTTTTACTCGGAATGGCCTTCAGTCGTCAATCAACTCACTCGGAATGGCCTTCACTTTTACTCAGGAACTTGAACTTGAAGGGTTGGAATTTGACTGATTGAATTTCTTCTTATGTCCGAGCCTTGCTTTGCTTAGAAATGTATTTTTCTGACCCAACTCACTCGGATGTGCTTTCCTTGGAGACTTCTCACTCGGGCTCAGTGTGAGACTTGAGAGTCTGCCCGAGTATGATTCATTTCCGGTCGGATTTTTCCTTCTTGCTAAGAATTACTCGGAAATGCTTTGTTCTGCTTGAGAATGCCATTTTCTCTGAGTGAGATGATGCTGAAATCCCGAGCCATTAATTTGGTGCAAAAATCTTAGTAAAATAAAATGTGACTCTCGGATTTACACTTTGGCAAGCGCACCAGTCGTTAAAATTGTAGTGTATTTGATCGTCCCACAGGGATTATGGACTAGTACAAGCTGAAGCAACAGAAAATACATGAAGTTCATTCGGTTTTTATGGTTTTAGTGTTTTATAGTTGTTTTTGTATTTTGAGAAACAGAGTTAAAGTGAAATGTGGAAAGTAATTGAAAGAAAACAGGTCAGGATTGCTTCAGCTCATAATTTCCTCAAGAAACATGCAATTAAGTATAATCGAACTTCACAATGTAGAGGACAATCCGCTTGTGGTTATTCCCTAATTCCTTAGGTGAAAAACACTAATCCTTAAGCAATGAACCTTAATTCCTTAAGTGCTCGATTAACCTAAGAATCTAATGCAAAATTGGAGGTTAAACTCTAACTATTCACCTAAATTGATTAGGCCTGAACTAGTTAGAAAGCTGGAAGTTACCTAAGCTTCAACCATGATTCCTCACTGGCAAAGTTCTTCATCAGCTCTGGATTTGTCAATCCAGCGATTCTGCTCCACTCCTCAGCTTGTTCGCCTCAAGATCTAGAAGTCGATCTACTTGCTCACAGCTTCAAGACTCCATTGCTAACCTTTGCAATCCCAACCTTAGGGATTTAGAACTCCATTGACTTCAGTTCCATCGAAGGATTGTGGAACGTCATGGAGGAGAGGAATTAGAGAGATGAAAATGTAGTGAGAGAGTATTTGAAGTTTAGAATGAAAAAGAATGTGTTCAATGTATTCTCTATCTCCACACCCTTTTACAGAGTATGTACATGAATATATACATAGGCATCTAACTAAACTAACTAACTTAACTAATATCTTCGAGAACTTAAGTTAACGACCAAAACTAATTACACAGTTTTCAGAATAACCAACTAATTACAGCTCAGCTCTTAACAGGATCCAGCTTAGCCTTAGCTAATTTACAGCGCAGCACTAGCTAATTGACAGCTCACTACTTAAGTTACTAAGGTTGCAACAGTGGAGAAGAAAGCAATGGAAGCGGAAACAGTATTGCACCAGGTGTGTGTTGTTGGAGGGAAGAAACAGGGTTTAAGTTACTGCTTTTTCGCTTCAGCTGCTGGGTTTTCGCTTGAGCGGATTAACTCTCGCTTGGGCGAACTCGGGAATTGTACTGCAGTGTTGCTTTGTCGCTTAAGCGTTATGGCGAAACTTGGGCGAATTGGAAATATGTAATACAGAATGGCTTTCTCGCTCAAGCGTGATTGCTTCGCTTGAGCTAATTTTTATCCTTTACTTTAGCGAATTTAACTCCCGCTTGAGCGAGTTGATTATTTAATCGGTATTCTGCAGTTGGCGTTCGGGTTCTTCATGCAATATTCCGAGTCCTTGTTCTCTTTTGGAGTCAGTGTCTTTGAAGTCTCACTCAGTCGGTCTTTGGACTCTTTTCAGTCGGAATTGAGAAGTTTCACTCGGATTTTCCAAATCTCGCTCGGCTTTTGTAATTTTCACTCAGATTTGTCTTCTTTTCTCAAGTACGCCCTGTTCCTGCACCAATAAACAGCTACTTGCCTAGCAATTATACGCTGGCTGCTTAGTGAATTTATAAATACTTCAAAATTCCTTATCTAATTAATATTTTCAATCGGTTTCTTACATAAATAGCATACTTTTGAAATAATTAACTAAAACATGAATTATTAACAAATTATTAAATAATAATAACAAAACTAGACAATACTTAGTAAATTATGTTAAATAAACAGTGGAATAATTAAGTCTTTTCAAGAATTATCACATCCCAAACTTAAAACTTTGCTTGTCCTCAAGCAAATATTCAGATTAATTAAAAATCAGCAATTGATCAACACAATCAACATTTCCTTAACTTAATTCATACTATAATTATTGAATACTGATCATGCTTTCTTCTTGCAATTTCTAAAAGTATAAAAACTTACACCTCTTTTGGGAGACAAGCTGCTGATGCTTTCCTCACTGGTCGGTGTTTAACTCTTCTCTCGGTGTATAGGGTAAATAGAATGCACTCATCACCTGCATACTAGTTAGATAAACATAGGCTTGCAACTGTTCTAAACATCATGAACTATGCCAACTCAATCGGATCAGTAAGGGCTTTTTAAGCTTATAATGGGGCTCGGCTACAGGCTCAATTATTGTTTTTCCGAGTCATAGATAGGTTACAAGATGTGTCCACTGATGCTTTGCCTCAATTCTAACTTAATTGCCTCTACTAACAACTCTCTTTACTTTTCTGACTGAATGCTACTTAATAACTCGTGCTGTTTTGCACTTTCTTTTTCTTTCAGTCCTTCAAACTTTTCCTTTCCTTTTCTTTCTTTTCTTTCCATCTTTTTCGATCGAATTTTTTTTTTCTTGTGGTGCTTTGCACCTCTTTTTTTTTCTTTTCTGAACTTTATTCATTTTTCTCTCTGCTTTGCCTTTCTTCCTTTTATTTTTCTACATATTTATCCATAATCAAGGTCAGAGTGTGTCTTTAATTATGGTTAGGCACACTCTTCATCCCCAAACTTAGAGATTGCTAGTCCCTAGCAATAAGCAAAAACCGAGTAATTCACCAGTGGAACATCGAGGGTAATTCAGTCGGGTTTTTCTTGGATAAATAGGCTTGTAACGTTAGGTGCATAAAACGAATGAAAGGGTCTCAGGCTCAAACATAATTATTGGGTCAAAGGATGATTAATAAAACTAGGATGGCTAATTTTTGGCCCTAGCTAAATAATCAAAGAATACCTTCATCATTTCCGATTGGCTAGCATACGACAATTAGCAAGCACTGAGGCAAATTCTGTCTCACTAACTAGCATGCAAAATCACTCGGAAAAAGATAAAACAGGCTCAAAAGCTCATATGAGTATAACAGTTAATCAGCCAGTCTTGTCCCCAAACTTAATGTAAGATCATACATCTAGATTGCTAACTAGCATGCCAAGTAAACATTTTAATTAATGATGAATAATAGTTATGGCCAGAGATCATGAGTTAAGCAAAAACCGATCAATTAATTTATCCGACTACAGCTTAACAAATCAGCAAACTTTAAATTATTAAGATGGATTTTGAAATTAAATATAATTAACATATTTTATCAAATAAAGAATTGGAAAATCAAATAAGGAGTCGGAGTACTTGAATACTTCCCTTTTACCTGAGTGGCAGTGCTGGGAAGCGCGTAATCGGATTGGGACTCATGGAGTTTATCAATACATATGAAAAACTGAATAAAACAAGTAATTGAACAAGAAAGTAAAATTTCATTACATAATTAAAAATAGAAACAAGTTCACTGTTCAGAAAGCAGTTACAATAACATTAAATTAAATACATAGGAAACATCATAAAATCGTGGAACAACTGCTTAAACATTCTGATCTTCATCGTCCTTGTCCTGCTGGGAGGGAATCGTGAATCCAATGGAAGCTAACCACACATTTCTATCCAGTGGGGCTCCCAGTTCTGCTGACTGTTCAACCCTCAGTTTCGTGGCAATCTTCCTGAGCATCTGATCGTGGTCCAATACCCGATCATAGATTTCAAGTTGCATCTTCTTCACAACCTGTAATTCCTGTAACACCAAAAGAATGTCAGAAGAAGAAGAAGAAGAACCAGCTCCTACGGATTGCTTAGGACGTTCTGGTTCTGTGGCTTTAAACTTCAAAGCACAGTTTTCATCAGCTTTAACACTTTCAACCTCTGGTGACTCATTTTCCTCACTTGCAGGAGATATATTCCTTTGAACCAGAGGAGATACATCCCTTTGCTCCTGACTTCGACTAGGTACATGGACAGACGAATCAGATATAGTGATGGTTGCCACTTCTCTTTCGTTATCTATTTGTTTCCTTCACACACTTCCTTCTACAAAGTTTGGTCTAGGTTTCTGCAGAAGTCTTTGTGATCTTCTTTTCATGATGAATGTTAAAATAACGATGATAAACAACCTAATTATGAATAGTGGAAAACAACAGAAATCCAACAGAAAAACAACAAACCAAACTGTGAGATGCATGGCTTATGAATAGTGGAAAACAATAACAATGAAACAAGAAGATAATAACCACGAACTGAGAAGTGAAAGAAGTGGAAAGGTAATACCTTTCTTAGAAACCAGAAAGTGTCTTTTCGTCTTCAGCTCAAGTTCAGCATAGGTACTGAGGGTTGGAAGCTGAAAGGGCTTCTCTTTTATAATGTTGAATTCAATTTTCTAGAAACGCGTAAATGCGGTCAACTTTAATTATTACTTTATTAAATGTATTACTACTATTATTATTATTATTATGTTTATTATTTATTTATTTATTATATATATATATTAGATTTTTTTATTATTTTATTTTATTTTTATTTATTATTATTTTTTTTAGAATACTCAATTACTAGAGGGGTAGAAGATCGAGGAAGAGTGGGATGATACCAATGTGATGCCAAATGGACATAGGAGAATGGAAGATGAATAAATGAACAGACCATAAGACAAAATGGCAAATGAAAAATTTAAATAAATGAAATAGAGCATATGAGAAACGAGTGAACCATTGTAATGAAATACGAGTGAATCAAGAAACGAATAATAAAAGAACGAATAAAAGTATGAACGAATGAAGGAATACCGAATAAATGAATAATGAAAAAAGAGTGAAAAAGGGTGAAAGGATGATAACCGAGTGAGAATGGAGATAGGTACCGAGTGATAACAATCTGAGAAATGAAGAACGAGTGGCTGAGGGAGGTAGAGATAATAAGAGTCAAACAAATCAAAGTAAATTAAGGAAACGGGTGGTTGGAAAGAAAAAAGGTTCTGAGTCAATGGAATGAGTGAAAGCTATACTGACTGGATGAATAAGACGATTAAACGCACAAGCCAGTGGAAGAATAAATGGAAAAATGAATAATCGAACCACCGAATGAATACCCCCGAGGAAGGAATTGGTGAATAAATGAAAGAAATTTGAATACAACTAAAAGGATGAAAAACCCGAGTGAATGAACACCGGGTGAATGAAAACTAAATCTCAGAAAACTGGGTACTGAAAATACAAAAGTGACAGTCACGAATGAAAAACGAAGGAATGAAGAAGAAAACTGCAACATATGAAACCCGAGGAAAGTAAAATAAGTGGAGTGAAACAACAAGTATATGAATACCGGTTAGATAATACCGGTCAGATGATGAGCGAGTGAAAAGTGAATGAATGAATGGATGCCGAGTGGGTACAAATTATACCGAGTGAATGAATAGTTGATCGACGAATGAGGTGAACAAAACGAAAGTCCGAGTAAATGAAAGGGAAAGAATGAATGCATAACTGAAAAGCTGAATGACGGGTGAGGAACGGAAAAGAGAGTGACCGAGTAGAAATGAGTAAAGGGTATACCGATCGATGAAGGAGATGAGTAAATGAAGGAACCGAGTAAACTAGCGAGAAACCTAGTGAATGAGGAACTGAGTGATGAGTGAGTGAGAAAAAGTGAATAAAACACTGAATGAAAAAGGTACTGAGTGAATGAATACCGAATGGGTCACAGAATGAGTGAAAGAATGAATGAATGAAGGTAAGTGTATGAGAACCGAGTATTGTATTTGTATGTTGATGTAGGTTTTGATAATGACACAACAAATGAAGAAGTATCAAAGATGTTATCAAGCAATTGATTATGTTTAATGTGGAATCTAAATTGGTTGATGTTTAAATTTGATGAATAATTAAGGACATATGTTAAAGGCATTTAAAGAAGCTCAAAACAAGTGAGAATTGATCATCAAAATGCCTAAGAATCAAAGGAACCAAGGTATATGCAAAAGGGTTCCAAAAAGGGGTGAAAAATGCACTAAAATTCAAGGATCAGGTGCATGAATCGATTCAAGGTAAGTATGAATCGATTCATACGGTTTCCAGTGGCCAAAATATGATTTTATCAGGGTTGAATCGATTCAACCCATGTGTGAATCGATTCACACGGCTGCAGGGGTCCAAATTGTGCAAATCAAAGTGCATGAATCGATTCTTTCCTTGCCTGAATCGATTCAACATGCTGTCAGGAACAAAAATCATGCGCAGACTCTAAATTCCCTTCGGTTGGATCAAATTGGAAGACCCTAGGCAATGTTCCATGACTTGTCCCTCTCCACATGCATGTGTTACATTGAAAATGCAATTAAATTAAATATTATACAAACATGCTTCTTGATGCACACGCAATATTCTCTTGGAGACACTAAAAGGTTTATTGGAATTGGAATGCCAAGTTGAATGGAGACACACATGCCTAACACTTCAAGCTCCCAAGGAATTAAATATTACACATGTCATGCCTCATGGAGCCTATAAATAGAGAAGGAGTTGAAGGCAAAACTTGCACCAAGCATTTGAAGCATTTCCATTTGCTTTCTTCCTCCTCCATTCTCTTGCTCTTCTACTTACTCTCTTTATTCTTGATTGATATATTTCTTGAGAGTTAATTTGTTGGGAAAATTATATTTGTGTACTTAACTTGCATATCCTCTCTTTGAGAGTTATTATCTTGTGTAAGCTTTAACTTGTATATCCACTCTAGTGAGAGAGTTTCCTTGTATGATCAAACATCAAACATCTTAGAAATTTTGGGTTGGGTTTCAACCTTGTAATTGTGAGATTGAGAGATTGGGTGGGGTGCCCTTGTACTTGTGAGAATTGGATTCTTGAGTGTGGGACACTAGGAAGTTGTAATTGCTCAAAGTGTATCTCTAATCTACAATAGTGGAAATCCTCTAAGTGGGTTGCTTAGAGGCGAGACGTACACCGGCGTGGTGGAACTCGTATACATCGGTTTGCAAATCCTTCTTCCCTTAACTCATTTAATTTGTGCACCTAATTTGTTTGCTTAACTTCCTTGCTTCATTAATTGAACTAAGTGCATGATATATTAAGTTGAAAACCATTTTTGAATAACTTTGTTGAACTTGGACTTAAGCATCTCTTTTGAATCAATCTTTCTAAAAAGTCCTATAAATTGCTTTGTAACTAAATTGATTCATTATTCAAACTCTTTAAGTAGTTGTTAGTTTGTCTTGTGTATAATTTATTGCTTCTTGTTATCTAATTTATTATCTTAAACATACATAGTGACAAAAGAATCAATTTCAAGAGCATTCCAAAGAAAAGTTTTTAATACTCAATTCACCCCCCCTCTTGAGTAATTGAGGCCACTTGGTTAACAAGTGGTATCAGAGCTTGACTCTTGGAAAATCAAGCTTAACGGCTTCAAGAGAACAAATGGCCTCAACCTCATATAACATGTTTCCCGAGGGTGGTGCTACAAACCGACCTCCCGCTTTTAATGGTGAGGGTTATGCTTTTTGGAAAGCAAGAATGAAAATTTTTGTACAATCAATAGATTTAAGAGTGTGGAATGCTATTGAAAATGGTCCCTTTATACCTATGCATATTGTGGATAATAAACAAGTTGAAAAGCCTATGGACATTTGGTCTAGTGAAGAAGAAAAGAAAGTGCAATATGGTTATAAGGCAAAAAATCTTATTACTTCGGCCTTAGGTCCCGATGAATTCTTTAGAGTAATAACATGTGAAACGGCTAAAGAGATGTGGGATACTTTACAAGTAACCCATGAAGGTACAAATGATGTTAAAGACTCTAAGATTAGTACATTAACTAGTCAATATGAGTGCTTTAGGCTAAATACCAATGAATCTATTGTTGATATGCAAAAACGTTTTACACTCATTATAAATCAACTCATTACACTTGGAAAGACTTATACTAATAAAGAGCTTATTCACAAAGTCTTGAAAAGTCTTAATAGGGAATGGCAACCATTAGTCACGGCCATCAAACAATCACCTACTATCAATGAAATGTCTCTTGCTACACTATTTGGTAAGTTGCAAGAACAAGAACAAGAGCTAAAAGAATTAAAGATGGCGGAAGAAGAAGAGAAAGTCTCCAAAAAGAAAGGACTAGCTCTCAAAGCTACTTCAATTGTTGAAGATGAAACCGAGAGTGATCTTGACGAAGATGAAGAGTTAAGCCTATTTGTAAAAAGGTTTGGAAAGCTCATGAAGAACAAACGCTTTCAAAGGAACTTCAAATCACAAGGTAAGAAATCTATACCTAAAGAAAATTCTACTTCACCAACTTGTTTTGAATGTGGAAAGGAAGGACATTTCAAAGTGGATTGTCCAAATCTAAAAAAGAAGAACAAAGAAAGAAAGGAAAGAAGAAGAGCATACATAGCATGGGATGAAAATGAGGTGAGTAGTTCGGATGAATCCGAAAATGAAGAAGCAAATCTTTGCCTCATGGCCAATCACCAAGATGAAGAAAATGAGGTAAACTTTCATGACTTAGGAAAGGATGAATTACTTGATATTCTTGATGATTTGTATGATAACTTCACCAAAGTCTCTAATAAGCTTAAGTTATCAAGAAAAACTAGTAATACTCTAGAAATGCATCTCATGGAAGTGTGTAAAGAAAATGAATCCTTAAAAGAAGAGTTAGCAAATGTTCAAACATGTTCTAGGACCAAACCTTGTGAGTTTTCAAAGAAATGTGATATGCTAGAAACTAAGGTTTTGGACTTGAATAAAACTCTTGAAAAACTTACAAATGATAGAAACAATCAAGCATGCTCTAAGGTTAAACCATGTGATTTTGCAAGAAGATGCATTATATTAGAAACCAAGGTTGTAGACCTAAATAGGACACTAGAAAAGTTCACTAATGGAAGAGATAATTTGAATATCCTACTTGGGCAACAAAAATGCATGTTTAGTAAAACCGGCTTGGGATATGATCAAGAACATAGCAATCACAAAATGGAAAAACACTACAAAAATTTCTTTGTACCTCCAAGCAAATTCTCCTCACCTTTTATAAAATGTAATCATTGTGGTCTTAAAGGTCATAACTCTTATAATTGCAAAGTTAGAAGATTAGGACCAAAAGTGGTGAGAAAAGTATGGGTTCCTAAAGGAACTTTTTCACAAACTAACCTACAAGGACCCAACATAAAATGGGTACCAAGCTCTCTAACTTAAATTGTTTTGTAGGTATGCTTTAAGGCAAGTAACACCCATTGGTACTTGGATAGTGGGTGTTCCAAACATATGATGGGAGATAAGAGTAAGTTTATATCACTTACTCCACGAAATAAAGGATTTGTTACTTATGGAGATAACACAAAGGGAAGAATACTCGGAATCGGAAATGTTGGTAAAAATTCTTCCACCTCCATAAATGATGTGTTATATGTTGAAGGTCTAAAACACAACTTGCTTAGTATTAGTCAATTATGTGATAAGGGCTACAAAATTGTTTTTGAATCAAATGGTTGCATAATTGAAAATAAACTAAACAAGGAGATAAAGTTTGTTGGTCAAAGAGTAGATAACATTTACATGATTAATCTAGATTGCCTTGCTTCAAATGATGTACAATGTTTCATAACTAAAGAGGATGAATCATGGCTATGGCATAGAAGAATCGCTCACATTCATGTAGACCATTTAAATAAACTTGTTTCAAAAGATTTAGTTATTGGTTTACCAAAATTAAAATTTGAAAATAAATTTTGTGACGCTTGTCAAAAAAGGAAAACAAGTAAAGGCTTCTTTTCAAGCAAAAAATATTGTTTCAACAACAAGGCCTTTACAACTTTTACATATGGATTTATTTGGACCTTCGAAAATCAAAAGTTTTGGTGGAAACCATTATGGTCTTGTGATTGTGGATGATTACTCTAGATATACATGGACATTGTTTCTTACTCATAAACATGAAGCATATCAAGCATTTAAGAAACTTGCCAAGGTCATCCAAAATGAACAAAATTTAAAAATAGCATCCATTCGAACGGATCATGGGGGAGAATTTGAAAACCAATCTTTTGAAAAATTTTGTGAAAAGTTTGGCATTGAACATAATTTTTCGGCTCCAAGAACTCCACAACAAAATGGAGTAGTTGAAAGGAAAAATCGATCTTTAGCGGAGCTTGCAAGAACTATGTTGAATGAAGCAAATATTTCAAAACATTTTTGGGCCGATGCGGTAAACACCGCTTGTCATGTTATGAATCGTTGTTTAATAAGGCCTATACTAAAGAAAACCCCCTATGAACTTTACAAAGGACGTAAACCAAATATTTCTTACTTTCACATTTTTGGATGCAAATGTTTTGTCTTAAACAATGGAAAGGAAAATCTTGGCAAATTTGATGCAAAATCTGATGAAGCAATTTTTCTAGGTTATTCATCTACTAGTAAAGCATATAGACTCTTTAACAAACGAACCTTTACAATTGAAGAGTCCATACATGTTAAATTCGATGAACTTAACCAAAATCCTCCGAGAAAGGAAGTTGATGATCTTGTAGGTACCTTCCAAGAAATGAACTTGGAAGACAAAGAAGAAGCCAATAATGAAGAAGGTGCAACACAACTTGACAAACAACAAGATTGGGTAACCCTAAAAGACCATCCCTTAGACAAAATCATTGGAGAAATAACCAAAGGGGTAAGCACTCGAAATGCCATTAGAAATGCATGCAATCACTTAGCCTTTGTATCTCAAATTGAACCCAAAAATATTGATGAAGCCATTATTGATGAACATTGGATGTTGGCCATGCAAGAAGAATTAAACCAATTTGAAAGAAATGAAGTTTGGGAACTTGTGCCAAGACCCAATGACCATCAAATAATAGGCACCAAATGGGTTTTTAGGAACAAGCTAGATGAAAATGGAATAATAACTAGAAACAAAGCTAGACTAGTTGCTAAGGGGTATAATCAAGAAGAAGGAATAGACTATGAAGAAACGTATGCTCCCGTAGCTAGGTTAGAAGCCATTAGATTATTATTAGCTTTTGCTTGTTGTATGGATTTTAAACTTTATCAAATGGATGTCAAAAGCGCTTTTTTAAATGGCTATATTCAAGAAGAAGTTTATGTAGATCAACCTCCCGGTTTTGAAAATCATAAATTTCTAAATCATGTTTTTAAATTGAGAAAAGCCTTATACGGTTTGAAACAAGCTCCAAGAACTTGGTATGAAAGACTTAGCAAATTTCTTTTAGAAAATAATTTCGAAAGAGGAAAGGTTGACACTACAGTATTTATAAGGCGTAAAAAAAATGACATTCTTTTGGTACAAGTTTATGTTGATGACATAATTTTTGGTGCTACAAATGAAAGTCTTTGTCAAGAGTTTGCTAAATTCATGCAAAAAGAATTTGAAATGTCCATGATGGGAGAACTTACCTTTTTCTTAGGATTACAAATAAAACAAACAAATGAAGGAACTTTTATTAGTCAAACAAAATATTGTAAAGAATTACTTAAACGTTTTGAAATGGATAAGGCAAATGAAATAGCAACACCAATGAGCACATCTTGCTATCTAGATAAAGATGAAAAGGGTAAGGACGTTGAAATAACTAAGTATCGAGGAATGATAGGATCCTTACTTTATTTAACTTCTAGTAGACCCGATATTATGTTTGTCGTATGCATGTGTGCTAGATATCAAGCTTGTCCTAAAGAATCACATCTCACCGTTGTAAAAAGAATTTTGAAATATCTTGTGGGTACTCAAAATGTTGGTCTATGGTATCCCAAAGGCGTTGAATGTAATCTTTTAGGATATTCCGATTCCGACTTTGCGGGTTGTAAGCTTGATAGAAAAAGTACTAGTGGCACATGTCATTTACTTGGTAGTTCCCTTGTTTCTTGGCATAGCAAGAAACAAGCAAGTGTTGCATTGTCAACGGCTGAGGCAGAATATGTAGCAGCCGGTAGTTGTTGTGCTCAAATTCTTTGGATGAGACAACAACTTCTTGATTTTGGTATTTCCTTGAATAAAGTCCCCATTAAATGTGATAACACTAGTGCAATAAATATATCTAAGAATCCGGTCATGCATTCAAGGACCAAACACATTGAAATAAGACATCACTTCATAAGAGACCATGTTTTGAAAGGAGATTGTGTACTTGAATATGTTGAAACTTCAAAACAATTGGCGGACATTTTTACAAAACCCCTTCCAAAAGACCAATTTATAAATATTAGAAGGGAGTTAGGAATCTTGGAAATTTCCTAATTAATTTATTTTATCACACTTTCTTACTCTTTGAACAAAATTTTGCAAATCTTTAACTTGAAGATTTCCAACTCATCTTTTTTATAAAATTTTCATTTCCTTGAACATAATACCTTACTTTGTGATATACTTACAAATTTTTAAAGAAAACTTATACTCACATTTCCAATAATCAACTTAATGCTCTACAAATCTCTTGTCTTATTTTAAGACCCCGTGGAGTCCCCATTTATTTTAAACATATTTTTACACAAAGATAATCTCCTATATACAACATGGTTCTCAAAAATAAATGGCAAATGACCTTTGATTTTCTTGACTTTCTTGTGCAACAAAATCATTGGCAACTTGCAAAATATAAATCATCATATATATCCCTCATAAAACAACCATCTAGTAACATGATTCTTCAAAATCGCGTAAAAATAGCTAGATGAATCGATTCCCATGAGACATTATGTGCCTATATGCCTTGAATGATTTCGTGATGTATATTGCATTGTTATCTTACTTCAAAAATGTATGCATCTACCTTTAAGTTGTATATGTTTATAAGGAAATCTTTTTGATGATGCCAAAGGGGGAGAGAAATACATATTTTTAAGGGGGAGAGATATATCTATAAGAAAGGGGAAGAATTTATAAAAATATCTTGTAAAAGGTAAGAGATATTTAAAGTATTGTAAGGAGATGACTAAGAATGAGAGAACATATATTAAGGGGGAGAAACCATATATTAAGGGGGAGAGACCTTTGTTTCTTAAACACTTTCTTGATTTCTTGTGTCTATGATTTCATCAACATGTGGTATCAAATTGTATATGATAGGGGGAGTCTTTATTGCAATATATATGAATTGTTATGATACTAACACCCCAAGAGACAAACATTTGTTGTCATCATCAAAAAGGGGGAGAATGTATTTGTATGTTGATGTAGGTTTTGATAATGACACAACAAATGAAGAAGTATCAAAGATGTTATCAAGCAATTGATTATGTTTAATGTGGAATCTAAATTGGTTGATGTTTAAATTTGATGAATAATTAAGGACATATGTTAAAGGCATTTAAAGAAGCTCAAAACAAGTGAGAATTGATCATCAAAATGCCTAAGAATCAAAGGAACCAAGGTATATGCAAAAGGGTTCCAAAAAGGGGTGAAAAATGCACTAAAATTCAAGGATCAGGTGCATGAATCGATTCAAGGTAAGTATGAATCGATTCATACGGTTTCCAGTGGCCAAAATATGATTTTATCAGGGTTGAATCGATTCAACCCATGTGTGAATCAATTCACACGGCTGCAGGGGTCCAAATTATGCAAATCAAAGTGCAAGAATCGATTCTTTCCTTGCCTGAATCGATTCAACATGCTGTCAGGAACAAAAATCATGCGCAGACTCTAAATTCCCTTCGGTTGGATCAAATTGGAAGACCCTAGGCAATGTTCCATGACTTGTCCCTCTCCACATGCATGTGTTACATTGAAAATGCAATTAAATTAAATATTATACAAACATGCTTCTTGATGCACATGCAATATTCTCTTGGAGACACTAAAAGGTTTATTGGAATTGGAATGCCAAGTTGAATGGAGACACACATGCCTAACACTTCAAGCTCCCAAGGAATTAAATATTACACATGTCATGCCTCATGGAGCCTATAAATAGAGAAGGAGTTGAAGGCAAAACTTGCACCAAGCATTTGAAGCATTTCCATTTGCTTTCTTCCTCCTCCATTCTCTTGCTCTTCTACTTACTCTCTTTATTCTTGATTGATATATTTCTTGAGAGTTAATTTGTTGGGAAAATTATATTTGTGTACTTAACTTGCATATCCTCTCTTTGAGAGTTATTATCTTGTGTAAGCTTTAACTTGTATATCCACTCTAGTGAGAGAGTTTCCTTGTATGCTCAAACATCAAACATCTTAGAAATTTTGGGTTGGGTTTCAACCTTGTAATTGTGAGATTGAGAGATTGGGTGGGGTGCCCTTGTACTTGTGAGAATTGGATTCTTGAGTGTGGGACACTAGGAAGTTGCAATTGCTCAAAGTGTATCTCTAATCTACAATAGTGGAAATCCTCTAAGTGGTTTGCTTAGAGGCGAGACGTACACCGGCGTGGTGGAACTCGTATACATCGGTTTGCAAATCCTTCTTCCCTTAACTCATTTAATTTGTGCACCTAATTTGTTTGCTTAACTTCCTTGCTTCATTAATTGAACTAAGTGCATGATATATTAAGTTGAAAACCATTTTTGAATAACTTTGTTGAACTTGGACTTAAGCATCTCTTTTGAATCAATCTTTCTAAAAAGTCCTATAAATTGCTTTGCAACTAAATTGATTCATTATTCAAACTCTTTAAGTAGTTGTTAGTTTGTCTTGTGTATAATTTATTGCTTCTTGTTATCTAATTTATTATCTTAAACATACATAGTGACAAAAGAATCAATTTCAAGAGCATTCCAAAAAAAAGTTTTTAATACTCAATTCACCCCCCCTCTTGAGTAATTGAGGCCACTTGGTTAACTGAGTGATGAGGAACTGAGTGATGAGTGAGTGAGAAAAAGTGAATAAAACACTGAATGAAAAAGGTACTGAGTGAATGAATACCGAATGGGTCACAGAATGAGTGAAAGAATGAATGAATGAAGGTAAGTGTATGAGAACCGAGTATGACAATGAATGGACGAGTGAACAACAGTCGTGAGATACGAGTGAACAGAGAAGTGCGTGGAAGAAAGAACAAATGAGAGTAAGGCTAAGCGAAAGAAAGAACGAGTGGAGGAAACTGAGTGATATAGATCTGAGATATGAAGAATGAGTGAATGACAATGAGAGTTCGGGCAAAGAACAAAAATGACAGGAGTGGAAAATAGAATGAATGAAATACCGAGTAAATGAAAGGCCGAGTAAACAAAATGAATACAGCGAGGGGCCAAGTGAATAATGAAACTAGTGGAATGAAAAACGAGATGATAGGAAATTGAGTGACTGGAAATACTGAGTAAATTGAGTGACAATCGCTAATGAAACACAAGTAGATGAAAAAGAAAAGTACATCATGAGAAAACCGAGAAAGAAAATAAGTGGAATGAAACGACTAGTAAATGAATACCGAGTGGATTATACCGGGTAAAAGTGAAAAAACGAATGAACAAACAGCGAGAGGTCGGACAAATAGAAAAACAAGTGAAAGATAGACGAAGAAGGAGATAACCTAAGTGGATAAAAGAACCACTACAGTGGAAATTGAATGGATGTATATACTAAGTGGCTGAAAAAGAAAAAGAACGGAAGGCGAAGCATTCATGAAATAATGGGTGAAAAAGATCGGGTGAATCAGTGATGAATGGAAGAATGGAAGAATGACCGAGTGAATGGAGAACGAGTGAAATAAACTGACCGAGTGGAATGAAGACCGAATGGGATAGACGAGTGCAAGTTATACCAAATGGATAAAGAATGAGAAAATGAAGACAAGTGAAAGACTAACTGGGGGAATGAAGAACGAGTGAAATAGAGTGAATGAAAGGCTGGATGAACAACCAACACATGCAGAGAGATCGGGTGATGAAACCGAGGAAGAACTCAGGTGGATTAAAAGGACGAATGAATCAATCAACGAATTAGAGGAAGAGATAAAGTATAGGAATGAGTGACGGGTGAGGGTGGATAACAAAATACATGAAAAGAAGGACGAGTGACTCATAAATGAAAGAAATTGAGTGAGGAGTAAGGAATGAAGGATTCGAGTGGAAGAAACCGACTACTAGAGAAAGCCGAGTGGATGAAAGAATGAAAGGCCGCGTGCAAATAAGACTAATGGATACAGTACTGATTGTGATGACTAAGGAATCCGAGTGATGAAAAGTCGACTGAAATAAGTCACTTTTTACTATCTGACCTGTTCATTACATCAACGATCAGAAATCCTTCCAAGTCTTCCTTTTTATTCGCAGAAATTTATTAAAAAATGCCGAGTGAAGTTCAGTCGGGAAGAAGGATTAAGAATAAGTAACAATTATCCGAGTGTACTATTTTCACTCAACTTAGTACATTTTTCCTCTAAGTGCGAAACAACAATCAGCATTGGCTCGCCTAAGCTACCAGTGCTTCGCCTGAGCGAAATAGAAGAATCAAACTCGGATTTCCTTCTTCAACTTCACAACTTTATTCACTAACTTTTTAGTTTTTCTTTTTTTTATTCATTTTGATTCAAAGTTCTAAACAAAACAATCGGAACATAGGGCTGCCTCCCTAGAGCGCTTCTTTAAGGTCACTAGCTTGACCTTATTGTATCTAAGAAGATGGCTTCAGTAATAAGGAGGTTTTCTGCCTATCAAACTCTCCTCCAAAGTAGAGTTTGAGTCGCTGGCCATTCACCTTGAAAATCCGATCGGTAGTCGGATCTTTCAGTTCGATTGCACCATGAGGAAAAACCTCATTTACAGTAAAAGGCCCGGACCACTTGGATCTAAGTTTTCCAGGGAAAAGTTTCAGTCGGGAATTGAATAACAAAACCTGATCGTCCTTCTGAAACTCTTTCTTATTAATTCGCTTATCATGCTATTTCTTTGTTTTCTCCTTGTAAATGGAGGCACTTTGATAAGCAATGAGTCGGAACTCCTCTAATTCATGGAGTTTCAAAACTCTTTCCTCCTGAGACTGGTCACAGTCCAAATTTAATAGCTTTGTGGCCTACCACGCTTTGTGTTCCAACTCCACAGGGAGATGGCAAGCCTTACCGTACACCAATTGATACGGGGACATGCCAATCAGAGTTTTGAAAGCTGTTCGGTAAGCCCACAATGCATCATCTAATTTTACCGACCAATCTTTTCTGGATTTTCCGACCACTTTTTCTAAAATTCTCTTGATTTCTCTATTTGACAATTCGACTTGTCCACAAGTCTGTGGATGGTAAGGAGTGGATATCTTATGTAAAACCTCATAGTGACGCAGGGCTTTTTCCATTATCTTATTGTAAAAATGTGAACCCCCATCACTAATAATTACTCTCGGAACTCCAAACCTAGAGAAAATATTCTTCTTGATGAACCTAAGCACAACCTGTGCATCATTGGTTCGGGTCGGAATTGCCTCCACCCATTTGGAGACATAGTCCACAGCAACAAGAATGTATTCGTTGGAGAATGACTTAGGGAAAGGGTCCCATGAAGTTTATACCCCAAACGTCAAATAATTCCACAATTAGAATATTTGTCAAAGGCATGCCAGCTTTTGCGGAGAGACCTCCACTCCTTTGACATTTATCATACCTTTTGACATATTCCTTAGAATCCTGAAAGATAGTTGGCCAATAAAAGCCACTCTGCAACACCTTTGCTGCGGTACGGGAGGCACCATGATGACCTCCATAATAAGAATCGTGGCAGTGCCACAAGAGCCTTTCTTGCTCGGATTCAGGCACACAGCGCCTGATTACTCCATCTATGCCTATTTTAAACAAAAATGGATCATCCCAAAGAAAAGCCTTACTATCATGAAAGAATTTTTTTCTCATTTGGGATGTCCAACCATCAGGTACCACTGAGGCACTTTTAAAGTTTACCATGTCAACGTACCATGACCCAGTTATAATGGCCATTAACTTTTCATCTGAAATTCCTCTTTTATCAAGACAGAATCCGACTCAACTTCCAGACGAGACAATTGGTCTGCAACTGAGTTCTCTACTCCTTTTTTGTCTCGTATTTCTAAGTCAAACTCTTAGAGTAACAGAACCCATCTAATTAGTCTTAGTTTAGACTCTTTCTTAGCTAGTAAATACTTGATTGCCGAGTGGTCTGTATATACGATGACTTTGGCACCAATCAAGTATGCACGAAATTTATCAAATGCATACACCACAGCAAGCATTTCTTTTTCAGTCGTGGTGTAATGTATTTGATTTTCATTTAACACTTTACTAGCATAATAGATCACATGAGTTAATTTCTCTTTTTTCTGACCCAGCACAGCTCTGATTGCAAAGTCACTTGCATCACACATCAATTCAAACGGTAAAGACCAGCCGGGTGATGCAAGGATCGGAGCTGAAGTCAAACTTTTTTTCAATTTTTCAAATGCCTTGACACAGTTTTCATTAAATGCAAACACCTGATCTTTCACAAGCAAGTCAGTCAAAGGCTTAGCTATTTTTGAAAAGTCTTTTATGAATCTTCTATAGAACCCAACACATCCTAGAAAACTCCTTACTCCTTTCACGTTGATCGGAGGAGGAAGTTTTTCAATAATTTCAATTTTTGCTCGGTCCACCTGCATGCCCTCAGCAGAAATCCTATGGCCAAGGACTATCCCTTCCTTAACCATAAAGTGGCATTTCTCCCAGTTAAGAACGAGATTGGTCTCTTGACATCTCATCAGCACCTTAGCTAAGTTGCTGAGGCATGTGTCAAAATTGCTCCCAAATACCGAGAAGTCATCCATGAATACTTTAATAAATTTCTCCACCATATCCCCAAAAATTGCCAGCATGCACCTTTGGAAGGTTGCTGGAGTGTTGCACAAGCTGAACGACATGCGCCTGTATGCAAAAATTCCATAGGGACATATGAAGGCAGTCTTTTCTTGATCCTTCGGGTCAACCACAATTTGATTATAACCCGAGTACCCATCAGGAAAACAATAGTACTCATGTCCTGATAACCTCTCAAGCATTTGATCAACAAACGGAAGGGGGAAATGGTCCTTCCGAGTAGAGTTATTCAGCCTTCTGTAATCAATGCACATCCTCTAGCCTGTAGTTGGACGAGTGGCAATGATTTCACCCTGGTCATTTCTTACAGTCGTCATTCCTCCCTTCTTGGGCACCACCTGGACTGGGCTAATCCAAGTGTTGTCCGAGATCGGGTAAATGATTCCCGCATCAAGGAGCTTGACCACTTCCTTTCTCACTGCTTCCTTCATAATGGGGTTCAGTCTGCGTTGTGGCTGAACAACAAGGGAATAGTCATCCTCGATCAGGATTTTGTGCATACAAAAGGATGGACTGATTCCCTTCAAGTCAGAAATGTTCCAGCCAATGGCAGATTCATGAGCCTTTAATACCCCAACTAGTTTATTCTTATCCTCTTCTTTTATGTCGGCATTAATAATGACAGGATGAGTGTCGTTTCCTCTCAGGAAAACATATTTCAGATGAGAAGGTAAAGGTTTTAAATTACTTTTTTCTTCCGAAAATTCCGTTCCCTTCTCAGCTTCAGTATTTTCCAAATCATTTTTCTTTTCGAAATCACCTACTTCCAAAACTTCCAGTAGGTCCAGTATTTCCGAGTGAGAGTCAATTGACTCGGTCTCGGAGTCAAAATCATCCTCTAAAAAAGTTTGTAAAGCCTCTTCCTTAGTTTTTAATAGTAAGGGAGTCTGGTAATTTTCAACCTCTTCAATCATTAGGCAATCCATCCGTTCAGTCGGATGTTTCATGGAATTAAAGACATTAAAAATTACTTGTTCCTCCTGAACTCTCAGCATGAGTTCACCCTTTTCCACATTAATCAATGCTCTGCCAGTAGCTAGGAAGGGTCTACCTAAGATCAAAGGGATCTCTCGGTCAGCTTCCATATCCAACACTATGAAATCTGCTGGAAAGATAAATTTATCTAATTTTACTAACAAATCTTCCAGCATGCCTTGGGGATATTTAATGGACCTGTCAGCCAACTGCAAGGACATGCGAGTCGGTTGCAAGTCATTAATTCCCAGTTTTTTCATCAAAGATAGAGGCATCAGATTTATACTGGCTCCTAGATCACAGAGAGCACTTCCTACATGAATATCCCCTATTGCACACGGTATTGTGAAAGATCCAGGATCCTCAAGCTTTTGGGGAAGTTTCTTTTGAATGATTGCGCTACACTCTTGAGTGAGAGTAATCATTTCATCCCCCCTAAGCTTCCTCTTCTTAGACAATAGCTCTTTTAAAAATTTTGCATAAGAAGGCATCTCCTGCAATGCCTCAGCAAAAGGGATATTAATGTGAAGTTTCTTGAAGACCTCTAAGAACCTAGCAAACTTCTGCTCCTCTATTTGCTTTTTAAACCTGTGCGGAAATAGAGCATTCCTTAGTTTTTCAGGAGTCAGCTTAGAAGCTTCCTCCAGAATCAGATCAACCTTTTTCTTTTTCTTTTGATGGACTTTATTTTCTTTTTCTTTTTCTGAACCTATTTCTTGACCCGGAGACGGAGAAATAATTTTTCCACTCCTAGTAATTATGGCCTTGCAATGTTCCCTTGGATTTACCTCGGTATCTCCAGAGAAATTGCCTGCTTTCCTCTCAGCTAATTGTTTAGAAAGCTGTCCTACTTGATTTTCTAAATTTCTTATGGATGCTTCCTGATTCTTAAAACTGGCCTGAGTGGCCTGGATAAACTGAGAAAGTACATTCTCGAGTTCAGATTTTTCTTTAACAGGAGGGTGAGAAGGTTGTTGTGGTCTATTTGTGGGTTGACTCGGTGGGATATTCTGATTCAGATGTGGACCTTTCTGCCAGGAAAAATTGGGGTGGCTCCTGTAATTAGGATTAAAGGAATTAGAAGGATAATTCCTTTGATACTGTTGCTGCCCCATATAATTCACTTGCTCGGAAGGCACAACTGGATCACACATTCCATTTTCATGGTCTCCACCACAAAAATCATAACTGATCATAGAAACTTGGCTCGGCTTTTGGAGTTCTGAAATCTGAATGCTTAATTTTTCCAAAGCCTGAGTCATCAATTTGCTCTGAGCCAGATAAGCATCTTGTGCTTCTAATTCCAATATTCCTCTCCTAGGGACTTGGTTCCTTTCACTAATCAGGCATTCATTAGAAGCCATCACATCAATCAGCTCTATAGCTACAGTTTTAGTTGTTAATGAGCCTCCAGCCGAGGCATCAATCAAGACTCTGGTAGCTGGCCTGACACCATTATAGAAAATAGTCACCTGCTGTATAACAGAAATCTGATGATGAGGACATCTCCTCAAGCTTTCTTTGTACATATCCCATGCTTCCATCAAGGACTCACCTTTTCTTTGCTGGAAACATGTGATTTAATTACGCAGCTTTGCATATTTAGAAGGAGGGAAGTATTTAATCAAAAATTTCCTTTGCAAATCCTCCCAGGTGGAAATACTGCCTCTCAGTTGACTCTGCAACCAGGCTTTTGCTCGGTCCCTTAGAGAAAATGGAAACAACCTTAGTCGGATTGCTTCCTCAGGGACTCCATTCATTTTTACTGTATCACAAATTTGGAGAAAGGTTGCTAAATACAAATTTGGATCCTCAACCTCACTTCCTCCGAATTGTTCATTTCTTACCAGCTGTAGTAAAGCTGGTTTTAGTTCAAAATTGTTAGCTGTAATCGGTGGCCTAAGGATGCTAGCTTGCGATCCTTCTTCATTCGGCCTGGAGTAGTCACCTAGTGTAACTCTCCTCTGTTCCATTTCTTTTTCTTCTTTTTGCTTTTTCTCTTTTCTTAATCTACGTTCTAAAAAATCGATGTCAAGATCAAAGAAGAAAGGTTCTCCTCTGCTCCTTGACTGCATACAACAATTGTTAACTCAACAAAACAACTCACAGCTATGACTACATGAAACAATAACTACTAAGAAAAATACGTATTGACTGCACGCAGAAACAAAAGCAAATGGTTCAGTCTAGTACCGGTCCAAGGATTGTTGATATTACTCAACAATCCCCGGCAGCGGCGCCATTAACTTGATGCTGAAATCCCGAGCCATTAATTTGGTGCAAAAATCTTAGTAAAATAAAATGTGACTCTCGGATTTACACTTTGGCAAGCGCACCAGTCGTTAAAATTGTAGTGTATTTGATCGTCCCATAGGGATTGTGGTAAGTACCTCAATCTAGGACTAGTACAAGCTGAACTAACAGAAAATACATGAAGTTCATTCGGTTTTTATGGTTTTAGTGTTTTATAGTTGTTTTTGTATTTTGAGAAACAGAGTTAAAGTGAAATGTGGAAAGTAATTGAAAGAAAACAGGTCAGGATTGCTTCGGCTCACAATTTCCTCAAGAAACATGCAATTAAGTATAATCGAACTTCATAATCTAGAGGACAATCCGCTTGTGGTTATTCCCTAATTCCTTAGGTGAAAAACACTAATCCTTAAGCAATGAACCTTAATTCCTTAAGTGCTCGATTAACCTAAGAATCTAATGCGAAATTGAAGGTTGAACTCTAACTATTCACCTAAATTGATTAGGCCTGAACTAGTTAGAAAGCTGGAAGTTACCTAAGCTTCAACCATGATTCCTCACTGGCGAAGTTCTTTATCAGTTCTGGATTTGTCAATCCAGCGATTCTACTCCACTCCTCAGCTTGTTCGCCTCAAGATCTAGAAGTCGATCTACTTGCTCACAGCTTCAAGACTCCATTGCTAACCTTTGCAATCCCAACCTTAGGGATTTAGAACTCCATTGACTTCAGTTCCATCGAAGGATTGTGGAACGTCATGGAGGAGAGGAATTAGAGAGATGAAAATGTAGTGAGAGAGTATTCGAAGTTTAGAATGAAAAAGAATGTGTTCAATGTATTCTCTGTATCCACACCCTTTTGCAGAGTATGTACATGAATATATATATAGGCATCTAACTAAACTAACTAACTTAACTAATATCTTCGAGAACTTAAGTTAACGACTAAAACTAATTACACAGTTTTTAGAGTAACCAACTAATTACAGCTCAGCTCTTAACAGGATCTAGCTCAGCCTTAGCTAATTTACAGCGCAGCACCAGCTAATTGACAGCTCACTACTTAAGTTACTAAGGTTGCAGCAGTGGAGAAGAAGGCAATGGAAGCGGAAATAGTATTGCACCAGGTGTGTGTTGTTGGAGGGAAGAAACAGGGTTTAAGTTACTGCTTTTTCGCTTCAGCTGCTGGGTTTTTGCTTGAGCGGATTAACTCTCGCTTGGGCGAACTCGGGAATTGTACTGCAGTGTTGCTTTGTCGCTTAAGCGTTATGGCGAAACTTGGGTGAATTGGAAATATGTAATACAGAATGGCTTTCTCGCTCAAGCGTGATTGCTTCGCTTGAGCTAATTTTTATCCTTCGCTTTAGCGAATTTAACTCCCGCTTGAGCGAGTTGATTATTTAATCAGTATTCTGCAGTTGGCGTTTGGGTTCTTCATGCAATATTCCGAGTCCTTGTTCTCTTTTGGAGTCAGTGTTTTGAAGTCTCACTCAGTCGGTCTTTGGACTCTTTTCAGTTGGAATTGAGAAGTTTCACTCGGATTTTCCAAATCTCGCTCGGCTTTTGTAATTTTCACTCAGATTTGTCTTCTTTTCTCAAGTACGCCCTGTTCCTGCACCAATAAACAGCTACTTGCCTAGCAATTATACGCTGGCTGCTTAGTGAATTTATAAATACTTCAAAATTCCTTATCTAATTAATATTTTCAATCGGTTTCTTACATAAATAGCATACTTTTGAAATAATTAACTAAAACATGAATTATTAACAAATTATTAAATAATAATAACAAAACTAGGCAATACTTAGTAAATTATGTTAAATAAACAGTGGAATAATTAAGTCTTTTCAAGACTTATCATGAGACCACTCGGATTCCTCCTTAGTCAGCATTTATTCATTTCAGTGGCCTCTTCTACTCGGAATCCATTCACTCAGAACAGCTTTTCACTCGGATTAGTTGCAGTCAGAAAGCTCCCACTCAGATTCACTTCAATCAGCAATCCTTTCACTCGGAGAATAGTTTTGGACATATTTATTGGAGGTCAGTCTCTTTTTTTACTCGGAATGGACACAGTCGAGGAAGTTTCCACTCGGAATCTCCTCTAATCGAGACTCATTCCATTTCAGCATTGAACCTCAGCTATTTATCACTCGGAATGGCTTTGACAGGGAACTTTCCACTCAGATTTGGCTCCAACAGTAAAGTATTCCACTCGGCAATGCTCCATTCTGAATCGTTCAACTCGGAAAGGCTCCATTCTGAGCCATTCCATTCGGATTTACCTTCAACAGTGCACTATTCCACTCGGATTTGCTCCATTCTGAGTAATTCTACTCGGATTTGGTCCTTTCTCAGTCATCCCACTCAGATTTGGTCATTTTGAGTCGGAATTCAGCATTTCTAAGTCGGATTTTAGCATTCTGAGTCGGAATTCAGCATAAAAAGAGAGTTCTTTCTACTTTGGGCTTGTTCTTCTTGTTTCTTTATCATTTTATGGTCATTTTTCTCTTGTTTTTGACCCTTTATTACCTTAATTCCAGCAAAATAACATACCCAAGTAGACTAGAGTGGAAAGAAAATAAAAATCGCAATAAATAAAGGAAATACAGTGTATTATGATTAAAAATCCTAAGCAAACTAGATCTATTTTATTGTATTAAAAAGCACTTATCAGGACCCTACCAAGGACCACTGAATAAAAAAAATGAAATGAATTCTTGAATTATGCATCATAGTTGGAGTTGAGGAAGGTTATTAGAATAATCCCCTAGAGTATACAGTGATGAGAATACTGAAGAATTTATCGTGCCTTGATACTCGAGGGCAGTCTAGGGAGTACAACTGGAGGTGGGAATTCCAAGTGGCATTGGATTCGTGCCCGTCGCCAGACAGCCGTAGCAAACTCTAGTTACTTCGACAAAAGGCGGGATTTTCTATGACCGTGGAGTGCCCATTCTGTGGTGATGTGTGATATATGTGATTGGCCATTTTGATGTTGGGACTGTTGGTGTGTAAATCCTAAGCCATCAACTTGATGCATATCTCTTGGAGGATTTATTCTTCTTTTGGCAAACACACCAATCGTTAAATTTGTAATATATTTGATCATTTCATAGGGATTAAGGTAACTACTGCAATCTTGGACTAGCACAAGCTGAACTAGAACAATGCAGTGAAGTATTCATTTTGTTTTTGTTATTTTTATACTTTCTATATTTTTGTATTTCCAGAAACAATATAGGAGATGAAATATGATTATAATAGAAGATAGGTTAGGATTACTTCAGCTTATAATTTCATCAAGAAACATGTAATTGAGGTTCAATTAAGCTTCAAATACAAGAAGACAATTCATAGTTTATTAGTCCTTAATTCCTTAGGTGACTAACACTAATTCCTAAGCATTAAACCCTAATCCTTTAGGTGTTCAGTGACAGATAAATCTAATGTGAAATTAGGGGTTGAACCCTAACTATTCACCTAATTACTAGGCCTGAATTAGTTAGGAAGCCAGAAGTTACTTAAGCCTCAACCATGATTCCTCACTGGTGAGATTCTTCATTTGGATCTGAATTTATCAATTCAGTGGAATGGATCTACTTCTAAGCTTGTTCTTCTCTTACTTCAGAAGATAATTTTCTCAATGCAGCTTCAAGATTCCATCGAAAGTTTCAGCAATCCCAACCCTAGGGGTTTAGAAACCCATGGGAATGGATTCAGTCATGTGAAGAAACATGGACGAAAGAGTTTAGAGATAGAAAAGAATTAGAGAGAGATTAGAAAATAAGAAAATAAATCATGTTATTGCTTCTGTGTCCTCTTATCTCTGTCGTATTTATTACAGAGTAACTACCACTATATATAGATAACTTAAAACTAACTAACTAACTAACTCTAATTAATTACAAAGGAAACTTAATTAATAATTAAAATAGCTAAACTAATTACATATAATACTTAAGTTACTAGAATACAAAATAATCAGTAACTGATACAATCATTAATAAGATCAACTGCAGTTCGACATTGAAGGAACTTAACAATCTGGACAAATAGAAATCACGCTTGAGCATGATTGAAGCGCGCTTAAGTGCGATCGTTAATTTAATGAATTATGTAACTTCAAGCTTGAGCGTGACTATGGTCTGCTTGAGCGTGATCGAGTGCCTTGCTACATGTTGCGTTTCTTCCTTTTACGTGAATGCATGGTTACTTCACGCTTGAGCGTGGAGCTCTCTCGCATGAGCGAGGTGCATGTGTCTTCGCTTTATGCAAATGTCCTCACGCTTAAGCGTGATCATGGATATCCTACACCTGATCCTGCAACATGCAAATAAATAATACGCTAGGTTAAGAAATTTACAAATGAATATATTTCCTTATATACTTTATGTACTTATCTTTTTAACCATTTTCTTGCATAATTTAAACACTTTTGAATTAAATAATTAGAATAAGAAATAATGACAATTTATTAAATAGTAATGCTAAACTTAATAAAATTTGATAGATTAAGTTAAATTAAAGATGGATTTATTAAGTCTTTTCAAGACTTATCAACTGTAAGTCCTTACCCATTTGTGAAAACCAAAACGAGGAGAGCTCTGGTCGCTCTAGTTGGGCAGGGGAGATAAGGGTGGTAGATTGTGCACATGATTATTGGTATATGAGATTGATGAATGGAAGATGGGCCTACATGCATCATGATGACTAATAAAGAGAATGGAAATAACGAAAGAACTCATGCATTACATCATTGCACTATGATGGTGACTGTTTATTGCTTAAGTATGACTTTGTAGAACTTAGTAACCCTGAGAGATGAATAGGAAAATGAGGATGATTAGCTGAGATCAAAAGTGGTAAGATAACTTAGAATGTATCTTAGAAACCCTAAAGAGAATGGGTGGGACTCGAACTTGGATTGTTTGTGTTGTGTGTGGGTAGGTGTTTATGAGACACCTTTCCGATTGTTGTAAAGGTTAAGACTTACCCTTACGTTAAATTTTTCCAGACATCACAAGAATTGACATGGATTTCACATCGAGGATCACGCAAACTCTTCTTGGACCAAGGACGGGAAGATTAGGATAAATTATTTTATTTTCATTTATGGGAGCCTTTGTGCCCCTTTACTTTCAGTTTGTACAGTTACTATTATAATCATAAATTATATATGATTACGTTGTATATACGATGTATCTATTTCACCAAGTTTTCTTTGTACAAAAAAAAGACTTCCATATTTTCTAAAACTTGTAACCTCTCAGTTGACTAGGATAATCTAGTGGAAGAAATTGTCCTAGTTAACTAAGGGTGTTACAAGCCACTTACCTATGGTCTGACGTAGTGACAGCCTTTTGACCAATGTTTATTTTTAAGGTATACCGGTCACTCTAGCATTTAAACTTACTTCTATGGGGTTTATGTCCTTTTAACCCCTCTGGTGTCATCTGCCTATAGGGGCCGGTATGGACACCAGAGCAGGGAAACTATTCGCCTCTTCTATTGGATCTAACCGTTATGATTTTTCTTTTTAATTGATTTTATACTTTGCCTTTATGAATTAGAAATATATCAAAGGCCTTATCTTTATTCCTAATAATATATAATTTGGTATATCGAGAGAAATCATTCATGAATGTTACACAGTACCTACCACTCCTAGTCATAGTTTGTTTCAAATAACCTAAATCTTTATGTATTAGATTAAGGAGGTCAGTTTCACATTTTTGTACAATAACACAAGAATTTTTAGTTATTTTGGATTTTATACATGCCTTACATTTATTTAAGCATGTTGTATTATTGTTAAAATGATATATACCATGATCTTTCAATTTCTTAATATAAGGTGCACCTATATATCCTAATCTAGCATGCCACAAATCAAAGGAATCAAGCATATAAGCAAAAGAGGTATTTCCATTAATAACAGTAGAAACGTTGAGTACAAACAATCCCTTATCATAATATATATCCTTTGACTACAAACACATCATTTTTGGTCATAACAATTTGTCGCGACCGGGATCGCGGCGGCGCGGCCGACCCTCGATACGGTTTTAAAATGATAAACAGGGATTCGCCACCAATATTTTTTTAGGATAAAATAGTGGAAAAACCTTTTGTTAAAGCACTGGTTATAAAAATGAAATTCCATGATTCGGGAGTCTGATTACAGGTGAGGAAGGTATTAGCACCTCACAACTGTCCGTTAAAAAACGGTTACCTCAATTTGATAGCGCGCATTATAATTAACCCAATAATTATTTTAACTTCTTCATAAAAAGAAAAATGTACGGAACGACAAAATAAACAAAAATATAAACAAAGATCAACACAAAATATTTACATGAGATTAACAGGATGTCTCATCCAAATTAATCTCGCTCCGCCTTTTTAAAGAGATATTAAAAAAATGAGATTAACAGGACGTCTCGTCCAAATTAATCTCGCTCCGCCTTTTTAAAGAGATATTAAAAAAATGAGATTAACAGGACGTCTCGTCCAAATTAATCTCGCTCCGCCTTTTTAAAGAGATATAAAAAAAATAAGATTAACAGGACGTCTCGTCCAAATTAATCTCGCTCCTCCTTTTGATGGCAAGACCAAAAAAAGAACTCTAAAAATTAAGTAAAGAAAGGTGGGCCCGACAGGAACTGTTTCCCGCTCCTACGTATTCTCGAGCTTTCGAGAAATCAGGGTCACGTAGTTCTTTAAGTGTTTTTTTTAGGAAAAGATTAGGAAGATATTGATGGGAATCATTTTTATGAAGAATCCATACAAGGCGAAGTGCTTCGCACGTGCACGGATCTTAAAAGGGTTGTGTAGACGGGAGTGCCCCGTACGACACTATTTTTTTACAAAACCACTTATTTTATTAGATGTACTTGTTAGGGAAAAGGATAAAAAAAATGAAAAAATGACACACAGACAATCATAACCAACAAATAGCAAACTCACGGGAAAGTAAAAAGACTAAAGATAAAGGAGATAAAGAAACAGAGTGGAACCGGTGTGATGGGCACGGAACCGGTGTGGGGGGGGCAAACACAGTGACGGTGTCTGGCTGATTTCGGACTTGCACACTCAGGAACAAAGGACCGGGGTTGGACCCAAATCTTGAAAACTGAGGGACACGATCGGTGTTGTGGGAAGTTAATCCGAGGTGAGCTTCTGGATGCTGCGCAAAGATGATATGGAAGAGCAATGAAGGCAGTAACAGGGCAAGGCAGTGAAGAACCAGAACGGAGTGGATTCTGTGTGAGGACGGTGTGAGTACGGGGTAGGGACGATGGACAGGGCAACAGCTTTGAGTATTCAGAATTTTCAAGCTTCCCAAAGCTAAGGGTTTATATTGGTGATTATGACAAGTTATTGGTTTCCAATGGGGAAGGGTTTCAGAAGGTCTACAAAGAAATCAGAGAGAGTTTGAGAAAAGCTTCCTTGCGAACCCACCTCTTCCCAAAAAAAAAAAACCCCCGTAGCTTCTTTGGCTGGGGTATTTATAGGGCCTTGAGGCCATGGGCTGAGGGTTTGGGACAGCCAGAATTCCCACTCACCCATACGCGTAGTGGTGTGCAAGCCTGGCCATTAACTGTTTGTGGGGGACAGGATTTCAGCATGGCATTTTTTAATCGTCCACTTCCGCCCCCCCTTGTCTGCCATTTTTGGGGAGTGCGATTCCAGGTCATCATGCACAAACTTTCGACCTCGTCCATCCATTGTCAATTCTGTGACATTGGTTAGCAAAGATATCAGTTGGACGGAGTCTCATATTGATCCGATGTTTTACCTTAAGAACCTTTACCTATGTCTAACATCGGTTGAGCCTTTCAATGTAACCACAGGGGCGGTGTTCTTTCTCCTAGTCTGGTGCAGCAAATACTCTCCCGGTATTAGGTCCACTACCAACCGGTGTGCCACGAGATCGTCGTTTCTTACTTGGGCCGGACTCACTCGTCTTTTTGTCGTCAGATCCGCGACATCGGCCATTAAGGGACTCCTGAGGTGAGGACGGTTGGGCGGAGTTGAGGTGAGGACGGTTGGGCAGACTCTTGAGGTGAGGACGTTTGGGCGGACTCTTGAGGTGAGGACGGTTGGGCGGACTCTTGAGGTGAGGACGGTTGGGCGGACTCTTGAGGTGAGGACGGTTGGGCGGACTCTTGAGGTGAGGACGTTTGGGCGGACTCTTGAGGTGAGGACGGTTGGGCGGACTCTTGAGGTGAGGACGTTTGGGCGGACTCTTGAGGTGAGGACGGTTGGGCGGACTCTTGAGGTGAGGATGTTTGGGCGGACTCTTGAGGTGAGGACGGTTGGGCGGACTCTTGAGGTGAGGACGGTTGGGCGGACTCTTGAGGTAAGGACGTTTGGCCGGACTCTTGAGGTGAGGACAGTTGGGCGGACTCTTGAGGTGAGGATGTTTGGGCGGGCTCTTGAGGTGAGGACGGTTGGGCGGACTCTTGAGGTGAGGACGTTTGGGCGGACTCTTGAGGTGAGGACGTTTGGGCGGACTCTTGAGGTGAGGACGTTTGGGCGGACTCTTGAGGTGAGGACGGTTGGGCGGAGTGGGTGTTCCCCCCTTTTGGAATTTGGATTGGTTATATTTCCATTTGGGACCGGTGTCTTTTCCATTTGGGTCGGACTGAAATAGGTGTTCACAGATGCCCCTCTTTACTTCTTTTTCACAAGAGAAACATAAAGCTTCTGTGTTTCTGAAGTGAAAAAAGAAGTAAAGATATGAACACCGATGTAGGGGCCAAGTGGGACCTCTTGATCGGTATGGCGTCTGATGGTGCTGGCAGTCACTAGTCAGTGTGACCTTTTTCTCTTTAAAGATGAGCTTTTCCCACTTCTGTCTCTCTATTTTCTTTTCCTTCTTTTTCTCTCTCTCCCCCTCTTTTTTTTTGTTTTTTTGTTTTTTTTGTTTTTTTTATTTTTTGGAAAAAGTGGAGCGAGGCTATGCCACGTCTGGCGATGAGGGATGCCACCTTTGGGCGACGGAAAAGTAAAGGGTGCCTGAATAGGCAGACTAGAAAGGTAAAGGATGCCTGAATAGGCGAATGGAAAGGAAAGGATGCCTGAATAGGCGACTGGAAAGTAACTGGTGCCTGAATAGGCGAACTGGAAAGGTAAAGGATGCCTAAATAGGCGACTGGAAAGTAACTGGTGCCCGAATAGGCGAACTGGAAAGGTAAAGGATGCCTGAATAGGCGAACAGGAAATAACTGATAGGTGAACAGGAAAGGTAAAGGATGCCTGAATAGGCGAATGAAAAATAAAAGATGCCTGAATAGGCGAACGAAAAGTAAATGGCCTGAATAGGCGGACAGAAAGTAAAGAGTGCCTGAATAGGCGAGCAGAAAGTAAAGGATGCCTGAATAGGCGGACAAGAAGTAAATGGTGCCTGAATAGGCGGACAGAAAGTAAAGAGTGCCTGAATAGGCGAGCAGAAAGTAAAGGATGCCTGAATAGGCGGACAGGAAAGGAAAGGAATGCCTGAATAGGCGAATGAAAAATAAAGGGTACCTGAATAGGCGAACGGGAAATAGCTGGTGCCTGAATAGGCGAACTAGAAAGTAACTGGTGCCTGAATAGGCGAACTGGAAAGGTAGAGGATGTTAGCCAAGGCCTCAACGCTCAAGAGGGAGGGTGAATTGAGTGTTTCAAATTTTCACACAGAATCCCCTTGGAAATGGTTAGTAATATACAAATGATGCAATGATGAAGAGACAACAACTTTTATGCACATATCACACTATGACACACTTGATGTGCAATGACAATATTTAGCTATAAGTGTGATAAACAAGGTAAGTTATTGGTTTAAACAATTTATCAAACAGTTGGAGTGCACAGATTTATTTGTCAATAATGTAATGTTTCCTATAAAGATTCAGCTCATTCAAGTTATCAAACACCTTGTGAATGTGAGAAGTAATAGCAATCAAGTAAGTATCACACAAGACTTAATAGGAAACAATGTATTAGATATTTGGTAAGTTATAGTAATTTCCAGTTTTGAAGAACTTCACCAAATATTGATTCAAGCAAATTATCAAACACTTGGCATGTAGAGTTAGTTTTCTACTTAAACAACAACTTTGATTCACACATTCAGCTCAAGCATTTCAACAAACAGTTTATATGCACAGTTGTATAAAGAGTTCAAGGTAGAGAGAAATGCAAACCAAATTTAACGAGTTCCACCAACCCGGTGTACGTCTCGCCTTCAAGCAACCCACTTGAAGGATTCCACTATTGAAGATTTGAGATACAAGCTTTGAGCAATTGCAGCTTCCTAGTGTCCCACACTCAAGAACTCAATTCTCACAAGCAAAGGGCAACCCACCCAATCCCACAATCTCTCAATACCCAAAGGTTGAACCCCAACCTTTGTGACCACTCAACCTAGAGTGAAAAACCTTGGTGTTTTGGTGTTTGGTTTACAAGCAATTAACTCTCTCAATAGAGTAGATACACAAATGAAAGCTCTCTCAAAATTTAACTCTCAACAAGAGAGGATATGCAAATTAAAACTCACAATCTAACAACTCTTAAGCAATATGCAAGTTTAGAAATAAGAGTTGCAGTTCATACAAGAGAAAGACTTAAATAAAAGACCTCTAGATGAAGAATGTTAATGCCTTGTGTTGTGCCTTGGTCTCTTACTTCTCTTGCTTGAATTCATGTTCCATTTATAGCCATTTGGGAGCTCTTAGCCGTTGCACAATATTCCCAACGGATACCTTAGCATGGGCATGAAGTGGGAGTGAAGAAATGAGCTGGAGTTCCACTTAAAACTATTTTTCCACTAGCGTAATCGATTACACCCTCGCGTTGTAATCGATTAGCTTCTGTACCTGATACATTTAATTTGATTTCGCATCTGCCTAATCGATTAGCATGTCTTGCAATCGATTACCTTAATTCCAGTGGCTTCCTAATCGATTGTGTGGCTTCCATAATCGATTAGCCATCATACCTGATGCTTTTAGTCCCATTTCTAATTGTTGTAATCGATTAGTCTCAAGTGCATAATCGATTACCTTAATTCCAGTGAGTACCTAATCGATTGTTTAGCTTCCATAATCGATTAGCATCTGTTCCTGATGCATTTAGTCTGTTTTCGCAGCATCCTAATCGATTAGCATGTCTTGCAATCGATTACTTTAATTCTTTGTGAGGCATCTTCATCTTTTTATTCTTGGCCATTGTCTTTGTGCTTGAACCTTCTTGTTTCTGAACCTTTGTCATTCCATCATCATCATGAATACTTTGTCATTCATCAAAACTACTTTGCATACTTACATATGCAACTTCAGAGGATGCCTGAATAGGCGAACGGGAAATAACTGGTGCCTGAATAGGTGAACTGGAAAGGTAAAGGATGCCTGAATAGGCGAATGAAAGGTAGAGGATGCCTGAATAGGCGAACGGGAAATAACTGGTGCCTGAATAGGTGAACTGGAAAGGTAAAGGATGCCTGAATAGGCGAATGAAAAATAAAGGATGCCTGAATAGGCGAACAAAAAGTAAATGGCCTGAATAGGCGGACAGAAAGTACAGAGTGCCTGAATAGGTGAACTGAAAGTAAAGGATGCCTGAATAGGCGGACAGGAAAGGAAAGGAATGCCTGAATAGGCGAATGAAAAGTAAATGGCCTGAATAGGCGGACAGAAAGTACAGAGTGCCTGAATAGGTGAACTGAAAGTAAAGGATGCCTGAATAGGCGGACAGGAAAGGAAAGGAATGCCTGAATAGGCGAACGAAAAGTAAATGGCCTGAATAGGCGGACAGAAAGTAAAGAGTGCCTGAATAGGCGAGCAGAAAGTAAAGGATGCCTGAATAGGCGGACAGGAAAGGAAAGGAAAGGAATGCCTGAATAGGAAAATGAAAAATAAAGAATGCCTGAATAGGCGAACGAAAGGAAAGGAATGCCTGAATAGGCGATCAAACAGTAAAGGGATGCCTGAATAGGCGAACAAACAGTAAAGGGGTGCCTGAATAGGCGGACATAAAATGAAGGATGCCTCGATAGGCGGCTGGGAAATAAAGGATGCCTTGATAGGCGGCTGGAAGCTAAAGTGTGGGATTGACCCTCGGTCGACGGCAAATACGGAGATTAGGGGAGCTAACAGGACGTCTCGTCCGAATTAGCTCACTGTTGGCAGGAAATGTAAAGGTTGGGGAGCTAACGGGACGTCTCGTCCGAATCAACTCACTGGACCTAAAGGCTCGGGGTGATGCCCCAGTTTGACATGATTGAAGGTTCTTGGGGAATTGCCCCTTGACTGGAACAGAAGAAACCTGGGGAGATGCCCCAGTTTGAGATGTTTTAAAGGAATCTTAGGGAATTGTCCCTAGACTAAAATAGAAGAAATCTGGGGGAGATGCCCCAGTTAGGAAGATTGAAGGGATCTCAGGGAACTGCTTCTTGACTAGAATAGAAGAAATCTGGGGAGATGCCCCAGTTTGAGATGTTTTGAAGAAAATGTAGTTCCATTGGGGAAGAATTTGGGTGATTCGAGATATTGCTCTTTGATGGAGAATGTAAAGTTTGGGATTCATTTGGGGAAGAGATCTTGAGAAGCGCCAACTTTGGCGATTGATTTCACTAGGGATGAGAATTTGAGAGGTGCTGATCTTGGAGTTAAGTGGGAGACCTTGAAGATTGCCAACTTTGGCGAAAGAGGTTTAGAACGGTGCCTGCTTTGGAGATTGAAGAGGAGACTTTGAGAAGTGTTAACTTTGGCGATCTAAGGATGGAGTTCCGAGGCGATTCGAGGAGGGGACTTGAAGGACTTGATTGAGATGTTAATGCCTGGCATGACTATCTATGAGATAACCTGCAGAAAAATGGTCAGTAATGCAAAGATAAATTTCAAAATAGGGTAAGTCCTGTGAAACCGTGACTCTTACGAGAACTCATGGATGAAGTAGAACAAATGAGGCCCATAGCTTCAAAGCGCGTGTCTGGCCAAGTCCCTGCGATGATCACTTATGATGAGGTCGAGTAGTAGGAGCATCTTGTCCCTTGTGACTTTAAATGTTTACCAATCTTCTATTTTACTTTGTTAAAATTCGTGTTTTTATCAGATCAACCAAATTCATAACACATATCGAAGAGGGTGAACTTTATTCATGCATGTTAAACAAGTACAGAGAAAGAAAAATAAAGAAGGTAAATGAAATGAAAGAGGTCACATAAGTTCAGCATAAATGAAAACCGGGAAGACTCATGGACCCTCCAGTGAATCTCTGAGACTGATGAGAGCTTTAACCCCTAACACGACTTCATGTTCACCCTTCGACCTTGCTTTTGGAAAGGTAAGTTTGACAGTGATTCACGTGCACGAGCTTGGAATCGTATTTCTTTGAGCCAGAGGATCATTTGCATTGCCAGAAATTTGACCCTAACTTTTGCCTGAGCCGCCCTTTTCGGGTTTTCGACTCACCGGGTCACTCTAACTTTTGCCTAAGCCACCTTTCCAGGTTTTCAGCTTAGCGAGCATTTTCTTTTCTTCTTTTCTTCTTTTTTCGTTTTTTTTTAAAATTCTTTTTTTTTTGAAAATTCTTTTTTTTTTGTTTTTTTTTTGTTTTTTGTTTTTTGTTTTTTTGTTTTGTTTTGTTTTTTTTTTTTTATTTGCTCTGACATCTCCTCCCTAAGCATAGTATTTTTTCACTGCATCTGTGTTTATAGGCATTGACAAATCCTGGCCATCCATACTAGTGAGTATTAAAGCTCCTCCAGAAAAAGCCTTCTTCACAACATATGGTCCTTCATAATTAGGAGTCCATTTGCCTCGATTGTCCTTTTGAATTGGTAAAATTTTCTTGAGTACCAGGTCTCCTTCTTGAAACTGTCGAGGTCGTACTTTCTTCTCGAATGCTCGTTTCATACGCCTCTGATACAACTGACCGTGACAGAGGGCGGTCAATCTTTTTCCATCAATCAAGTTTAATTGGTGGTGTCGAGCTTGAACCCACTCAGCCTCTTCTAATTTTGCTTCCATCATTACCCGAAGGGACAGGATTTCTACCTCAAAAGGCAAAACTGCCTCCATTCCATATACGAGGGAGAACGGGGTTGCCCCTGTCGAGGTTCGAACCGAGGTGCGATACCCATGCAGAGCGAAAGGGAGCATCTCGTTCCAATCTCTGTAGGTGACTACCATTTTCTGCACTATCTTCTTGATATTCTTATTGGCCGCCTCAACCGCCCCATTCATTTTAGGTCGATAAGGGGAGGAATTGTAATGGTGAATCTTGAAGCTTTCGCAGAGTTCCTTCATCATTTTGTTATTCAAATTCGTACCATTGTCAGTAATGATCTGACTTGGTAGGCCATATCGGCATATCAGTTCTCGCTTGATGAATTTGACCATAATACTTCTTGTTACACTGGCATATGAAGCTGCTTCTACCCATTTGGTGAAATAGTCGATGGCGACCAAGATAAAACGATGACCGTTTGAAGCTTTTGGCTCGATGGGTCCAATGACATCCATGCCCCACATTGAGAAGGGCCATGGTGCTGTCAAGACATTTAGGGATAACGGGGGTGCATGAATATGGTCGGTGTATATCTGACATTTGTGACATTTTCGGACATACTTGAAGCAATCTGCTTCCATGGTCATCCAGTAATAACCAGCCCTCAAAATCTTTCTAGACATGGCATGTCCATTAGCGTGAGTCCCAAAAGATCCTTCATGAACATCCTTCATGATTTCGTTTGCCTCATCCGCATCAACACAGCGAAGAAGGACAGAGTCATAGTTTCTTTTGTAAAGCACATCCCTATTTAAGAAGAAACCCATGGCGAGTCACCTTAGAGTCTTTTTATCATTTTCTGTAGCACCCTCAGGGTATTCTTGACTCTGGATATATCTCTTAACATCATGGTACCAAGGTTTCCCATCAGACTCCTTTTCCATCATTTGACAGTATGCAGGCTTACAGTGCTTCTTTACTTTGATGAGAGGCATATCGTAGTCACTACTCACTTTGAACATTGAGGCAAGGGTAGCTAAAGCATCAACCATTTGATTTTCATCCTGGAGAACGTGATGAAAAGAGATCTCGTCAAACTCCTTGATCATTTCCTTGATGTGATCATAATAAGGAATCAATTTACTGTCCCTAGTCTCCCACTCGCCTTTCAATTGGTGAATAACCAAAGCAGAGTCCCCATAAACTTCTAACAACTTCACTTTTGCATCCAACGCTGCCTGGATTCCTAATGAGCATGCCTCATATTCAGCAATATTATTGGTACAGTCAAAACACAATCTGGCGCAGATAGGGATAAATTCCTTATCAGGTGAAATCAAGATAGCATCAATTCCATGCCCCATTGCATTAGAAGCTCCGTCAAATCTCAGGGTCCATTTCTCCTTTTGACCACCTTCTTCATTGAATAATGCCATGATATCTTCATCTGGAAAGTTAAATTGCATCGGCTGATAATCATTGATGGGTTGGTGTGCTAAGTAATCAGCCAGGGCACTTCCTCTTATAGCTTTTTGAGTGACATATATTATGTCGTACTCAGTTAACAGCACTTGCCAGCGAGCGATCCTTCCAGTCAGAGCAGGTTTTTCAAAAATGTACTTGACGGGGTCCATCTTAGAAATTAGCCAAGTGGTGTGACTCAACATGTACTGCCTTAGGCGCTTAGCGGCCCACGCTAACGCACAACAAGTCCGCTCTAAAGCGGAGTACCTCATTTCACAATCAGTGAACTTCTTGCTCAAGTAGTAGATAGCATGTTCCTTCTTTCCAGTTTCATCGTGTTGTCCCAACACGCAGCCCATGGATTCGTTCAATACAGTCAGATACAATATAAGTGGCCTTCCTGGGGCTGGGGGCACCAAAATTGGTGGTCCTTGTAGGTACCGCTTAATCTTTTCGAAAGCTGCTTGACAATTCTCATCCCATTGCCCTGGTTGATTCTTGCGGAGTAACTTGAAGATGGGTTCACAAGTTGCTGTCAATTGTGAAATAAATCTGGCGATATAATTGAGCCTTCCCAAAAATCCTCGGACCTCTCTTTCTGTACGGGGAGGAGGCATCTCAAGAATCGCCTTAACTTTGTCGGGATCAACCTCTATCCCCCTTTCACTTACTATAAATCCTAGCAGCTTGCCCGACCTTGCACCGAAAATGCACTTGGCGGGGTTCAATCTTAGCTTGAACTTTCTCAATCGTTCAAACAGCTTCCTTAGATCGCTAATGTGCTCTTCATCTGTTCTAGATTTGGCAATGATGTCATCCACATAGACTTCTATTTCCTTGTGCATCATATCATGGAAAAGAGTCACCATTGCTCTCTGATAAGTTGCCCTAGCATTTTTCAACCCAAAGGACATCACCTTATAACAAAATGTACCCCATAGAGTGATAAACGTGGTTTTCTCCATGTCTTCAGGTTCCATCTTAATTTGATTATACCCCGAGAAACCATCCATGAAGGAGAAAATGGAATACTGAGCTGTATTATCAACCAAAACATCGATCTGTGGTAGGGGAAAATCATCTTTGGGACTAGCCCTATTCAAATCTCGGTAGTCCACACACATCCGTACCTTTCCATCCTTTTTAGGGACAGGGACAATGTTGGCTACCCACTGAGGGTATTTTGCCACAGCTAGAAACCCAGCATCAAATTGCTTCTTAACCTTCTCTTTGATCTTTAAAAGCATTTCTGGCTTCATTCGGCGTAATTTCTGCTTTATTGGTGGGCACTCAGGTTTCAAATGCTCGACAATGCTAGCATCAAGCCCAGGCATATCTTGATAAGACCAGGCAAAGACATCATAAAATTCCATTAAAACCTTGAGTAAATCTTCTCTTTGTTCTCTGCTTAGGGTAGTGTCGATCTTGACTTCCTTCTTATTTTCTTCATTCCCCAAATTAATGACCTCGACTATGTCTAGGTAGGGTTGAATCCCTTCATCCTCTTGCTCTAACAACCTTGTCATTTCAGGCGGTGGTTCACAATCTTCCCCACCTTCCTCATCAGTGTAGTCAACCGGGTGGTCGAAGTCGGGAAACGGGATTGCGACCTCACTCTCCTCAAAGGAGTCACTTTCGGATCTGCAATTTAGTGTGATATGGCAAATAAAAAGAAAGAACAAGCAAGTAAAAAGAAGGGTTTAAAACAAGGATAAGGGATACACGAAGAGTTTTTTTGAATTACGATACGCATTTATTGATGAAAATGATAAAAACAAGTTTCTTTCGCCTTTATTACATGGAAGGGTCCCAAAGCTTTAGGCAGAGCAGAGGGACGAATAAATACTTAAAGCATAAACAAATTACTTTGGCAAAACATTCAAAGTCGTGGGGAGCTCGATGGCCTCCCAGTTATGAAGTTCTTGGCCTGGTGGACAAACAATCACAAAATCAACACTATCACAAGGGTTTTCTTCAATGACAGCAACTTGGTCTGGAGGCATTAGTCCGGCACTCCGAAAGCTCTGGTAGAGATCACAGATGGGGACTCTTGCGGTATGAAGATCTCTGCCAGTAAGACGAGCAGCCCTTTTTTCTCTCTTCGCTTCCTCTACCCTTTTTCTGTCGGCAGCCGTGGGCCGGTATCCTAACCCAAAACCATTCCTGTTATCAAGCAGGCGTATTGGTTCTATTTCTCCATTCAAAGCACGTCCTAGCCCTCTTCCAGGTTCATACCCTCCACGCAGCATAATCTTTGCCATCATTAAAGATGCACTTGGCATGCAAGCTTTTGCCATTGTGGCTCCTTCCCCACATAGGTAGTGTTTGCTATCTCTAATGCTTGGAAAGAAGTTTCAAGGGCCTCTTCTGCTGCCTCGATGTAAGGGGTTGACAGAGGTTTACTGACCAGAAGGTCTTCCTCACCAGAAACAATTATCAGCTTGTTGTCAATTATGAATTTTAATTTCTGGTGCAGGGTAGAGGGCACCACTCCAGCAGAATGGATCCACGGCCTGCCTAATAAACAACTATAGGCAGGCGAGATATCCATGACTTGAAAAAGGACCTGGAACGTGCACGGCCCAACCTGTATGGGCAGCTCAATCTCACCCATAACTTCCCTCCGAGTTCCATCAAAAGCTCGTACTATTGTGGCACTTGGCTTTATAAAAGTCCCATCAAATGGTAATTCAGCCAATGTAGACTTTGGCATGACATTAAGGGATGACCCATTGTCAATAAGTACTTTTGCTAAGATGTAATCTCGGCATTTTACGGAGATATGGAGAGCCTTGTTGTGCCCAATCCCCTCTATTGGTATTTCGTCATCAGTGAAGGTCAAATAGTTATCTGCAACAATGTGCCCCACTATTCCCTGAAACTTATCAACGGGAATGTCATGACTGACATGAGCCTCATTCAGGACCTTCATCAACATCTTCCGATGTGGCTCAGAGTTCATCAGCAATGATAACAAAGAGATTTTGGCAGGAGTATGGGTCAGTTGGTCAAGCACTTGATATTCACTCTGGCGAATAAACCTTAAGAATTCATGGGCTTCTTCATCAGTCACGGCCCTTTTGATTTCGCCATTGGCCCCTTCTTGGTTCACCTTGGCATTTCCGGTAACCTGATCCCTCTTCGGCTCTGGAGGGGTGTATACTCTTTCACTTCGGGTTATACCTCCTACCCCAACAATATTTGTGACGGACGAAGGAGACGGGTCACCTGCTGCCGGGCTCATAACGATCACATCTGCGTTGTACTTCCAAGGGACAGCCCGAGAATCTTTAAACGCAAACGGGGTGGGGGCTTGAATAGTGATGGTTGGTTGTACAGAAACAGGAGCTGCTTGGGGGTTCCTGGTGTAAAAAATTATCAAGGGCTTAGGGACCCGTGCCCCTGTTTGTTCCTCGATCATGTCGACCTCATCTCCACGGCGTTTACAGACCTGCATAACATAGCTGTCCATAAGGCTTTGAAGGACCTCACAGAAACCTTGATGTTCGGCAGTCTGTTCGCAATCATGTTTCGCACCCCAAGCTCCTTCAATTAACCCCCTTTCAAGCAAAAGGGAATGAACTACCCTTAATGGCATTCTTATGTCAGCAACATTCTTAACGCACTGATGGTTGTTTTGCTTATATTGAGTTTTCTGAAAGAGAATCAAGTTTGTATAATATGAACTCAATGAAATGGATGTGCCAAGTTTAAACACAGAAGTTGTAATATAGTATAGTTGTCGTTCCACTGAGGAGGTGCTAGAATGAAGATCTTAGTTTGAATTGATTAGGCAGGAAGTTTTCAGTTTTGATTTGTTGTGAATGTTGCTGAATGAGAAACAGTAAGTAACAAATAACAGAGAATATCACTTGCAAAAGATAACAGTAAATGATGTTGGAAAATTTAGTTTTGTAAAACAGGGATTGGCTTCATCACATCTTCACCTCTGTAAGCTGCATAAGTTTTCATATAAGTAAATCAAAAAGATAAGTTCTACGTCACAATCAAAGTCATTTGCATCGATCCCTTGACTACAAAATTCATAAGAATGATTTCCAAACCGCTGATCCCTCAGTCACTTTGGAAACCATTCCAGCATTATCGATCGATTGTTTTGACGTTTGTTGCGTTAGATGCCATCCCTGGCTACCTACTCACAACAAGCATTTCTTTCAGGGTCTGCTTTCAAAAGTCACTTCCCAGCATACTCAAGAAAACTTAGAACAAGAAAATAGTGATCAAGTACTTTCAGGCATTAAACGCAGAAGGAAATACAGAAACTTTATCAAATCTCATTACTCAATGAAAACTTACGACAGCATTACTTCATTGTTGAATGGATTACAGCCAATCCCATAAGGGAAATTAGTTACTCATGCCTTGCATTTTCACCATCAAAGAAATGAATAGAAAATGGAAAGTGTGAAATGAAAAATACAGAGGATGAAATGATGTCTCAGATGATAGGAGATTGATTCTGATGATGTTGTTTGCAGCTTGATTTATAGGAGTTTAGGTTCAGCTTCTCTTGCCCACTTGTGTAGAACCCATGCGGCATCTTTCAGAGACTGGTGGAAACAGAAGAAAGTGGGTGAGTTGGCATCGCATTATTGGTGAATAAAGAATTAAGAAACCCATGCTGTGTGAGTCACGCTTGAGCTTGATGGTCACGCTCAAGCGTGAAGGGCTCTGATGCTTTTTGATTGTCTTGCGCTTGAGCTTCCTTGACCACGCTTAAGCGTGGTTCCTTTGTTTAACATATGCTTGATCCTTCGCTTCAAGCTGGGCCTGTTACGTTTTAAGCGAGCTCCTCTATCCCCACAGATATGTTCCACGCTCAAGCCACGCTCAAGCGGGATCGACGTCACGCCCAAGCGGCTCCTTATCACGCTTGAGCGTGAGATGCCCCTGATGCTGTTCCTTACTTCAAGTCAGTCACGCTTTGAGCTTCATGGTTCCACGCTTGAGCGCCAGGCATGCATGAAATCACGCTCACGCTCACGCTTGATCCTTTTCAGCCGCGCTCAAGCGCTCTTGTGGTCATGCTCGAGCGTCCCCTTCTCACGCTCAAGCGTGGGTAAGTCTGATGCTGCTTTTTGTCCTTCAATCCACGCTCAGGGTCACGCTTGCTCCTCGCTTGGGCGTTTTAGGACTCACGCTCAAGCGACGCGTTCTCCCGCTTGAGCGTGAGAGGTTCCTGAAACTTCTCTGTTTTCTTTAGTCCTTCAACAAGGTTGCGTTCAAGCGTGCTCGAGGTTACCCTTAAGCGTGGGGTTCTGATGATGCTGAATCCTCTTGAATTTCTTTCAAGCTTTTGGAACCTGTCTTCAATATTTTTCAGAGCAAGCTTATTTACTTAACACATTATTATTTATAATAAAAATCATGCTCAATTTTATCAATTTAGTTAAGTATTTCAGGAAATGGATCCAATTGAGTCATGAATTTAATCACAAAATAAGCACTTATCAAACTCTCCCCAACCTAGATTTTTGCTTGTCCTCAAGTAAAAAGAAGTTTAGGAAAGGGAATCAAGCGTTCAAAAATCTGAAGTTTCTGTTGCAAACAAAAAGTTTAAAAGACAATAATCTGAGTTGATGTCTAGGCAATTGATTTTCTTAATACCAATTCCTTGAAATGTAATGCACCATTACCTTGTTCATAAAGCATGTAACCCATTTGCTGTAAGAATATAGAACTCTCATTATTTCTTACCATGTGTCTATTTCACTCTTCCATCATTAGAACTGCTCCGTTAACATTGGCCGTCATTTCTAGTAAAACCAAAATTCAAATGAATAGCAAGGATCAGAAGGTCTTTTAAGGATGTAATGAGGCTGGGCTAACAAGAATCTTTGGTTTTTCTTGGTTTCAAAACGCATGTTTAAAGAAGAGCATAAGTGTTTTTGGTTAATTTAAAAGGCTCCTTCTCTGTATTGAAACTTCAGAATTTTCTTTTGTTTTACTCCAGCTCTTTTATACAATCTTTGTAGAGCTTACTATTCTTCTTTTTGCATTTTCTTCTACTGCCTCCATTTGTTTCATCTCCTTTTAAGAAAAAATATTTTATGCTCTTTTTCAAGATGAACATGCAGGTAGGATAGGATTTTTGCTTTTATGCTTAGCTTAGGGTAGAGAAAAAATTTTCATGCTTTTATGGCTCAAAAGATGGGCTGCCAAAATATCAGATATTTTTATCAGGGTAGCTTTTTGGCTCTTGGCTGACTATGTTTCCAAAATTGCCTTATCATATCCTTGCTTGTTTCTTAAGAAAAGGTTTAATTAGAAAATCAGTCAATGCCAATTTAACAAATTCAAATGAGGCTCTCAAGTGTTTAGATTTCTCACTTCATAACAAGATACAAGGCTTATTTTCTTCCTTATTCTAACAGAAAAGGGTTCAAGTCATGTAAACAAGCAAAAGTACATGCATTCCAGTTCCTTGGTTCTTAATTAAGTCATTTTGCCTTAAAAAAAAATCAGTGTTATTGCCTAAAAACATTCTGTTGCTTAGAAACTTTTCTTGTTCAAAAAGTAAAATCTTTGGTTGGGGTTTTCAAAATTGGTACAACTGCAAGCATGTAATGGTATATCCAAACAATCAACCGAAAGCATAAAAAAAATTTTCAAAGTATGCTGCAGTAATGTTAGACAAAACTAACTCAAAGTAAACTAAAGCAATAAAGACTAAAGCAGTAAACTCATCACTCATCCTTAGAAGAGTCATCCTCTGTCTCATGTTTCCTTGCTGGAGGCCCTTGTGAGGAGGGTCCTGGTCTAGCCTATGAAGTCTCACCCCTCCTAAGAAGGAAGGCCTGTCCCCAGGCTAAACAATGTGGGATGCAAACTTACTTTCGGATAATGAGTGGGATGAATTTGATGAGCTGCCTGCAAAATAAAAGGAAAATTCAATCTTAGGATAAAATTTACTTAAAATAAAATCAACAGGATGAAAAGAAAACATAAAAGATTGGGTTGCCTCCCAATAAGCGCTTGTTTAACGTCATTAGCTTGACGCCTGATAGATTTTTCAATATGGATCATGGAGTTGGTGGATGAGAGTGTTGAGTTTTTCCACCTCCTTGCCTAAGTCAGACCTTGGCTTTCTTCCTTTCTGTTTTTCAAGTGCACCTTCAATAGCAAAATCAGCTTGTTCTTTTTGCACTCGAATTTTTACTTTTCTGTCATCCACATCTATGATGACTTTGGCTGCTTTCAAGAATGGTCTCCCTAATATTAGGGGGACTTCAGGATCTTCCTCCATATCTATGACAACAAAGCTCTCATGAAATTCAAATTGATCAACTTTGACCTCAATATTTTCAGCAATACCATAAGGGGTTTTTATTGATTGATCTGCCATTTTTAAAGTCATGTTTGTTGGCTTTACTGAAAAATCCCCTATACTTTTCAGTGTGGATAATGGCATCAAATTTACACTAGCACCAAGATCTAACAAAGCTTTACTTTTTGAAAGTTTTCCAACAGTAACGGGAATAGAAAAACTCCCTGGATCTTTGGTGTTATGTGGTACTGCTTCAGAGATGATAGTGTCATATCCATCTTCTTCCTCAGTTATTTCCTCAGTCAGTGTGGTCACAGCCTTGCAATGCTCTATTGGGTTTGTTTCAGTGTTTGCTCCATACTGAGGCTTCTGTTTCTCAGCAAGTTGTTGGGCTAGTTGTCCCAATTGTGTTTCCAAGTTCCTGAGTGATGCCTCATTGTTCTTTTGACTTGCTAAAGAAGTTTGCATAAATTTTTCCAAGGTGTCCTCCAATCTAGAAGTTCTCTCCACCAAAGAAGGACCATTATTTTGATATGGTTTATTTGAAGAGCTGGGCTCTTGCTTCCATCCTTGGCCTTGGTTTTGGTTACTTCTCCATCCCTGAAATGGTTGGTTAGAAAAATTTGAATTGAAATTACCAGACCTTCCTTGGTTGTTCATGAAGTACACATTTGCTTCTTGTGAGCCACAGTTTTCATTGAGATGATCTCCTCCACAAAAGTCACATCTCATTTGTGCTTGTTGGTTTACTGTAGAGGGCTGTACAGCATGCAGTTGTTGCGGGAGTTTTGCCATTTGCTGTGTCAGAACTTCAATTTGTTGTGTCAAAATCTTATTTTGAGCCAAAATGGCATCTGTTGTGTTAAGTTCCAACACTCCCTTCTTTTGGATTTGTGTTCTGTCATGCTGAGCCTGGTAATCTGTGGATGATAATGCTTCAATGATCCCTGTAGCTTGCTCTGCATCCACTGTCATCATGGTTCCTCCAGCTGCTGCATCCAAAATCATTTTAGTATCACCCTTTAAACCACTGTAAAAGATATTCAATTGGGCAATATCTTCCAGTCCATGGTTTGGGCATCTTCTGAGGAGAGATTTGAAGCGTTCCCATGCTTCACAAAAGGGTTCATCATGGCTTTGTTTAAATGTTGTGATATCTGATTTAGCCTTGATGAATCTGGATGGTGGGAAGAATCTGTGTAGGAATTTTTCCTCCACTGTCTCCCAGCTGTTCAAGCTTTGATTTGGGTGTGACTGGAGCCATTCTTTAGCTTTTCCTGCAAGAGAAAAAGGAAACAATCTCAGGTATGCTGCCTCAATTACTTCCTGTTCAAATCCCATTGTTCCTACCAATTCATAGAATGTGGCCAAGTGAGTGTAAGGATCTTCACTGGACATTCCATGAAATTGATGGGAACTAATTAAACTAAGGAAAGCAGGTTTCATTTCTATAGCCCTGATTGTATTTGGTATAGCAATGCTTGAGTAGTGTCTAGGTCCTTGTTGCAATGTGTAATCTCCAAGTGTTCTCCTTGGTGGATTTTGATTATTGTTGTTGTTCTCCATTGTAACAGAGGAAGTTTGTCCTTCTTGGAGGTTCTGCTTTGCTTTCTTGATTTTTTTGAGGAACCTGTCTATCTCAGGATCAAATGCAAGTTGTTCTTTTGTACCCTGTCCTCTCAAGATCATAAATCAAGAATTCAAAGTAGCAAGGTAAAAAAAATAAAATAAATAAAAAAATAAAAAAAACAAATTACAAACAAGTTTATTTACACTGTCTTGTCAATTCAATGCTAAAATATTCAAACTTAAATCACCTCCCCGGCTGCGGCGCCAAAACTTGATGGTTGTTTTGCTTATATTGAGTTTTCTGAAAGAGAATCAAGTTTGTATAATATGAACTCAATGAAATGGATGTGCCAAGTTTAAACACAGAAGTTGTAATATAGTATAGTTGTCGTTCCACTGAGGAGGTGCTAGAATGAAGATCTTAGTTTGAATTGATTAGGCAGGAAGTTTTCAGTTTTGATTTGTTGTGAATGTTGCTGAATGAGAAACAGTAAGTAACAAATAACAGAGAATATCACTTGCAAAAGATAACAGTAAATGATGTTGGAAAATTTAGTTTTGTAAAACAGGGATTGGCTTCATCACATCTTCACCTCTGTAAGCTACATAAGTTTTCATATAAGTAAATCAAAAAGATAAGTTCTACGTCACAATCAAAGTCATTTGCATCAATCCCTCGACTACAAAATTCATAAGAATGATTTCCAAACCGCTGATCCCTCAGTCACTTTGGAAACCATTCCAGCATTATCGATCGATTGTTTTGACGTTTGTTGCGTTAGATGCCATCCCTGGCTACCTACTCACAACAAGCATTTCTTTCAGGGTCTGCTTTCAAAAGTCACTTCCCAGCATACTCAAGAAAACTTAGAACAAGAAAATAGTGATCAAGTACTTTCAGGCATTAAACGCAGAAGGAAATACAGAAACTTTATCAAATCTCATTACTCAATGAAAACTTACGACAGCATTACTTCATTGTTGAATGGATTACAGCCAATCCCATAAGGGAAATTAGTTACTCATGCCTTGCATTTTCACCATCAAAGAAATGAATAGAAAATGGAAAGTGTGAAATGAAAAATACAGAGGATGAAATGATGTCTCAGATGATAGGAGATTGATTCTGATGATGTTGTTTGCAGCTTGATTTATAGGAGTTTAGGTTCAGCTTCTCTTGCCCACTTGTGTAGAACCCATGCGGCATCTTTCAGAGACTGGTGGAAACAGAAGAAAGTGGGTGAGTTGGCATCGCATTATTGGTGAATAAAGAATTAAGAAACCCATGCTGTGTGAGTCACGCTTGAGCTTGATGGTCACGCTCAAGCGTGAAGGGCTCTGATGCTTTTTGATTGTCTTGCGCTTGAGCTTCCTTGACCACGCTTAAGCGTGGTTCCTTTGTTTAACATATGCTTGATCCTTCGCTTCAAGCTGGGCCTGTTACGCTTTAAGCGAGCTCCTCTATCCCCACAGATATGTTCCACGCTCAAGCCACGCTCAAGCGGGATCGACGTCACGCCCAAGCGGCTCCTTATCACGCTTGAGCGTGAGATGCCCCTGATGCTGTTCCTTACTTCAAGTCAGTCACGCTTTGAGCTTCATGGTTCCACGCTTGAGCGCCAGGCATGCATGAAATCACGCTCACGCTCACGCTTGATCCTTTTCAGCCGCGCTCAAGCGCTCTTGTGGTCACGCTCGAGCGTCCCCTTCTCACGCTCAAGCGTGGGTAAGTCTGATGCTGCTTTTTGTCCTTCAATCCACGCTCAGGGTCACGCTTGCTCCTCGCTTGGGCGTTTTAGGACTCACGCTCAAGCGACGCGTTCTCCCGCTTGAGCGTGAGAGGTTCCTGAAACTTCTCTGTTTTCTTTAGTCCTTCAACAAGGTTGCGTTCAAGCGTGCTCGAGGTTACCCTTAAGCGTGGGGTTCTGATGATGCTGAATCCTCTTGAATTTCTTTCAAGCTTTTGGAACCTGTCTTCAATATTTTTCAGAGCAAGCTTATTTACTTAACACATTATTATTTATAATAAAAATCATGCTCAATTTTATCAATTTAGTTAAGTATTTCAGGAAATGGATCCAATTGAGTCATGAATTTAATCACAAAATAAGCACTTATCACGCACTCCTTATCATTTTCCAAGGCGTTGACCTCTGAATTTCCATGGTTGGGCAGGGGATTTGTGGCAACATTTGGGCTACCTTCCTTAAAGTTAATCCAGTCAGCTTTGATCAAATCCCTTACCTTATACTTCAAAGCCAGGCAATTTTCTATGGAATGTCCTGGTGCCCCAGCATGGTAATCACAATGAGCGTTTGGGTCATATCCCCTTGGGTAAGGAGGTTGCAACGGCCTCATAGGGGATGGAGCTACCAGACCTTTCTGAACGAGGATTGGAAAAAGTTCGGTATATGTTATAGGAATTGGATCGAACTGTACATGAGAGCGTTCATTGTTGGAATTTCTTGTGTTTTGATTATGATTAGGTGGTCGAGTCATTTGTTGCGGGTGATGGTATGGCACGGGTTGTGGTACTGGCGCTCTTACCATGGGTGGACGGAAGTGGGGAGTATAAGCTGTCGGACTCTGAGTGGTAGCGGCCACATAAGGATTGGGAGCTTGAATCATAGTAGGAAAGAATGGTCTTGGCGAAGGCGTCTTTTGGTTAGAAGAGATGGAATTAGCTTCTCCATCCCTTTTCCCAGGCGCCGGCCTTCTTGTCATGCTTGCCCCAGATGAGCCCTGAATGATCTTTCCTATTCGTATTCCGCTTTCCACTCTTTCCCCGATAGTCACAATGTCAGAGAAGTTGGATGAAACACTACCAATCATCTTGCCGTAGAAAGGTGATGGGAGCGTATCAATAAACATCGCGACTATTTCTTTTTCCCACAATGGGGGATCCGCCGCTATCTCTCTCCATCGTTGGGCATATTCCTTGAATGTTTCACTGTCCTTTTTTATCATGTTTTGTAAATGAACCCTGTTGGGCGCCATATCCATGTTATACTTGTATTGTCTAAGAAAGGCATCTGCCAGGTCCTTCCAACAACGGATATGGTTCCGATCAAGGTGAGCATACCATGTAAGAGCGGCCCCTGCTAGACTATCCTGGAAGCAGTGGATCAAGAGTTGGTCATTAGAAGAGTAAGACGCCATCTTTCGACAATACATCGTGAGATGGTTCTTTGGACAAGTCATTCCCCGATATTTATCAAAGTCTGGCATCTTGAATTTGGGTGGGAGGACAACATCTATGACTAAACATAGCTCCGAAGCATCTATTAGTCCAAAACCTCCAGAGCCTTCCATCATCCTCAAACGCTCTTCTAAGATTTCTATCTTTTCCTTTCGAGGAGCTGCGACCATACGGGTTGCATCTTGGAAATTGGTCCCATAGGGGGTTCCGTATCCATACGGATAACCGAGTGGCTGGTTGAACTGAGGCAAAGCATGGGACTGGTTTGTTAGGCCTGTATTTGGTGAAGGGCCTTGGGGTTGAGCCATAGCCTGTGCAACATAACTCGGTTGGGTCACCTGAGCTCGTGTATTTTGGGCTTGTGTGTTGTAGGTCAGCTGGGTCATCGGGGCTTGTATATTCTGAGTTTGGTGATTTTATGGGTCAGGAGCTTGTATGCTTTGGGTTTGGTGGAGTGATGGTATATTTAGCTGGGTAGGGTATGAAGTGTGAGGATTCATGGCTTGCTGGTCATGGGCGTCTTGGTTAGCAAGCGGGGGATAGTATCCTGGTGGGAGGCCATAAAGTGGAAAAGGTACTGGGTTGCTGTCAGGGCCGACAAATGCATGCTGTGCATAAGACTGGCCATAAGGTGACTGGGTCTCAATGACAGAGTTAGGTCTTCCAACATGAATGGTGACAGGGGGTGTCGTTGTGTTTGGTACTTGGGTTCTTGCTGGGTCGGAACTAAGGGGGAGTGGTACAGTGGCAGGCTGCGGCTGGTTGTTCTCAATACCTACAGAGGAAACCCCTTCTGTGATTCTCTTTTCCAGAAGCTTGGTCAATTCGGCTACTTGTTCTTTCAGCTGATTAAACTCGTTTCTGAAATCTTCATCCCTGATTTCTGCTTCGGCCATGAGTCTCGTTTGGAGTCGAGTCGAATAAGGATGTTTACCCGTAATGTCTATTGTAAGTGAAAACACAAAATTGTTAAAAAAAGAAAGCATTAAATAAAAATGGTAAACGAAAAAAAAAAATAAAAAAATAAAAAAAATAAAAATAAAAAAAATAAAAAAAAATAAACAGTATGGTGCATAAAGTTATCGCGGAACTCAGCCAGTAACCTCCAACCATTCCTCAGAACGTCACATTCAAGAGTAATAAGTATGTGATAAATGGAAATTAACATGAGACGGTTGTGGAGACAAAAGAATCCTTCTTTCTGAATTTCAAAGTACATTACTGCTGCCAATTTTTATGCAAGAAATGTAAATCAGCCATTCCTAGCTCGGGCAATCATGTCCCTCATTTTACAAATCCTTTCCTTACAGTAATCAAGGAAATTTACAATTTCTTTTGGGGTACTAAGAGGGTTAACCATCCCCTCAGCTTGCTTAAGCAGGAGTGGGAGGTCTTCCAGGACTCCATTAGCCAAATGTGCCAAGTGGGCGAAGCGATTCATCCATGAATGAATAACTTCATCTTGTTGTGTTATTTCAGCTTTCAAAACACGGATAGCTTTACGACATTCTTGCTCAGTATCCATCGCGTGCTGTCGCTCGCCGTTTATCTCTCGCTGGCAAGCTTCTACCACCTCATTAAGCTGATGCTCTAATTGACCAACTTGTAATTGTAGGAGCTCTTTTTGTACCAAGGCAATTTGCTCATTCTCTTTGGCTTTTTCCAACATATCCCTCAAGAGTTGCTTGTCAACCAACATAGTATCCCTTTGTTTGCTCTTCATCCTCAGTTGAGTATTAGCTGTTCGGAGGCATTGACTTTGCTTCCTCAAGTAATCTCTTTCAACTTTCCGCTTCTTTCCAATCTCCTTGATGGTCCGCTTACTTTCTGAGTTCTCCCTTTTTTGAAGGGCACATTCTTGTTGAGATTTTAGCAAGTCTTTCTTTAGCTTTTTATTTTTTACAATTAACTCCTCTATCTTGGCTTTCAAGGCCTCCTCTTCAAGAGTAGGTGAGGGAACAGGTATTCTTGTCGGGAGATGGGAGGAACTTTTGAAAGGCATCTTGACAATGGAAACTCTATTCAGGATCCATCGGTAGTATTCGTCCTTCACGGCATGGCTTCGAGCTCCCAGTTCTTTTCCTTGCCTATGGACCATCTTCCACGCATTTGCTATATCCCGAATAGCAGAGGTATAATCTCCTTTTGAGTAGCGAAGGACAAAAGGAATGAGTGATTCTTCATCAGGTGGCCCAAGCAATGGATAAGCTAACTGCCGTTTAGCTATGACAGGGTTGTAGTTAATGCATCCTTGTGTACCCATAAGAGGAACATTCGGGTAGCTTCCACAATGATGAATAATGGTGTCAACCTTCAACCATTGTGGATACCACCTTACTTTGTCAGCTGTGAGCCCTGTCAAGTGATTGGCCCATTCACGCCCGTTTTTTGTTACTAACTGGCATAATTTCAGATCAGAAATAGGACATTCAACTTTGCCGACTTGGTGGAAGACATGTGACGTGAGCCACACATACAGAGCAGGTAGACAACAAATGATTCTTTTTCCACCTTGTGTAGAACAGAAGTCCATGGTGTAATATATATTTGCCAAGATAGCAGTGACGGGATTTTCAGACTTGAATTTACGGGCAAGGAAAATGCCAATGGCATCATAGTCTATGTAATTGTCAATGTTGGGGAACAAGATTACACCATAAATGGTTAAAGCCAAAGTATCCATGAAGGCTTCCCAATCTCCCTTCTCAGCCAGCGAGTGCATGTGCCTCTCAAAATATTCCCGATCAAACCCCAGGACTTGATTTCTATTTAGCTGCTTACTTCTTAAGACTTCCGGATTAATCCTTAGGATATCAGCGATGGTAAGAACATTCGCATGGCGTCTAAGGTGGCGGTAAGGCATTCGTCCCTCTAGTGGCATACCCAGAATCTGTTCAAACTCCTCAACAGATGGAGCTAACTGAAAGTCTTGGAAAGTGAAACAACGGAGAGGTAGGTCATAAAACTGAATCAAAGCAGTAATTGCTTCGACTTGTACTTCCACTTCTAGCAACTTTAGGATCCTCCCATATTTCCTTGAAAAAAAACATTTTCTGATTCATATCCAATTTCTTGCCTAATGCTTGCAGACTGGTTGTATCGACCTTCCTAGCCCTGACATGCAGTAATTTTTTCAACTCAGGTATATTTGTACCACAACTATCTGATCTTATGTTAATTTCCATACTTTCACTCAGAGGTGCTGGCTAAGTTCTTGATAACTTCCTGCGAGAACATGAGAAATGAGAAAATCAGTCACTAGAACTGACGTGTTTTGCAAATCGATACTCCCCTAGTAACTTTGAAAATATTTTTATGTTCAGGGAAGTTTCAATTTGACAAAACTTATGACAAATCAAAGGTCATGAGAGCTACGGATTTTCTGATCATTGTCAATAAAAATTTGATTTTTTTTTTTGATTTTTTTTTTGATTCAAAACGTCCGTAACTCAAATCCCAAAGACTTGTGCACAAAGAGAAAGAACTATTTGCCCCTTAAAGAATCACTAGTTAAAAGTGTCATTTTTTTGAAAAAAAGTAATTCACTAATCGGGAAAGTAATCCTCTATTTTGGATTAGAAGGAAAAGCGAGAATGAGAAAAGGTAGAAGTAAAGTTTGCCCCTTCGTGCCTTAAGGTGGGTTTTTCTGGAGGTCTCGTAATGGTTCTAAGGTTCATCTATCAGTGATACCTCGCATTAGGTGGCTTGTTCTAAAACTTCTAAAGGTCACTAGAGCCAAGATCCTATTCATGATGTTGATCACAAATAGTAAGAAGTATACTAAGTGTGAGCACCATGAATAAGTCGAACTCTAGCTGAGATTCTCACGGTAACCAGACAGGAAGTACATCCCAAATGGCTCCGCTATCAACCTCCCCTAATCTTAAGTTTTATTTGGGCCCGGGTATAGGGTCCCACTCAAAAGTGTGTGCAAATTGTGAGTGTAGTGTGTGAAAGAGGCATTCAATACCCGTACCTTACTCACCCTGCACATAGAACGAACACAGAGCAACAAAATAAAGTCGACTACCCTAGGGTTCAATGATCACACAGATATTTACAGAACATAAATAATTGAATACAAACAAAACAGAAACTAAACATTGACAAGGGAATAAAATAAAGGAAGAAGTTAAATAATTAATATGCAAACTAAAACACGCGCTATCAAATTGACTGGCTTGACTCTCTAATTTCCCAGTGGAGTCGCCATCTGTCGCGACCGGGATCGCGGCGGCACGGCCGACCCTCGATACGGTTTTAAAATGATAAACAGGGAGTCGCCACCAATATTTTTTTAGGATAAAATAGTGGAAAAACCTTTTGTTAAAGCACTGGTTATAAAAATGAAATTCCATGATTCGGGAGTCTGATTACAGGTGAGGAAGGTATTAGCACCTCATAACTGTCCGTTAAAAAACCGGTTACCTCAATTTGATAGCGCGCATTATAATTAACCCAATAATTATTTTAACTTCTTCATAAAAAGAAAAATGTACGGAACGACAAAATAAACAAAAATATAAACAAAGATCAACACAAAATATTTACATGAGATTAACAGGACGTCTCGTCCAAATTAATCTCGCTCCGCCTTTTTAAAGAGATATTAAAAAAATGAGATTAACAGGACGTCTCGTCCAAATTAATCTCGCTCCGCCTTTTTAAAGAGATATTAAAAAAATGAAATTAACAGGACGTCTCGTCCAAATTAATCTCGCTCCGCCTTTTTAAAGAGATATTAAAAAAATGAGATTAACAGGACGTCTCGTCCAAATTAATCTCGCTCCGCCTTTTTAAAGAGATATTAAAAAAATGAGATTAACAGGACGTCTCGTCCAAATTAATCTCGCTCCTCCTTTTGATGGCAAGACCAAAAAAAGAACTCTAAAAATTAAGTAAAGAAAGGTGGGCCCGACAGGAACTGTTTCCCGCTCCTACGTATTCTCGAGCTTTCGAGAAATCAGGGTCACGTAGTTCTTTAAGTGTTTTTTTTAGGAAAAGATTAGGAAGATATTGATGGGAATCATTTTTATGAAGAATCCATACAAGGCGAAGTGCTTCGCACGTGCACGGATCTTAAAAGGGTTGTGTAGACGGGAGTGCCCCGTACGACACTATTTTTTTTACAAAACCACTTATTTTATTAGATGTACTTGTTAGGGAAAAGGATAAAAAAAATGAAAAAATGACACACAGACAATCATAACCAACAAATAGCAAACTCACGGGAAAGTAAAAAGACTAAAAGTAAAGGAGATAAAGAAACAGAGTGGAACCGGTGTGATGGGCACGGAACCGGTGTGGGGGGGGCAAACACAGTGACGGTGTCTGGCTGATTTCGGACTTACACGCTCAGGAACAAAGGACCGGGGTTGGACCCAAATCTTGAAAACTGAGGGACACGATCGGTGTTGTGGGAAGTTAATCCGAGGTGAGCTTCTGGATGCTGCGCAAAGATGATATGGAAGAGCAATGAAGGCAGTAACAGGGCAAGGCAGTGAAGAACCAGAACGGAGTGGATTCTGTGTGAGGACGGTGTGAGTACGGGGTAGGGGCGATGGACAGGGCAACAACTTTAAGTATTCAAAATTTTCAAGCTTCCCAAAGCTAAGGGTTTATATTGGTGATTATGACAAGTTATTGGTTTCCAATGGGGAAGGGTTTCAGAAGGTCTGCAAAGAAATCAGAGAGAGTTTGAGAAAAGCTTCCTTGCGAACCCACCTCTTCCCAAAAAAAAAAAACCCCCATAGCTTCTTTGGCTGGGGTATTTATAGGGCCTTGAGGCCATGGGCTGAGGGTTTGGGACAGCCAGAATTCCCACTCACCCATACGCGTAGTGGTGTGCAAGCCTGGCCATTAACTGTTCGTGGGGGACAGGATTTCAGCATGGCATTTTTTAATCATCCACTTCCGCCCCCCTTGTCTGCCATTTTTGGGGAGTGCGATTCCAGGTCATCATGCACAAACTTTCGACCTCGTCCATCCGTTGTCAATTCTGTGACATCGGTTAGCAAAGATATCAGTTGGACGGAGTCTCACATTGATCCGATGTTTTACCTTAAGAACCTTTACCTATGTCTAACATCGGTTGAGCCTTTCAATGTAATCACAGGGGCGGTGTTCTTTCTCCTAGTCCGGTGCAGCAAATACTCTCCCGGTATTAGGTCCACTACCAGCCGGTGTGCCACGAGATCGTCGTTTCTTACTTGGGCCGGACTCACTCGTCTTTTTGTCGTCAGATCCGCGACATCGGCCATTAAGGGACTCCTAAGGTGAGGACGGTTGGGCGGAGTTGAGGTGAGGACGGTTGGGCGGACTCTTGAGGTGAGGACATTTGGGCGGACTCTTGAGGTGAGGACGGTTGGGCGGACTCTTGAGGTGAGGACGGTTGGGCGGACTCTTGAGGTGAGGACGTTTGGGCGGACTCTTGATGTAAGGACGGTTGGGCGGACTCTTGAGGTGAGGACGTTTGGGCGGACTCTTGAGGTGAGGACGGTTGGGCGGACTCTTGAGGTGAGGACGGTTGGGCGGACTCTTGAGGTGAGGACGTTTGGGCGGACTCTTGAGGTGAGGACGGTTGGGCGGACTCTTGAGGTGAGGACGTTTGGGCGGGCTCTTGAGGTGAGGACGGTTGGGCGGACTCTTGAGGTGAGGACGTTTGGGCGGACTCTTGAGGTGAGGACGTTTGGGCGGACTCTTGAGGTGAGGACGGTTGGGCGGAGTGGGTGTTCCCCCCTTTTGGAATTTGGACTGGTTATATTTCCATTTGGGACCGGTGTCTTTTCCATTTGGGTCGGACCGAAATAGGTGTTCACACAATTTTACCACACTCAAAAGAAACTTTAACCCCTACCTTCCCCAACAAAGCCATAAAAGTTAAGTGGGCTCTAAAATTAGGTACGTGCCATACATTATTTAGTTTAAGTGTTTTGTCAGATGTAAACTTGAGAAGAACTTTTCCTCTTCTGATCATTGTAATGGTTTAGGAATCTCCAAGATAAACATGTTCCTTTCCTTCTCCCACAACATTGTAGAAGGAAAAGGTACTTGTTTGCATATATGTGTTGGTCGCCCTATAGTCTACCACCTATTTCCTTACATTGGACACAAACATTGCTTGAGAAATGGTTGCAGCAACAATGCCATCTCCTTCAACCAAGTTGGCACCTGTCTTAGGAGGAATCTTATTTCTCTTCTTGAATCTACATGTACTTGTAAAATGGCTTGGCTTTCCATTTATAAAGCATAATCTTTTCTTTTTAAAGTAGGTGGTTGGAGACATGAAACTTGTGATCAGAAGATGAGTTGTGTGTGTCATACCTTTTCTTTGAATGTTTATTTGCTTGCACCAGATTTACTTTTACTGTAAATGTCTTTGCCTTAGTGGCTTTAATCTCTCTACAAGGGAGAGTTGTTTGTGCTTATTCTTGAGTTATTGTTTGTAGTCCTTCCATGATTTTGATAATTTCTCAATAAGGAAACCTGCCCTTAGTTGATCTTGAATGACGATATCTCCTGTCTTAAGATTTTCTAGTAGATGATAAAGCGTTGTTTACCAACACCCTCGACAATACGTAGGTTTTTCATTCATTAGTGCAAACGCAACACAGTGTATGTCTAAAAGAGAATAAAAGCCCAAAATTTAATTAACTAAATTTCCTAACAGTGTACTTGGGCTTTATGCGTGAGGGCCCATCATTTCCTATATTGTTCACAAGTCTCACATACCCCTTGGTATATAAACTCTAAATATTCCTCAAGTCCAAGCAATGTGGGACTTGGTATCTTTTGTAATATATTTTTCCAACATAAGTTCTCTTAATGATCGGAGTCCTAGATGATTAGAGTCTGGTAAATCTGTTGGGCACATCAGCAGCTGACCTTCAAATCGTATTAGAAATGTTTGTGCAAATGTTAGATTTTCCCCATAATTCTTGGATTCATACTGACATAATATCATGTAAGACTCCACTGCCACCTACCTCTATAAACACTTTTCATTTATGACCCACTTAGGTACGTGATATTTTCTAACTTATGCTTAAGCTCCGGTATTGACTACCTAAACTGACTTGAGCGTTAGAGTGTCTTTACAAGTAACACCATTTTTCACCCTTCAACACATAAGATTGATATGATAATTGGAAATTAGACTAAGAGAATCCTGTCCCCCCCATTGAGTTATGATGTATGAATTAGGCTAATTCCTATGAAGAAGATAAATTTTCTTCTCCAATCTTTTTTAAATCCAAGAAAAGGTTGCTTCAAGCATTGAAAAACACATGGAACTGGAGAGACTAGGTGCTGGCTGAAAGCTGTTCAATGTGAAAATGAAAGATTTTAGGTGAAGGAAACATAGATCTAAAGGTAGGAATTAAGAAAGAAGTAAAGGAATTATGGAGAGGTAACTGTGTATCATGGTGCCGCCACTCCCTAGAGCTTAGAGAGATAAGGGAAGGTTGGTTCACCACCTGTGGGAGAAAGCCAAAGGATAAGAACTAAGAAAAGAGCTAAGGCTTCTATTTTCTAGAGAAAAAAAGGAGATTCTCACTTTAAAACTCTTTAGCATTCAATGTTTAATAAAAATACAAAGAGGAGTATTTATATCCTCCTCATAATTTTGGCCATGCCATCCTAATTATGGCCATTGGATTAATTCCTAAGGCCCAATCCAAAAACATACACACAAGCCCAAATGCAAGTAGACAATATACAAGGCCCAATAGTGGCCCAAAAACAAAGGCTATGTAAAGCCCAAACTAAAACTTATTTTTATTACCTAAAATATTCCTAAAACTAATAATATAAAAATATGTACAAAAATATCCATGCCCAACATAGAGGCCCAAAGGAGGCCCAAACAGTAAAGGAAGGCTCATTACTCTTCTATAGAGCAAGTGAAGTGATAAGTGCTTTATAGTACAATAAATTAGATCCAGTTTGCTTAGGATTTTAATCATTATGCACTTTATTTCCTTTATTTATTGAGATTTTTTCTTTCTTTCCACTCTATTCTACTTGGGTATGTTATTTTGCAGGAATTAAGGTAATAAAGGGTCAAAAACAAGAGAAAAACGACCATAAAATGATAAAGAAACAAGAAGAACAAGCCCAAAGTAGAAAGAACTCTCTTTTTATGTTGAATTCTGACTCAGAATGCTGAAATCCGACTCAGAATGTTAAAATCCGACTCAGAAATGCTGAATTCTGACTCAGAATGCTGAAATCCGACTCAAAATGTTAAAATCTGACTCAAAATGACCAAATCCGAGTGGGATGACTGAGAAAGGACCAAATCCGAGTGGAATTACTCAGAATGGAGCATTGTAGAGTGGAATAATACACTGTTGAAGGTAAATCCGAGTGGAAAGTTCCCTGTCAAAGCTATTCCGAGTGATAAATGGCTGGCTGTTAGAGGTTTAATACTGAAATGGAATAAGTCTCGGTTGGAGGTGATTCCGAGTGGAAGCTCCCCCGACTGCGTCCATTTCGAGTGAAAAAAGGGGACTGACATTGAATAGATGCTGTCCAAAGCTATTCTCTGAGTGAAAAGATTGCTGATTGAAGTGAATCTGAGTGAAGAAATGCTGATTGAAACAAGTCTGAACTATTTTTCTGGGCAAAACTGTCCCGAGTGAGTTGAATCTGAGCAGATAAAAGCCACTGAATGAACAAATGTTGAATAAGGAGGAATCTGAGTGGTTTCATTCGGAGAAAATGGCATCCTCAAGCAGAACAAGGCATTTCCGAGTAATGCCTTAAGCAAGCAAGGAAAATCCGACCAGGAGTGAATCATACTCGGTCAGATTCTCACAGTTTCACACTAAGTTTGAGTGAGATCTCTACAATGAAGTATACCAAGTGAGTTGGGTCAGAAACCTATGTTTCCAAGCTAAGAGAGATACGGACCCGGAGAGAAGTTCAATCAGTCAGATTCCAACCCTTTAAGTGCAAGTTTTTAAGTAAAAGTGGAGGCCATTCTGAGTGAGAAGTAAGAAGGCACTTCCGAGTGAATGTATCCAAATGAATTTGTCCGAGTGAATTCTAAAGCAAAATCCGAGCGAAGTTTTAACCGAGTGGTTCAATTCCATAGACATAGCCGAGTGAAATAGTGAGCAGACTTCCCAATCGTGAGTGAGCCACTTTCCAGTCGGTTCTGAGTCACCTTTTAATCAGTTCCGAGTGAATCACTTTTCACTCGGTTCCGATTCACTCTTTAATCGGTTCCGAAGGAATAAAGCAATTAGAGTTGCTTTGCTCATCTCCTCAGACACTGTCCGACTTCAAAGCAACTTAACACCGACCGGTTTTCTTCCAAACACCGACTCCTCAACTCGACACCGAGCAAAGATTCACTCGGTCTTCTTTAGAAAATGCACATTTTTCCAGTCGGTTTTGTGCACAAAAGGCATTTTTCCACTCGGATTCTAGAGAGAAGGTGAAAACCGAGCCAATTCTTCACAATGCAACACCGGATCACTACCTCCATCAACACCGACTCCTTCCATCTCTTCACATGCCAAACACCGGATCAATAAAACACCGTCCAGCACTCAGCAAACCACCCTCCAGCAAGCTTTCATTCGGATTTTGGAGAAAAGATGAAAACCGACCCATTTTTCCACTCGGAATTTGCCCAGCTGAATAAATCCAAGCACCAAATTATTGGAAATATTAAAATAATGCAATTTGGGACAGTTGGAAGTCACATGCACCAAAAGTTTTCTCGCACTTGACACCATCCAGGCTGTCTCCAAGCAGTGATGGTGGGGCGGCTGAGAAGAAAACAATTGCACCAACTGGTAACGCATTTTCCAAGCTGACTTCTTCCCTTCCTTTGCCTATAAAAGGGAACACGGACAGCACCACCAAGGCATCAATTCCATTAGCATTAATTCCTCTTCTTTCTTCTCTCTCTTTTGTTTTCCTTTTCTTTTCTCTCTTCCGTCCTTCTCTTTTCTTTTCTTTCTTTCTTTTTTCATTTTCTTCTTCGTTCCTTCTCCTTTCTCTTTCGTTTTAATTTCTCTTTTCCTTTCTTTTTCTTTATTTTATTTTAAGAGTTGTGAATTGTAAAAGTGAGAATTTAAATTTGTAATTGGTGGAGAAATTATTGCAACAAGGAATTACAGTGGTAAATTATTTTGAGCTTTTGAAGAAACCCGTAAGTCTTTATTTTTACCATGTCTTGTATGTTTTATTTTTCCATTGTTTATATGAATTTGAATTATTTCATGAGTAGCTAAATTAATTATCTTAGGATAAAAGGGGTATGATAATATTTTATATTAATGTTATTTTGACTTTAAATTAAATAAATTTTTGTTTTCCATTTAGTTTAATTATGTTCAATGCTTTTAGTAATTCCGAACAAGAACCTAAATGATAAAACTGTATACTTACGGGTATATTAGTAAGTTTAGGTAATAAATAGAATTGAGAGATTTATTTTTACCGGAAAGCTTTGAACTAAACCTAAGATTTTTGAAATGCTTTTTGTAACCGCGGTAAAACCGTGAAAGTAATCAAAATTCTTTTGAGGAAATAAAAGGGATTTTCATAAAACGATAATGGGCCTTTCTGAGGATTAAGCAGCGCTTTCCATAGGTTAGGTACATTAATAGGATTCCGAGATGAACATATTAATTAGCTTTTGGAAAATTCGCCTTGGAAAACTTAATTCGATTCTTATTTATGAAAAGTTAAAATTCATTAACATAAAATAGAGTCTTAATCCCCCGAAATCCCAAGATACTCTCAACTCTGATTTTTTTTAAGTGTCAAGTAAATTTTGTTTCTAAATTTAGATTTTTAAATTGTGTTTTATTTTACAAAAACCTTAAAAATCAATTGTGTGGATAATTAAATTTCAATATGCCAGTACTTTGAACACGGTTCCTGTGGAGAACGATAATCTTTTATATTACGCGACATAACCCGTGCGCTTGCAGGCCCTATCAAGTTTTTGGCGCCGTTGCCGGGGACTGTTGTCCCTCAAATATCGACAATATTGAAATTCGATTAGATCATACTTGTTAATATTTTTATTGTTATTTTTATTTTTATTTTTATTTTCTTTGTAATTTTGTATTTTGTTCTATATTCTGTGTATCTGTTGTTGTTTTATTTTTGTAATTGTTTGTTTTATTTGTCATTTATTTTCTATTTATACGACGAAGCCGTAGTGTCGATCTAAACTTAGGATTTGACCCTAAGATAGAACGTACCCTTAGAGCTTTGAGAAAACAACAAAAACAACAAAAAGAACAAAAATAAAAACAAATGGCAGACCAACATAGACCCTTAAGAGATTTTGCCGCTCCAAGTACAAATGGAAGAGGATCTAGCATCCTTAGACCCACAGTTGAGGCTAATAATTTTGAATTGAAGCCTTCACTACTCTCTATGGTTCAACAGAACCAATTCGGAGGATTATCCTCTGAAGATCCAAATCTTCATCTTCAAATATTTCTTGAATACTGTGACACCCTGAAGATGAACGGAGCTACCAATGATGTCATTCGCTTAAGACTTTTCCCTTTCTCCTTAAGAGATAAAGCGAGAGCGTGGTTGTACTCTCTTCCTGAAGGATCCATCACGACTTGGGAATAATTGTCCAGTGCTTTTATCAATAAATGGTACCCAAGGAACAAGACTGATGTACTGAGAAAACAAATCATAAATTTTTCACAAAAAGATGATGAATCCTTATATGAAGCCTGGGAGAGATATAGAGAGTTGCTAAGAGAATGTCCTCACCATGGAATAGAAAGGTGGTTGACAATCCATATTTTCTATAATGGACTAACTTCCACACAAAAGAACTCTTTAGATGCTGCAGCTAGAAGAGCCTCCATGAGTAAAAATGTTGATGAAGCTGAGAACCTGATTGAGGAAATAGCTCAAAACACTCACCAGTGGAACTCTGAGAGAGGAGTACCTTCTAAAACACCAGGTAAGTATTTTGTCGATGCTCTTTCCCTACTTTTTGCCAAAGTTAAAGCATTAACATTAAAACTTGATAAAATAGGGTCAACAGGTGCTACTAATATTGTTTGTGAAGTTTGTGGTGTTTCAGGACATGGGGCTACAAACTGCCATTTAGCAATGACCCCTAATCAAGAACAAGAAATGCATCAGGTGGATGCTATTAGAAACTATGGGGGAAATTATCAAGGTAACTACAGACCTCCACAAGGTCCACCTGGCTTCCAAAATAGGCCACCTCAATTCCAAAGTAACTACAAACCTCAACAAAGAACCTATATTCCACAAAAAACAAAGCTAGAATCCTTGATGGAGATATTTGTAGCTACTCAACTTAAACAAAATGATGAAATCTCTGATGCAATAAAAAACTTGGCTTCAAAAGTGGACTCTCTTGCCACTCACAACAAAATACTGGAAAATCAAATTGCCCAACAAGCCTCCTATTCTCAAAGAGCACCGGGAACATTTCCTGGAAAACCAGAGGCTGGACCATCTAACCAAACCATGGCTGTCACTCTTAGGAGTGGTACTCAATACGATGGGCCAGTTGACAAGACTGCAAAGCAGGAAAAGAAAGTAGATGAATCTTCATCTCATCCAGTAATTGAAGAAGAGAAACCACAAGAAAAGAAGGAGGAGGTTAAGCCATATTAACCTCCCATTCCATTTCCTCAGTGCTTAGCCAAAGCAAAGTTGGACAAATAATTTGATAAGTTCCTTGATGTTTTAAAGAAATTATATATTAATATTCCCTTCACAGATGCTTTGCAGCAAATGCCTACATATGTGAAGTTCCTAAAGGACATTTTGTCCAACAAAAGAAGACTAGAGGAAGATGGTACAGTTGCACTTACTGAAGAGTGCAGTGCTCTAATTCAAAAGAAACTTCCACCCAAGCTCCAAGATCCAGGTAGTTTCTCTATTCCTTGCATGATTGGTGACATGAATATAGATAAAGCATTGTGTGATTTAGGAGCGAGTGTGAGTTTAATGCCATTATCTATTGCTGAAAAGTTAGGATTGGGTGAACTAAAACCTACTAGGATGTCTTTACAATTGGCTGATAGATCTGTAAAATATCCTGTAGGAATTTTAGAGGATGTTCCTATTAAGATAGGAAAATTTTTTAATACCTGCTGACTTTGTTGTGCTTGAAATGGACGAAGATTCTTTGATTCCTATTATTTTAGGCAGACCATTTTTAGCAACTGCAGGTGCTGTGATCGATGTCAAGAATGGTAAGTTGTCTCTAACTGTTGGAGACCAAAAGGTTGATTTCAATTTGAAAAATGTTTTAGAAAAACCTTACAATGATGTTTGTTGTACTATGGATTTTGTCGAACAAGTGGTAAAGGAAGCAACCCTTCCTAATGACCCACTTGAAACTGTTTTCATGATTGAGCCGACAGAAACATCTGATTGCTCTGACGCCCCACATGATACTGAGGTCATGTGTGACAAAGTGGTAAGCCCCAATGTGGAATTAAAACCTTTACCAGCTTTATTAAGGTATGAATTTCTTGGTCATAATTCCATATATCCTGTGATTATCAATGCTGAATTGAATCCATGTGAAACTGAAAAACTTTTGAAACAACTTAGGTTGTATAGAAAGGTAATAAGTTATACAATGGATGATATCAAATGGATTAACCCTTCTCTTTGTATGCATAAGATTACTGTAGAAGATGAAAGTAGGCCTACAGTAGAACCACTTAGGAGATTAAATCCTAAAATGCAAGAAGTGGTTAAAAAGGAAATTTTGAAATTGCTTGATGCTGGAGTCATATATCCTGTTGATAGTAGTAAATGGGTAAATCCTGTCTATGTGGTGCCTAAAAAAAGGGGAATAACTGTGATTGAAAATGATAAACATAACTTGATTCTTACTAGGATTGTCTCTGGTTGGCGCATGTGCATTGACTATAGGAAGTTAAATAGCGCCACAAAAAAAGATCATTTTCCTCTCCCTTTTATTGATCAGATGCTTGAAAGACTTACGAAACACTCTTATTTCTGTTATTTGGATGGGTATTCAGGTTTTCATCAAATTCCCATTCATCCATCTGATCAAGAAAAGACTACCTTCACTTGCCCCTATGGGACTTATGCTTACAGACGTATGCCTTTTGGTTTATGTAATGCACCTGTGACTTTTCAAAGGTGTATGCAAGTAATTTTTTCTGATCTTATTGAAAATATGATGGAAGTCTTTATGGATGATTTTTCAGTGCATGGTTTGGATTTTGATAATTGTTTAAAAAATTTGTGCCAAGTCTTGCAGCATTGTGAAGAAACCAATTTGGTTCTAAATTGGGAAAAATGCCATTTTATGGTAAGAGAAGGCATAGTTCTTGGACACCTGGTGTCTGAGAGAGGTATAGAAGTTGATAAGGCTAAAGTGGAAGTGATTGAAAAATTGCCTCCACCTACAAATGTGAAAGGTATTCGGAGTTTTCTTGGACATGCAGGCTTTTATCGTATGTTCATTAAAGATTTCTCCAAGATCACAAAGCCTCTTACAACTCTTCTGGGTAAGGATGTGCCTTTCAATTTTGATTCATCTTGTATGGAAGCTTTTTGTAGGATTATATCAAGCTCTAATCTCTGCCCCCATCATACAACCACCTGATTGGAAACTCCTATTTGAGCTGATGTGCGATGCGAGTGATTACGCTGTAGGGGCTGTATTGCGACAAAGAAAGGATAAAAAGCTCCATGTAATTCATTATGCCAGCCGAACGCTAGATGATGCTCAGGTAAATTATGCCACAACTGAAAAAGAACTGTTAGCTATTGTCTTTGCTTTTGATAAATTTAGGTCTTACTTGGTAGGTTCATATGTTATTGTTTACACTGACCACTCTGCCATTAAGTATCTATTGACTAAAAAAGGAAGCAAAGCCTAGATTAATTAAGTGGATTCTAATATTGCAAGAATTTGACTTAGAAATTAAGGACAAGAAGGGTACCGAGAACTTGGTCGCTGACCACCTATCTAGGTTGACATCTGTAAAAGAACAAACAGATAATATTCCCATCAATGAATCTTTTCCAGATGAACAACTCTTGAATCTTAGTATCCAACGTGTTCCTTGGTATGCTGATTTTGTAAATTTTCTGGCATGTGGTATCTTACCTCCTGATCTTAGCTTTCAGCAAAGGAAAAAGTTTTATGCAGATGTCAAGCATTATTATTGGGATGAACCACTCCTTTTCAAGTAATGTGTAGATGGTATGATTCGGAGATGTGTTTCACAAGATGATGTCCATGCTATCTTGGATCATTGCCATTCTCTTTCTTGTGGAGGGCACATGAGCACCTCTAAAACAGCCGCTAAAGTATTGTAAGTTGGGTTCTATTGGCCAAATATTTTTAAGGATGTACGTAAGTATGTTCTAACTTGTGATGCTTGCCAAAGAATAGGTAACATTGGTAAGAGACAAGAAATGCCATTGAATACCATTTTGGAAGTTGAATTGTTTGATGTATGGGGTGTTGATTTTATGGGACCTTTTCCTTCCTCTTTTGGAAATCAGTTAATATTAGTGGCAGTTAACTATGTGTCAAAATGGGTGGAAGCCATTGCTTCACCCCATTCCGATGCTAAAACTGTTATTAAGCTTTTCAAGAAAATAATATTTCTAAGGTTTGGGGTCCCAAAATGTGTTATAAGTGATGGAGGGTCTCATTTTATTGAGAAAACTTTTCAGACCCTTCTAAAGAAATATGGAGTTAGGCATAAGGTTGCTACACCTTATCACCCACAAACTAGTGGACAAGTTGAGGTATCCAATAGGGAAATTAAAAACATTCTTCAAAAAGTGGTGAATACATCACATAAGGATTGGTCTATTAAGTTAGATGATTCCTTATGGGCATATCAAACCGCATATAAAACTCCCATTGGAACCACACCTTTTAAGCTAGTATATGGGAAGCCCTGTCATTTACCTGTTGAGCTAGAATATAAATCTTTTTGGGCTGTTAAAACTCTTAACTTTGATCATAAGGGTGCAGGTGAACAAAGGTTGTTGGAATTAAATGAGCTTGAAGAACTCCATCTAGATGCATACAAAAATGCTAGAATTTATAAAGAAAAAACCAAACAATGGCATGATCGTCACATCCAACGGAGAACATTTAATCCAGGAGATATGGTTTTACTATTTAATTCCAGATTGAAGCTTTTTCCAGGTAAACTGAGATCCCGATGGTCGGGACCATTCAAGGTGACAAAAGTCTTTCCCTTTGGAGCTGTCGAACTATGGAGCGAGAAATCTAGTACATTTAGGGTAAATGGACAGAGAGTAAAGCACTATCTGACAGGTCAACCAATACAACAAGCAAGTGACTTGGACTTGTTTGATGCTCCTGATGAGTAAATCCAAACGGTGAGAAGTCTGGCTGAAGACTTAAAACTTAGCAATGATAGGGAGGTAACCCTATAAAAAGTTGTTGTTTTATTTTAAGCTTTTATTCTATTAAAAAAAACAACTATGTCAAATGCTGGTTTGGGGTTACTCCAGGTAAGTTTTCTTATCTTTTTATCATCCATTTTAACATTGAGGACAATGTCAAATTCTGGTTTGGGGTGGTAGGTAAGAAAACTTAACTGTTTTGTTTTGTTGTGTGATGGTTATATTTTTCATGCATGTGTGTTTTCCTTATTTTGTTTGTAATCTTGTAATTTACCATGATTGCATGATAAATTACTTTGAACACAAGGCTAAAGTATCTAAGGATCCTAAAATTTTGAGTAAAATTTTCAAAATTTGATTGTTTAAATGCCAAATCAATGTCTAATGAACTTTATGTGATTAAAATTTTTTTTGAAAAGACTTTCCATGGTGAGACTTGAGCCAAAATGGGTTATTTATCAAACAAATTTTCAAAACCCATATTTTCTTGATTGAGTGAATCTCATAGTCATTAATATTCTAGAACTTGTTTTTCAACCGATTCAAAATGGTTTTTGATTATATGTCTTAGGATGATAAAGGCACAATTAGGTCTTATTCTTAAGCCTCAGAAATTTTGCACAATTTGACCCCTAGTTGCCCCTTTTGAGCCTAAAAGTGAAAATTTTTCCTTGAAGCCTTTCATTGACTGATATTCTCTTAATGGTGAAAAAGTTGGAAATTTAGCAGGAGCAAAGAAATAAGAAAGGACTTAAGAAAAATATGTATTGAAGAAAAACAAGAAAAAGAAAAAGAAAATCAAAAGGATGATACTGAATGAATTCCAAAAAGTCTATAAAAGTTTAAAAATTTACTCAGTTAAATTTACTCTGATTTTTTTTAAGTGTCAAGTAAATTTTGTTTCTAAATTTAGATTTTTAAATTGTGTTTTATTTTACAAAAACCTTAAAAATCAATTGTGTGGATAATTAAATTTCAATATGCCAGTACTTTGAACGCAGTCCCTGTGGAGAACGATAATCTTTTATATTACGCGACATAACCCGTGCGCTTGCGGGCCCTGTCATGAACAGGGTAAGGATCTTGACCAAAAAAAAAGGGTAAGTGATAAGTTCTTTTTAATATAATAAATAAGATCTAGTTTGCTTAGGATTTTAGTCATTGTCCACTGTATTTCCTTTATTTATTGCGATTTTTGCTCTCTTTCCACTCTATTCTACTTGGGTATGTTATTTTGCAGGAATTAAGGTAATAAAGGGTCAAAAACAAGAGAAAAACGACCATAAAATGATAAAGAAACAAGAAGAACAAGCCCAACATGGAAAGAACTCTCTTTTTAAAGCTGAAATTCGACTCAGAAAGCAAAAATCCGACTCAGAGCACTGAAATCCGACTCAAAATGGCCAAATCCGAGTGGGATAACTCAGAAATGACCATTCCGAGTGAATTGATTGACGACTGAAGGCCATTCTGAGTAAAAAGCATGAAGGCCGACTGAAGAATTCCAATGCAAAATCCGAGCAGAGTTTTAACCGAGTGGTTCAGATTACAGCCGAGTGAAAATGATTGAGAACCGATTGAATAAACTCTGATTCCGAGTGAGTTTTTAATCAGTGCCGAATAAACTTCATGAATTTAAGCCGAGTGAATGGATTCAATCAATTCCGAGTAAGTCACTTTGCCCGTCCCTTCTCCTTTCAAAACCGACCTATACTCCACAAACTCCAAACATCGGATAACTCTCTACACCGTCCTCAACCCAGAAATCTGACCTACATTCCTCTCTTCTATCCGCTGTCCCCTCCTAATCCATACCGCCCTTCTAATCCATACCAGACACCGTCCCACCTTTCCTTTCCATCCATACCGCCCAGACTCTTCTTCTTTCTATCCACAGCACCCCTCTTCTCTCCAACCAATACCGCCCAGACTCCTAATCCACAACTCCGCCCAGACTCCTCTCCTAATCCACAACACCGTCCTCTCCTTCCTAATATCCTCAACACACCGCCCAACCGTCCTCACCTCAACACACCGCCCAACTTCCCAACACCGTCTCCCTTTCTTCTTCTAATACATAACACCGCCCAGTAACTCTCTTAACTCCGCCCAGACTCTCAAAACACAACACCGCCTAGACTCTCTTCACAGGCCCAACACCAGATCAATTGAACACCGCCCAGCAACACCGGCTCCACCCACCACACCGTCCAGCAACACCGGCTCCATCCACCACACCGTCCAGCAACTCCACTGTCCCTCATATCACCATACCTGCCACATACAAACCAACAACGCCCAGCAACTAATACCAAACAGCAAGCTTTCACTCGGTCTTATGGAATTCCAGTACTTTTCCATTCAGAATTTGCCCAGCTGAATAAATCCAAGCACCGAATTATTGGAAATATTAAAATAATGCAAATTGGAAACAAGTTGGCACAGCTGGAATTCACATGCACCGAAAGTTTCTTCCACTTGCAAATTGAACGCGTTTTCATTGCTGGAATCCTCAATCCATTTGCCTATAAAAGTAGCAGCAACCCATCAGCAAACAACAACTTCTTCCCAGTCTAAAATCACTCAAGCTTCATTTCTTCGTTACTTTCTCTCTTTTTCTCTTTAGTTCTATTCTTTTCCATTTTTTCTTTCTCTGTCCGTTTTTCTTCTCTTTCTTTTTATTTTCTTTTCTTTCTTTTATTTTGTAAGAGTGTGAGGGCTGTAAAAGTGAGATTTTAAATTTGTAATTGGTGGAGAAATTATTGCAACAAGGAATTACAGTGGTAAATTATTCTGAGCTTTTGGAGAAACCCGTAAGTCTTTATTTTTACCATGTCTTGTATGTTTTATTTTTCCATTATTTACATGAATTTAAATTATTTCATGAGTAGCTAAATTAATTATCTTGGGATAAAGGGGGTATGATAATATTTTATTTTAATGTTATTTTGACTTAGAATTAAATAAATTTCTGTTTTCCATTTAGTTCAATTATGCTTAATGCTTTTAGTAATTCCTAACAAGAACCTAAATGATAAAACTGTATACTTACGGGTATATTAGTAAGTTTAGGTAATAAATAGAATCGAGAGATTTATTTTTACCGGAAAGCTTTGAACTAAACCTAAGATTTTTGAAATGCTTTTTGTGACCTCGGTAAAACCGTGAAAGTAATCAAAATTCTTTTGAGGAAATAAAAGGGATTTTCATAAAACGATAAGGGGCCTTTCAGAGGATTAAGCAGCGCTTTCCATAGGTTAGGTACATTAATAGGATTCCGAAAGGAACATATTAATTAGCTTTTGGAAAATTCACCTTGGAAAACTTAATTCGATTCTTATTTATGAAAAGTTAAAATTCATTAAATATAAAATAGAGTCTTAATCCCCCAAAAATCCCAAGATACTCTCAACTCTGATTTTTTAGTGTCAAGTAAATTTTATTTTTATTCATATTCTGTGCAACTTTCATTTGTACTTTATTTTATAAAAATCTTAAAAATTAATTGTGTGGATAATTAAATTTCAATATGCTGGTACTTTGAACACAGTCCCTGTGGAGAACGATAATCTTTTATATTACGCGACATAACCCGTGCGCTTGCGGGCCCTGTCAAGTTTTTGGCGCCGTTGCCGGGGACTATTGTCCCTCAAATATCTGCAATATTGAAATTCGATTACATCATACTTGTTAATATTTTTATTGTTATTTTTATTTTTATTTTCTTTGTAATTTTGTATTTTGTTCTATATTCTGTGTATCTGTTTTATTTTTGTAATTGTTTGTTTTATTTGTCATTTATTTTCTATTTATGCGACGAAGCCGTAGTGTCGATCTAAACTTAGGATTTGACCTTGAGATAGAACGTACCCTTAGAGCTTTGAGAAAACAACAAAAACAACAAAAAGAACAAAAAGAAAAACAAATGGCAGACCAACATTGACCCTTAAGAGATTTTGCCGCTCCAAGCACTAATGGGAGAGGATCTAGCATTCTTAGACCCACAGTGGAGGCTAACAATTTTGAATTGAAGCCTTCACTACTCTCAATGGTTCAACAGAACCAATTCGGGGGTTTACCCTCTGAAGATCCAAACCTTCACCTTCAAATCTTTCTTGAATACTGTGACACCCTAAAGATGAACGGAGCTACCAATGATGCCATTCGCTTAAGACTTTTCCCTTTCTCCTTAAGAGATAAAGCAAGAGCCTGGTTATACTCTCTTCCTGAAGGATCCATCACGACTTGGGAACAATTGTCCAGTGCTTTTATCAATAAATGATGCCCAAGGAACAAAACTGATGTGCTGAGAAAACAAATCATTAATTTTTCACAAAAAGATGATGAATCCTTGTATGAAGCCTGGGAGAGATACAGGGAGATGCTAACAGAATGTCCTCACCATAGGATAGAAAGGTGGTTGACAATCCATATTTTCTATAATGGACTAACTTCCACACAAAAGATCTCTTTAGATGCTACAGCTGGAGAAGCCTTCATGAGTAAAAATGTTGATGAAGCTGAGAACCTGATCGAGGAAATAGCTCAAAACACTCACCAATGGAACTCTGAGAGAGGATTACCTTCTAAAACACCAGGTAAGTACTCTGTTGATGCTCTTTCCTTACTTTCTGCCAAAGTTGAAGCATTAACATTAAAACTTGATAAAATAGGGTCAACAGGTGCTACTAATATTGTTTGTGAAGTTTGTGGTGTTTCAGGACATGGGGCTACAAACTGCCATTTAGCAATGACCCCTAATCAAGAACAAGAAATGCATCAGGTGGATGCTATTAGAAACTATGGGGGAAATTATCAAGGTAACTACAGACCTCCACAAGGTCCACCTGGCTTCCAAAATAGGCCACCTCAATTCCAAAGTAACTACAAACCTCAACAAGGAACCTATATTCCACAAAAATCAAAGCTAGAATCCTTGATGGAGACATTTGTAGCTACTCAACTTAAACAAAATGATGAATTCTCTGATGTAATAAAAAACTTGGCTTCAAAAGTGGACTCTCTTGCCACTCACAACAAAATACTGGAAAATCAAATTGCCCAACAAGCCTCCTATTCTCAAAGAGCACCAGGAACATTTCCTGGAAAACCAGAGGCTGGACCATCCAACCAAACCATGGCTGTCACTCTTAAGAGTGGTACTCAATATGATGGACCAGTTGATAAGACTACAAAGGAGGAAAAGAAAGTGGATGAATCTTCATCCCATCCAGTGATTGAAGAAGAGAAACCACAAGAAAAGAAGGAGGAGGTTAAGCCATATCAACCTCCTATTCCATTTCCTCATCGATTAGCTAAAGCAAAGTTGGACAAACAATTTGGTAAGTTTCTTGATGTTTTAAAGAAATTGTATATTAATATTCCCTTCACAGATGCTTTGCAGCAAATGCCTACATATGCAAAGTTCCTGAAGGACATTCTGTCCAACAAAAGAAGACTGGAGGAAGATGGAACAGTTGCACTTACTGAAGAGTGCAGTGCTCTAATTCAAAAGAAACTTCCACCCAAGCTCCAAGATCCAGGTAGTTTCTCTATTCCTTGCATGATTGGTGACATGAATATAGATAAAGCATTATGTGATTTAGGAGCGAGTGTGAGTTTAATGCTATTATCTGTTGCTGAAAAGTTAGGATTGGGTGAACTAAAACCTACTAGGATGTCTTTACAATTGGCTGATAGATCTGTAAAATATCCTGTAGGAATTTTAGAGGATGTTCCTATTAAGATAGGAAAATTTTTGATACCTGCTGACTTTGTTGTGCTTGAAATGGACGAAGATTCTTTGATTCCTATTATTTTAGGCAGACCATTTTTAGCAACTGCAGGTGCTGTGATCGATGTCAAGAATGGTAAGTTGTCTCTAACTGTTGGAGACCAAAAGGTTGATTTCAACTTGAAAAATGTTTTAGAAAAACCTTATAATGATGTTTGCTGTACTGTGGATTTTGTCGAACAAGTGGTAAAGGAATCAACCCTTCCTAATGACCCACTTGAAACTATTTTCATGATTGAGCCGACAGAAACATCTTATTGCTCTGGGGCCCCACATGATACTGAGGTCATGTGTGAAAAAATGGTAAGCCCCAATGTGGAATTAAAACCTTTACCAGCTTCATTAAGGTATGAATTTCTTGGTCCTAATTCCACATATCCTGTGATTATCAATGCTGAATTGAATCCATCTGAAACTGAAAAACTTTTGAAACAACTTAGGTTGTATAGAAAGGTAATAGGTTATACAATGGATGATATCAAAGGGATTAGCCCTTCTCTTTGTATGCACAGGATTACTGTAGAAGATGAAAGTAGGCCCACAGTAGAACCACTTAGGAGATTAAATCCTAAAATGCAAGAAGTGGTTAAAAAGGAAATTTTGAAATTGCTTGATACTGGAGTCATATATCCTGTTGATAGTAGTAAATGGGTAAGTCCTGTCCATGTGGTGCCTAAAAAGGGGGGAATAACTGTGATTGAAAATGATAAACATAACTTGATTCCTACTAGGATTGTCTCTGGTTGGCGCATGTGCATTGATTATAGGAAGTTAAATAGTGCCACGAAAAAAGATCATTTTCCCCTCCCTTTTATTGATCAGATGCTTGAAAGACTTGCAAAATACTCTTATTTCTGTTATTTGGATGGGTATTCAGGTTTTCATCAAATTCCCATTCATCCATCTGATCAAGAAAAGACTACCTTCACTTGCCCTTATGGGACTTATGCTTACAGACGTATGCCTTTTGGTTTATGTAATGCACCTGCGACTTTTCAAAGGGGTATGCAAGCAATTTTTTCTGATCTCATTGAAAATGTGATGGAAGTCTTTATGGATGATTTTTCAGTGCATGGTTTGGATTTTGATAATTGTTTAACAAATTTGTGCCAAGTCTTGCAGCGTTGTGAAGAAACCAATTTGGTTCTAAATTGGGGAAAATGCCATTTTATGGTAAGAGAAGGCATAGTTCTTGGACACCTGGTGTCTGAGAGAGGTATAGAAGTTGATAAGGCTAAAGTGGAAGTAATTGAAAAATTACCTCCACCCACGAATGTGAAAGGTATCCGGAGTTTTCTTGGACATGCAGGGTTTTATCGCAAGTTCATTAAAGATTTCTCCAAAATCACAAAGCCTCTTACAACTCTTCTGGGTAAGGATGTGCCTTTCAATTTTGATTCATCTTGTATGGAAGCTTTTTGCAGGATTAAGCAAGCTCTAATCTCTGCCCCCATCGTACAACCACCTGATTGGAAACTCCCATTTGAGCTGATGTGCGATGCGAGTGATTACGCAGTAGGAGCTGTGTTGGGGCAAAGAAAGGATAAAAAGCTCCATGTAATTCATTATGCCAGCCGGACGCTAGATGATGCTCAGGTAAATTATGCCACAACTGAAAAAGAACTGTTAGCTATTGTCTTTGCTTTTGATAAATTTAGGTCTTATTTGGTAGGTTCACATGTTACTGTTTACACTGACCACTCTGCCATTAAGTATCTATTGAATAAAAAGGAAGCAAAGCCTAGATTAATTAGGTGGATTCTAATATTGCAAGAATTTGACTTGGAAATTAAGGACAAGAAGGGTACCGAGAACTTGGTCGCTGACCACCTATCTAGGTTGACATCTGAAAAAGAAGAAACAGATAATATTCCCATCAATGAATCTTTTCCAGATAAACAACTCTTGAATCTTAGTATCCAACGTGTTCCTTGGTATGCTGATTTTGTAAATTTTCTTGCATGTGGTATCTTACCTCCTAATCTTAGCTTTCAGTAAAGGAAAAAGTTTTATACAGATGTCAAGCATTATTATTGGGATGAACTACTCCTTTTCAAGCAATGTGCAGATGGTATGATTCGGAGATATGTTTCACAAGATGATGTCCATGCTATCTATCTTGGATCATTGCCATTCTCTTTCCTGTGGAGGGCACATGAGCACCTCCAAGACAGCTGCTAAAATATTGCAAGCTGGGTTCTATTGGCTAAATGTTTTTAAGGATGTACGTAAGTATGTTCTAACTTGTGATGCTTGCCAGAGAACAGGTAACATTGGTAAGAGACAAGAAATGCCATTGAATACAATTTTAGAAGTTGAATTGTTTGATGTATGGGGTGTTGATTTTATGGGTCCCTTTCCCTCTTCTTTTGGAAATCAGTTCATATTAGTGGCAGTTGACTATGTGTCAAAATGGGGGGAAGTCATTGCTTCACCCCATTCCGATGCTAAAACTGTTATTAAACTTTTCAAGAAAATAATATTTCCAAGGTTTGGGGTCCCAAAATGTGTTATAAGTGATGGAGGGTCTCATTTTATTGAGAAAACTTTTCAAACCCTTCTAAAGAAATATGGAGTTAAGCATAAGGTTGCTACACCTTATCACCCACAAACTAGTGGACAAGTTGAGGTATCCAATCGGGAAATTAAAAATATTCTTCAAAAGGTGGTGAATACATCACGAAAGGATTAGTCTATTAAGTTAGATGATTCCTTATGGGCGTATCGGACCGCATACAAAACTCCCATTGGAACCACACCTTTTAAGCTAGTATATGGGAAGCCCTGTCATTTACCTGTTGAGCTAGAATATAAATCTTTTTGGGCTGTTAAAACTCTTAACTTTGATCATAAGGCTGCAGGTGAACAAAGACTGTTGGAATTAAATGAGCTTGAAGAACTCCGTCTAGATGCATACGAAAATGCCAGAATTTATAAAGAAAAAACCAAACAATGGCATGATCGTCACATCCAACGGAGAACATTTAATCCAGGTGATATGGTTTTATTGTTTAATTCCAGACTGAAGCTTTTTCCAGGTAAACTGAGATCCCGATGGTCGGGACCATTCAAGGTGACAAAAGTCTTTCCCTTTGGAGCTGTCGAACTATGGAGCGAGAAATCTGGTACATTTAGAGTAAATGGACAGAGAGTAAAGCATTACTTCACAGGTCAACCAATACAACAAGCAAGTGACTTGGACTTGTTTGATGCTCCTGATGAGTAAATCCAAACGGTAAAAAGTCTGGCTGAAGACTTAAAACTTAGCACTTGTGGGGAGGTAACCCCATGTCTTTAATAAAAAAAAAAAACCAACTATGTCAGATGCTGGTTTGGGGTTATTACAGGTAAGTTTTCTTATCCTTTTATCATCCATTTTAACATTGAGGACAATGTCAAATTCTGGTTTGGGGTGGTAGGTAAGAAAACTTAACTGTTTTATTTACGTTGTGTGATTGTCATTTTATTATGCATGTGTGTTTTCTTTGATTTGTTTGTAATCTTGTAATTTACCATGATTGCATGACAAATTTACTTTGAACACAAGGCTAAAGTATCTAAGGACCCCAAAATTTTGAGTAAAATTTTCAAAATTTGATTGTTTAAATGCCAAATAAATGCTTAAATGAACCTTATGTGATTAAAATTTTCTTTGAAAAGACTTTCCATGGTCAGACTTGAGCCAAAATGGGTTATCTATCAAACAAATTTTCAAAACCCATATTTTCTTGATTGAGTGAATCTCATAGTCATTAATATTCTAGAACTTGTTTTTCAACCAATTCAAAATGGTTTTTGATTATATGTCTTAGGATGATAAAGGCACAATTAGGTCTTATTCTAAGCCTCAGAATTTTGTATAATTTGACCCCTAGTCGCCCCTTTTGAGCCTAAAAGCGAAAATTTTTTCTTTGAAACCTTTCATTGACTAATATTCTCTTAAATGGTGAAAAAGTTGGAAATTTAGTGGAGCAAAGAAATAAAAAAAGGACTTAAGAAAAATATGGTATTGGATGCAAAGAAAAGCAAGAAAAAGAAAAAGAAAATCAAAAGAATGATATTGAATGAATTCCAAAAAGTCCATTAAAGTTCAAAAATTTGCTCTGTTAAATTTATAATGGTGATTTGAATCATTCATGACTAATAAAACCCTTTTGTATTCCATTTTTCTTGAAATTCCTACCTTGACAATACAACCCAAGGCCACATTACAACCTTTGAAAGACCTTTAGACTTTGACATATTTTTTTTAAACTGTGGAGTTTCTGGTTTATTAACAAGCTTATGGTAATATTTTTTGACTATGATGATTTGAGAGATACACAAACCTTGAAAAACTTGAGTGAATATTATGAGAAGAGTATCTCAAGTCTTGACATTGAAAATTGATTCACATAAGAAAAATAAAATTGGCATTTAAATAAATCTGTTTCTCTATTTTGGATTCCTTAGTCTATTAAGCTTAGTGTTTTCAGTATTTTATCTTGTGAATATGGTGATTGCTTGAGGACAAGCAATGTTTTGGTTTGGGGTATTTTGATAAGTGCTTTTTAATATAATAAATAAGATCTAGTTTGCTTAGGATTTTAGTCATTGTCCACTGTATTTCCTTTATTTATTGCGATTTTTGCTCTCTTTCCACTCTATTCTACTTGGGTATGTTATTTTGCAGGAATTAAGGTAATAAAGGGTCAAAAACAAGAGAAAAACGACCATAAAATGATAAAGAAACAAGAAGAACAAGCCCAAAATGGAAAGAACTCTCTTTTTAAAGCTGAAATTCGACTCAGAAAGCAAAAATCCGACTCAGAGCACTGAAATCCGACTCAAAATGGCCAAATCCGAGTGGGATAACTCAGAAATGACCATTCTGAGTGAATTGATTGACGACTGAAGGCCATTCTGAGTAAAAAGCATGAAGGCCGACTGAAGAATTCCAATGCAAAATCCGAGCAGAGTTTTAACCGAGTGGTTCAGATTACAGCCGAGTGAAAATGATTGAGAACCGATTGAATAAACTCTGATTCCGAGTGAGTTTTTAATCAGTGCCGAATAAAATTCATGAATTTAAGCCGAGTGAATGGATTCAATCAATTCCGAGTAAGTCACTTTGCCCGTCCCTTCTCCTTTCAAAACCGACCTATACTCCACAAACTCCAAACATCGGATAACTCTCTACACCGTCCTCAACCCAGAAATCCGACCTACATTCCTCTCTTCTATCCGCTGTCCCCTCCTAATCCATACCGCCCAGACTTCTAATCCATACCAGACACCGTCCCACCTTTCCTTCCCATCCATACCGCCCAGACTCTTCTTCTTTCTATCCACAGCACCCCTCTTCTCTCCAACCAATACCGCCCAGACTCCTAATCCACAACTCCGCCCAGACTCCTCTCCTAATCCACAACACCGTCCTCTCCTTCCTAATATCCTCAACACACCGCCCAACCGTCCTCACCTCAACACCGCCCAACCGTCCTGACCTCAACACACCGCCCAACTTCCCAACACCGTCTCCCTTTCTTCTTCTAATACATAACACCGCCCAGTAACCCTCTCAACTCCGCCCAGACTCTCAAAACACAACACCGCCCAGACTCTCTTCACAGGCCCAACACCAGATCAATTGAACACCGCCCAGTAACTCACTCAACACAACACCACCCAGCAACACCGGCTCCATCCACCACACCGTCCAGCAACTCCACTGTCCCTCATATCACCATACCTGCCACATACAAACCAACAACGCCCAGCAACTAATACCAAACAACAAGCTTTCACTCGGTCTTGTGGAATTCCAGTACTTTTCCATTCAGAATTTGCCCAGCTGAATAAATCCAAGCACCGAATTATTGGAAATATTAAAATAATGCAAATTGGAAACAAGTTGGCACAGCTGGAATTCACATGCACCGAAAGTTTCTTCCACTTGCAAATTGAACGCGTTTTCATTGCTGGAATCCTCAATCCATTTGCCTATAAAAGCAGCAGCAACCCATCAGCAAACAACAACTTCTTCCCAGTCTAAAATCACTCAAGCTTCATTTCTTCGTTACTTTCTCTCTTTTTCTCTTTAGTTCTATTCTTTTCCATTTTTTCTTTCTCTGTCCGTTTTTCTTCTCTTTCTTTTTATTTTCTTTTCTTTCTTTTATTTTGTAAGAGTGTGAGGGCTGTAAAAGTGAGATTTTAAATTTGTAATTGGTGGAGAAATTATTGCAACAAGGAATTACAGTGGTAAATTATTCTGAGCTTTTGGAGAAACCCGTAAGTCTTTATTTTTACCATGTCTTGTATGTTTTATTTTTCCATTATTTACATGAATTTAAATTATTTCATGAGTAGCTAAATTAATTATCTTGGGATAAAGGGGGTATGATAATATTTTATTTTAATGTTATTTTGACTTGGAATTAAATAAATTTCTGTTTTCCATTTAGTTCAATTATGCTTAATGCTTTTAGTAATTCCTAACAAGAACCTAAATGATAAAACTGTATACTTACGGGTATATTAGTAAGTTTAGGTAATAAATAGAATCGAGAGATTTATTTTTACCGGAAAGCTTTGAACTAAACCTAAGATTTTTGAAATGCTTTTTGTGACCTCGGTAAAACCGTGAAAGTAATCAAAATTCTTTTGAGGAAATAAAAGGGATTTTCATAAAACGATAAGGGGCCTTTCTGAGGATTAAGCAGCGCTTTCCATAGGTTAGGTACATTAATAGGATTCCGAAAGGAACATATTAATTAGCTTTTGGAAAATTCACCTTGGAAAACTTAATTCGATTCTTATTTATGAAAAGTTAAAATTCATTAAATATAAAATAGAGTCTTAATCCCCCAAAAATCCCAAGATACTCTCAACTCTGATTTTTTAGTGTCAAGTAAATTTTATTTTTATTCATATTCTGTGCAACTTTCATTTGTACTTTATTTTATAAAAATCTTAAAAATTAATTGTGTGGATAATTAAATTTCAATATGCTGGTACTTTGAACACGGTCCCTGTGGAGAACGATAATCTTTTATATTACGCGACATAACCCGTGCGCTTGCGGGCCCTGTCAGTAAGGGTCCTCAAGAGTTCCTCCTTGGGCTTAGACCTAACTATTGAATCCATGAAGGAAGCCAAATGTGTCTGGAGGGTCTCTCTAGCTCTCTTGGCCCATGACCTAGTCAAAGGACCTCTAAAGTTCTCCAAGGCAACCTCTGAGGTCTGTGAAGAATCTATCACTTCCTCCTGGGTGATGGCTATGTCAAGTTAGGAGAGACAATACCAGATTCTCACTAGACTGGTGTAATATACAATATAAAACTTAAACCGGTATAGATATCAAGAGTATTATCTTTTGACATCAGATAATTTTGATAACATGTGTTATTATATCATTTTAATTTTCTATAAAAAGTTATCAAATTACAAATTTATATTATTCTTAAACTTCTTCTTTGTTATTTAAATGCATTATTGATCAATTCAAAAATGTTTTATTATATTCTTTTTGTAATTTCCAAGGGGGGACTTACAAAATTTTCAATAGAACAAGTCTACAATTCATTTCTCAACAGAAACCGTGTGATGTCACACCTAAATCCCTAGAAATAATCCCAAGGGGTTTACTGAAACCAGGAAAAAAGTTTCACGAAGAACACAATAAATAACTCTAAAGACTTAAGCTATATGCCGCTTAAAGAAAAATATGCACAATGGAAGGCATAAACCAGAAGCCCAAAATAGGCTTAATGATGGACCTACCAAGCTATAAGTCCTTAATAGGGTACCTTTCCCCTCCTATATATGAAGATATGAGCCAAGGAATACCCATCCAAGGATGTGACATACCTAACATAATCATGTCAGTCCAGAAGAGGAATATTTAATCCTCATTACAAGACTTAAACTAAACCTTCAGTGAGGTATCAACTACCTATCCTCTGACAATTATATAATTATAATTCACATATCATTATACACAATAAGAGATGGCATCAAGCCTCATATGTATAAATACTTATCAGTTTAGGCCAACCGAAGGCCATACCAAAACTTAATATATTAAACAACACTTAACTTTTGGCATCACACATATGTATATGCCAATTTAAGCAAAATGAAGAGCTATATAAAAATTCAAATATCATAAAAGTATATTGTATTATAATAATATCTAGACGTCGATATTAAACACCATAACAAAAGGATTAATTACAAAATTATCATGGCATTGCATTGCTCCCGCCTCCGAGCTCACTGAGTGACATCATCACCCTGAAAACTCACTAAAATGAAAGATGAGGGGTAAGTACAACTCCAAGTAGTAAATAACAATCTTACGCATAAAGACAATTTACCCACTGGTTCATGTAATTTAAAATATTACAGCCACATAACAATGACACATACCCCAACAAACTACATGTCGATCATCAATTGAATTTTCGTTATCACTAGATACCTGCCAATTATTAGTTCAATTCCATACATTACCAATTACGTACCAATCATCAGTTCAATCTTAAACATCAGCAGAAACATATATATCAATCAATAATTCAACATATAACATCACCAAACACAATATCAAACATCAATTTAATTCATTTCCAAATACATACCAATCATCCATTCATTTCTAGTATTACCAATTTCATATCAGTCATTATATCACAACACACTACTACAGAAAAGGCCTTTGTCAGCGGTTCTATTAATACTATTATTAGTAGTTCAGGCGCATAAAATGAAGGTACTGCTAATGACCCTGATAATAATGCCACCGCTTGCATCACAAACATTGCCTAGGTATTGTCAGCGGTTAATGAGTTAAACCACATACAATAGCTACCAAAGTCAGCGGTTAAATAATGAACCCCAGACTTTGATGTACATATTTTCTACAGTTAACTATTGTAACCGTGGGAAATGGTTAGTTTCTTTAAAATATTATATTTTAAATTTACTATTAATAAACTGATTTTTACACTATTATACACTAATTTTAACACTATTTTTAGAAATATAGATATAATATAAATACCTAAAACTAACTTATATATTTTTAATAATATTATATTTTTAATAAAATTATATTTGTCCTAGTATAAAGATGGGGAATTGATTACTCTATTGTAATAAAAGAAAATGGAGCAAGCTAATAAATCTGTAACAAATCTACGAACAAAAATGACAAGTATAATATCATCCCCAATAGATAAAATCTCAAATCAATATTACATTGATTCATTCAAAGTTGACAAAATTATAGTAAAAATAAACAGGAAAAAGAACCATAGTATGTGTAATAGTACAAAGTTAAATAATTCCAAACCCATCTTATAAATGGTTTTCATGTCTAATTTTGAAAAAAATTATCACCCACCTAATATCTTCCATTTTCTTCCTCTATAAATTATTAACCCGTTCTGCCAAGTCACAAGAGTGACGCCCTAAATCCGTTATTCGGTGTTATGGATATTGACTTCTAATTAATGAAAAGTAAGGGAATTTTTTTTTGTTATTTTGTCACTTAATTAAGGCACACCACAATTCAAGACTTATAATAACTACCCTAGATCTAATTAGAAACCAATCCATTCCATAACTATATCCATGCATCATACACAATATCATGACTCAATCTCAACTATCATGCATAATAACTTCATTCATAAAGGTTTATAATCACCAACCTTCAACATACTAACAAGGTCATAACTTAATCTCTACATCCAAATATATCAACAAATAATCTAACAAACTCATTCAAAATTCCAAAAACCTAGGCATTTACATTAATAGTCAAGCTATACAAAAATAATGCCTGTACACAATAAATTCTACCTAGAATTTAAATCATCATTTTCAAAAAGAATGTTGGCCAAGGCAAACAATATACCCTCTCCACACCATGCCGCCTCTCCAAAGAGTGCATCACTCTTCAATCCAACCTACATCACAAGGCTAAAATAGACAACATGGAGAGTGAGTATATTTTCTCAATGATGAGCAATTATAGTGCTAAGTCATGCATAGTGAGGCAATGATGCTGAAATCCCGAGTCATTAAATTGATGGTAAAATCTTAGTAAAATGAAATATGACTCTCGGATTCACACTTATGGCAAGCGCACCAGTCGTTAAAATTATAGTATATTTGATCGTCTCACAGGGATTGTGGTAAATACCTCAATCTAGGACTAGTACCAGCTGAACCAACAGAAAATACATGAAATTCATTCGGTTTTTATGGTTTTAGTGTTTTGTAGTTGTTTTTATATTTTGAGAAACAGAGTTAAGATGAAAAGTGGAAAGTGATTAAAAGAAAACAGGTCAAGATTGCTTCGGCTCACAATTTCCTCAAGAAACATGCAATTCAGTATAATCAAACTTCACAATCTAGAGGACAATCCGCTTGTGGTCATTCCCTAATTCTTTAGGTGAAAGACACTAATTCTTAAGCAATGAACCTTAATTCCTTAAGTGCTCGATTAACCTAAGAATCTAATGCGAAATTGGAGGTTGAACTCTAACTATTCACCTAAATTGATTAGGCCTGAACTAGTTAGAAAGCTGGAAGTTACCTAAGCTTCAGCCATGATTCCTCACTGGTGAAGTTCTTCATCCGTTCTAGATTTGTCAATCCAGCGATTCTGCTCCACTCCTCAGCTTGTTCGCCTCAAGATCTTCGAAGCCGATCTACTTGCTCACAGCTTCAAGATTCCATTGTTCACCTTCACAATCCCAACCTTAGGGATTTAGAACTCCATAGACTTCGGTTCCATCGAAGAATTGTGGAACGTCATGAAGGAGAGAGTTTAGAGAGATGAAAAAGGTAGTGAGAGATTGGAAATGGAAAAATATGAAATTGTATATTACGTTGCTCTGTTCTCTACACACACACACTACTCTCAGTCTTGCCCCCCCACACTATAGAGTATGTACAACCTCTTTATAAGTTTCTACCTAACTAACTTAACTGATAACTTCGGACCACCTCAGCTAACAACTAAAACTAATTACACAGTTTACAGAGTAACTAACTAATTACAGCTCAGCTCTTAACAGGATCCAGCTCAACCTTAGCTAATGTACAGCTCAGCTCCAGCTAATTGATAGCTCACTTCTTAAGTTAACTTGAAGTTGCAGTAGTAGAGAAGAAGGCAATGGGAACGGAACAGTGTTGCACCAAGTGTGTTATTGGAGGGAAGGAACGATGTTTAAATTACTGCCATGATGCTTCAGCTGCTGAGTATTCGCTTGGGCGGATTAAGCTTCGCTTGGTTGAGTCCGGATTAACCTGCAGTGTTTCTTTCTCTCTTGGGCGTTATGGCAAAGCTTGGGCGAGGATGGACTCTTAAAGTTATGCTTGAATGAGTCCGGATTTTGCTAGGACGGATTAAATAATGACTAAGCACATCGGTTTCTTATGTAGCATTCCGTTCTTCTTCTCTTTTATAACCGGTGTCTTGGGCGTTGTCTTCTTAAGTAAGCTTGGGCGTAGTCTTGCTTTGGGGGGAGTACTTGAACGGAGTACTTACTTTGGGCGGAGTACTTGGATGGAGTACTTGAGCGGATTTAATTCCAGCTTGGGCGGATTAATTATCAAATCAGTATTCTGTTGTTGGCACTCGGGTTTTACATGCAGTATTCTGAGCCCTTATTCTCTTTTGGAGTCAGTGTCTTTGAGGTCTCACTCAGTCAGAATTGAAGAAGTCTCACTCGGCTCTGTAAGATTTTACTCAGAATTTTCTTCTTGTCTCGAGTCCACCCTGTTCCTGCACCAATAAATAGCTACTTGCCTAGCATTTATACACCGGCTGCTTAGTAAATTTGTAAATACTTCAAAATTCCTTATTTAATTACAAGTTTCAATCGGTTTCTTACATAGATAATGACAGGGCCCGCAAGCGCACGGGTTATGTCGCGTAATATAAAAGATTATCGTTCTCCACAGGGACTGTGTTCAAAGTACCAGCATATTGAAATTTAATTATCCACACAATTAATTTTTAAGATTTTTATAAAATAAAGCACAAATTAAAGTTGCATAGAATATGAATAAAAATAAAATTTACTTGACACTAAAAAATCAGAGTTGAGAGTATCTTGGGATTTCAGGGGATTAAGACTCTATTTTATGTTTAATGAATTTTAACTTTTCATAAATAAGAATCGAATTAAGTTTTCCAAGGCGAATTTTCCAAAAGCTAATTAATATGTTCCTCTCGGAATCCTATTAATGTACCTAACCTATGGAAAGCGCTGCTTAATCCTCAGAAAGGCCCATTATCGTTTTATGAAAATCCCTTTTATTTCCTCAAAAGAATTTCGATTACTTTCACGGTTTTACCGAGGTCACAAAAAGCATTTCAAAAATCTTAGGTTTAGTTCAAAGCTTTCTGGTAAAAATAAATCTCTCGATTCTATTTATTACCTAAACTTACTAATATACCCGTAAGTATACAGTTTTATCATTTAGGTTCTTGTTAGGAATTACTAAAAGCATTAAGCATAATTGAACTAAATGGAAAACAGAAATTTATTTAATTCCAAGTCAAAATAACATTAAAATAAAATATTATCATACCCTCTTCATCCCAAGATAATTAATTTAGCTACTCATGAAATAATTCAAATTCATATAAATAATGGAAAAATAAAACATACAAGACATGGTAAAAAATAAAGACTTACGGGTTTCTCCAAAAGCTCAGAATAATTTACCACTGTATTTCCTTGTTGCAATATTCCTCCACCAATTACAAATTGGAACACTCAATTTCATAATCCTCACAACTCTTACACAAAATAAAAGAAAGAAAAAGAAAATAAAAAGAAAAAGAAACGAAACAGAGAAGAAAACGAAGGAAAAGAAAAGAAAGGAACAAAGTGAATGAATGAGAACTGGATGCCTTCTCTGCTTGGATTGCTTCTCCTTTTATAGGCGAAGGAAGGGAGGAAGCCAGCTAAGAAAACGCGTTGCAAGTTGGAAACTTTCGGTGCATGTGATTTCCAGCTGTTCCAGTTGTCTCCAATTTGCGTATTTTTGTTGTTTCCAATAATTCGGCGCATGATTTCACTGATGAATCGATTCCTCCAGTTGATTTTTGCCTTCAAAACAGCGTGTGAATCGATTCCTAAAGGTGGGAATCGATTCCCAGCATGATGAATCGATTCCTGGCCTTCATGAATCGATTCCCAGCCTTCCAAACATCAATGAATCGATTCCTATAAGGGGGGAATCGATTCCCAGCCCTATGAATCGATTCCCAACAGCCTTGAATCGATTCCTAGCCTATGTTTCACATGGGAATCGATTCCTGTAAGGGTGAATCGATTCCTACCCTTTCCTGGAAGTGTTTTCTTGCATTTTTGAGGCGTTTTGGACAGTATAGCTCATGGTTCTTGATTGTTTTCATCCTTTGACACTTTGATCATCTTTTTGGGTTCTTGAATCCATTTTCCATTTATATTCATTCATTCTTAAAATGGATCATCAATAATTCCAAATCTATTAATTTCTGCAAAATAAAAGTACCCGAGTAGAATACAGTGGAAAGAAAGCAAAAATCACAATAAATAAAGGAAATACAGTGCATAATGATTAAAATCCTAAGTAAACTAAATCTAATGTATTATGTTATAAAACACTTATCAAAATACCCCAAACCAAAACATTGCTTGTCCTCAAGCAATCACCATATTCACAAGATAAAATACAGAAAACACTAAGCTTAATAAACTAAGGAATCCAAAATAGAGAAATAGATTTATTCAAATGCCAATTTTTATTTACTTATGTGAATCAAATTTCAATGTCAAGACTTGAGATACTCTTCTCACAATTTTCACTCAAGTGTTTCAAGGTTTGTGTATCTCTCAAATCATCATAGTCAAAAAATATTACCATAAGCTTGTTAATAAACCAGAAACTCCACAGTTTAAATAGAAAATATGTCAAAGTCTAAAGGTCTTTCAAAGGTTGTAATGTGGCTTTGGGTTGTATTGTCAAGGTAGGAATTTCAAGAAAAATGGAATACAAAAGGGCTTTAACAGTCATGAATGATTCAAATTATCATCATAAATTTAACAGAGCAAATTTTTGAATTTTTATGGACTTTTTGGAATTCATTCAATATCATCCTTTTCATTTTCTTTTTCTTTTTCTTGCTTTTCTTTGCATTCAATACATATTTTTCTTAAGTCCTTTTTTATTTCTTTGCTCCACTAAATTTCCAACTTTTTCACCATTTAAGAGAATATTAGTCAATGAAAGGTTTCAAAGAAAAAATTTTCGCTTTTAGGCTCAAAAGGGGCAACTAGGGATCAAATTATACAAAATTCTGAGGCTTAGAATAAGACCTAATTGTGCCTTTATCATCCTAAGACATATAATCAAAAACCATTTTGAATTGGTTGAAAAACAAGTTCTAGAATATTAATGACTATGAGATTCACTCAATCAAGAAGATATGGGTTTTGAAAATTTGTTTGATAAATTACCCATTTTGGCTCAAGTCTAACCATGGAAAGTCTTTTCAAAGAAAATTTTAATCACATAAGGTTCATTTAAGCATTTATTTGGCATTTAAACAATCAAATTTTGAAAATTTTACTCAAAATTTTGGGGGTCCTTAGATATTTTAGCCTTGTGTTCAAAGTAAATTTATCATGCAATCATGATAAATTACAAGATTACAAACAAAATAAGGAAAACACACATGCAAAATAAAATAACAATCACACAACGTAAACAAAACAGTTAAGTTTTCTTACCTACCATAAAGAAAACACACATGCATAGTAAAATGACAATCACACAACGTAAACAAAACAGTTAAGTTTTCTTACCTACCACCCCAAACCAGAATTTGACATTGTTCTCAATGTTAAAATGGATGATAAAAGGATAAGAAAACTTACCTGTAATAACCCCAAACTAGCATATGACATAGTTGGTTTTTTTTTTTTTTTTTTTTTTAGAATTTATTTATTAAAGATATGAGGTTACCTCCCCACAAGTGCTAAGTTTTAAGTCTTCAGCCAGACTTTTTTGAACCAGCTTCAGCTATATAATTCATACCTGAACACAGGTTTTAATGGTCTGAATTCTACCTTAGGGATCAGTTCTCTTTTAGCCAAAAAATCACAGAAGAGTGTTTTTGAAATGCCTGAAAAGTCATAAGATAAAACAGATTCAAGTGGATCAAGAGGGAGGTTTTGGATTGCCTCTTTCTCTACCACTTGGTCAATAAAATCTATTTCAAACATAACAAAGTTAACAGGTATGTAAAATTTTCCTACCTTGATAGGAATAACCTCTAAAATACCTGGATTCTGAAGCTTGGGCAGTACCTTCTTTTGGATCAGTGTACTGCTCTCCTCAATTATCGGATGAGATAGAGACTCATCAAATTTCTTCTCTTCCTTAGCTTCTTCTTTAGTTATGCCAACCGGATCATCATAATGAGTATCACTCCTAAGAGTGATGTCCATGGTGTGGTTAGATGGTCCTACCTCAAGTTTTACAGAAAATGTTTCTGGTGTTTTCATAGAAAAAGAGGTTTGTTGGACAATTTGATTTTCCAAAATTTTGTTATGGGTGGCCAGAGAGTCCACCTTTGAAGCTAAGGTTTTTATGGCATTTGAGAACTCTTCATTTCGTTTTTCTTGGGTGCTTACAAAATTTTCCATCAGTATTTCAAGTTTGGATTTTTGTGGAGGATAGTTTTGGAATACTGGTAAGCTTCTAAAATCACTGCTATGGTTATAATTCCCAATAGCATCCAACTGATGAAATTTTTGTTCATGGTGGTTTAAGGATATTGCAAAATAGCAATTTGTAGCAGCATGTCCTGAATCACCACAAATACAACAATAAAGGTCAGTAGCACCTGTTAAGAATTTCATAACAAACAAAGATCAAGTGTGATCTTTGAAAATAAAAATAGATAAATAACTAGAAATAAAACAAACAAAAAATATTAACAAGTATGATCTAATCGAATTTCAATATTGCTGATATTTGAGGGACAACAGTCCCCGGCAACGGCGCCAAAAACTTGACAGGGCCCGCAAGCGCACGGGTTATGTCGCGTAATATAAAAGATTATCGTTCTCCACAGGGACTGTGTTCAAAGTACCAGCATATTGAAATTTAATTATCCACACAATTAATTTTTAAGATTTTTATAAAATAAAGCACAAATTAAAGTTGCATAGAATATGAATAAAAATAAAATTTACTTGACACTAAAAAATCAGAGTTGAGAGTATCTTGGGATTTCAGGGGATTAAGACTCTATTTTATGTTTAATGAATTTTAACTTTTCATAAATAAGAATCGAATTAAGTTTTCCAAGGCGAATTTTCCAAAAGCTAATTAATATGTTCCTCTCGGAATCCTATTAATGTACCTAACCTATGGAAAGCGCTGCTTAATCCTCAGAAAGGCCCATTATCGTTTTATGAAAATCCCTTTTATTTCCTCAAAAGAATTTCGATTACTTTCACGGTTTTACCGAGGTCACAAAAAGCATTTCAAAAATCTTAGGTTTAGTTCAAAGCTTTCTGGTAAAAATAAATCTCTCGATTCTATTTATTACCTAAACTTACTAATATACCCGTAAGTATACAGTTTTATCATTTAGGTTCTTGTTAGGAATTACTAAAAGCATTAAGCATAATTGAACTAAATGGAAAACAGAAATTTATTTAATTCCAAGTCAAAATAACATTAAAATAAAATATTATCATACCCTCTTCATCCCAAGATAATTAATTTAGCTACTCATGAAATAATTCAAATTCATATAAATAATGGAAAAATAAAACATACAAGACATGGTAAAAAATAAAGACTTACGGGTTTCTCCAAAAGCTCAGAATAATTTACCACTGTATTTCCTTGTTGCAATATTCCTCCACCAATTACAAATTGGAACACTCAATTTCATAATCCTCACAACTCTTACACAAAATAAAAGAAAGAAAAAGAAAATAAAAAGAAAAAGAAACGAAACAGAGAAGAAAACGAAGGAAAAGAAAAGAAAGGAACAAAGTGAATGAATGAGAACTGGATGCCTTCTCTGCTTGGATTGCTTCTCCTTTTATAGGCGAAGGAAGGGAGGAAGCCAGCTAAGAAAACGCGTTGCAAGTTGGAAACTTTCGGTGCATGTGATTTCCAGCTGTTCCAGTTGTCTCCAATTTGCGTATTTTTGTTGTTTCCAATAATTCGGCGCATGATTTCACTGATGAATCGATTCCTCCAGTTGATTTTTGCCTTCAAAACAGCGTGTGAATCGATTCCTAAAGGTGGGAATCGATTCCCAGCATGATGAATCGATTCCTGGCCTTCATGAATCGATTCCCAGCCTTCCAAACATCAATGAATCGATTCCTATAAGGGGGGAATCGATTCCCAGCCCTATGAATCGATTCCCAACAGCCTTGAATCGATTCCTAGCCTATGTTTCACATGGGAATCGATTCCTGTAAGGGTGAATCGATTCCTACCCTTTCCTGGAAGTGTTTTCTTGCATTTTTGAGGCGTTTTGGACAGTATAGCTCATGGTTCTTGATTGTTTTCATCCTTTGACACTTTGATCATCTTTTTGGGTTCTTGAATCCATTTTCCATTTATATTCATTCATTCTTAAAATGGATCATCAATAATTCCAAATCTATTAATTTCTGCAAAATAAAAGTACCCGAGTAGAATACAGTGGAAAGAAAGCAAAAATCACAATAAATAAAGGAAATACAGTGCATAATGATTAAAATCCTAAGTAAACTAAATCTAATGTATTATGTTATAAAACACTTATCAAAATACCCCAAACCAAAACATTGCTTGTCCTCAAGCAATCACCATATTCACAAGATAAAATACAGAAAACACTAAGCTTAATAAACTAAGGAATCCAAAATAGAGAAATAGATTTATTCAAATGCCAATTTTTATTTACTTATGTGAATCAAATTTCAATGTCAAGACTTGAGATACTCTTCTCACAATTTTCACTCAAGTGTTTCAAGGTTTGTGTATCTCTCAAATCATCATAGTCAAAAAATATTACCATAAGCTTGTTAATAAACCAGAAACTCCACAGTTTAAATAGAAAATATGTCAAAGTCTAAAGGTCTTTCAAAGGTTGTAATGTGGCTTTGGGTTGTATTGTCAAGGTAGGAATTTCAAGAAAAATGGAATACAAAAGGGCTTTAACAGTCATGAATGATTCAAATTATCATCATAAATTTAACAGAGCAAATTTTTGAATTTTTATGGACTTTTTGGAATTCATTCAATATCATCCTTTTCATTTTCTTTTTCTTTTTCTTGCTTTTCTTTGCATTCAATACATATTTTTCTTAAGTCCTTTTTTATTTCTTTGCTCCACTAAATTTCCAACTTTTTCACCATTTAAGAGAATATTAGTCAATGAAAGGTTTCAAAGAAAAAATTTTCGCTTTTAGGCTCAAAAGGGGCAACTAGGGATCAAATTATACAAAATTCTGAGGCTTAGAATAAGACCTAATTGTGCCTTTATCATCCTAAGACATATAATCAAAAACCATTTTGAATTGGTTGAAAAACAAGTTCTAGAATATTAATGACTATGAGATTCACTCAATCAAGAAGATATGGGTTTTGAAAATTTGTTTGATAAATTACCCATTTTGGCTCAAGTCTAACCATGGAAAGTCTTTTCAAAGAAAATTTTAATCACATAAGGTTCATTTAAGCATTTATTTGGCATTTAAACAATCAAATTTTGAAAATTTTACTCAAAATTTTGGGGGTCCTTAGATATTTTAGCCTTGTGTTCAAAGTAAATTTATCATGCAATCATGATAAATTACAAGATTACAAACAAAATAAGGAAAACACACATGCAAAATAAAATAACAATCACACAACGTAAACAAAACAGTTAAGTTTTCTTACCTACCATAAAGAAAACACACATGCATAGTAAAATGACAATCACACAACGTAAACAAAACAGTTAAGTTTTCTTACCTACCACCCCAAACCAGAATTTGACATTGTTCTCAATGTTAAAATGGATGATAAAAGGATAAGAAAACTTACCTGTAATAACCCCAAACTAGCATATGACATAGTTGGTTTTTTTTTTTTTTTTTTTTTTAGAATTTATTTATTAAAGATATGAGGTTACCTCCCCACAAGTGCTAAGTTTTAAGTCTTCAGCCAGACTTTTTTGAACCAGCTTCAGCTATATAATTCATACCTGAACACAGGTTTTAATGGTCTGAATTCTACCTTAGGGATCAGTTCTCTTTTAGCCAAAAAATCACAGAAGAGTGTTTTTGAAATGCCTGAAAAGTCATAAGATAAAACAGATTCAAGTGGATCAAGAGGGAGGTTTTGGATTGCCTCTTTCTCTACCACTTGGTCAATAAAATCTATTTCAAACATAACAAAGTTAACAGGTATGTAAAATTTTCCTACCTTGATAGGAATAACCTCTAAAATACCTGGATTCTGAAGCTTGGGCAGTACCTTCTTTTGGATCAGTGTACTGCTCTCCTCAATTATCGGATGAGATAGAGACTCATCAAATTTCTTCTCTTCCTTAGCTTCTTCTTTAGTTATGCCAACCGGATCATCATAATGAGTATCACTCCTAAGAGTGATGTCCATGGTGTGGTTAGATGGTCCTACCTCAAGTTTTACAGAAAATGTTTCTGGTGTTTTCATAGAAAAAGAGGTTTGTTGGACAATTTGATTTTCCAAAATTTTGTTATGGGTGGCCAGAGAGTCCACCTTTGAAGCTAAGGTTTTTATGGCATTTGAGAACTCTTCATTTCGTTTTTCTTGGGTGCTTACAAAATTTTCCATCAGTATTTCAAGTTTGGATTTTTGTGGAGGATAGTTTTGGAATACTGGTAAGCTTCTAAAATCACTGCTATGGTTATAATTCCCAATAGCATCCAACTGATGAAATTTTTGTTCATGGTGGTTTAAGGATATTGCAAAATAGCAATTTGTAGCAGCATGTCCTGAATCACCACAAATACAACAATAAAGGTCAGTAGCACCTGTTAAGAATTTCATAACAAACAAAGATCAAGTGTGATCTTTGAAAATAAAAATAGATAAATAACTAGAAATAAAACAAACAAAAAATATTAACAAGTATGATCTAATCGAATTTCAATGCACTCAGTACCTGCATACTTGTTAGATCAACATAAGCTTGAAACAGTTCTAAACATCATGAAATATGACAACTCAATCGGATCAGTAAGGGCTTTTTAAGCTTATAATGGGGCTCGGCTACAGGCTCAATTATTGTTTTTCCGAGTCATAGATAGGTTACAAGATGTTTCCACTGATGCCTTGACTCAATTTTTAACTTAACTGCCTCTTCTTAGCAAGTTCCATTATTTTTCGATTGAATGCCTATTTAATACTTTCGGTGCTTTGCACCTTCTTCTTTTTCTTTCAGTCCTTCGGACTTTTCCTTTTCTTTCTTTTCTTTTCTTCTTTTTCCGATCGAATCCATTTTTTTTTCTTTGTGGTGCTTTGCACCTTTTTCTTTTCTGACTTTATTCCTTTTTCTCTCGGCTTTGCCTTTCTTCCTTTTATTTTTCCTACATATTCATCCATAATTAAGCTCAGAGTATGTCCTTAATTACTGTTAGGCACACTCTTCCATCCCCAAACTTAGAAATTGCTAGTCCCTAGCAATAAGCAAAAACCGAGTAATTCACCAGTGGAACATCTAAGGTACTCTAGTCGGTTTTTATTTTCTTGGATAAATAGGCTTGTAATGTTAGGTGCATAAAACGAATGAAAAGGTCTCAGGCTCAAACATATTATTGGGTCAAAGGATGATTAATATATTAGGAAGGTTATTTTTGGCCTTGGCTAAATAATCAAAGAAGGCCTTCATCATTTCCGATTTGGTTGACATACGATAATTAGCAAGAACTGAGGCAAATTCTGTCTCACTAACTAGCATGTAAGCTCACTCAGAAAAGATAAGACAGGCTCAAAAGCTCATACAATTATAACATTTAATCAGCCAGACTTGTCCCCAAACTTAATGTAAGATCATACATCTAGAATGCTAACTAGCATGCCGAGTAAACATTTTAACTAAGGATGAATAATAGTTATGGTCAGAGAGCATGAGTTAAGCAAAAACCGATCAATTAATTTATCTGACTACAGCTTAACAAATCAGCAAACTTTTTTAAATTATGAAGATGGACTTTGAAATTAAATATAATTATTTTATTTTATCAAATAAAGACTCGAAAAAATTAAATAAGGAGTCGGGATACTAGAATACTTCCCTTTTACCTGAATGGCAGTGCTTGGAAACGCATAACCAGATCGGGACTCATGGATTTTACCAATACATACGAAAAACCGAATAAAACAACAAATTGACATGAAAGTAAAATTTCATTACATAATTAAAGATAAGATAAGTTCAGTGTTCAGCAAGCAAATACAATAACTTTAAACTAATACATAAGAAACATTATAAAAACGTGGCACCACTGCTTAAACATTTTGAGCTTCATCGTCCTTGTCCTGCTGGGGGAAAATCGTGAATCCAATGGAAGCTAACCACGCATCCCTATCAGGTGGTGCTCCCATTTCCGATGAATGCTCAACCCTCAGCTTTGAAGCAATCTTCCTGAGCATCAGCTCCTACAAATTGCTGGGACGTTCTATTTCTGCGGTTTTAAAGTTCTCAGCACAGTTTTCATCAGCTTTAATGGTTTCCACCTCTGGTGACTCATTTTCCTCACTGGCAGGAGGGACATTCCTTTGCACCAGAGGAGATACATTCCCTTGGTCCTGACTTCGACTAGGGACCTGGACAGACGAATCAGAAATAGTGATGGTGGCCACTTCTCTTTCAGTATCTAATTGTTTCCTTCACACACTTCCTTCTGCGAAGTTTGGTCTAGGTTTCTGTAAAAGTCTTTGAGATCTTCTCTTCATGATGAATGTTAAAATAACGATGATAAACAACCTAATCAAACAAAAATAAGAACAGAAATGCAAGAGAAAAACAACAAACCAAACTGTAAGATGTATGGCTTATGAACAGTGGAAAACAATAATGATGAAACAAGAAGATAATAACCACGAACTGCGAAGTGAAAGAAGTGAAAAGGTGATAGCTTTCTCAGAAATTAGAAAGTGGCGTTTCGTCTTCAGCTCAAGTTCAACACAGGTACTGAAGGTTGGAAACTGAAAGGACTTTTCTTTTATAACGAAGAATTCAATTTTCCAGAAACGAGTAAATACGGTCAACTTTAATTATTACTTTTATTAAATGCATTACTACTGTTATTATTATTATTATGTTTATTTATTTATTTATTTATTACATATATTTTATTTAATTTTTATTTATTATTGTTTTATTTATTATTGTTTTTGAATACTTAATTACTAGAGGGGTAGAAGATCAAGGAAGAGTGGGATGATACCAATGTGATGCCAATTGGACATAGGAGAATGGAAGATGGGTAAATGAACAGGCCGTAAGACAACGTAGCAAATGAAAAAAAAAATGAACAGGCCGTAAGACAACGTAGTAAATGGAAACTTTAAATACCTGAAATAGAGTGCATGAAAAACGAGTGAAAAATGTAATGGAATACGAGTGAATCAAGAGACGAACAATAAAAGAAACGAATAGAAGTATGAACGAATGAATGAAAACTCAAGTAAATAAATGAATGGGGTGAAAGGATGATAACCGAGTGAGAATGGAAATAGATACCGAGTGATTGAATAGTTGATCAACGAATGAGGTGAACAACGCAAGTCCGAGTAAATGAAAGGGAAAGAATGAATGCATAACTAGAAAGTTAACTGACGGGTGAGGAACAGAAAAGAGGGTGACCGAATAGGAATGAGGAAAGGGTATACCGATCGATGAAGGAGATGAGTAAATGAAGGAACCGAATGAACTAGCGAGAAATCTAGTGAATAAGGAACTGAGTGATGAAAAAGTAAATAAAACACTGAATGAAAAGGGTACCGAATGGATCACAGAATGAGTGAAAGAATGAATGAATGAAGATAAATGTATGAAAACCGAGTGTGATAATGAATGGACGAGTGATCAACCGTCGTGAGGTATGAGTGAACAAAGAAGTGCGTGGGAGAAAGAATAAATGAGAGTAAGGCTGAGCGAAAGAAAGGACGGGTGGATGAAAATGAGTAATATAGATCGAAGATATGAAGAATGAGTGAATGACAATGAGAGTTCGGGCGAAGAATAAAAATGACAGGAGTGACAAAATGGAATGAATGAAATACCGAGTAAATAAAAGACCGGGTGAATAAAACGAATACAATGGAGAAACTCAGGGAATGAAAAACGCGAAGACAAGAAATTGAGTGCGACAATCGCGAATGAAACATGAGTCGATGAAAATGAAAAATCGACAGCGTGAGAAAACTGAGAAAGAAAAATAAGTGGAATGAAACAATGGGTAAATGAATACCGAGTGGATAAAACCGGGTAAAAGTAAAAAAAAACGAATGAACAAACAGCAAGAGGTCGGACAAATATAACAACAAGTGAAAGGACAGGAAAGAATAGCTAACCGACCGTGTGAACAAACATGAGTGAAAGATAGACGAGGAAGAATACTGATTGAATGAAAAATGAGAAATGAAGACGAGTGAAGGATTTACTAGGGAATGAAGAACCGAGTGAATGAAAGATCGAGTGATGGAGATACTAAGTGGTAAAGGATGAGTAGAAGAGTAAACAAAACAACGAGTACAGAGAAGAAATGAGTAAATGGAAGAACCAATGAATAAAATACGAACGGAAAATTAAGAGCAAAACTGGGTGAATGAAACAGCAAGTGGAAAAACGAATGGATAAAAGATAGAATACGATAATGAAAGACTGGATGTTAGGTGAGGAATGAAAAAGAAAGAGTGACCGAGTGGATGAAAGAATGAATGAAAAATAAGAAATGAAGAATATTCTGAGTGAAGGAGATGAGTGAAAGGTATATCGATCGGTTGAAGGAGATGAGTAAATGCAAGAGCGAGTGGAAGAAACCGAGTGATCTAGTGAGAAACCAAGTGACTAAAAAAGAGACTGCAGAAAGAGACGCATGAAAGAGATACTGATTGGGGGAACCGAGAAAGAGTAGATTGAAAGAACAACTGGATAAAGAGATCGGGTGAGGGAATAAGAAACTGAGTGACGAGTGAGTGAGAAAATTACGGAGAAATGGGTGAAGGAATGAAGAAGAAAGAGTAGATAGAAAGAACAAGTGAATCAACGACTGAGAAGAAGAATGGATAACAGAATTCATGAAAAGAAGGACGAGTGAAAGATAAATGAAAAAAACTGAGTGAGGAGTGAGGAAGCCAAGTGGAAGAAACCGACTACTAGAGAAAGCCGAGTGGATGAATGAATAACAGGCTGCGTGCAAATGAGACTAATGGATACAATACTGATTGTGATGACTGAGGAATCCGAGTGGTGAAAAGCCGACTGAAATAAGTCACTTTTCACTATCTGACCCGTTCATTACATCAACGATCAGAATTCTTTCCAAGTTTTCCTTTTTATTCGCAGCAATTTATTGAAAAATACCGAGTGAAGTTCAGTCGGGAAGAAGGGTTACGACGAAGTAACAATTATCTGAGCGTACTATTTTCACTCAACTTAGTACAATTTTCCTCTAAGTGCGAAACAACAATCAGCATTGGCTCGCCTAAGCTACCAGTGCTTCGCCTGAGCGAAAATAGAAGAATCAACTCGGATTTCCTTCTTCATCTTCACACTTTTATTTTATTTAAAGTTCTAAACAAAACAATCGGGACATAGGGCTGCCTCCCTAGAGCGCTTCTTTAAGGTCACTAGCTTGACCTTATTGTATCTAAGAAGATGGTTTCAGTAACAAGGAGGTTTTCTGCCTATCAAACTCTCCTCCAAAGTAGAGTTTGAGTCGCTGGCCATTCACCTTGAAAAACCGATCGGTAGTCGGATCTTTCAGTTCGACTGCACCATGAGGAAAAACCTCATTTACAGTAAAAGGCCCGGACCACTTGGATCTAAGTTTTCCAGGGAAGAGTTTCAGTCGGGTATTGAATAACAAAACTTGATCGTCCTTCTGAAACTCTTTCTTATTAATTCGCTTATCATGCCATTTCTTTGTTTTCTCCTTATAAATGGAGGCACTTTGATAAGCGTTGAGTCGGAACTCCTCTAATTCATGGAGTTTCAAAACTCTTTCCTCCTGAGACTGGTCACAGTCCATGTTTAATAGTTTTGTGGCCCACCACGCTTTGTGTTCCAACTCCACAGGGAGATGGCAAGCCTTACCATACACCAGTTGATACGGGGACATGCCAATTGGAGTTTTGAAAGCTGTTCGGTAAGCCCACAATGCATCATCTAATTTTACCGACCAATCTTTTCTGGATTTTCCGACCACTTTTTCTAAAATTCTTTTTATTTCTCTATTTGACAATTCGACTTGTCCACAAGTCTGTGGATGGTAAGGAGTGGATATCTTATGTAAAACCTCATAGTGATGCAGGGCTTTTTCCATTATCTTATTACAAAAGTGTGAACCCCCATCACTAATAATTACTCTCGGAACTCCAAACCTAGAGAAAATATTCTTCTTAATGAACCTAAGCACAACCTGTGCATCATTGGTTCTGGTCGGAATTGCCTCCACCCATTTGGAGACATAGTCCACAGCAACCAGAATGTAATCATTGGAGAACGACTTAGGGAAGGGTCCCATGAAGTCGATACCCCAAACATCAAATAATTCCACAATTAGAATGTTCGTCAAAGGCATGCCAGCTTTTGTGGAGAGACCTCCACTCCTTTGACATTTGTCACACCTTTTGACATATTCCTTAGAATCCTGAAAGATAGTTGGCCAGTAAAAGCCACTCTGTAATATCTTTGCTGTGGTACGGGAGGCACCATGATGGCCTCCATAATACGAATCGTGGCAGTGCCACAGGAGCCTTTCTTGCTCGGATTCAGGCACACAGCGCCTGATTACTCCATCTATGCCTACTTTAAACAAAATGGATCATCCCAAAGAAAAGCCTTACTATCATGAAAGAATTTTTTTCTCATTTGGGATGTCCAACCATCAGGTACCACTGAGGCACTTTTAAAGTTTGCCATGTCAGCGTACCATGGCCCAGTCATAATAGCCATCAACATTTCGTCTGGAAATTCTTCTTTTATCAAGACAGAATCCGACTCAGCTTCCAGACGAGACAATTGGTCTGCAACCGAGTTCTCTACCCCTTTTTTGTCTCGTATTTCTAAGTCAAACTCTTGGAGTAGCAGAACCCACCTAATCAGTCTCGGTTTAGACTCTTTTTTAGCTAGTAAATACTTGATTGCCGAGTGGTCTGTATATACAATGACTTTGGCACCAATCAAGTATGCACGAAATTTATCAAATGCATACACCACAGCAAGCATTTCTTTTTCAGTCGTGGTGTAATGTATTTGATTTTCATTTAACACTTTACTAGCATAATAAATCACATGAGTTAATTTCTCTTTTTTCTGACCCAGTATAGCTCCGATTGCAAAGTCACTTGCATCACATATCAATTCAAACGGTAAAGACCAGTCGGGTGATGCAAGGATCGGAGCTGAAGTCAAACTTTGTTTTAATTTTTCAAAGGCCTTGACACAGTTTTCATTAAATGCAAACACCTGATCTTTCACAAGCAAATCGGTCAAAGGCTTAGCTATTTTTGAAAAATCTTTTATGAATCTTCTATAGAACCCAGCACAACCTAGAAAACTCCTTACTCCTTTCACATTGATCAGAGGAGGAAGTTTTTCAATAATTTTAATTTTTGCTCGGTCCACCTACATGCCCTCAGCAGAAATCCTATGACCAAGGACTATCCCTTTCTTAACCATAAAGTGGCATTTTTCCCAGTTAAGAACGAGATTAGTCTCTTGACATCTCATCAGCACTTTAGCTAAGTTGCTGAGGCATGTATCAAAATTACTCCCAAATACCGAGAAGTCATCCATGAATACCTCAATAAATTTTTCTACCATATCCCCAAAAATTGCCAGCATGCACCTTTGGAAGGTTGCTGGAGCGTTGCACAAGCCGAACGACATGCGCCTATATGCAAAGATTCCATAGGGACATGTGAAGGCAGTCTTTTCTTGATCCTTCGGGTCAACCACAATTTGGTTATAACCCGAGTACCCATCAAGAAAACAATAGTACTCATGTCGTGATAACCTCTCTAGCATTTGATCAACAAATGGAAGGGGGAAATGATCCTTCCGAGTAGAGTTATTCAGCCTTTTATAATCAATGCACATCCTCCAGCCTGTAGTTGGCCGAGTGGCAATGATTTCACCCTGGTCATTTTTTACAGTCGTCATTCCTCCCTTCTTGGGCACCACTTGGACTGGGCTAATCCAAGTGCTGTCTGAGATCGGGTAAATGATTCCTGCATCAAGGAGCTTGACCACTTCTTTTCTCACTGCTTCCTTCATAATGGGGTTCAGTCTGTGTTGTGGCTGAACAACAGGGGAATAGTCATCCTCCATCAGGATTTTGTGCATACAAAAAGATGGACTGATTCCCTTCAAGTCAGAAATGTTCCAGCCAATGGCAGATTCATGAGCTTTTAATACCCCAACTAATTTATTCTCATCCTCTTCTTTTAAGTCGGAATTAATAATTACAGGATGAGTGTCATTTCCTCTCAGGAAAACATATTTTAGATGAGAAGTAAAGGTTTTAAATCACATTTTTCTTCCAAAACTTCCTTTCCTTTCTCATCTTCAGTAGTTTCCAAATCATTTTTCTCTTCTAAATCACCTACTTCTAAAACTTCCAGTAGGTCCAGTATTTCCGAATGAGAGTCAATTGACTCGGTCTTGGTATCAAAGTCATCCTCTAAAAACGTTTGTAAAGCCTCTTCCTTAGTTTTTAGCAGTAAGGGGGTCTGGTAATTTTCAACCTCTTCAATCATTAGGCAATCCATCCGTTCAGTCGGATGTTTCATGGAATTGAAGACATTAAAAATTACTTGTTCCTCCTGAAATCTCAGCATGAGTTCACCCTTTTCTACATCAATCAATGCTCTGCCAGTTGCTAGGAAGGGTCTACCTAAGATCAAAGGGATCTCTCGGTCAGCTTCCATGTCCAACACTATGAAGTCTGTTGGAAAGATGAATTTATCAACTTTTACTAACAAATCTTCCAGCATGCCTTGGGGATATTTAATGGACCTGTCAGCCAACTGCAAGGACATGCGAGTTGGTTGCAAGTCATTAATTCCTAGTTTTTTCATTAAAGATAGAGGCATCAGGTTTATACTGGCTCCTAGATCACAAAGAGCACTTCCTACATGAATATCCCCTATTGCACAAGGTATTGTGAAAGATCCAGGATCTTCTAGCTTTTAGGGAAGTTTCTTTTGAATGATTGCGCTACACTCTTGAGTGAGAGTAATCATTTCATCCCCCCTAAGCTTCCTTTTCTTAGACAATAGTTCTTTTAAAAATTTTGCATAAGAAGGCATCTCCTGTAATGCCTCAGCAAAAGGGATATTAATGTGAAGTTTTTTAAAGACCTCTAAGAACCTAGCAAACTTCTGCTCCTCTATTTGCTTTTTAAACCTGTGCGGAAATGGAGCATTCCTTAGTTTTTCAGGAGTCAGCTTAGAAGCTTCCTCCAGGATCAAATCAACCTTTTTCTTTTTCTTTTGATGGACTTTATTTTCTTTTTCTTTTTCTGATTCATTTTTAATTTCTGCTTCATCTATATTGTCCTGCTCGGTTTCCTGTATTCTTTCTTTTCCTTTTTCTGAACCTATTTCTTGACTCGGAGATGGAGAAATAATTTTTCCACTCCTAGTAATTATGGCCTTGCAATGTTCCCTTGGATTTACCTCGGTATCTCCAGGGAAATTGCCTGCTTGCCTCTCAGCTAATTGTTTAGAAAGCTGTCCTACTTGATTTTCTAAATTCCTTATGGATGCTTCCTGATTCTTAAAACTGGCCTGAGTGGCCTGGATAAACTGAGAAAGTACATTCTCGAGTTCGGATTTTTCTTTAACAAGAGAGTGAGAGGGTTGTTGTGGTTTATTTGCGGGTTGACTCGGTGGTATATTCTGATTCAGATGTGGACCTTTCTGCCAGGAAAAATTGGGGTGGCTCCTGTAATTAGGATTAAAGGAATTAGAAGGATAATTCCTTTGATACTGTTGTTGCCCCATATAATTCACTTGCTTGGAAGGCATAACTGGATCACACATTCCATTTTCATGGTCTCCACCACAAAAATCACAACTGATCATAGAAACTTGGCTCGGCTTTTGGAGTTCTGAAATCTGAATACTTAATTTTTCCAAAGCCTGAGTCATCAATTTACTCTGAGCTAGATAAGCATCTTGTGCTTCTAATTCTAATATTCCTCTCCTAGGGACTTGGTTTCTCTCACTAATCAGGCATTCGTTAGAAGCCATCACATCAATCAGCTCTATAGCTTCTTCTACAGTTTTAGTTGTTAATGAGCCTCCAGCCGAGGCATCTATCAAGACTCTGGTAGCTGGCCTAACACCATTATAGAAAATAGTCACCTGCTGTACATCGGAAATCTGATGATGAGGACATCTCCTCAGACTTTCTTTATACCTATCCCATGCTTCCATCAAGGACTCACCTTCCCTTTGCTGGAAACATGTGATTTCATTGCGCAACTTTACATATTTAGAAGGAGGAAAGTATTTAATCAAAAAATTCCTTTGCAAATCCTCCCAGGTAGAAATACTGCCTCTCGGTTGACTCTGCAACCAGGCTTTTGCTCGGTCCCTCAGAGAAAATGGAAACAACCTTAGTCGGATTGCCTCCTCAGGGACTCCATTCATTTTTACTATATCACAAATTTGGAGGAAAGTTGCTAAATGTAAATTTGGGTCCTCAACCTCACTTCCTCCGAATTGTTCATTTCTTACCAACTGCAGTAAGGCTGGTTTTAGTTCAAAATTGTTAGCTGCAATCGGTGGCCTAAGGATGCTAGCTTGCGATCCTTCTTCAGTTGGCCTGGAGTAGTCACCTAGTGTAACTCTCCTCTGTTCCATTTCTTTTTCTTCTTTTTGCTTTTTCTCTTTTCTTAACCTACGTTCTAACAAATCGATGTCAGGATCAAAGAAGAAAGGTTCTCCTCTGCTCCTTGACTGCATACAACAATTGTTAACACAACAAAAACAACTAACAGCTACGACTACTTGAAACAATAACTACTAAGAAAAATACGTATTGACTGCACATAGAAACAAAAACAAATGGTTCAGTCTAGTACCGGTCCAAGGATTGTTGACAACAATCCCCGGCAACGGCGCTATTAACTTGATGTTGAAATCCCGAGTCATTAAATTGATGGTAAAATCTTAGTAAAATGAAATATGACTCTCGGATTCACAATTATAGCAAGCGCACCAGTCGTTAAAATTGTAGTATATTTGATCGTCTCACAGGGATTGTGGTAAATACCTCAATCTAGGGCTAGTACCAGCTGAACCAACAGAAAATACATGAAATTCATTCGATTTTTATGGTTTTAGTGTTTTGTAGTTGTTTTTATATTTTGAGAAACAGAGTTAAGATGAAAAGTGGAAAGTGATTAAAAGAAAACAGGTCAGGATTGCTTCGGCTCACAATTTCCTCAAGAAACATGCAATTCAGTATAATCAAACTTCACAATCTAGAGGACAATCCGCTTGTGGTCATTCCCTAATTCCTTAGGTGAAAGACACTAATTCTTAAGCAATGAACCTTAATTCCTTAAGTGCTCGATTAACCTAAGAATCTAATGCGAAATTGGAGGTTGAACTCTAACTATTCACCTAAATTGATTAGGCCTGAACTAGTTAGAAAGCTGGAAGTTACCTAAGCTTCAGCCATGATTCCTCACTGGTGAAGTTCTTCATCCGTTCTGGATTTATCAATCCAGCGATTCTGCTCCACTCCTCAGCTTGTTCGGCTCAAGATCTTCGAAGCCGATCTACTTGCTTACAGCTTCAAGATTCCATTGTTCACCTTCACAATCCCAACCTTAGGGATTTAGAACTCCATAGACTTCGGTTCCATCGAAGAATTATGGAACGTCATGGAGGAGAGAGTTTAGAGAGATGAAAAAGGTAGTGAGAGATTGGAAATGGAAAAATATGAAATTGTATATTACGTTGCTCTGTTCTCTACACACACACACTACTCTCAGTCTTGCCCCCCCACACTATAGAGTATGTACAACCTCTTTATAAGTTTCTACCTAACTAACTTAACTGATAACTTTGGACCACCTCAGCTAACAACTAAAACTAATTACACAGTTTACAGAGTAACTAACTAATTACAGCTCAGCTCTTAACAGGATCCAGCTCAACCTTAGCTAATGTACAGCTCAGCTCCAGCTAATTGAATGCTCACTTCTTAAGTTAACTTGAAGTTGCAGTAGTAGAGAAGAAGGCAATGGGAACGGAACAGTGCTGCACCAAGTGTGTTATTGGAGGGAAGGAACGGTGTTTAAATTACTGCCTTGATGCTTCAGCTGCTGAGTATTCGCTTGGGTGGATTAAGCTTCGCTTGGTTGAGTCCGGATTAACCTGCAGTGTTTCTTTCTCTCTTGGGCGTTATGGCAAAGCTTGGGCGAGGACGGACTCTTAAAGTTATGCTTGAGTGAGTCCGGATTTTGCTAGGACGGATTAAATAATGACTAAGCACATCGGTTTCTTATGTAGCATTCCGTTCTTCTTCTCTTTTATAACCGGTGTCTTGGGCGTTGTCTTCTTAAGTAAGCTTGGGCGTAGTCTTGCTTTGGGCGGAGTACTTGAACGGAGTACTTACTTTGGGCGGAGTACTTGGACGGAGTACTTGAGCGGATTTAATTACCGCTTGGGCGGATTAATTATCAAATCAGTATTCTGTAGTTGGCACTCGGGTTTTACATGCAGTATTCTGAGCCCTTATTCTCTTTTGGAGTCAGTGTCTTTGAGGTCTCACTCAATCGGAATTGAAGAAGTCTCACTCGGCTCTGTAAGATTTTACTCAGAATTTTCTTCTTGTCTCGAGTCCGCCCTGTTCCTGCACCAATAAATAGCTACTTGCCTAGCATTTATACACCGGCTGCTTAGTAAATTTGTAAATACTTCAAAATTCCTTATTTAATTACAAGTTTCAATCGGTTTCTTACATAAATAACATACTTTTGAAATAATTAACTACAACATGAATTCTTATCAAATTATTAAATAAAACTAATCAATAGTTAGTAAATTATGTTAAATAACTAGTGGAATAATTAAGTCTTTTCAAGACTTATCACATCCCCAAACTTAAAACTTTGCTTGTCCTCAAGCAAATATTCAGATTAATTATCAATCAGTAATTGATCAACACAGTCAATCTTTCCTGAACTAAATTCATACTATAATTATTGAATACCGATCATGCTTTCTTCTCGCAATCTCTAAAAGTATAAATACTTACACCTTCTTTGGAAGACAAGCTGCTGATTCCCTCACTGGTCGGTGTTTAACTCTTCTCTCAGTGTGTAGGGTAAATAAAAATGCACTCAGCACCTGCATACTTGTTAGATCAACATAAGCTTGCAACAGTTCTAAACATCATGAAATATGACAACTCAATCGGATCAGTAAGGGCTTTTTAAGCTTATAATGGGGCTCGGCTACAGGCTCAATTATTGTTTTTCTGAGTCATAGATAGGTTACAAGATGTTTCCACTGATGCCTTGACTCAATTTTTAACTTAACTGCCTCTTCTTAGCAAGTTCCATTATTTTCCGATTGAATGCCTATTTAATACTTTCGGTGCTTTGCACCTTCTTCTTTTTCTTTCAGTCCTTCGGACTTTTCCTTTTCTTTCTTTTCTTTTCTTCTTTTTTCGATCGAATCCATTTTTTTTTCTTTGTGGTGCTTTGCACCTTTTTCTTTTCTGACTTTATTCCTTTTTCTCTCGGCTTTGCCTTTCTTCCTTTTATTTTTTCTACATATTCATCCATAATTAAGCTCAGAGTGTGTCCTTAATTACTGTTAGGCACACTCTTCCATCCCCAAACTTATAAATTGCTAGTCCCTAGAAATAAGCAAAAACTGAGTAATTCACCAGTGGAACATCCAAGGTACTCTAGTCAGTTTTTTTTTTCTTGGATAAATAGGCTTGTAATGTTAGGTGCATAAAACGAATGAAAAGGTCTCAGGCTCAAACATATTATTGGGTCAAAGAATGATTAATATATTAGGAAGGTTATTTTTGGCCTTGGCTAAATAATCAAAGAAGGCCTTCATCATTTCCGATTTAGTTGACATACGATAATTAGCAAGAACTGAGGCAAATTCAGTCTCACTAACTAGCATGTAAGCTCACTCAGAAAAGATAAGACAGGCTCAAAAGCTCATACAATTATAACATTTAATCAGCCAGACTTGTCCCCAAACTTAATGTAAGATCATACATCTAGAATGCTAACTAGCATGCCGAGTAAACATTTTAACTAAGGATGAATAATAGTTATGGTCAGAGAGCATGAGTTAAGCAAAAACCGATCAATTAATTTATCTGACTACAGCTTAGCGAATCAGCAAACTTTTTTAAATTATGAAGATGGATTTTGAAATTAAATATAATTATCATATTTTATCGAATAAAGACTCGAAAAAATTAAATAAGGAGTCAGGATACTAGAATACTTCCCTTTTACCTGAATGGCAGTGCTTGGAAACGCATAACCGGATCGGGACTCATGGATTTTACCAATACATACGAAAAACGAAATAAAACAACAAATTGACATGAAAGTAAAATTTCATTACATAATTAAAGATAAGATAAGTTCAGTGTTCAGCAAGCAAATACAATAACTTTAAACTAATACATAAGAAACATTATAAAAACGTGGCACCACTGCTTAAACATTTTGAGCTTCATCATCCTTGTCCTGCTGGGGGAAAATTGTGAATCCAATGGAAGCTAACCATGCATCCCTATCAGGTGGTGCTCCCATTTCCGATGAATGCTCAACCCTCAGCTTCGAAGCAATCTTCCTGAGCATCAGCTCCTACAAATTGCTTGGGACGTTCTATTTCTGCGGTTTTAAAGTTCTCAGCATAGTTTTCATCAGCTTTAATGCTTTCCACCTCTGGTGACTCATTTTCCTCACTGGCAGGAGGGACATTCCTTTGCACTAGAGGAGATACATTCCCTTGGTCCTGACTTCGACTAGGGACCTGGACAGACGAATCAGAAATAGTGATGGTGGCCACTTCTCTTTCAGTATCTAATTGTTTCCTTCGCACACTTCCTTCTGCGAAGTTTGGTCTAGGTTTCTGTAAAAGTCTTTGAGATCTTCTCTTCATGATGAATGTTAAAATAACGATGATAAACAACCTAATCAAACAAAAATAAGAACAGAAATGCAAGAGAAAAACAACAAACCAAACTGTAAGATGTATGGCTTATGAATAGTGGAAAACAATAATGATGAAACAAGAAGATAATAACCACGAACTACGAAGTGAAAGAAGTGAAAAGGTGATACCTTTCTCAGAAATCAGAAAGTGGCGTTTCGTCTTCAGCTCATGTTCAACACAGGTACTGAAGGTTGGAAACTGAAAGGACTTTTCTTTTATAACGAAGAATTCAATTTTCCAGAAACGAGTAAATGCGGTCAACTTTAATTATTACTTTTATTAAATGCATTACTACTGTTATTATTATTATTATGTTTATTTATTTATTTATTTATTACATATATTTTATTTAATTTTTATTTATTATTGTTTTATTTATTATTGTTTTTGAATACTTAATTACTAGAGGGGTAGAAGATCAAGGAAGAGTGGGATGATACCAATGTGATGCCAATTGGACATAGGAGAATGGAAGATGGGTAAATGAACAGGCCGTAAGACAACGTAGCAAATGAAAAAAAAAATGAACAGGCCGTAAGACAACGTAGTAAATGGAAACTTTAAATACCTGAAATAGAGTGCATGAAAAACGAGTGAAAAATGTAATGGAATACGAGTGAATCAAGAGACGAACAATAAAAGAAACGAATAGAAGTATGAACGAATGAATGAAAACTCAAGTAAATAAATGAATGGGGTGAAAGGATGATAACCGAGTGAGAATGGAAATAGATACCGAGTGATTGAATAGTTGATCAACGAATGAGGTGAACAACGCAAGTCCGAGTAAATGAAAGGGAAAGAATGAATGCATAACTAGAAAGTTAACTGACGGGTGAGGAACGGAAAAGAGGGTGACCAAATGGGAATGAGGAAAGGGTATACCGATCGATGAAGGAGATGAGTAAATGAAGGAACCGAATGAACTAGCGAGAAATCTAGTGAATAAGGAACTGAGTGATGAAAAAGTGAATAAAACACTGAATGAAAAGGGTACCGAATGGATCACAGAATGAGTGAAAGAATGAATGAATAAAGATAAATGTATGAAAACCGAGTGTGACAGTGAATGGACGAGTGATCAACCGTCGTGAGGTATGAGTGAACAAAGAAGTGCGTGGGAGAAAGAATAAATGAGAGTAAGGCTGAGCGAAAGAAAGGACGGGTGGATGAAAATGAGTAATATAGATCGGAGATATGAAGAATGAGTGAATGACAATGAGAGTTCGGGCGAAGAATAAAAATGACAGGAGTGACAAAATAGAATGAATGAAATACCGAGTAAATGAAAGACCGGGTGAATAAAACGAATACAATGGAGAAACTCAGGGAATGAAAAACGCGAAGACAAGACATTGAGTGCGACAATCGCGAATGAAACACGAGTCGATGAAAACGAAAAATCGACAGCGTGAGAAAACTGAGAAAGAAAAATAAGTGGAATGAAATAATGGGTAAATGAATACCGAGTAGATGAAACCGGGTAAAAGTAAAAAAAATGAATGAACAAACAGCAAGAGGTCGGACAAATATAACAACAAGTGAAAGGACAGGAAAGAATAGCTAACCGACCGTGTGAACAAACATGAGTGAAAGATAGACGAGGAAGAATACTGATTGAATGAAAAATGAGAAATGAAGACGAGTGAAGGATTTACTAGGGAATGAAGAACCGAGTGAATGAAAGATCGAGTGATGGAGATACTAAGTGGTAAAGGATGAGTAGAAGAGTAAACAAAACAATTGAGTACAGAGAAGAAATGAGTAAATGGAAGAACCAATGAATAAAATACGAACGAAAAATTAAGAGCAAAACTGGGTGAATGAAACAACAAGTGGAAAAACGAATGGATAAAAGATAGAATACGATAATGAAAGACTGAATGTTAGGTGAGGAATGAAAAAGAAAGAGTGATCGAGTGGATGAAAGAATGAATGAAAAATGAGAAATGAAGAATATTCCGAGTGAAGAAGATGAGTGAAAGGTATATCGATCGGTTGAAGGAGATGAGTAAATGCAAGAGCGAGTGGAAGAAACTGAGTGATCTAGTGAGAAACCAAGTGACTGAAAAAGAGACTGCAGAAAGAGACGCATGAAAGAGATACTGATTAGGGGAACCAAGAAAGAGTAGATTGAAAGAACAACCGGATAAAGAGATCGGGCGAGGGAATAAGAAACTGAGTGACGAGTGAGTGTGAAAATTACGGAGAAATAGGTGAAGGAATGAAGAAGAAAGAGTAGATAGAAAGAACAAGTGAATCAACGACTGAGAAGAAGAATGGATAACAGAATTCATGAAAAGAAGGACGAGTGAAAGATAAATGAAAGAAACTGAGTAAGGAGTGAGGAAGCCGAGTGGAAGAAACCGACTACTAGAGAAAGCCGAGTGGATGAATGAATAACAGGCTGCGTGCAAATGAGACTAATGGATACAATACTGATTGTGATGACTGAGGAATCCGAGTGGTGAAAAGCCGACTAAAATAAGTCACTTTTCACTATCTGACCCGTTCATTACATCAACGATCAGAATTCTTTCCAAGTCTTCCTTTTTATTCGCAGCAATTTATTGAAAAATACCGAGTGAAGTTCAGTCGGGAAGAAGGGTTACGACGAAGTAACAATTATCTGAGCGTACTATTTTCACTCAACTTAGTACAATTTTCCTCTAAGTGCGAAACAACAATCAGCATTGGCTCGCCTAAGCTACCAGTGCTTCGCCTGAGCGAAAATAGAAGAATCAACTCGGATTTCCTTCTTCAACTTCACACTTTTATTTTATTTAAAGTTCTAAACAAAACAATCGGGACATAGGGCTGCCTCCCTAGAGCGCTTCTTTAAGGTCACTAGCTTGACCTTATTGTATCTAAGAAGATGGTTTCAGTAACAAGGAGGTTTTCTGCCTATCAAACTCTCCTCCAAAGTAGAGTTTGAGTCGCTGGCCATTCACCTTGAAAAACCGATCGGTAGTCGGATCTTTCAGTTCGACTGCACCATGAGGAAAAACCTAATTTACAGTAAAAGGCCCGGACCACTTGGATCTAAGTTTTCTAGGGAAGAGTTTCAGTCGGGTATTGAATAACAAAACTTGATCGTCCTTCTGAAACTCTTTCTTATTAATTCACTTATCATGCCATTTCTTTGTTTTCTCCTTATAAATGGAGGCACTTTGATAAGCGTTGAGTCGGAACTCCTCTAATTCATGGAGTTTCAAAACTCTTTCCTCCTGAGACTGGTCACAGTCCATGTTTAATAGTTTTGTGGCCCACCACGCTTTGTGTTCCAACTCCACAGGGAGATGGCAAGCCTTACCGTACACCAGTTGATACGGGGACATGCCAATTGAAGTTTTGAAAGCTGTTCGGTAAGCCCATAATGCATCGTCTAATTTTACCGACCAATCTTTTCTTGATTTTCCGACCACTTTTTCTAAAATTCTTTTTATTTCTCTATTTGACAATTCGACTTGTCCACAAGTCTGTGGATGGTAAGGAGTGGATATCTTATGTAAAACCTCATAGTGATGCAGGGCTTTTTCCATTATCTTATTGCAAAAGTGTGAACCCCCATCACTAATAATTACTCTCGGAACTCCAAACCTAGAGAAAATATTCTTCTTAATGAACCTAAGCACAACCTGTGCATCATTGGTTCTAGTCGGAATTGCCTCCACCCATTTGGAGACGTAGTCCACAGCAACCAGAATGTATTCGTTGGAGAACGACTTAGGGAAGGGTCCCATGAAGTCGATACCCCAAACGTCAAATAATTCCACAATTAGAATGTTCGTCAAAGGCATGCCAGCTTTTGTGGAGAGACCTCCACTCCTTTGACATTTGTCACACCTTTTGACATATTCCTTAGAATCCTGAAAGATAGTTGGCCAGGAAAAGCCACTCTGTAATATCTTTGCTGTGGTACGGGAGGCACCATGATGGCCTCCATAATACGAATCGTGGCAGTGCCATAGGAGCCTTTCTTGCTCGAATTCAGGCACACAGCGCCTGATTACTCCATCTATGCCTATTTTAAACAAAAACGGATCATCCCAAAGAAAAGCCTTACTATCATGAAAGAATTTTTTTCTCATTTGGGATGTCCAACCATCAGGTACCACTGAGGCACTTTTAAAGTTTGCCATGTCAGCGTACCATGGCCCAGTCATAATGGCCATCAACTTTTCGTCTGGAAATTCTTCTTTTATCAAGACAGAATCCGACTCAGCTTCCAGACGAGACAATTGGTCTGCAACCAAGTTCTCTACCCCTTTTTTGTCTCGTATTTCTAAGTCAAACTCTTGGAGTAGCAGAACCCACCTAATCAGTCTCGGTTTAGACTCTTTTTTAGCTAGTAAATACTTGATTGCCGAGTGGTCTGTATATACAATGACTTTGGCACCAATCAAGTATGCACGAAATTTATCAAATGCATACACCACAGCAAGCATTTCTTTTTCAGTCGTGGTGTAATGTATTTGATTTTCATTTAACACTTTACTAGCATAATAAATCACATGAGTTAATTTCTCTTTTTTCTGACCCAGTACAGCTCCGATTGCAAAGTCACTTGCATCACACATCAATTCAAACGGTAAAGACCAGTCGGGTGATGCAAGGATCGGTCCACCTGCTCGGTCCACCTGCATGCCCTCAGCAGAAATCCTATGACCAAGGACTATCCCTTCCTTAACCAGAAAGTGGCATTTTTCCCAGTTAAGAACGAGATTAGTCTCTTGACATCTCATCAGCACTTTAGCTAAGTTGCTGAGGCATGTATCAAAATTACTCCCAAATACCGAGAAGTCATCCATGAATACCTCAATAAATTTTTCTACCATATCCCCAAAAATTGCCAGCATGCACCTTTGGAAGGTTGCTGGAGCGTTGCACAAGCCGAACGGCATGCGCCTGTATGCAAAGATTCCATGGGGACATGTGAAGGCAGTCTTTTCTTGATCCTTCGGGTCAACCATAATTTGGTTATAACCCGAGTACCCATCAAGAAAACAATAGTACTCATGTCCTGATAACCTCTCTAGCATTTGATCAACAAATGGAAGGGGGAAATGATCCTTCCGAGTAAAGTTATTCAGCCTTTTGTAATCAATGCACATCCTCCAGCCTGTAGTTGGCCGAGTGGCAATGATTTCACCCTGGTCATTTTTTACAGTCGTCATTCCTCCCTTCTTGGGCACCACTTGGACTGGGCTAATCCAAGTGCTGTCTGAGATCGGGTAAATGATTCCTGCATCAAGGAGCTTGACCACTTCTTTTCTCACTGCTTCCTTCATAATGGGGTTCAGTCTGCGTTATGGCTGAACAACAGGGGAATAGTCATCCTCCATCAAGATTTTGTGCATACAAAAAGATGGACTGATTCCCTTCAAGTCAGAAATGTTCCAGCCAATGGCAGATTCATGAGCTTTTAATACCCCAACTAATTTATTCTCATCCTCTTCTTTTAAGTCAGAATTAATAATTACAGGATGAGTGTCATTTCCTCTCAGGAAAACATATTTTAGATGAGAAGGTAAAGGTTTTAAATCACATTTTTCTTCCAAAACTTCCTTTCCTTTCTCATCTTCAGTAGTTTCCAAATCATTTTTCTCTTCTAAATCACCTACTTCTAAAACTTCCAATAGGTCCAGTATTTCCGAATGAGAGTCAATTAACTCGGTCTCGGAATCAAAGTCATCCTCTAAAAACGTTTGTAAAGCCTCTTCCTTAGTTTTTAGCAGTAAGGGGGTCTGGTAATTTTCAACCTCTTCAATCATTAGGCAATCCATCCGTTCAGTTGGATGTTTCATGGAATTGAAGACGTTAAAAATTAGTTGTTCCTCCTGAACTCTCAGCATGAGTTCACCCTTTTCTACATCAATCAATGCTCTGCCAGTAGCTAGGAAGGGTCTACCTAAGATCAAAGGGATCTTTCGGTCAGCTTCCATGTCCAACACTATGAAGTCTGCTGGAAAGATGAATTTATCAACTTTTACTAACAAATCTTCCAGCATGCCTTGGGGATATTTAATGGACCTGTCAGCCAACTGCAAGGACATGCGAGTTGGTTGCAAGTCAATAATTCCCAGTTTTTTCATTAAAGATAGAGGCATCAGGTTTATACTAGCTCCTAGATCACAAAGAGCACTTCCTACATGAATATCCCCTATTGCACAAGGTATTGTGAAAGATCCAGGATCTTTTAGCTTTTGGGGAAGTTTCTTTTGAATGATTGCGCTACACTCTTGAGTGAGAGTAATCATTTCATCCCCCCTAAGCTTCCTTTTCTTAGACAATAGTTCTTTTAAAAATTTTGCATAAGAAGGCATCTCCTGCAATGCCTCAGCAAAAGGGATATTAATGTGAAGTTTTTTAAAGACCTCTAAGAACCTAGCAAACTTCTGCTCCTCTATTTGCTTTTTAAACCTGTGCGGAAATGGAGCATTCCTTAGTTTTTCAGAAGTCAGCTTAGAAGCTTCCTCTAGGATCAAATCAACCTTTTTCTTTTTCTTTTGATGGACTTTATTTTCTTTTTCTTTTTCTGATTCATTTTTAATTTCTGCTTCATCTATATTGTCCTGCTCGGTTTCCTGTATTCTTTCTTTTCCTTTTTCTGAACCTATTTCTTGACTCGGAGATGGAGAAATAATTTTTCCACTCCTAGTAATTATGGCCTTGCAATGTTCCCTTGGATTTACCTCGGTATCTCCAGGGAAATTGCCTGCTTGCCTCTCAGCTAATTGTTTAGAAAGCTGTCCTACTTGATTTTCTAAATTCCTTATGGATGCTTCCTGATTCTTAAAACTGGCCTGAGTGGCCTGGATAAACTGAGAAAGTACATTCTCGAGTTCGGATTTTTCTTTAACAAGAGAGTGAGAGGGTTGTTGTGGTTTATTTGTGGGTTGACTCGGTGGTATATTCTGATTCAGATGTGGACCTTTCTGCCAGGAAAAATTAGGGTGGCTCCTGTAATTAGGATTAAAGGAATTAGAAGGATAATTCCTTTGATACTGTTGCTGCCCCATATAATTCACTTGCTTGGAAGGCATAATTGGATCACACATTCCATTTTCATGGTCTCCACCATAAAAATCACAACTGATCATAGAAACTTGGCTCGGCTTTTGGAGTTCTGAAATCTGAATGCTTAATTTTTCCAAAGCCTGAGTCATCAATTTACTCTGAGCTAGATAAGCATCTTGTGCTTCTAATTCTAATATTCCTCTCCTAGGGACTTGGTTTCTCTCACTAATCAGGCATTCGTTAGAAGCCATTACATCAATCAGCTCTATAGCTTCTTCTACAGTTTTAGTTGTTAATGAGCCTCCAGCCGAGGCATCTATCAAGACTCTGGTAGCTGGCCTAACACCATTATAGAAAATAGTCACCTGTTGTACATCGGAAATCTGATAATGAGGACATCTCCTCAGACTTTCTTTATACCTATCCCATGCTTCCATCAAGGACTCACCTTCCCTTTGCTAGAAACATGTGATTTCATTGCGTAACTTTGCATATTTAGAAGGAGGAAAGTATTTAATCAAAAATTTCCTTTGCAAATCCTCCCAGGTAGAAATACTGCCTCTCGGTTGACTCTGTAACCAGGCTTTTGCTCGGTCCCTCAGAGAAAATGGAAACAACCTTAGTCGGATTGCCTCCTCAGGGACTCCATTCATTTTTACTATATCACAAATTTGGAGGAAAGTTGCTAAATGTAAATTTGGGTCCTCAACCTCACTTCCTCCGAATTGTTCATTTCTTACCAACTGCAGTAAGGCTGGTTTTAGTTCAAAATTGTTAGCTGCAATCGGTGGCCTAAGGATGCTAGCTTGCGATCCTTCTTCAGTTGGCCTGGAGTAGTCACCTAGTGTAACTCTCCTCTGTTCCATTTCTTTTTCTTCTTTTTGCTTTTTCTCTTTTCTTAACCTACGTTCTAACAAATCGATGTCAGGATCAAAGAAGAAAGGTTCTCCTCTGCTCCTTGACTGCATACAACAATTGTTAACACAACAAAAACAACTAACAGCTACGACTACTTGAAACAATAACTACTAAGAAAAATACGTATTGACTGCACACAGAAACAAAAACAAATGGTTCAGTCTAGTACCGGTCCAAGGATTGTTGATATTACTCAACAATCCCTGGTAACGGCGCCATTAACTTGATGCTGAAATCCCGAGTCATTAAATTGATGGTAAAATCTTAGTAAAATGAAATATGACTCTCAGATTCACACTTATGGCAAGCGCACCAGTCGTTAAAATTGTAGTATATTTGATCGTCTCACAGGGATTGTGGTAAATACCTCAATCTAGGACTAGTACCAGCTAAACCAATAGAAAATACATGAAATTCATTCGGTTTTTATGGTTTTAGTGTTTTGTAGTTGTTTTTATATTTTGAGAAACAGAGTTAAGATGAAAAGTGGAAAGTGATTAAAAGAAAACAGGTCAGGATTGCTTCGGCTCACAATTTCCTCAAGAAATATGCAATTCAGTATAATCAAACTTCACAATCTAGAGGACAATCCGCTTGTGGTCATTCCCTAATTCCTTAGGTGAAAGACAGTAATTCTTAAGCAATGAACCTTAATTCCTTAAGTGCTCGATTAACCTAAGAATCTAATGCGAAATTGGAGGTTGAACTCTAACTATTCACCTAAATTGATTAGGCCTGAACTAGATAGAAAGCTGGAAGTTACCTAAGCTTCAGCCATGATTCCTCACTGGTGAAGTTCTTCATCCGTTCTGGATTTGTCAATCCAGCGATTCTGCTCCACTCCTCAGCTTGTTCGGCTCAAGATCTTCGAAGCCGATCTACTTGCTTACAGCTTCAAGATTCCATTGTTCACCTTCACAATCCCAACCTTAGGGATTTAGAACTCCATAGACTTCGGTTCCATCGAAGAATTGTGGAACGTCATGGAGGAGAGAGTTTAGAGAGATGAAAAAGGTAGTGAGAGATTGGAAATGGAAAAATATGAAATTGTATATTACGTTGCTCTGTTCTCTACACACACACACTACTCTCAGTCTTGCCCCCCCACACTATAGAGTATGTACAACCTCTTTATAAGTTTCTACCTAACTAACTTAACTGATAACTTCGGACCACCTCAGCTAACAACTAAAACTAATTACACAGTTTACAGAGTAACTAACTAATTACAGCTCAGCTCTTAACAGGATCCAGCTCAACCTTAGCTAATGTATAGCTCAGCTCCAGCTAATTGAATGCTCACTTCTTAAGTTAACTTGAAGTTGCAGTAGTAGAGAAGAAGGCAATGGGAACGGAACAGTGCTGCACCAAGTGTGTTATTGGAGGGAAGGAACGGTGTTTAAATTACTGCCTTGATGCTTCAGCTGCTGAGTATTCGCTTGGGTGGATTAAGCTTCGCTTGGTTGAGTCCGGATTAACCTGCAGTGTTTCTTTCTCTCTTGGGCGTTATGGCAAAGCTTGGGCGAGGACGGACTCTTAAAGTTATGCTTGAGTGAGTCCGGATTTTGCTAGGACGGATTAAATAATGACTAAGCACATCGGTTTCTTATGTAGCATTCCGTTCTTCTTCTCTTTTATAACCGGTGTCTTGGGCGTTGTCTTCTTAAGTAAGCTTGGGCGTAGTCTTGCTTTGGGCGGAGTACTTGAACGGAGTACTTACTTTGGGCGGAGTACTTGGACGGAGTACTTGAGCGGATTTAATTACCGCTTGGGCGGATTAATTATCAAATCAGTATTCTGTAGTTGGCACTCGGGTTTTACATGCAGTATTCTGAGCCCTTATTCTCTTTTGGAGTCAGTGTCTTTGAGGTCTCACTCAATCGGAATTGAAGAAGTCTCACTCGGCTCTGTAAGATTTTACTCAGAATTTTCTTCTTGTCTCGAGTCCGCCCTGTTCCTGCACCAATAAATAGCTACTTGCCTAGCATTTATACACCGGCTGCTTAGTAAATTTGTAAATACTTCAAAATTCCTTATTTAATTACAAGTTTCAATCGGTTTCTTACATAGATAACATACTTTTGAAATAATTAACTACAACATGAATTCTTATCAAATTATTAAATAAAACTAGTCAATAGTTAGTAAATTATGTTAAATAACTAGTGGAATAATTAAGTCTTTTCAAGACTTATCACATCCCCAAACTTAAAACTTTGCTTGTCCTCAAGCAAATATTCAGATTAATTATCAATCAGTAATTGATCAACACAGTCAATCTTTCCTGAACTAAATTCATACTATAATTATTGAATACCGATCATGCTTTCTTCTCGCAATCTCTAAAAGTATAAATACTTACACCTTCTTTGGAAGACAAGCTGCTGATTCCCTCACTGGTCGGTGTTTAACTCTTCTCTCAGTGTGTAGGGTAAATAAAAATGCACTCAGCACCTGCATACTTGTTAGATCAACATAAGCTTGCAACAGTTCTAAACATCATGAAATATGACAACTCAATCGGATCAGTAAGGGCTTTTTAAGCTTATAATGGGGCTCGGCTACAGGCTCAATTATTGTTTTTCCAAGTCATAGATAGGTTACAAGATGTTTCCACTGATGCCTTGACTCAATTTTTAACTTAACTGCCTCTTCTTAGCAAGTTCCATTATTTTCCGATTGAATGCCTATTTAATACTTTCGGTGCTTTGCACCTTCTTCTTTTTCTTTCAGTCCTTCGGACTTTTCCTTTTCTTTCTTTTCTTTTCTTCTTTTTCCGATCGAATCCATTTTTTTTTCTTTGTGGTGCTTTGCACCTTTTTCTTTTCTGACTTTATTCCTTTTTCTCTCGGCTTTGCCTTTCTTCCTTTTATTTCTTCTACATATTCATCCATAATTAAGCTCAGAGTGTGTCCTTAATTACTGTTAGGCACACTCTTCCATCCCCAAACTTAGAAATTGCTAGTCCCTAGCAATAAGTAAAAACCGAGTAATTCACCAGTGGAACATCCAAGGTACTCTAGTCGGTTTTTTTTTTCTTGGATAAATAAGCTTGTAATGTTAGGTGCATAAAACGAATGAAAAGGTCTCAGGCTCAAACATATTATTGGGTCAAAGGATGATTAATATATTAGGAAGGTTATTTTTGGCCTTGGCTAAATAATCAAAGAAGGCCTTCATCATTTCCGATTTGGTTGACATACGACAATTAGCAAGAACTGAGGCAAATTCTGTCTCACTAACTAGCATGTAAGCTCACTCAGAAAAGATAAGACAGGCTCAAAAGCTCATACAATTATAACATTTAATCAGCCAGACTTGTCCCCAAACTTAATGTAAGATCATACATCTATAATGCTAACTAGCATGCCGAGTAAACATTTTAACTAAGGATGAATAATAGTTATGGTCAGAGAGCATGAGTTAAGCAAAAACCGATCAATTAATTTATCTGACTACAGCTTAATGAATCAGCAAACTTTTTTAAATTATGAAGATGGATTTTGAAATTAAATATAATTATCATATTTTATCAAATAAAGACTCGAAAAAATTAAATAAGGAGTCGGGATACTAGAATACTTCCCTTTTACCTGAATGGCAGTGCTTGGAAACGCATAACCGGATCGGGACTCATGGATTTTACCAATACATACGAAAAACCGAATAAAACAACAAATTGACATGAAAGTAAAATTTCATTACATAATTAAAGATAAGATAAGTTCAGTGTTCAGCAAGCAAATACAATAACTTTAAACTAATACATAAGAAACATTATAAAAACGTGGCACCACTGCTTAAACATTTTGAGCTTCATCGTCCTTGTCCTGCTGGGGGAAAATCGTGAATCCAATGGAAGCTAACCATGCATCCCTATCAGGTGGTGCTCCCATTTCTGATGAATGCTCAACCCTCAGCTTCGAAGCACTCTTCCTGAGCATCAGCTCCTACAAATTGCTTGGGACGTTCTATTTCTGCGGTTTTAAAGTTCTCAGCACAGTTTTCATCAGCTTTAATGCTTTCCACCTCTGGTGACTCATTTTCCTCACTGGCAGGAGGGACATTCCTTTGCACCAGAGGAGATACATTCCCTTGGTCCTGACTTCGACTAGGGACCTGGACAGACGAATCAGAAATAGTGATGGTGGCCACTTCTCTTTCAGTATCTAATTGTTTCCTTCGCATACTTCCTTCTGCGAAGTTTGGTCTAGGTTTCTGTAAAAGTCTTTGAGATCTTCTCTTCATGATAAATGTTAAAATAACGATGATAAACAACCTAATCAAACAAAAATAAGAACAGAAATGCAAGAGAAAAACAACAAACCAAACTGTAAGATGTATGGCTTATGAACATTATCATGTATAAGAGAAAAGAGAACATTAAGGTATATCATCATCACAATCATCAATTTATCACTAATGTCATTCAAGAGACCTACTTTACTCATTCATCACACATAGCAACCATAGAAGCAACCAAGGCCATTATGCAATTATACATCACACATACATACACTATCAATAACAAGGTCATGCATTTAGAAAATAAACTCCTCTCCTACCTCAAGAGAAGTACTTTGTGGGGTTGGAGGAGTTGGATAGTCCTGCTTCATCGGAACGGTCAAAGCCTACAGTTTTTGTAAGTACAATATCATATCAAACATTACTCTATCATTGAATCAATGTTAACTATAGGTCTCATTTTAGAGGTATATAAATATATTCATGTTTGTGAAACTTTGTTATGTTTATGCCTTCTCCATCTTATAGGTTTGGAACCTAGACTATTCTCATCACATTCTTTTTTTCTTAGGATTTGAAATTCATCATTGGTGATTAATCAAAATTCAAGGTGTTATCCATTTAGCTCTCTAAGCCTTAATTAAATTATTCACTTCATTATGTTTCATTTTTAATAGTTTCCCTTTAGAAGGCAAAAGTCCTTCATCACTAGTAATTCAAGTAAATTTTTGTTCTTTATTCCCCCTAAGACAACTAATTGTCACCATTGGTCTTCATATATTCAAGTGCCTTATTATTAGTTTTCAAAACTATCAATCATTCATAATAATCTTCTAAGATTACTAATTACAAGTAACACTCCATAACTAAGATCATTCCTAATCCTACATCATGACTTAAGTCCTTTAGTCCATTTTCATGACAAAGTCACCTACCACCACCAACAACCTTCTCTTAGTCTATCTATTAGCTTTTTATGCCTAATGTGTTCTAATAATATTTTCTAGACCATTAGTCTTTCATTAGTTCATAATGGTCACCAAATCCACTTCTACACTACATACCTTTTCTTCTTAATCTTTCTTACCTAATAACCACTCAAATCCTCAAACTACACTTATTAGCACTTGCTCAAGTTCATAATTACTTTTTTATGTCCTAAAGTGCTCTTAGCAATTTGTATTCATCTTATCAACACACTTACCTTTACTAGTTCACATAATACCTTACCAAATTCATGACACTTTACATTCCATATCATTCAATAATCACCTAACACTAATTCTATTTACTATCGTACAACCAACAAGAGGTTTCAAGTTCATTTGACAAGGTTAATGCATTTTTCGACCTATCTTGCCTCTTTATCACTTTCACCATCTCAAAGAATTCTTTTCAAGTCCAGCATTAATTCCATACTTGTCTACCAAAATAAATTCTACAGCATCATTCAAAGTTTCATAATTACTTCAAAATCATCCTTAAGCTATCTAAGTCCAAAACATTATTTTTCCTCTAAATTAAAGTAAGCCATCAATTTTAGGATTTTGCACCTAATATCATCCAAGATCAAATTCATTCATTCTAACATTGCTAATTCATTTCAATACACTAATTTAGGCCTTATAATCATAATAAAACCATCCAAAATAATTTAAGTCTCCTAATTGAAAATTTGTCCACCAATTAAAGTAAGCAAGTTTTTCACCTAATACTTTCCAAAACCAAACCATTCATTCCAACAATAATTATTCTCATTTCAACAACTAATTCACATCAAATGCAAGTCACAAAAACAATTATCCAACAACAACAACAAATTCCCAATGGTCTCTTAACCTAGATTTTGGGTTCCACATGTAATTTCTATATTTTTCCAACACTAACAATATGATTTACACAACTTTAAGCTACTAACTCCAAAGCTTAATGAGGGCTCATGATTTACCTTAAGTTGAACCTAACCTAAAATTCAAGAGAGTGGTGGAGATGGAGTCTTGAGGAATCCCAACACCAAGAACCAAGCAAGCTTCTCCAAATTGAAGTTAAGGCCACCAAAATCTCTAAATTTTCGTCACTTCATTATTAGCCACAAGAAAGGGAATTTCAGTTTTGCCATGGATGAAGGAAAGGAGAAGAACATGAATGAAATAGGGAAAAGAGAGGAAGAAACATGGAGCCTAGGGCTAAGGATGCTTACCTTAGCCTTTCTTCAAAGCAATTTTCAAAGAAGCACTTGGAAGATGGCATGACACCTAACGAATATGAAGAGGATAAGGGAGGAGATGGGTTTCATTTTTCCATCTGGTGGGGGCTGCTGGTTTTTCGAAAATGCAAGGGGGAAGAAGAGGGAAAGTCTCTTGTTATGTGCCATTTTACCATAATGCCCCTCACTTAAGATTTTTGGATCCAAGGCCTAAATTTTTGACAAATACTTAACCATGGGCCTAAAAATCTGATGGGAACAGCCCATTATAGCATTCATGTTTAGCTCATTTAATTGGGTGAACTTTGTCACGTTTTGACTCGAAAATGAAACGTTTTGGTCGCTGGGGCCCCCTATATATCTAATTAATTATCTATAAAATATTTTGAGTTTATTTTTAGGTCTAAAATATTTATTTGAGTATTTTCTAATACTCAATAGTTATTTTTGGGTTAGTGAATTTTTAAGGCCCAATTGAGGCCCGTTGCCTGAATCAGTTGTTTTTCGACGTTAAACAACTCCGATATCCTGAATAATTCATAATAAATTTCAAGAATGCTCAAATTAATTTTAGTTCATCTTTGGGACATAAATATTCATTCTCAATATTTATCTAATGTTTCCCGTCCTATTGGGCCCATCTCTGTATGCCGTTTGTACATTGTTCGTCAGTTAAACGACGACAGTAATCGCCGTATTCTCCGTATTAACTCAAGGGGTCCATAATTAATTTTTCTACATGTATAGGGCATCAAATATTTATTTTCTATAATTTTTATATTTATTTACTTTGATTAATTAATTCTACTTAAATTTTTTTGGGAAGTTACAACAGGCCAGCTCCAAATGCTGTTTTTAATCTTCACCAATAGGGACAAGATCAGATTACAGAAGCATGATACAATGTATAAGAAAATTTCTTATTTGAGGTGAAACTAATAAACATCGTGATGAACTTTAAATAAAACTTTCCATAAATTAAGGTTGTAAAAGCTAACCAAGCTAGGTTACAATCATATTAGTCTGTTAGCTTACTTATTAGTTTTCTTAACTTTTTGTATTACATGATAAATCACAAAACAGTCAAAGATGTGTTAGGAAATCCCTAAACATGAGCAGCGAAAAAAAAGGGATTCCAAAGGATTTGCAAGGTTCCGTGTTTCAAAGCACAAAACAAACACAAAAATCATTTTGGATTACCTCTTGAAGAACACCGAAGCAGTCGTAGCCTCGTCCTTTAGGAGTCCACACGAGCACTCCCACCAGAATCGCAACACTTGCCAACTGCTAGTTTGACGACGTGTAGCTCTTGCAACTTTTTCAAATTTGTGTCTCACTTGAGTGAACGGCCTATGAGCATCTTATGCTCTATTTATAGGCTTAGGTTTGACCTAATTTGTTCTCTCTAAAATTGGGTTCCTTACTCATTCCAAATGAGTTAGGCCCAATAGCTTTATTTTAGTCCAACTAAAATAAGACAACATTTTCTGATGGGCTTACTCTATGTGTGTGACCCTACAGGTAAAATACTCGGTCATATTAATAATAAATTATTTTATTATTAATATAAAATAAGAGTAGCATCTAGCAATGCATCATTATGTCTGAATATTATCAACATAACCTATAAGTGATAATTATTTAATATGTTTGTTCCTTTTGTCACGATATCCTAATTGGGCCCAAGGCATGGTCGCGTCATCCTTGTACGGCCCAATTTATTTTACTTAATACCAGATTAGACTAAATCTGAATAAATATCTAATATTTATTCTTTCTAGCATGGCCATGCATTTTCTTAGTCTTACTCCATCAAGTAGCCTATAGATATCACTCATGTCACATAGGAGAGACAAATCTCATCTACATCACTCACATCACTCTGCATAATTTGTTCATTGCCTAATCACAACCTTTATAGTCCTCTTGTTACAGAAGACGTTTAATTGTATTAAAAAAATAAACTCCTCATGTAGGAATCGTAGTGACTTCAGGTCGAAGGACTACATATACCATTATCACATTGAGAATCGTTTATGACAATCATGTAATGATCCATGCAACGTTCTCATGGTGGGTCTGTCCAGTACATCATTACTCTTAATGTGTACCTGTGTGAAGACTTGATATCATCTATATCTATGATCTGTGAGATCAGGTCATCAGTACACTCACACACTAGTCTTAGTGTATTTACATGTCCCCATGTAAATACTTGACTAGGGACATTTTAGGAATAATTTTTATATGACCTATTACTCCAAGGATAAATACGTTTTAAAACAATTTTAAATTGAAATATTTATTTTATTGATAAACATAAAAAATGATACAAATGAAAAAGCATAAAAGCTTATAGTGAATACACCAACACGATGAGCACAGAGAATGACTTGTAAAATGTCCATAAGGTAGAGTGGCAAAAATTACCTTATATAGAAGTATATTAGAAGCCATCAGAACAAGATAAGTAAAAAGGATAACCCTAACTTTTTTATCTCCCTACATATCCAATTTAAAAAGAATATATTATTTGGATAAATGAAAACATACCAGCCAGGATGAGGATTAAGGAGAACTAAAGGAAAACTATATTGGCCAAAGATAAGCTACATAGTGCAAGACAACGGGTGGTATCGATGGGTTATATCTTAGTTGGATTATCGTTTAGGCAGTCTGATTATCTTTTTGTATTAGATGAATCGAGTTGTATTTTATTATGTTATGGGTGCCTGTATTCCCCTGATTTCATTCTAAGTATGTATAGTTAAGTTGAATCTTGTAAAGAATTGATAGTATTAGTCACATGTAATGATGCACCATGCTTTATGTTTTTCAATTCTCACGTACAAAAAAAAACTTTCTCATTTTTGTAACTTTTACATGACGCTTTTAGTCAACTTAGGCAACCGAGTGTGAGGATTCTCTTAGTCAACTGATGGATGTCTCATGATGATGATGATCCATACCAAAGGATGCAGGTGAAACTAGATGTATAAACTTAATTATCATTGATTGAATGTGTAAGTGATAGGACCAAATACATATAACTAGATACCCTTTCCACACCTGACTTTATTCCTAGATCTACCAAATAATAAAAGGTTTGGTCACTATAATACCAAATGATTAGATTTAAAAGTGGCAATTCCCTTATTTATTGAAACGTAATGAATAAAATACTAATCATCCTATAAGAAAGTAAGGATATATATATTAACAGAGATATAAATGGTACCTTAACTCAAAAAATAAGAGTCTAGAAAGTACAGAAATTTAAAAACAAAAGGGAGGTGAAAAAGAATATCAGACATCATAGATTTATCAAGAATAGGATTCGAGAGTTAAAAAATGGTTACCTTGTAAGGCTCCACCTTAGCCTTTAATTAGGCTAAAGAGATTAAATCACATGTTTATAGACACACATAAAAACAAATCTAAGCACAAAATCCTTAATCTAATTAAAGAGAAGAGAGAACCTACAAGATAAGACTTAGGTGAAAGAGGTGACTATATGATGAGGAATAGTTTTATATGTTCAATCTTTAAGACTTAGGGATGAAATATTCTTAAGTATTACAAAATCAAGAGAGAAAGGACAGTGATGAAATGTTTGGCACCTATGTAGCGACGGTAATAAGGCCGTCACCGATATGTTCCCTCCAAGTATTCTTTTGGGTGCCAAAATTTGCGACCTTTATATGTCGTCGCTAACAGGGTTACTAATTAGCGACAATGAACTAACCGTTACTACATTTCTATAGTTAGCGATGACAGACTACAGTCGCTACTTTACGCGCATAAAAAAACCCTTGGAGGGAAACAAAAAAGGAGGGAAGTGAAAGATAGCGACCGTACTAGCGCCGGGTTTGAGTTAAGGACGGAGTTAGTGACAGACTTTTTGCACTTTTTAGCGATGGCATTTTGTTGGTGGTAACGTGGTTACTAACTTTCTTTTTTTGTCCTTTTTCATATAGCGGTCGCTAAATTGGTCGCTAATTAGCGACGGTGCCAGGTGGTCACTAATTCTAAGTAGCTATTAGTGGGTTTTTTAGTAGTGTTTCCTGGTCTTTTTATTAGGGCTGGCTTCTTGACCTCGTTCACATTGAATATCGATCAACCTACTTATATGAGGGTTGGGTGTTCAGCGGTGCGTAATGATTGAAGGCAGAGACACGCCTCTCTTATTGCCTGGTTACAGGTCCCTAAACTTCTCCTTCTAAAAGGGTTTTTCCGACCTAGCCCTTTCCTTCTCCTTTTCCTTCAGCGGGTATGGTGCTGGGAGAGTTGGCTTTGCTCTCGCCACTGTGGCCTCGAGATGCATCTCGATACCAACGTACTTTGACGCCTTTTTTTGAAACTCCTTGAAAGAGACGAGCTCTTAGCCAGGGATAGCGCAAAGGCATAATTCAGTTGCAAAGCTTTAATAAAAATATGCAACTAGATTACTTCAATTAGGTTGGGCACCATCGTCGCTTCCTTATAGAACCGCTTGAGGAAATCCTTCAGAGATTCTCTCCCTGCCTTATCTGGGTGAGGGTGTGTGAAGTCTTAGGTACATCCCTGGAAATGACAAAATGCTCCCTAAAAGCCTCTGCCATGTCTTCCCAAGAGTCACCCAATTGACAATCCTTTGAACTAACTCAGAGCCTTTCCAGTCAAGGTGCAAGGAAACATACGACACATCACACCCTCCTCAACTCCTAAGAACATTGCCTTATAAACATAGGCATCAAGGTGTTTGCTCGGGTTAGTCTTATCCGAGTATTTCATTATAGAAAGGGATTGTGTTGTTTGTAAGTGCCTGGGAATAAGCATGTTCACAAGCCTTCTTGAAAATGAGACGCTAAGTTTGTAGGCCCCCGACACCACCACCGTTGTGTTCTTAATAAGTCTTAAAAAGACTTATTTATTAGTGTTATTTTTAGTTGTATTTTAATAATCTAATTTTCCAAATAATTATTCTTTTATTAATTAGTAATTAATTAGCATTTTTAGTTAAATAATAAGATATTTCATTATTTTTAAGTTAATTAGTGTAGACACCATCCTTTTCACCTTTCATTAAAAAAAATTAAAGAAAACCCCACCCCCCATTTTCTGCTGATTTCCTGCAGGTTGTCCCCACTCCGGGAATCCTGAAGCAGGATCCGGAAGCTATCTCCTCCACTTTCTCCATAATAGACTCCACTTCTTCATCTCCTTGATCTGGATCTTCCTCACCACCACGTACAGAACACCCTTCCCCATCTCATCACTTCTAAACATCAACCCCAAAAACAAACAAATCCCAACCAGCAAAATAATTACAAAATAGAAACACAACCAAAGAAACCATCAGCATCTCAGATTCCCTATCTCATCTTCTTCATCACCTTCAACTCAAAAATATAAAAAAACAAAAATCAAAAGTCCCAAAATCAGAAACCATCTACAGCAAAAATTAAATCTTCTTCCTCTTATCTCTTTCCCTCAACAGCAACCAACAAAACGATCTCAAAATAACAACTAGAAAAATTACCAAAATAAGAAAATAGCAAAAAAAGGAAGAAGTAATAAGGTGGAGAGCCACCGCCGGTCATCTTCCCCACTGAACCGGCGCCGATCAGACCCCTCCAATCCGGTCATCTTCCTCGGGCCACCAGATCTTCTTCCTCCTTCGGATTCACTCTCCTTCTCCGTCACCCACCCTCACCGACAGCTCCTCCTCCGACGATGCCGACCGCGACCGGCTTCTCCTTCCCCGTGCCCGCGACGACCTCTCTGCGCGTCAGTCCGCCTCCATCCGCTCGCCTCTGGCCTTCCGAGCACCTCCGCCGTCGGTCTCTGTCCTCCTGTGTCTCTCCCTTTCCCTCTCTCAGTCATCTCTCTCTTTCCCTCCGATCTCTTTCTTTCCATTTTCCTCTCTCGTTCACTCTCCCTCTCTCGTCACATCTCTCCCTCTCCCTCTCGGGTTCCCTCTCTCTCGCTCTCTCCCTCGTTCACTCTCCCTCTCTCGTCACATCTCTCCCTCTCCCTCTCGGGTTCCCTCTCTCTCTCTCCCTCTCCCTTTATTTTCTTCCTCTTCTTTTCTTCTTTCTTGCAGCAGCAGCCGCCCCCCCTCTTCTTCTCTTCTCTTCTCTTCTCCTACTTTTCCCTTCTTTCATTTTAGGTTTAAGTTTTGGGCCTCAGCTAGTGAGGCCCATTTCCATTACCATCCTTTTTTTTTAGAGTAATAGGCTCTTAAAGCCCAACTTTAATTATTTTTTTATGTTAATAAAAATAATAATATATTAATATATATATTTAAAGGAAATAAAAATAAATTTTCAGGTGTAGTTAAAATAAAATTATTCCTAAATTTAATAGATTTATGTTAGGAGTGAAATAAAAATCACAAAACCCAAAAAACATTTTTTATAGTATTTTATGGTGAAAATAATGAAATATTAAAAAAATTAATTTCTTTTGTAAAAATTAAGATAGATAGTTTCATGTTAATTTTTGTTATATATATATATTTTCTTTATAAAAATTATTTCAAAATTTTATGGGCGATGTCGTGTAAAATTATTTTTGCCTACATCGTTGTTATTAGGTCTCGAAGGTTTATGCACGTGCGATCTTACTTCGCCTTGTATTTCTCCTTCTTCATGAATCTTCTTTATTATTAAAAATCAAAATTGATCAAAAATAATTTAAATATTTTCTCAGATTTTCCCTAAAGAACTACGTAACCCTGATTTCTCAATACATTTGAGAATACGTAGGAGCGGGAGTCACTTCCTGTCAGGCGCATTTTCTCGTTATAATTTTTTATGTCTCTGTTATGATTTTGATTAATTTTATATAATTAATGTTTTAAAATTTTATTATCGTAAGGAGGTTAATTTAGACGAGACGTCTTGTTAATCTCGTGTTTTAATATTTTTATTAAAATAATATTTTCTTAAAATGAGGTTAATATAGACGAGACATTTTGTTAATCTCATGTTTTTTTAATATTTCATTAGAGTGTTATTTTCTTTAAAGTGAGGTTAATTTAGACATGACGTCTTGCTAATCTCATACTTTTAATATTTTTATTAAACAATAATGTTTTCTTAATCAATTTTATTTTTTATTTTATTTATTTATTTTAATATTTAAATTTATGTATAAATTAAGGTTAGTTTGGATGAGACGTCCTGTTAACCTTTACTTTCACTTTGTTTTACTTTTTCTTACTGATGTTATTTTGTCAAGTTTCTTATTGTCTCTGTTTGCCATTCCCTATTGTTATTGTTTTCTTTTACTTTCCTACTGTCGATATTCTGCTAAGTTTTTTTTACGATCACTGTGTGTCGTTTCTTATTATTGTTTTGTTAAGCTTCTTATTGTCATTGTTTTGTCGAGTTTCTCACTGTCATTGCTTTGTCATTTCTTGTTGTTACTGTTTTAATATTCTACTATCATTTTTTTACTGTCACTGTCTAATCTTCCATCGTTACTGTTTTCTTCTTTTTTACTATCATTGTTTGGTCAAATTTATTACTGTTACTATTTAGTCTGTTTTGTCTGTTTGTGTCTGCTTTGTCATTTTGTGTGAAAGAAGTTAAAAATAATTTCTCGGCTATTTTGAAATAAACGCTATCAATTTGAGGTAACCGTTTTATAACGGACAGTTGTGAGGTGCTAATACCTTCCTCACCTGTAATTCGACTCCCGAACTTAGAATTTCATTTTCATAACCAGTGTTTTAAAAAAGAGGTTTTTCCGATATTTTTATCCTAAAAAATATTGGTGGCGACTCCCTATTTTTCTTTTCAAAAGGATTTCAAAACCCGTTTTACTTTTAAGGGTCGGCCATCCCGTCACGATCCCGGTCGCGACAATTAGTGAATTGTTATTAATTTAAGCTATTGAAGGTGTGTGAATTGATTTTAGGTACAAAGCCAGTGTAACCACGCCACTTTCATGCATAAGCATGCTAAATTCAGAAGTTAATTTTTCATCAAAATAGGAGCTTGGCGTAACCACGCTGCCATCCACACTGAGATTTACGCTAGAAATATAAGAATCAAGTGTTGTCCTAGTAAGTCAGTGTACCCACGCTCAAACTCAACGTGAGCACGCTCATAATTCTAGTCCCAAGCAGAAGCCGCGTATCACCATGCTTCTTCCAGTGTAGGTACACTCATGATTATTTTCCACCAGACCTCATCAGTGTTACAATACGGGAAGTCTTACGCTCATGACAAATCACCACCTGCTGTACTCCAGAATCTGGGCGTAATTATGCTACTTAGGTGTAGTCTTATGCTGAGCCTTTTCTAGAATCCAGGTATCACCACACCATGTCTTACGCTGCCTACCACGCTGGTACCCAAGCTGCCACCTGATGCCTTCCTTAACCTCGCGTGTTTACATCGGGTCTTACGCCAGGTCTTATGCTACCATCCACGCTACCTACAAAGGACTTATTTTTATTAGTTTTTAATTTAGTCTTTTAGTGTTTTAATTAATTAATTTAACTTGTAATGTTATTTATTTGTAATTTCTTAAGTAGATTTTTCTTTGTAATTAATTAGTGTAGTTTCTTTATTTATTTGTATTTTTGTTTTAAAATCTTTCTTTGCGAATTAATTTAGCGTAGTTTTTAGTTATCCCTTCCACTATATATAATTGTTAGTTACTTTGTAAGTAGGGGATTAACACATAATTAGATTCATTTTCAGATTTCTAACTTCTTTCTAAACATATTCTATCTCTCTAGTTTCTTTTCTGCATTTCCATTTTCGTTTTCCTCCATATGTGCTTAATTCCCTAGGATTGAGATTGATTAAAGTTGTAATCAAGTTGAGATTCAATTGATTGGAGCTGAGAATTCAACTGAAGCAAGTTTTGAACATTGGAATTGTTCGATTAGACATCTTGGATTAGAAAATCCAAGGCTCATCCTGAAGCAATCATTAGAGAGGAATCATGGTGAGAGCTTTAGGTTACACTTCCTAACCTAGTTACTTCGTGCCTAAGGGATTAAGTGAATAACTAGGGTTCCCTTTAATTTCACAATTGGCTTTAACATGAACTGATACCTAAGGAATTAGGATTATTTTGTGTTGAGTTAGTGATAATTATCTAAGGATTTAGGAATTATTCATTTGTGAGATTGAACCATGCTTTAATTGAATCTAAAACTACTGTCATTAGGATTTAAGTAAATTTGTATACTGAGATTAATTCCAATCTGCTGATAGAATAGTTTTTCATATAGCTTAATTGTGACATTCCTATTAGAAAACTAAAGCAATTGTACAAAACTTTAAAAAACATAAAAACAGAGTTGCTTGTTTGTTGCTTAGTTCAGATGATGCTTTTCTTGGATTGTGGTACTTGACACAATCCCCGTGGGAATAATCAAATATACTACTTTTTTAACGATTGATGCGCTTGCCAAAGAATTTCATCATCTGATGATATTGCATCAAGTTAATGGCACTGTTGCCATGGATTGTTGATTAATATCAACAATCCTTAGGGAGCTGCTGGACTGAACCATTTTTCTTTTAGTTATTTTTTATTTTAGTTTAGTGTTAGTTGTTAATTTTGTTGTGGTTGTTTAGTTCTCTTTTTTCAGTTATTTAGTTAGTTTTGGCTTTACACTAACAGTAGTTATGGGATTTGTTGGTGGCTAGATTAGCTTGCAATTGTTTTTGTAGTTGTTGACAAAAGTTGAAGGTGATGGAATTAAACTTGGAAAAGACACTTGCTGAATTTCTGCAATATGCAAAAAGTTTATGCATGAACCACAACGAAGGGTACAACCAATTTATTAGATTTAAAAGTGGCAATTCCCTTATTTATTGAAGCGTAATGAATAAAATACCAATCATCCTATAAGAAAGCGAGGATATATATATATTAACAAAGATATAAATGGTACCTCAACTCAAAACATAGGAGTCTAGAAAGTACAAAAATTTAAAAATAAAAAGGAGGTGAAAAAGAACATTAGACATCATAGATTTATCAAGAATAGGATTGGAGAGTTAAAAAATGGTTACCTTGTAAGGCTCCACCTTAGCCTCTAATTAGGCTAAAGAGATTAAACCACATGTTTATAGACAAACACATAAAAACAAATCTAAGCACAAAATCCTTAATCTAATTAAAGAGAAGAGAGAACCTACAAGATAAGACTTAGTGAAAGAGGTGACTATATGATGAGGAATACTTTTATATCTTCAATCTTCAAGACTTTGGGATGAAATGTTCTTAAGTATTACAAAATCAAGAGAGGAAGGACAGTGATGATGGAGGTTAGGGTTCTTTCTCCCTTACATGTGTTATGTCTTTTCTCTATCATGAGCCTTGTTAGTTAATTAAGACCTTAAAGCCTAAATAAAAAGTTTAACAGTGCACCCAAGCACAAACCAAACCTAGCGTGACACGAGTGTGCTTAGTAAGTATATGCTTATATTGTGCTGGTGCATGGTCATGCTTATGCTTGGATAAGCATGTGTAATGCTTAAATATGAAATATGAAGTTTCTTCTCCCTTTACATTCATGCAGGGACATGCGCTTGAGTAGGCACTTTTGACCTTTTTGCTCATTTTTTCCTTCTTTCATCAATCTTTGACTCCGATTCATCTCTTTTCGGTCAAAAACTCCAACACTTACGCACTTGAGATGCTTTGAGTTTTCTAAAACACATGCAAATGTTAATCTTTTTAAACAAAACCTACTGTATTGAATACACCAAATATGTTGATGAAATGACAATTTATCAATATGTTATAAGCTAATGCAATGCTATAATATATTATAAAAATTTTGCTCGGAGAGTTGTGAAAGATTGAATTTGTTTTATTTCTTTTAAAATGAATGTTTGTAGCGTTTCTATTTTTATTACAACTCTAGCTATTTCCAAATGATTGATGCGGTAACTTTTCTCCAATTAAACCCTTAATAATTAATTGAAATTGAAATACATTAAAAGTGTGAAGATTTTTTGGACAACTCATTCTAATTGATTGATAATTTATTTTTTTGTGACATTGCATCTTCTTTCTTTATAGTTCATTATTTTTTATACAAAACACAGTTAAATTGAATTTCAATTTCAATTTCAATTTGAAATATTCAATCAATATTGGCATTGTTGTTAGTATGCGAGATGGATAACACAATAACAAGAACATAATTGCTCAAAAGAAAAAGAACAAACGCATAATGATAGGTCTCAAAGTTGCTATTCATTGATATCACAACGATATTCTTAGATTAAAGCCTCAACATCAGGTGATGAAGTGAATTCGAGCCAATTTTAATTGAACTAAAGCAAATGATATTAAGGTTTATAAGATGAACTAACAAATAATCTGTGAGGAAATGGGATTCAATGGAAATGACACATCCCACGCATAGTTGAAGGTGACAGGATCTCTATAAATAGGGTAACCAGGTGTAACAAGACAATATGGGCCTGGGTTTGAGACCGTCAAAATTAAAGGGTTTAAGGGTTCAACAGTTTGAAATCCATCACAATTCAAGATCACGTTCTTTTGACCACACGCGCACTTGTTTGTTACAGTTACCTTCCATTCTGGCTTTCCTTGCACCATAACTCCTGTACGTTGTTGGCTCACGGATATATCCTTCAAGGAGCATTGGCTATAGCCTAACACAGTATTATAGAAGATGTGAAATTATTAACAACTATTTATAAATATATACATTGGGAGAAACATTACCTTGAGAAATGAGGACACAGAAGAGAACTATGCTCAGAATTTTTATAGTAATTGAATCAGCCATCTTTCAACGTAAACTTCAATTCTTGAATTCCTTGACAAGCATATGGTTCCTACATGTGCGGTGTTAATTTATAGAAGATAGTTACTATTCCTAACTTAGCAAAAAATTAGTGCAGACATTTGTATCATGATGATTTTTGACATTTTAGTGAGATCTTTTTTACCGTAATTTTAGAACTAGCCACATATTACTTAAGAACAATTAATGGCAAACATATGCAGAATGCTATCCATAGGTTGATTTGCAATATGTGATTTGGTCCTTAAGGTAATATATAGAAATTAATCCAGTATTAAATATTAAATATTAAATACTATAAGCTAAATTTAAATTATAAAATATCAAAATTAAATGTTAAATATCGATAGGTTGATTCGTAGTATATGATTTGCTCCTTTTGGTAATATATAGAAATTAATCCAGTATTAAATATTAAATATAAATATTAAATATTAACTATAAATATTAAATAATATTAAATATCAAAATTAAATATTAAATATTAAATCTAAATTATGAAGTAATTGATGATATTAATCTAATTGGATGAGTTAGACAAAGAGAACTAAAAAATTGTTAGATAATGATCCGGTCCACATACTAGCTTCGATTCTTGATTCAGGATTACTATCAAACATGGTGACAAGAAGCTATGTGTGATGTCTTTAGCCTTCTTGGATCTTGACCTTGCCTTGAAGCTCTCTAACGCTTTGTCTAAATCCAAGTTAAGGTCCTCCTTAGCCATGTCCTCATCATACTCCCCTTCTTCAAGAAGATTTGTCCTCTACATCAAAAGGGGTTAAATTAGACACATTGAAAGTACCACTAACCCCAAACTCGCCTGGAAGGTCAAATACATAGGCATTCTTACTAATTTTCATAATAATTTGAAAAGGACCATCACCTCTTGGATTGTGTTTAGATTTTCTAAGGTTAGGAAATCTTTCCTTCCTTGCATGTAACCAAACCCAATCACCAATATTACTTAAGAACAATTAACGGCAAACATAGCCAGAATGCTACCGATAGGTTGATTTGAAGTATGTCATTTGGTAATTTATAAAAATTAATCCTGTATTAAATATTAAGTGGTAAATATAAATTATTAAATATTAAATATTAAATATAAATTATGAAGTAATTGATTATATTAATTGATCCGGTCTCAATACCGGTATCCGATCTGCTATATATATTTCAACGTCTTTGATGAGACATCTACGTGTAACCGGTGTCATCGGTATACATCCGGACTGTAATTCCGTATCAGGCGTTCTCCCTATACCGGTTGTTCAGGATAACACCATGACATCGGATAATACACACGTCACTGTGCAAAAGACAAGGATTGTTGCTACAGGGATCGATCAATAATTCCCTACACTACGAGCCAAATTCTGCTCACGGGAATGGTCAACTTGTTCCCTAATCCTAGTCTACATTCTCTATGCTCAATATAAAATAGCCACTTGACCCAATCATGCAGGTAAGTGCGCAATATAATAATGCTAATGGGAGTTGGTGGTTCCCCACCAACGTGTCCTCGTTAATCAAGCCAATCAGGTATATGAACTCACTTCATGATTGAAGTGGGGGGCTTCTTCAGTTCTTTTACGACTGATTCCTCTCTGAATACATTCCTTACTTGGAATATTACTGACTTGAGCGTCGGAGAATCTTTGCAGGTGACACCACCATTCGCCCACTTCAACGCGTTAGGTCGGTGTGAAGGATCTCCAGAACGCCCAATCCGCTCTCCTCACTCAAGGACAACGGATACCTACACCGGATACACATATATCCGGTCTTCTGTACAGTATTTGCATACAATTTGTGACTGGTCTGAGTCCGGATCTCTAGACCCCGGTTCAGGACAGATCATTGGCACGCCCGGTGGGACACGCTAAAGTTATTCCCATATCCTTTGACAGAGCAGGTAATCCACCATGGAAGGCGAAGCACAAGACTTCATGGAGAATCAAGCTGAAGGCAGAACCAATCCTAACACCTTCAGAAAACTCAACTTTGATTCTCATGGGGGCAGCTCAAAGAAGATAGTGATAGTGTCTGATCCTGATCCTCGCGATGAGTTGATCAAACAACTTCAGAGAGAACTCGCTGAATTGCGAAGAGAAAAAAGGCAAAGCGAGGATAAAGAATCATCTCGCACGCGAAACACTCCCCACGCAACTGATGGTGAAAAGTCCACCACTCTTCAGTACTCAAACATCCCTACGTTTGAGGGGGGAGAACAGACTCGCGACTCTGAGGATGCAGCTTCCCGAAGGAAGAGAGATTCAACAACAGCACCCCCATTGTCTTACAATCTGAAAGTCCCTTTTTCAAGGAGACTTATGGGCATCAGCATCCCCAAGCACCTTCAAACTACTCAACCACTTTCCATCGGAAAGTATAATGGTGAAACTGATCCAACTAAGCACCTTGATGCTTATGTGTTTGAAGCCATGTACTTGGGGGCTGATGAGGATGTGATGTGCCGAATGTTCCCTCGAACATTGTCTGAGGAGGCCCTCGGGTGGTTTAAAGGCCTGCCTTCTGGATCCATAGATTCTTGGACGGAAATGGCAGCTGCCTTTGAAACCCACTTCGTCATCTCCAGAGACGTGCCCAAGACATCCCATACCTTAGCTCAGATTAAGCAAGGTGAAACAGAGGGCTTAAAAGTTTTTCTGAAGAGGTTTTATAAGGAAGCAGCCCTGGTTCCTAACCTCACAGAATCTATCAAGCTGCATATTGTTATTGAGGCATTGCAGCCGGGTTCAGCTTTCGCTCTTTCATTAGCAAAGAGCCCTCCAGCAACTTTTGAGGAGTTCATAAAGAAAGCCTCAAAATACGTGAGTATAGAGATGCATTTGGAGGCGATAGCTGCAAAGAAAAAGCCCCCAGCACCACTTCCTTAAACCCAGAAGGGTAAGGAGAAGACGAGGTCAGAACGCATGGAGAGGCCATTCACAAATCCTAAGGATAATAACCACCCTCCTCGACCTCGAGAAAGACACGTCAATTCCTTCAGCCATTATGCACAATTGTCTGCCAGGCCGTCTCAGATTCTAAGAGAGGTCGAATGGCCAATGCTCAGCACATATGGCATCAGAAGACCAGCCCCTATGAAAAGACCAGGAAATTCACGTAAGTATTGTGATTTTCATGAACAAAATGGTCATTCAACTGATGAATGCCAGGCGCTAAAGAACGCGGTTGAGACGCTGATTAGAGAAGGCAAGTTGAAGCAATACCTGTTCAAAGAAAAATCCTTTGACAGGGCAGAACGGAATGAGAAAAGAGAAAGAGATCCAGACGATGGGGATGACAATAACCCCAGTCCGGTTCGAAAGTTCTCTGCTGCAGAGAAGCAAAAAGGTGTGATGACTGATAATGCAGCACAGAAAGACAGCATGCCCCAGCAACAACGTCAGGGCCGACGTGAAGTTATTGACATGATTGCTGGAGGGTTCGCTGGAGGAGGAGCTTCTATTACAGCCCGTAAGAATTATCACAGAATGATTCTGTCTGTGCAAGGGAAAGTCAAAGACAATCGCCCTTACAGATGTGGGATTGAAGCTCCCACAATCTCTTTCTCTGACGAGGATTTTGGCCCAACCATTCCTGGTGGTGACGATGCTGTAGTCATCACTGCTGTGATCGCCAACAAGGACGTCCGAAGAATCCTTGTTGACCAGGGAAGTTCCTGCGATGTTATTTTCTATAATTGCTTTAAAAGAATGGGTTTTAAAGACTCAGACTTACAGCCTTACACGCAGGAACTAACAGCTTTCAATGGCGCAAAGCAACCAACTAAAGGGTATCTTGACACCCTTATCTCGTTTGAAGGCGAGCCAGGAGCCAGGACGGTTAGGTCTTGGGTGCTAGTGATTGATGTCAAATCACCATTTAATGGCATCATAGGCCGTCCCACTCTGAATGCAATGGAGGCAGTTGTATCAACCCCACATCTCCTTATCAAGTTCATTGACAAGGATAATGCTGTGTCATCTATCCGGGGTGATCAAGAGATGGCTAGGTACTGCTACAACCTTAGCCTCAACATGACAAAGCTGGACACCTCCAATAAAAAGAGGAAACTTAATGATGCTGGAACATCGGCTGGATCTGTAAGCCTTGTCGACCTGGATCCTAGAGCGGATTTGAACATTGATCCGTTCAACCCATCAAAGCCCACACCGGATGGAAGTTCCAGGGACATCGTCTTGGGAGATTCTCCAGAAAAGATCACCCATATCAATGACAAGCTAGATACTGAAATGGAGCAGCGACTGTTGGCTCTCTTGCAAGAGTTTAAAGACCTCTTTGCATGGACTGCAGCCGATATGCCAGGCATAGACCCTGAATTCTGCTGTCATAAACTATCCGTCTATCCAAAGACGAAACCTGTGGCCCAAAAGAAAAGACGATTGGGCCCAGAGAAACAGAAGGCAGCTTGCCAGCAAACCGAGGAGTTGCTGAAGGCCGGATTTATCAAGGAAATCCGATATTCCTCTTGGCTTTCGAATGTGGTGATGGTCCCTAAATCCAATGGTAAATGGAGAATGTGCATTGACTACGTGGACCTCAACCGCTGCTGTCCAAAAGATCCTTATCCTCTTCCTAATATAGATCGGATGGTGGATGATTCCTCTGGTTATCAATACCTGAGCTTCATGGACGCTTATTCAGGTTACAACCAAATTCCGATGTGCGAAGAGGATCAAGAGAAGACAGCTTTCGTAAATGATCATGGTTTCTTTTGCTATACAGTCATGCCCTTTGGCCTGAAAAACGCTGGGCCGACATATCAACGCATGATCAACAAGGTTTTCGAAGGTATGCACACCAAACTTGTTGAAGTATACATTGACGACATAATAGCAAAGACACCGGTTGGTGGCGATCATATTGAGGACCTACGCCAAGTATTCACCCGATTGAGACAATTTAACATGAGGCTGAACCCAATGAAGTGCACATTTGCTGTCCCTGCTGGGAAGTTTTTGGGTTTCATGTTAACTCAACGTGGTATTGAAGCCAATCCAGGGAAGTGCCAAACGATTCTAGACATGCAGAGTCCTAAGAATCTCAAAGAAGTCCAATCCCTGAATGGCAAGGTAGCAGCTTTGGCACGATTCATGCCAAAGATGGCTCACAGGTCGCTCCCCCTGTACAAAATACTGAAAAAGTCCAAGAAATTCGAGTGGGGACAGGAACAAGAAAAAGCTTTCCAAGAGCTTAAAGAGGTGTTGTCCAAACCTCCCATTCTCACAAAGCCTGACCCTGAAGACACACTCATTCTGTACTTGGCTATTTCAGATGAAGCTTTGGGCGTTGCCTTGATAAAAAAAACTCCTGATGGACAAAGACCGGTCTATTTCACTAGCAAAACCTTGCAAGGTGCTGAGATCCGGTATCAGAAAATTGAAAAGGCCGCCCTCGCTGTTGTTTGGGCCTCATGACGGTTGCGTCCGTACTTTCACACCCATCCGATCATAGTGAGAACGGATTTACCACTCCGTTCTGTCTTAATCAAGCCTGATCTCGCTGGGAGGATGATCAAATGGTCTATTGAACTCTCTGAGTTTGATATATCCTACGAACCCCGCAGTGCCATTAAAGCTCAAGTCCTGGCTGACTTTATTGTGGAAATGACAGGGACTGATCCAGATTACCCTCGAGTCCATTGGACCATTTACGTTGATGGTTCATCAAACCAAAGAGGCTCTGGAGCAGGTGTAGTCCTCGAAAGTGACGACGGAGTACACCTGGAGATCTCCCTTCGTTTCAATTTCAAAACATCCAACAACCAAGCTGAGTACGAAGCTTGCTTGGCCGGGCTGAGAGCTGCAATTGACATCGGAGCTTCTGAGGCGACACTCTGCAGCGATTCACAGTTGGTGATTTTGCAGATCTTAGGAGATTATCAAGCTCGCGAACCTCAAATCCAATTATACTTGAACTGTGTCAAGGAGTTGACTGAGAAATTCTCAAAGGTGGAGTTCAAGCATGTTCCACGTGAAGAGAATACTAGAGCGGATATACTCTCCAGGTTAGCAAGCACTAAACGACCAGGTAGCACCACTACGCTGGTTCAAAGCACGCTAACGTCGCCCAGCATTCCTCTTTTCCCTTCTCTAAACGCCATAATGACTAACTCCCTTTACGGAGATACATGGATGGCTCCTTACATCCGTTATTTGGCTGATGGACAACTACCCACAGATGAGAAGGAAAAGACGAGGTTAAGGAGAGAATTACCGTATTTCACTATGATTGATGGTAATCTTTACAGAAGGGCACTCTCTGTGCCCTATTTGATTTGTCTCAAAGAGGATGAGGTGCAAGATGTAATGGAGGAAGTGCATGGAGGACAATGTGGACACCACGCCGGAGGAAGAAGCTTAATGCGAAAAATCCTCAGAGCTGGATACTGGTGGCCCACAATGAAGCAAGACTCCATTGACTTCGTCAAAAAATGTGATGCTTGCCAAAAATTCTCTAACCTACACCACACACCGGCGGAAGAACTCTTCACATCCGCTGTTCCATGGCCCTTCTATCAATGGGGATTGGATATTCTAGGCCCCTTTCCAACTGCTCCTGGGGGCATCAAATATCTCATTGTAGGGGTCGATTATTTCACTAAGTGGATAGAAGCAGAGCCGGTGGTGCATATTACTTCAGCCCGAACTCGTCGTTTCATGTATGAAAACATCATAACGTGATTCGGGGTCCCAGCACGGATTGTCACAGATAATGGCACCCAGTTCACGGATAGAAAATTCACAGACTTGCTTGAAGGGTTCGGAATAACCCAAATATTCTCATCCGTTGAACATCCCCAAACTAATGGTCAAGCTGAAGTGGCCAACAGGGAGGTGCTGAAGGGACTAAAGAAATGCCTTGGTGAAGCCAAGGGCGGATGGACAGACCAGCTGTGTCATGTCCTATGGGCATATCGGACAACGCCTCATTCATCCACCAATGAATCCCCATATCGCCTAACATACGGGGTCGAGGCGATCATACCTGTGGAACTGCAAATTGCTTCCACAAGGGTTAAGTACTTCTCTGAAGAAACCAACAATGCAAACTTGGCATCCGAAATGGATGTCATACAAGAACTCAGAGAAGACGCTTTCATCAGAGATCAAGCCATCAAAGCCAAAGTCGCTCTCCGGTACAACAAACGAGTCCAATCAAGGACTTTCAACGTTGGAGATTTGGTTTTGAGGAAAGCAAGTATAGGGAACAAATTCGCTCATCAAGGCAAACTAGCCCCGAACTGGGAAGGCCCATACAGGGTATCTGAAGTTACTGGCAAAGGCTCTTACCGCCTTGAAAACCTTGATGGCACTCCAATCCAAAATAAATAGAACACTCAAAACTTGCGCATCTACTATAGCTAGCTGTTGGAACTATCTACACTCTCCTATCCTTATCTTGGATTGAATACTGGAGAATTTATTTTCACAGCTACGCTCTCATTGTAATTCTTATTTTTGATTTAATAAGAATCTCTCACGACAATTTAACTCTTTCGAGTTTTTCTTATGCTGTGATTTTCAGTTTATCCGGTGCACAGAAACATATTCAGGACGGATGATCTCAGCTACTTGTTCTGTAGTTGACGATGTAACTCCTCGAATATGTGCAACACACAAGAGCATACTCAGAACGGATGATCTCAATTACCCATTCTGTAATTGACGATGTAACTCCTTGAGTACGTCTAATTGATTGAAGGCTCGGATTGTAGGATTGAACCGAACTCCGAGTATGACTAGTAGGTTTGGCCGAACGTCGGTGAAGACCTGGGTTGTAGGATTAAACCGAACCTCAGGAAATGGGTTGTAGGATTGCACCGAACCCCATTCGAAGGCCCAGATTGTAGGATTAAACCGAACTCTGGGTACGACTAGTAGGTTTGGCCGAACGTCGGTGAAGACCTGAGTTGTAAGATTAAACTGAACCTCAGGACATGGGTTGTAGGGCTGGTCCTTTTTCAAGGCCACAAACCGAACCCCATTCGAAGATTACATGGGTTGTAGGGCTGGTCCTTTTTCAAGGCCACAAACCGAACCCCATACGAAGGCTTGGGCGCAGTAAGTTAGTTCTTCTTCAAGACCACGCTGAACCCCAAGTAACGGGCGCAGTAGGTTCAGGATTAGCCCTGATCTGAACCCCGTATCGAAGGCTCGGATTGTAGGATTAAACCAAACTCTGAGTACGACTAGTAGGATTAACCGAACGTCGGTGAAGAATTATCATTGGATACAACCAAGGAACAATTGAAGAACGGCTAGTAGGATTAAACCGAACGCCAAATATGACATGGACAGTAGGATCAAACCGAACTCCAAACAGAACAAGTAAGTTATACTGAACTCCAGATTAATACTCTCTTATGAAGTTCTTTATTTGGAAGTTTTATAGCTTATAATTCTGAGTCATCAATTCTTCAACTGAGACCGGACTCATAAACTCCGACGCAAACAATTCACTCGGGTACGCCACAATCTAAGGCATATTCACCCGAAATCTCTCAGTCAGAAATATTTGAAGAGGAATTTCTATTTTAAATCCTCACTCTTTAAAGCTCTCATGAGAAAATCTCACTCAGGGTTTATTCAAAGTGATAATCACCCAATAAAACTGGGGGACAACATCAACGATTTAACGAATATCTGGAGGAATGAACTCTCGTCTAAACGATCTCACAATCATTCCCCTTAAGTCGTTCTTGTGACGATGATGTGTTCCCTCACAAGCGGTGATCTTATTATGAAATTCATCTCGCATGTTTAAGTCCGGTATGGAGATTTTGTTTTACAATCCGATCTTCATAACTTAAACCCGGAATGATACAATACACATGCAATCCCTCTATTAAAGTTGTTTTTCACTAAACAATAATGGAGGTAAAAAACTCTTTTATTGATTAAACAAGAATTACAATTCGTGTAATAATCCGGAGCTGATCCCGGAACACAGCGAATTTGAATCAATAAAATGAAAAAGGAAACAAGGAAGGCGCTACTTTCTCTGGCTTGAATCTCCTTCTTTCCCTTTGCCTTTGTCTCCGATCTTGCCTTCTTCAGTGCGAGAGCTTGTTCCTGTACTCACGGGCTTCAGGAGTGAAGGTCCCATTGATTGACCTTTAGGTAAAGGAGCGAACTTATAAGGAGTGTGAGGCGGACTTTCATGACGCTTATCAACTACGGCCACCAGTTTCCCTTGATGAAACTCATAGAACGGATCAATACCATTCAGATTAAGTTTCACCTTGGGATTCCGGTATTGAATTTGATGAACAGCCAACCCAAAGGATTCCTTGACTGCTTGATCGCATATATCTACAGCCTCGTCAAATTCTGCCTTTGTGTCCGCCAACTTTGAGAGCAGCTCCTTCTCCTTACGCGACCAATCTTCGGTTCCTCGAGAATAAACAACTTTAACTTCCTTGAGCTCATCTTCCAGCTTTGAAGAGCGTTCCTTCTCCGCACAAAAACCGGAGTGGAGGTCGGAATTGATTTTCTTTTGGTCAGCTACTTGGGCCTCCAACTCCTTGGCAAGGTTCTTCAGCTTGGCAATTTCTTCATCCTTCTTCTGAATTTCTTCTCTGGAAACTTCTAATTTTCCTTCTAATTGGAGGATGATTGCCTTGTCCTTGCCAACCATTGAGGTGAGCCTCTCGTTCTCTTCTGTGAGCTCACGAACCGACTTGAGGAGCCCGGATAACTCAGCCAAGTGCTTCTGTCCGTCATCACAAGCTCTGATCATTTCATCACTCTTCAACGAGGGCTTCACCTTGGGTGAAGGTTCAGGAACGCCCTCAGGAACAGAGCCCTCATACACCAGATTTTGAACAAGTCCAGAACTACCTTCAAGAGGGCAAGGGGCTTTGGGCGCGAAATAAGTCGTTATTGGCTTCACCCCATAAGTGACTACACTGCTTGGGGCATCAGGAGTGGGCTCTTCCGCTCTCTTTTCCTTAGAAGGCCCTGGCTCAACAACCCCTCTTGAAGTTTTTGGTTTTTTGGGCGAGGATTGACGGTCTGAGATCTTCGAGGGGCTACGCTTTGTCCTCTTCTTTTTCTCCACAACCTTCTCAGATCCGCCCTCGATCAGAGGAATATCGTCACCAGCAGACGAAGTTAATATTATCGTCTCAGCAGTAGCCTTCTTCGAGTTCCGCTTTGCCTGAATGTCATTTTCAGCCGCAACGGAAGTCTCTCTGGCCTTGAGTCCTTTTAGCCTATTCATCTCTGGTGACTCTCTCTGAATTTCACCTGCAAAATCAAAAGGCATAATCAGAGACGAAAAATTTTCAAGGCAAATGACATAATAACGCATGAAGAATGGCAGGGAAATTACGTAAATATTCCTCGCAAGTAGACTTTGGTCCTAACAAACGCCTGCAGGAGAAAAATTGGTGCGAGGCTGTGTAGGATTGAAGAGCCGAAAGAACGGAGATAGAAGATGGGCTCAGTTCGTCCTCCTCAGTGTAGTACGCCTGGGAGGTTAGCAAGAAATGCTCATGCGTCCAAGCCACTGGGATCTTTGGAATCCCATCTTCAGTTAACCAAAAAACTGGTTCATTCGGATCGACGCTGATCTTCGTATAATAAGATTTGAATGAATGCCCATCAACTTTGGCGGAGTCAGTGTACGCCTCGAAGTTGATGATCTTAGAGATAGTCCGGAGGGATATCAAGCTCACTCCTCCTTTCTCCTTATTCGCACGACGGACCACTTGAGTGAAGTAGAAAAGCATGGCCACCGTCGGTTTAAAGTTGAAGTGCTCCCCAAGCACTTCAAGAGAGCGGACCAATCCCCATCCATTAGGGTGAAGTTGCGAGGGAGCGCAGTCCAGGAATCTCAGGACTCCCATCTGAAACTTCGTAAAGGGGAAACGCACGCCCAAGTTCAGAAATAAAAAATCATACATGAACAAGGACCTCTCGTCCGGTGTATGACATATCCGTTCTGATGGAAGGGGAGCGAACACCTTAAAACACCATCGGTATTTATTCTTCTTCCAGACTGTGAAGCGCGGTTCCAACTCTGCTCCGTCCTCACGAGCACGCACGGATGCAGTTTCATGAAATTCCTCAGCGACCCAGCTGAATGGGCGCTTCTGTTGGAATTTCACCCAGTCTATCCGGTGTGCAACCACATTGCATAGGCCGGATTGGGTCTTTAAAATATACTTCTCAGAGGGAGATTCCCCTTCAGACGATTTCCTCCCAGTAACTTTCTTTGTCACTATAGTGAAAGCTTTGATGCTGCGATAAAATTTCACATCATCAGAGAGATACAAATCCCCACTCTCGACACTCTCACTGGAGGAGGAAGACTCTGAAGAGGGTATAATCACCCTTCGCCTTTGATATTGCGACTCCTCCCTCTCTGTATACTGTGGCTTCGACTGGAAGATCACTGGGATCCTTCCACCACGAACGCCAGGGTTTTTAGTCAAAGCCCTTCCTCCTCTTCCTCTAGGGCTAACGCCACTGAAACTAACACCCTTCCTAGGCATTCTCAAATATTGAAAAGAGATACAGAAAACGAAGGGAAAGTGGTTACCTAAGGATAGTGAATTGAAATTCACAGAGGCGGACACGAAGAACTTCTTGGAACTTTTGCAGACGTTCGTCAAGGAAGCAAGACGAAATGGTAACTGAGATTGCCAAATATGCCTATCTCAGGGCACGAGAATTTTTCAAATACCCACTAAACACAACCTGTCGTTTACCCCCAAACGACTCCCCGTTTAGTGGACCAAATTTGTCGTTTTGTACCTCAAGGCGCGAAAATGCCATCGTTTTGTCACGAAGCCTTCGAAATGGGCCTATTAAAGCCAAATACTAGGCCCAACAAGACTATGCGTGACAGTTACTAAGACATGCGCACTTAACGCAATAATGGCTCGCCCACGTGAATTAAGGCATTAAATGTCCAATCATTAGAAACGTGGCCACCATTACCCGAATACCAAGGGTTGCAAAATTCGATAAACTTCTGATATTCCCATTGTCGAATCCGCCCTTAAAATTTCATCACTACGGAACCTGGTTCCCAGAGCGGATATTTACACTTCGATGCAATGCCGAAATCCAAACGTACTATGATCAATATAGCTCATATGAGCAAGTTAACTGCTTCGTTACATCAGCTAGGGGGCTAGTAGAGGTATTGCTCGGATTCCGGATGGATGCGAAAATTGCCTAATCCGCACTCCCATGATTGGAAAAAATGTACCAGGATGGATGATCTCAATCACCTATTCTGTGATTCGATGATGAAGCTCCTGGTGTGAATCATTCCAGGACGGATGATCTCAATCACCTATAAAGTGATTCGACGATGTAACTCCTGGTATGAACAATTCTCATCATCATTCCTACGTTGAAAGCTTTTGAAAACTGAAAAGTATTCACGCAATCCGTACTCCTACGATTGAGAAATGTCTCCAGGATGGATTATCTAAATCACTTAATCTGTGATCTGACGATGTAACTCTTGGTGTTGTGTACTTTTCCAGAACGGGCAATCTCAATCACCCATTATGTGATCTGACGATGTAACTCCTTGACAATGGTGTACCTGCCCAGGACGGATGATCTCAATCACCTATTCTGTGATATGACGATGTAACTCCTGGCGCCACACACACCTCAAGGACGGATGATCCCAATCACCTGTTATGTGATCTGACGATATAACTTCTGGTGCTGTACACATCCCCAAGACGGATGATCTCAATCACTTATGAAGTGATTTGATGACAAAACACCTGGCACGATCAATTCATATAATCATTCTTATGATAGAAAATTCCGAAAGTCAGTCCGCACTTTCGCTTTCAAGTGGTATTCTCCCAGGACGGATACTCTTTATCACCTATTCTGTGATACAACGACGTAACTCCTGGCGTAGAAAAAACTCCCATCATCATCCTTATGATGAAGGATTCAAACACCACTTCCTTGCAGTTCCCTAAACTTGGAACAATATTGTCATCTCCTGTAAGAGTATTACAGATTAAAAGCAGTCATCCGTCCTGTTACATTACTCTACTGAACAGTGGATCGACCCATCTTTCCCCAAGAGAATTAAGGAAATTAAGGATCATGCCCCAAAGACAGGCACCTTTTTCTTAACACATACTTGGGGACATTTATATATTTCGCCGTTCTAAATTTATCTATTATTTAATCTTCTGAGGCAGTTATTTCAATCCGGCCTTAAGATTAGTTATACAGAGCGGATTAGCATTGAATAATATATACATGAAACGATGAAGACAAATGCCTTAAATGGAATTCATTCATTAAAAACAAGGCTGTATACAATAGTTCAAAATCCGGAGTTGATCCCGGTACACAACTATACATATAAAGGAAAACAAAACTACGGAGGAGGAATCTGTTCTTCAGTTTTCTGTGCCTCCTCAGCACCAGACTCTAGTGCCCCTTCCTTGGGAACCTCCACAGGAATCTCCCCTCCAGGAGCTTCAGCCCTTTCTTCAGAAGAGGGAACCTCGGACACAGGAAAGACGTAATCAGGTCCCATGGTTTGACCCTCAGGAAGAGGAGCCAAACCATACAAGGATGTCGGTGGGTCTTCATGACGACGATCCACCACTGCGACTAACTTTCCCCCATGGAATTCATAGTACGGATCCATTCCATAAAGGTTAAGTTTCGCAGTGGGGTTGCGGTAGAAGACTTGGCGTATGGCTAGGCCGAAGGACTCTTCAACAGCTTGGCTGCATATGTCAACAGCTTCTTCTCTCTCAGCTTTTGCTGTAGCCAATTCTCCCCGCAACTTGGACAGCTCCTCACTGGATACCTCGGGCTTCGCTTTCCTAGCCTTCAGTCCCTCTATCTCAAGAAGGAGCTTCTTCTCCCTTTGAGACCACTCCTCAGCATCAGCTTTATTTTTATCCTGACTGCTACGGAGTTCTTCCTCCTTCTCTGCCACTTTGCCTTCCAAGTTTTTAAGATCGCCTTTGAGCTTGAGATTCTCTTTAGTCATGATATCTCCAAACTCCTTAGACTTGCTAAGACGATCTTCCATTAACTTCACGGCGGCTTTGTCTTTTTCCAAGGAAAGCTTGAGTTCTTTCAACTCGTCACTCAATTCTTCAACCTTATCGACGTTGTTAGCCAACTCGCTAACTGAAGAAAGCATTCCAGCAAGTTCGGCTAACTGCCACCTTCCGGCCTCACACGCTTCCTTAATTTCTTTAGGACTGAGTGTAGGCCGAAGTTTGTACATCGGTGGAGGAAGAGTGGCTGGAGTAGAACCCTCATAGGAGAGGAAGGGGGTGAGAAACGAGGTAGTTGGGAAGGAGGTCGGCTCTGATCCAGAAACCCCAGCAGCAGGATCCTCCGAAGTCCTTTGTTTCTTGGACTGACACCTTGCAGGATCATTCTGGATCTTTCTTCTCCTCTCAGTAACTGGAGGCTGACCCGAGGCTGCACCAACATCGGATGAACCGCCCTCGACCAGTGGGATGTCCCCTTCAGCATCCGAGGTCAGGATGATTACCTCAGGACGATCCTTAGTTGAGGGCCTGGGCTTCACTTCATTTTCATGGGCAACGGACTTACCCGCCGCCTTGAATTTCTTTAACTTGTCCATCTCTGGAGTTTCTTATTCTATTTCACCTACATGAACAAACACAAGATGTTAGCAACTACAAATATTCTATATATATTTGGTAAAGGAGAAAAGGTGAAACAAAACGAGAAGTACGCAAATATTCCTCCCGGACTCCGCTTGAGCTACTTAGCAAACGCCTACACGAAAAGACGTGACGACGTGTAGTGTGTGATTCAAGTGCGAACAACACTCTCGACGTCTCACGAGACAGATCGGATTGGTCAATGTAGTACGCGTGTGAGCTCAAGAGAAAATGTTTGTGTGTCCAACTTAGGGGAAATTTATCGACGCCCTCTTCATCTTTCCAAAATATGGGTTTGCCCTTCTTAATGGAGATGCGAGTGAAATAAGTCTTGAAGGACTTCCCGTCAACCTTGGCAGAATCCGTATAAGACTCAAAGTTCACAAAGGAACAGAGAGTCCGGAGAGTCACCAGACCAACTCCACCCTGCTTGTTTGCCCTTCGAACTACCTGAGTGTAGTAGAACAACATCGATACAGTTGGCGTGAAGTTAAAATGTTCACCCAAGACCTCCAAAGCTCGGACGAGGCCCCAACCATTGGGATGAAGTTGGGAGGGTGCGCAGTTCAGAAACTTCAAGACGCCCATCTGGAGTTCGGTTAGAGGGAAACGAACTCCCAGATAATGAAAAATAAAGTCATACATATATACAGAGCGGTCATTAGGAACGATATGGCATATCCGCTCTGTCGGAAGTGGTGCGTAAACCCTATACCACTTTTTCGTCTCTTCATCCGTACTCAGCGTGAACCTCGGTTGAATCCGAGATCCCTCCTCATCCGCATGACGAGAGGCCAAGTCCTTAAACTCGCTGGACACCCAACAGAAAGGCCATTTAGCCTGAACCTCCTCCCAATTCAGCCTCGAAGCAACAACACTATAGAGACCTTCAGTTGTCCTCGAAATAGCACTATTTCCAGAGGTTCCTTCTCCAGTGGCCATTTGGATTTTCTGAATCGAACTCCTTAATCTACGATAAGAAATAAAATGTCGTCAGAAAGTTGCAATCATTACTCACTGCATTTTAAAAGCAATTACAATCAGAGGGCGACTCTGAGAAGGGAAAGGTCACTTCCCACAGTGAGTAAGATCCCCTTTCTGAGCGACGTGATTCAGTCTTAGGAAGAATTATAAGAATTCTTCCCCATGACTATTAGGGTTGCGGGAAATTGATTCCCCCCCTAGATGAAGCCTACTTTCTATAACTAAGAGTAGCAAACCAAAGCAAAACTAAAGCGACAAGGAAGAGATAGTTACCTCAGATAACAGTGATGAATTTGAGGAACGAAGAAACCCTCGCAATGTAGGCAGTAAACTTCCTTGTAAAATTTCTGCAGAGTTTCGTTGAGAAAACAAAAGCAAGTGGAACCCAGAATCCACTAAGTATTCCTTTTATAGGAAACGAAGAGGTTCGGTTACCCCCTCTTGAAGTTGTGTCGTTCTCGATAAAACGCATTCGTTCACAAGCGAAACGACACAACCGTTCCAAATTCTTGGGCGCCAAAACGATAGCGACTCAGCGAAGGGCTATCCACTAGGCCCAAAAGTTCTGAAAACTTCAGGCCCATTAAGCCCAAAACGACGGTTAATGAGATTTTCATCTCAGACGCAATAATTGCTTGCCCACGTGATTAAAAGCATTAATGTCTAATCATGCAACGCAATTCACGCTTTACAGCCGTTACACGAACTTCAAGAGCTTTCAATTCCAATAAACTCTTGAAGTTCTCACACACAACGAATCTTTGTCTGAATCCGTTGTGACCGCACCGACAGGTCGGATCTATTAATTTTAGAACGGTTCTTTACGAATGACAACAGATGCTAAGGAACTGTTACACACGTAAGCTTACCGATATTAAGACCTCTCGCAGGTTGAGTAGCTTATGTGAACAACCATTCGGTCCCTCACACAAGCTAGGGGACATATGATCCGGTCTCAATACCGGTATCCGATCTGCTATATATATTTCAACGTCTTTGATGAGACATCAACGTGTAACCGGTGTCATCGGTATACATCCGGACTGTAATTCCGTATCAGGCGTTCTCCCTATACCGGTTGTTTAGGATAACACCATGACATCGGATAATACACACGTCACTGTGCAAAAGATAAGGATTGTTGCTACAGGGATCGATCAATAATTCCCTGCACTACGAGCCAAATTCTGCTCACGGGAATGGTCAACTTGTTCCCTAATCCTAGTCTACATTCTCTATGCTCAATATAAAATAGCCACTTGACCCAATCATGCAGGTAAGTGCGCAATATAATAATGCTAATGGGAGTTGGTGGTTCCCCACCAACGTGTCCTCGTTAATCGAGCCAATCAGGTATATGAACTCACTTCATGATTGAAGTGGGGGGCTTCTTCAGCTCTTTTACGACTGATTCCTCTCTGAATACATTCCTTACTTGGAATATTACTGACTTGAGCGTCGGAGAATCTTTGCAGGTGACACCACCATTCGCCCACTTCAACGCGTTAGGTCGGTGTGAAGGATCTCCAGAACGCCCAATCCGCTCTCCTCACTCAAGGACAACGGATACCTACACCGGATACACATACATCCGGTCTTCTGTACAGTATTTGCATACAATTTGTGACTGGTCTGAGTCCGGATCTCTAGACCCCGGTTCAGGACAGATCATTAATCTAATTAGAAGAGTTAGACAAAGAGAACTTAAAAATCATTAGATAATAATCCAGTCTGCATACCAGCCCTAATTCTAGACACCAGATTATTATAAAAACATACAAACACACTCTGCACGAAGCACACAACGGTACTAAAGAACCCCGACAAATAATTTGTTAGAGAAATAGTGTAAATTAAGAAGTTTGAGGCATATGATCACACTGCCCTAAAAGGATTAATTTGCCTTATAATCCCTTAGGATACAATAGACTCATCTATCATTGGGTAGGATTAGAACTAACAAGAATTAAATGATAATAACTCAGCAAAGAAGGAGAAAAAAGGAAGAAGAATTTATTGGATTATGAAAACTGAGATTTAGATTTTGAGTGGTTTAAAGGAAAGATGCCTCTTTCCAAGGAAAGATTTTGAGTGGCGTATGGGGTTTATACTCACAAAATTCATAATAATTGTTTGTGTTTCCCAGGCATTTCATGAGTGTTGGTTTTTTGACCACATACATCATAAGCCATGGTATCCCGATTTCCATGAGGATTTGCCCGGGCCAAACTGCCAAAGAGGCGTAATGCGTAAAATTAATATTTTTTCATTCTTTTTGCTATGGAGTTGAATCTCAATTGTGACCTCTTAAGTAATGCTTTAAGCCCTTTCGATCTTGGAATTGTGTTTTCACTTTTGCGGGTGTGCTTTTACTTTTAGCAGTAACGAGATGCATTTCCTTTTCGACGTACTTTCCTGCCTTTTTCCTAAATTCCTCAAAAGTTTGGGGTGCTCCTTTTGCCAAAGAAAGAGAAAAAGGCGACTACGGCTGTAAGGCTTCAATAGCTATGTACAATTGGATGGGTTTTGTTAACCCTAAAACTTGAGTTGTTTCTCTATAAAACCTTTTTAGGAAATCCCTCAAGCTTTCCTCCTCTGTTTGCTTAGTTTATATTAAGGTATAGGACATTCTTAGTACATCTCGTGATATGATGAAATGCTCCATAAAGGCCTGAGCTGGCAATTTCTTCCCATGAATCAATTGATCCTGGTAAGAGCCCTTTAAACCATCCTAGGGCTTCCACCGTTAGAGTCTATAAAAACATCCTTCACATTACATCTTTCTCTTCCCCTAAAAATAAAGAATTATTTGAGTAAGCATCAAGGTGTCATCCTAGATTTATCTCACCAGTACACTTTCCAATTGAGAACGGTTAGCGTATCTACAAATGTCAAGGTATTAAGATATTCATCAGCCTTCTAGAGAATGGTATATTGAACTGATATTCTCTACTACCTCTATTCTGCTGTAACCTTTTCCTCAGTCCTCTGAGGTGAGCCATTGTCAATGTTGTCATCTAAGATTGACAGTGATCGTCTTCTTGACTTCCTTAGACTTTTTGAGCTCCTACAGCTTCATCTGAAGCTACCTAATTAACTCATATCTAGGATCAAGACGTGCCACTGCTATTATCCTTCCCTAGTTTAGGTTGGGTCAAGGGGTTTCGACAATTCCAAAGGTGTAGTCCAAAGGTTGTGATTCTACTCTTTGTGCAAAGTTTTGCATGTGGCTTTCCCAAGTGGCATTCTTTCTAGGATGCTCCATTACTTGAACTTTGTTTGATGATGTGGGAATTAATTTATTGGTCCCACTAGGCATTCCAATGATTTAGTCAGTGTACACATGGGGGGGGTAAGGGGGTAAAGGAGTCTACTCGCTACTGGTATCAAATCTTAATTTCACTCTTATATTATCCTGGTTTAGTAAGAATCTTGTATTATAAAAACACAGCGGAACCCGGTGCCCTTCTGACTTCAATACTTAAGTGGCTTGATCCGAGGTGAGTTGGGACAGACTAGGGTTGTACCTGCTAACACATTCTGATACTTAAGTTAGTACATGGTATATCAGAGCAAAAAAGAGTGATTAAGCAAGAATTAATGCAAAAGGTGAATCTGTTTCATTTGTTAATAAATGCTTAGTATTTATAGTTATTTATGATGTAAAACTGGTGATTTAACCCCTAATAGACCTGTAGCTCAGAAGCAAGTTGGCCACTTGCCTACGGTCTGACACAGTGACAGCCTTTTGACCGATGTTTATTTTTGAGGAACATCGGTCACTCTAGCATTTTAACTTGCTTCTATGGGGTTTATGTCCTTTTAACCCCTCTGGTGTTATCTGCCTATAGGGGCCGATATGGACACCAGATCAGGGAATACATTCACCTCTTCTATCGGATCTAACCATTATGATTTTTCTTTTTAATTGATTTTATACTTTGGCTTTATGAATTAGAAACATATCAAAGGCCTCATCTTTATTCCTAATTATATATAATTTGGTATATCGAGAGAAATCATTTATGAATGTTACACAGTACCTACCACTCCTAGTCATAGTTTGTTTCAAATAACCTAAATCTGTATGTATTAGATTAAGAAGGTTAGTTTCACATTTTTGTACAAAAACACAAGAATTTTTAGTTATTTTGGATTTTATACATGCCTTACATTTATTTAAGCATGTTGTATTAATGTCAAAATGATATATACCATGATCTTGCAATTTCTTAATATAAGGTGCACCTACATATCCTAATCTAGCATGCCACAGATCAAAGGAATCAAGCATATAAGCAAAAGAGGTATTTCCATTAATAACAGTAGAAATATTATGAGTACAAACAATCCCTCATCATAGTATATATCCTTTGACTATAAACACATTATTTTTGGTCATAACAATTTTCTCTTACTCAAAAGAAACATTAACCCCAACTTTCCCCAACAAAGCCATAAATATTAAGTGGGCTCTAAAATTAGGTACTTTTGCAGTATATTATTTAGTTTAAGTGTTTTCTTAAATGTAAACTTAAGAAGAACTTTTCCTCTTCTGATCATTGCAGTGGTTCAGGAATCTCCAAGATGAACATGTTCCTTTCCTTCTCCCACAACATTGTGGGAGGAAAAGGAACTTGTTTGCATATATGTTCCTGGTCGTCCTATATTCTACCACCCATTTCCTTACATTGGGCACAAACATTGCTTGAGAAATGACTGCAGCAATAATGTCATCTCCTTCAACCAAGTTGGCACCTGTCTTAGGAGGAATCTCATTTCTCTTCTTAAATCTACATGTACTTGCAAAATGGCTTGGCTTTTCATATATGAAGCATAATCTTTTCTTTTTAAAGTAGGGGGTTGGAGACATTAAACTTGTGATGTCGTACCTTTTCTTTGGATGCTCATAAGTTATGTTTGTCGTACCTTTTCTTTGGATGTTCATTTTCTTCCACCAGATTTACTTTTGTAAATATTTTAGTCATTATTAATTGTAATGAACTAAATTTCCCAATAGTCTATTTGGGCTTTATGCGTGACGGCCCATTACTTCCTATATTATTCACAAGTCTCACATACCCCTTGGTATATAAACTCTAAATATTCCTTAAGCATTGTGGGACTTGGTATCTTTTGTAATATATTTTTCCAACATAACTTCTCCTAATGACCGGAGTCCTTAAAGATTAGAGTCTGGTAAATCTATTAGTGCACATTGGCAGCTGACCTTCAAATTGTAACAGCCTTGGTTTTTCAGAATAGGAACCCAAACTCTCAGAACCCCTGAGAGTATCATGCTAAGTATTTTGAGAGAATGAGGCTTAGGCTTGATCCTTAGATCATCGTGAGAATGTAGGAAAATAAGAATTAAGAGGATGTGAGCAACAGATAGTCAGTTAAACGAAGACGAGTGAGTAAGGGAGGTTGTGTACAATAGTAACCCATAGAGAGACTTGCTCAATTACTGATGACTTATATGGAGATAATTGTGTTTGATTCAGTAATTAAATTATTAATGAAGTATTGTATTCATGAATGTATTCTGTTATTGATGCTAGAATTGATGAATTATGATATATATTTAATTTTGGTAGATTATAAATGATGATGGTGAATTACCTGATTAAGAACATTTTTAAAATAATTAAATTTATTTAAGTATCCAGTTAGGTTCAGAGGATAGACAATTATTAGAGCCCAAGATTTCATAAAACTTAATTAAGCCTCCTCAATAAAATGATCACAGAATAATACATTATTTGGATATCAACAGATAAACAGACGTTGTTATTGAAGAGTTCAGTAATTAATATAAAATGAAATAAATGGATAATCCTTATTTTAGTGTTTAACATTATCTGTGATAAGATTAAGATACGAAAATATATATGTATATATTTTATAATATATTTTAGTTAAAGAGATTATTTAATTACTGTATTTTAATGATAAGCGACATTTGGTTCCTCAAGAATTAAACTGTAGGGCCTCGCCTAAGGTCTGACTCTGATCATTCAAATCAAGACTAATGATCCACTAAGGGATCAAGTTCTCTTAGGATCACTTTCTGAAGAATCGAGGGTAATTGACTTAGCCTGACTGGCCAAATCAAAATCCTCAATGTTTCTTACGTTTATTTGTTTATATACCTCATGGGTGTCCAATGGTGACACAATTAGTCCCTAATGACCCGTTTTGATATTTTAGGAATGTTTCATGAAGATCTTGAAGTTCGATTTGGTCTCTGCCAACCTCATCCATAAATCATTTCATTCCTTCGGAAGTCCAATCAATGTATTCTTGACGTTTCTGACGTAGTTTCCTCAAACAATGTTCGATTGAAGCAATTCCAGTCTCGTTCACTTTGTTTTAAAGATATCGTTAAACTCTATTTATGGTCGTGATCTTAAATTCCTACTCTGTTATGCTCAAATTCAAGAATTTATTAAAATCGTCATAGAACCATGATTATTCACGTTTTATCTTGCGCATGGTTCGTTTGAAAATTCATAAATCTCTCGTACGACTTCCATTTCTTGAAAATTTGGTGTCAAAATCACCTAAACAAAATTATATACATTTTTCATGAAGATTTTAAAACACTTAGAATATTTTCACTTTTTACAATTTTTAGAATATTTTCCAGCCAATGAGTTTTATGTCACTATGCTGATAGGCCGCAAAAAAATTACTATATCACCCTCTTCCGGGACTCAACTCACTTTCTTCTTTTTAGTATAGATCCGTATCAAAACTATCTAAAATTCTTATGAAGATCACGAAGGCCAATTCTCAAAGGAGAATTAATTACAAATTTATTTCTACAGCTCCACCTGATTCAAAGGCGATTAGAGTATCCTGTCGTATTTTGATCATATCCCGGGATACCGGTATCATATCGCTGTAAATGATATATCAAATTAAATAGGAAAGGAATATTTAAAAACTTAATGAAGTGCTTGAAATCAAATTCCCAATCCATAAATCCCAGAATTTAAAACACTACACCAATTCATGTTTCTCCAGCAACAGCTTGCACTCGGTGAAGTATTTTCCATATATCTCTCTAATATTGTCATGCAATTGAATGAGGACTTCACCAAACGTTTCCTAACTTATTTCTACACAACTTTTATACAGAAACCAAAGTCTAATTCGTAACCCATTTGGCCCATAAAAATTATTTGTTCAAGGGATAAAAATCCCATCATAACCCTGCACTTGTTTAGTATTTGGGCCATATCTCACTCAATTATTGATGGATTGTTTTGTTCTTTACATGGATGTAAAGAGAACATAAAGTTATAAAACTTTGATGTTTATCCCAATTTGAAATTCAGCCCAAAAGGATCCCTAAATCCATACACAAGAGGACGCCTCTTGTTATGCCACACCAGCTTCCCATGCAACATGAACCAATCACTTTCTTCCACTCCCTAGACACTTGTCTAGCTCTAAAAACTCCATTTCCATGCATCACCATCCCTTGACACCTATCATGAGAGGTGTCACCCCCTTGCTTCATTCAGCCACCACCCTCCCTTTCCTCCAATCAGATTTCATGCAACAAGAGTCACCATGCCATGCACCATAATGTACATCCATGAAGAGTGCACATGTACTATGCCATGCCATGTATTATGTCACATATTCATTGAAAATTGTCATGTTTCCCTTGCCCATTCACATTTAGAATTCTGATTTAAAAAGCTAAGACTTCAAAACACTCCATTCTTTTATGACACCATGTCTTAGGCCATACACATGACACCTTCATTCCATCCAATTACTCTAAACTATCATCATTCCTCTAATTTCTCTTGATCACTCTTTCCCTTCCTCTTCATGGCGGCAACAACACCTTCTCCTCCACTCCATTTTCCTCTCTTAGACACCACTCCAATCACCACAATAACCACCCTTAACCACTAAAAGTTACGGTCACACCATTGTTGTTCAAGTGGCCTCAATACTCAAGAGGGGGGTGAATTGAGTTATAAAACTTTTGCTTGGAATACCTTTGAAATTGATTTCTATAACCAAGTTTATGAGAGTATGCAAGTGAAAGCAAGTAAAGGATGATATGCAATGCACTACAAAAGAAAATATTGCTGGGGCAATATAGCAAACACTTGGTGTGCAGTATTTGAAGTATAACAAATTAAGCAAGTTTAAGTGTGCTCTTCTCAATCAATCAACACCAATCAATTAATATGCAGTATATGAAAGTAAGAGAGTAAGGAAGAGAAGCTTGCAAACCGATATAACGAGTTCCACCCAATCCGGTGTACGTCTCGCCTCTAAGCAACCCACTTAGAGGATTTTACTATTGAAGATTTGAGATACAAGCTTTGAGCAATTGTAGCTTCCTAGTGTCCCACACTCAAGACCTCAATCCTCACAAGTAAAGGGCAACCCACCCAATCTCACAATCTCTCAATACCCAAAGGTTGAACCCCAACCTTTGTGACCACTCAACCTAGAGTGAACAACCACTCAACCTAGAGTGAATAACTTGTGTTTGGTGTTTGTGTTTACAATCAATACTCTCTCTTAATAGAGTAGATACACAAATGAAATCTCTCACAAAGATCTAACTCTCAAGATGAGAGGATATACAAATGTATTTCAAGATACAAGAAATAGGGCTTACAAGGCACAAAATAGAGTAAAGGATTTGTAGCTTCTTGTTGTATATTTGTGCTTGTGTTCCTCTTCAATTTATAGAGCCAAAATAGCTGTTGAGGTGTGCCCTTCGTTCTTCATAGCCGTTGCACTCAGTGGAAATTTGAAGTATGGTGGAGACATGAGCTGGTTTCCCACTTAAAAGTGTTTTTCCACTAGCGTAATCGATTACACCCTCGCGTGGTAATCGATTAGCTTTAAGTCAGAGAGTCACTAATCGATTATTTCATTTTCTGTAATCGATTAGCATCTATACCTGATGCATTTAATTTGATTTTGCAGCTTCCTAATCGATTAGCATATCTTGTAATCGATTACCTTAATTCCAGTGGCTTCCTAATCGATTGAATGGCTTCCTTAATCGATTAGGCATTATACCTGATACATTTAATCCCATTTTTGATGGTTGTAATCGATTAGCTTCAAGTACATAATCGATTATCTTAATTCTAGTGACTTCGTAATCGATTATATTCAGTCCCATAATCGATTAGCTTCAATCCTGATTCAGTTTCTTCCATAACAGAAAGCTTCTAATCGATTAGCATAAGTGACATAATCGATTATCTTCACTGTTACTTAGCACCTGATTCCATGACTTTGTTTTTGCATAGGTTTCTTCAAGAGTGTTTTGTCATTATCAAAATCTTTGAACATCCTTGAACCTGTAAATGTATTCAAACACAACCATCACCTTCCACTTCCAACCACCCAAAATTCATTCTTTTTCCTCATCACCTTTCTAAACCATGACCACCTCACCCAAAAAGCCACTCTTCTTCAAGAATCTCTTGCAAGTCATGGCTTCAAAAAGATCAACCTAATCCCTTTGTCTTAGACTCTCAAAACCGTCACTCAAGGTAAGAAATTTGATATTGCTCCCTTGGATCTTGTCCTTGATCTTCTTGGTTGAAAAATAGTTTTCATTTAGAAATTTTGATGATGTTTCTTGTTGTTTAGAGGCCCAAAACCGTGGCTGTCTCCCTTGCTCTAACCATGCATGCGTAATTTTTCTAAGGACCGGAAGCCTAAACGACGATCGGAGTACGTTAGGATCAATTGGTGGAATTTTTGACAAATTTTCGATAAATGATCTATTAGTTTTAAATAATTTCATGGCTGTTTGTGATCTTCCTTGGCTTTTCATAATCCTTTAGGTGCCTAAAATCTTTACATGTCACGTTTTAGCAAATGTAAGGACAAATGACAATGATCGACAGACGTTTCGGAGTATCCGGTGAATATTTGGCAAGCGGATCGTTTTCCTTCCTCCGGGCAGCGAGCGTTTTGTACAATAAGGGGTTCTTTTCCTTGGTGGATTGTATTTTTAGTTATTCTATAATATTTCTTGCGTATTCGGTGACCTCCGTTTCGAGTTTCGTCACGATCCGACGATCGGATTTCAAATTGTAGAAATTTTCGTAACTGACAACCCAAAACTTACATTTTTGAAATAATTAATATTCTAAATTTTTTTTGATACAACACGACATTCATACACCCGAAAGAATTCTCTCACGATCGGATGTTCAAAAAGGAATTTAGGAAAAAATTTAGCGTTAAGCGTGCTCGATTTCATTCGATATGGTTGTAACTAATAAATTCCAATTGTTGGAAATTATTATGTAATTTGTAGAACACTATCCGGTAAGCCTCGCTATTAGATAGTTAATTCATCATTAATCATTATCGAATCATTTGACAAAATATTTCGCACGATAAAAGAATCTTTGATCGTTAGTCACAAAAAGGTTTCTAGAGTTAAGTAAAGAAATTAAATTTTTAGAAAAGTTTCTTATGATGATATAAATCAAAATAGGAATAAATAGATTTGATCTAGAGAAAATTAATTAAGGTGGTGATGAAACGTTTGGCTCCTATAATGAAATTTTTAAAGTAAATAGATATACTTTGATATTTGGATAATTTAATTCAAAAAAATGGGTATGACAGTATAGTTAAATAAATTGAAGATTTTTTTTTCTTTTTGGATCATATAGGGATTCTTGGAGGGAATAAAAGTAAGTATTAAGTATTGGTAGGAAAAGAAGAAAACGTTGATGATTAACCTTAGCCACCACTTTAGTGACTAATTTGGTGACCAATTAAGGGAAGGGAGTGATAACTTTAGAGACTGAGAAAATAGGATAGAAGTATTTAAAGAGGACCGGGTAATAAGAATGAATTTAGAACTAATTATTTTAGGATATTCTTTTACTTCTTCGGGCAATGAATTAATAAGCGAATAATTTAACCATTTTGATTAAAGAAAGAAACCAAAGGGAAAGTTAGTCTAGATTAAAATGGTTAATGACGAAGGCATGAAAGTAGCTACACAAAATTTTGGAGTAGGGTAAAAGAGAAAGTGATTAGGCTAAATATTAACCTCCTTAAACAACTAGGACACCTTGAGTTAGAGGAGTCCAACGCTCGTGTGTATGTAAAATAAATTATCTCAAGAGAAAAAGGATTGAATATAGTTAGAGAAAATAGGTTGACTAATTAAGTTATTGAGGAAGAGTTATTTAATATAGTGAAGAACTAAGTTAAAGAAAATATTAAGATTATGTGTAAGGAACTAAGATCAGATAATAGTTACCAAAGGTAATCAAAAACCAACTAAAAATTTAACAAGGAATGTTGAATGGTAAAAATTCTAATGGACTAGTTTTACTCAATAAGATCATGGAGAATTATAAATGGTTTTAATTACATATAGAAGTCTACCGAGTGGATAAGAATTCAATTCACGTACTACTAGGTGACCCAAGATAACGAGACCTTATGAATACGTACGTGTTTGATATGTGACGTGCTAAGTGATTGTGTGATGACTTTTGGATGTATGTGTGTGCTAGTTGTGCAAGGTGCATATGTGACGAAATGTGTAATGTTTGTGAGAATGTGTATATGCGATTGATGAGTGTTTTGCTTATATTGAGTTTGCTGAAAGAGAATCAAGTTTGTATAATATGAACTCAATGAAATGGATGTGCCAAGTTTAAACACAGAAGTTGTAATATAGTATAGTTGTCGTTCCACTGAGGAGGTGCTAGAATGAAGACTTTAGTTTGAATTGATTTGGCAGAAAGTTTTTGTTTGGGTTTGTTGTGAATGTTGTTGAATGAAAAACAGCAAGTAACAGAATAACAGAGAATAATATTGTGCAAAAGATGACAGTAAATGAGGTTGGAAAAATCAGTTTTGTAAAACAGGGATTGGCTTCATCACATCTTCACCTCTGTAAGCTGCATAAGTTTCCATATAAGTAAATCGAAAAGATAAGTTCTACGTCACAATCAAAGTCATTTGCATCGATCCCTCGACTACAAAATTCATAAGAATGATTTCCAAACCGCTGATCCCTCAGTCACTTTGGAAACCATTCCAGCATTATCGATCGATTGTTTTGACGTTTGTTGCGTTAGACGCCATCCCTGGCTACCTACTCACAACAAGCATTTCTTTCAGGGTCTGCTTTCAAAAGTCACTTCCCAGCATACTCAAGAAAACTTAGAACAAGAAAATAGTGATCAAGTACTTTCAGGCATTAAACGCAGAAGGAAATACAGCAACTTATCAAATCTCATTACTAAATGAAAACTTACAGCAGCATTACTTTAGTGTTGAATGGATTACAGCCAATCCCATAAGGGAGATTTAGCTACTCATGCCTTGCATTTTCACTATCAACAGAGTGAATACAGGAAATAATGGAAAGTATGAATGAAATACAGAGGATGAATCTGATGTATGATGTGATAGGAGATTGATGATGATGATGTTGTTTGCAGCTTGATTTATAGGAGTTTAGGTTCAGCTTCTCTTGCCCACTTGCGTAGAACCCATGCAGCATCTTTCAGAGACTGGTGGAAACAGAAGAAAGTGGATGAGTTTGCATCGCATTGTTGGTGAATAAAGAATTAAGAAACCCATGCTGTGTGAGTCACGCTTGAGCTTGATGGTCACGCTCAAGCGTGAAGAGTTCTGATGCTTATTGATGATCTCACGCTCAAGCTGAAGTAATTCACGCTCAAGCGTGGCTTCCTTGCCTTCTCACGCTTGCTCCTCGCTTAGCCTCGCTCAGTTACGCTCAGGCAAGGCCTTAATATCCATTCCTCACGCTCAAGCGGCTCATTCCCACGCTTGAGCGTGAGAGGGGTCCTGATGCCTCTGTTTCCTTTAATTCATGCTGGCCATGCTTAATCCATGCTTAGGCTTCCATTTTTATCATTCCACGCTTAAGCTCCTAGTGTTCACGCTCAAGCGTGAGGGGTCCTGATGCTTTCTAACTTGTTCAAGCTTAAGCTTGCTTGCTCAAGCTTAAGCTTGGTTGTTCAAGCTTGAGCTTGCTGTCTTCAAATGCTCCCGATCACGCTTGAGCTTGCTCTTTCACGCTTGAGCTTGATGCTTTCACGCTTGAGCTTGATGCTTTCACGCTTGAGCTTGATGCTTTCACGCTTGAGCTTGATGCTTTCACGCTTGAGCTTGATGCTTTCACGCTTGAGCTTGATGCTTTCACACTTAAGCTTGATGCTTTCACGCTTAAGCTTGCCTGCTTCAAGCTTAAGCTTGATTTTTCACGCTTAAGCTTGCTTGCTCCAAGCTTAAGCTTGATTTTTCACGCTTAAGCTTGCTTGCTCAAGCTTAAGCTTGCCCTGCTTTCCTGTTGAATTTCCTGCAACTTTCCAAGAGTTTTAACACAATATTTCTTTTATACACCTATCCATCACTACTTAAAAGATTCATGCTCACTTCCTTCAATAATTCATCAATTTAGCTCAAGTTCTTTACAAAATTAATTCGAATGAGTCATGAAATCAATGCTTAATCAACACTTATCAGCGATGTGACGTGATGAATAGCACTGGTATGATACTATTGTATACTCATTGATGTGGTATAGTTGTGAATATTGTATGATACATGGATAACAAGATGAGGAAATTATAGATAAAAGATTTGGAAAATGGTATCGGTAGAGGTCCCGGAATGATTAATATAAAAGTATGTGAGACTCGGATCCGAGATGAAATGTGGGCATTGAAGCGCTAATGTACCCAAATTGTTGAGAAAGTGTAAAACCTAATTTCATTCCTAAGTGTAGAGCACGTTACTATAATAAAGAAAATGAGAAGACTTGGTTACACTGAGTAAAGAAAAGGACTGGACATTAGGAATGGAGGGGAGTCATTTGGGGGACCTTACCGAGGACCATTGAATAAAAATGAATTATCGAATTGTGCATCATGAATTGGAGTTGAGGAGGGATGTTTGTAAAATCCCCTAGAGTATACAGTGAGGGGTACATTGAAGAATCTGCCGCGCCTCGATACCCGAGGGCAGTCTAGGGAGTATCACCAGAGGCAGGAATTCTAAGTGGCATCAGATTCGCGCCTATCGCCAGACAGCCCGTAGCAAAACTCTGGTATACTTCGACAAGCAGTGGGATTTTCTATGACCGTGGAGTGCCCGTTCTGTGGTGATGTGTGATATGTGTGATTGGCCATTTTGATGTTAGGACTGAGAGTCCTTACCCATTATGAAAACCAGAACGAGAAGAGCTCCGATCGCTCTAGTTAGGGAGAGGAGACAAGAGTGGCATTGTTGTGCACATGGATATTGTATATGAGATTGTTGAGGAGGAGATGGGCCCTCATGCATCATGATGACTAAAAAAAGATTTGAATAACGAAATGAATTCATGCATTGCATTACTGTGTTGAAATTATGATTGCTTGTTATTTAAATATGATCTTATAGATATTAGTAACCCTGAGAGGTGACTGGGAAGATGGGAATATTCAGCTAAGGTGAAGAGTGGTGAGATAACTTAGAGTGTGTTTTAGGAATCCCAAAGAGAGTGGGCAGGACTCAATCTTGGATTGTTTGTGTTGTATGTGGGCAGGTGTTGATGAGACACCTTCCCAATTATTATGGAGGTGAAGACTTACCTTTACAACTATTTTTTTTCAGAATTCCAGGTTGGACCATTCACCGTAGAGGATCACACAGACTTCGTATCGAGGATCACGTGAGTTCTTCTTGGATCGAGGATGGGAAGATTAGGATAGATTCTTTTATTTTCATTTATGGGAGCCTGCGTGCCCCTTTATTTTCAGTATGTACTGCCATTATTATGACCATGTATTATATACGATATGTTGCATATAAGGTGTGTCTGTTCCACCAAGTTTCCTTGTACAAAAAAAAACTTCCACATTTTTCTAAAAACTCGTAACCTCTCAGTTGACCAGAATAATCTAGTGGAAGTGGTTGTCCTAGTTAACCGAGGGTGTTATATAAATCGCATTAGAAATGTTTGTGCAAATGTTAGATTTTCCCTATAATTCTTGGATTCATACTGACATAATATCATGTAAGACTCCACTACCACCTATCTCTATAAACACTTTTCATTTATGACCCACTTAGGTACGTGATATTTTCTAACTTATGCTCAAGCTCCGGTATTGACTACTTAAACTGACTTGAGCGTTAGAGTGTCTTTACAGGTAACACCATTTTTCACCCTTCAATACATAAGATCGATGTGATAATTGGAAATTGGACTAAAGAGAATCCTGTCCCCCCATTGAGTTATGATGTAGGAAATTAGACTAATTCCTATGAAGAAGATAGATCTTCTTCTCCAATATTCTTCAAATCCAAGCAAAGGTTGCTCCAACCATTAAAAAGCACATGGAACTGGAGAGACAAGGTGTTGGCTAAAAGCTCTTCAATATGAAAATGGAAGATTTTAGGTGAAGGAAACCTAGATCTAAAGGTAAGAATTAAGAAATAAGTAAAGGAATTATGGAGAGGCAAGTGTGTATCATGGTGCCGCCACTCTCTAGAGCTTAGAGAGATAAGGGAAGGTTGGTTCACCACCTACTAAGAAAAGAGCTAAGGCTTCTACTTTCAAGAAAGAAAAAAGAGATTCTCACTCTAAAACTCTTTAGCATTCAAAGTATAATAAAAATACAAAGAGGAGTATTTATATCCAGCTCATAATTTTGGCCAAGCCATTCTAATTATAGCCATTGGATTAATTCCTAAGTCCCAATCCAAAAACATATGCACAAATGGCCTAATACAAGCCCAAATACAAGTAGACAATATACAAGGCCCAATAGTGGCCTAAAAACAAAGGCTATACAAAGCCCAAACTAAAACCTATTTTTATAACCTAAAATATTCCTAAAACTAATAATATAAAAAATATGTACAAAAATATCCATGCCCAACATAGAGGCCCAAAGGAGGCCTAAATAGTGAAGGAAGGCTTATTACTCATCTATAGAGCAAGTGAAGAGGGTAAGGGTCTTGACAAAAAAAAGAGGGTAAGGGTCCTTAAGAGTTCCTCCTTAGGCTTGGACCCAACTGTGGAATCCATGAAGGAAGCCAAATGTGTTTGGAGAGTCTCTCTAGCTCTCTTGGCCCTGGACCTAGTCAAAGGACCCCTAAAGCTCTCCAAGGCAACCTCCGAGGTCTATGAAGAATCTGTCACTTCCTCCTGGGTGATGGCTATGTCAAGTTAGGAGAGACAATAGTAGATCCTCACTAGACTAATGTAATATACAAAATAAAAACCGTTATAGATATCAAGAGTATTATCTTTTGACATTAGATAATTTAGATAACATGTGTTATTAAATCATTTTAATTTTGTATAAAAAGTTATCAAATTACAAATTTATATTATTCTTAAACTTCTTCTTTGTTATTTAACTGCATTGTTGATCAATTTAAAAATGTTTTGTTATATTCTTTTTGAAATTTCCATGGGGGGACTTACAAAATTTTCAATAGAACAAATCCATATTTCATTTCTCAACAGAAACTGTGTGATGTCCCACCTAAATCCCTAGAAATAATCCCGAGGGGTTTACTGATAGGCTTAATGATGGACCTACCAAGCTATAGGTCCTTAATAGGGTACCCTTCCCCTCCCATAGATGAATATATAAGCCGAGACCCAAGAAATACCTATCCCAGGACGTGACATACCTAACACAATCGTGTCAATCCAAAAAAATCCTTTGATATATAGAGGAATATTTAATCCTCATTACAAGACTTAAACTAAACCTCTAGTGAGGTATCAACTACCTATCCCCTAACAATTATATAATTATAATTCACATATCATCAAAAACAATAAGAGATGACATCAAGCCTCATATGCATAAATACTTATCAGTTTAGGCCAAATGAAGGGCCATACCAAAACTTAATATATTAAACAACACTCAACTTTTGGCATCACACATATGTATATGCCAATTTAAGCCAAATGAAGAGCTATATAAAACTTCAAATATCATAAAAGTATATTGTATTACAACAATATCTAGACATCCATATTAAACACCACCACAAAAGGATTAATTACAAAATTGTCATGGCATTGCATTGCTTCTGCCTCCGAGCTCACTGAGTGACATCATCACCTTGAAAACTCACTAAAATGAAAGATGAGGGATAAGTACCACTCCAAGTAGTAAATAACAATCATACGCATAAAGACAATTTACCCAATGGATCATGTAATTTAAAATATTACAGCCACATAACAATGACACATACCCCAACAAACTACATGTTGTTCATCAATTGAATTTTTGTTATCACTAGATAGCCAGTTATTAGTTCAATTCTATACATTACCAATTACGTACCAATCATCAATTCAATCTTAAATATCACCAGGAACATATATATCAATCAATAATTCAACATATAACATCACCAAACACAATATCAGACATTCATTTCCAAATACATACCAATCATCCATTCATTTCTAGTATTACCAATTTCATATAAGTCATTATATCATAACACACTACTACAGAAAAGGCCTTTGTCAGCGGTTTTGTTAATACTATTTTTAGTAGTTCAAGCGCATAAAATGAAGACGCTGCTAATGACCCTGATAATAATGTCAGCGCTTGCACTGTAAACATTGCCTAGGCATTGTCAGTGATTAATGAGTTGAACCACATACAGTAGCTACCAAAGTCAGTGGTTAAATAATGAACCCCAGACTTTGATGTATATATTTTCTACAGTTAACTATTGTAACCGCGGGAAATGGTTAGTTTCTTTAAAATATTAATTTTAAATTTACTATTAATAAACTGATTTTGACACTCTTATATACTAATTTTTACATTATTTTTAGAAATATAGATACAATATAAATACGTAAAACTAACTTATATATTTTTAATAATATTATATTTTAAATAAAATTATATTTGTCCTAATATAAAGATGTGGAATTGATTGCTCTATTGTAATAAAAGAAAATAGAGCAAGCTAATAAATTTGTAACAAATCTACCAATAAAAACGACAAGTATAATATCATCCCCAATACATAAAATCTCAAATCGATATTACATTGATTCATTCAAAGCTGACCAAATTATAGTAAAATTAAACAGGAAAAAGAACCATAGTATGTGTAATGGTAAGAAGTTAAATAATTCCAAACCCATCTTATAAATGGTTTTCATGTCCAATTTTGAAAGAAATTGTCACCCACCTAATTTCTTCCATTTTCTTCCTCTATAAATTATTAACCTGTTCCTCCAAGCCACAAGAGTAACGCATAAATCCGCTATTCGGTATTATGGATATTGACTTCTAATTAATGAAAAGTAGGGAAAAACTTTTTCGTGTTTATTTTGTCACTTAATTAAGGCATACCACAATTCAAGATTTATAATAACTACCCTAGATCTAATTAGAAACCAACCCATATGTGAAGATATGAGAAGGTGAAAGCTAAGCAAGTACCTAATTAACTTTATCAATATATAAGATTGTCATGCACTAATTCCCCTATTACTCATATTGGTCATTAATTCTTTAAATTCAAGGCACATACTCTTAGCCATACTCTTTAAGCCTAATAGCTCATAAACATGAGTATCCACAACAAATTTTCCAATAATCTACATAGGTGAGAATATCATGCATACCTGCTAATAAATTATCAATTTTTACCTCTTGTCAACTAGTCCTCTTTATACACTCTTAACTAGAAGTAAAACATCACATTATCTCATCCTACACACCATATACTAATTATGTAAGAAAAATTCAGCATTGCACTCACATAATTAAAACCTCATAAATTCATTCCATAACTACATCCATGGAACATACACAATGTCATGACTCAATCTCAACTATCATGCATAATAACTTCATTCATAAAGGTTTATAATCACCAACCTCCAACATACTAACAAGGTCATAACTCAATCTCTACATCCAAATATATCAACAAATAATCTATCAAACTCATTCAAAATTCCAAAAACCTAGGCATTTACATCAATAATCAAGCTTTACAAAAATAATGCCCATACACAATAAATTCTACTAAGATTTAAATCATCATTTTCAAAAAGAATGTCGGCAAAGACAAACAATTTACCCTCTCCACACCATGTCACCTCTCCAAAGAGTGCATCACTCCTTCAATCCAACCTACATCACAAGGCTAAAATGGACAACATAGAGAGTGAGTATATTTTCTCAATGATGAGAAATTATAGTGATAAGTCATACATAGTGAGGCAATCATACATATTTTCCTTTGATATATCCAATCTCATTGATACAACATATGGATCACAATTTGACCATCAATACATACATCATATACTATAAATACCAACTCATGCCAAAAGTTTTAAGTATCATTCTCATGTCACCAATAATGTTTCTCAATTCAAGACACTCATGAGACATAATCATTATGGGTACTCAAGTTAAAATGTCATGTATTCACAAATAATGCATATGCTATCCAACAACTAATGCATATGCAATGAGACTAACTTGTATAATTTTCTTTTTCTCTTAATGTGCATATTTCACCCATGTGACTTATAACCACATATAGTTGTTTAATATATAAAACCAACGTAAGGTTTCTTTCTCAAGATCAACACAAGATCAATAATACATGTCACATGATATCCATTACGACCACGCAGATTCATTTATAAAATTAACCAACGCAAAGTTGTTATTCTCAAGATCAACGCAAGATCATTATTTATCACTTATGAGATATGTTATGCATGTCATGAGATGCAAAAGTGCACATAATGGTATCAATGTCTCACATAATCCCACTTTATTATCAAGTATAAGCCAAAAGAGCACATTAAGGTATATCATCATCACAATCATTAATTTACCACTAATGTCATTCAAGAGACCTACTTTACACATTCATCACATATAGCAACCATAGAACCAACCAAGGCCATTGTGCAATTATACATCACACATACATACACTATCAACAACAAGGTCATGCATTTAGAAAATAAACTCCTCTCCTACCTCAAGAGAAGTATTCCGTGGGGTTGGAGGAGTTGGATGGTCCCGCTTCACTGGAACGGTCAAAGCCTACATTTTTTGTAAGTATAATGTCACATTAAACATTACTCTATCATTGAATCAATGTTAACAACTAGGTCTTATTTTAGAGGTACATAAATATATTCATGTTTATGAAACTTTGTTATGTTTATGCCTTCTCCATCTTGGAGGTTCGGAACCTAGACTATTCTCATCACATTCTTTTTGTCTTAGGTTTTGAAATTTACCATTGGTGATTAATCAAAATTCAAGGTGTTATCCATTAGGCTCTCTAAGCCTTAATTAAATTATTCACTTCATTATGTTTCATTTTTAATAGTTTCCTTTTAGAAGGTATAAGTCCTTCATCACTAGTAATTCAAGTAAATTTTTGTTCTTTATTCCCCCTAAGACAACTAATTGTCACCATTGGTCTTCATATATTCAAGTTCCTTATTATTAGTTTTCACAACTATCAATCATTCATAATAATCTTCTAATATTACCAATTATAAGTAACACTTCATAACTAAGATCATTCCTAATCTTACATCATGACTTAAGTCCTTTAGTCCATTTTCATGACAAAGTCACCTACCACCAACAACAACCTTCTCTTAGTCTATCTATTAGCTTTTTATGCCGAATGTGTTCTAATAATATTTTTTAGACCATTAGTCTTTCATTCAACTCTAATAGTTCATAATGGTCACCAAATCCACTTCTATACTACATACTTTTTCTTCTTAATCTTTCTTACCTAATAACCACTCAAATCCTCAAACTACACTTATTAGCACTTGCTCAAGTTCATAATTACTCTTTTAAGTCCTAAACTGCTCTTAGCAATTTTTATTCATCTTCTCAACACACTTACCTTTACTAGTTCACATAATACCTTACCTAATTCATGACACTTTACATTCCATATCATTCAATAATTACCAACACTAATTCTATTTACTATCCTACATCCAACAAGAGGTTTCAAGTTCATTTGACAAGGTTAATGCATTTTTGGATCTATCTTGTCTCTTTATCACTTTCACCATCTTAAAGAATTCTTTTAAAGTCTAGCATTAATTCCATACTTGTCTACAAAGCATCAAATAAATTCTAGAGCATCATTCAAAGTTTCATAATTACTTTAAAATCATCTTTAAGCTATCTAAGTCCAAAACACTATTTTTCCTCTAAATTAAAGTAAGCCATTAATTTTAGGATTTTACACCTAATATTATCCAAGATCAAATTCATTCATTCTAACATTACCAATTCATTTCAATACACTAATTTAGGCCTCATAATCATCATAAAACTATCCAAAATAATTTAAGTCTCCTAATTGAAAATTTGTCTACTAATTAAAGTAAACAAGTTTTTCACCTAATACTCTCCAAAACCAATCCATTCATTCCAACAATAATTATTCTCATTTCAACAACTAATTCACATAAAATTCAAGTCACAAAAATAATTATCCAACAATAATAACAAATTCTCAATGGTCTCCTAACCTAGATTTTGGGTTCCATATGCAATTTCTACATTTTTCCAACACTAACAATATGATTTACACTACCATAAGCTACTAACTCCAAAGCTTAATGAGGGCTCATGATTTACCTTAAGTTGAACCTAACCCAAAATTCAAGAGAGTGATGGAGATGGAATCTTGAGGAATCCCAACACAAGACCTAAGCAAGCTTCTCTAAATTGAAGTTAAGGTCACCAAAATCCCTAAATTTTCATCACTTTATGATTAGCCTCAAGAAAGGGAATTTCGGTTTTGCCATGGATGAAGGGAAGGAGAAGAACATGAATGAAATAGGGAAAAGAGAGGAAGAAACATGGAGCCTAGGGCTAAGGATGCTTACCTTAGCCTTTCTTCAAAGCAATTTTCAAATAAGCACTTGGAAGATGGCACCACACTTAACGCATATGAAGAGGAGAAGAGAGAAGATGGGTTTTGTTTCTTCCATCTGGTGGGGGCTGCTGGTTTTTCGAAAATGTAAGGGGGAAGAAGAGGGAAAGTCTCTTGTTATGTGTCAATTTACCATAATGCCCCTCACTTAAGATATTTGGCTCCAAGGCCCAAATTTTTGCCAAATACTTCACCATGGGCCTAAAAATCTGATGGGAACAGCTCATTATAGTATTCATAGTCAGCTCATTTAATTGGCTGAACTTTGTCGCGTTTTGGCTTGAAAATGAAGCGTTTTGGTCGCTTGGGGCCCCTCATACGTCTAATTAATTATCTATAAAATTTTCCAAGTTTATTTTTGGGTCTAAAATATTTATTTGAGTATTTTCTAATACTCAATAATTATTTTTGGGTTAGTGAATTTTTGAGGCCCAATTGAGGCCCGTTGCCTGAATCAGTCATTTTCCGACGTTAAACGACGCCAATAAATCCTGAATAATTCACAATAAATTCTAGGAACGCTTAAATTAATTTTAGTTCATCTTTGGGACATAAATATTCATTCTCAATATTTATCTAATGTTTCCCGGCCCATTTGGCATGTCTCTGTATTCTGCTCATACATTGTTTGTCAATTAAACGATGACAGTAATCGCCGTATTAACTCAAGGGGTCCATAATTAATTTTTCTACATGTATAGGGCATCAAATATTTATTTTCTATAATCTTTCTATTTATTTACTTCGATTAGTTAATTTTACTTAAATTTTTTTAGGAAGTTACAACAGGTCAGCTCCAAATGCTGCTTTTGATCTTCACTAGTAGGGACAAGATCAAATTACAGAAGCATGATACAATGTATAAGGAAATTTCTTATTTGAAGTGAAACTAATAAACATCGTGACGAACTTTAAATAAAACTTTCCATAAATTAAGGTTACAAAAGCTAACCAAGCCAGGTTACAATCAAATTAGTCTGTTAGCTTACTTATTAGTTTTCTTAACTTTTTGTATTACATGATAAATCACAAAACAGTCAAAGATGAGCATAGAGAATGACTTGTAAAATGTCTACAAGGTAAAGTGGCAAAAATTACCTTGTATAAAAGTATATTAGAAGCCATCAGAACAAGATAAGTCGAAAGAGCAACCCCAACTTTTTTATCTCCCTACATATCCAATTCAAAAAGAATATATTATTTGGATAAATGAAAACATACTAGCCAAGATGAGGATTAAGGAGAACTAAAGGAAAACTACATTGGCCAAAGATAAGCTACATAGTGCAAGACAATGGGTAGTATCTATAGGTTATATCTTAGTTAGGTTGTCATTTAGGCAGTTTGGTTGTCTTTTTGTATTAAATGAATCGAGTTGTATTTTGTTATGTTATGGGTGCCTGCATTCCCCTGATTTCATTTTAAGTATGTATATCATGTTGAATCTTGTAAAGAATTGATAGTATTGGTCATGTGTAATGATGCACCATGCTTTATGTTTTTCAATTCTCATATACAAAAATATAGAGACGTGAGGATTGTCTTAGTCAACTTAGGCAACTTAGGCAACCGAGTGTGAGGATTGTCTTAGTCGACTGATAGATGTCACATCATGTAAGATGATGATCCATACCAAAGGATACAGGTGAAACTAGATATATGAACTTAATTATCATTGATTGAATGTGTAAGTGATAGGACCAAATACATATAACTAGATACCCTTTCCACACTCGACTTTATTCCTAGATCTACCAAATAATAAAAGGTTTGGTCACTACCAATTGATTAGATTTAAAAGTGGCAATTCCTGTATTTATTGAAGCGTAATGAATAAAATACCAATCATCCTATAAGAAAGCGAGGATGTATATATATATATATATATATATATATATATATATTAACAAAGATATAAATGGTACCTCAACTCAAAAAATAGAAAAATTTAAAAACAAAAAGGAGGTGAAAGAGAACATCAGACATCATAGATTTATCAAGAATAGGATTGGAGAGTTAAAAAATGGTTACCTTGTAAGGCTCCACCTTAGCCTCTAATTAGGCTAAAGAGATTAAACCACATCTTTCTAGACAAACACATAAAAACAAATCTAAGCACAAAATCCTTAATCTAATTAAAGAGAAGAGAGAACCTACAGGATAAGACTTAGGTGAAAGAGGTGACTATATGATGAGGAATACTTTTATATCTTCAATCTTCAAGACTTTGGGATGAAATGTTCTTAAGTATTACAAAATCAAGAGAGGAAGGACAGTGATGATGGAGGTTAGGGTTCTTTCTCCCTTATATGTGTTATGTCTTTTCTCTATCATGAGCCTTGTTAGTTAATTAAGACCTTAGAGCCTAAATAAAAAAGTTTAACAGTGCACCCAAGCACAAACCAAACTTAGCGTGACACGAGTGTGCTTAGTAGAGCACAGTCGTGCTTATATGTGATTTGAAACAATGCATTGTGCTGGTGCATGGTCATGCTTATGCTTGGATAAGCATGTGTAATGCATAAATATGAAATATGAAGTTTCTTCTCCCTTTACATTCATGCATGGACATGCGCTTGAGTAGGCACTTTTGACCTTTTTGCTCATTTTTCCTTCTTTCATCAATCTTTGACTCCGATTCATCGCTTTTCGGTCAAAAACTCCAACACTTACGCACTTAAGATGGTTTGAGTTTTCTAAAACACATGCAAATGTTAATCTTTTTAAACAAAACCTACTGTATTGAATACACCAAATATGTTGATGAAATGACAATTTATCAATATGTTATAAGCTAATGCAATGCTATAATATATTATAAAAATTTTGCTAGGAGAGTTGTGAAAGATTGAATTTGTTTTATTTCTTTTAAAATGAATGTTTGTAACGTTTCTATTTTTATTACAACTCTAGCTATTTCCAAATGATTGATGCGGTAACTTTTCTCCAATTAAACCCTTAATAATTAATTGAAATTGAAATACATTAAAAGTGTGAAGATTTTTTGGACAACTCATTCTAATTGATTGATAATTTATTTTTTTGTGACATTGCATCTTCTTTCTTTATAATTCATTATTTTTTATACAAAACACAGTTAAATTGAATTTCAATTTCAATTTCAATTTGAAATATTCAATCAATATAGGCATTGTTGTTAGTATGCGAGATGGATAACACAATAACAAGAACATAATTGCTCAAAAGAAAAAGAACAAACGCATAATGATAGGTCTCAAAGTTGCTATTCATTGATATCACAACGATATTCTTAGATTAAAGCCTCAACATCAGGTGATGAAGTGAATTCGAGCCAATTTTAATTGAACTAAAGCAAATGATATTAAGGTTTATAAGATGAACTAACAAATAATCTGTGAGGAAATGGGATTCAATGGAAATGACACATCCCACGCATAGTTGAAGGTGACAGGATCTCTATAAATAGGGTAACCAGGTGTAACAAGACAATATGGGCCTGGGTTTGAGACCGTCAAAATTAAAGGGTTTAAGGGTTCAACAGTTTGAAATCCATCACAATTCAAGATCACGTTCTTTTGACCACACGCGCACTTGTTTGTTACAGTTACCTTCCATTCTGGCTTTCCTTGCACCATAACTCCTGTACGTTGTTGGCTCACGGATATATCCTTCAAGGAGCATTGGCTATAGCCTAACACAGTATTATAGAAGATGTGAAATTATTAACAACTATTTATAAATATATACATTGGGAGAAACATTACCTTGAGAAATGAGGACAGAGAAGAGAACTATGCTCAGAATTTTTATAGTAATTGAATCAGCCATCTTTCAACGTAAACTTCAATTCTTGAATTCCTTGACAAGCATATGGTTCCTACATGTGCGGTGTTAATTTATAGAAGATAGTTACTATTCCTAACTTAGCAAAAAATTAGTGCAGACATTTGTATCATGATGATTTTTGACATTTTAGTGAGATCTTTTTTACCGTAATTTTAGAACTAGCCACATATTACTTAAGAACAATTAATGGCAAACATATGCAGAATGCTATCCATAGGTTGATTTGCAATATGTGATTTGGTCCTTAAGGTAATATATAGAAATTAATCCAGTATTAAATATTAAATATTAAATACTATAAGCTAAATTTAAATTATAAAATATCAAAATTAAATGTTAAATATCGATAGGTTGATTCGTAGTATATGATTTGCTCCTTTTGGTAATATATAGAAATTAATCCAGTATTAAATATTAAATATAAATATTAAATATTAAATATAAATATTAAATAATATTAAATATCAAAATTAAATATTAAATATTAAATCTAAATTATGAAGTAATTGATGATATTAATCTAATTGGATGAGTTAGACAAAGAGAACTAAAAAATTGTTAGATAATGATCCGGTCCACATACTAGCTTCGATTCTTAATTCAGGATTACTATCAAACATGGTGACAAGAAGCTATGTGTGATGTCTTTAGCCTTCTTGGATCTTGACCTTGCCTTGAAGCTCTCTAACGCTTTGTCTAAATCCAAGTTAAGGTCCTCCTTAGCCATGTTCTCATCATACTCCCCTTCTTCAAGAAGATTTGTCCTCTACATCAAAAGGGGTTAAATTAGACACATTGAAAGTACCACTAACCCCAAACTCACCTGGGAGGTTAAATACATAGGCATTCTTACTAATTTTCATAATAATTTGAAAAGGACCATCACCTCTTGGATTGTGTTTAGATTTTCTAGGGTTAGGAAATCTTTCCTTCCTTGCATGTAACCAAACCCAATCACCAATATTACTTAAGAACAATTAAGGCAAACATAGCCAGAATGCTACCGATAGGTTGATTTGTAGTATGTCATTTGGTCTTTATGGTAATTTATAAAAATTAATCCTGTATTAAATATTAAGTGGTAAATATAAATTATTAAATATTAAATATTAAAAATCATTAGATAATAATCCAGTCTGCATACCAGCCCTAATTCTAGATACCAGATTATTATAAAAACATACAAACACACCCTGCACGAAGCACACAACGGTACTAAAGAACCCCGACAGATAATTTGTTAGAGAAATAGTGTAAATTAAGAAGTTTGAGGCATATGATCACACTGCCCTAAAAGGATTGATTTGTCTTATAATCCCTTAGGATACAATAGACTCATCTATCATTGGGTAGGATTAGAACTAACAAGAATTAAATGATAATAACTCAACAAAGAAGGAGAAAAGAAGAAGAAGAATTTATTGGATTATGAAAACTGAGATTTAGATTTTGAGTGGTTTAAAGGAAAGATGCCTCTTTCCAAGGAAAGATTTTGAGTAGCGTATGGGGTTTATACTCACAAAATTCACAATAATTGTTTGTGTTTCCTAGGCATTTCATGAGTGCTGGTTTTTTGGCCACATACATCATAAGCCATGGTATCCCGATTTCCCTGAGGATTTGCCTGGGCCAAACTACCAAAGACGCGTAATGCATAAAATTAATATTTTTTCATTCTTTTTGCTCTGGAGTTGAATCTCGATTGTGACCTCTTAAGTAATGCTTTAGCCCTTTCGATCTTGGAATTATGTTTTCACTTTTACGGGTGTTCTTTTACTTTTAGCAGTAACGAGATGCATTTCCTTTTCGACGTACTTTCCTGCCTTTTTCCTAAATTCCTCAAAAGTTTAGGGTACTCCTTCTGCCAAAGAAAGAGCAAAAGGTGACTGTGACTGTAAGGCTTCAATAGCTATGTACAATTGGATGGGTTTTGTTAACCCCAAAACTTGAGTTGTTTCTCTATAAAACCTTTTTAGGAAATCCCTCAAGCTTTCCTCCTCTATTTGCTTAGTTTATATTAAGGTATAGGACATTCTTAGTACATCTTGTGATATGATGAAATGCTCCATAAAGGCCTAAGCTGGCCATTTCTTCCCAGGAATTAATTGATCCTGGTAAGAGCCCTTTAAACCATCCTAGGGCTTCCACCGTCAGAGTTCATGAAAACATCCTTCACATTACATCTTTCTCTGCCCCTAAAAATAAAGAATTATTTGAGTAAGCATCAAGGTGTCATCCTAGATTTATCTCACCAGTACACTTTCCAATTGAGAACGGTTAGGGTATCTGCAAATGCCAAGGTATTAAGATATTCATCAGCCTTCTAGAGAATGGTATATTGAACTAATATTCTCTACTACCTCTATTCTGCTGTAACCTTTTCCTCAGTCCTCTAAGGTGAGCCATCGTCAATGTTGTCATCTAAGATTGATAGTTATCATCTTCTTGACTTCCTTAGCCTTTTTAAGCTCCTACAGCTTTATCTGAAGCTACCTAATTAACTCATATCTGGGATCAGGACGTTCCACTGCTATTATCCTTCCCTGGTTTAGGTTGGGTCTAGGGGTTTCGACAATTCCAGAGGTGTAGTCGAAAGGTTGTGATTCTACTCTTTGTGCAAAGTTTTGCATGTGGCTTTCCCAAGTGGCATTCTTTCTAGGATGCTCCATTACTTGAACTTTGTTTGATGATGTGGGAATTAATTTATTCATCCCACTAAGCGTTCCAATGATTTAGTCAGTGTGCACGTGGGGGGGTAAGGGGGTAAAGGAGTCTACTCGCTACTGGTATCATATCTCAATTTCACTCTTATATTATACTGGTTTAGTATGAATCTTGTATTATAAAAATACAGTGGAACCCTGTGCCCTTCTGACTTAAATACTTAAGTGGCTTGATACGAGGTGAGTTGGGACAGACTAGGGTTGTACCTGCTAACACATTCTGATACTTAAGTTAGTACATAGTATATCAGAGCAAAAAAGAGTGATTAAGCTAGAATTAATGCAAAAGGTGAATCTGTTTCATTTGTTAATAAATGCTTAGTATTTATAGTTATTTATGATGTAAAACTGGTGATTTAACCCCTAATAGACCTGTAGCTCAGAAGCAAGTTGGCCACTTGCCTACGGTCTGACACAGTGACAGCCTTTTTACCGATGTTTATTTTTTAGGCACACCGGTCACTCTAGCATTTTAACTTGCTTCTATGGGGTTTATGTCCTTTTAACCCCTCGGGTGTTATCTGCCTATAGGGGCCGATATGGACACCAGATCAAGGAAAATATTTGCCTCTTCTATCGGATCTAACCGTTGTGATTTTTCTTTTTAATTGATTTTATACTTTGGCTTTATGAATTAGAAACATATCAAAGGCCTCGTCTTTATTCCTAATTATATATAATTTGGTATATCGAGAGAAATCATTTATGAATGTTACACAGTACCTACCACTCCTAGTCATAGTTTGTTTCAAATAACCTAAATCTGTATGTATTAGATTAAGAAGGTCAGTTTCACATTTTTGTTCAAAAACACAAGAATTTTTTGTTATTTTGGATTTTATACATGCCTTACATTTATTTAAGCATGTTGTATTAATGTCAAAATGATATATACCATGATCTTGCAATTTCTTAATATAAGGTGCACCTACATATCCTAATCTAGCATGCCACAGATCAAAGGAATCAAGCATATAAGCAAAGAAGGTATTTCCATTAATAACAGTAGAAATATTATGAGTACAAACAATCCCTCATCATAGTATATATGCTTTGACTATAAACACATCATTTTTTGTCATAATAATTTTTTCTTACTCAAAAGAAACATTAACCCTACTTTCCCCAACAAAGCCATAAATATTAAGTGGGCTCTAAAATAAGGTACTTTTACAGTACATTATTTAGTTTAAGTGTTTTCTCAAATGTAAACTTTTCCTCTTCTGATCATTGCAGTGGTTCAGGAATCTGCAAGATGAACATGTTCCTTTCCTTCTCCCATAACATTGTCGGAGGAAAAGGAACTTGTTTGCATATATGTTCCTGGTCGCCCTATAGTCTACCACCCATTTCCTTACATTGGGCACAAACATTGCTTGAGAAATGACTGCAGCAACAATGTCATCTCCTTCAACCAAGTTGGCACCTGTCTTTGGAGGAATCTCATTTCTCTTCTTAAATCTACATGTACTTACAAAATGGCTTGGCTTTCCATATATGAAGCATAATCTTTTCTTTTTAAAGTAGGGGGTTGGAGACATTAAACTTGTGATCAGAAGATGAGTTATGTTTGTCATACCTTTTCTTCAGATGTTCATTTTCTTGCACCAGATTTACTTTTGCAAATATTTTAGTCATTATTAATTGTAATGAACTAAATTTCCCAATAGTCTATTTGGGCTTTGTGCGCGACGGCCCATTACTTCCTATATTGTTCACAAGTCTGACATACCCCTTGGTATATAAACTCTAAATATTCCTTATGCATTGTGGGACTTGGTATCTTTTGTAATATATTTTTCCAACATAACTTCTCCTAATGACCGAAGTCCTTGAAGATTAGAGTCTGGTAAATCTATTGGGGCACATCGGCAGCTGACCTTCAAATTGTAGCAGCCTTGGTTTTTCAGAATAGGAACCCAAACTCTCAGAACCCCTGAGAGTATCATGCTAAGTATTTTGAGAGAATGAGGCTTAGGCTTGATCCTTAGATCATCGTGAGAATGTAGGAAAATAAGAATTAAGAGGATATAAGCAACAAATAGTTAGTTAAACGAAGACGAGTGAGTAAAGGAGGCTGTGTGCAATAGTAACCCATAGAGAGACTTGCTCAATTACTGATGATTTATATGGAGATAATTGTGCTTGATTCAGTAATTAAATTATTAATGAAGTATTGTATTCATGAATGTATTCTGTTATTGATGCTAGAATTGATGAATTATGATATATATTTAATTTTGGTAGATTATAAATGATGATGGTGAATTACCTGATTAAGAACATTTTTAGAATAATTAAATTTATTTAAGTATCTAGTTAGGTTCAGAGGATAGATACTTATTTTAGTGTTTAACATTATCTGTGATAAGATTAAGATACGAAAATATATATGTATATATTTTATAATATATTTTAGTTAAAGAGATTATTTATTTACTATATTTTAATGATAAGCGATGTTCGGTTCCTCAAGAATTAAACTGTAGGGCCGCCTAAGGTCTGACTCTGATCATTCAAATCGAGACTAATAATACACTAAGGGATCAAATTCTCTTAGGATCACTTTCTGAAGAATCGAGGGTAATTGACTTAGCCTGACTGGCCAAATCAAAATCCTCAATGTTTCTTACGTTTGTTTGTTTATATACCTCATGGGTGTCCAATGGTGACACAGTTAGTCCTTAATGACCCGTTTTGATATTTTAGGAATGTTTCATGAAGAGCTCGAAGTTCGATTTGGTCTCTGCCAACCTCATCCATGAATCATTTCATTCCTTCGGAAGCCCAATCAGTGTATTCCTGACATTTCTGACGTAGTTTCCTCAAACAATGTTCGATTGAAGCAATTCCAGTCTCGTTCACTTTGTTTCAAAGATATCGTTAAACTCTATTTCTGGTCCTGATCTCAAATTCCTACTCTGTCATGCTCAAATTCAAGAATTTATTAAAATCATCATAGAACCATGATTATTCACGTTTTATCTTGCACATGGTTTGTTCAAAATTTCATAAATCTCGCGTACGACTTCCATTTCTTGAAAAATTGGTGTCAAAATCACCGAAACGAAATTATCTACATTTGTCATGAAGACTTTGAAAGCTAGATCCTCACAGATTGGTACAGTTTTTAGAATATTTGCCAGCCCATGAGTTTCACGTCACTATGCTAATAGGCCCCAGAAAAATTATTGTATCACCCTCTTCCGGGACTCAACTCACTTCGTTCTTTTTAGTATAGATCCGTATCAAAACTATCTAAAATTATTATGAAGATCACAAAGGCCAATTCTCAAAGGAGAATTAATTACAAATTTATTTCTACAGCTCCACCTGATTCGAAGGTGATTAAAGCATCTTGTCGTATTTTGATCATATCTCAGGCTACATGTATCAAATCGCTGTAAATGATATATAAAATTAAAGAGGAAAGGAAGATTTAAAATCTTCATGAAGGGCTTGAAATCAAATTCCCACTCCATAAATCCCCAAATTTAAAAAACTACACCAATTCACATTTCTCCAGCAACAGCTTGCACTAGGTGAAGTATTTTCCACATACCTCTCTCATATGGTCATGAAATTGAATGAGGACTTCACCAAACGTTTTCTAACATATTTATACACAACTTTGATGAAGAAACCAAAGCCTAATTTGTAACGCATTTGGCCCATAAAAATTATTTTTTTAAGGGACAAAAATCCCATCACAACCCTGCACTAGTTCAGTATTTGGGCCATATCTCACTCAATTCATGATGGATTATTTTGTGCTTTATATGGATTTAAAGATAACATAAATTTATACAACTTTTAGGTTCAGCCCAATTTGAAATTCGGCCCAAAAGGATCCCTAAATCCATGCACAAGATGACACCTCTGGTTATGCCACACCAGCTTCCTATGCAACATGAACCAATCACTTTCTTCCACTCACTAGACACTTGTCTAGCTCTAAAAACTCCATTTCCATGCATCACCATCCCTTGACACCTATCATGAGAGGTGTCACCCCCTTGCTTCATTCACCCACCACCTCCCTTTCCTCCAATCAGATTTCATGCAACAAGAGTCACCATGTGCACCAAAATGTACATCCATGAAGAGTGAACATGTATTATGCCATGCCATGCATTATGTCACACATTCATTGAAAAATGTCATGTTTCCCTTTCCCATTCATGTTTAGAATTCTGAGTTAAAAAGTTAAGACTTCAAAACACTCCATTCTTTTATCACACCGTGTCTTAGGCCATACACATGACACCTTCATTCCATCCAATTACTCTAAACTATCATCATTCCTCTAATTTCTCTTGATCACTCTTTCCCTTCCTCTTCACGGAAGCAATAACACCTTCTCCTCCTCTCCATTTTCCTCTCTTAGACACCACTCCAATCACCACAATAACCACCCTTAACCCCCAAAAATATACGGTCACACCATCACCTTCCACTTCCAACCACCCAAAATTCATTCTTTTTCCTCATCACCTTTCTAAACCATGACCACCTCACCCAAAAAGCCACTCTTCTTCAAGAATCTCTTGCAAGTCATGGCTTCAAAAAGATCAACCTAATCCCTTTGTCTTAGACTCTCAAAACCGTCACTCAAGGTAAGAAAATTGATGTTGCTCCCTTGGATCTTGTCCTTGATCTTCTTGGTTGAAAAATAGTTTTCATTTTGAAATATTGATGATGTTCCTTGTTGTTTAGAGGGCCAAAACCATGGCTGTCTCCCTTGCTCTAACCATGCATGCGTAATTTTTCTAAGGACCGGAAGCCTAAACGACAATCGGAGTGCGTTAGGATCAATTGGTGGAATTTGACAAATTTTTGGTAAATGATCTTTTAGTTTCAAATAACTTCATGGCTGTTTGTGATCTTCCTTGGCTTTCCATAATCCTTTAGGTTCCTAAAATCTTTACATGTCACGTTTTAGCAAACGTAAGGACAAACGACAACAATCAACGGACGTTTCAGAATATCCGGTGAATTTTTGGCAAGCAGATCGTTTTCCTTCCTCTGGGCAGTGAGCGTTTTGTACAGTAAGGGGGTCTTTTCCTCGGTGGATTGTATTTTTAGTTATTCTATAATATTTCTTGCATATTCGGTGACCTCCATTTCAAGTTTCGTCACGATCCGACGATCGGATTTCAAATTGTTGAAATTTTTGTAACCGACAACCCAAAACTTACATTTTTGAAATAATTAATATTCTAAATTTTTTTTGATACAACACGACGTTCGTACACCCAAAAGAATTCTCTTGCGATCGGACGTTCAAAAAGGAATTTAGGAAAAAATTAAGCGTTAAGCGGGCTCGGTTTCATTCGATATGGCTGTAACTAATAAATTCTAATTGTTGGAAATTATATGTAATTTGTAGATCACTATCCGGTAAGCCCCGCTATTAGATAGTTAATTCATCATTAATGGTTATCGAATCGTTTCATAAAATATTTCGTACGATAAAAGAATCTTGGATCGTTAGTCGCAAAAAGGTTTCTAGATTTAAGTAAAGAAATTAAATTTTTAGAAAAGTTTCTTATGATGATATAAATCAAAATAGGAATAAAGAGATTTAATCTAGAGAAAATTAATTAAGGTGGTGATGAAAAGTTTGGCTCCTAAAAATGAAATTTTTAAAGTAAGTAAATAGATATACTTTGATATTTGGATAATTTAATTCAAAAAAATGGGTATAACAGTATAGTTAAATAAATTGAAGATTTTTTTTCTTTTTGGATCATATAGGGATTCTTGGAGGGAATAAAAGTAAGTATTAAGTATTGTTAGGAAAAGAAGAAAATGTTGATGATTAACCTTAGCCACCACTTTAGTGACTAATTTGGTGACCAATTAAGGGAAGGGAGTGATAACTTTAGAGACTGAGAAAATGGGATAGAAGTGTTTAAAGAGGATCGGGAAATAAGAATGAATTTAGAACTAATTATTTTAGGATATTCTTTTACTTCTTCGGGCAATGAATTAATAAGCGAATAATTTAACCATTATGATTAAGGAAAGAAACCAAATGGAAAGTTAGTCTAGATTAAAATGGTTGACGAAGGCATGAAAGTAGCTACTCAAAATTTTGGAGTAGGGTAAAAGAGAAAGTGATTAGGCTAAATATTAACTTCCTTAAATGACTAGGACACCTTGAGTTAGAGGAGTCCAACGCTCGTATGTAGGTAAAATAAATTATCTCAAGAGAAAAAGGATTGAATATAGTTAGAGAAAATGGGTTGACTAATTAAGTTATTGAGGAAGAGTTATTTAATCTAGTGAAGAACTAAGTTAAAGAAAATATTAAGATTATATGTAAGGAACTAAGATAAGATAATAGTTACAAAGGTAATCAAAAACCAACTAAAAATTTAACAAGGAATGTTGAATGGTAAAAATTCCAATGGACTAGTTTTACTCAATAAGATCATGGAGAATTATAAATGGTTTTAATTACATATAGAAGTCTACCGAGTGGATAAGAATTCGATTCACGTACTACTAGGTGACCCAAGACAACGAGACCTTATGAATACGTACATGTTTGATATGTGACGTGCTAAGTGATTGTGTGATGACTTTTGGATGTATGTATGTGCTAGTTGTGCAAGGTGCATATATGATGAAATATGTAATGTTTGTGATAATGTGTATATGCGATGTGATGTGATGAATAGCACTGGTATGATACTATTGTATAATCATTGATGTGGTATAGTTATGAATATTGTATGATGCATGGATAACAAGATGAGGAAATTATAGATAAAAGATTTGGAAAATGGTATCGGTAGAGGTCCCGGAATGATTAAATATGAAAGTATGTGAGACTCGGATCCGAGATGAAATGTGGGCGTTGAAGCGCTAATGGACCCAAATTGTTGAGAAAGTGTAAAACCTCACTTCATTCCTAAGTGTCGAGCACGTTACTATAATAAAGAAAATGAGAAGACTTGGTTACACTAAGTAAAGAAAAGGACTCGACATTAGGAATGGAGGGGAGTCATTTGGGGGACCCTACCAAGGACCATTGAATAAAAATGAATTATCGAATTGTGCATCATGAATTGGAGTTGAGGAGGGATGTTTGAAAAATCCCCTACAGCATACAGTGAAGGGTACACTGAAGAATCTGTCACGCCTCGATACACGATGGCAGTCTAGGGAGTATCACCAGAGGCGGGAATTCTAAGTGGTATCGGATTCGCGCCCATCGCCAGACAGCCCGTAACAAACTTTGGTATACTTCGACAATGCGGTGGGATTTTCTATGACCCTGGAGTGCCCGTTCTGTGGTGATGTATGATATGTGTGATTGGCCATTTTGATGTTGGGACTGAGAGTCCTTACCCATTATGAAAACCAGAACGAGGAGAGCTCCGGTCGCTTTAGTTGGGGAGGGGAGATAAGGGTGGTGTTTTTATGCATATGGATATTGTATATGAGATTGTTGAGGAGGATATGGGCCCTCATGCATCACGATGACTAATAAAAGATTTGAATAACGAAATGAATTCATGCATTACATTACTGTGTTGAAATTATGATTGCTTGTTATTTAAATATGATCTTATAGATATTAGTAATCCTGAGAGGTGATTGGGAAGATGGGAATGTTCAGCTAAGGTGAAGAGTGGTGAGATAACTTAGAGTGTGTTTTAGGAATCCCAAAGAGAGTGGGCGGGACTCAATCTTGGATTGTTTGTGTTGTATGTGGGCAGGTGTTGATGAGACACCTTCCCGATTATTATAGAGGTGAAGACTTACCTTTACAACTATTTTTTTCAGACTTCCAGGTTGGACCATACACCGTAGAGGATCACACAGACTTCATATCGAGGATCACATGAGTTCTTCTTGGATCGAGGATGGGAAGATTAGGATAGATTCTTTTATTTTCATTTATGGGAGCCTGCGTGCCCTTTTATTTTCAGTATGTAGTGTCACTGTTACGACCATGTATTATATACGATATGTTGCATATAAGGTGTGTCTGTTCCACCAAGTTTCCTTGTACAAAAAAAAATTCATATTTTTCTAAAAACTCGTAACCTCTTAGTTGACCAGAATAATCTAGTGGAAGTGATTGTCCTAGTTAACCGAGGGTGTTATATAAATCGCATTAGAAATGTTTGTGCAAATGTTAGATTTTCCCTATAATTCTTGGATTCATACTGACATAATATCATGTAAGACTCCACTGCCACCTATCTCTATAAACACTTTTCATTTATGACCCACTTAGGTACGTGATATTTTTTAACTTATGCTTAAGCTCTGGTATTGACTACTTAAACTGACTTGAGCGTCAGAGTGTCTTTACAAGTAACACCAATTTTACCTTTCAATACATAAGATCGATGTGATAATTGGAAATTGGACTAAAGAGAATCCTGTCCCCCCATTGAGTTATGATGTAGGAAATTAGACTAATTCCTATGAAGAAGATAGATCTTCTTCTCCAATCTTCTTCAAATCCAAGCAAAGGTTGCTCCAACCATTGAAAAGCACATGGAACTGGAGAGACAAGGTGTTGGCTGAAAGCTCTTCAATATGAAAATGGAAGATTTTAGGTGAAGGAAACCTAGATCTAAAGGTAAGAATTAAGAAAGAAGTAAAGGAATTATGGAGAGGCAAGTGTGTATGATGGTTCCGCCACTCTCTAGAGCTTAGAGAGATAAGGGAAGGTTGGTTCACCACCTGTAGGAGGACGCCAAAGGATAAGAACTAAGAAAAGAGCTAAGGCTTCTACTTTCAAGAAAGAAAAAAGAGATTCTCACTCTAAAACTCTTTAGCATTCAAAGTATAATAAAAATACAAAGAGGAATATTTATATCCACCTCATAATTTTGGCTAAGCCATCCTAATTATGGCCATTGGATTAATTCCAAAGGCTCAATCCAAAAACATACACATAAATGGCCTAATACAAGCCCAAATGCAAGTAAACAATATACAAGGCCCAATAATGGCCTAAAAACAAAGGCTATGCAAAGCCCAAACTAAAACCTATTTTTATAACCTAAAATATCCCTAAAACTAATAATATAAAAAATATGTACAAAAATATCCATGCCCAACATAGAGGCCCAAACAGTTAAGGGAGGCTTATTACTCTTCTATAGAGCAAGTGAAGAGGGTAAGGGTCTTGACAAAAAAAAGAGGGTAAGGGTCCTCAAGAGTTCCTCCTTGGGCTTGGACCCAACTGTGGAATCCATGAAGGAAGCCAAATGTGTTTGGAGAGTCTCTCTAGCTCTCTTGGCCCTTGACCTAGTCAAAGGACCCCTAAAGCTCTCCAAGGCAACCTTCGAGGTCTATGAAGAATCTGTCACTTCCTCCTGGGTGATGGCTATGTCAAGTTAGGAGAGACAATAGTAAATCCTCACTAGACTAATGTAATATACAATATAAAACTTAAACCGGTATAGATATCAAGAGTATTATCTTTTGACATTAGATAATTTGGATAATATGTGTTATTAAATCATTTTAATTTTGTATAAAAAGTTATCAAATTACAAATTTATATTATTCTTAAACTTCTTCTTTGTTATTTAAATACATTATTGATCAATTTAAAAATGTTTTATTATATTCTTTTTTGCAATTTCCATGGGGGAACTTACAAAATTTTTAATAGAACAAATCCATATTTCATTTCTCAACAGAAACTGTGTGATGTCCCACCTAAATCCCTAGAAATAATCCCAAGGGGTTTACTGATAGGCTTAATGATGGACCTACCAAGCTATACGTCCTTAATAGGGTACCCTTCCCCTCCTATAGATGAATATATGAGCCGAGACCCAAGAAATACCCATCCCAGGATGTGACATACCTAACACAATCGTGTAAGTCCAAAAAAATCCTTGGACATATAGAGGAATATTTAATCCTCATTACAAGACTTAAACTAAACCTCCAGTGAGGTATCAACTACCTATCCCCTAACAATCATATAATTATAATTCACATATCATAAAAAACAATAAGAGATGACATCAAGCCTCATATGCATAAATACTTATCAGTTTAGGCCAACTGAAGGGCCATACCAAAACTTAATATATTAAACAACACTCAACTTTTGGTATCACACATATGTATATGCCAATTTAAGCCAAATGAAGAGCTATATAAAACTTCAAATATCATAAAAGTATATTGTATTACAACAATATCTAGACATCCATATTAAACACCACCACAAAAGGATTAATTACAAAATTGTCATGGCATTGCATTGCTTCCGCCTCTGAGCTCACTGAGTGACATCATCACCCTGAAAACTCACTAAAATGAAAGATAAGTGATAAGTACCACTCCAAGTAGTAAATAATAATCATACGCATAAAGACAATTTACCCACTGGATCATGTAATTTAAAATATTACAGCCACATAACAATGACACATACCCCAACAAACTACATGTTGTTCATCAATTGAATTTTTGTTATCACTAGATACCTGCCAGTTATTAGTTCAATTCCATGCATTACCAATTACGTACCAATCATTAGTTCAATCTTAAATATCACCAGGAACATATATATTAATCAATAATTCAACATATAACATCACCAAAAACAATATCAGACATTTATTTCCAAATACATACCAATCATCCATTCATTTCTAGTATTACCAATTTCATATAAGTCATTATATCACAACACACTACTATAGAAAAGGCCTTTGTCAGTAGTTTTGTTAATACTATTATTAATAGTTCAAGCGCATAAAATAAAGGCGCTGTTAATGACCCTGATAATAATGTCAGCGCTTGCACTGCAAACATTGCCTAGGCATTGTCAGCGGTTAATGAGTTGAACCACATACAGTAGTTACCAAAGTCAGCGGTTAAATAATGAACCCCATACTTTGATGTATATATTTTCTACAGTTAACTATTGTAACCACGGGAAATGGTTAGTTTCTTTAAAATATTAATTTTAAATTTACTATTAATAAACTGATTTTGACACTCTTATATACTAATTTTTACACTATTTTTAGAAATATAGATACAATATAAATACCTAAAACTAACTTATATATTTTTAATAATATTATATTTTTAATAAAATTATATGTGTCCTAGTATAAAGATGGGGAATTGATTGCTCTATTGTAATAAAAGAAAATAGAGCAAGCTAATAAATTTGTAACAAATCTACCAATAAAAACAACAAGTATAATATCATCCCCAATACATAAAATCTCAAATCGATATTACATTGATTCATTCAAAGCTGACCAAATTATAGTAAAATTAAACAGGAAAAAGAACCATAGTATGTGTAACGGTAAGAAGTTAAATAATTCCAAACCCATCTTATAAATTGTATTCGTGTCCAATTTTGAAAGAAATTGTCACCCACCTAATTTCTTCCATTTTCTTCCTTTATAAATTATTAACCTGTTCCGCCAAGCCACAGGAGTGACGCCATAAATCCGCTATTCGGTATTATGGATATTGACTTCTAATTAATGAAAAGTAGGGAAAAACTTTTTCACGTTTATTTTGTCACTTAATTAAGGCATACCACAATTCAAGACTTATAATAACTACCCTAGATCTAATTAGAAACCAACCTATATGTGAAGATATGAGAAAGTGAAAGCTAAGCAAGTACCTAATTAACTTCATCAATATATAAGATTGTCATGCACTAATTCCCCTATTACTCATATTGGTCATTAATTCTTTAAATTCAAGGCACATACTCTTAGCCATACTCTTTAAGCCTAATAGCTCATAAACATGAGTATCCATAACAAATTTTCCAATAATCTACATAGGTGAGAATATCATCCATACCTGCTAATAAATCATCAATTTTTACCTCTTGTCAGCTAGTCCTCTTTATACACTCTTAGCTAGAAGTAAAACATCACATTATCTCATCCTACACACCATATACTAATTATGTAAGAAAAATTCAGCATTGCACTTATATAATTAAAACCTCATAAATTCATTCCATAACTACATCCATGGAACATACACAATGTCATGACTCAATCTCAACTATCATGCATAATAACTTCATTCATAAAGGTTTATAATCACCAACCTCCAACGTACTAACAAGGTCATAACTCAATCTCTACATCCAAATATATCAATAAATAATCTATCAAACTCATTCAAAATTCCAGAAACCTTGGCAATTACATCAATAATCAAGCTATACAAAAATAATGCCTATACACAATAAATTCTACTAAGAATTTAAATCATCATTTTCAAAAAGAATGTCGGCAAAGACAAACAATGTACCCTCTCCACACCATGTCCCCACTCCAAAGAGTGCATCACTCCTTCAATCCAACCTACATTACAAGGCTAAAATGGACAACATGGAGAGTGAGTATATTTTCTCAATGATGTGAAATTATAGTGATAAGTCATGCATAGTGAGGCAATCATACATATTTTCCTTCGATATATCCAATCTCATTGATACAACATATGGATCATAATTTGACCATCAATACATACATCATATACTATAAATACCAACTCATGCCAAAAGTTTTAAGTATCATTCTCATGTCACCAACAATGTTTCTCAATTCAAGACACTCATGAGACATAATCATTATGGGTACTCAAGTTTAAATGTCAAGTATTCATAAATAATGCATATGCTATCCAACAACTAATGCATATGCAATGAGACTAACTTGTATAATTCTCATTTTCTCTTAATGTGCATATTTCACCCATGTGACTTATAACCACACATAGTTGTTTAATATATAAAACCAACATAAGGTTTCTTTCTCAAGATCAACACAAGATCAATAATACATGTCACATGATATCCACTACGACCACGTAGAGTCATTTATAAAATTAACCAACGTAAAGTTGTTATTCTCAAGATCAACACAAGATCATTATTTATCACCTATGAGATATGTTATGCATGTCATGAGATTCAAAAGTGCACATAATGGTCTCAATTTCTCACATAATCCCATTTTATTATCATGTGTAAGCCAAAAGAGCACATTAAGGTATATCATCATCACAATCGTTAATTTACCACTAATGTCATTCAAGAGACCTACTTTACACATTCATCACATATAGCAACCATAGAAGCAACCATGGCCATTATGCAATTATACATCACACATACATACACTATCAATAACAAGGTCATGCATTTAGAAAATAAACTCCTCTCCTACCTCAAGAGAAGTATTCCGTGGGGTTGGAGGAGTTGGATGGTCCCGCTTCACCGGAACAGTCAAAGCCTACATTTTTTTTAAGCATAATATCGCATTAAACATTACTCTATCATTGAATCAATGTTAACAACTAGGTCTCATTTTAGAGGTACATAAATATATTCATATTTGTGAAACTTTGTTATGTTTATGCCTTCTCCATCTTCGAGGTTTGGAACCTAGACTATTCTCATCACATTCTTTTTGTCTTAGGTTTTGAAATTTACCATTGGTGATTAATCAAAATTTAAGGTGTTATCCATTAGGCTCTCTAAGCCTTAATTAAATTGTTCACTTCATTATGTTTCATTTTTAATAGTTTCCTTTTAGAAGGTATAAGTCCTTCATCACTAGTAATTCAAGTAAATTTTTGTTCTTTATTCCCCCTAAGACAACTAATTGTCACCATTGGTCTTCATATATTCAAGTGCCTTATTATTAGTTTTCACAACTATCAATCATTCATAATAATCTTCTAATATTACCAATTACAAGTAACACTTCATAAGTAAGATCATTCCTAATCTTACATCTTGACTTAAGTCCTTTAGTCCATTTTCATGACAAAGTCACCTACCACCAACAACAACCTTTTCTTAGTCTATCTATTAGCTTTTTATGCCTAATGTGTTCTAATAATATTTTCTAGACCATTAGTCTTTCATTCAACTCTAATAGTTCATAATGGTCACCAAATCCACTTCTACACTACATACTTTTTCTTCTTAATCTTTCTTAACTAATAACCACTCAAATCCTCAAACTACACTTATTAGCACTTGCCTAAGTTCATAATTACTCTTTTAAGTCCTAAACTGCTCTTAGCAATTTTTATTCATCTTCTCAACACACTTACCTTTACTAGTTCACATAATACCTTACCTAATTCATGACACTTTACATTCCATATCATTCAATAATTACCAACACTAATTCTATTTACTATCCTACATCCAACAAGAGGTTTCAAGTTCATTTGACAAGGTTAATGCATTTTTGGATCTATCTTGTCTCTTTATCACTTTCACCATCTTAAAGAACTCTTTTAAAGTCTAGCATTAATTCCATACTTGTCTATAAAGCATCAAATAAATTCTAGAGCATCATTCAAAGTTTCATAATTACTTTAAAATCATCTTTAAGCTATCTAAGTCCAAAACTCTATTTTTCCTCTAAATTAAAGTAAGCCATCAATTTTAGGATTTTGCACCTAATATCATCCAAGATCAAATTCATTCATTCTAACATTACCAATTCATTTCAATACACTAATTTAGGCCTCATAATCATCATAAAACTATCCAAAATAATTTAAGTCTGCTAATTGAAAATTTGTCTACTAATTAAAGTAAGCAAGTTTTTCACCTAATACTCTCTAAAACCAATCCATTCATTCCAACAATAATTATTCTCATTTCAACAACTAATTCACATAAAATTCAAGTCATAAAAACAATTATCCAACAACAATAACAAATTCCCAATGGTCTCCTAACCTAGATTTTGGGTTCCACATGCAATTTCTACATTTTTCCAACACTAACAATATGATTTACACTACCTTAAGCTACTAACTCCAAAGCTTAATGAGGGCTCATGATTTACCTTAAGTTGAACCTAACCCAAAATTAAAGAGAGTGGTGGAGATGGAATCTTGAGGAATCCCAACATCAAGACCTAAGCAAGCTTCTCTAAATTGAAGTTAAGGCCACCAAAATCCTTAAATTTTCGTCACTTTATGATTAGCCTCAGGAAAGGGAATTTTGGTTTGGCCATGGATGAAGGGAAGGAGAAGAACATGAATGAAATAGGGAAAAGAGAGGAAGAAACATGGAGCCTAGGGCTAAGGATGCTTACCTTAGCCTTTCTTCAAAGCAATTTTCAAAGAAGCACTTGGAAGATGGCACCACACCTAACGCATATGAAGAGGAGAAGAGAGAAGATGGGTTTTGTTTTTTCCATCTGGTGGGGGCTGCTGGTTTTTCGAAAATGTAAGGGGGAAGAAGAGGGAAAGTCTCTTGTCATGTGTCAATTTACCATAATGCCCCTCACTTAAGATTTTTGGCTCCAAGTCCCAAATTTTTGGCAAATACTTCACCATGGCCTAAAAATCTGATGGGAACAGCCTATTATAGCGTTCATAGTCAGCTCATTTAATTGGCTGAACTTTGTAGTGTTTTGGCTTTAAAACGAAGCATTTTGGTCGCTTGGAGCCCCCTGTACGTCTAATTAATTATCTATAAAATTTTCCAAGTTTATTTTTGGGTCTAAAATATTTATGTGAGTATTTTCTAATACTCAATAATTATTTTTAGGTTAGTGAATTTTTGAGGCCCAATTGAGGCCCGTTGCCCGAATCAGTCATTTTTCGACGTTAAACGACGCCAATAAATCCTGAAGAATTGACAATAAATTTCAGGAATGCTTAAATTAATTTTAGTTCATCTTTGGGACATAAATATTCATTCTCAATATTTATCTAATGTTTTCCGGCCCGTTGGGCATGTCCTTGTATTCTGCTCGTACATTGTTCATCAATTGAACGATGACAGTAATTGTCGTATTAAATCAAGGGGTCCATAATTAATTTTTCTACATGTATAGGGCATCAAATATTTATTTTCTATAATCTTTCTATTTATTTACTTCGATTAATTAATTCTACTTAAATTTTTTTGGGAAGTTACAACAGGTCAGCTCCAAATGCTGCTTTTGATCTTCACCAGTAGGGACAAGATCAGATTGTAGAAGCATGATACAATGTATAAGAAAATTTCTTATTTGAAGTGAAACTAATAAACATCGTGATGAACTTTAAATAAAACTTTCCATAAATTAAGGTTGCAAAAGCTAACCAAGCCAGGTTACAATCAAATTAGTCGGTTAGCTTACTTATTAGTTTTCTTAACTTTTTGTATTACATGATAAATCACAAAACAGTCAAAGATGAGCATAGAGAATGACTTGTAAAATGTCTACAAGGTAGAGTGGCAAAAATTACCTTGTATAAAAGTATATTAGAAGCCATCAGAACAAGATAAGTCGAAAGGGCAACCCCAAATTTTTTATCTCCCTACATATCCAATTCAAAAAGAATATATTATTTGGATAAATGAAAACATACCAACCAAGATAAGGATTAAGGAGAACTAAAGGAAAACTACATTGGCCAAAGATAAGCTACATAGTGCAAGACAATGGGTGGTATCTATAGGTTATATCTTAGTTAGGTTGTCGTTTAGGCAGTCTGGTTGTCTTTTTGTATTAGATGAATTGAGTTGTATTTTGTTATGTTATGGGTGCCTGCATTCCCCTGATTTCATTTTAAGTATGTATATCATGTTGAATCTTGTAAAGAATTGATAGTATTGGTCATGTGTAATGATGCACCATGCTTTATGTTTTTTAATTCTCACATACAAAAATACAGAGACGTGAGGATTGTCTTAGTCAACTTAGGCAACTTAGGCAACCAAGTGTGAGGATTGTCTTAGTCGACTGATAGATGTCACATCATGTAAGATGACGATCCATACCAAAGGATACATGTGAAACTAGATATATGAACTTAATTATCATTGATTGAATGTGTAAGTGATAGGACCAAATACATATAACAAGATACCCTTTCCACACTCGACTTTATTCCTAGATCTACCAAATAATAAAAGGTTTGGTCACTATAATACCAATTGATTAGATTTAAAAGTGGCAATTCCTATATTTTTTGAAGCATAATGAATAAAATACCAATCATCCTATAAGAAAGCGAGGATATATATATATATATATATATATATATATATATATATATATATATTAACAAAGATATAAATGGTACCTCAACTCAAAAAATAGAAAAATTTAAAAAGCAAAAAAGAGGTGAAAGAGAACATCAGACATCATAGATTTATCAAGAATAGGATTGGAGAGTTAAAAAATGGTTACCTTGTAAGGCTCCACCTTAGCCTCTAATTAGGCTAAAGAGATTAAACCACATGTTTATAGACAAACACACAAAAACAAATCTAAGCACAAAATCCTTAATCTAATTAAAGAGAAGAGAAAACCTACAAGATAAGACTTAGGTGAAAGAGGTGACTATATGATGAGGAATACTTTTATATGTTCAATCTTTAAGACTTTGGGATGAAATGTTCTTAAGTATTACAAAATCAAGAGAGGAAGGACAGTGATGATGGAGGTTAGGGTTCTTTCTCCCTTATATGTGTTATGTCTTTTCTCTATCATGAGCCTTGTTAGTTAATTAAGACCTTAAAGCCTAAATAAAAAAGTTTAACAGTGCACCCAAGCACAAACCAAACTTAGCGTGACACGAGTGTGCTTAGTAGAGCACAGTCGTGCTTATATGTGATTTGAAACAATGCATTGAGCTGGTGCATGGTCATGCTTATGCTTGGATAAGCATGTGTAATGCATAAATATGAAATATGAAGTTTCTTCTCCCTTTACATTCATGCATGGACATGCGCTTGAGTAGGCACTTTTGACCTTTTTGCTCATTTTTCCTTCTTTCATCAATCTTTGACTCCGATTCATCTCTTTTCGGTCAAAAACTCCAACACTTACGCACTTGAGTTGCTTTGAGTTTTCTAAAACACATGCAAATGTTAATCTTTTTAAACAAAACCTACTGTATTGAATACACCAAATATGTTGATGAAATGACATTTATCAATATGTTATAAGCTAATGCAATGCTATAATATATTATAAAAATTTTGCTCGGAGCGTTGTGAAAGATTGAATTTGTTTTATTTCTTTTAAAATGAATGTTTGTAGCGTTTCTATTTTTATTACAACTCTAGCTATTTCCAAATGATTGATGCGGTAACTTTTCTCCAATTAAACCCTTAATAATTAATTGAAATTGAAATACATTAAAAGTGTGAAGATTTTTTGGACAACTCATTCTAATTGATTGATAATTTATTTTTTTGTGACATTGCATCTTCTTTCTTTATAGTTCATTATTTTTTATACAAAACACAGTTAAATTGAATTTCAATTTCAATTTCAATTTGAAATATTCAATCAATATTGGCATTGTTGTTAGTATGCGAGATGGATAACACAATAACAAGAACATAATTGCTCAAAAGAAAAAGAACAAACGCATAATGATAGGTCTCAAAGTTGCTATTCATTGATATCACAACGATATTCTTAGATTAAAGCCTCAACATCAGGTGATGAAGTGAATTCGAGCCAATTTTAATTGAACTAAAGCAAATGATATTAAGGTTTATAAGATGAACTAACAAATAATCTGTGAGGAAATGGGATTCAATGGAAATGACACATCCCACGCATAGTTGAAGGTGACAGGATCTCTATAAATAGGGTAACCAGGTGTAACAAGACAATATGGGCCTGGGTTTGAGACCGTCAAAATTAAAGGGTTTAAGGGTTCAACAGTTTGAAATCCATCACAATTCAAGATCACGTTCTTTTGACCACACGCTCACTTGTTTGTTACAGTTACCTTCCACTCTGGCTTTCCTTGCACCATAACTCCTGTACGTTGTTGGCTCACGGATATATCCTTCAAGGAGCATTGGCTATAGCCTAACACAGTATTATAGAAGATGTGAAATTATTAACAACTATTTATAAATATATACATTGGGAGAAACATTACCTTGAGAAATGAGGACAGAGAAGAGAACTATGCTCAGAATTTTTATAGTAATTGAATCAGCCATCTTTCAACGTAAACTTCAATTCTTGAATTCCTTGACAAGCATATGGTTCCTACATGTGCGGTGTTAATTTATAGAAGATAGTTACTATTCCTAACTTAGCAAAAAATTAGTGCAGACATTTGTATCATGATGATTTTTGACATTTTAGTGAGATCTTTTTTACCGTAATTTTAGAACTAGCCACGTATTACTTAAGAACAATTAATGGCAAACATATGCAGAATGCTATCCATAGGTTGATTTGCAATATGTGATTTGGTCCTTAAGGTAATATATAGAAATTAATCCAGTATTAAATATTAAATATTAAATACTATAAGCTAAATTTAAATTATAAAATATCAAAATTAAATGTTAAATATTGATAGGTTGATTCGTAGTATATGATTTGCTCCTTTTGGTAATATATAGAAATTAATCCAGTATTAAATATTAAATATAAATATTAAATATTAACTATAAATATTAAATAATATTAAATATCAAAATTAAATATTAAATATTAAATCTAAATTATGAAGTAATTGATGATATTAATCTAATTAGATGAGTTAGACAAAGAGAACTAAAAAATTGTTAGATAATGATCCGGTCCGCATACTAGCTTCGATTCTTGATTCAGGATTACTATCAAACATGGTGACAAGAAGCTATGTGTGATGTCTTTAGCCTTCTTGGATCTTGACCTTGCCTTGAAGCTCTCTAACGCTTTGTCTAAATCCAAGTTAAGGTCCTCCTTAGCCATCTCCTCATCATACTCCCCTTCTTCAAGAAGATTTGTCCTCTACATCAAAAAGGGTTAAATTAGACACATTGAAAGTACCACTAACCCCAAACTCACCTGGGAGGTCAAATACATAGGCATTCTTACTAATTTTCTCAATAATTTGAAAAGGACCATCACCTCTTGGATTGTGTTTAGATTTTCTAAGGTTAGGAAATCTTTCCTTCCTTGCATGTAACCAAACCCAATCACCGATATTACTTAATAACAATTAACGGCAAACATAGCCAGAATGCTACCGATAGGTTGATTTGTACTATGTCATTTGGTCTGTATGGTAATTTATAAAAATTAATCATGTATTAAATATTAAGTGGTAAATATAAATTATTAAATATTAAATATAAATTATGAAGTAATTGATTATATTAATCTAATTAGAAGAGTTAGACAAAGAGAACTTAAAAATCATTAGATAATAATCCAATCTGCATACCAGCCCTAATTCTAGATACCAGATTATTATAAAAACATACAAACACACCCTGCACGAAGCACACAACGGTACTAAAGAACCCTGACAGATAATTTGTTAGAGAAATAATGTAAATTAAGAAGTTTGAGGCATATGATCACACTGCCCTAAAAGGATTGATTTGCCTTATAATCCCTTAGGATACAATAGACTCATCTATCATTGGGTAGGATTAGAACTAACAAGAATTAAATGATAATAACTCAGTAAAGAAGGAGAAGAGAGGAAGAAGAATTTATTGGATTATGAAAACTGAGATTTAGATTTTGAGTGGTTTAAAGGAAAGATGCCTCTTTCCAAGGAAAGATTTTGAGTGGTGTATGGGGTTTATACTCATAAAATTCACAATAATTGTTTGTGTTTCCCAGGCATTTCATGAGTGTTGGTTTTTTGACCACATACATCATAAGCCATGGTATCCCGATTTCCCTGAGGATTTGCCTGGGCCAAACTGCCAAAGAGGCGTAATGCGTAAATTAATATTTTTTCATTCTTTTTGCTATGGAGTTGAATCTCGATTGTGACCTCTTAAGTAATGCTTTAAGCCCTTTCGATCTTGGAATTGTGTTTTCACTTTTACGGGTGTGCTTTTACTTTTACCAGTAACGAGATGCATTTCCTTTTCGACGTACTTTCCTGCCTTTTTCCTAAATTCCTCAAAAGTTTGGGGTGCTCCTTTTGCCAAAGAAAGAGCAAAAGGCGACTGCAACTGTAAGGCTTCAATAGCTATGTACAATTGGATGGGTTTTGTTAACCCCAAAACTTGAGTTATTTCTCTATAAAACCTTTTTAGGAAATCCCTCAAGCTTTCCTCCTCTGTTTGCTTAGTTTATATTAAGGTATAGGACATTCTTAGTACATCTCGTGATATGATGAAATGCTCCATAAAGGCCTGAGCTGGCCATTTCTTCCCATGAATCAATTGATCCTGGTAAGAGCCCTTTAAACTATCCTAGGGCTTCCACCGTCAGAGTCTATGAAAACATCCTTCACATTACATCTTTCTCTACCCCTAAAAATAAAGAATTATTTGAGTAAGCATCAAGGTGTCATCCTAGATTTATCTTACCAGTACACTTTCCAATTGAGAACGGTTAGGGTATCTACAAATGCCATGGTATTAAGACATTCATCAGCCTTCTAGAGAATGGTATATTGAACTGATATTCTCTACTACCTCTATTCTGCTGTAACTTTTCCTCAGTCCTCTGAGGTGAGCCATCGTCAATGTTGTCGTCTAAGATTGACAGTTATCGTCTTCTTGACTTCCTTAGCCTTTTTGAGCTCCTACATCTTCATCTCAAGCTACCTAATTAACTCATATCTGGGATCAGGACGTGCTACTGCTATTATCCTTCCCTGGTTTAGGTTGGGTCTAGGGGTTTTGATAATTACAGAGGTGTAGTCCAAAGGTTATGATTCTACTCTTTGTGCAAAGTTTTGCATGTGGCTTTCCCAAGTGGCATTCTTTCTAGGATTCTCCATTACTTGAACTTTGTTTGATGATGTGGGAATTAATTTATTGGTCCCCCTAGGCGTTCCAGTGATTTAGCCGGTGTGCACGTGGCGGGGTAAGGGGGTAAAGGAGTCTACTCGCTACTGGTATCAAATCTCAATTTCACTCTTATATTATACTGGTTTAGTAAGAATCTTTTATTATAAAAACACAGTGGAACCCTGTGACCTTCTGACTTCAATACTTAAGTGGCTTGATCCAAGGTGAGTTGGGACAGACTAGGGATGTACCTGCTAACACATTCTGATACTTAAGTTAGTACATGGTGTATCAGAGCAAAAAGAAGTGATTAAGTCAGAATTAATGCAAAAGGTGAATCTATTTCATTTGTTAATAAATGCTTAGTATTTATAGTTATTTATGATGTAAAACTGGTGATTTGACCCCTAATAGACCTGTACCTCAGAAGCAAGTTAGCCACTTGCCTACGGTCTGACACAATAACAGCCTTTTGACCGATGTTTATTTTTGAGGCACACCAGTCACTCTAGCATTTTAACTTGCTTCTATAGGGTTTGTGTCCTTTTAACCCCTCTGATGTCATCTGCCTATAGGGGCCGATCTGGACACCAGATCAGGGAAAATATTTGCCTCTTCTATCGGATCTAACCGTTGTGATTTTTCTTTTTAATTGATTTTATACTTTGGCTTTATGAATTAGAAACATATCAAAGGCCTTATCTTTATTCCTAATTATATATAATTTGGTATATCGAGAGAAATCATTTATGAATGTTACACAGTACCTACCACTCCTAGTCGTAGTTTGTTTCAAATAACCTAAATCTGTATGTATTAAATTAAGAAGGTCAGTTTCACATTTTTGTACAAAAACAAAAGAATTTTTAGTTATTTTGGATTTTATACATGCCTTTGTTAACCCGGCAACGGCGTCTCAACGGTTCATTTCCACCACCGGGTTTGTTAATTGGCAAGCGCACCAATCGTTTGTAGTTTTCAAAATTTAGATATCGTTCCACTGGGATTGAAAGTCCAATAACAACAGTAATTTTCTATTTACTATGGTAAATGTGAAGGAAATTATAAACAAAAGAATGATTTATATACAGTTTATACAATATTCACAAGATAGCATGATTGAGTGATTCATAAGATAAAAGAAAATAAAATCTATCTAAAAAGATGAGTTGCAATCTAGAATAGGTAAGATACTTGAGATAAACACAGATAAACAAATTATGTTGGAAATTGGATCCCTAATCTAGAATAACAATGAGGAACTCAAGACAAGCATATTTAATCATCAAGTTTCATGTCATTGCAGCTTAAAATCATTATAACCGATCCCTCGTGATATAAATTCTAAGAATTCACCGTAAAGTCCGATCCCTCGTGAGCTTTCTCAGTAAAAACTTGCATTAAGACCTGGCCTTATGGCAACAATGGTTAACAACCCCTATAGAATTGAGATACCACGGGTATTCCAACTTTTTACTTTCGTCAAAACAAGTTTCAATACGGCATAAATAATCATTCTCCCGTTTGACATTTTTACTAATAAAACCAGTTTTGATACACATGAAAATCATTCTCCCGTTTGACGTTCATATTAATAAAAGGTTGAGATACTAACATGGACTTGAATCATAAACATGCAGAGGTCGAATTCACAACATTATACTCAATAGATTAGTTCACCAATTCCAACATAAACAAATTAGTTACACATGGTAAAAGTAAAAACAATACTTACAGAGTTTGACATTACGAAGACGATGGAAACTTCACGATACAACGATCACAATACACCGAAACACACTCAAGTATCTAGAAAACTATTCTAGAACTACAACTCACAAAAGAAGTACTCAAAGTCAAGCACAAGAGAGAAGAAAAGAGAATGAAATGCTGTGTAAGGGATGTCATGAATGGTGTTGGATGGCCCTATTTATAGGGCTGAGCAAGGGTGCTGACGCTACACGTCCCTGTGACGCTACGCGTCAGGCCCATGACTCAGCTTCCATTAAACAGCTGATAATGGCCACTACAAATTATAAAAATTGATCATGCTTGGCCATTTGGACGTGTCTCCACTGTGTTTTGGCTATTTGTGCTGAGTGGGGTGGCCCTTGTGGCTGAGTGGAGTGCCCATTATTGGGTCCAAGTGGAGTGGTTGGTCAAAGTGGAGGTGGAAACCACGCAGCACTGACGCTACGTGTGGATGTGATGCGTAGCGTCAGCATCAAAAATAGCTGTTGATGCTAAGCGTGGCGTGAGGCTACGCGTCAGCTCATCCAGTGTAATTTTCTCTTGATTTCTTAACTTTTTCACTGCAAAACTAGAGAAAATTGATCAAGGGCAAATTATTTCCAACAACATCCATTTATTGAATTTAAATCCTAATTTTCTAACAAATTAAACTAATTTTTATAATTTTTATGAAATTTTTATTTAAGCTTTTATTGAAAATTTGAGGACTAACAAATACCCCCAACTTGAGACATTGCTCGTCCTCGAGCAAGAGAGAAAAATAAGAAAATAAAAATTTGAAATCAAATTTTTAAGTTAGTCCAAAAATTTATCACAAAAAATAATTACACAATTTTAACTATTTAGTAATAATCAAAAACTGATATCAAATATAACAAAGGTTTAATGATAAAATTATTTACAATATTCTATTAACAACCAAGCAGAATTTCAGGCTTACTTCACAAGTGTTTATCTCTATGCAATTGGTAACCTGTTTCACTCAATCAATCATAAAATCAAACAAATTTAACTTTGTTTGTCATCTAATCAATGGTTATTTATACAGAGTTAATTCGAAAATCACAAGGTCTTTTCACGGGTTGTAATGAGGCTTGGTTTACAAGAATCAATGGTTTTTCTTGGAATTCAAAAACCTGAAATCATAAAAGAGCATTTTCATAATTTTTAGGCTTTTCTCTTGATCCAAACTCTTATTTATTTTTGATGAAAAATAAATACCCCCAACTTGATTCTTTTCACTATTTTTGACTTTTCTTTTCCATATTCTATTTTTTTGAAAAGAATCAAGTTGCTCATTTTCACTCCCCATTTTTGTAAGAACACTTAAAATATTTTTCATTTATTTCAACTGCTTTTTTAATCAATCAAGTATAGGGAATGGTTAAAACAAAATTAGGTTTTTGAGGGTACCAAAGAATTTTATTTTAGGCTCAAATTGGCTTGCAAGGGATAAAAGACTTTTTACCAAGGTAAGCTGTTTGGCCCAAGGTTTCGTTTCACCAATAAATGTGCCTTGATCATTTTCCCGAATTCTCTGTACAACAACACAAATCAGAGATTAAAGCAAAATCAATTCGAATTGAAAATATGTCGATTAAACCCTCGAGTGTTTAAAAAGATCTCTCAACTCACCGGGTTATTGAAATTTGCTTGATGGTTAATAAACTTATTGTAATTAAATTTATCAAAATTCCTAAGTTATAAAGAATCAATAATTGATTTTACAAAATTAAGTTCATTGTGTAAAAACTCTAAGTGTATAAATTAACTTACTAATAAAAATTTGATTGATTTATTAAAAGAAAATTTTATTTTTATAAAATTATTATTATTATTATTATTATTTATTTTATTTCAAATAAAATATGCAAAAACAAATAATTACGTAAAAACACACCACACAAATAATAAAATACCATAATATAAAATGTAAATGTAAATGTAAATATCAACTAAAAACAACTGTACTCAAAATAAGAAGAAGATGGCATCCTCAATCCTCCATCTGATCATCATCCTCCTCCTCCTCATCATCACCATCGCCATCAGAGTCAGCCTGTGCGCCAGAAGATCCACCAGTCTCAGGGTAGGTAGGCAAATCTCCGGGCCAAGCTACATGTGCTGCAAACTCGGCCGGGGTAACATAAGGTGCTCCCTCTCCCTGTAACCTGTACTGGTAAAATTCATCGTGAAGATGAATATAAGCCCTATGAGTGGCAGCCATCATCTGCATCATATGCTGATGCTCAAGTGATATCCGGGCAAATCCCTGTGTGACAGCATCAGTAGATGGAGGCTGCACTGGTGGTCTCCTCCTCCTTGGTCGAGGCTGAGCCTCCTGCTCTAGTGGTGGAAGCTCGCACTGCTGTACAAAATAATCTCTGTTCACTAGAACTTTAGGGACTCTCCCTGAAGAACTAGTAAACTCTGGTGAAGGTACAATGACTCCCTGCCTCCTCAGTAAGGCAGATATGATGAGAGGAAAGGGAATGGGGCGATTCACTTTATACCTAAGGGCATAAAAGTGAATCTGCTCAGATATAAGCTCAGCAATATCGATGGTGTGGCCCTGGAGGATAAAATAGAGAAGGCAACAACGATCAACTGGAAGGGATGAAAGGTGGGTGACAGGAGTGATATTATGAAGCATGAGGTGGGACCACGCCTGGGCTATGGGGGTCAGCTGGGTCTTTAGGAGGTTAGATGGACTCCTTCCAACCCTACTTAGGTTGAAAAAGATTCCATCATTACTCAAGAAATGAGCAACCTCCTCGAGGGAGTATCCTAACTCTCCCTCAGCAACAATCTTGTTTCTGTTTTCTTTCCAGAAACAAGTGTCATCCTCGGGAGTAGGCTCCCAAGGGTTACCCAATAGGGTGCTGATAGTGTCCCAGTCATATGAAATATGCCGGCCCCTCACCCAACTCGTCCGCTGTTGCCCTATGTTTGGTGCGTCCTGGCGGGTCCTGAAAGTATTTGCATAAAACTCCATCACTAAGATGGGGTCCCCCTCAGTAGGTAGAGAGAATAGAGGTCCTCATCTCCTCTGCTGAATTCCATCTTGAAGCTCAGGGTAATCTCCTGCACTCAGATCAAGTACCCTCTCCCAGATAAGTCTCTGGCCCTTGATCTGATGAAACCGTGCCCACTTCGCATCAGTGTGAAATCTGTTGTTCAAGTGGCCTCAATACTCAAGAGGGGGGGGGGTGAATTGAGTTTTAAAACTTTTGATTGGAATACCTTTGAATTTGATTTTTATAACCAACATTGTGAGATTATGCAAGTGAAATAGAATGGAGGATAACAAGCAATGCACTACAATGAGAAATATTGCTGAAGCAATTTATCAAACACTTGGTGTGCAATATTAGAGGTATAACAAATTAAGCAAGTTCAAGTGAGCTCTTCTCAACCAATCAATACCAATCAACAAATATGCAGTAAATGAAAGTAAAAGAGTAAGGAAGAGAAGCTTGCAAACCGATATAATGAGTTCCACCCAATCCGGTGTACGTCTCGCCTCTAAGCAACCTACTTAGAGGATTTTCCACTATTGTAGACTAGAGATACAACTTTGAGCAATTGCGGCTTCCTAGTGTCCCACACTCAAGAACCCAATCCTCACAAGTATAAGGGCAACCCACCCAATCTCTCAATCTCACAATATCCCAAAGATTGAATCCTCAACCTTTGTAACCACTCAACCTAGAGTGAACAACCACTTAACCTAGAGTGAATATCTTGTGTTTGGAGTTTGTGTTTACAATCAATATACTCTCTTAATAGAGCAGATATACAAATGAAAAGCTCTCACAACTTCTAACTCTCAAGATGAGAGGATATACAAGTGAAGTATAAGATGCAGGAAATAGGCTTACAAAGCACAAAATAGAGCTAAGGATTTGTTGCTTCTTGGTTCTTGTTGGTTGCTCTTTGTGCTTGTGTTCTTATTCCATTTATAGAGCCATGATAGCAGTTGAGGTGTGCCCTAGTTCATCATAGCCGTTGCACTTAGTGGGAATTTGAAGAATGGTGGAGACATGAGCTGGTTTCCCACTTAAATCTGTTTTTCCACTAGCGTAATCGATTACACCTTCACGTTGTAATCGATTAGCTTCAAGTCAGAGACTTCCTAATCGATTATTTCACTTCCTCTAATCGATTAGCATCTGTACCTGATGCATTTAATTTGTTTTCGCAGCATCCTAATCGATTAGCATGTCTTGCAATCGATTACCTTAAATCCAGTGACTCACTAATCGATTATATGGTTCCCTTAATCGATTAGCTTTCATACCTGATGCATTTTGTCCCATTTCTGATTGTTGTAATCGATTAGTCTCTGGTGTATAATCGATTACCTTAATTCCAGTGAGTACCTAATCGATTGTTCAGCTCCCTAATCGATTAGCTTTCATACCTGATGCAATTTCTTCCAAAACAGAAAGCTCCTAATCGATTAGCATCTATGGCCTAATCGATTAGCTTCGCTGTTACTTCAATTCTGATTTCATGTCTTTGTTTTTGCATCGGTTTCTTCAAGAGTGCTTGTCATTATCAAAATCTTTGCACATCTTTGGACCTGTTAACATATTCAAACACATTCTCCCCCTTTTTGATGATGCACTAGTGGAAAAAATGGATACAACCACGGGGGTATAATCACGGATTAGTGTGTATCCGTGATTAAAAATGACGCGGTGGCATTTTTGAAATTTTTGAGAAAACTTTTAATCACGGTTGTTATGGCAACCGTGATTAAAAGTCTCTATAATCACGGTTGTATGACAACCGTGGATATATGTCAAAACGAGATGGCATTTTTGAAATTTTTGGGAAAACTTTTATTCACGGTTGTTAGGCAACCGTGATTAAAAGTGTGTCTATAACCACGGTTGTTTGACAACCGTGGTTATATGTCAAAATATTATTCACCTTATTTTTAGGAAAATCCAAAAAAATAGAAAAACATGGAATTTTGATCTGATTTTTTGCGTCATGACTTCTTTTGGTACTTATTAGCCATTCGAGTTGGAATTTTTGAAAAATAAATTTTTGAGTGAGAGATACAAAAATTTTGTGACGACAAAAATCGACAAACTTCAAACGAGCATAACTTGAGCTAGAAAACTCAGAATCCTTATTGCTGTATATGATTTTGGGGTAGAAAAAAAATCCGCATTCATTCCAACTCGCTATACCAGTTGGGGTTGCTCAGATTTTCAAAAAACCCTTGTTTTCTCAAAATTTTTTATTTTTTGTGATTTATTTGCTTATTTTTTGGATTTTTAGGCTTCTACTTTACCTACCAAATAAATTCTAAAAATTCTAAAATTTTTTATGGTGTTTTCTAATGCCAAAATAAGATTTTCACATATAACCATGGGTCCCTTGTTCAACCGTGGGTATATGTCATATATATAACCACGGGTCCTGGAGTAACCGTGGTTATAGGTCATACATATATATAACCACGGGTCCTGAAGTAACCGTGGTTATAGGTCATACATATATATAACCACGGGTCCTGGAGTAACCGTGGTTATAGGTCATACATATATCCACGGGTACTCTCATAACCGTGGTTATAGGTTATACATATATCCACGGTTCCTTATGTAACCGTGATTATAGCTTCCTTTTCGTTTTAAATTTCGTAATTTCATGAGCGCGCGTAACTCTCTTTTCTCTCCTTCTTCTCTGTAAGGTTTCTCTTCTCTGTTTTCATGTTTCCATTTACATCTACATTTCATTATTTACGTTCTAGATTTGTTTATTATGTGACTTCTCACTATTTTTCATATGCCATTTACAGGTTTCCCATCGCACGCCATTGCTTATTTACAGGTTTACATTTTAGATTTATACTTGTGTTCTTCGTTTTGCAGTAGCATTCTTGTTTCTTGTTTCTTGTTTCTTGTTTCTTGTGGTTGTTCTGATTTTGTTTCATTCATTTACTTTTCTTCATTTCTTGTTTCATTCATTTACTTTTCTTCTGTTTTTGTTTCTTGCGTTCTTGCTGCGTTTCTTATTTCTGGTGTTGGTGTTCATTGTGTTCTTGCTGTTTCTGAATGGTGAAGATGATAACCACGATTTTTAATTTTTTTTTTGGTCCAGTACATTTAATCACGGTTGTTAGGGGCAACCGTGGTTATATCCACTCCACTTTTAACCACGGTTGTTCAACCGTGATTAAATATCCTGATATACAACCACGCCCACTTTTAACCACGGTTGTTCAACCATGATTAAAAGCCTTTTTTAACCGTGATTAAAGCCATTTTTTCCACTAGTGATGACAACTATGTTCATCTCTTGAGGGTTGTTAGTTTAAATAATATAGACTTATCTTTTATCTTTTTGCAAAAACAACTCTGCTACATTATCTCTTTTTCAAATAGCAGATGACCAATTTCAAAAATCAGAGTAATCACATTCAGCAGCCAATGTCTTATCTCATTTTATCTATTGTCTATTATCTCTTATCTATAACTCTCCCCCTATCAAAAGGAATTTAATAACCAGATAAAATTATTCAAATTTTAAACAAGAGATAAGAACACATATCAGATCATATATCAGAGCATCTAACACATTTAAGCAAGATATGAACACATGATATTTTTCTCCCCCTTTGTAATCATCAAAAATAATTAGAGCAGTGAAGAGAAATAATATGAACTGAAATGAGAAACTTTTATTAAATTTAAAAAATGGGAAATACAAGAGGCAAAATTATTCAAAATTCAGAAAATAGTATAAGCACTCTAAACAAGAGCATAATTAAGGTTCTAATTTTCCGGGTTGAAGAAGCGAATTTCTGCAATTTGGTGAGCCAGCTCTTCATATCGCTACTGCATCATCTCAAAATGTTGCTGCTCGGTCATTGAAAACTCTTGAAGGGAGTTTTCAAGGCGATCGAAGCGGCGGTCAAGATGGGCGTAGAGAGATGCAAATGGGTCAGCTTGTGTTGCAGATGAAGAGGCTGATGGTGCAGCTTGTGGTTGAGGTGGAGGAGGAGGAGGAGCAGTAGGTTCAGCAAAGGGGTTGGCACCATGTTCTCGGTCACTCCTTAGAATCCATATTCCAGCAATGTTGACCATGCCCATTTTATTGAGGTGGGAAGTGCCAATGCAAGCTCTTGGGGGCACTTTCTCAGATAGTTCCCCTGCCAAGTCAACACCACAGAATTTAAAAATTTTGGTGAGGAGGATACCATAAGGGAGCTTTTGCTGATCCTTCGCATGGCGCATATGAAACTTGATCAACTGAACCCAGTTGATCTCCTTGTGGGTCAGCATTGCCCACATTAGGAGGACATCATCCTCTTCAACCAGAGCATAGTTCCCACCACGGGAAACGATCATCTTGACCAAGAAAAAGTGGAGCAGGCGGTTGTTCATGGTCAAATGACCAACCAGCTTGTGGTTGCTCATAGGAGGATCCGGTTTCCATAAAGAGCGGCGGGCAGTGATGGGATTGAAGCCCCATTCATCCTCAGGTTCGCCGCCATCAAAGTCAGCGTTGTTGAGAGGCAGTTTGGAAATTTCCGCAAATTGGGCATTGGACAGCTTGATGGTTGTGTTTTTGACCTTGGATTCAACCATCCCATTTACAAGGCGGAGGTTACAATAGAATACCCTCATGAGTTCAGGGTAGTATTCTTCTTCTTTGAGGGAGAGGAAGGGGAAAAGGTTGTAGTGGTGGAGACTTTGGGTGAAGGTGAGGCTTGGGTTGTCAAAAGTGTCGGCAATGGTGTAGTGAGGAGTCATGATTTCCTTTTCAGAAAAGTTCTTCATGAAGTGTTGAAGATCTCTAGGGGAGGAGAAGAACCATGAAAAATCAAGGGGGTTATAGGCTTGAGCAGTAGAGGACCTAGCGTTCTTGACATTTCTTGAGGTAGACATGGTTGGAAAAGGCAAAGAGGAAGATGAAGAGAGATGAGTGGTAGAGAGTTTTTTTTTTTTGAGAGGTTTGAGAAGAAAGAGGTAGTGTGAGATGAGAAGGTGAATGAAGGGGTATTTATAGTTGAAAATTAGGTTTAGGAAGGAGGAAAGAGAGTTTAGAAAGGAGTGAAGTGAGTTAAGAGAGGGTGTTGTTCGAGTGAGCCTAGGAAATTGGAGTTTTGACTCATCAGAACGCGTGATAATCGATTACGAGACAGCTGGTAATCGATTAGATCAATGTTTCTGGGGAATTTCAAACGTTTCAAACAGGGGGTAATCGATTAGAGGCTTAGGGTAATCGATTAGTTTAGAAACAGAATCGTCCTAATCGATTGGAGCAATGTGGTAATCGATTATGAAGAAGAGGAAACGTTTTGAACCTGAAACAGAAGCTTTGTAATCGATTGTGGATTAGTGATAATCGATTATCTTAGAAACAGAATGGTTGTAATCGATTATATGTAGGTGCTAATCGATTATCTTAGAAACAGAATGATAGTAATCGATTGTGAGCAGCCATGTAACCGATTATTGAGTCAAAAACTTCAAATTTTACATACAGCAAAGTTCCAATCATGAAATGTTATATATATACCATGCATCATGCCATTTAACATAGTTCTTATCAAGATATCCTATCATTCAAACACAACTGGACATATCAAGAATGCCTAACTCTCTTCTTATGTGAATGAATTGTTCTCTAGCCAAGGGTTTTGTGAAAATATCAGCTAGTTGCCTAGAAGTTTCTACATGTTCAAGTACACAATCCTCTTTTAACACATGATCTCTAATAAAGTGATGCCTAATCTCAATGTGTTTGGTCCTAGAGTGCATTACTGGATTCTTGGAGATGTTAATGGCACTAGTATTATCGCATTTAAGAGGCACATGGTTTAATACAATTCCAAAATCTAGAAGTTGTTGTCTCATCCAAAGAATTTGAGCACAATAACTACCAGCTGCAACATATTCTGCCTCAGCTGTGGATAGCGCAACACTTACTTGTTTCTTGCTATGCCAAGAAACAAGAGAACTACCAAGCAAGTGACATGTGCCACTCGTACTCTTTCTATCAAGTTTACAACCAGCAAAGTCAGAATCTGAGTAACCAACTAAAGTGCATTCAGCCCCTTTGGGGTACCATAAACCAACATCTTGAGTCCCAACTAGATATTTCATTATCCTTTTTACTGCAGTGAGATGAGATTCCTTAGGACAAGCTTGGTATCTAGCACACATACACACAGCAAACATGATATCCAGTCTACTAGCGGTAAAGTAAAGTAAGGATCCTATCATACCTCTATATTTTGTGAGTTCAACATCCTTACCTTTCTCATCCTTGTCCAAATAGCATGAAGTGCCCATGGGTGTGGCTATATCATTTGCTTTATCCATATTGAATTTTCTGAGTAGTTCTTTGCAGTATTTAGATTGGTTTATGAATGTGCCTTCATTGGTTTGCTTGATTTATAGTCCAAGGAAGAAAGTGAGTTCCCCCATCATGGACATTTCAAATTCTTCCTGCATAAGCTTGGCAAACTCCTTGCACATTGAATCATTAGTGGCACCAAAAATTATATCATCAACATAAATTTGTACCAATAGTATGTTATTCTTATTGTGCTTTATAAATAAAGTTGTATCAACCTTCCCTCTTTCAAAATGATTTTCTAAAAGAAATTTGCTTAACCTTTCGTACCAAGCTCTTGGAGCTTGTTTCAAACCATACAAAGCTTTCTTTAATTTGAAAACATGATTTGGAAATTGATGGTTTTCAAAACCTGGAGGTTGATCAACATATACTTCCTCTTGAATGTATCCATTCAAGAAAGCATTTTTAACATCCATTTGGTACAATTTGAAATCTCTACAACATGCGAAGGCTAATAGTAGTCTAATTGCTTCTAATCTAGCTACGGGTGCATACGTCTCTTCATAATCAATGCCTTCTTCTTGATTATATCCTTTAGCTACTAGCCTAGCTTTGTTTCTAGTAATTATTCCATTTTCATCCAATTTGTTCCTAAAAACCCATTTGGTTCCTATTATTTGGTGATCATTGGGTCTTGGCACAAGCTCCCAAACTTCATTTCTTTCAAATTGATTTAGCTCTTCTTGCATGGCCAACATCCAATGTTCATCAATAATAGCCTCATCTATGTTCTTGGGTTCTATTTGTGATACAAATGCTAGGTGATTACAAGTATTTCTAATAGCATTTCTAGTACTTACACCTTGAGTCATTTCACCTATGACTTTGTCTAAGGGATGATCCTTCAAAGTCACCCATTCTTGTTGTCTCTCAAGTTGTGCTGCACCTTCATCATTGTTGACTTCTTCTTCTTTGTCTTGCAAGTTCATTTCTTGAAAAGTACCTACAAGATCATCAACATCTTCCTTTCTCGGAGGGTTATGGCTATTTTCATCAAATTTGACATGAATAGATTCCTCAATGGTATTTGTTTGTTTGTTGAAAATTCTATAAGATTTACTTGATTGAGAATATCCTAAGAATATTGCCTCATCAGATTTTGCATCAAACTTTCCTAGATTATCCTTTCCATTGTTGAGCACAAAACATTTACATCCAAAAATATGAAAGTATGCAATGTTGGGTTTTCTACCCTTGTAAAGCTCATAAGGGGTTTTCTTTAAAATAGGCCTTATCAAACATCTATTCATAACATAACACGCGGTGTTTACCGCATCGGCCCAAAAATGTTTTGCAATATTGTTTTCATTTAGCATGGTTCTAGCAAGCTCCACTAAAGATCTATTCTTTCTTTTAACTACTCCATTTTGTTGTGGAGTTCTAGGAGCTGAAAAGTTATGATTAATACCATGTTTTTTGCAAAACTTTTCAAAAGATTGATTTTCAAATTCTCCCCCATGATCGGTTCTAATGGATGCAATTTTTGAATTTTGCTCATTTTGGATAATCTTTGCAAGTTTCTTGAATGCATGATATGCTTCATTTTTATGAGCAAGAAACAGTGTCCACGTATATCTTGAATAGTCATCTACTATAACTAGACCATAGTAATTACCTCCAAAGCTTTTGATTTTGGATGGTCCAAATAAGTCCATGTGCAAAAGTTGTAAAGGCCTTTGAGTAGAAACAATGTTTTTGGATTGAAAAGATGCCTTTACTTGTTTTCCCTTTTGACATGCATCACAAAATCTATTTTCAAATTTAAGCTTTGGTAGACCAATTACTAAATCTTTAGAAACAAGTTTGTTCAAGTGGTCTACATGTATATGAGCTATTCTTCTATGCCATAGCCATGTTTCATCTTCTTTTGAAATGAAGCACTGTTCATCATTTGTAGACAAACTATCCATATCAATCATGTAAATATTATCAATTCTTTGGCCTACAAACTTAATTTCCTTATTAGTCTTATGCTCAATTATGCAACAATTTGATTCAAATAACACTCTATATCCTTTGTCACATAATTGACTTATGCTAAGTAGATTATGTTTGAGGCCTTCAACATACAATAAGTCACTTATGGAGGTGGAAGAATTCTTACCTATATTTCCAATGCCTAGGATTCTTCCTATAGTGTTGTCTCCGTAGGTGACACTTCCTTTCCTTTTGGGAGTGAATGATGTAAATTTGGTTATGTCTCCCGTCATATGCTTTGAACACCCGCTATCCAAGTACCAATGGGTGTTGCTTGCCTTGAAGCATACCTACAAAACAAAATCATTTTAGAGAACTAGGTACCCATTTTATGTTGGGTCCTTTTAGGTTAGCTTGTGGGAATGTTCCTTTGGGGACCCACACCTTTCTTAAGACTTTTGGTCCTAGTTTCCTAACACTACACTTATAAGCACTATGTCCTTTGGAACCACAATGATTGCATTTCATGAACGGTGAGGAGGATTTGCTTGGTGGTGCAAAGAAACTTTCATAGTGTTTCTCCATTTTATAGTTACTATGTTCTTGGTCATATCCTAAACCGGTTTTACTAAACATACATTTTTGTTGCCTAAGTAGGATATTCAAATTATCTCTTCCATTTGTGAATTTCTCTAATGTCCTATTTAGGTCTTCAACCTTGGTTTCTAATACAATGCACCTTTTTGCAAAATCACATGGTTTATCCTTAGAGCATGTTTAAACTTTCGCTAGTTCTTCTTTTAAGCTCTCATTTTCTTTACATACTTCCATGAGATGCAATTCAAGGGTATCACTAGTTTTCCTAGATGCTTTGAGTTTACTAGAGATTTTTGTAAATTTATCATATAATTCTTCAAATGCATCTAACAACTCATTTTTATCTAAGTCAAGAAGATTTACCTCATTATCTTCTTCTTGATGATTTGCCATTAAGCAAAGATTGGCTTTCTCATCTTCCGAGTCGTCGGAGCTGCTCACATCGTTCTCATCCCAAGCAATATAGGCTTTTCTTCTTCTTTGTTTGTCCTTGCCCTTCTTTTTGAGGTTTGGACAATCGGCTTTGAAGTGCCCTTCCTTGCCACATTCAAAACAACTTGGTGAAGAGGAAGTTTCATTAGAGGTAGGTTTCTTACCTTGGGGCTTAAAGTTCTTTTGGAACTTTTTGTTCTTCATGAATCTTCCAAATCTTTTTACGAATAGCCCAAACTCTTCTTCTTCATCTAAGTCACTGCATGATTCTTCCTCATGCATGGAGGTGGCTTTGAGGGCTAGCCCTTTCTTCTTGGTGGATTTCTCCTCTTCCTCGGCTAGCTTCAATGCTTTAAGTTCTTGCTCTTGTTCTTGCAATTTTCCAAAGAGTGTTGCAAGAGACATTTCATTGATGCTAGGAGATTGTTTTATTGCTGTGACAAGAGGTTGCCATTCCCTGCTAAGACTTTTCAAGATTTTGTGCACAAGCTCTTTGTTAGTATATACTTTGCCAAGAGTAATAAGATGGTTGATAATAAGTGTAAACCTTTTCTGCATATCTACAATAGATTCTCCTGAATTTATCCTAAAGCATTCATATTGGCTAGTCAAGGTACTAATTTTGGAGTCCTTTACATCATTAGTACCTTCATGGGTTACTTGAAGAGTATCCCACATTTCTTTAGCAGTTTGGCATGTCATTATCCTAAAAAATTCATCTTGACCTAAAGACATAGTAATGAGATTTTTGGCCTTGTAGCGATATTGGACTTTCTTTTCTTCCTCGCTTGTCCATTCATCTATAGGTTTTTCAACATTCTTGCTATCTATAGTATGCATTGGTATATAAGGACCATTTTCAATGGTATTCCATATTCTCAAGTCAATTGATTGAATGAAGATTTTCATTCTCTCTTTCCAAAAGGCATACCCTTCCCCGTTGAAAGTAGGAGGTCTATTTATCGCACCACCCTCGGGAAAAACATTTTGAGAACTTGAGGCCATTTAATCTCTTGAAGCTGTTAAGCTTGATCTACCAAGAGTCAAGCTCTGATACCACTTGTTGTTCAAGTGGCCTCAATACTCAAGAGGGGGGTGAATTGAGTTTTAAAACTTTTGATTGGAATACCTTTGAATTTGATTTTTATAACCAAGATTGTGAGATTATGCAAGTGAAATAGAATGGAGGATAACAAGCAATGCACTACAATGAGAAATATTGCTGAAGCAATTTATCAAACACTCGGTGTGCAATATTAGAGGTATAACAAATTAAGCAAGTTCAAGTGAGCTCTTCTCAACCAATCAATACCAATCAACAAATATGCAGTAAATGAAAGTAAAAGAGTAAGGAAGAGAAGCTTGCAAACCGATATAACGAGTTCCACCCAATCCGGTGTACGTCTCGCCTCTAAGCAACCCACTTAGAGGATTTTCCACTATTGTAGACTAGAGATACAACTTTGAGCAATTGCGGCTTCCTAGTGTCCCACACTCAAGAACCCAATCCTCATAAGTATAAGGGCAACCCACCCAATCTCTCAATCTCACAATATCCCAAAGATTGAATCCTCAACCTTTGTAACCACTCAACCTAGAGTGAACAACCACTCAACCTAGAGTGAATATCTTGTGTTTGGAGTTTGTGTTTACAATCAATATACTCTCTTAATAGAGCAGATATACAAATGAAAAGCTCTCACAACTTCTAACTCTCAAGATGAGAGGATATACAAGTGAAGTATAAGATGCAGGAAATAGGCTTACAAAGCACAAAATAGAGCTAAGGATTTGTTGCTTCTTGGTTCTTGTTGGTTGCTCTTTGTGCTTGTGTTCTTATTCCATTTATAGAGCCATGATAGCAGTTGAGGTGTGCCCTAGTTCATCATAGCCGTTGCACTTAGTGGGAATTTAAAGAATGGTGGAGACATGAGCTGGTTTCCCACTTAAATCTGTTTTTCCACTAGCGTAATCGATTACACCTTCGCATTGTAATCGATTAGCTTCAAGTCAGAGACTTCCTAATCGATTATTTCACTTCCTCTAATCGATTAGCATCTGTACCTGATGCATTTAATTTGTTTTCGCAGCATCCTAATCGATTAGCATGTCTTGCAATCGATTACATTAAATCCAGTGACTCACTAATCGATTATATGGTTCCCTTAATCGATTAGCTTTCATACCTGATGCATTTTGTCCCATTTCTGATTGTTGTAATCGATTAGTCTCTGGTGTATAATCGATTACCTTAATTCCAGTGAGTACCTAATCGATTGTTCAGCTCCCTAATCGATTAGCTTTCATACCTGATGCAATTTCTTCCAAAACAGAAAGCTCCTAATCGATTAGCATCTATGGCCTAATCGATTAGCTTCGCTGTTACTTCAATTCTGATTTCATGTCTTTGTTTTTGCATCGGTTTCTTCAAGAGTGCTTGACATTATCAAAATCTTTACACATCTTTGGACCTGTTAACATATTCAAACACAAAATCTGGTGGGATCCCTCGGTCCTAACACCTCCTGTCCCTGAAGATCAGGATCCTCAGAAGTGGTGTCGGTATCTGTGGTCTTCCTCTGTCTTTTAGAGGGACCAGTAGTGGGAATAGATTTCTTTGGTGCCATCTGCAAAAAAAAAAAATAAAAAGTTTAAAATTAAACACACAATAAATCACACATTAATCCATAAAAATATTTTTTTGGTTTTTCTAAAATTGAAATTCAAATATACTACAATATATTTTTGTATTTTTATGATTTATAAAGAAAGTCACACACATATTTTTCAAATAATTTTCAAAACAAAATACAATTTATTCAAAATTTATACAAATTTATTTTTATGCAAGAAAGTATAACAAATACTAAATATGAAAATTTATTAATTTAAAAAGAAAACAACAAACAACAATCACACAGCAAGAATTAAAAACAAAGGCTGACGCTACGCGTGGTGTAACGCTACGCGTCAGCCTGTTCTGCCCACGCTACGTGTTTGTGGGACGCTACGCGTGGGCTCACAGTTCATCCTCACGCTACGCGTCAGTGGGATGCTACGCGTGAGCTACGCAGAACAAAAGAAAAACAGGGGTTGCGCAGCAGCAACCCCTTTCCAAACCACACTATATCCATTCAATTCCTAATTCCTAACAGCAATCAATCCCAATGGTCTTCTAATCCTAATCCTAACCACATTTATTTCTAAAAATTGAAAATTTAAAAACAAAATTAAAGAGAAAGGATTAGAATACTTACTTGTGGTTCCTTGAGCAATGGGATTGAGAAGGTTTGGAAGAGAGAAAAAGAAGTTTCTAAAATTTGGTTTTTGAAAACTAAGTGAGGCAGAGAGGAGATTTTAGGTTTTAAAACCTAAGATGGGCCTCTCTGGTTCAGTTTTAAAAACTGAACGTGGGTTCTGACGCTACGCGTCAAACCCAAAATGCAGAGTCCACGCTACGCGTCACATGGGCGCTACGCGTGGGATTCTGTTTTTGATTTTTTAAAATTTTGATTTTCAAAAACCTTTTCTTTTCAATTTTAAACTCCTTTTCTTTTCAAAATAAAATTCCTATCTAAATTTTTTTTTTAATTTTAAAAACATTAAAAATAAAGAGAAAAGAATGGGTTGCCTCCCATTGAGCGCTAGATTTAATGTCTCCAGCCAGACATTACCTCTGATTTAATCAGGTGGTCTCCCAATATCCATTAAGGAATCACCTGTCTTCTTCTTTCTTTTTCTTCTTTTCCGATGCTTAATTACCTGTTTTTCATCTTTCAAAGCATCGGTTAAGTTAAAACAATTTAATTGATTGGGAAGAGATATACCTGGTTCGGTTGAAAGGTAAACTTTTGCCTCATTACTTATCCTGAGGTGTTCATGAGCACTGAAGCTTACCTCTTCTTCATAAACTTTAACTGCAACCGTACTTAGATCAATATCTACTCTGATTCTTGCAGTCTTCATAAAAGGTCTTCCTAGGATCAGGGGAATCTCAGTGTCTTCCTTCATATCCAGCACCACGAAGTCAACCTTGAAGTGGTACTTGTCAACCTTTACCAGTACATCTTCCACAATCCCAAAAGGCTTTTTGACAGAGCGACCTGCAAACTGTAATTTTGTCTTTGCTTCCTTTAACTCATATTCACCAATGCGTTTTATTAAATCTAAGGGCATCAAGTTAATGTTAGCCCCTAAATCTAATAACGCATTCCTGATGTTGATATTTCCGATTGTCACAGGAATGGTGAAACTCCCCGGATCTTTATATTTTTTCGGGGTTATACAGTTTGTTTCTTGCTCTGTATCTCTTTGCACATTTTCTTTTTCATTTTTTTCATTTTTTTCTATTTTTTCACTTTCTTTCTCTTCTTATTCTTTCTTTTTCTCACTCTTTTCTTTACAATCATCAAAAGAAACAACATTACATTGTTCCCTTGGGTTTTGAGTGTTTACAGAAAACCCAGAACTCTTTAATTCGGCTATCTCTTTTGCAAGCTGACCCATTTGTATGTCTGATGCTTTACGGGCAGCTTCATTTGTCTCTACAAACTGTAATAACTGTTGAATAGATTCCTCTATTCTTGTCAATCTTGCATTGTCAGTTTGTTGTTGTTTGAATTGATTATTAGGAGGTCTGTTGGAAGGTCCAGTGTCCTGTCTCCAGCCAATATTCTGATTTTGCCAACCCTGTAGGTAATTGTTAGGGAAAGAATTTCCATGATTAAAAGGAAAATTACCTAAGGGTGCTCTTTGATGGTTCATGAAATTGGCTTGCTCTTGCTCATTTCCACAGTAACCACATGGTTGTTCTCCCATGCAGTGCATACATGTTTTAAGTTGAGCAGGGGGTGGTGATGCTACTTGAGCAATTTGAAGTTTTTCCAATTGCTTGCTCATAACTTCAATTTGTTGGGTCAGTAATTTTTGCTGAGCCAATACTGCATCATTTACTCCCAATTCGAGCATTCCTGGCTTCCTCTGCATATTACCTCTTTCATGCTTTGCTTGGCAGTCACTAATAGCCATTGATTCCAATATTTCTATGGCTTCTTCCACAGTCTTGTTCATTAAAGAACCACCTGCACAAGCATCTAACATCATCTTGAACTGAGGCAATAAACCATGGTAAACGATTCTTACCTTTTCGGCATCATTTAGGTTGTGGTTTGGGTATTTTCTTAATAGTGCCTTGAATCGTTCCCATGTCTCTCCTAGTGATTCATCATTATTTTGAGAAAAAGAATGTATGGCTGTCATTGCTTCAAAATATTTTGAAGGAGAATAAAATCTTTCCAAAAATTTTTTTTCAACATCGGACCAGTTTGCAAAACTACCCGGTGGACAAGATTTAAACCATTCTTTTGCTTTCCCAATAAATGAAAAAGGAAAGAGTCTCATGTAAATAGATTCTTCTTGATTGGGTTCAAAACCAATTGTGCTACATAAATCATAAAAAACAGTTAAATGTTCATATGGTTCTTCATGATTTAAACCAGCAAATTAGTTGTTTTGAATAATGTTTAAAGTGGCAGGTTTAATTTCCACTGGTAAAACTGGTCCTTGAAACATTCCTGAAACTCGGGGTGGACCATTTCTAGCAGCAAACTGTCCCAATGTTCTCCTTTCAGCAGCCATATTTGAATTTTCAAAATTCTTAAAAGTAGAAGAAGACTTAGTTTGTGTTTTAGATTTCAAAGACTTGATTTTCTTTACAAACTTTTCTATCTCAGGATCAAAATAAATTTTACCTGCGGTAGATCAAGTTTGTATACACAAACTAGACAAAGAAAGTTAGTGTAATAATGATAAGAAATAAATAAAAAATAAATAAATTATCTAAGGTAAAAAAAATATTTACCACAGTAATTAAAATTTTACTGTTTTACTGAAACAATTCAATCCCCGGCAGCGGCGCCAGAAAACTTGTTAACCCGGCGACGGCGTCTCAACGGTTCGTTTCCACCACCGGGTTTGTTAATTGGCAAGCGCACCAATCGTTTGTAGTTTTCAAAATTTAGATATCGTTCCACTGGGATTGAAAGTCCAATAACAACAGTAATTTTCTATTTACTATGGTAAATGTGAAGGAAATTATAAACAAAAGAATGATTTATATACAGTTTATACAATATTCACAAGATAGCATGATTGAGTGATTCATAAGATAAAAGAAAATAAAATCTATCTAAAAAGACGAGTTGCAATCTAGAATAGGTAAGATACTTGAGATAAACACAGATAAACAAATTATGTTGGAAATTGGATCCCTAATCTAGAATAACAATAAGGAACTCAAGACATGCATATTTAATCATCAAGTTTCATGTCATTGCAGCTTAAAATCATTATAACCGATCCCTCGTGATATAAATTCTAAGAATTCACCGTAAAGTCCGATCCCTCGTGAGCTTTCTTATTAAAAACTTGCATTAAGACCTGGCCTTATGGCAACAATGGTTAACAACCCCTATAGAATTGAGATACCAAGGGTATTCCAACTTTTTACTTTCGTCAAAACAAGTTTCAATACGGCATAAATAATCATTCTCCCGTTTGACATTTATACTAATAAAACCAGTTTTGATACACATGAAAATCATTCTCCCGTTTGACGTTCATATTAATAAAAGGTTGAGATACTAACATGGACTTGAATCATAAACATGCAGAGGTCGAATTCACAACATTATACTCAATAGATTAGTTCACCAATTCCAACATAAACAAATTAGTTACACATGGTAAAAGTAAAAACAATACTTATAGAGTTTGACATTACGAAGACGATGGAAACTTCACGATACAACGATCACAATACACCGAAACACACTCAAGTATCTAGAAAACTATTCTAGAACTACAACTCACAAAAGAAGTACTCAAAGTCGAGCACAAGAGAGAAGAAAAGAGAATGAAATGCTGTGTAAGGGATGTCATGAATGGTGTTGGATGGCCCTATTTATAGGGCTGAGCAAGGGTGCTGACGCTACGCGTCCCTGTGACGCTACGCGTCAGGCCCATGACTCAGCTTCCATTAAACAGCTGATAATGGCCACTACAAATTATAAAAATTGATCATGCTTGGCCATTTGGATGTGTCTCCACTGTGTTTTGGCCATTTGTGCTGAGTGGGGTGGCCCTTGTGGCTGAGTGGAGTGCCCATTATTGGGTCCAAGTGGAGTGGTTGGTCAAAGTGGAGGTGGAGACCACACAGCACTGACGCTACGCGTGGATGTGATGTGTAGCGTCAGCATCAAAAATAGCTGCTGATACTAAGTGTGGCGTGAGGCTACGCGTCAGCTCCTCCAGTGTAATTTTCTCTTGATTTCTTAACTTTTTCACTGCAAAACTAGAGAAAATTAATCAAGGGCAGATTATTTCCAACAACATCCATTTATTGAATTTAAATCCTAATTTTCTAACAAATTAAACTATTTTTTTTAATTTTTATGAAATTTTTATTTAAGCTTTTATTGAAAATTTGAGGACTAACAACCTTACATTTATTTAAGCATGTTGTATTAATGTCAAAATGATATATACCATGATCTTGCAATTTTTTAATATAAGGTGCACCTACATATCCTAATCTAGCATGCCACAGATCAAAGGAATCAAGCATATAAGCAAAAGAGGAATTTCCATTAATAATAGTAGAAACATTATGAGTACAAACAATCCCTCATCATAGTATATATCCTTTGACTATAAACACATCATTTTTGGTCATAAGAATTTTCTCTTACTCAAAAGAAACATTAACCCCTACTTTCCCTAACAAAGCCATAAATATTAAGTGGGCTCTAAAATTAGGTACTTTTGCAGTACATTATTTAGTTTAAGTGTTTTCTCAAATGTAAACTTGAGAAGAACTTTTCCTCTTCTGATCATTGCAGTGGTTCAAGAATCTCCAAGATGAACATGTTCCTTTCCTTCTCCCATAACATTGTCGGAGGAAAAGGAACTTATTTGCATATATGTTCCTGGTCGCCCTATAGTCTACCATCCATTTCCTTACATTGGGCACAAACATTGCTTGAGAAATGACTGCAGCAACAATGTCATCTCCTTCAACTAAGTTGGCACCTGTCTTTGGAGGAATATCATTTCTCTTCTTAAATCTACATGTACTTGTAAAATGGCTTGGCTTTCCATATATGAAGCATAATCTTTTCTTTTTAAAGTAGGGGGTTGGAGACATTAAACTTGTGATCAGAAGATGAGTTATGTTTGTCGTACCTTTTCTTTGGATGTTCATTTTCTTGCACTAGATTTACTTTTGCAAATATTTTAGTCATTATTAATTGTAATGAACTAAATTTCCCAATAGTCTATTTAGGCTTTATGCGTGACGGCCCATTACTTCCTATATTGTTCACAAGTCTCACATACCCCTTGGTATATAAACTCTAAATATTCCTTAAGCATTGTGGGACTTGGTATCTTTTGTAATATATTTTTCCAACATAACTTCTCTTAATGACCGAAGTCCTTAAAGATTAAAGTCTGGTAAATCTATTGGGGCACATCGGCAGCTGACCTTCAAATTGTAACAGACTTGGTTTTTCAGAATAGGAACCCAAACTCTCAGAACCCCTGAGAGTATCATGCTAAGTATTTTGAGAGTATGAGGCTTAGGCTTGATCCTTAGATCATCGTGAGAATATAGGAAAGTAAGAATTGAGAGGATGTGAGCAATAGATAGTCAGTTAAACGAAGATGAGTGAGTAAGGGAGGCTGTGTGAAATAGTAACCCATAGAGAGACTTGCTCAATTACTGATGATTTATATGGAGATAATTGTTTTTGATTAAGTAATTAAATTATTAATGAAGTATTGTATTCGTGAATGTATTCTATTATTGATGCTAGAATTGATGAATTATGATATATATTTAATTTTAGTAGATTATAAATGATGATGGTGAATTACCTGATTAAGAACATTTTTAGAATAATTAAATTTATTTAAGTATCCAGTTAGGTTCAGAGGATAGATGATTATTAGAGCCTAAGATTTCATAAAACTTAATTAAGCCTCCTTAATAAAATGATCACAGAATAGTACATTATTTGGATATCAACAGATAAACAGATGTTGTTATTGAAGAGTTCAGTAATTAATAAAAAATGAAATAAATGGATAATCCTTATTTTAGTGTTTAACATTATCTGTGATAAGATTAAGATACGAATATATATATGTATATATTTTATAATATATTTTAGTTAAAGAGATTATTTAATTACTGTATTTTAATGATAAGCGACGTTCGGTTCCTCAAGAATTAAACTGTAGGGCCTCGCCTAAGGTCTGACTCTGATCATTCAAATCGAGACTAATAATCCACTAAGGGATCAAGTTCTCTTAGGATCACTTTCTGAAGAATCGAGGATAATTGACTTAGCCTGATCGGCCAAATCAAAATCCTCAACGTTTCTTACGTTTGACTGTTTATATACCTCAAGGTGTCCAATGGTGACACGGTCAGTCGCTAATGACCCGTTTCGATATTTTAGGAATGTTTCATGAAGAGCTCGAAGTTCGATTTGGTCTCTGCCAACCTCATCCATGAATCATTTCATTCCTTCGGAAGCCCAATCAGTGTATTCCTGACATTTCTGACGTAGTTTCCTCAAACAATGTTCGATTGAAGCAATTCCAGTCTTGTTCACTTTGTTTCAAAGATATCGTTAAACTCTATTTCTGGTCCTGATCTCAAATTCCTACTCTGTCATGCTCAAATTCAAGAATTTATTAAAATCGTCATAGAACCATGATTATTCACATTTTATCTTGCGCATCGTTCGTTTGAAAATTTATAAATCTCTTGTACCATTTCCATTTCTTGAAAACTTGGTGTCAAAATTGAAGAGAAATTCTTATTATGAACATACAATTCATAACACAATTTTAACACATATCATGACAACAAAGTTTTGATTGAAGGCGTACCTGAAGACAAGCGATCCATGAGTCACAATAATGAGCGTGTACTACTCTTAATCTGAGTGCCTTATGTCTAGTGTATTACTGACTCTCTGTGTGATAATCACCTAATGGGATAGTGATTATATAGGCAACCTCAGATGAGAGCAGGAACCTCTCACTGGGCACATAGAATGGGCCAACCCATCACGGTCCATTCAAACAAAAGCCCAATAGCTAAATCTATCTATATCTATAATATTTACATATTATATAATTAATCAAACAATATAGATATAATAATTTAATGATGCTAATCCATCAAATTAATATAATAATATATTAATAAGAAAATCTAACATTTCTCCCACTTGGATAGCATTATTAAATTATTAAGTACAAAATCTATATTATTATTACAAGTTATTAATTATACCAAGAAATATAATAATTTCACAATAGCATACAATCATATCCGATAGGGATATGCATTATACACCACAATTGTTTATATTTCAGTCACGGTATAGATAAGGAAATATGAATTTCATTTCCACATGTTCCAAGCATCCAAAATGCAACAAAAATGTCAATAAAATGACATCAATAATAACATATCCAAAATAGAAAACTAGTTTCAATAAACAGATTACAAAATAAAACTCCCACTAATCCAAGACATCAAAAGACTTGACTAAACCCATATGGGTTACATGATTCTAAAAAACTCCAACGGTTAAGCCTTTGGTTAGTGGATCTGCCAACATGCTCTGAGTAGCAACTCAATTTGAGTCTGAAACTCAAGTACTTTCTCTCTAACAAACAAGTACTTCACATCGAAGTGCTTCGAACGAGTAGAGCTCTTATTATTTTGAGAGATAAGTACGGCAGCAGTATTATCACAATAAATTACAAGTGGCCTAGAAATACTTTCAACAATACGGAAGCTAGAAATCAAATTCTTTAGCCACATAGCTTGGCGAGTAGCCTCATAACAAGCAACATACTCTGCCTCCATAGTAGAAGTAGCTGTGATTGTCTGTTTGACACTTTTCCAGGATACAGCTCCTCCTGCCATCATAAAGATGAAGCCTGAAGTAGACTTACGGTCATCAGGGCAACCTGCAAAATCAGAATCTGAATAACCTATGACTTCAAGTTGATCAGACTTTGTATAGGTCAACATATAATCCTTGGTTCCCTGTAAATATCTCAAGACCTTCTTCACGGCTTTCCAATGACCCAAACCTGGGTTGCTCAAGTATCTGCCTAAAGCATTAACAGTGAAAGCAATATCAGGACGAGTGTAGACTTGAGCATACATCAAGCTCCCAACAGCAGAAGCATATGGAACTTTCTCCATTTCAAACAACTCTTTGTCATTCTGAGGACACTGAGAATTAGAGAGTTTCTCACCCCTTTGAACAGGCGCGGCACACGGGGAACAAGAGTACATATTAAACCTTTTGAGGATTCTATCAATGTACCCTTTCTGAGACAATCCAAGAGTACCATGAGACCTATCACGACATATCTGGATGCCCAAGACAACAGAAGCATCACCAAGGTCTTTCATATCAAAATGGCTACTCAACATTTTCTTTGTCTCATTCAAAACATCAATGCAGCTGCTAGCAAGAAGAATATCATCAACATATAAAACAAGGATGATAAAATTGCTCCCACTCATCTTCAGGTAAATGCACTGATCTGAGGCATTTTCCTTGAAGCCAAAAGAAGTGACCACTTGGTCAAATTTTAAGTACCATTGTCTAGAAGCCTGTTTCAAACCATAAAGGGATTTCTTCAACCTGCAAACTAAATTTTCTTTGCCCTTTTTAGCAAAGCCATCAGGTTGAACCATGTAGACATCTTAACAAGATCACCATTTAGAAAAGTTGTTTTGACATCCATCTGGTGCAACTCCAGATCAAAATGAGCCACCATAGCCATAACAACTCGAAGAGAATCCTTTGTCGAGACCGGTGAAAAAGTTTCTTTGAAATCAATGCCTTCTCTCTGACTGTACCCTTTCACCACCAATCTAGCTTTGTATCTTTCAACTTCGCCAGATAGTGTACGTTTAGTTTTGAAAACCCATTTGCAGCCAACCGGTTTGCAACCAGGCAGTAAAGAAACAAGCTCCCAAACATTATTGTTAGTCATAGAAGCTAACTCATCATGCATGGCATTCACCCATTCAGAAGCATGAGAGCTAGAGATAGCTTGCTCAAAACTAATAGGGTCATCATCACCACAAACATCAAACTCATATTCCTGAAGATACACAATATAATCATCTGGTATGGATGACTTACACGTTCTTTGAGATCTTCTCACCACAGTCTTAACAGGAACAGGTGCAGGTACAATTTCATTATTTAAAGGGGTATGGTCAATGGCAACGTCAGGATCTTGATAAGTTGCCACAGGTGCTACGACAATCTCATCAGTGATAGGAACATGTTCATTATTAGGTATAAAAGGAGTTGGATCGATTTTCAAAACAGGAAATTGAGGTACGGGGACTTTAACTCTATCTTCTTCAAAGACAACTGGTCGTGAGGCAATGCTCCCACTACCCAAATCATCCTCAAAGAATACTGCACGATCAGACTCTATTACTCGTGTAGAGTGAGAAGGACAATAAAATCTGCTACCTCTTGAACCCACACAATAAGCAATGAAGAAGCCACTAACAGTCTTCAGATCAAGCTTCTTCATCGCAGGGTTATAGGGTCTGACTTCTGCCTTACATCCCCAAACACGCAAGTGTTTCAAACTTGGTTTCTTTCCAGTTATCAATTCATAAGGAGTTTTTGGTACAGACTTGCTAGGCACTTGATTAAGAACGTACACAGCGGTTTTCAAGGCATCTCCCCAAAGAAAGTTGGGTAAGCAAGATGGACCCATCATAGATCTCACCATCTCCATAAGCGTGCGATTTCTCCTTTCTGCCACTCCATTTTGTTCAGGTGTACCTGGCATCGTGTATTGAGCTTCGATACCGCATTCTTGGAGGTATCTAGCAAAAGGTCCTGGGTTCCTTCCAGTTTCATCATATCTGCCATAATATTCTCCTCCTCTATCAGACCGCACACATTTTATCTTCTTGCCAGTTTTTAATTCAGCAGCAGCCTTGAACGATTTAAAAGCATCCAAGGAACATGATTTCTCTTGAAGAAGATCTATCCAGCCAAAACGAGAGTAATCATCTATGAATGTAATAAAATACCTATATCTACCCATAGAAGTGGGTGTAATAGGCCCACATATGTCAGTGTAAATCAACTCTAACACGGCATCACGACGACTCCCAGACTTGTTCCTGGGTTTAGCAGTAAGCTTACCTTTAATGCAAGCCACACAAGCATCAAAATCAGAGAAGTCCAAATCAGGTAAAATCTCATGCTTAATGAGTTTCTCAATACGAGGCCTTGAAATATGCCCCAAGCGTCTATGCCATAACATGGAAGAATTCTCATCGACCCTGCTACGCTTATGCCCAACAACAGAATCAACGCTCATATCGGAAAAAGTCAACATATAAAGATTATCACAAAGAACCCCATGACAAACAACAGAAGATGCAAAAAGGATGTCCAGTTTTCCATTGCCAAACAGAAAAGAATAACCACACTTGTCCAAAGCAGAAACAAAAATCAGGTTTCTACGAATAGAAGGAACATAAACAGCATCTTTTAGAAGCAAAACATGACCAGAGGGCAAACACAAAGAAACAACCCCTATATCTTCAACAGGAACTCTAGCTCTATCTCCTACTACGATCTTTGATTCAAAATCACTTGGTTTCCCGAGGCTTGTGAACCCATGTAAGGAATTCACCACATGAATAGTTGCGCCCGAATCAAACCACCAAGTATTAGGAGGAACATCAATAACATTGGATTCAAAACAAGCTAGAGCATTTGGCTCTACTTCCCGCAAAGCTAAGTCAATATTGGTCATAGCCAAATACAAATCTAAAGACTTCTTCCAGTCCTCATAATTCGTCCCGTTCAACGTTTTAACCGAAGTGGGCATTGATACTGATATACGAGAAATTAATCAATATGCATAATTAAATCATAAAAAATATAGTATGCCTATCATAAAATTTCTTTATTAATTATAATCTCGCCTAAGGGTCCCAGATTATAATAAAAAATATTTACAAAAGAATACAATGCATACAAAATTCATGTCACCAAATCCTAACACCGATAGGGCATTAGTACAAAATTGACGTAAAAAACACAAGTGCATAGTATTCAACAAATCACATTAATAACAACATATCCATGGGATATAGTTATTATTAATATAATATTATATATAGATGCTTATTATTATTATTTTTTATTTATTTTATTTTATTTTTTCACAAATCTTGTATAAATGATCTCACGATAGGTGAGATGACATTTGTACAGAATAATTCAAAATTTTGTATACAATATTACTGATTTTATATTTTATAATTATTATATACAAACGAGAAGAGCATATTGATAACAAGAGACTAATTGCATAATATTATATATATATATAATGATGGCATAATTCATTTTGCAAAACCATGAATATAATATGATGAAATTGAATATAACAGCACGTAGAAATATATATACAATAATGGTACACGGAATTTTACGAGACATATATAATATCTTATAAAATTCAAAATTGTAACCGTGTTACATATCTATATATATTATGGCAAACAATCAATATAGATATGAAATTTGAAATTGTAACAGTATATATCTATTATGGCAAACAATCAATATAGATTGAAATTTGAAATTATAACAGTATATATCTATTATGGCAAACAATCAATATAGATTGATAATGGAAATTATAATAGTATATATCTATTATGGCAAACAATCAATATATATTGATAATTAAAATTATAATAGTATATATCTATTATGGCAAATCATAGTATTTTATAACGATACATGATATATAATTTTAACGTAATCAGTCATAATTTAATATATATATATATATAATGTTAAAAAAAATAGAATGGCAAGTGCATAAAAAAATGAAAATTTTGAATGAGCACATACAACAATTGTAAGTCAAGATGACTAGAAAATTATGCACTGTACGTATAGCAATTGGAAAGAATTGACTAATCAGAATCCAAAAAATATAGTGTATCTTTCATGAATTCATGCTAAGATCAAGGAAACAACAAATTGGCATAGTAACGCATGGATTTGATGAAAGAATTTGAACAATTGATCAACAAGCTTTCGAATTAACACGTACAACAATGAGATGAAATTGGACAATTGACCAATTGGAATTTCAGGACAGTAACTGTGTTTGAACAAATTTGCTAATACGAACAAAATTGATAACAAATTCGAATTGATGTGCACAACAAATTGATCAATTTTCTAGAAATTGCCAAGAACAACAATTGAAAAAGAATTTGAGGCAGGGTCTAAGGCAATTTTGATTCACCAATTTAAAAAAAAAATTAGCGTGCCAATACTTGGATAAAATAGAAAAATAGGCATGTACTATATCTTGTATTGGCAGAATTGAAAGAAGACTGAATTGACGAATCAATTGCCCACCGTAAAAAAAACACAAATCCATGAACAAGGATTCATTCAAAAAAAAAACAGAAACTGAAATGCAACATGGAAAAATATGGGAAACAAAAAAAAATTTTACAATTAACTTTTAACATTCATGATACGTGTTAAACGAGGCTCTGATACCAATTGAAGAGAAATTCTTATTATGAACATACAATTCATAACACAATTTTAACACATATCATGACAACAAAGTTTTGATTGAAGGCGTACCTGAAGACAAGCAATCCATGAGTCACAATAGTAAGTGTGTACTACTCTTAATCTGAGTGCCTTATGTCCAGTGTATTACTGACTCTCTGTGTGATAATCACCTAATGGGATAGTGATTATATAGGCAACCTCAGATGAGAGCAGGAACCTCTCACTGGGCATATAGAATGGGCCAACCCATCATGGTCCATTCAAACAAAAGCCCAATAGCTAAATCTATCTATATCTATAATATTTACATATTATATAATTAATCAAACAATATAGATATAATAATTTAATGATGCCAATCCATCAAATTAATATAATAATATATTAATAAGAAAATCTGACAAAAATCACCAAAACAAAATTATCTACATTTTTCATGAAGACTTTGAAAGCTAGATCCTCACAGATTGGTACAGTTTTTAGAATATTTGCCAGCCCATGAGTTTCACGTCACTATGCTGATAGGCCCCAGAAAAATTGTTGTATCACCCTCTTTCGGGACTCAACTCACTTCGTTATTTTTAGTATAGATCCGTATAAAAGCTATCTAAAATTCTTATGAAGATAACGAAGGCCAATTCTCAAAGGAGAATTAATTACAAATTTATTTCTACTGCTCCACCTGATTCAAAGGCGATTAGAGCATCCTGTCGTATTTTGATCATATCTCGGGCTACAGGTATCGGATCGCTGTAAATGATATATCAAATTAAAGAGGAAAGGAATATTTAAAAACTTCATGAAGGTCTTGATATCAAATTCCCAATCCATAAATCCTAGAATTTAAAACACTACACCAATTCACATTTCTCCAGCAACAGCTTGCACTAAGTGAAGTGTTTTCCTTATATCTCTCACATATTGTCATGAAATTGAATAAGGACTTTACCAAACGTTTCCTAACAAATTTCTACACAACTTTGATGAAGAAACCAAAGTCTTATTTGCAACCCATTTGGCCCATGAAAATTATTTGTTCAAGGGACAAAAATCCTATCACAACCCTGCACTAGTTTAGTATGTGGGCCATATCTCACTCAATTCTTGATGGATTGTTTTATTATTTATATGGATTTAAAGAGAACATAAAGTTATACAACTTTGATGTTTATCCTAATTTGAAATTCGGCCCAAAAGGATCCCTAAATCCATGCACAATAGGACGCCTCTAGTTGTGCCACACCAGCTTCCCATGCAACATGAACCAATCACTTTCTTCCACTCACTAGACACTTGTCTAGCTCTAAAAACTCCATTTCCATGCATCACCATCCCTTGACACCTATCATGAGAGGTGTCACCCCCTTGCTTCATTCAACCACCACCTCCCTTTCCTCCAATCATATTTCATGCAACAAGAGTCACCATGCCATGCACCATAATGTATATCCATGAAGAGTGCACATGTATTATGCCATGCCATGTATTATGTCACACATTCATTGAAAAGTGTCATGTTTCCCTTGCCCATTCACGTTTAGAATTCTGAGTTAAAAAGCTAAGACTTCAAAACACTCCATTCTTTTATCACACCATGTCTTAGGCCATACACACCTTCATTCCATCCAATTACTCTAAACTATCATCATTCCTCTAGTTTCTCTTGATCACTCTTTCCCTTCCTCTTCACGGAAGCAACAACACCTTCTCCTCCTCTCCATTTTCCTCTCATAGACACCACTCCAATCACCATAACAACCACCCTTAACCACTAAAAGTTACGGTCACACCATCACCCTCCACTTCCAACCACCCAAAATTCATTCTTTTTCCTCATCACCTTTCTAAACCATGACCACCTTACCCAAACAGCCACTCTTCTTCAAGAATCTCTTGCATGTCATGGCTTCAAAAAGATCAACCTAATCCCTTTGTCTTAGACTCTCAAAACCATCACTCAAGGTAAGAAATTTGATGTTGCTCCCTTGGATCTTGTCCTTGATCTTCTTGGTTAAAAAATAGTTTTCATTTTGAAATTTTGATCATGTTCCTTGTTGTTTAGAGGGCCAAAACCATGGCTGTCTCCCTTGCTCTAACCATCCATGCGTAATTTTTCTAAGGACCGGAAGCCTAAACGCGATCGGAGTACGTTAGGATCAATTGGTGGAATTTTCAACAAATTTTCGGTAAATGATCTTTTAGTTTTAAATAACTTCATGGCTGTTTGTGATCTTCCTTGGCTTTCCATAATCCTTTAGGTGCCTAAAATCTTTACATGTCACGTTTTAGCAAACGTAAGGACAAACGACAACGATCGATGGACGTTTTGGAGTATCCGGTGAAGTTTTGGCAAGCGGATCATTTTCCTTCCTCCGGGAAGTGAGCGTTTTGTATGGTAAGGGGGGTCTTTAGAGTTTTTGGCAAGCGGATCATTTTCCTTCCTCCTATAATATTTCTTGCGTATTCAGTGACCTCCATTTCGAGTTTCGTTACGATCCGACGATCGGATTTCAAATTGTAGAAATTTTCAAAACTTATGTTTTTGAAATAATTAATATTCTAAAATTTTTTTGATACAACACGACGTTCATACACCCGAAAGAATTCTCTCGCGATCAGACATTCAAAAAGGAATTTAGGAAAAAATTTAGCGTTAAGCAGGCTCGGTTTCATTCGATATGGTTGTAACTAATAAATTCCAATTGTTGGAAATTATTATGTAATTTATAGAACACTATCCTGTAAGCCCTGCTATTAGATAGTTAATTCATCATTAATCGTTACCAAATCGTTTCACAAAATATTTCGTACGATAAAAGAATCTACGATCGTTAGTCGCAAAAAGGTTTCTAGAGTTAAGTAAAGAAATTAAATTTTTAGAAAAGTTTCTTATGATGATATAAATCAAAATAGGAATAAAGAGATTTAATCTAGAGAAAATTAATTAAGGTGGTGATGAAAAGTTTGGCTCCTAAAAATGAAATTTTTAAAGTTAAGTAAATAGATATACTTTGATATTTGGATAATTTAATTCAAAAAAAATGGGTATGACAGTATAGTTAAATAAATTGAAGATTGTTTCTTTTTGGATCATATAGGGATTCTTGGAGGGAATAAAAGTAAGTATTAAGTATTGGTAGGAAAAGAAGAAAACGTTGACGATTAACCTTAGCCACCACTTTAGTGACTAATTTGGTGACCAATTAAGGGAAGGGAGTGATAACTTTAGAGACTGAGAAAATGGGATAGAAGTATTTAAACAGGACCGGGTAATAAGAATGAATTTAGAACTAATTATTTTAGGATATTCTTTTACTTCTTCGGGTAATGAATTAATAAGCGAATAATTTAACCATTATGATTAAAGAAAGAAACCAAAGGGAAAGTTAGTCTAGATTAAAATGGTTAACGACGAAGGCATGAAAGTAGCTACAAAAAATTTTGGAGTAGGGTAAAAGAGAAACTGATTAGGCTATATATTAACTTCCTTAAACGACTAGGACACTTTGAGTTAGAGGAGTCCAACGCTCGTGTGTAGGTAAAATAAATTATCTCAAGAGAAAAAGGATTGAATATAGTTAGAGAAAATGGGTTGACATGGGTTGACTAATTAAGTTATTGAGGAAGAGTTATTTAATCTAGTGAAGAACTAAGTTAAAGAAAATATTGAGATTATGTGTAAGGAACTAAGATAAGATAATAGTTACCGAAGGTAATCAAAACAAACTAAAAATTTAACAAGAAATGTTGAATGGTAAAAATTCTAATGGACTAGTTTTACTCAATAAGATCATGGAGAATTATAAATGGTTTTAATTACATATAGAAGTCTACCGAGTGGATAAGAATTCGATTCACGTACTACTAGGTGACCCAAGACAACGAGACCTTGTGAATACGTACGTGTTTGATATATGTGACGTGCTAAGTGATTGTGTGATGACTTTTGGATGTATGTGTGTGCTAGTTGTGCAAGGTGCATATGTGATGAAATGTATAATGTTTGTGACAATGTGTATATGCGATGTGACATGATGAATAGCACTGGTATGATACTATTGTATACTCATTAATGTGGTATAGTTGTGAATATTGTATGATGCATGAATAACAAGATGAGGAAATTATAGATAAAAGATTTGGAAAATGGTATCGGTAGAGGTCCCGGAATGATTAAATATGAAAGTATGTGAGACTCGGATCCGAGATGAAATGTGGGCATTGGAGCGCTAATGTACCCAAATTATTGAGAAAGTGTAAAACCTCACTTCATTCCTAAGTGTCGAGCACGTTACTATAATAAAGAAAATGAGAAGACTTGGTTACACTAAGTAAAGAAAAGGACTTGACATTAGGAATGGAGGGGAGTCATTTGGGGACCCTACCGAGGACCATTGAATAAAAATGAATTATCGAATTGTGCATCATGAATTGGAGTTGAGGAGGGATGTTTGAAAAATCCCCTAGAGCATACAGTGAGGGGTACCCTGAAGAATCTGTCACACCTCGATACCCAAGGGCAGTCTAGGGAGTATCACCAGAGACGGGAATTCTAAGTGGCATCGGATTTGCGCCCATCGCCGGACAGCCCATAGCAAACTCTGGTATACTTCGACAAGCGGTGGGATTTTCTATGACCGTGGAGTGCCCGTTCTGTGGTGATGTGTGATATGTGTGATTGGCCATTTTGATGTTGGGACTGAGAGTCCTTACCCATTGTGAAAACCAGAACGAGGAGAGCTCCGGTCGCTCTAGTTGGGGAGGGGAGATAAGGGTGGCGTTGTTGTGCACATGGATATTGTATATGAGATTGTTGAGGAGGATATGGATCCTCATGCATCATGATGACTAATAAAAGATTTGAATAACGAAATGAATTCATGCATTGCATTACTGTGTTGAAATTATGATTGCTTGTTGTTTAAATATGACCTTATAGATATTAGTAACCCTGAGAGGTGACTGGCAAGATGGGAATGTTCAGCTAAGGTGAAGAGTGGTGAGATAACTTAGAGTGTATTTTAGGAATCCCAAAGAGAGTGGGCGGGACTCAATCTTGGATTGTTTGTGTTGTATGTGGGCAGGTGTTGATGAGACACCTTCCCGATTATTATGGAGGTGAAGACTCACCTTTACAACTATTTTTTTTTAGACTTCCAGGTTCGACCATACACCGTAGAGGATCACACAGATTTTGTATCGAGGATCAGGTGAGTTCTTCTTGGATCGAGGATGGGAAGATTATGATAGATTATTTTATTTTCATTTATGGGAGCCTACGTGCCTCTTTATTTTCAGTATGTACTGCCACTGTTACGACCATGTATTATATACGATATGTTGCATATAAGGTGTGTCTGTTCCACCAAGTTTCCTTGTACAAAAAAAATTCCACATTTTTCTAAAAACTCGTAACCTCTCAGTTGACGAGAATAATCTAGTGGAAGTGATTGTGCTAGTTAACCGAGGGTGTTACATAAATCACATTAGAAATGTTTATGCAAATGTTAGATTTTCCCTATAATTCTTGGATTCATACTGACATAATATCATGTAAGACTCCACTGCCATTTATCTTTATAAACACTTTTTATTTATGACCCGCTTAGGTACGTGATATTTTCTAACTTATGCTCAAGCTCCGGTATTGACTACTTAAACTGACTTGAGCGTCAGAGTGTCTTTACAGGTAACACTATTTTTCACCCTTCAATACATAAGATCGATGTGATAATTGGAAATTGGACTAAAGAGAATCCTATCCCCCCATTGAGTTATGATGTAGGAAATTAGACTAATTCCTATGAAGAAGATAGATCTTCTTCTCCAATCTTTTTCAAATCCAAGCAAGGTTGCTCCAACCATTGAAAAGCACATGGAACTGGAGAGACAAGGTGCTGGCTGAAAGCTCTTCAATATGAAAATAGAAGATTTTAGGTGAAGGAAACCTAGATATAAAGGTAAAGAAGTAAAGGAATTATGGAGAGGCAAGTATGTATCATGGTGCCGCCACTCTCTAGAGCTTAGAGAGATAAGGGAAGGTTGGTTCACCACCTGTGGGAGGAAGCCAAAGGATAAGAACTAAGAAAAGAGCTAAGGCTTCTACTTTCAAGGGAGAAAAAAATGATTCTCACTCTAAAACTCTTTAGCATTCAAAGTATAATAAAAATACAAAGAGGAGTATTTATATCCACCTCATAATTTCAAGCCATCCTAATTATGGCCATTGGATTAATTCCTAAGGCCCAATCCAAAAACATACACACAAATGGCCTAATACAAGCCCAAATGCAAGTAGACAATATACAAGGCCCAATAGTGGCCTAAAAACAAAGGAAAGCCCAAACTAAAACCTATTTTTATAACCTAAAATATTTCTAAAACTAATAATATAAAAAATATGTACAAAAATATCCATGCCCAACATAGAGGCCCAAAGGAGGCCTAAACAGTAAAGGAAGGCTTATTACTCTTCTATAGAGCAAGTGAAGAGGGTAAGGGTCTTGAAAAAAAAAAGAGGGTAAGGGTCCTCAAGAGTTCCTCCTTGGGCTTGGACCCAACTGTGGAATCCATGAAGGAAGCCATATGTGTTTGGAGAGTCTCTCTAGCTCTCTTGGCCCTTGACCTTGTCAAAGGACTCCTAAAGCTCTCCAAGGCAACCTCCGAGGTCTATGAAGAATCTATCACTTCCTCCTGGGTGATGGCTATGTCAAGTTAGGAGAGACAATAGTATCCTCACTAGACTAATGTAATATACAATATAAAACTTAAACCGGTATAGATATCAAGAGTATTATCTTTTGACATTAGATAATTCAAATAACATGTGTTATTAAATCATTTTAATTTTGTATAAAAAGTTATCAAATTGTAAATTTATATTATTCTTAAACTTCTTCTTTGTTATTTAAATGCATTATTGACCAATTTAAAAATGTTTTATTATATTCTTTTTGTAATTTCCATGGGGGGACTTACAAAATTTTCAATAGAATAAATCCATATTTTATTTCTCAACAGAAACTGTGTGATGTCCCACCTAAATCCCTAGAAATAATCCCGAGGGTTTTACTAATAGGCTTAATGATGGACCTACCAAGCTATAGGTCCTTAATAGGGTACCCTTCCCCTCCCATAGATGAATATATGAGCTGAGACCCAAGAAATACCCATCCAAGGACGTGACATACCTAACACAATCATGTCAGTCCAAAAAAATCCTTGGACATATAGAGGAATATTTAATCCTCATTATAAGACTTAAACTAAACCTCAAGTGAGGTATCAACTACCTATCCCCTAACAATCATATAATTATAATTCACATATCATCAAAAACAATAAAAGATGATGTCAAGCCTCATATGCAAAAATACTTATCAGTTTAGGCCAACTGACGGGCTATACCAAAACTTAATATATTAAACAACACTCAACTTTTTGCATCACACATATGTATATGCCAATTTAAGCCAAATGAAGAGCTATATAAAACTTCAAGTATCATAAAAGTATATTGTATTACAACAATATCTAGACATCCATATTAAACACCACCACAAAAGGATTAATTACAAAATTGTCATGGCATTGCATTGCTTTCGCCTCTGAGCTCACTGAGTGATATCATCACCCTGAAAACTCACTAAAATGAAAGATGAGGGATAAGTACCACTCCAAGTAGTAAATAACAATCATACGCATAAAGACAATTTACCCACTCAATCATGTAATTTAAAATATTACAGCCACATAACAATGACACATACCCCAACAAACTACATGTTGTTCATTAATTGAACTTTCGTAATCACTAGATACCTGCCAGTTATTAGTTCAATTCCATACATTACCAATTACGTACCAATCATCAGTTCAATCTTAAATATCACCAGGAACATATATGTCAATCAATAATTCAACATATAACATCACCAAACACAATATCAGACATTCATTTCCAAATACATACCAATCATCCATTCATTTCTAGTATTACCAATTTCATATAAGTCATTATATCATAACACACTCCTACAGAAAAGGCCTTTGTCAGCGGTTTTGATAATACTATTATTAGTAGTTCAAGCGCATAAAATGAAGGCGTTGCTAATGATCCTAATAATAATGTCAGCGCTTGCACTACAAACATTTCCTAGGCATTGTCAGCGATTAATAAGTTGAACCACATACAGTAGCTACCAAAGTCAGCGGTTAAATAATGAACCCCATACTTTGATGTATATATTTTCTACAGTTAACTATTGTAACAGCGGGAAATGGTTAGTTTCTTTAAAATATTAATTTTAAATTTACTATTAATAAACTGATTTTGACACTCTTATATACTAATTTTTACACTATTTTTAGAAATATAGATACAATATAAATACCTAAAACTAACTTATATATTTTTAATAATATTATATTTTTAATAAAATTATATTTGTCCTAGTATAAAGATGGGGAATTGATTGCTCTATTGCAATAAAAGAAAATAGAGCAAGCTAATAAATTTGTAACAAATCTACCAATAAAAACGACAAGTATAATATCATCCTCAATACAAAAAATCTCAAATCGATATTACATTGATTCATTCAAAGTTGACCAAATTATAGTAAAATTAAACAGGAAAAAGAACCATAGTATGTGTAACGGTAAGAAGTTAAATAATTCCAAACCCATCTTATAAATGGTTTTCATGTCCAATTTTGAAAGAAATTGTCACCCACCTAATTTCTTCCATTTTCTTCCTCTATAAATTATTAACCTGTTCTGCCAAGACACAGGAGTGACGCCATAAATCCGCTATTCGGTATTATGGATATTGACTTCTAATTAATGAAAAGTAGGGAAAAACTTTTTCACATTTATTTTGTCACTTAATTAAGGCATACCATAATTCAAGACTTATAATAACCACCCTAGATCTAATTAGAAACCAACTCATATGTGAAGATATGAGAAGGTGAAAGCTAAGCAAGTACCTAATTATCTTTATCAATATATAAGATTGTCATGCACTAATTCCCCTATTACTCATATTGGTCATTAATTCTTTAAATTCAAGGCACATACTCTTAGCCATACTCTTTAAGCCTAATAGCTCATAAACATGAGTATCCATAACAAATTTTCCAATAATCTATATAGGTGACAATATCATCCATACCTGCTAATAAATCATCAATTTTTACCTCTTGTCAACTAGTCCTCTTTATACACTCTTAACTAGAAGTAAAACATCACATTATCTCATCCTACACACCATATACTAATTATGTAAGAAAAACTCAGCATTGCACTCACATAATTAAAACCTCTTAAATTCATTCCATAACTACATCCATGGAACATACACAATGTCATGACTCAATCTCAACTATCATACATAATAACTTCATTCATAAAGGTTTATAATCACCAACCTCCAACATACTAACAAGGTCATAACTCAATCTCTACATCCAAATATATCAACAAATAATCTATCAAACTCATTCAAAATTCCAAAAACCTAGGCATTTACATCAATAATCAAGCTATACAAAAATAATGCCTATACACAATAAATTCTACTAAGAATTTAAATCATCATTTTCAAAAAGAATATCGGTGAAGACAAACAATGTACCCTCTCCACAACATGTCGCCTCTCCAAAGAGTGCATCACTCCTTCAATCCAACTGTTGGAAGTCCCACATCGCCTGCCTCATAATATTTCGCATGGTTTAAATACCTGTTGGGCCACTCCAACCATTGCCAATTGGTTTTGGGATGAGACCTTTAACATGGTATCAGAGCCAGAGCATTCTTTCCGGTTCTTATGGGCCAAGAGTTGCCCTTTCATTGTGGGTCAAAAGTTACCCCTTGCCTGGTCCAGCAGGCTTCGTTGGAGGGGGCGTGTTGGAAGTCCCACATCGGCTGCCTCATAATATTTCGCATGGTTTAAATACCTGTTAGGCCACTCCAACCATTGCCAATTGGTTTTGGGATGGAACCTTTAACACCAACCTACATCACATAGCTAAAATAGACAACATGGAGAGTGAGTATATTTTCTCAATGATGAGAAATTATAGTGATAAGTCATGCATAGTGAGGCAATCATACATATTTTCCTTCGATATATCCAATCTCATTGATACAACATATGGATCACAATTTGACCATCAATACATACATCATATACTATAAATACCAACTCATGCCAAAAGTTTTAAGTATCATTCTCATGTCACCAACAATGTTTCTCAATTCAAGACACTCATGAGACATAATCATTATGGGTACTCAAGTTCAAATGTCATGTATTCACAAATAATGCATATGCTATCCAATAACTAATGCATATGCAATGAGACTAACTTGTATAATTTTCATTTTCTCTTAATGTGCATATTTCACCCATGTGACTTATAACCACACATAGTTGTTTAATATATAAAACCAACGTAAGGTTTCTTTCTCAAGATCAACACAAGATCAATAATATATGTCACATGATATCCACTACGACCACGCAGAGTCATTTATAAAATTAACCAACACAAAGTTGTTATTCTCAAGATCAATGCAAGATCATTATTTATCACCTATGAGATATGTTATGCATGTCATGAGATACAAAAGTGCACATAATGGTCTCAATTTCTCACATAATCCCACTTTATTATCATGTATAAGCCAAAAGAGCACATTAAGGTATATCATCATCGCAATCATTAATTTACCACTAATGTCATTCAAGAGACCTACTTTACGCATTCATCACATATAGCAACCATAGAAGCAACCAAGGCCATTATACAATTATACATCACACATACATACACTTTCAATAACAAGGTCATGCATTTAGAAAATAAACTCCTCTCCTACCTCAAGAGAAGTATTCCGTGGGGTTAGAGGAGTTAGATGGTCCCGCTTCACCGGAACGGTCATAGCCTACATTTTTTTTAAGTACAATGTCACATTAAACATTACTCTATCATTGAATCAATGTTAACAACTAGGTCTCATTTTAGAGGTACATAAATATATTCATGTTTGTGAAACTTTGTTATGTTTATGCCTTCTCCATCTTGGAGGTTTGGAACCTAGACTATTCTCATCACATTCTTTTTGTCTTAGGTTTTGAAATTTACCATTGGTGATTAATCAAAATTCAAGGTGTTATCCATTAGGCTCTCTAAGCCTTAATTAAATTGTTCACTTTATTATGTTTCATTTTTAATAGTTTTCTTTTAGAAGGTATAAGTCCTTCATCACTAGTAATTCAACTAAATTTTTGTTCTTTATTCCTCCTAAGATAACTAATTGTCACCATTGGTCTTCATATATTCAAGTGCCTTATTATTAGTTTTCACAACTATCAATCATTCATAATAATCTTCTAATATTACCAATTACAAGTAACACTTTATAACTAAGATCATTCCTAATCTTACATCATGACTTAAGTCCTTTAGTCCATTTTCATGACAAAGTCAGCTACCACCAACAACAACCTTCTCTTAGTCTATTTGTTAGCTTTTTATGCCTAATGTGTTCTAATAATATTTTCTAGACCATTAGTCTTTCATTCAACTCTAATAGTTCATAATGGTCACCAAATCCACTTCTACACTACATACTTTTTCTTCTTAATCTTTCTTACCTAATAACCACTCAAATCCTCAAACTACACTTATTAGCACTTGCTCAAGTTCATAATTACTCTTTTAAGTCCTAAACTGCTCTTAGCAATTTTTATTCATCTTCTCAACACACTTACCTTTACTAGTTCACATAATACCTTACCTAATTCATGACACTTTACATTCCATATCATTCAATAATTACCCAACACTAATTCTATTTACTATCCTACATCCAACAAGAGGTTTCAAGTTCATTTGACAAGGTTAATGCATTTTTGGATCTATCTTGTCTCTTTATCACTTTCACCATCTTAAAGAATTCTTTTAAAGTCTAGCATTAATTCCATATTTGTCTACAAAGCATCAAATAAATTCTAGAGCATCATTCAAAGTTTCATAATTACTTTAAAGTCATCTTTAAGCTATCTAAGTCCAAAACACTATTTTTCCTCTAAATTAAAGTAAGCCATCAATTTTAGGATTTTGCACCTAATATCATCCAAGATCAAATTCATTCATTCTAACATTACCAATTCATTTTCAATACACTAATTTAGGCCTCATAATCATCATAAAACTATCCAAAATAATTTAAGTCTCCTAATTGAAAATTTGTCTACTAATTAAAGTAAGCAAGTTTTTCACCTAATACTCTCTAAAACCAATCCATTCATTCCAACAATAATTATTCTCATTTCAAAAACTAATTCACATAAAATTCAAGTCACAAAAACAATTATCCAACAACAATAACAAATTCCCAATGGTCTCCTAACCTAGATTTTGGGTTCCACATGCAATTTCTACATTTTTCCAACACTAACAATATGATTTACACTACCTTAAGCTACTAACTCCAAAGCTTAATCAGGGCTCATGATTTACCTTAAGTTGAACCTAACCCAAAATTAAAGAGAGTGGTGGAGATGGAATCTTGAGGAATCCCAACATCAAGACCTAAGCAAGCTTCTCTAAATTGAAGTTAAGGCCACCAAAATCCCTAAATTTTTGTCACTTTATGATTAGCCTCAGGAAAGGGAATTTTGGTTTTGCCATGGATGAAGGGAAGGAGAAGAACATGAATAAAATAGGGAAAAGAGAGGAAGAAACATGGAGCCTAGGGCTAAGGATGCTTACCTTAGCCTTTCTTCAAAGCAATTTTCAAAGAAGCACTTGGAAGATGGCACCACACCTAACGTATATGAAGAGGAGAAGAGAGAAGATGGGTTTTGTTTTTTCCATCTCATGGGGGCTGCTGGTTTTTCAAAAATGTAAGGGGGACGAAGAGGGAAAGTCTCTTGTCATGTATCAATTTACCATAATACCCCTCACTTAAGATTTTTGGCTCCAAGTCCCAAATTTTTGGCAAATACTTCACCATGGCCTAAAAATCTGATGGGAACAGCCCATTATAGCATTCATAGTCAGCTCATTTAATTGGCTGAACTTTGTCGTGTGGCTTGAAAATGAAGCGTTTTGGTCGCTTGGAGCCCCCTATACGTCTAATTAATTATCTATAAAATTTTCCAAGTTTATTTTTGGGTCTAAAATATTTATGTGAGTATTTTCTAATACTTAATAATTATTTGTAGGTTAGTGAATTTTTGAGGCCCAATTGAGGCCCGTTGCCCGAATCAGTCATTTTTCGACGTTAAACGACGCCGATAAATCCTGAAGAATTGACAATAAATTTCAGGAATGCTTAAATTAATTTTAGTTCATCTTTGGGACATAAATATTCATTCTCAATATTTATCTAATGTTTGCCGGCCCGTTGGGCATGTCTATGTATTCTGCTCGTACATTGTTCGTCAATTGAACGATGACAGTAATTGTCGTATTAATTCTACTTAAATTTTTTTGGGAAGTTACAACAGGTCAGCTCCAAATGCTGCTTTTGATCTTCACCAGTAGGGACAAGATCAGATTGTAGAAGCATGATACAATGTATAAGAAAATTTCTTATTTGAAGTGAAACTAATAAACATCGTGATGAACTTTAAATAAAACTTTCCATAAATTAAGGTTGCAAAAGCTAACCAAGCCAGGTTACAATCAAATTAGTCGGTTAGCATACTTATTATTTTTCTTAACTTTTTATATTACATGATAACACTAGTGGAAAAAATGGATATAACAACGGGATATTATTCACGGGTAGAAGAGGATCAGTGATAAAAACATGCGCGGTGGCATTTTTGAAATTATAAGGTGAACATTTTAATCAGAGAAAACTATATATCCACGGTTAACATCATAACCGTGAACGTACCCATCAATATATATTCACGGTTGAGGAGTCAACCGTGGATATATAGTACCTGAAATATATATCGACGGTTGTGATCACAACCGTGAATATATATTGATGGATACGTTCACGGTTATGATGTGAACAATGGATATATATAGATGTCAATATTCACGGTTGTATTTCCAACCGTGGATATATAGTTCAGGTTTTAAGGTTTAATCACTGGGTACTCTATGTCCACGGTTGTTTCTATAACTGTGAATATAGATTTAATATTTAGCCAAGGTTACGATACCAACCGTGGATATATAGTTAACATTTATCCACGGTTGTTTGTTAAACCGTTAATATATGTTTAATATATTCACGGTTGTGAGGGGTGTTAGCCAAGGCCTCAACGCTCAAGAGGGGGGGTGAATTGAGTGTTTCAAATTTTCGCGCGGAATCCCCTTGGAAATGGTTAGTAATATACAAATGATGCAATAATGAAGAAACAGCAACTTTTATGCACATATCACACTATGACACACTTGATGTGCAATGACAATATTTAGCTTTAAATGTGATAAACAAACAAGTTATTGGTTTGAACAATTTATCAAACAGTTAGAGTGCACAGATTTATTTAAGAAATGATGTGATGTTTCCTATAAAGATTCAGCTCATTCAAGTTATCAAACACCTTGTGTGCATGTGAAAAGTAATAGCAATCAAGTAAGTATCACACAAGAGTTGATGGGAAACAATGTTCTAGATACTTGGCAAGTTATAGCAAATTCCAATTTTTAAGAACTTCACCAAATATTGATTCAAGCAAATTATCAAACACTTGGCATGCAAAGTTAGTTTTCTACTTGAACAACAACTTTTGATTCACACATTCAGCTCAAGCATTTCAACAAACAGTTTATATGCGCAGTTGTATAAAGAGTTCAAGGTAGAGAGAAATGCAAACCAAATTTAACGAGTTCCACCAACCCGGTGTACGTCTCGCCTTCAAGCAACCCACTTGAAGGATTCCACTATTGAAGATTTGAGATACAAGCTTTGAGCAATTGCAGCTTCCTAGTGTCCCACACTCAAGAACTCAATCCTCACAAGCAAAGGGCAACCCACCCAATCTCACAATCTCTCAATACCCAAAGGTTGAACCCCAACCTTTGTGACCACTCAACCTAGAGTGAAAAACCTTGGTGTTTTGGTGTTTGGTTTACAAGCAATTAACTCTCTCAATAGAGTAGATACACAAATGAAAGCTCTCACCAATTCTAACTCTCAACAAGAGAGGATATGAAAATTGAAACTCACAATCTAACAACTCTTAAGCAATATGCAAGTTTAGAAACAAGAGTTGCAGAATATACAAGAGAAAGTAAATCAAAAGACCTCTAGAGGAAGAATATTGATTGCCTTGTGTTGTGCCTTGGTCTCTGTCTTCTCTTGCTTGAATCCATGCTTCTTTTATAGCCATTTTTAGGGTTTTCAGCTATTGCATAGTGTCTCCAACGGATACCTCAAGTGGGCATAAAGTGGGAGTGAAGAAATGAGTTGGAGTTCCACTTAAAAGCATTTTCCCACGTTCTGACACTTTGGTAATCGATTAGCCTCCGAGCTGTAATCGATTAGCTTTTGAAATCTTCAGTATTATGCAGCAGGTAATCGATTAGCATTTCTACTGTAATCGATTAGCTATGAAACAGAACATTCTAATCGATTATTCCTTGCCTTGTAATCGATTATGATTGATACCTGATGCTCTTAATTTGTGTCTCGCAGCATGGTAATCGATTAGGACTTCATGTAATCGATTAGGGACAAAACAGAACTTACGTAATCGATTATGCTTGACTTGGTAATCGATTATGGTGAATACCTGATGCTCAGTCTTCAAACTTTCAACTGCTAATCGATTAGCCTTTTATCTGTAATCGATTATGTTCATTCCAGAACCTATGTAATCGATTGTCCTTCTTATTGTAATCGATTGTACCATAAACAGAGTTATGGTAATCGATTATTCCATTGTGGTAATCGATTAAAACATGTACCTGATACAATTCTTCAAGGTCTTTGATATGTTCTTGATATGTATTGACCCATGGCTTATTCCTTTGATCCTCATGCTTGTTTCCTTGATTCTTCTTCAACTTATGAGCTTATTCTTCATGATTTAGTTCATGTCATCAACCTTGTCTTCCATAGCTCATGTTTCTTTAACTCTGTGAGGCATCTTCATCTCTTTATTCTTAGCCATTGTCTTTGTGCTTGAACCTTCTTATTTCTCAACCTTTTCCATTCCATCATCATCATGAATACTTTGTCATTCATCAAAACTACTTTGGATACTTACATATGCAACTTCATTCTCCCCCTTTTTGATGATGACAATTAATGTTCCATATGGCTTGTATTCATGTGTTGCAAATTCATCATATTGGCTTCATGGTAATATCCTTTCTTCCTTTAGGAGTCTTTGCCTTAATCTTCATGTTTGTCATTATCAAAACCTGTTTCAACATTTAAACACATTCTCCCCCTTTTTGATGATGACAACCAATGTTCATCTCGTGGGGTGTTAGTTTCACAGAATAATGACAATCAATGTTTATATGTATTCTCCCCCTATATGATGTAATGAATGCTAGTTAAGAGTTATCCTCCCCCTTAATCTTGTAACTTATGCCAATTGTTTTAAACATATCAAATGATGGAAACATGATATCTCTCCCCTTTTTAGCATAATTGGCATCTTATTCTTTTTACTGATCCTTCCACTAATCTCTCCCCCTTTGGCATCATCAAAAAGATCATTATCTTAGTCATAATCTATGCCATCAACATATAAGCTCATTTATTTGAGTAAGAGAGATTTAGAGCAAGTATTTCATATGGATTTTAAATTAAATCTTTAAAACATGATCAAAGATAAATACCATTTTAGTGCATCTAGAGTCAATAAGCAATCACATAATTTATTCATCAAGTAAGCATATGATTGATTGCTAACTTATTCTAATCATGTAGTGAGTATCATTTTCAAGTATGGTAAACGTCACATGATTCTTTCACATATCATTTCAAGTAAGCACATAGTTTTCTCCTATTTTGGCATCATCAAATGCACAAGAATAATTTTCCAAGTGAACATACAGGAGAATAGAGGTAACATTGTAAGCATAAGTGCCATGAGTATAGTCATAAAGAGGTGAAATCAAGGATAATCATTCATATGTATGCTCCCCCTTACTATTGTAATTGATACCACTTGTAAAAAATGTACCACTAATTAACATGTAAAATCGATTATACGAATTTGATCAAGTTTGATATCACTTGTAGGTCAATTTAATCAAGTCTGATACCATTTGTTTACTTTTTAAAGCATGTGATCTCTTTTTAATAGATACCATTGTTGAAATAATAGATACTATAATATGAATAAATACCACTCAAAGGTTAGATACCATTGCATATAACTATCCACTTGTTAATCATTTCATTAATATGGCTTGATGCATTTCTAGGTATCAGAGCAGTAATATAGAAGGATTTTCAACAATGTATGCTTATATCTAGGTATCAGAGTAGGGATGAAGTGATATATGTAGCTTGTGAAATTCGTTATTCATACCACTTGTTAATATGATTTGAATAATTCACGGAGCATGATGGTAGAGTAAGGATTCGATCATACCTTGGTATTTTGCAAGTTTTATACCCTTTTTCACATCCTTGTGTGTCATTTTGCTTCATCCATGTTGAATTCCTTGAACAATTCTTTACTCGCCCAGTTTGGTAGTTTGATCTTCCATTTTGAGTCATCCTATATAACCTTAACAAACTCTTTGCAAAGCTTTTTGTTAGTAGCATTGAGTCCACAAGAGTTTATACCAATTTTGGGTCTTTAATGCAGTATTTGTTTTGGAAAGAGAGTTTTCTAAAAAAGATTTGCTCAATTTTTCATACCACTTGATAAAGAGATAACATATCATCAATAGATATCACTTATTAAAAAGAAATGTTATAAAATTCCCTTTTAATCATGTAATTTAACAAGGATAAATATAGATGTTGATACCACTTTATTGATTAACATAATTCATATGATTCAGAGCATAGTGGTAGAGTGAGCACTAACTTCAAACATAGGCAAATAATCAAGTGTAACAATCTTTCCCTTTCAATGGATACCACTAGTTGATGCAATTTCATTTATGTCTAGATATCAGAGCAAAGATGGAGTGATTAAAACAATTTGTTGGCTTACTCATGCAAGTGTATTATAACATATGCCAATATATTCACTCTTTTCCATATGACTTTTGTATCTCAAATAATCTCTTCTTATCTTATGCCTATGATGTTACATATAGGTCTAGTCAAGCATTCACATATGGCATTTATCAAATATGTAGGAGAAAGCATTTTGCATAGATAATTAGTAACGCATATAGATAAGTCACAAAAGCATCTCATGGTTATCGAGTGTAATGCAAGTCATACTCTCATCTATGTCATACAATTTGTTATCTAGATGTTATGCATGATACCACTTGATGGATTTGCTAATTTAAGCTCTTGATATCAATTACTAACATTTAAGCATTCAACACAAGATTTTTAGCAATCATCATTGTTCATAATGTTATTCAAAAATTCTTTTCAATCTCAATGATGCATATTTTTCAAACTTCTTTTCACAGTCAAGATCATGCATCATCAAACATACGACATAGTAAGAATTATAATGTTGATCGAGATAGATACCACTTGCACATACATGGTATATGATCATAGCATGCATTATTACTTATCATATCATGTATTGTTTCTTAACATATCATCATGTTCATGCCTATGATATTACAATCATGAAGTTAAAATCTAGGCAATCACTTGTTGTAACATACATGCTTTCTCTTAGGAATATAATTGCATAGATTGTCAAAGCATACATACACTTGTACATGCAATATATGTATTTATTATCAAGGCATAGTGATAAGCACATAATCAAGATTATGTCCTCATGATCTCTTCCTCTTACTAATTCAATTCATATCATTTTTAAAGGAAGATGTTTGTTATTTAGATACCACTAGTTAAACAACACATAAATGATACATCATCAAGAATTCATATTCAATCAAAAATTCATGCATCATTAAGAATCAATAATAACCAAGAATTCATGATATATCACCAAGAGTTCATGTATCATCAAGGGTTTAAACATTATCAAAGATTCATACGTGTTTGTGCATAATCATCTTTAATCTCAAGATTTTCATGTACCATGTTATTCAAACAATCATTCATCAAACTCATCATCAATTATTACTGATCATCAATTACTATATACATATACATCATTGATTCTAAGGATTTCATGAGTTTAAGGGGTCCTAAGATTATTTGTTCATCCATCTTAAGATTTCATATCATTCATGCTCAATCATATATAAAATCAAGATTCATGAAGAATGAGTGTTAACATTGATTATATGATAATTACTTGCACCTTTTGTTGTACCACCTTTAGTGTTGTCCATTGGATTTTGTCGGTGCAATCCATCTTGTGAGTCATATTGAAGCTTCTTGTCCATTTCCGTGTTTTGAATGGTTCCCTTTTAGATGTATGATGAGTCATCATAATCTTGGCTTGCTCTATTCTTCTTCTTTGTCTTTTGGAGTGGAGATTGAAATACTTGATATCTCCTTAGGCCATGAGTTTTGGTCATCCATTAATGAGAAGTTGTTGTTTTGAAGTTTGCCTACAAGATTTCAAAATTTTGAGGTACCCTTTGAGATTTGGGTCCTTCCTTGTTAGTTTGGGATTTCAAGATTGTTTTGGAATCCATACTTTTCTTGTACGCTTTTGACGGGATTTCTTTATAAAACAATTGGATGATATATGACCAAATATTCCACAATAAAAACATGTTGCATCCAAAGAATAAGTCATGGTAGAATTGTAATGGTTCCTATCATGTTCTATGTTCTTCCTTTTAAAACAATTAGGCATAGAATTTCCCTTTCTTTCATGGTTTGTGCATCTTAAGGAGGATTTGGATTTTTCTTTGTAGGATGCAAAATAGTTCTTGTAATGACCTATTTTTCTTCTATTAAGTGTATGCCTTTGATTTTTAATAGGTGCACTTAGATTCTTTTGACTATTTGTAAGCTTGCTAAGTGCTTCTTTTAGTTCTTTATTCTCATTTTCAAGAAGCATACATCTATCAATAAGCATACAATCATTATTATCATTGCAAGTCCTAGGAGATACATTTGAATCTATTAACTCATCATTTTGAACTCTAAGATTTTCATTTTCTATAAGAACATCATGCAATTCATTTTTAAGAGTCAAAATGGTTTGTTTAGAGCATGCATATTTCTTTGATAGCAAAACAAATTTTTCATGCAATTCTTCAAAAGCTTCTATCAATTCATCTTTATCGATTTCATCATCATTATCATCACTAGAAGCATTTAAAGAGTATACCTCATCATCTTGGGAGTGCCTTGTCATTAGGCATGCAATTTCTTCTTCCGATTCGTTGGTTTCTTCTTCTAGACTTATTTCGCATTCTTTATCTTGAATAGAGATGGTACTAATCCTTGCATCTTTATCATCATTATTTCCATATATTGTTTCAAGAGTTTCCCATATTTCTTTAGCATTGTCACAAGTAATAACTCTAGAAACATCATTAGGTTCTAATGCTAATGTGATAAGAATTTTGGCTCTAAGATTAAATTGTACCTTTCTTTCTTCTTCCATAGTCCACAAGTTCATGGGCTTCATACATTCTATATTATTGACAATATGCATAGGAATGAAAGGGCCAAATTGAATAGCATTCCATACCTTGAGGTCATAGGATTGGATAAAGATTTTCATCCTTTCTTTCCAAATAGCATAGTCTTTGCCATTGAAGATTGGAGGTCTATTTAGTGTGCCATTTTCCGAGAATGCATCATATGAAGTGGAGGCCATCTTGATCTCCTGCAGCTGTTAAGCCTTGTGGCAAGAGTCAAGCTCTGATACCACTTGTTAGCCAAGGCCTCAACGCTCAAGAGGGGGGTGAATTGAGTGTTTCAAATTTTCGCGCGGAATCCCCTTGGAAATGGTTAGTAATATACAAATGATGCAATAATGAAGAAACAGCAACTTTTATGCACATATCACACTATGACACACTTGATGTGCAATGACAATATTTAGCTTTAAATGTGATAAACAAGCAAGTTATTGGTTTGAACAATTTATCAAACAGTTAGAGTGCACAGATTTATTTAAGAAATGATGTGATGTTTCCTATAAAGATTCAGCTCATTCAAGTTATCAAACACCTTGTGTGCATGTGAAAAGTAATAGTAATCAAGTAAGTATCACACAAGAGTTGATGGGAAACAATGTTCTAGATACTTGGCAAGTTATAGCAAATTCCAATTTTTAAGAACTTCACCAAATATTGATTCAAGCAAATTATCAAACACTTGGCATGCAAAGTTAGTTTTCTACTTGAACAACAACTTTTGATTCACACATTCAGCTCAAGCATTTCAACAAACAGTTTATATGCGCAGTTGTATAAAGAGTTCAAGGTAGAGAGAAATGCAAACCAAATTTAACGAGTTCCACCAACCCGGTGTACGTCTCGCCTTCAAGCAACCCACTTGAAGGATTCCACTATTGAAGATTTGAGATACAAGCTTTGAGCAATTGCAGCTTCCTAGTGTCCCACACTCAAGAACTCAATCCTCACAAGCAAAGGGCAACCCACCCAATCTCACAATCTCTCAATACCCAAAGGTTGAACCCCAACCTTTGTGACCACTCAACCTAGAGTGAAAAACCTTGGTGTTTTGGTGTTTGGTTTACAAGCAATTAACTCTCTCAATAGAGTAGATACACAAATGAAAGCTCTCACCAATTCTAACTCTCAACAAGAGAGGATATGAAAATTGAAACTCACAATCTAACAACTCTTAAGCAATATGCAAGTTTAGAAACAAGAGTTGCAGAATATACAAGAGAAAGTAAATCAAAAGACCTCTAGAGGAAGAATATTGATTGCCTTGTGTTGTGCCTTGGTCTCTGTCTTCTCTTGCTTGAATCCATGCTTCTTTTATAGCCATTTTTAGGGTTTTCAGCTATTGCATAGTGTCTCCAACGGATACCTCAAGTGGGCATAAAGTGGGAGTGAAGAAATGAGTTGGAGTTCCACTTAAAAGCATTTTCCCACGTTCTGACACTTTGGTAATCGATTACCCTCCGAGCTGTAATCGATTAGCTTTTGAAATCTTCAGTATTATGCAGCAGGTAATCGATTAGCATTTCTACTGTAATCGATTAGCTATGAAACAGAACCATTCTAATCGATTATTCCTTGCCTTGTAATCGATTATGATTGATACCTGATGCTCTTAATTTGTGTCTCGCAGCATGGTAATCGATTAGGACTTCATGTAATCGATTAGGGACAAAACAGAACTTACGTAATCGATTATGCTTGACTTGGTAATCGATTATGGTGAATACCTGATGCTCAGTCTTCAAACTTTCAACTGCTAATCGATTAGCCTTTTATCTGTAATCGATTATGTTCATTCCAGAACCTATGTAATCGATTGTCCTTCTTATTATAATCGATTGTACCATAAACAGAGTTATGGTAATCGATTATTCCATTGTGGTAATCGATTAAAACATGTACCTGATACAATTCTTCAAGGTCTTTGATATGTTCTTGATATGTATTGACCCATGGCTTATTCCTTTGATCCTCATGCTTGTTTCCTTGATTCTTCTTCAACTTATGAGCTTATTCTTCATGATTTAGTTCATGTCATCAACCTTGTCTTCCATAGCTCATGTTTCTTTAACTCTGTGAGGCATCTTCATCTCTTTATTCTTAGCCATTGTCTTTGTGCTTGAACCTTCTTATTTCTCAACCTTTTCCATTCCATCATCATCATGAATACTTTGTCATTCATCAAAACTACTTTGGATACTTACATATGCAACTTCAAGGGGGAACCGTGAATATATATTCTTTCTGAAACTTCAAAAGTCGCGCCTTTCACTCTTTTTTCAGTTTCTCCTTACTTTCGCTGGTTATCGTCTTCTTCCTCGTCCTGCTCTTTGTTGGTCGTAGGCTTCTGGGTTCACTTCCTTCTTCTTTTGCATGCCTTTCTTCTTCTTCGTTCAGTATTGTCAGGTAAGTGCTTCGTTGCCCTTCTTCTTTCGTTCACTTTTTAACCTCTGCTTCATTGTTATGCTGTATAATCGTAATGGGTTTGCTTCGTTCTCTCTGTTTGTGTGTTTATTGTTGAAGCTGAACTCTATCTCTGCTATTTTGACATTGCCTGTAATATTTTCATTATTGTGGAGACGAGAAATGGCTAACGAGAATTGATATCTTTTTCATTGTTGCTATTTTGACATTGTTGGTATTTTTACATTGCCTCTGAACTCTGTCTCTGTCTCTGCTGAAATGGGTGACGAGAATTTTATTGTTTGTGCACCAAAAAAAATGAAAGAATTGATATCCTTCAGAACAAAATATGTATTGAAATCAATTACCAAAAAAAAAGTACTAAAATAAAAACAGTAGCTGTAATGATCATACTGTTTTTGAGGTTGCAATATCTACAAAATTAGAATCATTTTAAGAAAAAAATATTTTAAAGGGAAATTACTTAGATATACATCATAGCTGGTGTTTTAAGAAATTAAATTGAGGAAACATGGAATTTGTTATAAGAGTTTTCTATCACATATAGCATATACATACATAAAAAAATTATAGAAAGTTTGTATTAGGAGAAGTATGTACTTATCCTACTTACGGTAGGTAGGAATTGGTCTTCCGTGTTACAATAATTTAGCGTAATAACACCATCGTTGCATAAATCCCACAAAAAATAAAATCTTACATCAATGTGTTTACTCCTTCCATGTAGAACTAGATTTTTAGACAATGTAATGGTAGAATCATTATCACAAAATATAATAGTTACTCCTTCATGGAAGTAGTTTAGATGCTCTAAAATTCTTCTTAACTAAAAGTGACCCAAAAAAAAGTGACCCAAAAATAAAATGAATCAATATGGATTTTTGACCAACCCAACCCGGGCCACCATGTTTAAAAAATAAAAATCCAATACCAAACAAAACTTGAAAAATGTCATAATCCAACACCATATCCATAATTCATAAAATAAAAGTTCGACCCTCATGTCTCAAATTCCATAATCCATCATCCAACACTATAGTTCTACTTGAAAATACCACAATTATATAATGTTATTTCTGTTGCTATTTTTTCTCTCATATAATGTTATTTGTTTACGTTTGTATGTATATGGTTGTTAATGTTGCGAACTCGTAGGCTCATACTAGCTAACTGGTATGAGGATGTGTATGAGTGAACCGTAGTTCCCCGTTTGAGATTCGACACAAATGGTCATTAAATTAATTAATGTCATCGTTTGTGTTGAATCTTGAATTGTCCGTTTGGACAGTTTGGGATGAACAATTATTTTTTATACGCCACTGTCAGTATGTACAAGTTAGGAGTTATTTTAAAATTTGATAAACTTTCGGTAACTTGTATTTTGTGTTATTCTCTGGGTGTATATTTGGTTGTGGTTGAATTTGATTTGACCACTCTCATTTTGTGTACTTAGAGACCAATGCGAAATGCTGCCGAAATTTCATCAAATTTTAAAATAAGTCCTAACCTGTATATATGAATGACGTATAAAAACAATTGTCATGCTGAATGGGTAAAGGACCATGATAAGGATGTGGTATGGTGATGTGTTTGAGATATTGGAATGAAGAGTTCACTGAGAGAGAATCAAGTTTGTATAATATGAACTCAATGAAATGAATGTGCCAAGTTTAAACACAGAAGTTGTAATATAGTATAGTTGTCATTCCACTGAGGAGGTGCTAGAATAAAGATCTTAGTTTGAATTGATTAGGCAGAAAGTTTTTGGTTGGATTTGTTATGAATGATATTGAATGAGAAACAGTAAGTAACAAATAACAGAGAATAGCACTTGCAAAAGATAACAGTAAATGATGTTGGAAAAATCAGTTTTGTAAAACAGGGATTGGCTTCATCACATCTTCACCTCTGTAAGCTGCATAAGTCTTCATATAAGTAAATCGAAAAGATAAGTTCTACGTCACAATCAAAGTCATTTGTATCGATCCCTCGACTACAAAATTCATAAGAATGATTTTCAAACCGCTGATCCCTCAGTCACTTTGGAAATCATTCCAGCATTATCGATCGATTGTTTTGACGTTTATTGCGTTAGACGCCATCCCTGGCTACCTACTCACAACAAGTATTTCTTTCAGATTCTGCTTTCAAAAGTCACTTCCCAGCATACTTGAGAAAACTTAGAACAAGAAAATAGTGATCAAGTACTTTCAGGCATTAAACGCAGAAGGAAATACAGAAACTTATCAAATCTCATTACTTAATAAAAACTTACAACAGCATTACTTCAGTGTTGAATGGATTACAGCCAATCCCATAAGGGAGATTAGTTACTCATGCCTTGCATTTTCACCATCAAAGGAATGAATACAGAAAATGGAAAGTGTGAATAAAAATACAGAGGATGAATCTGATGTATGATGTGTTCTCTTGTGTTCTGTTTGCAGCTTGATTTATAGGGGTTTTGGTTCAGCTTCTCTTGCCCACTTGCGTAGAACCCATGCAGCATCTTTCAGAGACTGGTGGAAACAGAAGAAAGTGGATGAGTTTGCATCGCATTATTGGTGAATAAAGAATTAAGAAACCCATGCTGTGTGAGTCACGCTTGAGCTTGATGGTCACGCTCAAGCGTGAAGGGCTCTGATGCTTTTTGATTGTCTTGCGCTTGAGCTTCCTTGACCACGCTTAAGCATGATTCCTTTGTTTAGCATATGCTTGATCCTTCGCTTCAAGCTGGGCCTGTTACGCTTTAAGCGAGCTCCTCTATCCCAACAGATGTATTCCACGCTCAAGCCACGCTCAAGCCACGCTCAAGCGGGATCGAGTTTACGCCCAAGCGGCTCCTTCCCACGTTTGAGCGTGAGATGACCCTAATGCTATTCCTTCTTTCAATTCAGTCATGCTTGAGCTCCATGTTGTCACGCTTGAGCGTCAGTCATGCATGAAGTCACGCTTGAGCGAGCTCGGGCTCACGCTCAAGCGTGAGAGGCTGTTGGTGTGTTCCTCATTATTTCACTTGGGCGCATGGACAACGTAAGCTTTTGTTTCCTCCACGCTCAGGCGTGTAGTGTACCACGCTCAAGTGTCCTTGCTTGATGCTCTTTGTTTCTTCAAGGCTTTTGACAATTTGTTTACTGATTTTCAAATTTCAAGCTTCTTTTCTTAATACTCTCTTTATAATCAAAATCATGCTTAATTATTTATCAATTTTGTTATGTTATTCAGAAAATGGGTCTAATTGAGTCATGAATTTAATCATAAAATAAGCACTCATCAAACTTTCCCCAACCTAGATTTTTGCTTGTCCTCAAGTAAAAAGAAATTTTGGAAAGGGAATCAAGCATTCAAAAATCTGAGTTTCTGTTACAGACAAAAAAGTTTAAAAGACAATAATCTGAGTTGATGTCTAGGCAAATGATACCAATTCCTTAAAATGTAATGCACCATTACCTTGTTCATGAAGCATGTAACCCATTGCTGTAAGAATAGAGAACTCTCATTATTTCTTACCAGGTGTCTGTTTCGCTCATCCATCATTAGAACTGCTCAGTTAACATTGGCCGTCATTTCTAGTAAAACCAAAATTCAAATGAATAGCAAGGATCAAAAGGTCTTTTAAGGATGTAATGAGGCTGGGTTGACAAGAATCTTTGGTTTTTCTTGGTTTCAAAACGCATGTTCAAAGAAGAGCATAAGTGCTTTTGGTTAATTTATTTAACAATTTAGAAGGCTTCTTCTTTGCATTGAAACTTCAGACTTTTCCTTTATTTTCTTCCAGCTCTTTTATACCTTTTTGGAGAGCTTACTATTCTTCTTTTTGCATTTTCTTCTACTGCCTCCATTTGTTTCATCTCCTTTTGAGAAAAAAAATATTTTATGCTCTTTTTCAAAATGAACATGCAGGTAGGATAGGATTTTTGCTTTTATGCTTAGCTTAGGGTAGAAAAAAATTTTCATGCTTTTATGGCTCAAAGATGGGATGCCAAAAAAATCGGATATTTTTATCAGGGTAGCTTTTTGGCTCTTGGCTAACTATGTTTTCAAAATTGCCTTATCACTTCCTTGCTTGTTTCTTAAGAAAAAGGTTTAATTAGAAAATCAGTCAATGCTAATTTAACAAATTCAAATGAGGCTCTCAGTGTTTAGATTTCTCACTTCTCATCAAGATATAAGGCTTACTTCCTTATTTTAACAGAAAAGGGGTTCAAGTCATGTGAACAGGCAAAAGTACATGCATTCCAGTTCCTTGGTTCTTAATTTAGTCATTTTGCCTAAAAAAAATCAGTGTTATTGCCTAAAAATATTCTGCTGCTTAGAAACTTTTCTTGTTCAAAAAGTAAAATCTTTGGTTGGGTTTTTCCAAAATGGTATAACTGCAAGCATGTAATGGTATATCCAAACAATCAACCAAAAGCATAAAAATTTTAAAAATTTTCAAAGTATGCTGCAGTAATGTTAGACAAAACTAACTTAAAGTAAACTAAAGCAATAAAAACTAAAGCAGTAAACTCATCACTCATCCTTAGAAGAGTCATCCTCTGTCTCATGTTTCGTTGCTGTAGGCCCTTGTGAGGAGGGTCCTGGTCTAGCCTATGAAGTCTTACCCCTCCTAAGAAAGAAGGCCTGTCCCCAGGCTAAACAATGTGGGATGCAAACTTACTTTCGGATAATGAGTGGGATGAATTTGATGAGCTGCCTGAAAAATAAAAGAAAAATTCAATCTTAGGATAAAATTTACTTAAAATAAAATCAACAGGATGAAAAGAAAACATAAAAGATTGGGTTGCCTCCCAATAAGCGCTTGTTTAATGTCATTAGCTTGACGCCTGATAGATTTTTCAATATGGATCATGGAGTTGGTGGATGAGAGTGTTGAGTTTTTCCACCTCCTTGCCTAAGTCAGGCCTTGGCTTTCTTCCTTTCTGTTTTTCAAGTGCACCTTCAATAGCAAAATCAGTTTGTTCTTTTTGCACTCGAATTTTTACTTTTCTGTCATCCACATCTATGATGACTTTGGTCGCTTTCAAGAATGGTCTCCCTAGTATTAGAGGAACTTCAGAATCTTCCTCCATATCTATGACAACAAAGTTCTCATGAAATTCAAATTTATCAACTTTGACCTCAATATTTTCAGCAATACCATAAGGGGTTTTTATTGATTGATCTGCCATTTTTAAAGTCATGTTTGTTGGCTTTACTGAAAAATCCCCTATACTTTTAAGTGTGGATAATGGCATCAAATTTACACTAGCACCAAGATCTAATAAAGCTTTACTTTTTGAAAGATTTCCAATAGTAACGGGAATAGAAAAACTCCCTGGATCTTTGGTGTTATAAGGTACTGCTTTAGGTGTGATAGCATCATGTCCATCTTCTTCCTCAGTTATTTCCTCAGTCAGTGTGGTTACAGCCTTGCAATGCTCTATTGGGTTTGTTTCAGTGTTTGCTCTATACTGAGGCTTCTGTTTCTCAGCAAGTTGTTGGGCTAGTTGTCCCAATTGTGTTTCCAAGTTCCTAAGTGATGCCTCATTGTTCTTTTGATTTGCTAAAGAAGTTTACATAAATTTTTCCAAGGTGTCCTCTAATCTAGAAGTTCTCTCCACTAAAGAAGGACCATTATTTTGATATGGTTTATTTGAAGAGCTGGGCTTTTGCTTCCATCCTTGGTTTTGGTTACTTCTCCATCCCTGAAACGGTTGGTTAGAAAAATTTGAATTGAAATTACCAGACCTTCCTTGGTTGTTCATGAAGTACACAGTTGCTTCTTGTGAGCCACAGTTTTCATTGAGATGATCTCCTCCACAAAAGTTACATGTGACAGGCATTTGTTGTTGCCCTGGTTGTGATGATTATACTGCATGTAATTGTTGTGGAAGATTGGATATCTTTTTGGTCAATGCCTCTAATTGTTGGGTCAGAATTTTGTTTTGTGCTAAAATGGCATCTGTGGTGTTTAAGTCAAGGACTCCTTTCTTTTAAACTTGCTGACGATCATGTTGAGCTTGGTAGTCTGTTGAGGATAAAGCTTCTATTATCCTTGTGGCTTGGTCAGCATCCACTGTCATCATTGTTCCTCCTGCTGCTGCATCTAAAATCATTTTAGTGTCAGCCCTTAAACCACTGTAAAAAATATTAAGTTGTGCAATATCTTCAAGTCCATGGTTTGGGCATTTTTTGAGCAGTGATTTAAAGCGTTCCCATGCCTCACAAAAAGGTTCATCTTGGCCTTGTCTAAATGTTGTAATATCTGATTTGGCCTTGATGAATCTAGATGGAGGAAAGAACCTTTGTAGAAATTTTTCTTCAACTATGTTCCAGCTATTCAAACTTTGATTTGGATGAGATTGTAACCACTCCTTTGCTTTTCCTGCTAAAAAGAAAGGAAATAGTCTTAAATATGCAGCATCAATAACATCTTGGTCAAATCCCATGGTTCCAACCAATTCATAGAATGTGGCCAAGTGAGTGTACGGATCTTCACTGGACATTCCATGGAATTGATGTGAACTAATCAAACTCAGAAATGCTGGTTTCATTTCTAGTGCTCTGACAGTGTTTGGAATTGCAATGCTTGAGAAATGTCTTGGCCCTTGCTGTAAAGCATAGTCTCCAAGTGTTCTCCTTGGTGGATTTTGATTATTGCTGTTGTCATCCATTGTATCAGAGGAAGTTTGTCCTACGTGGAAGTTCTGCTTGGCTTTCTTGATTTTCTTGAGGAACCTGTCTATCTCAGGATCAAATGCAAGTTGTTCTTTTGTACCCTGTCCTCTCAAGATCATAAATCAAGAACTCACAGTAGCAAGGTTACTAAAAAAAATAAAAACAAATTGCAAACAAATTTATTTACACTGTCTTGTCAATTCAATGCTAAAGATATTCAAACTTAAATCACCTCCCCGGCAACGGCGCCAACACTTGATGGTGCTGTGGTATGGTGATGTGTTTGAGATATTGGAATGAAGAGTTCACTGAGAGAGAATCAAGTTTGTATAATATGAACTCAATGAAATGAATGTGCCAAGTTTAAACACAGAAGTTGTAATATAGTATAGTTGTCGTTCCAGTGAGGAGGTGCTAGAATGAAGATCTTAGTTTGAATTGATTAGGCAGAAAGTTTTTGGTTGGATTTGTTATGAATGATATTGAATAAGAAACAGTAAGTAACAAATAACAGAGAATAGCACTTGCAAAAGATAACAGTAAATGATGTTGGAAAAATCAAATTTGTAAAACAGGGATTGGCTTCATCACATCTTCACCTCTGTAAGCTGCATAAGTCTTCATATAAGTAAATCGAAAAGATAAGTTCTACGTCACAATCAAAGTCATTTGTATTGATCCCTCGACTACAAAATTCATAAGAATGATTTTCAAACCGCTGATCCCTCAGTCACTTTGGAAATCATTCCAGCATTATCGATCGATTATTTTGACGTTTATTGCGTTAGACGCCATCCCTGGCTACCTACTCACAACAAGTATTTCTTTCAGATTCTGCTTTCAAAAGTCACTTCCCAGCATACTTGAGAAAACTTAGAACAAGAAAATAGTGATCAAGTACTTTCAGGCATTAAACGCAGAAGGAAATACAGAAACTTATCAAATCTCATTACTTAATAAAAACTTACAACAGCATTACTTCAGTGTTGAATGGATTACAGCCAATCCCATAAGGGAGATTAGTTACTCATGCCTTGCATTTTCACCATCAAAGGAATGAATACAGAAAATGGAAAGTGTGAATGAAAATACAGAGGATGAATCTGATGTATGATGTGTTCTCTTGTGTTCTGTTTGCAGCTTGATTTATAGGGGTTTTGGTTCAGCTTCTCTTGCCCACTTGCGTAGAACCCATGCAGCATCTTTCAGAGACTGGTGGAAATAGAAGAAAGTGGATGAGTTTGCATCGCATTATTGGTGAATAAAGAATTAAGAAACCCATGCTGTGTGAGTCACGCTTGAGCTTGATGGTCACGCTCAAGCGTGAAGGGCTCTGATGCTTTTTGATTGTCTTGTGCTTGAGCTTCCTTGACCACGCTTAAGCGTGGTTCCTTTGTTTAGCATATGCTTGATCCTTCACTTCAAGCTGGGCCTGTTACGCTTTAAGCGAGCTCCTCTATCCCAACAGATGTATTCCACGCTCAAGCCACGCTCAAGCGGGATCGAGTTTACGCCCAAGCGGCTCCTTCCCACGCTTGAGCGTGAGATGACCCTGATGCTATTCCTTCTTTCAATTCAGTCACGTATGAGCTCCATGTTGTCACGCTTGAGCGTTAGTCATGCAATGAAGTCACGCTTGAGCGAGCTCGGGCTCACGCTCAAGCGTGAGAGGCTGTTGGTGTGTTCCTCATTATTTCACTTGGGCGCATGGACAACGTAAGCTTTTGTTTCCTCCACGCTCAGGCGTGTAGTGTACCACGCTCAAGTGTCCTTGCTTGATGCTCTTTGTTTCTTCAAGGCTTTTGACAATTTGTTTACTGATTTTCAAATTTCAAGCTTCTTTTCTTAATACTCTCTTTATAATCAAAATCATGCTCAATTATTTATCAATTTTGTTAAGTTATTCAGAAAATGGGTCTAATTGAGTCATGAATTTAATCATAAAATAAGCACTCATCAGACCACCATCTTTGTATAAAAAGTGAGGTTGATCATAGCACCTTATAAACAGTTGGTATGGATCGGAGTTGGATAACTGCATCACGCCTAAGTCTGGAGTACGAGGTGTAACATCCCGAATTTTACAAAATGAATAATTGATGAGAATAAATAATAAATAATTTAAGGTGAGGTGTTATGTGTCCCAAAAATATTGGGATGGTGAAATTGAGATTTATTGAGGATATTTATAAATTATTGGGACTTAAAGAGTTAAAATTTTACCCGGTTAAAATATGAGTGTCGGACCAAGTATCTCCGATTGAGATGTCATTGGTCAGGGCTATAGATAAAATTGTTGGGAATCCGAATATATTTTCAGAATAAATTTTAGATAATGTATTAAGCCCAAATGGAGAGCCTGTTTGTTATAAAACGGAAAGATTTTAAAGAAAGGAAGGAAAAATTTAAAAATAAAACTCTCCCCTTCTTCTCCGCACGTTGGGCCCTTTCTCAAAAGGGAAAATATCTTCCTTCTTCTTCATCTCTCATTCCCTTTCTCCCTCTCCACTTCTTCTTCTCTTCAAAACCTAAGCCATATGATGTTGTCTTCTTCCTTCACCTTTTTCACTTGGGGAAGCTTGAAGGAAGCCATTGGAGGTTGGAACTCTCTTTTTTTTTCTCTTCAAATTTTGTATGGCCACCTCTCCTTTGGAAGATCATGGTTGCTTCTTGGTTGAGATCGAATTCCGGATGGTGCAAAGGAGCTTCCGGAGCATTGGAATGGTTCGGCTCTTCCCTCGAGGTAGGAGAGGAGTTAACATTCAAATTGCATGAGTAAATTTAATAGAGATTGTGTATGTGATTGATACTCATGCTTGCATTGCCATGTATATGTATTGAATTGTTTGGAATGGCAACTTGATAATTATGGAAAATTATTATGATACTCTTGTGTTGGGTTGGAAATCCCCAATGAATATATATAAGGATATTAAAAGATAAAATGAAATATTATGACATTCTAGCGGTGGATACAAGTAGTTGACTTGTATGTGTGTAAGGCAATGATGATTGCCAAATATGTGAATGGTGAATATGCCTCGAATGATTTTATGTGTGGATTGATATTATTATGTTTGCTATGCCTTTGATATCCATGTGTGGATTGTTATGAGTGGTGTTTGTGGCCATTGAATGCCAATTATTTGAATAATGTGCCTTGAGGGGCCTTGTGAATATTTATACGCCATTGATGATAAAACTAGAATATATAATATACCCCTAACTGAGAGGGTGAGATATCCTTGTGAGGTTGTTATTGAGCCTATGCATTGTTGCATCTTGCATTCATGGCATGACATAGCATTGATATTATGTGGTTGCGATCACAATGATGAAAGATCCTGCGGGATTCTATGAAGGGAGTACCCCTTGCGAGGTGGGAAACCAATGTGAGGATGATATGATATGGTAATGGTGGTTGCGATCACCTGATTATGGAATGTGAAAGGCCCTGCAGGGACCATTATATGATGATGAACCAGTGGTTGCGATCACTTGGTATTTAATATGATAAAGGGCTTGCGAGCACCTATGATGCCCATGGTTGCGATCATGAGGCGGGAGTACCCCTTGCGAGGCGGGAAACCTATGTGAAATGTTGAACGTGGTTGCGATCACGGGAAAGCTCCTTGCGAGGCTGCTTTAGGGAGTACCCCTTGCGAGGTGGGAAACTAATGATTATGAATAATTGATTATGGTGGTTGCGATCACCTATTATGATTATGAAGAATTGATTATGGTGGTTGCGATCACCCATTATGGTTATGAATGTTTGATTATGGTGGTTGCGATCACCTATTATGATTATGAAGAATTGATTATGGTGGTTGCGATCACCCATTATGGTTATGAATGTTTGATTATGGTGGTTGCGATCACCTATTATGATTATGAAAAATTGATTATGGCGGTTGCGATCACCTATTATGGTTATGAATGTTTGATTATGGTGGTTGCGATCACCTATTGATATAGAATTAAATTAATTATATATTTGAGATGGGATGACCACGAGTGTTGAGAAACCCCTTACGAGGAGGTATTGTGTGAAACCTTAATGGTGTAATGAGGATAATGATTATGAGTGCCCTTGTTGATAAGTGGCAAATTGATTGTGTATATGATTATGTATGAGGCTTGTATGCCTATTATATTAATGATATGATGAATGGATGATAATTTAAATGGTTTTATAGTAAAGCACACATGATGTTTGTATGCATATACACTTGATCATAATATATATGTTATTCGTCATTTTGATTGTATAACTCACTCTCCCATGTGGTCTCCTTTTTAGCATTGTGATGCAGGTTGCCATGGGATGATTTTGAAGTTAAAGATCAAGTTTCGGTGAAGGTAAATAGTGGTAGAGGAAATGCCTTGGCCGGCATCATTTACGAACTATTATTTATTAGAATCATGAAATGTATAATTTATCTATAATGATATAGATGTTTTAATAAATTTGTACATGTATATAAATATAGTTATACCTTAGGCTTTGCGTACTCAGGTTGATGATTATCTAATAGGCTCATGATATGTCATTGCATGCTAGCCTAGCCTTTTCTCATATCGTCATATATGGGACTAGGCGTGTGCCCGGTATATATATTCTTCCGCTGTAAACTTTATTATTTTCGTATACCACTATGGGCCATTATTTTATCGATCCAGCTTTAGTTTATTTAATTGTACACTTCGCTTTTCTATGATTCGAGTTTCGGTGTGACTCCGGTAATTATTTTGTAACGCGAAAAATTTATTCAAAATTTTATTAATTATGACGATCACATCGGGATTCGATTCTGGAAAATTGGGGTATTACAAAGGTGGTATCAGAGCATATTTTGCTCTGAATTAGAGATATTGGTTATTATTGGAGCACAGTTGCTCTACATTGAATTGATATCTCAAGATGTTTGGAGCACGATAGCTCAATATTGAGACCTTTTGGTGATTAATGGAATATGGTTGTTTTGTATAGAGTAAGAATGATAATTTACTAGAGGATAATGATATGTTGAGGTGTTGATTGCCCTATACGGATTTATGAATGACTAATTGTCTAAGAATTATGAATTGATCTCAAGGGCATATTTGCATATTGAGGATTATTGTGCATCATTAATGTTGAGTTGGTATTGATGCTTATTATGGACTCTTTATGAGATTATGGAGTTAGAAGATATGATTGATGTCTATGGGAGTATACCCTTTATCATTGGGGTTATATGATGAACTTGTGGAGCCTAGTTGCTTATTGATAATTATGAATGAATTATGGGATTGAACATGAGTGAATGAATTTCCTCAACATGTGATGAATGTATTTATTGTGTAAGACCGGCCAAGTTCCTTACCCTATTACCTTCAAATGATGAATATATTATTATTGTGCATTGATGTTGATATATATCATGCAAATTGATTTGACAATAGATCCATGCTGGATGTTAATCATGGAAATGAAATATTGAGATATGAATATGAAATATGAGATATGAATCGATATAATGATGAATTTGTACCATGTGTGATCATGGATATGGTATGCTAGTTATGCATTGATTTAATCATGGACCTATGCCGTGTGTTGATTACGGATAGGAGGTATTGAAAAAGAAATTGATATGGTAGTAGACCATATATGTTGACGTGCTTATGCACCTGGAATATGAATTGTGATTAGATTTCTTATATGCATTGTGCTTGTGGTGTTTAGCCAAAGAATGTTTGTTAAATGAAATGAAACTCATATGCTTGAGTTGAATGAATGAATAATATTGAGTAATTCCTTAGTATGAGTATGTTTGAATCTAAATGATTGATTGTGCCATTTGTGAAGGATGGATTTTATATCCTTTGGCACAAGAACCCTATGTGTTATATGATATGAGTGATTTGTTATATTTCCCTAGATTGGGAATTTGAATATGTAATAAATGATTAAATGTGAAATCGAATACATGTTAGATTGAGATTGTGTCTCAGTGTTGATGTGTGAAAACCGAGTGAAGGATTTATTTAATTATGACCCACTAGGTGTGATGACCTAGATGGATTTGGTATGATCTTGTATGATCAATTGTTGTAGAGAATTAATTAAATTGGACCCTATGGCGATCTAGGCTCTATGTTAATTTGTGAGCCATATCTAATGATGTTGTATGGTGTGTGAGAACTCCACAATGGGTGCTAGGTAACCCTTGATGATTAATGAATAATGATGTTGAACTTGGGGTATGATTAGAATTGATTACGGTATATGAATTTATGATGGGCTCTCAAGCTAAATTCTGTGCCTTAGAAATTATGATCAATGGATCAAATATAGATGATGATGTGATTTAGAGATGTCAATTGTGATCGTGAGTTGATGAATGGAAATTTAACCATGTCATTACTCCCTATTTTATTTGAAGGGTGCTATATTGGTGATAGAGACCACATAGTGATGTGATATGATGTGAGTTATATGTTTAATTTATGGACTTTAGTTATGATTTATGAGGAGAATCCCTAATGTGAAGGCTTATTATGCGGTTAAGTAGCCTACTTGATAAGAGTTTAGTGAATCTTGTAAGGCTTGAATTGATTTATAGCCAACAAATATGTAAGTAGACAAGAGTTTTTAAGCTATTTGAACATGTATTTCGACGGATGAAACCCAAGGATGGGGTATTTATCTTGCGATGAGTGAGAATTTATGGTTGGTACACCGATTGATGGTGAAGTTAACTAAGATTTGATGATTGATATGGCATGATGGATGCCAAATTAGCTATATAATGACGATGATATGTGAATATGTTAGATGTGGACTGATGAGGATTGTCACCAAGTCTTACATGAACCGGTATTGTTTGGATAGATATGACCAATATGAGCAATGGGAATACGAAGTACTGGTCCCAATATGGTCTTACATGCCATAGGTATTGTGGCAGTATGCATTTATGCGCTGACTTTATGTGTTTGAAGTAACCACTACAGGATTGGGACGCCTTCCTGTATGTCGGATGCAACAACACATAGGTCGGGTAAGTGTAGAGATTGTAACTGCTTATGGTGAATGTATTGAACCTATCTGATCGTACTGAGTATGAACATGTGAGCTTTATTGGGTGAGTTGTAATTCATAATATATAACATGCTTGATGTGAAAATTTTATATTGAGAATGATGATATAATGATGAACGTGGCTTGATGGACTTTGGTAAGTCCAATGTTGTTTTATGATGTTGTTGAATCTTGTTGAGGTATGGCCTGAAATATGGCCTTATAGTGTGTATATCGATGCTGAATTTCGAGGACGAAATTCTTTTTAGGTAGGGTGAATTATAATATCCTGAATTTTACAAAATGAATAATTGATGAGAATAAATAATAAATAATTTAAGGTGAGGTGTTATGTGTCCCAAAAATATTGGGATGGTGAAATTGAGATTTATTGAGGATATTTATAAATTGTTGGGACTTAAAGAGTTAAAATTTTACCCGGTTAAAATATGAGTGTCGGACCAAGTATCTCCGATTGAGATGTCATTGGTCAGGGCTGTAGATAAAATTGTTGGGAATCCGAATATATTTTCAGAATAAATTTTAGATAATGTATTAAGCCCAAATGGAGAGCCTGTTTGTTATAAAACGGAAAGATTTTAAAGAAAGGAAGGAAAAATTTAAAAATAAAACTCTCCCCTTCTCTTCTCCTCACGTTGGGCCCTTTCTCAAAAGGGAAAATATCTTCCTTCTTCTTCATCTCTCATTCCCTTTCTCCCTCTCCACTTCTTCTTCTCTTCAAAACCTAAGCCATATGATGTTGTCTTCTTCCTTCACCTTTTTCACTTGGGGAAGCTTGAAGGAAGCCATTGGAGGTTGGAACTCTCCTTTTTTTTCTCTTCAAATTTTGTATGGCCACCTCTCCTTTGGAAGATCATGGTTGCTTCTTGGTTGAGATCAAATTCCGGATGGTGCAAAGGAGCTTCCGGAGCATTGGAATGGTTCGGCTCTTCCCTCGAGGTAGGAGAGGAGTTAACATTCAAATTGCATGAGTAAATTTAATAGAGATTGTGTATGTGATTGATACTCATGCTTGCATTGCCATGTATATGTATTGAATTGTTTGGAATGGCAACTTGATAATTATGGAAAATTACTATGATACTCTTGTGTTGGGTTGGAAATCCCCAATGAATATATATAAGGATATTAAAAGATAAAATGAAATATTATGACATTCTAGCGGTGGATACAAGTAGTTGACTTGTATGTGTGTAAGGCAATGATGATTGCCAAATATGTGAATGGTGAATATGCCTCGAATGATTTTATGTGTGGATTGATATTATTATGTTTGCTATGCCTTTGATATCCATGTGTGGATTGTTATGAGTGGTGTTTGTGGCCATTGAATGCCAATTATTTGAATGATGTGCCTTGAGGGGCCTTGTGAATATTTATACGCCATTGATGATAAAACTAGAATATATAATATACCCCTAACTGAGAGGGTGAGATATCCTTGTGAGGTTGTTATTGAGCCTATGCATTGTTGCATCTTGCATTCATGGCATGACATAGCATTGATATTATGTGGTTGTGATCACAATGATGAAAGATCCTGCGGGATTCTATGAAGGGAGTACCCCTTGCGAGGCGGGAAACCAATGTGATGATGATATGATATGGTAATGGTGGGTGCGATCACCTGATTATGGAATGTGAAAGGCCCTACAGGGACCATTATATGATGATGAACCAGTGGTTGCGATCACTTGGTATTTGATATGATAAAGGGCTTGCGAGCACCTATGATGCCCATGGTTGCGATCATGAGGCGGGAGTACCCCTTGCGAGGCGGGAAACCTATGTGAAATGTTGAACGTGGTTGCGATCACGGGAAAGCTCCTTACGAGGCTGCTTTAGGGAGTACCCCTTGCAAGGTGGGAAACTAATGATTATGAATAATTGATTATGGTGGTTGCGATCACCTATTATGATTATGAAGAATTGATTATGGTGGTTGCGATCACCCATTATGGTTATGAATGTTTGATTATGGTGGTTGCGATCACCTATTATGATTATGAAAAATTGATTATGGCGGTTGCGATCACCTATTATGGTTATGAATGTTTGATTATGGTGGTTGCGATCACCCATTGATATAGAATTAAATTAATTATATATTTGAGATGGGATGACCACGAGTGTTGAGAAACCCCTTACGAGGAGGTATTGTGTGAAACCTTAATGGTGTAATGAGGATAATGATTATGAGTGCCCTTGTTGATAAGTGGCAAATTGATTGTGTATATGATTATGTATGAGGCTTGTATGCCTATTATATTAATGATATGATGAATGGATGATAATTTAAATGGTTTTATAGCAAAGCACACATGATGTTTGTATGCATATACACTTGATCATAATATATATGTTATTCATCATTTTGATTGTATAACTCACTCTCCAATGTGGTCTCCTTTTTAGCATTGTGATGCAGGTTGCCATGGGATGATTTTGAAGTTAAAGATCAAGTTTCGGTGAAGGTAAATAGTGGTAGAGGAAATTCCTTGACCGGCATCATTTACGAACTATTATTTATTAGAATCATGAAATGTATAATTTATCTATAATGATATAGATGTTTTAATAAATTTGTACATGTATATAAATATAGTTATACCTTAGGCTTTGCGTACTCAGGTTGATGATTATCTAATAGGCTCATGATATGTCATTGCATGCTAGCCTAGCCTTTTCTCATATCGTCATATATGGGACTAGGCGTGTGCCCGATATACATATTCTTCCGCTGTAAACTTTATTATTTTCGTATACCACTATGGGCCATTATTTTATCGATCGAGCTTTAGTTTATTTAATTGTACACTTCGCTTTTCTATGATTCGAGTTTCGGTGTGACTCCGGTAATTATTTTGTAACGCGAAAAATTTATTCAAAATTTTATTAATTATGACGATCACATCGGGATTCGAGTCTGGAAAATTAGGGTGTTACACGAAGGGGGAGTTGAATCATTTATAGAATTCGTAGCGAGGAATGCAGTGGGGGTGAATGGAAAGTATTTTTGCCCTTGTGTTAAATGCTTCAACCTGCGTCGGGTAGACTTGGAAGAGGTGCGAGAACATCTACTGTGTGACGGTTTTCTACGTAGTTATACGCGTTGGATATGGCATGGTGAAGATGTGGTTGTGCCAAGTAACAGCTCTCAGACTAAAAATCGAAGCTCGATGCATGACAACGATGTCGACATGGATGACCGACTCGAGGATATGATCCGTGATGTAGGGGTAGAAGGTTTTAAGAAAGCTCATGTATATACAACTCTGTGTGACGACTCTGAGCAGCCGTTGTATCCAAACTGCCTCAATTTCACGAGCTTATCAGCAGTTTTGCGATTGTTTAATTTGAAGGCCATAAACGGGTGGACGGATAAAAGTTTCACTGACTTACTGAAGTTGTTGAAAGAAATGCTCCCAGCTGGAAACACCTTGCCAAAAAGTAACTATGAGGCCAAAAAGGTGTTGTGTACTATGGGTTTGGAGTATGAGAAAATACATGCATGCCCAAATGATTATGTATTATTCCGGGGTGAGTTAGAAATGCCGCATCGATGTCCTAGATGTGGGGTGTCACGGTATAAGAAGAAAGAGGCGGATTCTGATGAGGTATGCACTAAAGGGTCTCCTATAAAGGTGTTGTGGTATCTACCTATAGTTCCAAGACTAAAGCGTCTGTTTGCCAATGCAGATGATGCAAAACTTATGAGATGGCATGCTGATGAGAGGGTTGTTGATGGACTACTTAGGCATCCGGCTGATGGGTCGCAATGGAAGAAAATGGATAGGATTTTTCCAGAATTTGCCAATGAACCAAGAAATGTTAGGCTTGCACTAGCCACAGACGGCATGAACCTGTTTGGGAACCTGAGCACAAACCATAGTTCGTGGCCTGTTTTGTTGTTTGTTTACAACTTGCCGCCATGGTTGTGCATGAAGCAAAAATATGTGATGTTATCAATGATGATTTCTGGTCCACGACAACCGGGGAAAAACATTGATGTATATTTAACTCCATTGGTTGAAGACCTCAAAAGGTTATGGGAAGACGGGGTTGAAGTGTTTGATGGGTTTACCGGGCGATCATTCAAATTGCGTGCCATGTTATTTTGCACAATCAATGACTTTCCAGCGTATGGTAACTTATCTGGGTACAGTGTGAAGGGTCATAAAGCTTGTCCAGTATGTGAGGAGGGGACTAGTTCTGTGCGGTTGCATCATGGTAGGAAAAATGTTTATCTTCGACATCGAAGGTTTCTTAAAGCGAATCATCCGTTTTGAAGGTTGAAGAAGTCGTTTAATGGTGCCCAAGATTTTGAAATGGCTCCTCCACCACTATCTGGTCGCTAGGCATATGAAAAGGTGAAGGACGTCAACGTGCAATTTGGTAAGTGTGAAAAACAGCACCCGACACAAAACAACTGGAAGAAAAGGTCAGTGTTTTTTGACCTGCCATATTGGAGGGAGCTTGATGTAAGACACTGCATTGATGTAATGCATATGGAGAAGAATGTGTGCGACAGTTTAGTTGGTACACTCTTAAACATACCCGGGAAGACTAAGGATGGCCTAAACTCGCGTATGGACTTAGAGTTGATGGGTATACGTCAGGATTTGCATCCACAATCAAAGGGCAAAAGAACATATTTGCCTCCAGCATGTCATACGTTATCCAGAAAAGAAAAGCAAAGTCTGTGTGAATCGTTACAAAGTGTGAAAGTTCCGTCTGGTTATGGCTCCAACATCAACTCTTGTGTTTCCATGAAAGATTTGAAGTTAGTTGGGTTGAAGTCTCACGATTGTCACATGTTGATGCAGCAGTTTCTGCCTATCGCCATTCGTGACATTCTTCCTAAAAATGTGAGAAATGTCATAACAAGGTTGTGTATGTTTTTCAATTCCATATGTTGCAAGGTAATCGTGCCTGGCGAATTGGATGTGTTGGAACAGGAAGCATCACTTATATTATGTCAGCTTGAAATGTATTTCCCGCCCTCTTTTTTTGACATAGTGGTCCACTTAATCATCCATTTGGTGAGAGAGGTCCGTTGGTGTGGTCCAGTGTTCTTACGGTGGATGTATCCCGTTGAGCGATATATGAAGATATTGAAAGGGTATATGAAGAACCAACGTCGTCCCGAAGCTTCAATTGTGGAAAGATATATTGCAGAGGAAGCAATTGAGTTTTGCACTAAATACATGTCACATGCTGCAAGCATTGGTATTCCAACGACTCGTCATGAAGGGAGATTGGATGGGAAAGGAACGATTGGAAAAAAAGTGAAGAGCATGCCACGTACTGATGTCCTTCAGGCACAATTGTATATTTTAAACAACACGGATGATGTGCAACCGTATCTAGCCACACACAAGGAGCTAGTCAAGAAAACCAACCCTAAAATGACTAAAAAGTGGTTGTTGAATGAACACAACAAGAGTTTCATGCAGTGGTTCAAAAAGACCGTTCTGAAAGATGCATCTACATCCTCGACATTATATCGACTGGCACAGGGCCCGAACTTTGATGTCCTCACCTTTTATGGGTATGACATAAACAACTATTCATTTTATACAAGGACACAAGATGAAAAGAGTACAAATCAAAACAGTGGAGTGATGGTTGTGGCTCAGTCAATGCATTTCTCAACTACAAAGGACAGCAACCCTGTCATGGCCGAGTCATGCTACTTTGGTGTGATTGAAGATATATGGGAAGTTGATTACGGTCCCTTCACCGTTCCTGTGTTTAAATGCAAATGGGTTGACAATAAGAACGGTGTCACAACTGATGATTTAGGAGTTACGTTGGTGGACCTCAACAAGATAGGGCATAAGGATGAACCATTCATAATGGCAAAGCAGGTGAAGCAAGTTTTTTATGTGGCTGACCCAGCTGACAAACGGTGGTCAATTGTTATCCAAGGTAGACACATTGGAGACCCCAATGTTGATATTGTGGACATTCCATCAACTACAACGCGTATTCCAACATCTGTCATGGAACATGACATAGATGATGTAGTTGCCAGTCGTCATGACCACCATGAGGGCTTGTGGGAAAATATTTCATCTTAATAGGGTATTAATCTTGTTGGTGAGACATTGAATTACATGTTATATTAGTTATTCATTGTTTTAAATGTTATATTAAATATTTGACAGTTTTTTTTCCTTGTTTGGACAGATACTCATGGCTGACCAGGATGGACGATCCAGGTCCGACTCACAGGCCAGTGGTTCCTCTGCTCGGAAGAGTAGAGGTGTTACCCGGATGCCAGACGTCGCACGTAGGCGTCACCGGGGAGAGAGGCTAGTTGTTGAGATGGATGTCAACACCGATAGATTCAGTGGACCGCATGCCACGAAGTTGAGCAGTTATCTGGGGGTTGTGGTACGGTCGAAGGTGTCCATCATTATCCCCGACTGGGATAGTGTCGAGGAGGTGGTGAAGAACCAGCTATGGAGTGATGTTCTGGTAACTTAGATATTATTTAAGTTTTATTTTAGTGTATTATTTCATGTAACTCTTAATAAGTACTCCTTTATGGACTAACTCCTTTCATGTAGGATTCTTTTGACATACCATCTTCCGACATAGCGAGGAGGAAGGTCCTCGGTATCATGGCTGAGCGATGGAGGTCGTTCAAATCCATACTCACCACGAGGTATATTGAACTTTAAATTCTTAATCAACGCTTCACCAAATTGTACCAATCCTTAGTTTTAATGTACCTTTCATTGTAGGTATGTATTCGGGGACGACCAAGGAAAGTTCCCTGGAGAGAAATATCCATTCATCGATCAGGAGACCTGGGATGCTTTTGTTGCATCTAGACATTCTGCCGAGTTTCAGGTACATTGGTTTTTAGATGATTAAATTATGTATAATTTATACAGCTAACTGTGAATATTTTTTTTCTTGTTGTAGGAGACCAGAAAGAAAGCCAAGGAGACTAGGAAGCTAAATGACTGCCCACACACACTGTCACGTGGGGGTTACCGTAGGTTAGAGGAGCGGCTGGCACAGGAGAGGCTGAGTTAGTGTCAGACTGACACTGGTATTGTGGATCCCCCTTCCCCACCTGCACGCCACAACAAATGGAAGCGGGCTAGGATCAAGAAGAGTGGGGAATACACTTCCTCACAGGCTCAGGAGGTTGCCTCACGGATAGTAAGTATTCCTCTTTATATCAGTGTCTGTTTTTCAGTTTACGTGAAGGAAGTGAACACTAACTTGTTTGGTTTCAAGATTCCTTGGTTGAGCAATCAACCCAAGGGTCTTTCGTAGTCCATGGACGGTAGGATATTTTGACTACCGCCATTGGCAGGCCAGAGCACCCAGGAAGAGTGCGTGCTATTGGTCGAGGTGTAGGTAAGTGCTAACTAACTCTATGCCTTCATTTTGTTATCTGTTAAACAATTATAGGCTAATCATTCACATTTCACAGGCCTCCACGCCTATTACGGTGCTCCCGACCCTGCCCCATCCCTTGAGCAAATGGTGGAGCAAAAGGTGGCTGTTGTGAAGGCTGAGTACCGGGAGGAGATATCTAGGCTCCACCAGGAGATGGCCCGATTCAGGGAGGAGATGAAGGCCTCACTCAGCCACCACCAGGAGACTACTGCACCAGCCAGCGACCCACAGGTTAGATTCTTTATTTAATTTCCTCAATTTTATTGTTTGTAATCACTTTATTTCATTTTTGAATAACTTCTGCTTGATGTGTAAATATGTAGGTACGAAAGGTTAGCACTAAGGGGTCGTGCGCTGCGGCTGACCCTGACGATGACGGGGTCGAGCCACCAGACACCCGTCAATGTGACCTGTTCATTGATGGGTCAGAGGAGCCAGTTGCCACTGGTATGGTGTACAACTTAGGCCCTGTGGTTCACCATCAGACATTACCTGATGGTATGTCCAGGGTCTCGGTTGTGCTCGTCCTCGAGGAGGATGCTGCTGTGCCAGTGGCAACTCAGGAGGTGAAGACCGTCGGTCAGGCGGTGGGCCACTTTCTGATGTGGCCCAACAGACTTCTGGTGATTGCCCCTGGACAGGTAAAAACCCTAAACACTAACTAGCTTTATTTCCTTGTCAATTATGGTACAAAATGTGATGGTTGTCAATTGTTCAACAGGAACAGACATTGAAGAAGCCAGACCCAGCCAAGGATCCCATCCGGATGCTATGGCGCATCGGGTATGAGCAAGCAGACGACACTGTTCAGGTCCCATGGCAGCCACTAGTGTTCGGCCGTCCCAGTGATTTTCCAGTTTACGTTACAAATTCTGACATTTGTGACATTATTACGGGGACGTCGATGCTGAATGGCTCCATCTTTCAGTTGTGGGAGCTGTAAGTATATCCTTGTTTTGTCCAATTTTTTCATTATACAAGTTATTTGTCGCTAACCATGTCTTAACTTGTTTAGGTTTCTGGCAAAACTCTGTGTGGACTTGGGTTTCCAAGGAACTTACGGTTTCTTAGAGCCCTCTCTCATACAGAGGCAAGGAAACACCTCGTAGAACACCCAGACATACATCCAGAATTGGATGTTTGAGTCTGGGAAGTCTATATACATAGGCCCCTATCATAAAGGGTAATATTCTATTCCATAATTATTGTCATGATATTTTGCATTTTGAAGTCTCACTTATCACTCGTAACTGCAGGGCTCACTGGACGCTTCTGGTGATCTGTCCGAAGGACTATCTTGCTCTGTACTTTGATAGTTTGCATCGGACAGCTCCACAAGACCTGAAAGATATAGTAGACCGGTAAGTTCATCCCTAAAAAATAACCATAAATTTGATTACATCATTTTTAGAACTATACAATTCTAACTTATCTTGTGTTTTGTTTGACGCAAGGCGGTGGTTGGATACAATCTACTGATTAGAAACAAACCCAAAGGAAAAACAGTTGTATGGGTGTACCCAAAAGTAAGTCAATCGTATTCATTCAAATCTTCAGTACATATTTTTTAAGTTCCGAATTCACTTATTCTATACTATATGTCCATTGTAGTCTTACAGGCAGAAGGGTACCTTTGAGTGTGGCTATTTCGTCATGCACACTATGCTGACCATTGTCCAACATCATTTAGTAGATGGATGGACAGAGGTAAGTCTCATCATTTGGACTACTTTTCTCCAATTTCATCAATTTCATGTAATAAATAAAGCTTTTGTTCTAATTGTTTTGTGTATTGTTTGCAGCACTTTAATGACCGGTGATTTTTCCCAAAGGAACTTATAGATGATGTTAGAAGGCAATAGGCCTCACACTTCACTGAACTTAGGCAAAGCTAGATATAGGATCTTTATTCTTTTATATATGTATCTAGTAGGATTTAGGGTTTACTTTTATTAGATTACATTCAACTTAATTGTATATACTTTCATTTTTTAGGTTGTTATGAATTGATATAGAAAATAAATTGTTATATATATACATACCATTCTTTTGACATAGTGTTGCTGTGGCATACTGTATACTGTACTGGTTTGTCTGAATGCAGGGTTGGGAAACGATAAAATAGAATCCATATTAAAAAAAAACCTCAGTATTTATTCACGGTTATGGCAACAACCGTGAATATAGACTATATTTATCCACGGTTACTACCATAATCGTGGATATAGATACATTTTATCCACGGTTGTCCATCACAACCGTGAATATAAGTATGGATTGGTTTCAGTTACATCCACTTATATTCACGGTTATGATGGACAACCGTGGATATAGATACATTTTATCCACGGTTGTCCATAATAACCGTGAATATAAGTAGTTTGTAACTGACACCTTTCAGTTCTTATATTCACGGTTATGCTCGATAACCGTGAATATAAATAGTAAGTTATATTCACAGTTGTTCTTAACCATGGTTAGATGTGATTTATTACCACGGTTGTTAACCGTGGTTAAAGACCATCATCTACTACCACGGCTGCAACAACCACGGTTCTTTAACCGTGAATAAAGGCCTTTTTTAACCGTGATTATATCCATTTTTTCCACTAGTGTAAATCACAAAACAGTCAAAGATGAGCATAGAGAATGACTTGTAAAATGTCTAGAAGGTAGAGTGGCAAAAATTACCTTGTATAAAAGTATATTAGAAGCCATCAGAACAAGATAAGTCGAAAGGGCAACCCCAACTTTTTTATCTCCCTACATATCCAATTCAAAAAGAATATATTATTTGGATAAATGAAAACATACCAGCCAAGATGAGGATTAAGGAGAACTAAAGGAAAACTACATTGGCCAAAGATAAGCTACATAGTGCAAGACAATGGGTGGTATCTATAGGTTATATCTTAGTTAGGTTGTCGTTTAGGCAGTCTAGTTGTCTTTTTGTATTAGATGAATCAAGTTGTATTTTGTTATGTTATGGGTGCCTGCATTCCCCTGATTTCATTTTAAGTATGTATATCATGTTGAATCTTGTAAAGAATTGATAGTATTGGTCATGTGTAATGATGCACCATGCTTTATGTTTTTGAATTCTCACATACAAAAATACAGAGACGTGAGGATTGTCTTAGTCAACTTAGGCAACTTAGGCAACCGAGTGTGAGGATTGTCTTAGTCGACTGATAGATGTCACATCATGTAAGATGACGATCCATACCAAAGGATACATGTGAAACTAGATATATGAACTTAATTATCATTGATTGAATGTGTAAGTGATAGGACCAAATACATATAACAAGATACCCTTTCCACACTCGACTTTATTCCTAGATCTACCAAATAATAAAAGGTTTGGTCACTATAATACCAATTGATTAGATTTAAAAGTGGCAATTCCTATATTTATTGAAGCGTAATGAATAAAATACCAATCAATCTATAAGAAAGCGAGGGTATATATATACATACATATATATATATATATATATATTAACAAAGATATAAATGGTACCTCAACTGAAAAAATAGAAAAATTTAAAAAGCAAAAAGGAGGTGAAAAAGAACATCAGACATCATCGATTTATCAAGAATAGGATTAGAGAGTTAAAAAATGGTTACCTTGTAAGGCTTCACCTTAGCCTCTAATTAGGCTAAAGAGATTAAACCACATGTTTATAGACAAACACACAAAAACAAATCTAAGCACAAAATCCTTAATCTAATTAAAGAGAAGAGAAAACCTACAAGATAAGACTTAGGTGAAAGAGGTGACTATATGATGAGGAATACTTTTATATGTTCAATCTTCAAGACTTTGGGATGAAATGTTCTTAAGTATTACAAAATCAAGAGAGGAAGGACAGTGATGATGGAGGTTAGGGTTCTTTCTCCCTTATATGTGTTATGTCTTTTCTCTATCATGAGCCTTGTTAGTTAATTAAGACCTTAAAGCCTAAATAAAAAAGTTTAACAGTGCACCCAAGCACAAACCAAACTTAGCGTGACACGAGTGTGCTTAGTAGAGCACAGTCGTGCTTATATGTGATTTGAAACAATGCATTGTGTTGGTGCATGGTCATGCTTATGCTTGGATAAGCATGTGTAATGCATAAATATGAAATATGAAGTTTCTTCTCCCTTTACATTCATGCATGGACATGCGCTTGAGTAGGCACTTTTGACCTTTTTGCTCATTTTTCCTTCTTTCATCAATCTTTGACTCCGATTCATCTCTTTTCGGTCAAAAACTCCAACACTTACGCACTTGAGATGCTTTGAGTTTTCTAAAACACATGCAAATGTTAATCTTTTTAAACAAAACCTACTGTATTGAATACACCAAATATGTTGATGAAATGACAATTTATCAATATGTTATAAGCTAATGCAATGCTATAATATATTATAAAAATTTTGCTCGGAGCGTTGTGAAAGATTGAATTTGTTTTATTTCTTTTAAAATGAATGTTTGTAGCGTTTCTATTTTTATTACAACTCTAGCTATTTCCAAATGATTGATGCGGTAACTTTTCTCCAATTAAACCCTTAATAATTAATTGAAATTGAAATACATTAAAAGTGTGAAGATTTTTTGGACAACTCATTCTAATTGATTGATAATTTATTTTTTTGTGACATTGCATCTTCTTTCTTTATAGTTCATTATTTTTTATACAAAACACAGTTAAATTGAATTTCAATTTCAATTTCAATTTGAAATATTCAATCAATATTGGCATTGTTGTTAGTATGCGAGATGGATAACACAATAACAAGAACATAATTGCTCAAAAGAAAAAGAACAAACGCATAATGATAGGTCTCAAAGTTGCTATTCATTGATATCACAGCGATATTCTTAGATTAAAGCCTCAACATCAGGTGATGAAGTGAATTCGAGTCAATTTTAATTGAACTAAAGCAAATGATATTAAGGTTTATAAGATGAACTAACAAATAATCTGTGAGGAAATGGGATTCAATGGAAATGACACATCCCACGCATAGTTGAAGGTGACAGGATCTCTATAAATAGGATAACCAGGTGTAACAAGACAATATGGGCCTGGGTTTGAGACCGTCAAAATTAAAGGGTTTAAGGGTTCAACAGTTTGAAATCCATCACAATTCAAGATCACGTTCTTTTGACCACACGCGCACTTGTTCGTTACAGTTACCTTCCATTCTGGCTTTCCTTGCACCATAACTCCTGTACGTTGTTGGCTCACGGATATATCCTTCAAGGAGCATTGGCTATAGCCTAACACAGTATTATAGAAGATGTGAAATTATTAACAACTATTTATAAATATATACATTGGGAGAAACATTACCTTGAGAAATGAGGACAGAGAAGAGAACTATGCTCAGAATTTTTATAGTAATTGAATCAGCCATCTTTCAACGTAAACTTCAATTCTTGAATTCCTTGACAAGCATATGGTTCCTACATGTGCGGTGTTAATTTATAGAAGATAGTTACTATTCCTAACTTAGCAAAAAATTAGTGCAGACATTTGTATCATGATGATTTTTGACATTTTAGTGAGATCTTTTTTACCGTAATTTTAGAACTAGCCACATATTACTTAAGAACAATTAATGGCAAACATATGCAGAATGCTATCCATAGGTTGATTTGCAATATGTGATTTGGTCCTTAAGGTAATATATAGAAATTAATCCAGTATTAAATATTAAATATTAAATACTATAAGCTAAATTTAAATTATAAAATATCAAAATTAAATGTTAAATATCGATAGGTTGATTCGTAGTATATGATTTGCTCCTTTTGGTAATATATAGAAATTAATCCAGTATTAAATATTAAATATAAATATTAAATATTAACTATAAATATTAAATAATATTAAATATCAAAATTAAATATTAAATATTAAATCTAAATTATGAAGTAATTGATGATATTAATCTAATTGGATGAGTTAGACAAAGAGAACTAAAAAATTGTTAGATAATGATCCGGTCCGCATACTAGCTTCGATTCTTGATTCAAGATTACTATCAAACATGGTGACAAGAAGCTATGTGTGATGTCTTTAGCCTTCTTGGATCTTGACCTTGCCTTGAAGCTCTCTAACGCTTTGTCTAAATCCAAGTTAAGGTCCTCCTTAGCCATGTCCTCATCATACTCCCCTTCTTCAAGAAGATTTGTCCTCTACATCAAAAGGGGTTAAATTCGACACATTGAAAGTACCACTAACCCCAACTCACTTGGGAGGTCAAATACATAGGCATTCTTACTAATTTTCTCAATAATTTGAAAAGGACCATCACCTTTTGGATTGTGTTTAAATTTTCTAAGGTTAGGAAATCTTTCCTTCCTTACATGTAACCAAACCTAATCACCAATATTACTTAAGAACAATTAATGGTAAACATAGCCAGAATGCTACCGATAGGTTGATTTAAAGTATGTGATTTGGTCTTTATGGTAATTTATACAAATTAATCTTGTATTAAATATTAAATGATAAATATAAATTATTAAATATTAAATATAAATTATGAAGTAATTGATTATATTAATTTAATTGGATGAGTTAGACAAAGAGAACTTAAAAATCATTAGATAATGTTTCAGTCCGCATACCAGATTATTATAAAAACATACAAACACACCCCACACGAAGCACACAACGGTACCAAAGAACCCCGACAGATAATTTGTTAGAGAAATAGTGTAAATTAAGATGTTTGAGGCGTATGATCACACTGCCCTAAAAGGATTGATTTCCCTTATAATCCTCTAGGATACAATAGACTCGTCTATTAGTGGGTATGATCAGAACTAACAAGAATTAAATGATAATAACTCAGCAAAGAAAGAGAAGAGAGGAAGAAGAATTTATTGGATTATGAAAACTGAGATTTAGATTTTGAGTGGTTTAAAGGAAAGATGCCTCTTTCCAAGGAAAGATTTTGAGTGGCGTATGGGGTTTATACTCACAAAATTCACAATAATTGTTCATGTTTCCCGAGCATTTCATGAGTGTTGGTTTTTTTACCCCATACATCATAAGCCCTGGTATCCCGATTTCCCTGAGGATTTGCCTGGGCCAAACTGCCAAAGAGGCGTAATGCGTAAAATTAATATTTTTTCATTCTTTTTGCTACGGAGTTGAATCTCGATTGTGACCTCTTAAGTCATGCTTTAAACCCTTTTGATCTTGTAGTGAATATGTCAATAAAGAATCTAAATACTATAAATCTTTGGGAGATAATAATATTGGTTTAATATTGAGAAATTGTATCATAAAATATTTGTGATTCCTAACAATATGATACATGTTTATCAAGTTATTTTCTTTTAGTCATTAATTTTATTCAATGAATATATATACCTAATATAAATCATTGTTATGTAATGACCATTGTAGATTTAAAATAAAGAAATATGTTAGTAAAGCATAAGGAAATAGATATGAACCTTTACTTATTGATTTTCCTATGAAGAGAATTACATAAATCTTAGTTACCCATAAAAAATAAAAAAATTCAAGTGAGTATTTCTAAGTCAACGTAGTGATTTGTTATCATTTAAGATTAGAGAATTTATCAAATCTATGTAATGGTTGTAGTCAATTAAGATAGAAAGAGCAATCACTTAGTTAAGGAATATTTAATTCATTATAGAGGACAATAAGAAATGATTACATACCCTGAATTGTCATGAAACAAAGAACACAAGGATTTAACTAGATAAATAAATACAACATGGACTAAGACACATTTATCCTTTTTCACTAGGACAATTTATTACACATGATTACACTAAGGAAAATAAAGTAGAACATCTAGTACATTATAGTTAAATAATAAGTGACCACTTATTTTCTAACAATTATCAGAGAATCATAGTAGTTAAGAGTTTTGGCAATACATAAAATACCCAAACTAGAGAAATCACCATAACGATTATAAGAAGTGAGACACTTGTTACCACAAACTATAGTCCATCTCGTCTTCGTTCTTCCTCACTTCTAGGAAGGTTGGCCATCGAATAATATGATAGAACTTGGGAAAAAGATTGAAGAAATTAGATAGAAGAGAGAAATTAAGAAACCTTGAAGTTGTGATAGAAAGTGAGAATGGAATGAGATTTTATAAGCAAGCAAGGGAGGGAGAATTTGCAACGGTCATAAACGGCTAGTCCAACGGCTAGTTGCTAACGACTAGTTGTCCAGTAATTAATTCTTAGCAGTCCATTTTACTATGTTACAAGTAGGATTTTTAAATAATGGATGTTATGGATTATATTAAGTAAGGTTTTAATAGATTGAAAAATGTAATTATTGAGGTGTTTAGAGTTAACCATCAATTTATGATGACCATGATTGACAAAATTAAGACGGGTAATATTTTTGAGTTAAGAAAAAAATACTGATAAGATAAAAAGAAGGTAAATGACAATGTTAAGGAAAAGGTACACAATTATCAAGGAAACTAGAAATATATTTTAGAACTATTTACTTAGTTTAGCCTTGTTAAGATTTATTAATAATATTAAATTTCAAGGATAAAATTTCTTTTAGGGGAATAGAGTTGTAACATCTCATTTTTAACACAAATAGAAAATAGATATTAATATATCTTTCATGAGAAATACGTACTATAAGTTAGTTTATTATTATCATTTTTTATGAAATTTTGGTATTTATATTTAATTATTTATTTTTTTAAAATAAAATATAATAATAATAATAATAATAAAATGAAAATATTTATGAATAAGAATTTTAAAATGACTTAATTAGTATTCACTGATTAATGAAATTATATTAAGAATTTTGAATATCTTTATTATTCACAACTTTTATTTTATATTTATGTTTTTACATATTTATGATTTAACTCTTATTAGAATTTTAAAATAAAATTTTGAAGGAATTAGACTATGGTTCTTTAGAACTTTTTGATCTACATAATATTTATGATTTTCTAGAATTTTTTGAAATATTTTAATAAAATAATATATTTTAAATAATTTTAAATTCATATAAAGTTACTTAAAATTAAAAATATTTACAAAAAAGTGAAGTTAAATTATAGGAAATTTTTTTAAAATCTATTTCAAGTAGATTTATCTAAAACTTATCCGTTTGAGAAAAATCTTGATATTTACCAATCGTAAAAAAATAAAAAATATACCAATAAATTTTTATTAACAGAAACTTTTAGATTTTTAAAATTTAAACTTTATATTACTTATTACAAAATTAGTGAGAACTGATATAATATCTCCAAATTTTGAAAAGGACTAATTTTGAATATTTAAAATATACCAAGTGAAAGGTTACTATTTGGCTTAATAATTCAGTTAACATTTACTATGCAAAACACTGTACATAAATGAAAATTTCAAACTTACACAGTAACCAGAAACAAAAATTTTAAAAATTGCACAGTACTTTATATTAAAATAATAAAATGTATAGTGAAAAATTTTTCTATAAATACCGAGGTTTCTAACGAAAGAATCATATTTTTAGATTAAGTTTTCTTAATATAGCAGTGTTAGAAAGATAGTGGTAGGAGTAAAAGAGAAAAATAAAATTTTTGGAAGGAGGTTCTGCCAAAATCATAAGGTAAGAATAATTCTTTTTTATACTTTTTAGGTTTATTTTTATATCGTTTTAGAAATCTATTATTATACTGGATATAATATTATTTTAAGCTACTATTCTAAATAGTAAATTACTATATCAATAGTAAATCACTATTACATATAGTAAATCACTATTTAAATAGTAAATTATTATTTACTATTACTATTTATCTTTACTATTCATATTTTATTATTTACCATTACTATTCACATTTTACTATTTATCTTTGCTATTCATATTTTACTATTTACTATTACTATTCATAATTTATTATTCACTATTTATGATTTACTATTTACTATTCACTATTTAAAATTTACCATTTCTGTTTTAAGTAAAAATCTTAATTTTTATCTTATAACTATATTAAAGTAAAATTGGTATATTTTAAAACTCGGAGACGAGGCGTGAGATACGGGGAGAATAATGGGAGAAGTCCCCTACTCCTTTAAAATTTATTAATATTATTATTTTAAAATAATAACTATTTAACTTAAAAATTTATAATAAATTTTAAATTGGGTATCTTGTGTAACTTGATCTGAATACCTATGCAAATACCTGGATAACCTATGTAAATTGGATTGAACCTATGCAAGAACTTAGACTATTATGACTTGTATGGACTGAACTATACCGATGCGAGGATTGGACTATATGGACCTACATAGACCTATGCGAGGAATGGACTATAAAGACTTAAAATTAATTTTATTAATCTAAATAACCATTAAAATTTGAATTATATTTATAACTGATATTTAGTTGATTTGATTTGATTATAATTAATAATATTTGATTTTGATTAATGATATTGTGATTTATAATACTCGACTGTGATTAATAATATTTGTGATTTTATGATATTTGATTTTGATTGATGATATTAGAATACTTGATTGTGATTGATGAATAATTGATGACCTTGTGATATGGAGTTTGAGCATATAGCAAGCATAATGGAACATTAAAACTCAGTAAGAATTTTCTTACCTTACTCTTTAAATTTTATTCTAAGAGAAAGTATTTTATCATTTTTTTGGTCTTTTATTTCTTCTTGGAAATAATTTTCATTAACTTTATTTTTAATCTCTAGAATAAAATCTAGTATTAGAAATAAGCTACTTTATGAAAATCAGAGGTTGAGATAATTAATTTTTGAATTAAGGAAAATTTTTATAGTTTTAAGTATTCTTAGTTAATGATTTTAAAAATTATTTTCTTTTAGAAATTAGAAATTTAAATTGGTTTTTCTCAATGAAATAACTAAAGGATATTTTATTATAGTCGAGATTTCTAAACTCAATCTAGTTAAAATTCAAATTGGGAAAGATTATGTAAATATGTGACATTTTTTAAGAGAAAGTTTTGAGATATTTAAGGCTTGGAAACTCAATTTTGGTGATATCTAAATTCAAAACTGTACTAAATTTATTTCTGTATAACAGAAGTTCAAAGAAGAACTTATGGGAATGTACAGTTTATTGAAATAATTTTGTGAACCTTTATGTTATTTAATAATTGAGTTTCTAAAAGTCTTAACTAACTAAATATGCGAGTAGTTCATACATCATGAATCATTAAAGAGAAATGGGATGTGATATTGCCTAGAGACGGATTATAGAAACCAAGGATACATTAGAGGAGGCTTACTTGTGAGCCTTGGGATGAGAGGGTGTGAAAGGGTGCTTCAGGTGACCTGGAGTTGCTCCCTAGTGTCGGGTACTTTCACTATAAAAACTTACTCAATCTGACTAGTCTCTAAGTGTTTTCACACTAGTTGAACTCTTCATATGCTATGAAGGCATTTATGTTATTATTATCCAGAATTATGGAACAGTGTAAACTTCTGGTTGGCCTAGTGTAAATTAAAAACTTTAAGGGCCCACATGCATAAAATGAATGAGATAGTTATATTAAAAATATTGTATGACATTCATGTGATTGTGACAATATATGTGGGTTGTTGTGAATGAAATTATAATTGTTATGTTATGAAAACTCTACATTCATAATTGATTATGCATATGATTATGATTGAAATTATTATATTAGATTGTGAAAACCCTTATGCTTATATCTTATCTGTAAAGTATTATATTCTGTTTCTCACTTATTCTTATTTGAATTTTTGTGTTCAAAATATATGTTATATGATATATAGCTAGCAGTTCAAGATGAAAGGATGAAATTACAAGAAGGTAAGTTGGTCTCATCCTTAATCGGATAGGAGAAGAGATGTGACAAGAGTAGGATTCAAAATCACATGGTTTGAAGATAAGGAGATGATTGGTTACAGTCGAAGTAGAGGTATTAAATCTTTAGTTTTAGTTTACCTTAATACAATATTAAGTTGGATGATTATCAAGGTAAAGGTTAAACTTTAATAAACCTTATTGTTTGGATATGATGTTGTAATCTTTGATCACTTATGATTGTCTGAAAGTTCATTTTATCATTTTGAATAATTTGAAACCTTTTACTTTCAAAATTCAAAGAAAATTAGATGTACATACATCCTTGTATACGCGAGATAGGAAGTGATAAATATGTATATCTTTCTAAAAAAATTTAAAAGTGACAAGAATAGATATATATCTCGTGTATATAAGGAGGTGTTACACTTTAAGCCCTTTCAAACATGGAATTATGTTTTCACTTCTGCGGGTGTGCTTTTACTTTTAGCAGTAGTGAGATGTATTTCTTTTCTGACGTACTTGCTACTTTTTCCCTAAATTCCTCAAAAGTTTAGGGTGCTCCTTTTGCCAAAGAAAGAGCAAAAGGCAACTACGACTACAAGGCTTCAATAACTATGTACAATTGGATGGGTTTTGTTAACCCCAAAACTTAAGTTGTTTCTTGATCCGGTCTTGATACCGGTATCCGATCTGTAAGACATATTTCAGCGTCTTTATCAAGACGTCAACGTGCAACCGGTGTCATTGGTATACATCCGAACTCTAATTCCGTATCAGGCGCTCTCCCTATACCAGTTGTCCAGGATAACACCATGACACCGGATAACATATACGTCACTATGTAGAAGACAAAAGGCATTGCTACAGGGACCAATCAATAATGCCCTACACTATGAGCCAAAATCTGCTCACGGGAATGATCAATTTGTCCTTTAATTCTAGCTTATACTCCCTACGCTCAATATAAAATAGCCACTTGACCCAATCATACTGGTAAGTGCGCAATAAAATAATAATTTAAGGTGTTATTGGAGGTTAGTGGTTCCCCACTAACGGATCCTCGAATATCAAGCCAATCAGGTATATGAACTCTCTTCATCAACAAAGGGAAGGATCTTTTGACTCTATCAACTTACAATTACTCTCTGAAAAACATTCCTCACTTGGAATATCATCACTGACTTGAGCGTCAGAGAATCTTTGCAGGTGACACCACCTTTCACCCACATCAACATGTAAGGACGGTGTGAAAGACCTCCAGGACGCCCAATCCGCTCTCATCATACAGAGACATCGGATATATAAACCGGATACTCGTATAACCGGTCTTCAGAGAAGTAATTATCTACTATTTATGACTGACCAGACACCAGATCTCTTGACCCCGGTTTAGGACAAATCATTGGCACGCCCAGTGGGACACGATAAAGTTATTCCCATATCCTGTGAAAGAACAAGTAATCATCAATGGAAGGCGAGGCACATGATTTTGTGGAAAATCAACCTGAGAATAGGACCAACCCCAACGTTTTCAGGAAGCTTAACTTTGATTCTCATGGGGGCAGTGCAAAGAAGATAGTAACAGTGTCTAACCCCGATCCTCGTGATGATTTGATCAGCCAACTCCAAAGAGAACTCGTAGAATTACGAAGAGAGAGAAGACAGAGTGAGGACAAGGAGTCATATCACACAAGAGACATTCCCCATACAACCGATGGAGAAAAATCCATAACTCTTCAATACTCAAACATCCCCACGTTTGAGGGGAGAGAACAGACCCACAATTCTGATGATGGAGCCACTCGGGGAAGGAGAGAGCTAATTACAGCACCCCCTGTAACTTACAAGCTCAAAGTTCTTTTTTCAAAGAGACTTATGAGTGTCCATATCCCCAAACATCTTCAAACCACTCAGCCACTCTCCATTGGAAAGTATAACGGCGAAACTGATCCTACTAAGCATCTTGATGCTTACGTATTTGAAGCCATGTACTTAGGGGCTGATGAAGATGTGATGTGTCGAATGTTCCTACAGACATTATCAGAAGAGGCCATCGGTTGGTTTAAAGGTTTACCTTCTGGATCCATAGATTCTTAGGCTGAAATGGCAACTACTTTTGAAACTCACTTTGTCATCTCTAGAGATATACCCAGGACATCTTATACTTTGGCTCAAATTAAGCAAGGCGAAAATGAAAGCTTAAAAGATTTCCTGAAGAGGTTCTACAAGGAAGCATCCCTGGTTCCTAACCTCACAGAATCCATTAAGCTGCATATCATTATCGAGGCACTGCAACCAAGACCAGCTTTTGCTCTCTCACTAGCAAAAAGCCCGCCAACAACATTTGAGGAGTTCAGGAAAAAAGCCTCAAAATATGTGGGTATAGAGATGCACCTAGAAGCTATGGCTACAAAGAAAAAGCCACCAACACCACTTTCACAGCCGCGGAGAGATAAGGAGAAAATAAGGTCAGAACGCATGGAGAGGCCATTCAACAACCCGAAGGTTAATAACTCTTCTCCTCGACCTCGAGAAAGGCGTGTTAATTCCTTTAGCCATTATGCACCTCTGTCAGCCAGGCCATCTCAAATTCTGAGAGAAGTAGGATGGCTAGCCTTCAACATCTATGGTATCAAAAGGCCAGCCCCTATGAAGAGACCAGGGAATCCCCGTAAGTACTGTGACTTTCATGAACAAACAGGTCATTCCACTGATGAATGCCAAGCTCTAAAGAACACAGTCGAAACGTTAATTAGAGAAGGCAGTACCTGTTCAAAGAAAAATCCTTTGACAGGGCAGATCGGAATGAGAAAAGAGAAAGAGATCCAGACGATAGGGATGACAATAACCGTAATCCGGTTAGAAAATTCTCTATTGCAGAGAAACAAAAAGGTGCAATGACTGATAATACAGCATACAGAGATAACATGCCTCAGCAACAACGTCAAGGCTGATGTGAAGTCATTGATATGATCGCTGGAGGGTTCACTGGGGGAGGAGCTTCAATTACAGCCTGAAAGAATCATCATAGAATGATTCTGTCTGTGCAAGGAAAAGTTAAAGACAATCGTCCTTACAAAGGAGGGGTTGAAGCTCCAATAATTTCATTCTCTGATGAGGATTTTGGTCCTACCATTCCTGGTGGAGATGATGCTGTAGTCATCGTTGCAGTCATAGCCAACAAGGACGTCTGAAGAATCCTTGTTGACCAGGGAAGTTCCTGTGATGTTATTTTTTATAATTGCTTTAAAAAGATGGGTTTTAATGACTCAGACTTACAGCCTTACACACAGGAACTAACAGCTTTTAATGGTGCAAAGCAACCAACAAAGGGGTACCTTGATACCCTTATCTCCTTTGAAGGTGAACCAGGAGCCAGAACAGTTAAATCCCGAGTGCTGGTAATCGATGTCGAGTCACCATTCAACAGCATCATAGGACGCCCCACCTTGAATGCTATGGAGGCAGTCGTGTCAACTCCACATCTCCTTATCAAGTTTATCGATAAGGATAATGCAGTTTCATCCATCCGAGGTGACCAAGAGATGGCCAGGTACTGTTATAACCTGAGCCTAAATATGACAAAGTTGGAAGCCTCCAACAAAAAGAGGAAACTCAATGATTATGGGACAGCTGCTGGTTCTGTGAGCCTTGTCGATCTAGACCCTAGGGCAGATTTCCACATTGATCCGTCCAACCCATCAAAGCCCACACCAGATGGAAGTTCCAGGGACATCGTATTGGGAGATTTTCCAGAAAAGGTCACCCACATTAATGACAAGCTAGATACAGAAATGGAGCAACGACTCTTGATGCTCCTACGGGTGTTCAAAGACCTCTTTGCATGGACTACAGGCGATATGTCTGGCATAGATCCTACTTTCTGTTGTCATAAATTGTCTGTCTACCCAGAGACAAGACCGGTTGCCCAAAAGAAGAGAAGATTGGGACCAGAGAAACAGAAAGCAGCTTACCAGCAAACCGAGGAATTGCTTAAGGCCGAATTTATCAGGGAAATCCTTATTCTTCTTGGCTATCAAATGTAGTAATGGTCCGGAAAGCCAATGGCAAATGGAGAATGTGCATCGACTATGTAGACCTTAATCGCTGTCCAAAGGATCCTTATCCTCTTCCTAACATAGATCGGATGGTGGATGATTCCTCTGGTTATCAGTACCTGAGCTTCATGGATGCGTACTCAGGTTACAACCAGATTCTGATGTGCGAGGAGGATCAGGAGAAAATAGCTTTCATCAATGATCGTGGTGTCTTTTGCTACACCGTTATGCCCTTCGGCCTGAAAAATGCTGGGGCCACTTACCAACGCATGATCAATAAGGTGTTTGAGGGCATGCACACCAAACTTATTGAGGTGTACATTGACGACATCATAGCTAAGACATCGATTGGGGGTGATCATATTGAAGACCTACGCCAAGTATTTATCCGCTTGAGAGAATTTAACATGAGGCTAAACCCATTGAAATGCACTTTTGCTGTCCCAGCTGGGAAGTTTTTGGGTTTCATGTTAACTCAACACGACATCAAAGCCAATCCAGGGAAGTGCCAAATGATTCTTGACATGCAGAGTCCAAAGAATCTGAGAGAAGTCCAATCCCAGAATGGCAAAGTAGCAGCCTTGGCACGGTTCATGCCAAAGATGGCTCATAGATCACTTCCTCTGTATAAAGTGCTGAAAAAGTCTAAGAAATTCAAGTGGGGACAGGAACAAGAACAAGCATTCCAAGAGCTTAAGGAGGTGTTATCCAAACCTCCTATTCTTACGAAGCCTGACCCTGAGGACACGCTCATCCTATACTTAGCTATTTCAGATGAAGCTTTGGGCGTAGCTTTAGTAAAGGAAACTCCTGATGGACAGAGGCCGGTCTACTTCACCAGTAAAACATTACAAGGTGTTGAGATCCGGTATCAAAAAATTGAAAAAGCCGCCCTCGCTATTGTTTGGGCCTCTCGATAGCTATGTCCGTATTTTCACGCACATCCAATCCTGGTAAGAACGGATCTGCCACTCCGCTCTGTGTTGATCAAGCCTGACCTCGCTGGTAGGATGATCAAATGGTCCATTGAACTCTCAGAGTTTGATATATCTTATGAACCTCGAGGCGCTATTAAAGCCCAGGTCCTGGCCGATTTCATTGTGGAAATGACAGGGATAGATCCAGATACACCTTGTGTCCATTGGACCATCTATGTCGATGGTTCATCGAATCAAAAGGGCTCTGGAGCAGGTGTAGTTCTCGAAAGTGACGATAGAGTACACTTGGAGATCTCCCTTCGTTTTAATTTCAAAACTTCCAATAACCAAGCTGAATACGAAGCTTGCTTGGCCGGACTACGAGCTGCGATTGACATCAGAGCCTCTGAGGCGACGCTATGCAGTGATTCACAACTTGTGATCTCATAAATCCTGGGAGATTATCAAGCTTGTGAGCCTCAACTCCAACTGTACTTAAACTATGTCAAAGAGTTGAGAGAGAAATTCTCAAAAATAGAATTCAAACATGTTCCACGCGAAGAGAATACAAGAGCGGATATACTCTCCAGATTGGCAAGCACCAAAAAGCCAGGCAGCACCACAACATTGGTCCAGAGTACACTGACATCGCCCAGCATTCTTCTTTTCCCTTCTCTGAATGCCATAATGACCAATTCCCTTTATGGCGACACATGGATGGCCCTCTACATCCGTTATTTGGCCGATGGGCAGTTGCTTACTGATGAGAAGGAAAAGAAGAGAATAAGGAGAGAACTGCCATACTTCACTATGATAGATGGTAACCTCTATAGAAGGGCACTCTCAGTACCTTACTTAATCTGTCTGAGAGAGAATGAGGTACATGAAGTAATGGAGGAAGTGCACGAAGGACAATGTGGACACCACACTGGAGGAAGAAGTCTGATGAGAAAAATCCTCAGAGCGGGATATTGGTGGCCCACAATGAAGCAGGACTCCATTGACTTTGTCAAGAAATGCGATGCCTACCAAAAATTCTCTAATCTTCACCACACACCGGCAGAAGAACTCTTCACATCCGCTATTCCATGGCCGTTCTACCAATGGGGATTGGATATTTTGGGCCCTTTCCCAACTGCTTCTGGGGCATCAAATATCTCATTGTAGGGGTCGATTATTTCACTAAGTGGATTGAAGCAGAGCCAGTGGTGCATATTACTTTAGCCCGAACTCGTCGTTTTATGTATGAAAATATCATAACACCATTCGGAGTCCTAGCATGGGTTGTCACAGACAATGGCACCCAATTCACGGACAGGAAATTTACAGATTTACTTGAAGGGTTAGGAATAACCCAAATATTTTCCTCCGTCGAACATCCCCAAACTAACGGCCAGGCTGAGGTGGCCAACAGGGAAGTGCTGAAAGGACTGAAGAAACGTCTTGGTGAAGCCAAGGGCGGATGGACAGACCAATTGTGTCACGTCCTTTGGGCATATCGCACAACGCCTCATTCTTCCACCAATGAATCCCCATATCGCCTGACCTATAGGGTAGAGGCAATGATATCTGTGGAACTACAAACTGCTTCTACTAGGGTCAAATACTTCTCTGAAGAAGGCAATAACGCTAACTTGGCATCAGAAATGGATGTCATACAAGAACTGAGAGAAGACGCATTCATTAGAGATCAGGCCATCAAAGCCAAAGTCGCTCTTCGATATAACAAATGAGTCCAATCAAGGACTTTCAACGTCGGAGATTTGGTTTTGAGGAAAGCAAGTGTGGGAAATAAATTCGCTTATCAAGGAAAACTAGCCCCAAACTGGGAAGGCCCATACAGGGTATCTGAGATTGCTGGCAAAGGCTCCTATCGCCTTGAAAACCTTGATGGCACTCCAATCCGAAATAAGTGGAATACCCAGAACTTACCCATTTATTATAGCTAGTTGCTGGAGCAACATGGACTCTTTTCTCCTCACTTGAGATTGTTCAACGGAGAAATCATTATATCATAATCCCAGCTACGCTTTTATTGTAATTCTTATTTTTACACAATAAGAATCTCATACATCAACTTAACTCTTTCGAGTTTTTCTTATGCTGTGATTTTCAGTCTATCCGGCGTGCACAAACATATTCAGTACGGATGATCTCAACTACCCATTCTGTAGTTGACGATGTAACTCCTCGAATATGTATGAATAATTAAAGACCTGGGCATAGTAGGATTGGTCCTCTTACAAAAACCATACCGAATCCCAGGAAAAGGGCGCAGTAGGATCAGACCTTTATATAAGGCTGTACCGAACCCTATTCGAAGACCTAGATTGTAGGATAAAACCGAACTCTGGGTACGGTTAGTAGGTATGACCGAACACCGAAGAAGGCTTGGGTGCAGTAAGCTGGTTCTCTTTCAAGACCGCGCTGAACCCCGAGTAACGGGCGCAGTAGGTTCAGGATTAGCCCTGATCTGAACCCCGTGTTGAAGACTCGGATTGTAGGATTGAACTGAACTCCGAGTACGACTAATAGGTTTGGCCGAACGTCGGTGAAGAACGGTTAGTAGGATTAAAACCAAACCCCAGTGAAAGGCTTGGACTGTAGGATCGAACCGAACTCCAAAATACAATAAGTAAGTGACACCGAACTCTAAATTTCCCAGAAGCACTTCTCCTATAAATTCTTCAATCGGTAATACTTTCTGTTAAAATTCCTTATTCAAAGACTCAGGTCATATTTTATCAAAGCCCAACTCATTATTTCCGACTCAGGAATAATTCACTCGGGCATGTCTCTATCTGAGGCGTATTCACCCGAAGCATTTCGTTTGGAAATTCTCCATTCATTACTGCACCATGAAGGAATCAGAAATATTCCATTTTGTGCCATATTACACGTAAATTGGAAGTGTTTCACTTGGCCTTTTTTCCTACTCAGAAATGCTCCACTCGGAGCTATAATATTCAAAAATGCTTCACTCAGTGAAATCGGTGAAAATAATTTCCTTTAGGAATTCCCTACTCGGAAATACTTTCCCTTGGAATTCCTTACTCAGAAATGCTTCAAGTTCGATTGTATACTATTAAAATTCTTCAGTCGGTAATATTTAATTAAAATCCGACTCACGAAGAATCAATCATCACCCTCATTAACCTTACTCAGAAATACTTTTCCTTAGAATTCCTTACTCGGAGACACGTCAAATTTATTACCCGACTCATGAATTCTTTAAGTCGAAAATATTTCACTTCGGAGTTTCAATCAGCAATACTCCGCTCGGAAAAATTTGAACTCAAATTGTAAGTCTAAACTCCGAGTTCGGCTGAAGAATCACTCGGAACCTTTCACCCAAGAAGGTTTACTCAGAAGAATTTCCACTCGGAGCTCTCACTCAAAGGAGTTTCCAGTCAGAATTCTCAATCAGAAGAACTCCCACTCAAAAATATCACTAGAAATCGTCCTTGATGAAAAATAAGACTCAGTTAAAATGTATATACTTTTACTGAGCAACATTAGGGGTAATGGAATTTCCCGGATGACATAGCTAGAACCAGCCTCACCCGGAGTCTCTCATTCAGAGTCAGTTGCTCACTCGGAACTGATCACCCAATAATGCTTGGGGACAGTATCGAATAACTAACGCGTATTCCGAGTGATGAACACTTAGTAAAACATTCTCACAATCATTCCCCCTCAAGATTAACATCGCAAGCCGTTCTCATGACAACAACATGTTTCCTAACAACGGCGACCCCCCCATTATGGTACTTATAATCGAAAAGCCTAATCATCAAAGATTAAGGTGCGCCCTTTACCAGGCTTATGTATGCCAAACATATGATTTAAGTAAACAATTTTGATACAACAAAAGATATTCTATCTTTTATCTCAAACCGAGCCTTTGGTTATTTAAGTACCTATACATGAGAACTAAACTTGTCTGCTACTATCCGATGTAGTATTTACGCGTCTACATCTGAATTAGATCATTACATATACAATGATTCTATTGAAATTACTCTCAACGGACAAACGTATAAAGCAAGTTGTATTTTTATTTGATCAAATCATGAATTACATTAAAGAATTGATTCAGTAATCCGGAGCTGATCCCGAAACACAACAGATTTGAATCAATAAAAACTATAAGACAAGGAAGGAACTATTTATGTTAGCTTGTCTCTCCACCCTTTCCTTTTCCCTTATCTCCGGTCTCGCCTCCCCTTTCACAGCAGCTTTACCTACATCAGCACTTGTTCCTTCACTTCTAGGCCGCTGGGTGATGGGAGTCAGGAGAGAAGGTCCCATTGACTGACCTGTGGAAGAGGAGCTAACTTATATGTGGTGTTTGGCGGCTCCTCCTGACGATCATCAACCAAAGCTACCAGTTTCCCTCCATGAAACTCATAGAACGGATCAATACCGTTCAAATTGAGTTCCACTTTGGGATTCTGTTATTGAATCTGACGAACAGCAAGCCCAAAAGATTCCTCGACTACTTGGCTGCAGATATCCATAGCCTTTTCCGCTCGAGTGTTTGCAGCAGTCAGATCCGCTTTCAAAACTTTGACCTCGTCATTTGAACTCGCTAGTTTTAGTAACAACTCCTTCTCCTTACGGGTCTAGTCTTTAACTCCTTGTGAGTAAACGACCTTGGCTTCTTTTAGTTCCTCTCCCAACTTGGCCGAATGCTCCTTCTTCGTACAGAGGCTGGTGTGGAGGTTGGAACTGATTTTCTTCTGATCAAGTGCTTGGGCCTATAACTCTTTAAGCAGGTATTTCAGCCTGGCGATTTCTTCATCTTTTTTCTCCCCTTCCTCTTTGGAAGCCTTTAACTTATTCTCCAGTCAGAGGATGCTTGCCTTATCCCTAGCTGCAGCAACGTTAAGGTCATTAACTTTGCCTGTTAACTTGCTGAGTCTTTTGTTATCCTCCGACAGTCTCCGAACCGACTTTAGGAGACCGGACAGTTCTGCTAACTGCCATTGTCCGGCGTCACAAGCTTTTGTTACTTCCTCAGGCTCTAAAGTCTTCAGCTTGTATGGAGAATCAAGGATGCATTGAGGCACTGGACCCTCATACACTAGGTATAGGGCAAGATTGGAATTCCCTAGAGGAGGACAGGAAAACTTGGGCGCAAAGTAAGCAGTTATTGGTTTGGTAATCGATGTAGGAACACTGCTTGGGGCATCCGGTATAGCCTTTTCTATCGTCTTTCCCTTAGAAGCCTCTGCATCAACTATCCCTTCGAAAGTCTTTTATTTTTTAGGAGAGGGCTGAGACTCAGTTTTCTTGGAAGGCTCATGTTTTACTTTTTTCCTCTTCTCACCAACCTTTTTTCCATCAACGTTGGAGGACGGTATATCAGATCCGCCCTCCAACAAACGAATATCATCACCAGCAGACGAGGTGAGTATGATGGTCTCAACAGTAGCCTTCTTGGAATTCTGCTTTGCCTGAATGTTGTTTTCAGCCGCCATAGATTTCCCTCCAGCTTCGAGGCCTTTCAACTTCTCCATCTCTGGCGACTCAGCTCCAATTTCAACTGCATAATCAAAAAAAGGACCATCAAAAACAGAAGATATCGAGACATAAAAAGAAAGAGCATGTAAAATGACAGGAAATTATGCAAATATTCCTCACAGGTGGTCTTTGACCCTAGCAAACGCCTACAAGAGAAAAACTTATGTGAGGCGGTGTATGATTAAAGAGCAGAAAGAACGGAAACCGATGTTGGGGTTAACTCGTCCTCTCGGTGTAGTAAGCCTGGGACGTCAACAAAAAGTGTTCGTGAGTCCAGGCCATGGGAAACTCTTGAATCCCGTCTTTATTCAGCCAAAAAATTGGATCATCGGGCTTCACACGAATCCTGGTGAAATAAGATTTGAAGGAACGTCCATCAACTTTGGCAGAGTCAGTGTAGGATTCGAAGTTGATGATCTTGGAGAGAGTCCAGAGGGTTATCAGACTTACTCCTCCCTTCTCCCTATTGGCACGACGGACCACCTGCGTCAAATAAAAGAGCATGGCCACCGTCGGTGTAAAATTAAAGTGCTCCCCAAGCATTTTAAGAGAACGGATCAAACCTCATCCGTTGGGGTGAAGCTGTGAGGGGGCACAGTCTAAAAACCTCAAGACCCCCATTTGAAACTTGGTGAGAGGAAAGCGAACGCCTAAGTTCAGGAAGAGAAAGTCATACATATATATCGATCTCCCATCCGGTGTATGACATATCCGTTCTGAGGGTAGAGGAGCCAACACCATGAAACGCTCCTTGTACTTTTCCTTTTAAAAGACACTGAAGCGAGGCTCCAACCTTGCTTCGTCCTCCTGAGCGTGTATGGACTTTATGGCACGAAATTCATCCGCCACCCAGCTGTATGGACGCATCTACTGGAACTTCACCTAGTCAATCCGGTGTGCAACTACATTGCACAGTCCAGAAGCTGTCTTCACAATATACTGTCGAGATGATGCACCGCTGGCAGAGGTACTCTCTCCAGTCATCTTCTTTACAGCTAACTTAAACGCCTTTACACTGCGATAAAAACTAACATCATCAGAGAGGTACAAATTAGCGCTCCCCTCACTCTCGCTAGAAGAGGATTCTGAGGAGGGTATTATCACCCTTCGCCTCGAGTAGGGTGACGCCCCCTCTCTGAATGAAGTGGATTTGAGTGGAAGATCACAGGGATCCTCCCACCACGACTCGGGGAAGTCCTACACAACACTCTCCCTCCTCTTCCCCTACGGCCAACATGGCTCGAGCTAGCAAAGCCTCTCCCAGACATTTAGGAAAACTAGAAGAAAAAATGAGAAGACAAAAGAGAGGTTACCTAAGAATGAAGAGAAATGGAGAATCAAATCTCACACAAGCAAACAGGAATGTCTTCTTGAAATTTTTGCAGAGTTTCGTCAGGGAAGCAAAGACTGAGTGACTTCTGAATCTAATAAATTCTCCTTTTATAAGGAGTCGAAGGTTATGTCGTTTACGACCAAACGACACTTTTAAACGACACCTTTTCATAAACACAAGACTGCCGTTTCGAACATTGAGGTGCGAAATCAGCGTCAATTCGTCAAAGGGCCTCTCAAATGGGCCTCAGAATTTAAATTTCAGGCCCATGAAACTCCTGAGTGACGGTTATAAAGACGTGCACATTTAAGGCAATAATGGCTTGCCCATGTGATTAAAGGCATTAAATGTCCAATCATGAGAAACATCACAACTGTTTCTTAAATACCAAGGGTTGCAAGTTTCAATAACTTTTGGGATTCCCACCCAAAAAACTTTTTGTACGGATCCGTCCTAAGAAGATCTACGACAACGGAACTTCATTCCAAGAATGGATATTTACGCAACCACGTAATGACTTTCTATAAACGACAAATATCATCTGGTATCCAAATTCATTACAGACGATGTAGCTTATATGAGCCACTTTACCAGTCCCTCACACAAGCTAGGGGACAAATAGGATGATGACCCTGTCTCGATACCGGATTTGATAACAAAATTGAAAACTCAGTTCCGTACCTTGACGATCGAAACGTACTCCCCCAGGACGGATGATCTCAATCACTTATTCTGTGATTCGATGATGTAACTCCTGGCATAGTGTACTCCCCCAGGACGGATGATCTCAATCACTTATTATATGATTCGATGATGTAACTCCTGGCGTAGTGCACTCCCCCAGGATGGATGATCTCAATCACTCATTCTGTGATTCGATGATGTAACTCCTGGCGTAGTATACTTCCTCAGGATGGATGATCTCAATCACGTATTCTGTGATTCGATGATGTAACTCCTGTGATCTTGAAGGCTCAATCCATACTCTTACGATTGAGAGGTATTTCCCCAGGACGGATATTCTCTATCACTTAATCTATGATTTGATGACACAACTCCTGGCGTGAACAAGTTCCCATCACTATCCCTATGATGGAAGACACAACCATCATTTTTATGTATCTTTGCAGTTCAATGAGCTCGGAACAATACTCTCACATCAAACAACAGATTGACTCTGTGAACCTCCCTGTAAGAATAACTCCAATTAATGCTAGTCATCTGTCCTGAGACACCGCTCCTATGAACAACGGATCGACTCCTTTTCTCCCCAATAGACTTAAGGATGATACCCTATGACAGGTATCTATCCCTTAACATATTTATACTTGGGGACAGTATTCATGTATATATTTCTCCGTTTCAAATTTATTTATTGTCTAATTTTCCAAGGCAATTATTTCAATCCAACCTCAATGTTTATCATACAGAACGAATTATCAATGACTCAAATGATATATACATAAAGTATTGAAGACAAATTTCTAAAGTGAATTTTATTCATTCATAAAAAGCAAGATTACATATAATTGACCCAAACTGAAGTTGATCCCAGTACACAACTTTACATACAAAAAATAGCTAAACTATGGAGGAGGAACTTGCTCTTCTGTCTCTTTTTGTCCTTCCCTTTCTCCAGGTTCTTGCATCCCTTCTTTTGGGATTTCTTCCGGAGCTTTCTCTTAAGGTGCCTCAGTACCTCCTTCAGATGAGATGCCCTCTGGTTTAGGAACAACAGAATCCGAACCCATACTTTGTCCCTTGGGAAGAGGGGGCAAACCGTATAAGGACTCCAGAGGATCTTCAAGACGATCTTCAACCACTGCGAATAGCTTACCTCCATGAAATTCATAAAATGGATTCATACCATAAAGGTTTAGTTTCGCAATGGGATTACGGTAGAAGACTTGACGTATAGCCAGGCCGAAGGATTCCTCAGCAACTTGGTTGCATATATCAATGGCTTCCCCCGCCTCAACTCTTGCTACAGCCAATTCTTCCTGTAATCTCGAAAGATCTCCATCCGATCCTTGGGACTCCGTGCTCCTAGCCTTTAGTCCCTCGATCTCAAGGAGGAACTTCTTCTCCTTCTGGGACCACTCCTCTGCTTGTTTGAAATAATCCTCCACAGCAGCTTTGCTTTTGTCTTCAAGATCAGCTTGTTTAGCTTGACTGCTACGGAGATCTTCTTGTGATTTACCAAGCATCTCTTCCTTCTCTGCCAATTTACCCTCCAAGTCTTTAAGCATGGTTTTGAGCTTGAGATTTTCCTTGTTCATAATAACTCCGAACTCTTTAGACTTGGCAAGGCGATCTTCCATTAATCTTAGGGTGGCTTTATCCTTCCCTGACGAGAGGTTGAGTTGTTCCACTTTATCACTCAGCTCATCAACCTTGTCAATATCATCAGCTAACAAACTGAATGGGTGAAGCATCCCAGTCAGTTCTACTAACTGCCATTTTTTGGCCTCACATACCTCCTTGATTTCTTTAGTTTTAAGCGTGGGCCGGAGTTCGTATAACGGCTGAGGAAGAATTGCTGGAGTTGTCCCCCGGTATGAGAGGAAGGGAGTAAGGAATGAAGCAGTGGGGAAAGAGATCGGACTAGATCCAGGGACCCCAGAAGGAATACCCTTATGGAGTCCAAAAGAAACTTCAGCTACATCTGAGGTCTCTACAGCTTTACCTTTTGAAGCTCTTGCCCTTTTCGGACTTCTTGAAGGTTTATGTGTCTTCGATGGTACTCCTGAAGGGTCATTCTTGATCTTCCTCCTCTTCTCTGTGATTTTAGGCTGACTCGTAGTTGCGCCAACACCAGTCGAGCCGCCCTCTACCAGTGGAATCTCCCCTTCTACATCCGAGGTCGGGATTGTCAACTCGGAACAATCCTTCACAGAATCTTTCTTAGGCAGGATTTTATTCTCGCCAGCTACAGATTTGCCTGCTTTCAAGTTTTTCAACTTGTCCATGTCCGGAGATTTTTGCCCTATTTCACCTATATACACAAATAAAAAGTGTTAGCAACGAAGAAATGCTCAATACAGTTAACAAAGGAGGAAAAGAAAAATAAAATGAGAATTACAGAGATATTCATCCCGGACTGCACTTGAACTACTCAAAAGACGTCTACACAAAAATACTTTAAAGCGTGTAGAATATGCTTCAAGGGCAAATAACACCGTCGCCGTTTTAGTAGATAGCTCAGACTGATGAGTGAAGTATGCTGAAGAGTTCAGGAGAAAGTGCTCATGAGTCCAGCTCAGGGGAAATTTATTAAGACCCTCTTCGTTCTTCCAGAAGACGGGCTTATTCTTCTTAATTGATATCCGAGTAAAGAAGGACTTAAATGACTTCCCGTCAACTTTATCCGAATCGGTGTAGGATTCAAAGTTCATGAAGGAACATAGAATCCGAAGTGTGATTAGGCCTACACCGCCTTGCTTGTTAGCCCTCCGAACTACCTGAGTGTAGTAGAACAACATCGCTATGGTGGGCGTAAAGTTAAAGTAGTCTCCCAAAACTTCTAGAGCACGGACGAGTCCCCAATCGTTTGGATGGAGTTGAGAAGGTGCACAATTTAGGAACCTTAATACACCCATTTGAAACTCGGATAAGGGGAAACGAACTCCGAGGTGATGAAATACAAAATCATGCATATATACCGAACACTCATCTGGAACAACCTGGTATATCCGTTCTATAGGGAGCGGTGCAAATACCCTGAACCACTTTTTCATTTCCTCCTCAACGCAAACTGTAAACCTTGGCTGAATCCAAGCTCCGTCCTTATTCGCATGATGGGAGGCTAAGTTTTTAAACTCGTCAACTATCCAACAGAAGGGCCACTTAGCCTAGAGTTCTTCCCAATTTAGCCGAGAGGTGACTACGCTATACAGACCTTCTGTTGTTTTCAAAATAATTTGATCCCCAGAGGTTCCTTCTCCAGTCATCATAGCGACTACAATCAGAGGACGACTCTGAGAAGGGAAAAGTCACTCTCCACCGTGAGTAAGATCCCCTTTCTGAGTGATATGACTCAGCCCTCAGAAGAATCATAAGGATTCTTCTCCCATGATAATTAGGGTTGCGAGAAGTTAATCTCCCCCTAGTAAGATACATTCTTTTCGGGGAAAAACAACAGAGCAAAAGAAGACAAAAATAACAGGGGAAAGAAAAATGGTTACCTCAGATGATAAGGAAGATAAAGACTGAGAAAAGCTTCATAAAACAAGTGGCAAGCGTCCTTACAAAGTTTTTGTAGAGTTTTGCTAAGAAATCAGAAATGAGTGGAACCTAGAATCCACTAAGTGTTTCTTTTATAGGAAACGAAAGGGTTCGGTTACCAACTCTTGAGGTTGTGTCGTTCACGACTAAATGCGTTGATTCACGAGTCAAATGACACAGTCGTTCTAAATTCATAGGTGCCAAAACAATATCAATTCGTCAAAGGGCCTCTCCACTGGGCCCAGAAGTTTTAAAAATTGTAGGCCCATTAAGCCCTAAACGATGGTTACTGAGATTCCCATATTAAATGCAATAACTGCTCGCACACGTGATTAAAGACATTTAATGTCTAATCATGCGACGTAATCTATGCTTTACAGACGTCACTCGAATTTCAAGGGTCTTCAGTTTTCAAAAAACTTTTGGTATTCTCCTGCTGCGAATCTTTGTCTGAAACCGTTATAACAACATTATGACAACGGAACGTTCAACCCTAAGACGGTTACTCGTGACATAATAATGCTGAACAACACACATGCATAAAAACGTTTCCTGCAAAGCTATATCGGCATCTAGACCTTTTGCAGGTTGAGTAGCTCATGTGAACAACTACACAGTCCCTCACACAAGCTAGGGGACATATGATCTGGTCTTGATACCGGTATCCGATCTGTAAGACATATTTCAGCGTCTTTATCAAGACGTCAACGTGCAACCAGTGTCATCGGTATACATCCGGACTCTAATTTCGTATCAGGCGCTCTCCCTATACCGGTTGTCCAGGATAACACCATGACACCGGATAACATATACGTCACTATGCAGAAGACAGAAGGCATTGCTACAGGGACCAATCAATAATTTCCTACACTATGAGCCAAAATCTGCTCACGGGAATGATCAATTTGTCCCTTAATTCTAGCCTATACTCCCTATGCTCAATATAAAATAGCCACTTGATCCAATCATACTGGTAAGTGCATAATAAAATAATAATTTAAGGCGTTATTGGAGGTTAGTGGTTCCCCACTAACGGATCCTCGAATATCGAGCCAATCAGGTATATGAACTCTCTTCATCAATGAAGGAAAGGATCTCTTGACTCTATCAACTTACAATTACTCTCTGAAAAATATCCCTCACTTAGAATATCATCACTGACTTGAGCGTCGGAGAATCTTTACAGGTGACACCACCTTTTGCCCACATCAACGCGTAAGGATGGTGTGAAGGACCCCCAGGACGCCCAATCCGCTCTCATCATACAGAGACATCGGATATATAAACCGGATACTCGTATAACCGGTCTTCAGAGAAGTAATCATCTACTATTTGTGACTGACCAGACACCGGATCTCTTGACCCTGGTTCAGGACAGATCATTTCTCTATAAAACCCTTTTAGGAAATCCCTCAAGCTTTCCTTCTCTGTTTGCTTAGTTTACATTAAGGTATAGGATATTCTTGGTACATCTCATGATATGATGAAATACTCCATAAAGGCCTAAGCCGACCATTTCTTCCCATGAATCGATTGATCCTGGTAGAGCCCTTTGAACCATCCTAGGGTTTCCATTGTCAGAGTCAATGGAAACATCCTTCACATTACATATATCTTTCTCTGCCCCTAAAAATAAAGACTCATTTGAGTAAGCATCAAGGTGTCATCCTGGATTTGTCTCACTAGTACACTTTCTAATTGATAACGGTTAAGACATCTACAAATGTCATGGTATCACGATACTCATCAGCCTTCTAGAGAATGGTATATTGAAATGATATTCTCTACTGCCTATATTCTGCTGTAACCTTTTCCTTAGTCCTCTGAGGTGGGCCATCGTCAATGTTGTTATCTAAGATTGACAGTTGTCATCTCCTTGACTTCCTTAGCCTTTTTGAGCTCTTGCAGTTTGATCTGAAGCTACCGAATTAACTCATATCTGGGGTTAGGACGTGCCACTGCTACTATCCTTCCCTGGTTCAGGTTGGATCTAGGGGTTTCGACAACTCTAGAGATATAGTCCAAAGGTTATGATTCTACTCTTTGGGTAAAGTTTTGCATGTGGCCTTCCCAAGTGGCATTCTTTCTAGGATGTTACTTGAACTTTGTTTGATGATGTGGGAACTAATTTATAGGTCCCACTAGGCGTTCCAATGATCTAGCCGGTGTGCACGTGGGGGGTGAGGGGTAAAGGAATCTACTCACTACCGGTATCAAATCTCAATTTCACTCATATATTATACCGATTTAGTAAGAATATTATATTATAAAAACATAGTGGAACACTTGCCCTTCTGACTTCAATACTTAAGTGGCTTGATCTGAGGTGAGCTGGGACCACTACTAGAAAAAACTAATTTAGCCACTGAAATTTTCCGTAGCTAAAACCTAAAATTCCGTAGCTAATTTTTTTAGCCACCGAATTAGCCACAGAATCCGGGATGTGACAAAAACCCCAGTGGCTAAACCATTAGCCATGGAAATTCAAATTCCGTGGCTAAATAGCCACCGAATGGTTTCATCGCAAAATCTAAGATAATCTGTGGCTAAATTCGGTTATTTCAACAAAAATGGCCATTTTTATGACCAAATAATTTCGTAGCTAAATTCATGGCAAATAATAAGGAGTAATTCGGTGGCTAATTTAGTGGCTAATTATTTTAAAATTCAGTGGCTATTTCCGTGGCTAATGAGTTCCATATTTGAATAGTTAATTCCATGGCTAATTTTTTAAAATTTGGTGACTAATTATTTTCAAATTCCATGGCTAATTGTTTTCAAATTTAATGGCTAATATCAATAGCTAACTTTGTGACTAATTAGTTCCAAATTTCCATGGTTAATTTATGTGGAAAATTCAATGGCTAATTAGCCAGTGTGTGAAATTCTTTCATGTAATTCCAAGGTTTTTTTTTATATTTCTCTTGATAATATAACAATATTTTTAACTATAGATTATAATTTTTTTCATATCCAATGCCATGCAATAAATATCAATCAATTTAAGCATATTTTCCTTCACAAACTTCATATTGCAGAAAAATGTCATGTAAAGAGCAAAGGCCAAATGTCTACACAAATTAAATAGTCATAGCTACACCTTGATTGAATTAAGTTTCTAGGTATAATCTAAAAAGTTCTTCCTAAAGTTCCTCCTTTGAAAATGCACTTGGCTTTTTATCACTAGAACTAGATCCAACAGAATTACAAAGTGCAGAATATTCAATTCAAGGGTCACTCCTTCTGAAATATTGCAGTAGCTAAAATAAATAAAAATAAATAAAAGATTAATTAAGCATAATAGCAAGTGAAATTTTCAACTTAACGCAAATTTGAAAGAGAAACCAAAACTATACTTCACCAGCCAAGAAAGCCTTGAATTACTAAGATTTCTTACAATTATATCACAATTGCACCACTATACCATATTTGCAATCTGCTTTGTTGAATGTCCCACCTCCTTCTGTTCATGCCACCAATCAATCATACAAAGTTAAGGACGAAGAAAAGCTTAAGTGAATCATTGTTGTTTAATCTACAAAAATGTTCAACCCTATATTAAAAGTTCATGACTTATGATTTAATCATTTAACTAGCCTCACTTTTCTCTATAATGAAAATTTTAAAAGTGGCTTTTTGTAAAAAAAAATAAATTATTCAAACTTTCCTCTCCAAACTTGTATAATCATGATTTTTATTGAAAATAAATACATAATTAGCATTTGAAGTTTTTTATATAGTGCAAGTGCATCATATAGCAGCCATGTTAAAGCATTTATGAAAAATAGACAGCTAGAAGTGATGTTCCATACAAGGAAAATAATTAATCAAAATAACTTGGCAGAATTTCTTAGGAGAAAGAACAAGAAACAGGGTTCTAATATCTAAATCGTTTAGTTTACTTTTATTTAAGTAGGATTACATTAACTTGTATATGGCGTTATTTTCTTTTTATCTTTTTTTAAACAATTATTTAAGCGATTACATTGCTACTTTATATCTTCAATCCATAACACAAGATATGTAATTTGAAGGACAAAATGTAAACCTTGATTAGAAAAGTTATCATTTGATATTTTAATAATTTTATAATTAGCATATATGCCTATCAATAATTCAATTTTCAAATATCAATTTTTCAATCATTTAACAGAAGCGTATTCCTAAAACAAAGGTGAAAATCTAATAAGGATATATATATATATATATATATATATAACTACTACATATGTATTATAAAGTTTAAGAAGCAATATTTCTTACAATTTCCACAATCGAAAAACCCATCACATTGTAAACTAAATGTTGTTATTCTTTGGCACTAAAAAATTAATTTTCCCTATGCCTTTTTAACTATAACAGGTATAACCACTGAGAATTAAAGAAAATAACCATGTTTTTAGTTAACCATGAGAAGTTTACTTTAAAATATTTTATAAAATCACTGTTAATTATATTCTAAAACTATTGATACTTATGTCTATTTTTTTAATTTCTTTCTTCTCTCGACCATTTTCCCAATTTCACTTTTCACACACTCACTATTAATTATAGTGATTCTGGGTTGAGTTATCGGTAGCGTTTAGGTGAGATTAATTTTCTTTATCTCTAGTTACTAGCAAGAAACATTTAACTTTCCTTCAATGATGATCTGTATCTTACTGGTGTGAATTATGTTTAATAGTATCTGTAGTGCTTCTTTGTTCTCAACTAATTGTTATTTCATATTATAAATAATAAATTTTTGTCTAAAAACAAAATCATTTCTAAAAGTCAACTCCAATTTTAAGAGACATATGAAGCAACATTTTATAGTATATGTTGAAATTGATTAAGATAACTTAATATTTATCTTAACTTTGATTTTAATTAAATGATAATACCCTACAGTAAAACACATTACAACTTAAATATGGAATTTGATATGGAGTAGTGAGTTGCATAAGGAAAAGGAACATTGAATAATGATTTTAATACCTTTAGCTCCAGAGTAAGCTCATTGAGTGTGATGGAAAATTATGTCAAATTGTATCGGGTGAGATTAACAAGAGGCTTAGTCCTTTTACACAAAATGGTTGCATCGGACCAAGTGAAATCTTTTGGCTTTACTATCACGTTGCTACTAACATAATACATACTATCGTCCCACTTGCCTAAGAATATGGCAACCTTTTTTCCTGTTACATCTTCCAAAAAGCCATGCACCTAATTACACATAAGGCACATCTTAATGAAGGTAAAAAGGACACAGAAAGATAAGGTTCTTCAGATATTTATAATGAAGGTAAAAAGGACACAAAAGACTAAAGAAAATTAATAATGCAGGAAAACCAACATTAACCAAAGGACAGGTTGGGGTTGGTAATTGAAACTACAAGTCCAGAGAACAGAAATAATATACATACCAGGCTCCAAAGATATAACATAAGTTGTTATTAAATACTTCTAGTAGAATACCCTTACCTGGTGAATATTTTGCCTAAGAATCGTCTTTTCTTTGAACTTGAGTCTACATGAATACTAGTGATTTCCACAGATGCACTACAACAAAAATGTCAAAAGGATGCACTATTATTGTCTGCGTCTCAACAGAACCGCAGAAATTGATGAACAAATCATATTAATATCTACGGTTCCTTAACGAAACCGCTGACAATAATCTCTAATCACTTTAGTCTGCGGTTCTAATAGCAACCGCTGATATTGGTTATCAAAGGACCGCTGACATTAGTGTGCTTAATTAAATCAAATTTTTTAATGGCCTCAAGGCCCAACCCAAAAATTCACACTAACCCTAAACTAAACATACTCGTCTGTTTGGTTTCAACGAGCGACCTTCGTTCCATCTACAAACCTCCATTTCTCCTCCGTTGTGGTAACGGCCTCCGTTGCCTTGCACCCGCGTCCCTCCTCCCTTGAGCGAACGGAGTTGGACTAAAAAATGAGTGTAGCCCTCTGTTCCGCATGAGCGTCACCTAAAGGCACAAGCTTTTTACGCATAAAACAGAGGAATAACCCCCAAAGCCACCATCTTTGAAAGGATCTGCCTAAGGTAAGCTTCGATTTCCCCTAAACCAAGTACGAGGTACTCCACCGTGTTGGCTTAGGAGCCTACTCAAACGTCTACTATGGACGGAGGCTATCAAACGGTGAGACGGTGATGCTAAAGGAGGTTCATGACCCGCGAGAGGGAAAGGTTGTGCAGGTGTATTACCGCAAATGAGTTATCCACATCAAACGCATTATCCGCGAGAAGGTTAACTGTTCTACTATTAACGTTGGCATTCACCCTTCAAAGGTTGTCATCACCAAACTTCGAGTGAATAAGGACCGTAAGTCCCTACTCGATCGTAAGGCTAAGGGTCGTGCTGCTGCTGACAAGGAAAAAGGTACCAAGTTCGCTCCTGAGGATATCATTCAAACCGTTGATTAGTTTCTCTCTATTTTATTTCTCTATAGTTTTAATATTAATGTTACTTTTAATGCTTAAAATTATTGATTCTACAGATTTAAGGAAACTTTTTCATTTTTGTTATTTTAAGTAAAGATGTTTGTAAAATTTATTCAACTGTGGATTAGCATTATGCAGTTTCTTACTGCTAGCAGGATCATGGTGGCCTTATTATTAAGGCAGAGAAATTTTAGAAGTTTATTCTGCTGTAAGCTTCTTTTAACTATTTATATCCTCTGCATGCTGAATCTCTTTTTTTTATGCCAATAGGTGGAGGGAATCCAGGTTCATGCAAATGAGGGTGGGTCAACACAGACATGTGGTGGCATATACTGGATCATCTTGCCTGTAAGATGTAATGCACTTTTCTTCCTTAATTTTTAGTCAACACGATAATTTTTACTTTCATGCTATGTGAAGATATTAATTATATGATATATTAAAAAAGTTATGCAATGGGGTAAGTTTTTAAAGTTAATTTAGAATCAGGGACTTATGCATAGAAATCTTTTTAACCAACAACACCACATGCTATGGATTTGATGTGACATTGCATACATGCAAAGTATCAATGGATAATGATATTTTATAAATATGTTGATCTTCTATATTTTGAAAAGACACATAGACATGTAAACTTTTTTATGCATATTATTTGAATTTGACAAGAGCACTTTGCAGTTTAATTTACCATTTTTCTGATTGGTTTTTCCTCTAGATCTTGGTTTGTCATTCTGGGGAATGGCTTTGATACTCGCTTCTACAAATCTTATCACTGCAAGAATTGTTGCTGGTTTCTTTATTGTAGACCTGATTATTGTGCTATTTGTTGCTAAAAATGTAAGATGCAGAAATGTAAATTTTTCTGTCAAAATTAAAGCTATTTGTGTCCTGACTTTCTCCCATTTTCTGTCTTGCTTGCTACATGCATTTGTTCACAAAGTGGACACTCTGTGGACTCTGTATTGGTGAGTGATTTTATGATCTTCCCAATCAAAACTAAAAAATAGAAGATTTTTACAAGATTTATCACATTATTCTCCTTGATTAATGAATATCAGGTTTATTGTTTTTATCACTGTAATTTGGCTTCTGCAAGAGAAAACAAAAGTCCACATCCTTCGCTATGTCATCCTGTTTATTGGTATATTCTTGCCTGCATCTATTTTCCATAAATAGGTTCGCTTCTAGTAGACAGTTGTATTACTTTTTTTTCAGGAAAATGTTAGTTTGTTAGTTTATGTTAAAAGTTATATTGTTTCTTGTGAAATATATAGACAACTAATTATGATTTGGTTTACAAGTGTGATGAAAATTTTATTTTCAGTTTATGGTATGCTTTCAGGCATTTGTTATATGGTTTATTTTCATTTCAGATAATAGAACTTCTGATATTGCTTATTTAACATGGTTAAAACTATGGTGTAGATATTTATGATGATTTAATATCTCAAAGAGTCCACTCAAGCGATGCTGAAAAGTTTGCAGAAGTTTTCCCATGCCCATGCAATGGTGTAGGATGGGGAGTCATTTGGTGAGTTTTGCCGTATGGAAACACGCTTGGATGCAAGAACCATCCTTTTATTTTTTTCTTATCACAAGTTACCAATTTTATTGGATTGAAATTTGGAGTATTTTTGTGGCAAATTTTACTCTTATAAACAATGACCTTTTCTTTGTAAAGCTTATTTTCATTTTACATCCAATTGTTTAGTTTTTTTGTAAACTTTAACTAAAAATTTTTAAAACCTATTATTTTTCTAGCACAATGATAGCGATATTATAATGAAGGGAAAAATGGTTGAATGAGTAGCTGGATGACAAGAATAATTATGCTTTACCACTAGGGGAATAGATTGAATTTATATTGTATATATATAAAATTATTTGTTGTTAATATTCCTTTTGGTATTGTATTCTATTTTCAGGGGGATGATATCATTTGCATTTCTCTATGGATCTTTGTACCTTGGACTCATATTATCATGAGGTAAATATGTAATTTCCATTTCAAATAAATTTGCTTCAAGATCTCAAGGAATTCATTGATCAGTTGTATGCGTGCCTCACAAGTTATATTCAACATGAAAAATTAGTTGAAATGACTTGAGGGTTTGTTTAGATGTATCAACTAGGAACTATAAGAAACTTCATAAGTTACTACCGTTTTACAGTAGTGGAGGTTTGTTAATATTGCCTTATGGTTTATGCTGAACTTATTATTAGTGTCAGTCAAGACAGAATTCAAGAACTACTCTGGTTGAACATGTCTTGATTGATCACAAGAAACCCATTCAGTGTCTAATCTATAGAGAATGACAACATAATACTCCCTTCTACTTCAAATATAAATACTTTTTGAAAGGCTAGTTAATATCAAATATAAGAAAAATTATGTTTAATAACAGTATTCAATATTTACATACCAGAAATATCATTCTTGAAGGTGTTCCCTAGGTAATAAATTTGATAGCAGATTTTTGAAATGTAGTAATAAATGATATTGTGCAACAAATAAAATTAAGGAAAACACTCCAAATAATTGATAGAATTAAAGAGAATACTAATTTTCAAATGAAATTAAAGAAAACACTCTAAAAAAGAATTCTATTGTTATTTTAAAGTTTTTGATTGATTTAAAATATCTTGTTAAAATCATCTAATTTAGACAAACTATTGGAAAAACTCGAAAATGATATTTAGCTTTTATTTTGAAGTTTGTGATTACCATTTTGAAGTTAATTTGTGTCAGCTTAGACGCGTTTAGTCTGTTTATTTTACATGGTATTTTTCTGTGAAATTTTACATATATTCTAATTCATTGTTTTTTTTTGGTTTTTTGCTGTTCTGGAAATTCAGTGGCCTCAACTCGATTTTTGTTGCAAGATGAATTTAATATTCAAACTACACAATGTGATAATATTCAAACTAGGGATAATCCCTTTATGGGTAATCTAATCATTAATGTATTTTGTTGACTAAAATTTTATCCATATTGCTCTTTCTAGCACTATTTTTAAGTGGTTTTTCTAATGTGTGTCAAGGTGCATATTAAGAAATAAAAATAAAAAGTTGATTTTAACATTATCATTTTTAGTCTGCAGAATCACATTGATAGTGCTGATTGGTAATCTTTATTTGTGATAGCATTATCATCTAGCTGTCTTTGGTATAAGTTAAGAAATTTTGATAAGGATGTAGGTGTAAAATGTGTTTATTGAGTTGCAAGTCTAAGATTCAAAATAGAAAATGTAAAGAAATGAGGCAAGAGTATTGTAATGTATATCAGTTGTATTATAAGATTTTGTATTATAAAAAATTTAGTTGGTGTTTTACTTTTTTAGGTATTGTTGTTATATCTATAATTCTTAAACTATTAGCGTAAAAATTAGTGTATTAAATTTAATACAGGTTTAGTAAATTAGAAATTAAAAAAAAAAACCAACTATTGTCTGCGGTTATAGCTCTAAGCGCTGACATTGTAATACTATTGTCAGCGGTTCCACATCCTAACCGCTGACATTCACTACTACAAAAAAGGCTTTTGTCAGCGGTTCCGTAATAGCTATTGTCAGCGGTACAAGCGCAGAAAATAATGGCGCTATTAATAGCACAAAAAGTAACGCCAACGCTTAAACCGCTGACATTAGTTATGTATTGTCAGCGGTTGTAACACGAAACCGCTGACAATAGTCAAACAATGTGAGCGGTTGGGATGAGGAACCGTAGACAATAAGCAAACAATAAGCATACATTGTCTACGGTTGTGATGCGGAACTGCAGACAATAATCTCACAATATCTGTGCTTAAAGCTATAACCGCAAACAATAGTTGGTTTTTTTTTAAAATTTTTAATTTTTTTAATTTCCTAAACCTGTATTAAATATGATAAACTAATTTTTAAACTAAATAGTATAAAATTAATCTAGGCCCAATAAATTAATTCTACCTCAAGAGTATCTCAAGAGTATCAAAAGAAAATCATATACAAGAGTCAAGCACCATAGAAACTTTAAAATAGTTTAAGGTCACAAAATCAAATTGCAAGTCATGATATTGTTCATCTAACAATTAATTATATGTAAATATTTGTGAATAAATTCACTCTCTCACTAGAAAAACTCTTGCACGTGTAGTATGAACTAACATAATTTAAAGAAACCAAGAAGTTGAAATTAGTATATATTATTACACTAAGCAATTTCTAGCATACTTTTGTTTATTTTAGTTACACTACATAGTTTGAAAACTTACCTTTAAACATTAATTTAGTATATTCCATGAAAAATCAAATTAGGATGTTCAAAAGAATATCTCTTAATGCAATCCACTCTACGGGATAGATATATATCTCATCCATTACATATTTATTTGATTTCCCAATTAAAGGTTATATTTATACATTAAAGTACAGTTTTCACTATAGAAGAATCAAATTCTTAATGCTAAAGCAAAAATCTGATATAAGTTCATTGATTTTATTTTATCTGAGTATAATTAAGTTAAAATATATACTATATTCATTTTATTTAACAAGTAATTTAAAGTCAATTGTATTTATGGCATAGCAATAAAAATCTCAACAAGTACATATATTATAACCAAAGCTACACTGATAATTAAAGTCTAAATGGGTATGAAATAAAGCATGGCTTAAATAGGGAAAAAGTGAAATAATGCAGCATCAAGTGTACAAGACAAGTCCTTTGTAGTGGCCTAATAGGAAGCATTCAAAAAAGAAAAGGTATCCTTTATTACTATTCTCATTTCATTCTTGGATTTTATATTGATTATCATAAGCTAAACAAAAACCATATATACTATCACAACCTATTTAATTTACATGTCTTAGTCTTACAAATATGGGTCTCTCATTAACTAACACATCGACAATAACAAAATATCAATATAAAGAAAATAGTTTTAGAACACAATGTAACATGAGATTTTGGGACTACACTTAATGGGAGGTAGAAATACAACTAACATGTCTATTTCTCTGAAAAAGCTTGTTAATAGGCTAGCAACAAAGAATACACATGCAGAAAACTATGCTCAAGTAAACCAAATAAAACATGAGAACCATAAAAATATCATCCACCAAGGCAATAATAACCAAGCCCAAACTGTCTTGCCAAAAAAATATAAACCTAAACAACATAGTTGTCATACTGATCCTAAGCTAAAATGTTGACTGCTTCTAAAATCTCATCCATAAGTTTCTACTGAGTTCACCAATAAGAGTGAGTTCCAAGTGGAAGAACATGAAGTCAGAATCAAATATAGGCCACAAAGAGAAGGATAAAAAGGTACTTGAGGAGGAATTCCAAGTCCAATGAAAAGGGGCCCTAAGATGAATCCTCCACCAAGACCAAGCAAGCCTCTAATTATGCCACCAAGTATGCCACACGTGCAATATAGAATTAACTGCAGTATTCTCCAATTTGTTTGTTGATCTCCCTTAGATGCTATCACTCTCCGCCCTTTGTACAGAAGCATAGCCTCATATAAAGTTGGTCCTACTGTACATGGGGACCTGAAAGACAATAACAGGAAATAATCACCATGATATTGATAGTTTTGGTTCTAAAATTACCATATAAGCTACCACCTTACCTTTTTGTTTAAACAATCATCATATGAAGTTGATCATATTTAATTAAGATTAAAAAAGTTGTTTATTTTGAATATAATTATTAATCTATCTAGTTTACCTTTTTATTTGGTTCTAGATATATCTCCAATTAGGAATCCAGGATAATATTTAAGGGTTTTACTTGGGTACCCTCTCTAAATTGAGGGTTTTAATACCCTTAGCCATATGTCATGCCATGTGTGAAAATTGTGTGTAGTTTAAGTAACTAGAATTGATACACTTAGCCACGTGTCATGACATATGTCGAAATAAATGGTACGCATTAAAATATTTAAAATATCAAAGTTTAACAGTGTCAAGACTTGATCTTGCAACACATGGGAAAGAAACAAAGAGTCTTACCACTAAGCTACTTAACACATTTAAAAATTATGACACAACTATATAATTATATTATATTTTTAGAATGTATATCTATTAATAAAATTTATTAACAAAATAAACATTTTTGTCTTTTTTCATTTAGTATAACAATTAAAATTAAAATTAATGAACAAAAAAATGTAGGAATATTTATTTTGCAAATAAATTTTACTAACGGATATACATTTTACGAATATAATATAATAATATATGGTTATATTACATATCTTAAATGTAACCTAGTGGCGAGCCTACTCTTCATCTCCTGCTCAAATAGAACGCTACAAATACTATTTTAGAATCCAAACAAAAATGATGACTTGGAAAATATATGTGACATAGATTAAGTTTACACATGGCTAGAGACAAATACATGTGGTATAAATTCAATTGACACATGACTAGGGGGCTAAGAGCATTAGAGCCCTCAATTAATACGCTTAGCAACCAGTCAAACTAGTCACTTGTAAATAGTCAACATTTTAAAATATTTATATTTCAAAATTTAAGTGTAACAAGGTTTGATCCCCTAACATATATATAAGAGATGAAAGATGAGCCTTAGCAAATTAAAGGCATATATCATTAGTTTTTTTAGGAATAGATGCCTACAGTCATGTGTGTGAAGCAACTGGAATGGATGCCACTAGCCACGTATCAACTAAATTTATATCATATGTATTAGTCTCTAGCCACATGTCAACTCTGTCTATGCCATATATTTTTCAAAATCCTCATTTTTGTTTAGATTCTAAGATAACATTTGAAGTGTTTGATTTGAGTAGGAGATGGAATAAAAACCTCACCACTAGGTTACATTTAAGAGATGTAATATAACCATATATTGTTATATTATATTTGTAGAATGTATATATATTAATAATATTTATTTGCAAAATAAATATTCCTGCCCTTTTTTTTGTTCGTTAATTTTACTTTTTATACAAAATAAAAAAAGACAAAAATGTTATTTCATAGATAGATTTTATTAACAGATATATATTCTACAAATATAATATAACTATATATAGTTGCATCATATTTTTTAAATGTGTAAGATAGTTTAGTGGTAAGGTTCTTATTTTCTTTCCAATGTGTTGCAGGATCAAGTCTTGTTATATTTAAATTTTAGCATATAAAATGTTTTAATGCGTTGACTATCTATAAGTGATCGATTACTAGACACAATCATATCCATCCATCCTAGTTGCTTAAATCACACATGATTTCGACATGTGGAATGACACGTGGATAAGGGCATTAATTCTAATTATTTAAATCACACACAAGTTTCACATGTGGCATGCAACATGACTAGGGGTATTGAAACCCTCAATTTAAAGAGGGTATTCAAGAATTTCTCAATATTTAATATATATTTTTCAATTATATTCCTTTATTCTTTAATTATCTTATTTATTTTATCGGAACATAAAGATATTAATCGATGGGAAAATATTAAAGTAGGCATATAAACAAAATTGAAGGGAGTAGTATCTACCTGCAGTAGATTCAATACCTAATATATTGCTGAGTAAGTTTTTGCGTAATTCTGTTTCAGAACAAAGGCATAAATTATCCTCTTTCACTACTACAAAAAGGCCTTTGTCAGCGGTTCCGTCATAGCTATTGTCAGCGGTACAAGCGCAGACAATAATGGCGCTATTAATAGCACTATAAACAATGTCAGCGCTTAAACCGCTGACATTAGTTATGTATTGTCAGCGGTTGTAACGCAGAACCGCTGACAATAGTCAAACAATGTCTGCGGTTAAGATGCGGAACCGCTGACAATAGTCAAACAATGTCTGCGGTTATAGTGTTGAACCGCTGACAATAGTTTGGGGCAACTCTAGGGATCATTATTATTTCTTGAAACCTCCAGGGAGGAGGTTTTAGTTTACCCTTTTTATTTTATTTTTGGCAGAAGTTTCAATATTGAACATAAGAGTAAATTATGTTATTATCACTTTGACAGCTATGCAATGTTACAGATCCCAGTAACAGAAACTTTCAAATTACTATAATATTAAAATACTTTATTTTGTTTGCATCTTACACTATCAACAAATGAGCGATGTTTACCCACTGCCCTACATCAGCCTTGTACAAACAAGAAATATGTACCCGTGCATATGAACAAAAATACTACAATAAATTTATATGATTTTGTATTTCCCTAAACACAGAACCATCGAATAGGGGAAAATGTTAAACCTTTACAACTTGGTAAACAAGAAAAGTCTATCTAATTAAAATCATCAGCAACAAGCCAGTCACTGGACTCATCTTCTGAATCCTTACCCTTTGAAGGGTTAACTTTCTGGTGGCGACCTTTGTCAGAACCTTCATGCAGCTGAACCAAATAAATTAAGGGTTATGAAAACAAAATTTAGAAAACATCCCTCAATCGATAAACTTAAGTCAATATGGCTAATGGAGACATAATTACCTGGTTGGTTGATGCTGATCCATTTAACCGTAGTGGCCTAGTATTAAGATCAATTAATTTTTTATCCATTTTTACATGACCATTTATGCAATTTTCCTGCCTTGGAACAGGTGAGACACTTTGATTCTGCTGGTAATCTTTAGATTTTAGCTTAAGTGAGTGACTTCCATCCTTCCTTGATTTATTTTGATCCAGTGGTTGCAGCCCTAACTTTTCCATCTGGGTAGGTTTGTCACCTGGAAACTGCCAAAAAAAATAATGCCCAAATAAGATGAATAAACTTCAACATACTATTTAGAAGCTCGATAGCTTGAAATTTTTTACAGTAGAAAGAACACATACCAGTAGGTGGCACATCAGGAGATACATTGGTTATAAACAATCCATATAAGCCAATTCCAAAAATCAACATAACTGTACCAGCTAGATAAACATCTGCAACAGCGAGAGATTCATTAATTTTATTGGATGGAAAAGAAAAACAGGCTAAATACAGGAAGTAAGCATAATCTTTGCAGAAATAGAGACCAAGGGAAGTAAAGAAAGAATTACTTTCTTAGAGTAACTTAGATGGGCTACATCTAATTCTTTTATAAGATCCAACTATTTACACAATTTAAAAAATCTAATTATTTCAATTAAATGTATTAAATTTATTAATTATTTTTCTTATACTTTTAAAATTACAATTGATAAAGGGTATATAGGGTAAAAGAAAACAATAAATACAATCATAAATTGAAAATGGTTGTATAAAAAGTATTAAGTTTAGATGTATTGGGTCTTTAGACTTACTGGGTAAGGACATGCCTCAAGACTCAATAAATATTTATAAAGGTATTTACATATTACTCAACAAGATTTTTGATGGGATTTGAACCCATGATTTTATGGTCACAAGTTTAGTCAACCAACTTTTGTTGCTATGGTCTAAGTAGACTAAATACAAAAGAAAGTTTTGACAATTAAGAAAACTACAGTGCATAGTAATAATAATAACTGATAAATTACCTATTGCTTCGACCAGCCGCAGAACCATCTGTCCAGTGTGAACTCCTTTGACACAACTTGACCAATATACTTTGTATGCATCAATAATATAAAAGTTCCTCCTCATCACCAGGAAGCATGGGTCCAATTGCATGAGTATCACCATCTTCATGTGAATCATTGCCCTCTGCATCTTGATGAAGCTTCTTAAAGCCAGATGAGATGTCATCAACAGATTAATAACCATTTGCAGTTTCATTTAAGTTCACTACAGGTGTGAAGGTTAGTAAAACCAGATCAAGATATTCTACATATAATGGAGTACACAAATGACAGAACTGTTAGGAAATAACCATCACATACATTTTTCATGTGGGAGAACAGGTAATGAGCTAGAAAAGAGGCTAGCATCAGATGAAGCATGGTAGGAATCAGATCCAGATAAAGCCTCCCATGCACCTTGCCCCAACTTTCCAGGTATATTTATTAATGGAATCTTGGAAGGGCCTATTAGTGATAAAAAGTTTATAGTTAATTCAACATAGTAACTCAATATGTAAGTTAATAATGAAAAAAGAAATTAGAAAATTACCTCAAGGTGAAGGATCAAAAGACTGCTCCATTACATCACCCTTTGCCTCATTCACAAAACAGTAAGATATTGAGTTTTTCTGCTTTTGCCACAGCAAATAAATTTTAAAAACATTCAAAAGAAATGCCAATCATCATAAAACTTAGAAAAATACTAATTACACATGAATTGAGAATAGATGCCAAAAAATATAATGTACATTCATAGGAGCATAATTCTATTTGTTTTAATATGTTCTCTATTTTTTCCCAATGGAAACATATAAAAGCTTTATACATGACAACCTCCCCCCCACCAAGAAGATAACAGCTACTAAACTACACACTAAATAAGAAAATGGAGCCTAAATCACCCACAACTTAGGAGGAGAACTTGGAAGTTAAAACTGATAGAATGCAAATACTTCCATATCAAATAGTGAATAGTGAATACACCAAAAGTTAATTCACTAACAGTTCATCTTCTCAACACTGCTTTTCCTTAACTGAACTGTATTTGCATGTGATAACAGGTTTTGATAATGACAATGGAAACAAGCAATGGGAAGTCTTCAAAGAATCAAAAACAATTAGTGATTTCATATGAAAGAAGAAAATGGTCTCACAAAGGTTCAAGAGATGAAGAAATCAATGAATCAAATAAAAGGAAAGCAACCATGCATCATTAGATTCAAATGGATGACCAACAGGCATGAGAAAATGTCAAAATGAAGAGCCTGAATCGATTCAAGCACGAGTGAATCGATTCACAGCCCTGGAAGTCATAAAAATGAGAAACAGAATGGGTTGAATCGATTCACCATGACCCTGAATCGATTCACAGCCCTGGAAGTCATAAAAATGAGGATTGGGTTCTTGAGTGTGGGACACTAGGAAGCCGCAATTGCTCAAAGTTGTATCTCTAGTCTACAATAGTGGAAAATCCTCTAAGTGGGTTGCTTAGAGGCGAGACGTACACCGGATTGGGTGGAACTCGTTACATCGGTTTGCAAGCTTCTCTTCCTTACTCTTTTACTTCCATATATTGCATATTTGCTGATTGGTATTGTTTGGTTAACAAGAACACTCTTGAACTTGCTTAATTTGCTTTATTTTAGATATTGCACACCAAGTGTTTGCTAAATTGCTTCAACAATACTTACCTCTTGTAGTGCATTGCATATCTTTGTCACTTGCTTTCACTTGCACAATCTCATAAACTTGGTTATAGAAATCAATTTCAAAGGCATTCCAAGCAAAAGTTTTATAACTCAATTCACCCCCCCTCTTGAGTATTGAGGCCACTTGAACAACAAGTGGTATCAGAGCTTGACTCTTGGTAGATCAAGCTTAACAGCTTCAAGAGATTAAATGGCCTCAAGTTCTCAAAATGTTTTTCCCGAGGGTGGTGCGATAAATAGACCTCCCGCTTTCAATGGGGAAGGGTATGCCTTTTGGAAAGAGAGAATGAAAATCTTCATTCAATCAATTGACTTGAGAATATGGAATGCCATTGAAAATGGTCCCTATATACCAATGCATACCATAGATAGCAAGAATGTTGAAAAACCCATAGATGAATGGACTAGCGAGGAAGAAAAGAAAGTCCAATATGGCTACAAGGCCAAAAATCTCATTACAATGGCTTTAGGACAAGACGAATTTTTTAGAATAATGACATGCCAAACCGCTAAAGAAATGTGGGATACTCTTCAAGTAACCCATGAAGGTACTAATGATGTAAAGGACTCAAAGATTAGTACTCTTACTAGCCAATATGAATGCTTTAGGATAAATTCAGGAGAATCTATTGTTGATATGCAGAAAAGGTTTACACTCATTATTAACCATCTTATTACTCTTGGCAAAGTGTACACTAACAAAGAGCTTGTGCACAAAATTTTGAAAAGTCTCAGCAGGGAATGGCAACCTCTTGTCACAGCAATAAAACAATCTCCTAGCATTAATGAAATGTCTCTTGCAACACTCTTTGGAAAATTGCAAGAACAAGAGCAAGAACTTAAAGCATTGAAGCTAGCCGAGGAAGAGGAGAAATTCACCAAGAAGAAAGGGCTAGCCCTCAAAGCCACCTCCATGCATGAGGAAGAATCATGCAGTGACTTAGATGAAGAAGAAGAATTTGGGCTGTTCGTAAAAAGATTTGGAAGATTCATGAAGAACAAAAAGTTCCAAAAGAACTTTAAGCCCCAAGGTAAGAAATCTACCTCTAATGAAACTTCATCTTCACCAAGCTGTTTTGAATGTGGCAAGGAAGGACACTTCAAAGCCGATTGTCCAAACCTCAAAAAGAAGGGCAAGGACAAACAAAGAAGAAGAAGAGCCTATATTGCTTGGGATGAGAACGATGTGAGCAGCTCCGACGACTCGGAAGATGAGCAAGCCAATCTTTGCTTAATGGCAAATCATCAAGAAGAAGAAAATGAGGTAAATCTTCTTGACTTAGATAAAAATGAGCTGTTAGATGCATTTGAGGAATTATATGATAAGTTTACAAAAATCTCTAGTAAACTCAAAGCATCTAGGAAAACTAGTGATACTCTTGAATTGCATCTCATGGAAGCATGTAAAGAAAATGAGAGCTTAAAAGAAGAACTAGAGAAAGTTCAAATATGCTCTAGGGATAAACCTTGTGATTTTGCAAAGAAGTGCATAGTGTTAGAAACCAAAGTTGAAGACCTAAATAGGACACTAGAGAAATTCACAAATGGAAGAGATAATTTGAATATCCTACTTGGGCAACAAAAATGCATGTTTAGTAAAACCGGTCTAGGATATGACCAAGAACATAGTAATCATAAAATGGAGAAGCACTACAAAAACTTCTTTGCACCACCAAGCAAGTCCTCCTCACCTTTTATGAAATGCAATCATTGTGGCACCAAAGGACATAGTGCATATAAGTGTAGTGTTAGGAAACTAGGACCAAAGGTCTTAAGAAAGGTGTGGGTTCCCAAAGGAACGTTCCCACAAGCTAACCTTAAAGGACCCAACATAAAATGGGTACCTAGTTCCCTAAAATGATTTTGTTTTGCAGGTATGCTTCAAGGCAAGCAACACCCATTGGTACTTGGATAGCGGGTGTTCGAAGCATATGACGGGAGATATAACCAAATTTACATCATTCACTCCCAAACGAAAAGGAAGCGTCACCTATGGAGACAACACTAAGGGAAGAATCCTAGGCATTGGAAATATTGGTAAGAACTCTTCCACCTCCATAAGTGATGTATTGTATGTTGAAGGCCTCAAACATAATTTACTTAGTATAAGTCAATTATGTGACAAAGGATATAGAGTCTTATTTGAATCAAATTGTTGCATAATTGAGCATAAGACTAATAAGGAAATCAAGTTTGTAGGCCAAAGAATTGATAATATTTACATGATTGATATGGATAGTTTGTCTACAAATGATGAACAATGCTTCATTTCAAAAGAGGATGAAACATGGCTATGGCATAGAAGAATAGCTCATATACATATAGACCACTTGAACAAACTTGTTTCTAAAGATTTAGTAATTGGTCTACCAAAGCTTAAATTTGAAAATAGATTTTGTGATGCATGTCAAAAGGGAAAACAAGTAAAGGCATCTTTTCAATCCAAAAATATTGTTTCTACTCAAAGGCCTTTACAACTTTTGCACATGGATTTATTTGGACCATCCAAAATCAAAAGCTTTGGAGGTAATTACTATGGTCTAGTAATAGTAGATGACTATTCAAGATATACATGGACACTGTTTCTTGCTCATAAAAATGAAGCTTATCATGCATTCAAGAAACTTGCAAAAATTATCCAAAATGAGCAAAACTCAAAAATTGCATCCATTAGAACCGATCATGGGGGAGAATTTGAAAATCAATCTTTTGAAAAGTTTTGCGAAAAACATGGTATTAATCACAATTTTTCAGCTCCTAGAACTCCACAACAAAATGGAGTAGTTGAAAGAAAGAATAGATCTTTAGTGGAGCTCGCTAGAACCATGCTAAATGAAAACAATATTGCGAAACATTTTTGGGCCGATGCGGTAAACACCGCATGTTATGTTATGAATAGATGTTTGATAAGGCCTATTTTAAAGAAAACCCCCTATGAGCTTTACAAAGGTAGAAAACCCAACATTGCATACTTTCATATCTTTGGATGTAAATGTTTTGTGCTCAACAATGGAAAGGATAATCTAGGGAAGTTTGATGCAAAATCTGATGAGGCAATCTTCCTAGGATATTCTCAATCAAGTAAATGTTATAGAATTTTCAACAAACAAACAAATACCATTGAGGAATCTATTCATGTCAAATTTGATGAAAATAGCCATAACCCTCCGAGAAAGGAAGATGTTGATGATCTTGTAGGTACCTTTCAAGAAATGAACTTACAAGACAAAGAAGAAGAAGTCAACAATGATGGAGGTGCAACACAAATTGAGAGACAACAAGATTGGGTAACTTTGAAGGATCATCCCTTGGACAAGATCATTGGAGAAATAACCAAAGGGGTAAGTACTCGAAACGCCATTAGAAATGCATGCAATCACTTGGCTTTTGTATCCCAAATAGAACCCAAAAATATTGATGAAGCCATTATTGATGAACATTGGATGTTGGCCATGCAAGAAGAGTTAAACCAATTTGAAAGAAATGAAGTTTGGGAACTTGTGCCAAGACCCAATGATCATCTAATAATAGGCACCAAATGGGTTTTTAGAAATAAGTTAGATGAAAACGGTATAATAACTAGGAACAAAGCTAGACTAGTTGCAAAGGGATACAACCAAGAAGAAGGAATAGACTATGAAGAAACATATGCTCCCGTAGCTAGGTTAGAAGCCATTAGATTATTGCTAGCTTTTGCATGTTGTATGGATTTCAAACTGTATCAAATGGATGTCAAAAGTGCGTTCTTAAACGGCTACATTCAAGAAGAAGTCTATGTAGATCAACCTCCCGGTTTTGAAAATCATATATTTCCAAATCATGTCTTCAAATTGAGAAAAGCCTTATATGGTTTGAAGCAAGCTCCAAGAGCTTGGTATGAAAGATTAAGCAAATTCCTTTTAGAACACAACTTTGAAAGAGGAAAGGTTGATACTACATTGTTTATAAAACGCAAACACAATGACATCCTCTTGGTACAAATTTATGTAGATGACATAATATTTGGTGCTACTAATGAAAATCTTTGTCAAGAATTTGCCAAGATTATGCAGAAAGAGTTTGAAATGTCCTTGATGGGAGAACTCACCTTCTTCCTCGGACTACAAATAAAACAAGCCATTGATGGAACGTTCATTAGCCAAACCAAATACTGCAAGGAACTACTTAAAAGGTTTGGAATGGACAAGGCAAACGAGATAGCTACACCTATGAGCACATCCTGCTATCTAGACAAAGATGAAAAGGGTAAGGACATTGAAATCACCAAATATCGAGGTATGATTGGATCCTTACTGTATTTAACTGCGAGTAGACCTGATATTATGTTTGCGGTATGCATGTGTGCTAGATATCAAGCATGTCCTAAAGAATCACATTTGACTGCCGTAAAAAGAATTTTGACATATCTTGTGGGTACTCAAAATGTTGGTTTATGGTATCCCAAAGGCGTTGAATGTAATCTTTTAGGATATTCTGATTCCGACTTTGCGGGGTGTAAGCTTGATAGAAAAAGCACTAGTGGTACATGCCATTTGCTTGGTAGTTCCCTTGTTTCTTGGCATAGCAAGAAACAAGCAAGTGTTGCATTGTCAACAGCTGAGGCAGAATATGTAGCAGCTGGTAGTTGTTGTGCTCAAATTCTTTGGATGAGACAACAACTTCTTGATTTTGGTATTTCCTTGAACAAAGTCCCCATTAAATATGATAACACTAGTGCCATTAATATCTCGAAAAATCCAGTAATGCACTCTAGGACCAAACACATTGAGATTAGGCATCACTTTATTAGAGATCATGTGTTAAAAGGGGATTGTGTGCTTGAACATGTTGAAACCTCTAGGCAACTAGCAGATATTTTCACAAAACCCTTGGCTAGAGAGCAATTTATTTACATTAGAAGAGAATTGGGTATTCTTGATATGACAAATTGTATTTAAGTGATCACTTCATCTTGTGTATTGATTGTATGACACCTTTACTAGTGATTAATGCAAAAGAACCCCATGGAAATGGAGATTTAATGATCCTATATGGAATTCCTCATGCCTTGAATATATTGGAATGGAAAGAAATGAATTTTGAGTGAAACAGCCCTTCGAATCGATTCAGCACCCCTCGAATCGATTCACAGACCTGTTGGTTCAAAAATCCTCAAAACAGTATCGTTCGAATCGATTCACACTCCCCTTGAATCGATTCAAACACCTGATGGTCCATATTCCCTCAAACAGAGAGGTTCGAATCGATTCACAGCATACTCGAATCGATTCACGTGTCTGATCCTTTCATTTTTCTCAAATCAGTAACGTTCGAATCGATTCACAGCATTCCTCGAATCGATTCACGCGTCAGTTACTGCATATTCACGCTGATTAATTCACACACTCCCTCATTTAACTCTTCCACTATCTCCCACTCTCTCTTCTCAAAATCCTCAACTTCTAATCTCTTCAACTTCTTCTCCAAACCTTCCACTCAAATCCTTCATCTTCCATGGCTTCCTCCTCTCAACCTCGCAAGAAACAACGTGCAAACACCGCTGCAGCCTCCATGCCTCAACACTCTGATTTATCTAGATTATTCACTACCCAAAAGGATCTTGATAGGTACCAATCTTCATTCTCTGAGAAACATCTCATTTCTTCCCATTGGCTTGATCTCCCATTCTTTGAAGCATCTGGACTTCCTCTACTCACCACCTTACATCAACAAGAGCTAGTTGGCTTCATGGCTCTTGAGGAAGTAGCAATCTACCCCGAACTCATTCGTGTATTCTACTCCACTTTACGTCTTCAAGATGCTCGCTATATTGCCCGAGTGAAAGGTAAGACTATCATTCTTGATAATGAGGTAATGAATCAAGTTGGCTTACTCCCTCTTAGCAACGCTTCCTTCCATGGCAAAGAACCTCCTCTTGCATGGAATTATAATCCGTTGGAGGCAAGAGCTTTCTTTAATCTTGCAGGTCCCTCGAGCACGGTTGGCACCTTAAGTCTCCATCACCGCCTCTTGCACTTTGTCCTTGTCAAAATTCTCCTCCCCTCCGGTGGAAATTATGCAAGGCTAAATGAGGCCCAAATCTTGCTGCTCTGGGCAATTGTCAATGAGAAAGACATAAATTGGATTGACTTGGTTAGGCATCACATGGTTGAAGCCCAAAACCTCGCCCATCTTCCATATGCCATACTCATTACCAAATTGCTCCACCATTTTAAAGTGGACTTGAAAAATGAGATCAAGGAAGTGGTCGGTCCCAAGGCACCTATTGGCAAATCTCATCTCACTAAGATGAATATTGTGGAATACCAAGGCAGGTGGCAATTTCTTAGGCGTCCCCGACATGAAGTTGAAGATGACGCTCCTCCTCCTCCTCCTCCTCCTCCACCCACTGCTACTGATGATCTTTTCACAAGACTCACTGCTCACCTGGACCAGCGCCTCAACTCCATGGAAGCAAACATCCACACTCGACTGGACAGGATTGAAGCCAACATGGAAGAGCGATACACGGAGCTTGCCACCCAGATATCCAGCATTCACTTCCCACATCCATGACTGATCTTTACTCTTCTTTATTACCTTTATTTTTCATATTCAGACTTGGTTGTTTATTTTGGTTTCTGTTTTGGTCAATTATTTGCACAACTATCTCCTCTTAGTTTCTTACTTTACTATGTCGGTTGAACAATTACCTCGTTTGGTTAATTATTTTTGGTTTATCTCAATTGCATTTGCCTGTGATCACTACTCGATTTACTGCGTACCTCCAACTTTTGTTTTTGATAATGACAAAGGGGGAGAGATGGAGAGATAGAGAGCTACACGTGCGATACATGTGCGATATGATATATTTACGATATATGCGAATATGATACATATATATGAATGTGATACAGGTGTGACATTATTTCAACGCTTGAGATCATTTGATGGTTTTATTGAAAAACAAAGGGGGAGACCTACTTTCTTAAAAGAAATAATTGCTTAAAACAAACAGAGACATTAGTTTTCATGACTTGTTATTGGCTAATAAACACCCCAAGAGATGGCCATTGGTTGTCATCATCAAAAAGGGGGAGAATGTATTTGCATGTGATAACAGGTTTTGATAATGACAATGGAAACAAGCAATGGGAAGTCTTCAAAGAATCAAAAACAATTAGTGATTTCATATGAAAGAAGAAAATGGTCTCACAAAGGTTCAAGAGATGAAGAAATCAATGAATCAAACAAAAGGAAAGCAACCATGCATCATTAGATTCAAATGGATGACCAACAGGCATGAGAAAATGTCAAAATGAAGAGCCTGAATCGATTCAAGCACGAGTGAATCGATTCACAGCCCTGGAAGTCATAAAAATGAGAAACAGAATGGGTTGAATCGATTCACCATGACCCTGAATCGATTCACAGCCCTGGAAGTCATAAAAATGAGGATTGGGTTCTTGAGTGTGGGACACTAGGAAGCCGCAATTGCTCAAAGTTGTATCTCTAGTCTACAATAGTGGAAAATCCTCTAAGTGGGTTGCTTAGAGGCGAGACGTACACCGGATTGGGTGGAACTCGTTACATCGGTTTGCAAGCTTCTCTTCCTTACTCTTTTACTTCCATATATTGCATATTTGCTGATTGGTATTGTTTGGTTAACAAGAACACTCTTGAACTTGCTTAATTTGCTTTATTTTAGATATTGCACACCAAGTGTTTGCTAAATTGCTTCAACAATACTTACCTCTTGTAGTGCATTGCATATCTTTGTCACTTGCTTTCACTTGCACAATCTCATAAACTTGGTTATAGAAATCAATTTCAAAGGCATTCCAAGCAAAAGTTTTATAACTCAATTCACCCCCCCTCTTGAGTATTGAGGCCACTTGAACAACATGAACTTCTAGCATAACCATCCTACTTAAATTTAGCACACAAGAAGAATGATGTTCTAAACAAACGAACAAAAAAAATGAAAATTTTCAAACCAACCTCGATATAAGATGCAGCAACCTTTGAGTGTTTCTCGTTGGTTCTGGCAATAAATATGTCCCAGAAAACCAACCACCACTCGAACAGAAATCCACTAGGAGCATCAATAGTTGCAATCCCACATTACAATTTAGAAAAATAGATAAAACAGAAACATTGAATCCAAGTATCCAACCAATTCATTGGTATGAAACTCACCAACAGGGTCTGATGACACTTTCCCTTCAGCTTGAAATACCTAAGCAGAAGCCTTCAAATCCCTCTTCACTAAGTAATCATGGATATAAACATCTAACCTGAAATCTTACAGTATACAAACATAGGACCAACCGTGAGAACCAAAGTTAAAATCTTTATATCAAGCACATCACCACAAAACAGGTGACAAAAAACCCACATCACAATAACTATCAGCACACCAAAATGCACTTCAATTCCATTCAATGTAATCAAACCCTTTATACTAACAAACTAAGTTTCATGTATTAAAAAATAATCAAATAATTGAGCAAAACCCTAAATATGAGACCTCAATTTTGTCCATGGAGCGGTTGATGTTGTGTTCGTCATAGAGCATATCTTCGACAGAGACCTTACTGACTTTGATGAAATCGGACAAGAATAGCTTGTAAATGGCTTTGGTGGCGTAGGTCATGAAGACGCGGCCTCTGAAGGTGGTTTTTTCAAGGAAGTAGGGCAAAGAAGCGGCGTGGTCAAGGTGAAAGTAAGTGATGAGGAGGACGTCGATGGTGGAAGGGACGATTTCATCGAAGTAGGGTAAAGCAGTCAATGGCGTCACTATTAGTTGCTCTTCCTCTCTTAAGAAAATGAAACGTCAAGCTCGGAGAGAGAAAGGATAAAAAGCAACTATTGTATATTATTTGCAAAAATTCACTTCTCTTTAGTTATTAAATATATATTATATATGCGAAAGTTGCCAAACCGCGCGTGATTGGAAATTTTGGATCACTATAGTCTGCGGTTATTATGTATAACCGCAGATAATATTATTGTCTATGTTTAATTCCTTACCCGCATAAAATACTTCCTTTTGAGCATCAATGTCTGCGGTTCCGCCCAACCGCAGACAATATTAGCGTTACCTTTTGCAATTTCAGTTGTAGTGTTTCTAAGTTGACCAATGAGTCTCATAGCACACAATAAAATGTAAAACAGGAGTTACTGGTAAAAGTAAAATACTGAAATGCATCCAATAAAATGAAAAACTTAAAATTGAGAGTTAAAAAGTTAATTAGACACTGACTTTTCCTATCTGTAATGCAAGTACCAAGATCCAGATAGAGAAAAGAATTTCCAGTTCCTTCCAACGAACATTCTCAATGACAGAAACCTACATGACAGTTTAAGATTTCGTTAAAAAAAATAGATGTTTGGACACGAAAACATTAGCAAAAACTCTATATCTTCTACTACTTTTTTTCTTGACTAGTTGGTGTTTATTTGGCTTTCATTGACCGTGTCTTCTGTTTAAGCATGTGCAGCATTATCTTTCTGTAATATTGACTATTTACTGATACCATAAACTCTTTTTGTAACTGATTTATTGAACAAACACTATAAAATCAAACAAGCACGTGACTTCTTTGATATATATGTACCTTCCAAATCTCTTCTTCGGAATAGAGTCCAAGGGGGACAATGTTGCTTCTTATTATTCCTTAAAAGAGGACAGGATCTTGAGGAATGATTCCAAATCGAGACCTTACATCATGAAGGCCCAAAGTGCAAATGTTGATCTCATCAATGATTATTTTCCCAGCTGAAGGCTCAATCAACCTAAACATCATTGATGAGAGATATTCCCTTGAGAACCAGAGGAGTATTTGGTCGATATCAAACCTGTACATTATTATTTAAACATAAATATATATTATATACATATAGAAGTTAATCAAGTATAGAATGATGATACAAAAATATAAGCAAAATTAATAGATTTCAAATATATAATAGCAAAAGGAGCAAAGACTTCATAAAACTTAGTAACATCTGACTATCACACACATCAATTCAAAGGATTAAAATATTATGAAATGAAACTCAGACACCATAACATCATTAATTCAAAAAATAAAACTAAAAATCACCTTGTGGAAAAAACTATATTCAAATATATACTTATTTATCGTCATGAATCAAACTATTACCATTTTAAAGCATCATACAATGCAGGAAGTGATTTTGATGAAAAAAACAAAGCACCAACATGGCTACTCTCTGAGTCATTTTATCAAATCCCTACAAAGCAACGCTAAACTAAACACAGAATAGTACCAAAAAATGAATTAACAATTGCAGCAACTTGAGAATGATATATTCAATTATAATATCAATTGATTGAAATCAAAAAACCATTTTCCCAAATTTAAACAAAAACCATTGCCAAGGAAACACAGACACACAGAGAGATGGAGTTTCAGGAAAGGAATGAGAGAAGAAACCTCAGAGGGAGAGATCGCTGAAAAATGAGACGGAGATAAAAATCTCGTGTGGAATAAGCGGCAAAATTCGACGAAGAAGAGAAGCACTCACGCTAGGGAAGGGAAAGAGAAGAGTCTGGCCCATTCGAGAGAGAACTGAGATTTCTTTTAACCTTTGGGAGAATTTCAAATTTCCTTTTCATTTAAAATCACTTTATATTTTTTAGAATTTTAAAATTACCAATATTTTATTGTCCAGTATATATTATATGCGAAAGTTATAGAGGAGTGAGCCAAACTGTGCAGGAATGGAAACTATAGTCTGCGGTTATCACATATAACCACAGATAATACTATTGTCTGCGTTTGACCCCCCTGACTGCATAAAATATTGCCTTTTGAGCATCAATGTCTGCGGTTCCATCCAACCATAGACAATACTAGCGTTACCTTTTGCAATTTATGTTGTAGTGATTGTTTGACTATTGTCAGCGGTTCCGTATCCTAACCGTTGACATTGTTTGACTATTGTCAACGGTTCCGTGTTACAATCGCTGACAATACATAACTAATGTCAGCGGTTTAAGCGCTGACGTTGTTTTTTATGCTATTAATAGCGCCATTATTGTCTGCGCTTGGACCGCTGACAATAGCTATGACGGAACCACTGACAAAGGCCTCTTTTGTAGTAGTGATGTCCATGTTCCCATGATGGTCATAATATATTTTGCCAAGGATAAGATTATGAATTATGGTTATGACCTATAGGAGAAACAACAACGATTATACAATTTAATCTAAATAAATTATAATATGAAACTTATAAAGCCAAATCACTAACACTAGGCAGTATACATAGTTTATGTAAACAGAGACATTTCATGATTTACACCTTGTTCCATTGAAATACTTCACCGTCATCAAACTCTAGGGTTAAAACTCCTACTATTCAAGCTGCATTGACCTTCCCCTGAACATCAAACAAATGTTACTGTCAGCCCAAAACTGAAATCATCTTGCAGAAGACTAGTAGTGACAATAACATTTTTTAGTATTTAGATACTGATTTCTATTTTCGTGGATAATTTTCCTAAACTTTCATGGCTAAATTCCATGGCTAATTTTAATATTAATCTTCGTGGCTAATTTTAGTGGCTAATCTCAAAATGGAAATTTTAGCCACGAAAATGGAATTCCGTGGCTAAATTTCATCTCTAATCATGTGAAAAAAAGTATTTGGTCGCTAAAAATAATTGGTGGCTAAATTTGGTGGCTAATAGCTATGAGATGAATTCGGTGGCTAAATTTGGTGGCCGGTTTCAATTTTTCTAGAAGTGGACAGACTAGGGTTGTACCTGCAAACACATTCTGATACTTAAGTTAGTACATGGTATAACAGAGCAAAAAAGAGTGATTAAGCTATAATTAATGCAAAAGGTGAATTTGTTTCATTTGTTAATAAACACTTAGTATTTATAGTTATTTGTGATGTAAAACTGGTGATTTAACCCTTAATAGACTTGTAGCTCAGAAGAAAGTTGGCCACTTGCCTATGGTCTGACGCAATGACAGCCTTTTAACTAATGTTTATTTTTGAGGCACACCGGTCACTCTAGCATTTTAACTTGCTTCTATGGGGTTTATGTCCTTTTAACCCCTCTGGTGTCATCTACCTATAGGGGCCGGTATGAACACCAGATTAGGGAAAATATTCACCTCTTCTATCAGATCTAACTGTTATGATTTTTCTTTTCAATTGATTTTATACTTTGGCTTTATGAATTAGAAACATATCAAAGGCCTCATCTTTATTCCTAATTATATATAATTTGGTATATCGAGAGAAATCATTTATGAATGTTGTGAACACCTCTTTTGGTCCGGTCCAAGTGGAATGAATATTTTTTATACTGAATTCCAATTCAGAGTGGTCAAATTCGAGTAGAATGGCTCCAGAATAATCAGAACCAAGCAAAATAACTCAGAATGAAGCTTTTCCAAGTGAAATATAGCCCTGTTAGAGGCAAATCCGATTGGAATGACTAAAAATGATCACATCTGAACAAGATGACTCAGGTTAAGGCATTTCCGAGTGAAATACAGCCCTGGTAGAGATAAATCCGAGTGAAAAACTCAAAAAATGGTCAAATCCGAGTCAAAATGAAGCATTTCCGAGTGGAATGACTCAAAAATGATGAAATCCGAGTGAAATCACTCAGAATGAGTCATTTCCGAGTGAAATGCTCCCTGTTGAAGTTGAATCCGAGTGGATAGCTTCCCTGCCAAGCTAGTCCGAGTGGATTATGCCCATTTTCAAGAGAAGTCCGAATGAATGACTCAGGATGAGTCAATTCTAAGTAAAATGCTTCCTTATCGAAGGTGAATCCGAGTGGAAGGCTCTCTGTCAAGCCATTCCGAGTGCAAATGGCCAAAAATCCAATTTCCGAGTGCAAAAAAAGGAAGGATCCGAGTAAATCCTTCAAGCGTTGAAGTTTCTATGTCACTTTTGAAGAGATTCCGAGTGAATAATCCCGGCTGAAGGAATTCCGAGTGTTGTTCTTCAGTCAGAACCAACTGAAGCATTTTCAGTCAACACCGAGTGAGTACTCCTACTCAAACCCGAGCCAATTTCCAATCGGTTTCCGAGTGAGACTTCAGTCAGTCAGCCACCTTTCCCGAGTCCTTTTGGCCAATCAATTCTTCTCATCCCGAGTCCATTTCCACCAATTTCTGAGCCATGATTAAATCTTTTCCAATCCATTTCAATCGGTTCTGAACTTCACTCATCCGAGTCCTCCTTTACCCATTTCCGAGCTATTTCAATCGGTTCCGAGTCCTCCTTTACACTCAACCTCCGAGTCCTCCTTCAAACCTTTCCCGAACCTATTTCCATCAATTTCCAGTCGGAATCGACTGGCAATTCAGTCAGTTTGCTTCTTCAAACAAGATCCGAGTCAATTTCAAGTCGTTCTCCTCAATTTTCAATCGGCTCCGAGGCTCTTTCACTCGTTTCCAATTGAATGTCTCACAGCAACCACAAACCGAGTAAAACCACTCGGAAAGAAGTATTCTCACTCGGCCTTCTATGGGGAATGCCTCATTCCACTCGGAATTGACTCCCAGTGTATGTGAATACTGATTGGGAGGTTGATCCGAGCCGTTATCACTCGGATTTCACCATTCTAACTCGGATTTCAATATCCTCACTCGGAATTTCGATATCCTCACTCGGAATTCCACTACCCTCACTCGGAATTCCACCATTTTCACTCGGATTTCCATAATTCTCACTCGAAATTCTTCTATTCTCACTAGGATTCCCACCAGGTCCCCCTGTTAGACCGTGCTGACTTGGATTCTACCACCCAAGTGGATCCAGGAATCCTGGGGGTGGCAGACAAGTGGCAAACAGGGGTGGAATGGGGGGGAATTAAAAATTCCCACCAGCCGTTGTCCCTCACTACCCAAACCGAGTGGAGGCCTGAGCTGGCATTCCACTCGGAAGTGGAACCCTGAGCTGGCATTCCACTCGGGTCAGCCTATAAATAGGATGGGCAGAGGGCAGCTGAGGGGGGGCATTTTCAGAGGAGGAAAACTCTGCCAAAACAAACCCCTGTTCTCTCTCTCTCACGCCAAGTCTTCTCTCCCTCTCACTTCACTCACCCCTCACCTTTCAAACTCTCTTTACCCCAACATCCTCTACACTCTCACTCAACAACACTCCTTCCAGCTCCCGTTTCCCTCTCGGACTTGCAATTCTTGTCACCATCGTTCTTCTCTGCTCAAATTTCACCCGGTAAGCCTCTTTCCACTCGGATTCTCACTGTTTCACTCGGTTTCCTTTATTTCCATTCGGATTTACTATTTTTGCACTCAGATTCTCACTGTTTCACTAGGATTTACTAATTTGTACTCGGTTTCCCTTATTTTTACTCAGATTTTCACTGTTTCACTCATATTGTCACTGTTTCACTCGGTTTCCCTTATTTTCACTCAGATTTTCACTGTTTCACTCATATTGTCACTGTTTCACTCGGTTTTCCCTTATTTTCACTCAGATTTTCACTGTTGCATTCAGATTCTCACTGTTTCACTAGGATTTACTAATTTGTACTCGGTTTCCCTTATTTTTACTCAGATTTTCACTATTTCACTCATATTGTCACTGTTTCACTCGGTTTTCCCTTATTTTCACTCAGATTTTCACTGTTTCACTCATATTGTCACTGTTTCACTCGGTTTTCCCTTATTTTCACTCAGATTTTCACTGTTTCACTCAGATCTTCACTGTTTCACTTATATTGTCACTGTTTCACTCGGTTTTCTCTGTTTTTACTCGGTTTTCTTATTTTTCACTCGGTTTTCTTATTCTTTACTCGGTTTTCTTCATTTTTTGCACTCGTTTTCCTCTCCCACTCAGTTTTTTTTATTTTTTATATATTCATTTTTCTTAATCAGTGCCGTACGGAAAATACTTCCGTCTACACAGCCTTTATAGGATCTGTGCACGTGCGAAGCACTTCGCCTTGTATGGATTCTTCGCTAGAATGATGCCCATCAATATCTTCCTAATCTATTCCTAAAAAAACATTTTAAAGAACTACGTGACCCTGATTTCTCAAAAGCTCGAGAATACGTAGGAGCGGGAAACAGTTCCTGTCGGGCCCACCTTTCTTTATTTAGTTTTTAGAGTTTCCTTTTTGTCTTGCTATCAAAAGAAGGAGCGAGATTAATTTGGATGAGACGTCCTGTTAATCTCACATTTTTAATATCACTTTAAAAAGGAAGAGCGAGGTTAATTTGGACGAGACATCCTATTAATCTCATATTTTTTATATCTCTTTAAAAAGGCGGAGCGAGATTAATTTGGACGAGACATCCTGTTAATCTCATGTAAATATTTTGTGTTGATCTTTGTTTATTTTTTTGTTTATTTTGTCGTTCCGTACATTTTTCTTTTTATGAAGAAGTTAAAATAATTATTGGGTTAATTATAATGCGCGCTATCAAATTGAGGTAACTGTTTTTATAACGGACAGTCGTGAGGTGCTAATACCTTCCTCACCTGTAATCAGACTCCCGAATCATGGAATCTCATTTTTATAACCAGTGCTTTAACAAAAGGTTTTTCCACTATTTTATCCTAAAAAATATTGGTGGCGACTCCCTGTTTATTATTTAAAACCGTTTCGAGGGTCAACCGTGCCGCCGCGATCCCGGTCGCGACAAATGTTACACAGTACCTACCACTCCTAGTCATAGTTTGTTTCAAATAACCTAAATCTGTATGTATTACATTAAGAAGGTCAGTTTCATATTTTTGTACAAGAACACAAGAATTTTTAGTTATTTTGGATTTTATACATGCCTTACATATATTTAAGCATGTTGTATTAATGTCAAAATGATATATACCATGATCTTGCAATTTATTAATATAAGGTGCACCTACATATCCTAATCTAGCCTGGCACTCATATTGTCACTGTTTCCCTCGGTTTTCCCTTATTTTCACTCAGATTTTCACTGTTTCACTCATATTGTCACTGTTTCACTCGGTTTTCCCTTATTTTCACTCAGATCTTCACTGTTTCACTCATATTGTCACTGTTTCACTCGGTTTTCTTATTTTTCACTCGGTTTTCTCTGTTTTCACTCGGTTTTCTTATTTTTCACTCGGTTTTCTGATTCTTCACTCGGTTTTCTTCATTTTTTGCACTCGTTTTCCTCTCCCACTCAGTTTTTTTTTTTTTATATATTCATTTTTCTTAATCAGTGTCGTACGGAAAATACTTCCATCTACACAGCCTTTATAGGATCCGTGCACGTGCGAAGCACTTCGCCTTGTATGGATTCTTCGCTAGAATGATGCCCATCAATATCTTCCTAATCTATTCCTAAAAAAAACATTTTAAAGAACTACGTGACCCTGATTTCTCAAAAGCTCGAGAATACGTAGGAGCGGGAAACAGTTCCTGTCGGGCCCACCTTTCTTTATTTAATTTTTAGAGTTTCCTTTTTGTCTTGCTATCAAAAGGAGGAGCGAGATTAATTTGGACGAGACGTCCTGTTAATCTCACATTTTTAATATCACTTTAAAAAGGAGGAGCGAGGTTAATTTGGACGAGACGTCCTATTAATCTCATATTTTTTATATCTCTTTAAAAAGGCGGAGCGAGATTAATTTGGATGAGACGTCCTGTTAATCTCATGTAAATATTTTGTGTTGATCTTTGTTTATTTTTTTGTTTATTTTGTCGTTCCGTACATTTTTATTTTTATGAAGAAGTTAAAATAATTATTGGGTTAATTATAATGCGCGCTATCAAATTGAGGTAACCGTTTTTATAACGGACAGTTGTGAGGTGCTAATACCTTCCTCACCTGTAATCAGACTCCCGAATCATGGAATCTCATTTTTATAACCAGTGCTTTAACAAAAGGTTTTTCCACTATTTTAGCCTAAAAAATATTGGTGGCGACTCCCTGTTTATTATTTAAAACCGTTTCGAGGGTCGGCCGCGCCGCCGCGATCCCGGTCGCGACAGATGGTGACTCCACTAGGGACATAGAGAGTCAAGCCAGTCAATTTGATAGCGCATGTTTTAATTTGCATATTAATTATTTAACTTCTTCCTTTATTTTATTCCCTTGTCAATGTTTAGTTTCTATTTTGTTTGTATTCAATTATTTATGTTCTGTAAATATCTGTGTGATCATTGAACCCTAGGGTAGTCGACTTTATTTTGTTGCTCTGTGTTTGTTCTATGTACAGGGTGAGTAAGGTACGGGTATTGAATGCCTCTTTCATACACTACACTCACAATTTGCACACACTTTTGAGTGGGACCCTATACCCGGGCCCAAATAAAACTTAAGATTAGGGGAGGTTGATAGCGGAGCCATTTGGGATGTACTTCCTGTCTGGTTACCGTGAGAATCTCAGCTAGAGTTCGACTTATTCATGGTGCCCACACTTAGTATACTTCTTACTATTTGTGGTCAACATCATGAGTAGGATCTTGGCTCTAGTGACCTTTAGAAGTTTTAGAACAAGCCACCTAACGTGAGATATCACTGTTAGACAAACCTTAGAGCCATTAGGAGACCTCCAGAAAAAACCCACCTTAAGACACAAAGGGGCAAACTTTACTTCTACCTTTTCTCATTCTCACTTTTCCTTATAATCCAAAATAGAGGATTACTTGCCCATTTAGTGGATTACTTTTTTCAAAAAAATGACATACTTTTAACTAGTGATCCTTTAATGGGCAAATAGTTCTTTCTCTTTGTGTACAAGTCTTTGGGCCTTGAGTTACAGATCTTTTGAATCATAGAAAATACATATAAAAAGAAAAGAAATCAAAAGAAAAATCAATTTTCTTTGTATTGTCGATGATCAGAAAATCCGTAGCTCACATAACCCTTGATTTGACATAAGTTTTAGCAAGTTGTATCCCCCCTAAATACAAAAATGTTTTCAAGAAATTACTAGGGGAGTATCGATTTGCAAAGCACGTCATTTCCCAATGGCTCTTTCGCTCCTTTCTTTCTATTCTCACTGGAGGCTATTCAGAGCTTAACGAATACCCTTGACCAAGATATGGAAATTAATGTGGGATCAAACCTTTAAGAGACGGATCATGGTTCCCCGAGCTAGAAATAGCTAAACTTGAGGCTCTTATTGCATTTTAGAATGAAGGATTTTTCTATCTTCACAACTATCCCGTATTAATTTCCATGTCTACTATACTTAGTACTTTTGAACGGTACGTTCTAAGGAACAATTAAAGGATGCTTGTCAGGGTCTGTGATTACTTCCCACGATATCCTCTTTCCTTCTGTTTCCACCTGACATTTCTTTTTCTTCTTTCACTCGACACCGAAAGACACCTTTGTTAGACTTTCAAAGGAGACTCATGGCTGAAAGAGAGCAAGAAATTGAAAACCTCAGAAACGAAGTTAACCAGCTAAGGAAGCAAATGGCGGAGATGGCCAGACTTTTAGAGAAGAAGATCATAGAAGAGAAACCCTCTACGGGTGTCAAGAATGATCAACATTTGCCAACCACCCCACTCCACCTTCCTGGATTGACAAAAGACCAAATTCCCCCATTCCATAATCAACAAGAGGATCATGATTTACAAATGATGAATCCCCATATTTCACAGTCCTCCCGGTCGCCTGGGGCTCCTATCATAAGAATGTCTGCATCAGGAGATAAGGGGAAGAGAAAAGGGATGCTAATTCCACTGCCCGTAACCAAAAAAGGGCCCAACCCAGATCAATAACACATACTCCCTTTCAACCTGCCAATCTCCCTGTACCTTACATGGCCACCACCACCCCTAACCAGGTTTCTAATTTTTTCCCATTCCAACTCTACTTTCGTCCGTATATCCCTCAAATACCTTCCCATTCTCATTTGCCTGCTATTAGGTCTACCCTTCCACAACCCTATCATCCCCCACTAGTACAAACTCAGCCACTTAATCCAGACCAAAGCACAATAAAACCCATCAATAATCGAACACCAGCCCGGTTCGACCCCATTCCCATAACCTACACAGAACTTCTACCTCACCTTTTTCGTAATTCCCTTGCAGTACCTTGCCCACTAAAACCGGTGGTTCCTCCCTACCCCAAAGGCTATAATCCCAATGCCCGATGTGATTACCATGCTGGAGTCTCGGGGCACTCTACTGAGGACTGTCATACCTTGAAATTCAAAGTAAGGGATTTGATTAAAGCTAAGTGGCTAGATTTCCAGGAAGGGAGTCCCAATATAATTATAAACCCCAGGTCTAACCATGAGACCTCTGGGGTCAGTGTGATAAAGAGGGACTAGGGGTGTAAAGAGGATGCATGCAAGATTTTGTGAATCACACACCAACTGGAGAGGTTCATGACCAAGAGACCACTTAGTTCCTTATGACTTTAAACTTCTGTTTCAACCCAAACGCTATGCCTAAGGCTTTGGGGTATTGTTATGTAATAAGGGCAAAAACATGTTTTTATCATTTTAAGTTTTTCTCAATAAATATGTGTTAAATTTCAAAATGCCTTTTCTTGCTTTCTTTATTGCCACCTTGAATCCCTTTCCCTTTATCTACTTCTTTTTCTCATTTTACCAAAAAAATACAGGACTAAAAATGATCCTTTTGAGAACAATGAAATCATGATTCTATTTCATAACTTTGATTGCCCAATTGATTACGCTGACAAAAAGGGTAGCAAAAACGAAAGTTCCTTGGCCGAATTGTGTAGGATGTTTGGATAAGAGTCACCTAGTTCTACCCAAAGGCAAGGTGAGCACACAGGATGAAGAAGATTCACAAACAACTGAAGATGTTACAAGCTCAAAACGAAGATAGTGCCAGATTCCATAAATGGCGTATCTACCCTTCAAAGAAATGTTAGCATTGATCAACGTGGATGGTCAAGAAATACTCTAAAAAAAACAAATAAAAACAAAAATGATATAAAAAAAGGTCAAGGTTGGTGCCTTACGTAAATACCAATTAAGGCGAGCTGATTCACAGATCAAATTATCACTTTTCCATATGGGGGCATAAATGTTATCAAGCTAAGAACACGGCAGAAACAATGTTTCATCTGTGTCGCAATCAACACCCCAACTTTAATGGAGTATAACTATTCCCACACCAGTGTAACTAAGGGATTGGTCTACTGAGATACCATTAATATCATATTCTCTTTACCATATTGGTTAGGGGATAAAATAGCTAGACCATAACAAAGGTACCAAAGGGGTCATTCAAAAAAAAAACAACAAAAAAAAAGCGGGAAAGAAAAAAAAGAAAAAAAGAAAAAAAATGCAAAAAGAAAAAACAAAAAATAGATGAAAAATGAACAAGGAAATAAAGACTCAAAACGAGCCCCCTCATTGGTACTGAAAAGGGCACGCCTTTGTTTCTTTGGATACATGGTGTTAGGGGCAAATTTTTTTCATCTGAAATAACATCTACTCCCCCACAGGATGAGATCAAATTGAGAAAGATCAAATAAGCTTATTGGCAATCAGTTTAAACCTTTGTCGTGAGGGACACAACCTTTAAAAAAAAGGAAAAAAGAAAAAAAGAGAGACGTCACATGGAGAGAGAAGCTCGCTAGGCTGAAAACCTGGAAGGGCAGCCTAGGCAAAAGTTAGAGCGACCTGATAAGCTGAAAACCTGAATAGGTGGCTCAGGCAATCAATTGGGATCAAGATTTTGGCCAAGTAATCGTAGTCTGACTACCTTTTCAGAAGCAGAGTCAAGTGGTGAATTCAGAGTCATGATGTGGGATTAAGATATGCTTTGTTCTCAACAGTTCACTGGAAGATCTGTAAAATCATTCCCACTCTACCCAATTATTAATATTTCCCATACATCTTCACTTGCTTTTTGGTTTCCCTTTTTCCACACTTACTCGACTTGTAAATACAATCTCACCTATTTTTGACACGTATTTATTGTGATTTTCCATGATTTGATAATACATATATTTTCCCTTAATATATAAAAATGAGAAGGTAATGAAAATTTAAAGTCATGAGAACAAGATGTTCCTGTTACTTGATTTCGCCTTAAGCAATCATTATGAAGACTGGGCCTGACACGTTTCCAAAGCTAGGGTTGCTTCATCTGCTCTGTTTCAGTCATGAGTCACTTCGGATCTCTAAGGATTGTGTTTTTGTGGTAAGTCTTTTCAAGTTCCAATTTGTTTTGCACCGCTAACCTTTCTTGCAGGATGTTGTAATAAGTAGATGTGTCAAGCTTCAACCGCTAAAATTGGCACTTTCCAGGTGTATGTCCATCAGTCTCCGAAGCTCACTCTTGCCTTTACTCATTGAAGTAGGTCATCCACGAGTTTCTTCTCGTAACCCACCCAAATCATTGGACAAAACACCCTTCTATGGCTAAACATGACACCTTTCTGAGTTTCCATTTTGCTTTGAGATTTCCATGAAGTCCATCAATACCTTGTAGTCGAAGACGGCGTCCTCTCAAGGTTTCTGTCTTGTTCATGAGGCATGTTAGGGGTCACATCTCCAAGAAATCAACTTGGTATATTCTAGAACCTGGTTAATTTGGACGGGACGCCCTATTAACCCCCGAATCCTTCAAACCTGGGACTTTACCTCCCAAGTCTATTATTCCTCACCTCCAGATCTTTTGTTGGCCAAGGGGTAGTGTCCTGAAGGTTTGAACTAAGGCATCCCCCTAGATTTTATCTGTCCTGGCCAAGGAGTAGTTTTCCCTAGGACTCTTTCAATCGTGTCAAACTGGGGCATACCCCAGGACTTCTCTCTTTCAGATCAGGGGTAGTACACCTGAAAACTTCCAATCTTTCCAAAATTGGGGCATTTCCCCACGTCTCTATTCTCTTTTTGTCAAGGAGAAGCACCCCTAATTCCTTCAGGCCAATTTTTCGAACATGGGCAACACCCTAGGTCTCCCTTCTTTCAGCCAAAGGGCAGTTCTCCAAAAATCCTTTCAATCATACTCTAACTAGAGCATCTCCCCAGGTTTCTCTTCCCTAAGAGAAAATACCCTGAACTCCCAAGCAACTCAAATTGGGGCATCCCCCAGATTTCTCTCCTCTGGTGGATCTACCATTCATCCCCAAAAGGAACACATACTGAGAATTCCTCTGTAAAAAAAAAACCACCAAATGGACTCCTAGTCAGATTTAAAAAAAATCTATTTATACCCAACAGAATTACCTTTCCGACAGAACCACAGAGATCAAAGGCCACGCATTCCTTTCCCAAGAGGAAACCACTTTCCCCAGTGGAGTTACCCTCATTAAAATATCCTAAACTGGGACATCCATCAGATTTTTCTCCTCCGACGTGCCTGCCGTGCATTCCCCAATGGAACCATAATCGCCAAAGCCAGCGCCTTTCAAGGTTTCTTCTTCCATCAGGTGCCTTCAAAGTCTCATCCTTAACTGTTAAAGTCGCTATCTCTCAATTTCTTCCCCAAATAGAACTACACTTCCCAGACAAATTAAGCTGGGGCATCTCCCTAGATTCCCCCAATGCTCTTCAGATCATTTCAAACTGGGGCATCTTCCCCAGGTTGTTATCTTTTGTCAACCCAAGGGCAGTACCCCATGCTTCCGGGAAGTTTGAGCTGGACATCACCTCGGGTCTCTCTTCGTCAAAAGGGAACGTACCCCCAAGCTTCTTCAACCGCCCTAAGTGGGGCGTCACCCCATATCCTTCCCCCAAAGGTAGTATCCCTAAATCTTCTAATCTTTCCAAAATTTGGGGTATCACCCCAAATCTTCCCTCCGTTCGAGGGACAGTATCCCTAGCTCCTTCAGCTAGATTTCCCCCCATTTCTTTTCCTTTCGATCAAGGAGCAGTTCCCCGAATCATCCAAGACAGCTTGAACTGGATCATCCCCAGATTTCTTTCTTTTAGTAAGCCCACTATACATCCCTAGTGGACCCCAGATTTTTCCTTCCAGTCAAGAAGCAGTTCCCCGAGATCCCTTCAATCTTCCTAACTGGGGCATCTCCCCCAGATTTCTTCTATTTCAGTCAAGAGGCAATTCCCCAAGATTCCTTCAATCATGTCAAACCGGGGCATCACCCCAGGATCACCTTTTCCATTTAGAAAGCAATTCCCCAAGATTCCTTCAATCATGTCAAACTGGGGCATCACCCCAGGATCACCCTTTTTCATTTAGAAAGCAATTCCCCAAGATTCCTTCAATCATGTTAAATTAGGGCATCTCCCCAGGATCACTCTCTTTCGGTCAAAGAGCAATTCCTTCAATCATGTCAAACTAGGGCATTACCCCAGGATCACCCTCTTTCATTTAGAAAGCAATTCCCCAAGAGTTCTTCAATCATGTCAAATTAGGGCATCTCCCCAGGATCACTCTCTTTCGGTCAAAGAGTAATTCTTTCAGTCATGTCAAACTGGGGCATCACCCCGAGCCTTTAAGACCAGTGAGTTAATTTGGACGAGACGTCCTGTTAGCTCCCCCCAATCTTTGTATTTTTTGTCAATTGAGGGTTAACCCCATCCTTTACCTTCTAGCCACCTATCAAGGCATCCTTTACCTTTCCAGCCGCCTATCAAGGCATCCTTTATCTTTCCAGCCGCCCATCGAGGCATCCTTTATCTTCCAGCCGCCTATCAAGGCATCCTTTACCTTTCCAGTCGCCTATCGAGGCATCCTTTATCTTCCAGTCGCCTATCAAGGCATCCTTTACCTTTCCAGCCGCCTATCAAGGCATCCTTTATCTTTCCAGCCGCCTATCGAGGCATCCTTTATCCTTCTAGCCGCCTATCAAGGCATCCTTTACCTTTCCAGCCGCATATCAAGGCATCATTTATCTTTCCAGTCACCTATCGAGGCATCCTTTATCTTCCAGCCGCTTATCAAGGCATCCTTTATCTTTTCAGCCGCCTATCGAGGCATCCTTTATCTTCCAGCCGCCTATCAAGGCATCCTTTACCTTTCCAGCCGCCTATCAAGGCATCATTTATCTTTCCAGTCGCCTATCGAGGCATCCTTTATCTTCCAGCCGCCTATCAAGGCATCTTTTACCTTTCCAGTCACCTATCAAGGCATCCTTTTTCTTCCAGTCGCCTATCAAGGCATCCTTTACCTTTCCAGCCGCCTATCAAGGCATCCTTTATCTTTCCAGCCACCTATCGAGGCATCCTTTATCTTCCAGCCGCCTATCAAGGCATCCTTTACCTTTCCAGCCGCCTATCAAGGCATCATTTATCTTTCCAGTCGCCTATTAAGGCATCTTTTATCTTCCAGCCGCCTATCAAGGCATCCTTTATCTTTCCAGCCGCCTATTGAGGCATCCTTTATCTTCCAGCCACCTATCAAGGCATCCTTTACCTTTCCAGCCGCCTATCAAGGCATCCTTTATCTTTCCAGCCGCCCATCGAGGCATCCTTTATCTTCCAGCCGCCTATCAAGGCATCCTTTACCTTTCCAGTCGCCTATCGAGGCATCCTTTATCTTCCAGTCGCCTATCAAGGCATCCTTTACCTTTCCAGCCGCCAATCAAGGCATCCTTTATCTTTCCAGCCGCCTATCGAGGCATCCTTTATCTTTCCAGCCGCCTATCAAGGCATCCTTTACCTTTCCAGCCGCCTATCAAGGCATCATTTATCTTTCCAGTCGCCTATCGAGGCATCCTTTCTCTTCCAGCCGCCTATCAAGGCATCCTTTATCTTTCCAGCCGCCTATCGAGGCATCCTTTATCTTCCAGCCACCTATCAAGGCATTCTTTACCTTTCCAGCCACCTATCAAGGCATCATTTATCTTTCCAGTTGCCTATCGAGGCATCCTTTATCTTCCAGCCGCCTATCAAGGCATCCTTTACCTTTCCAGTCGCCTATCGAGGCATCCTTTTTCTTCCAGTCGCCTATCAAGGCATCCTTTACCTTTCCAGCCGCCTATCAAGGCATCCTTTATCTTTCCAGCCGCCTATCTAAGCATCCTTTATCTTCCAGCCGCCTATCAAGGCATCCTTTACCTTTCCAGTCGCCTATCAAGGCATCCGTTATCTTTCAGCCGCCTATCATGGCATGCTTTACTTTCCAACCGCCTATCGAGGCATCCTTTATCTTTCCAGTCACCTATCGAGGCATCCTTTATCTTCCAGCCGCCTATCATGGCATCCTTTATCTTTCCAGCCGCCTATCGAGGCATCCTTTATCTTTCAGCCGCCTATCAAGGCATCCTTTACCTTTCCAGCCGCCTATCAAGGCCTCCTTTATCTTTCCAGCCACCTATCGAGGCATCCTTTATCTTTCCAGCCGCCTATCAAGGCATCTTTTACCTTTCCAGCCACCTATCAAGGCATCATTTATCTTTCCAGTCGCCTATCGAGGCATCCTTTATCTTCTAGCTGCCTATCAAGGCATCCTTTATCTTTCCAGCCGCCTATCGAGGCATCCTTTATCTTCCAGCCGCCTATCAAGGCATCCTTCACCTTTCCAGCCGCCTATCAAGGCATCATTTATCTTTCCAGTCACCTATCGAGGCATCCTTTATCTTTCAGCCGCCTATCAAGGCATCCTTCACCTTTCCAGTCGCCTATCGAGGCATCCTTTTTCTTCCAATCACCTAACAAGGCATCCTTTACCTTTCCAGCCACCTATCAAGGCATCCTTTATCTTTCCAGCCGCCTATCGAGGCATCCTTTATCTTCCAGCCGCCTATCAAGGCATCCTTTACCTTTTCAGTCGCCTATCAAGGCATCTGTTACCTTTCCAGCCGCCTATCAAGGCATCCTTTATCTTTCCAGCCGCCTATCGAGGCATCCTTTATCTTTCCAGTCGCCTATCGAGGCATCCTTTATCTTCATGCCGCCTATCAAGGCATCCTTTATCTTTCCAGCCGCCTATCGAGGCATCCTTTATCTTCTAGCCGCCTATCAAGGCATCCTTTACCTTTCCATCCGCCTATCAAGGCATCATTTATCTTTCCAGTCGCCTATCGAGGCATCCTTTATCTTCCAGCCGCCTATCAAGGCATCCTTTACCTTTCTAGTCGTCTATCGAGGCATCCTTTATCTTCCAGCCGCCTATCAAGGCATCCTTTATCTTTCCAGCCGCCTATCAAGGCATCCTTTATCTTTCCAGCCGCCTATCGAGGCATCCTTTATCTTCCAGCCACCTATCAAGGCATCCTTTACCTTTCCAGCCGCCTATCAAGGCATCATTTATCTTTCCAGTCACCTATCGAGGTATCCTTTATCTTTCAGCCGCCTATGAAGGCATCCTTTATCTTTCCAGCCGCCTATCGAGGCATCCTTTTTCTTCCAGTCACCTAACAAGGCATCCTTTACCTTTCCAGCCACCTATCAAGGCATCCTTTATCTTTCCAGCCGCCTATCGGGGCATCCTTTATCTTCCAGCCGCCTATCAAGGCATCCTTTACCTTTTCAGTCGCCTATCAAGGCATCCGTTACCTTTCCAGCCACCTATCAAGGCATCCTTTATCTTTCCAGCCGCCTATTGAGGCATCCTTTATCTTTCCAGTCGCCTATCGAGGCATCCTTTATCTTCCAGCCGCCTATCAAGGCATCCTTTATCTTTCCAGCCGCCTATCGAGGCATCTTTTATCTTCCAGCCGCCTATCAAGGCATCCTTTACCTTTCTATCCGCTTATCAAGGCATCATTTATCTTTCCAGTCGCCTATCGAGGCATCCTTTATCTTCCAGCCGCCTATCAAGGCATCCTTTACCTTTCCAGTCGTCTATCGAGGCATCCTTTATCTTCCAGCCGCCTATCAAGGCATCCTTTATCTTTCCAGCCGCCTATCAAGGCATCCTTTATCTTTCCAGCCGCCTATCGAGGCATCCTTTATCTTCCAGCCGCCTATCAAGGCATCCTTTACCTTTCCAGTCGCCTATCAAGGCATCCGTTATCTTTCAGCCGCCTATCATGGCATTCTTTACTTTCCAGCCACCTATCAAGGCATCCTTTATTTCCCAGCCACCTATCGAGGTACCCTTTACTTTTCAGTCGCCCACGAGGGCAACCTTTACTTTCCAGTCTACTGGAGGTCAATCCTGATCTCATTACCTCTTGTTAACTAAAAGACAATTTTTCCCTGTCCACAAAACAAAAAAAACAAAAAAAAAAAAAAGAAGAAGAAGAAGAAGAAGAGAAGAAGAGAAACAGAAGTGGAGAATGCTCGTTTTAAGAAAAAGAGGTCACACAAATTCATGATTACCCATACCATCAGTTGCCATACCGATCAAGAGGTCCCACTTGGCCCCCCTACATCGGTGTTCATATCTTTACTTCCTTTTCACTTCAAAAACACAGAAGCTTCGTGTTTCTTTTGTGAAAAAGAAGTAAAGAGGGGCATCTGTGAACACCTCTTTTGGTCCGGTCCAAGTGGAATGAATATTTTTTATACTGAATTCCAATTCAGAGTGGTCAAATTCGAGTAGAATGGCTCCAGAATAATCAGAACCGAGCAAAATAACTCAGAATGAAGCTTTTCCAAGTGAAATATAGCCTTATTAGAGGCAAATCCGATTGGAATGACTAAAAAATGATCACATCTGAACAAGATGACTCAGGTTAAGGCATTTCCGAGTGTAATACAGCCCTTGTAGAGATAAATCCGAGTGAAAAACTCAAAAAATGGTCAAATCCGAGTCAAAATGAAGCATTTCCGAGTGGACTGACTCAAAAATGATGAAATCCGAGTGAAATCACTCAGAATGAGTCATTTCCGAGTGAAATGCTCCCTGTTGAAGTTGAATCCGAGTGGATAGCTTCCCTGCCAAGCCAGTCCGAGTGGATTACGCCTATTTTCAAGAGAAGTCCGAATGAATGACTCAGGATAAGTCAATTCTGAGTAAAATGCTTCCTTATCGAAGGTGAATCCGAGTGGAAGGCTCTCTGTCAAGCCATTCTGAGTGCAAATGGCCAAAAATCCAATTTTCGAGTGCAAAAAAAGGAAGGATCCGAGTAAATCCTTCAAGCGTTGAAGTTTCTCTATCACTTTTAAAGAGATTCCGAGTGAATAATCTCGGCTGAAGGAATTCCGAGTGTTGTTCTTCAGTCAGAACCAACTGAAGCATTTTCAGTCAACACCGAGTGAGTACTCCTACTCAAACCCGAGCCAATTTCCAATCGGTTTTTGAGTGAGACTTCAGTCAGTCAGCCACCTTTCCCGAGTCCTTTTGGCCAATCAATTCTTCTCATCCCGAGTCCATTTCCACCAATTTCCGAGCCATGATTAAATCTTTTCCGAGCCATTTCAATCGGTTCCGAACTTCACTCATCCGAGTCCTCCTTTACCCATTTCCGAGCTATTTTAATTGGTTCCAAGTCCTCCTTTACACTCAACCTCTGAGTCCTCCTTCAAACCTTTCCCGAACCTATTTCCATCAATTTCCAGTCGGAATCGACTGGCAATTCAGTCAGTTTGCTTCTTCAAACAAGATCTGAGTCAATTTCAAGTCGTTCTCCTCAATTTTCAAATCGGCTCCGAGGCTCTTTCACTCGTTTCCAATTGAATGTCTCATAGCAACCACAAACCGAGTAAAACCACTCGGAAAGGAGTATTCTCACTCGGCCTTCTATGGGGAATGCCTCATTCCACTCGGAATTGACTCCCAGTGTATGTGAATACTGATTGGGAGGTTGATCCGAGCCGTTATCACTCGGATTTCACCATTCTAACTCGGATTTCAATATCCTCACTCGGAATTTTGATATCCTCACTCGGAATTCCACTATCCTCACTCGGAATTCCACCATTTTCACTCGGATTTCCATAATTCTCACTCGGAATTCTTCCATTCTCACTCGGATTCCCACCAGGTCCCCCTGTTAGACCGTGCTGACTTGGATTCTACCACCCAAGTGGATCCAGGAATCTTGGGGGTGGCAGACAAGTGGCAAACAGGGGTGGAAGTGGGGGGAATTAAAAATTTCCACCAGCCGTTGTCCCCCACTACCCAAATCGAGTGAAGGCCTGAGTTGGCATTCCACTCGGAAGTGGAAGCCTGAGCTGGCATTCCACTCGGGCCAGCCTATAAATAGGATGGGCAGAGGGCAGCTGAGGGGGGGGGGCATTTTCAGAGGAGGAAAACTCTGCCAAAACAAACCCCTGTTCTCTCTCTCTCTCACGCCAAGTCTTCTCTCCCTCTCACTTCACTCACCCCTCACCTTTCAAACTCTCTTTACCCCAACATCCTCTACACTCTCACTCAACAACACTCCTTCCAGCTCCCTTTTCCCTCTTGGACTTGCAATTCTTGTCCCAATCGTTCTTCTCTGCTCAAATTTCACCCGGTAAGCCTCTTTCCACTCGGATTCTCACTGTTTCACTCGGTTTCCTTTATTTCCATTCGGATTTACTATTTTTGCACTCAGATTCTCACTGTTTCACTAGGATTTACTAATTTGTACTTGGTTTCCCTTATTTTTACTCAAATTTTCATTGTTTCACTCATATTGTCACTGTTTCACTCGGTTTCCCTTATTTTCACTCAGATTTTCACTGTTTCACTCATATTATCACTGTTTCACTCAGTTTTCCCTTATTTTCACTCAGATTTTCACTGTTGCACTTAGATTCTCACTGTTTCACTAGGATTTACTAATTTGTACTCGGTTTCCCTTATTTTTACTTAGATTTCACTGTTTTACTCATATTGTCACTGTTTCACTCGGTTTCCCTTATTTTCACTCAGATTTTCACTGTTTCACTCATATTGTCACTGTTTCACTCGATTTTCCCTTATTTTCACTCAGATCTTCACTGTTTCACTCATATTGTCACTGTTTCACGCGGTTTTCTTATTTTTCACTCGGTTTTCTTTGTTTTCACTCGATTTTCTTATTTTTCACTCGGTTTTCTTATTCTTCACTCGGTTTTCTTCATTTTTTGCACTCGTTTTCCTCTCCCACTCAGTTTTTTTTATTTTTTATATATTCATTTTTCTTAATCAGTGTCGTACGGAAAATACTTCCGTCTACACAGCCTTTATAGGATCCGTGCACGTGCGAAGCACTTCGCCTTGTATGGATTCTTCGCTAGAATGATGCCCATCAATATCTTCCTAATCTATTCCTAAAAAAAACATTTTAAAGAACTACGTGACCCTGATTTCTCAAAAGCTCGAGAATACGTAGGAGCGGGAAACAGTTCCTGTCGGGCCCACCTTTCTTTATTTAATTTTTAGAGTTTCCTTTTTGTCTTGCTATCAAAAGGAGGAGCGAGATTAATTTGGATCAGACGTCCTGTTAATCTCACATTTTTAATATCACTTTAAAAAGGAGGAGCGAGGTTAATTTGGACGAGACGTCCTATTAATCTCATATTTTTTATATCTCTTTAAAAAGGCGGAGCGAGATTAATTTGGACGAGACGTCCTGTTAATCTCATGTAAATATTTTGTGTTGATCTTTGTTTATTTTTTTGTTTATTTTGTCGTTCCGTACATTTTTCTTTTTATGAAGAAGTTAAAATAATTATTGGGTTAATTATAATGCGCGCTATCAAATTGAGGTAACTGTTTTTATAACGGACAGTCGTGAGGTGCTAATACCTTCCTCACCTGTAATCAGACTCCCGAATCATGGAATCTCATTTTTATAACCAGTGCTTTAACAAAAGGTTTTTCCACTATTTTATCCTAAAAAATATTGGTGGCGACTCCCTGTTTATTATTTAAAACCGTTTCGAGGGTCGGCCGCGCCGCCGCGATCCCGGTCGCGACAGATGGCGACTCCACTAGGGACATAGAGAGTCAAGCCAGTCAATTTGATAGCGCATGTTTTAATTTGCATATTAATTATTTAACTTCTTCCTTTATTTTATTCCCTTGTCAATGTTTAGTTTCTGTTTTGTTTGTATTCAATTATTTATGTTCTGTAAATATCTGTGTGATCATTGAACCCTAGGGTAGTCGACTTTATTTTGTTGCTCTGTGTTTGTTCTATGTACAGGGTGAGTAAGGTACGGGTATTGAATGCCTCTTTCACACACTACACTCACAATTTGCACACACTTTTGAGTGGGACCCTATACCCGGGCCCAAATAAAACTTAAGATTAAGGGAGGTTGATAGCGGAGCCATTTGGGATGTACTTCCTGTCTGGTTACCGTGAGAATCTCAGCTAGAGTTCAACTTATTCATGGTGCCCACACTTAGTATACTTCCTACTATTTGTGGTCAACATCATGAGTAGGATCTTGGCTCTAGTGACCTTTAGAAGTTTTAGAACAAGCCACCTAACACGAGATATCACTGTTAGACAAACCTTAGAGCCATTAGGAGACCTCCAGAAAAAACCCACCTTAAGGCACAAAGGGGCAAACTTTACTTCTACCTTTTCTCATTCTCACTTTTCCTTCTAATCCAAAATAGAGGATTACTTGCCCATTTAGTGGATTACTTTTTTCAAAAAAATGACATACTTTTAACTAGTGATCCTTTAATGGGCAAATAGTTCTTTCTCTTTGTGTACAAGTCTTTGGGCCTTGAGTTACAGATCTTTTGAATCATAGAAAATACATATAAAAAGAAATGAAATCAAAAGAAAAATCAATTTTCTTTGTATTGTCGATGATCAGAAAATCCGTAGCTCACATAACCCTTGATTTGACATAAGTTTTAGCAAGTTGTATCCCCCCTAAATACAAAAATGTTTTCAAGAAATTACTAGGGGAGTATCGATTTGCAAAGCACGTCATTTCCCAATGGCTCTTTCGCTCCTTTCTTTCTATTCTCACTGGAGGCTATTCAGAGCTTAACGAATACCCTTGACCAAGATATGGAAATTAATGTGGGATCAAACCTTTAAGAGACGGATCATGGTTCCCCGAGCTAGAAATAGCTAAACTTGAGTCTCTTATTGTATTTCAGAATGAAGGATTTTTCTATCTTCACAACTATCCCGTATTAATTTCCATGTCTACTATACTTAGTACTTTTGAACGGTACGTTCTAAGGAACGGTTAAAGGATGCTTGTCAGGGTCTGTGATTACTTCCCACGATATCCTCTTTCCTTCTGTTTCCACCTGACATTTCTTTTTCTTCTTTCACTCGACACCGAAAGACACCTTTGTTAGACTTTCAAAGGAGACTCATGGCTGAAAGAGAGCAAGAAATTGAAAACCTCAAAAACGAAGTTAACCAGCTAAGGAAGCAAATGGCGGAGATGGCCAGACTTTTAGAGAAGAAGATCATAGAAGAGGAACCCTCTACGGGTGTCAAGAATGATCAACATTTACCAACCACCCCACTCCACCTTCCTGGATTGACAAAAGACCAAATTCCCCCATTCCATAATCAACAAGAGGATCATGATTTACAAATGATGAATCCCCATATTTCACAGTCCTCCAGGTCGCCTGGGGCTCCTATCACAAGAATGTCTGCATCGGGAGATAAGGGGAAGAGAAAAGGGGATGCTAATTCCACTGCTCGTAACCAAAAAAGGGCCCAACCCAGATCAATAACACATACTCCTTTTCAACCTACCAATCTCCCTGTACCTTACATGGCCACCACCACCCCTAACCAGGTTTCTAATTTTTTCCCATTCCAACTCTACTTTCGTCCGTATATCCCTCAAATACCTTCCCATTCTCATTTGCCTGCTATTAGGTCTACCCTTCCACAACCCTATCATCCCCCACTAGTACAAACTCAGCCACTTAATCCAGACCAAAGCACAATAAAACCCATCAATAATCGAACACCAGCCCGGTTCGACCCCATTCCCATAACCTACACAGAACTTCTACCTCACCTTTTTGGTAATTCCCTTGCAGTACCTTGCCCACTAAAACCGGTGGTTCCTCCCTACCCCAAAGGCTATAATCCCAATGCCCGATGTGATTACCATGCTGGAGACTCGGGGCACTCTACTGAGAACTGTCATACCTTAAAATTCAAAGTAAGGGATTTGATTAAAGCTAAGTGGCTAGATTTCCAGGAAGGGAGTCCCAATATAATTATAAACCCCAGGTCTAACCATGAGACCTCTGGGGTCAGTGTGATAAAGAGGGACTAGGGGTGTAAAGAGGATGCATGCAAGATTTTGTGAATCACACGCCAACTGGAGAGGTTCATGACCAAGAGACCACTTAGTTCCTTATGACTTTAAACTTCTGTTTCAACCCAAACGCTATGCCTAAGGCTTTGGGGTATTGTTATGTAATAAGGGCAAAAACATGTTTTTATCATTTTAAGTTTTTCTCAATAAATATGTGTCAAATTTCAAAATGCCTTTTCTTGCTTTCCTTATTGCCACCTTGAATCCCTTTCCCTTTATCTACGTCTTTTTCTCATTTTACCAAAAAAATACAGGACTAAAAATGATCCTTTTGAGAACAATGAAATCATGATTCTATTTCATAACTTTGATTGCCCAATTGATTACGCTGACAAAAAGGGTAGCAAAAACGAAAGTTCCTTGGCCGAATTGTGTAGGATGTTTGGATAAGAGTCACCTAGTTCTACCCAAAGGCAAGGTCAGCACACAGGATGATGAAGATTCACAAACAACTGAAGATGTTACAAGCTCAAAACGAAGATAGTGCCAGATTCCATAAATGGCGTATCTACCCTTCAAAGAAATGTTAGCATTGATCAACGTGGATGGTCAAGAAATACTCTAAAAAAAAAACAAATAAAAACAAAAATGATATAAAAAAAAGGCCAAGGTTGGTGCCTTACGTAAATACCAATTAAGGCGAGCTGATTCACAGATCAAATTATCACTTTTCCATATGGGGGCATAAATGTTATCAAGCTAAGAACACGGCAGAAACAATGTTTCATCTGTGTCGCAATCAACACCCCAACTTTAATGGAGTATAACTATTCCCACACCAGTGTAATCAAGGGATTGGTCTACTGAGATACCATTAATATCATATTCTCTTTACCACATTGGTTAGGGGATAAAATAGCTAGACCATAACAAAGGTACCAAAGGGGTCATTCAAAAACAAAACAACAAAAAAAAAGGGGAAAAAAAAAGAAAAAAAAGAAAAAAAATGCAAAAAGAAAAAACAAAAAATAGATGTGGGATTAAGATAATCGTAGTCCGACTACCTTTTCAGAAGCAGAGTCAAGTGGTGAATTCAGAGTCATGATGTGGGATTAAGATATGCTTTGTTCTCAACAGTTCACTGGAAGATCTGTAAAATCATTCCCACTCTACCCAATTATTAATATTTCCCATACATCTTCACTTGCTTTTTGGTTTCCCTTTTTCCACACTTACTCGACTTGTAAATACAATCTCACCTATTTTTGACACGTATTTATTGTGATTTTCCATGATTTGATAATACATATGTTTTCCCTTAATATATAAAAATGAGAAGGTAATGAAAATTTAAAGTCATGAGAACAAGATGTTCCTGTTACTTGATTTCGCCTCAAGCAATCATTATGAAGACTGGGCCTGACACGTTTCCAAAGCTAGGGTTGCTTCATCTGCTCTGTTTCAGTCATGAGTCACTTCAGATCTCTAAGGATTGTGTTTTTGCGGTAAGTCTTTTCAAGTTCAAATTTGTTTTGCACCGCTAACCTTTCTTGCAGGATGTTGTAATAAGTAGATGTGTCAAGCTTCAACGGCCAAAACTGGCACTTTCCAGGTGTATGTCCATCAGTCTCTGAAGCTCACTCTTGCCTTTACTCATTGAAGTAGGTCATCCACGAGTTTCTTCTCGTAACCCACCCAAATCATTGGACAAAACACCCTTCTATGGCCAAACATGACACCTTTCTGAGTTTCCATTTTGCTTTGAGATTTCCATGAAGTCCATCAATACCTTGTAGTTAAAGCCGGCGTCCTCTCAAGGTTTCTGTCTTGTTCATGAGGCATGTTAGGGGTCACATCTCCAAGAAATCAACTTGGTATATTCTAGAACCTGGTTAATTTGGACGGGATGCCCTATTAACCCCCGAATCCTTCAAACCTGGGACTTTACCTCCCAAGTCTGTCATTCCTCACCTCCAGATCTTTTGTTGGCCAAGGGGTAGTGTCCTGAAGGTTTGAACTAAGGCATCCCCCTAGATTTTATCTGTCCTGGCCAAGTAGTAGTTTTCCCTAGGACTCTTTCAATCGTGTCAAACTGGGGCATACCCCAGGACTTCTCTCTTTCAGATCAGGGGTAGTACACCTGAAAACTTCCAATCTTTCCAAAATTGGGGCATCTCCCCACGTCTCTATTCTCTTTCTGTCAAGGAGAAGCACCCCTAATTCCTTCAGGCCAATTTTTTGAACATGGGCAACACCCTAGGTCTCCCTTCTTTTAGCCAAAGGGCAGTTCTCCAAAAATCCTTTCAATCATACTCTAACTAGAGCATCTCCCCAGGTTTCTCTTCCCTAATAGACAATACCCTGAACTCCCAAGCAACTCAAATTGGGGCATCCCCCAGATTTCTCTCCTCTGGTGGATCTACCATTCATCCCCAAAAGGAACACATACTAAGAATTCCTCTGTAAAAAAAAACCACCAAATGGACTCCTAGTCAGATTTAAAAAAAATCTGTTTATACCCAACAGAAATACCTTTCCGACAGAACCACAGAGATCAAAGGCCATGCATTCCTTTCCCAAGAGGAAAACACTTTCCCCAGTGGAGTTACCCTCATTAAAATATCCTAAACTGGGACATCCATTAGATTTTTCTCCTCCGATGTGCCTGCCGTGCATTCCCTAATGGAACCATAATCGCCAAAGCCAGCGCCTTTCAAGGTTTCTTCTTCCATCAGGTGCCTTCAAAGTCTCATCCTTAACTGTTAAAATCGCTATCTCTTAATTTCTTCCCCAAATAGAACTACACTTCCCAGACAAATTAAGCTGGGGCATCTCCCTAGATTCCCCCAATGCTCTTCAGATCATTTCAAACTGGGGCATCTTCCCCAGGTTGTTATCTTTTGTCAACCCAAGGGCAGTACCCCATGCTTCCGGGAAGTTTGAGCTGGACATCACCTCGGGTCTCTCTCCGTCAAAAGGGAACGTACCCCCAAGCTTCTTCAACCGCCCTAAGTGGGGCGTCACCCCATATCCTTCCCCCAAAGGTAGTATCCCTAAATCTTCTAATCTTACTAAAATTTGGGGTATCACCCCAAATCTTCCCTCCGTTCGAGGGACAGTATCCCTAGCTCCTTCAGCTAGATTTCCCACCATTTCTTTTCCTTCCGATCAAGGAGCAGTTCCCCGAATCATCCAAGATAGCTTGAACTGGATCATCCCCAGATTTCTTTCTTTTAGTAAGCCCACTATACATCCCTAGTGGACCCCAGATTTTTCCTTCCAGTCAAGAAGCAGTTCCCCGAGATCCCTTCAATCTTCCTAACTGGGGCATCTCCCCCAGATTTTTTCTATTTCAGTCAAGAGGCAATTCCCCAAGATTCCGTCAATCATGTCAAACCGGGGCATCACCCCAGGATCACCCTTTTCCATTTAGAAAGCAATTCCCCAAGATTCCTTCAATCATGTCAAACTGAGGCATCACCCCAGGATCACCCTTTTTCATTTAGAAAGCAATTCCCCAAGATTCCTTCAATCATGTCAAATTAGGGCATCTCCCCAGGATCACTCTCTTTCGGTCAAAGAGTAATTCCTTCAATCATGTCAAACTGGGGCATCACCCCAGGATCACCCTCTTTCATTTAGAAAGCAATTCCCCAAGAGTCCTTCAATCATGTCAAATTAGGGCATCTCCCCAGGATCACTCTCTTTCGGTCAAAGAGTAATTCCTTCAGTCATGTCAAACTGGGGCATCACCCCGAGCCTTTAGGACCAGTGAGTTAATTTGGACGAGACGTCCTGTTAGCTCCCCCCAATCTTTGTATTTTCTATCAATTGAGGGTTAACCCCATCCTTTACCTTCTAGCCACCTATCAAGGCATCCTTTACCTTTCCAGCCGCCTATCAAGGCATCCTTTATCTTTCAAGCCGCCTATCGAGGCATCCTTTATCTTCCAGCCGTCTATCAAGGCATCCTTTACCTTTCCAGTCGCCTATCGAGGCATCCTTTATCTTCCAGTCGCCTATCAAGGCATCCTTTACCTTTCCAGCCGCCTATCAAGGCATCCTTTATCTTTCCAGCCGCCTATCGAGGCATCCTTTATCTTTCCAGCTGCCTATCAAGGCATCCTTTACCTTTCCAGCCACCTATCAAGGCATCATTTATCTTTCCAGTCACCTATCGAGGCATCCTTTATCTTCCAGCCGCCTATCAAGGCATCCTTTATCTTTCCAGCCGCCTATCGAGGCATCCTTTATCTTCCAGCCGCCTATCAAGGCATTCTTTACCTTTCCAGCCGCCTATCAAGGCATCATTTATCTTTCTAGTCGCCTATCGAGGCATCCTTTATCTTCTAGCCGCCTATCAAGGCATCCTTTACCTTTCCAGTCGCCTATCGAGGCATCCTTTTTCTTCCAGTCGCCTATCAAGGCATCCTTTACCTTTCCAGCCGCCTATCAAGGCATCCTTTATCTTTCCAGCCGCCTATCGAGGCATTCTTTATCTTCCAGCCGCCTATCAAGGCATCCTTTACCTTTCCAGTCGCCTATCAAGGCATCCGTTATCTTTCAGCCGCCTATCATGGCATCCTTTACTTTCCAGCCGCCTATCGAGGCATCCTTTATCTTTCCAGTCGCCTATCGAGGCATCCTTTATCTTTCAGCCGCCTATCAAGGCATCCTTTATCTTTCCAGCCGATTATCGAGGCATCCTTTATCTTCCAGCCGCCTATCAAGGCATCCTTTACCTTTCCAGCCGCCTATCAAGGCATCCTTTATCTTTCCAGCCGCCTATCGAGGCATCCTTTATCTTTCTAGCCGCCTATGAAGGCATCTTTTACCTTTCCAGCCGCCTATCAAGGCATCATTTATCTTTCCAGTCGCCTATCGAGGCATCCTTTATCTTCCAGCCTCCTATCAAGGCATCCTTTATCTTTCCAGCCGCCTATCGAGGCATCCTTTATCTTCCAGCCGCCTATCAAGGCATCCTTTACCTTTCCAGCCGCCTATCAAGGAATCATTTATCTTTCCAGTCGCCTATCGAGGCATCCTTTATCTTTCAGCCGCCTATCAAGGCATCCTTTACCTTTCCAGTCGCCTATCGAGGCATCCTTTATCTTCCAGCCGCCTATCAAGGCATCCTTTATCTTTCCAGCCGATTATCGAGGCATCCTTTACCTTTCAGCCGCCTATCAAGGCATCCTTTACCTTTCCAGCCGCCTATCAAGGCATCCTTTATCTTTCCAGCCGCCTATCGAGGCATCCTTTATCTTTCCAGCCGCCTATCAAGGCATCTTTTACCTTTCCAGCCGCCTATCAAGGCATCATTTATCTTTCCAGTCGCCTATCGAGGCATCCTTTATCTTCCAGCCGCCTATCAAGGTATCCTTTATCTTTCCAGCCACCTATCGAGGCATCCTTTATCTTCCAGCCGCCTATCAAGGCATCCTTTACCTTTCCAGCCGCCTATCAAGGCATCATTTATCTTTCCAGTCGCCTATCGAGGCATCCTTTATCTTCCAGCCGCCTATCAAGGCATCCTTTACCTTTCCAGTCATCTATCGAGGCATCCTTTATCTTCCAGGCGCCTATCAAGGCATCCTTTATCTTTCCAACAGCCTATCAAGGCATCCTTTATCTTTCCAGCCGCCTATCGAGGCATCCTTTATCTTCCAGCCGCCTATCAAGGCATCCTTTACCTTTGCAGTCGCCTATCAAGGCATCCGTTATCTTTCATCCGCCTATCATGGCATTCTTTACTTTCCAGCCGCCTATCAAGGCATCCTTTATTTGCCAGCCACCTATCGAGGTTCCCTTTACTTTTCAGTCGCCCACGAGGGCAACCTTTACTTTCCAGTGTACTGGAGGTCAATCCTGATCTCATTACCTCCTGTTAACTAAAAGACAATTTTTCCCTGTCCACAAAACAAAAAAAAAACAAAACAAAAAAAAAAGAAGAAGAAGAAGAAGAAGAGAAGAAGAGAAACAGAAGTGGAGAATGCTCGTTTTAAGAAAAAGAGGTCATACAGATTCGTGATTACCCATACCATCAGTTGCCATATCGATCAAGAGGTCCCACTTAGCCCCGTACATCGGTGTTCATATCTTTACTTCCTTTTCACTTCAAAAACACAGAAGCTTCGTGTTTCTTTTGTGAAAAAGAAGTAAAGAGGGGCATCTGTGAACACCTCTTTTGGTCCGATCCAAGTGGAATAAATATTTTTATACTGAATTCCAATTCAGAGTGGTCAAATTCAAGTAGAATGGCTCCAGAATAATCAGAACCGAGTAAAATAACTCAGAATGAAGCTTTTCCAAGTGAAATATAGCCCTGTTGGAGGCAAATCCGATTGGAATGACTAAAAAATGATCACATCTGAACAAGATGACTCAGGTTAAGGCATTTTCGAGTGAAATACAGCCCTGGTAGAGATAAATCCGAGTGAAAAACTCAAAAAATGGTCAAATCCGAGTCAAAATGAAGCATTTCCGAGTGGAATGACTCAAAAATGATGAAATCCGAGTGAAATCACTCAGAATGAGTCATTTCCGAGTGAAATGCTCCCTGTTGAAGTTGAATCCGAGTGGATAGCTTCCCTGCCAAGCCAGTCCGAGTGGATTATGCCCATTTTCAAGAGAAGTCTGAATGAATGACTCAGGATGAGTCAATTCTGAGTAAAATGCTTCCTTATCGAAGGTGAATCTGAGTGGAAGGCTCTCTGTCAAGCCATTCCGAGTGCAAATGGCCAAAAATCCAATTTCCGAGTGCAAAAAAAGGAAGGATCCGAGTAAATCCTTCAAGCGTTGAAGTTTCTGTGTCACTTTTGAAGAGATTCCGAGTGAATAATCCCGGCTGAAGGAATTCCGAGTGTTGTTCTTCAGTCAGAACCAACTGAAGCATTTTCAGTCAACACCGAGTGAGTACTCCCACTCAAACCCGAGCCAATTTCCAATCGGTTTCCGAGTGAGACTTCAGTCAGTCAGCCACCTTTCCCGAGTCCTTTTGGCCAATCAATTCTTCTCATCCCGAGTCCATTTCCACCAATTTCCGAGCCATGATTAAATCTTTTCCGAGCCATTTCAATCGGTTCCGAACTTCACTCAACCGAGTCCTCCTTTACCCATTTCCGAGCTATTTCAATCGGTTCCGAGTCCTCCTTTACACTCAACCTCTGAGTCCTCCTTCAAACCTTTCCCGAACCTATTTCCATCAATTTCTAGTCGGAATCGACTAGCAATTCAGTCAGTTTGCTTCTTCAAACAAGATCCGAGTCAATTTCAAGTCGTTCTCCTCAATTTTCAATCGGCTCCGAGGCTCTTTCACTCGTTTCCAATTGAATGTCTCATAGCAACCACAAACCGAGTAAAACCACTCGGAAAGGAGTATTCTCACTCGGCCTTCTATGGGGAATGCCTCATTCCACTCGGAATTGACTCCTAGTGTATGTGAATACTGATTGGGAGGTTGATCCGAGCCGTTATCACTCGGATTTCACCATTCTAACTCGAATTTCAATATCCTCACTCGGAATTTTGATATCCTCACTCGGAATTCCACTATCCTCACTCGGAATTCCACCATTTTCACTCGGATTTAAATAATTCTCACTCGGAATTCTTCCATTCTCACTCAGATTCCCACCAGGTCCCCCTGTTAGACCGTGCTGACTTGGATTCTACCACCCAAGTGGATCCAGGAATCCTGGGGGTGGCAGACAAGTGGCAAACAGGGGTGGAAGTGAGGGGAATTAAAAATTCCCACCAGCCGTTGTCCCCCACTACCCAAACCGAGTGGAGGCCTGAGCTGGCATTCCACTCGGGCCAGCCTATAAATAGGATGGGCAGAGGGCAGCTGAGGGGGGGGGCATTTTCAGAGGAGGAAAACTCTACCAAAACAAACCCCTGTTCTCTCTCTCTCTCACGCCAAGTCTTCTCTCCCTCTCACTTCACTCACCCCTCACCTTTCAAACTCTCTTTACCCCAACATCCTCTACACTCTCACTCAACAACACTCCTTCCAGCTCCCTTTTCCCTCTCGGACTTGCAATTCTTGTCCCAATCGTTCTTCTCTGCTCAAATTTCACCCGGTAAGCCTCTTTCCACTTGGATTCTCACTGTTTCACTCGGTTTCCTTTATTTCCATTCGGATTTACTATTTTTGCACTCAGATTCTCACTGTTTCACTAGGATTTACTAATTTGTACTCGGTTTCCCTTATTTTTACTCAGATTTTCACTGTTTCACTCATATTGTCACTGTTTCACTCGGTTTCCCTTATTTTCACTCAGATTTTCACTGTTTCTCTCATATTGTCACTGTTTCACTCGGTTTTCCCTTATTTTCACTCAGATTTCTCACTGTTTCACTAGGATTTACTAATTTGTACTCGGTTTCCCTTATTTTTACTCAGATTTTCACTGTTTCACTCATATTGTCACTGTTTCACTCGGTTTTCCCTTATTTTCACTCAGATTTTCACTGTTTCACTCATATTGTCACTGTTTCACTCGGTTTTCCCTTATTTTCACTCAGATTTTCACTGTTTCACTCAGATCTTCACTGTTTCACTCATATTGTCACTGTTTCACTCGGTTTTCTCTGTTTTCACTCAGTTTTCTTATTTTTCACTCGGTTTTCTTATTTTTCACTCGGTTTTCTTATTCTTCACTCGGTTTTCATTTTTTGCACTCGTTTTCCTCTCCCACTCAATTTTTTTTTATTTTTTATATATTCATTTTTCTTAATCAGTGTCGTACGGAAAATACTTCCATCTACACAGCCTTTATAGGATTCGTGCACGTGCGAAGCACTTCGCCTTGTATGGATTCTTCGCTAGAATGATGCCCATCAATATCTTCCTAATCTATTCCTAAAAAAAACATTTTAAAGAACTACGTGACCCTGATTTCTCAAAAGCTCGAGAATACGTAGGAGCGGGAAACAATTCCTGTCGGGCCCACCTTTCTTTATTTAATTTTTAGAGTTTCCTTTTTGTCTTGCTATCAAAAGGAGGAGCGAGATTAATTTGGATGAGACGTCCTGTTAATCTCACATTTTTAATATCACTTTAAAAAGGAGGAGCGAGGTTAATTTGGACGAGACATCCTATTAATCTCATGTTTTTTATATCTCTTTAAAAAGGTGGAGCGAGATTAATTTGGACGAGACGTCCTGTTAATCTCATGTAAATATTTTGTGTTGATCTTTGTTTATTTTTTTGTTTATTTTGTCGTTCCGTACATTTTTCTTTTTATGAAGAAGTTAAAATAATTATTGGGTTAATTATAATGCGCGCTATCAAATTGAGGTAACCGTTTTTATAACGGACAGTCGTGAGGTGCTAATACCTTCCTCACCTGTAATCAGACTCCCGAATCATGGAATCTCATTTTTATAACCAGTGCTTTAACAAAAGGTTTTTCCACTATTTTATCCTAAAAAATATTAGTGGCGACTCCCTGTTTATTATTTAAAACCGTTTCGAGGGTCAGCCGTGCCGTCGCGATCCCGGTCGCGACAAATGTTACACAGTACCTACCACTCCTAGTCATAGTTTGTTTCAAATAACCTAAATCTGTATGTATTACATTAAGAAGGTCAGTTTCATATTTTTGTACAAGAACACAAGAATTTTTAGTTATTTTGGATTTTATACATGCCTTACATATATTTAAGCATGTTGTATTAATGTCAAAATGATATATACCATGATCTTGCAATTTATTAATATAAGGTGCACCTACATATCCTAATCTAGCATGCCACAAATCAAAGGAATCAAGCATATAAGCAAAAGAGGTATTTCCATTAATAATAGTAGAAACATTGAGTACAAACAATCCCTCATTATAGTATATATCCTTTGACTATAACCCATCATTCTTGGTCATAACAATTTTGTCATACTCAAAAGAAAATTTAACCCCTACTTTCCCTAACAAAGCCATAAAAATTAAGTGGGCTCTAAATTAGGTACGTGCAGTACATTATTTAGTTTAAGTGTTTTCTTATATGTAAACTTGAGAAGAACTTTTCCTCTTTTGATCATTATAGTGGTTCAGGAATCTCCAAGATGAGCATGTTCCTTTCCTTCTCCCACAAAATTGTAGGAGGAAAAGGAACTTGTTTGCATATATGTGCCCGGTCACCCTATAGTCTACCACCTATTTCCTTACATTAGGCACAAACATTGCTTGAGAAATGACTACAGCAACAATATTATCTCCTTCAACCAAGTTGGCACTTGTCTTAGGAGGAATCTCATTTCTCTTCTTGAATCTACATGTACTTTAAAAATGGTTTGGCTTTCCATATATGAAGCATAATCTTTTCTTTTTGAAAGTAGGGGGTTGGAGACATTAAACTTATGATCAGAAGATGACTTATGTTTGTCGTACCTTTTCTTCAGATGTTTATTTGCTTGTACTAGATTTACTTTTGCTGTAAATGTCTTTGCCTTAGTGGCTTTAATCTCTCTACAAGGGAGAGTTGTTTATGCTTATGTTTCAATTGTTATTTGTAGTCTTTCCATGATTTCGCTAATTTCTCAATATGGAAACCTGAAGCAAACCTGAAGCAACACAGTGCATGTCTAGAAGAGAATAGAAGCCCAAAATTTAATTAACTAAATTTTTTAGTCGTTATTAATCGTAATAAACTAAATTTCCCAATAGTGTATTTGGGCTTTATGCGCGAGGGCCCATCACATCCTATATTGTTCACAAGTATCACATACCTCTTGGTATATAAACTCCAAATATTCCTCAAGTCCAAGTAATATGGGACTTGGTATCTTTTGTAATGTATTTTCCCAGCATAACTTCTCCTAATGACCGGAGTCCTTGAATATTGGAGTCATGGCGAGTCTCGTAAATCTGTTAGGGCATATCGGCAGCTGACCTTCAAATCACATTAGAAATGTTTGTGCAAATGTTAGATATTCCCCATAATTCTTGGATTCGTACTGACATAATATCATGTAAGACTCCATTGCCACGACCTCTATAAACACTTTTCATTTATGACCCACTTAGGTACGTGATATTTTCTAACTTATGCTCAAGCTCCTGTATTGACTACCTAAACTGACTTGAGCATCAGAGTGTCTTTACAGGTAACACTATTTTTCACCCTTCAACAAATAAGATCGATGTGATAATTAGAAATCGGACTAAGAGAATCTTATCCCCCCATTGAGTTATGATGTAGGAATTAGGCTAATTCCTATAAAGAAGATAGATCTTCTTTTCTAATCTTCTTTAAATCCAAGCAAAGGTTGCTCCAAGCATTGAAAAGCACATGGAACTGGAGAGAATAGATGCTTACTGAAAGCTCTTCAATATGAAAATGGAAGATTTTAGGTGAAGGAAACCTAGATCTAAAGGTAGGAATTAAGAAGGAAGTAAAGGAATTATGGAGAGGCAAGTGTGAATCATGGTGCCGCCATTCTCTAGAGTTATGATAAGAAGATGAGTTATGTTTCTTATACCTTTTCTTTAGAAGTTTATTTTGTTGTACCAAATTTACTTTTGTTGTAAATGCTCTTTGACTCAATAGCTTTAATCTCTCTAAGATGTTGAGGTTTTGTTTGTGGTCCTTCCATGATTTTGGTAATTTCTCAATAAGGAAACCTGCCACTAATTGATCTTGCATAATGATATAAACTATAAATATCCCTCAAGTCCAAGCGATGTGGGACTTGGTATCTTTTGGAATATATTTTTCCAACACAACTTCTCCTAATGACTAGAGTCCTTAAAGATCAAAGTCATGGCGAGTTTGATAAATTTGTCGGGGTACATTGGCAACTGACCTTCAAAAAGTGTTAGAAATATTTACGCAGGTGTTAGCTTTTTCCCATAATTCCTAGATTCATACTGACACAATGTCACTTAAGACTTCACTGTCATTCACTCTAACTTATGCTTAAGCTCTGGTATTGACCAGCTAAACTGACTTAAGCATCAAAGTAGCTTTATAGGTGACACCATCATTCACCCCTTAACGCATAAGACCAATGTGATAATTGGAAATCGGATTGAAAGAATCCTATCTCCCCACTGAGTCAGGGGAGATAATAACAGATCTTTATTAAACCAGTGTAATATACACATAGAACTTAAAGCGGTATATACATCGAATGTATTATCTTCTAACATTGGATAATTCAGATAACACATGTTATTAAATCATTTTAATTTTGTTTAAAAAGTTATCAAATTGGAAATTTATATTATTCTTAAACTTTTTCTTCTTATTTAAGTGCATTATTGATCAATTTAAAAATGTTTTATTATATTCTTTTTATAATTTCCAATGCAGGGACTTACAAAATTTTCAATAGAATAAGTCCATATTTTATTTCTCAATAGAAACTATGTGATGTTTTGCCTAAATCCCTAGAAATAATCCCTAGAGTTTACTAAAATCAGGAAAAAAATTATAACGAACACAACAACTAACTTTAAGGACTTAAGTGATATACGGCTTAAAGAAAAATATACATATTGGAAGACATAAACTACAAGCCAATAGGCTTAAGAATGGACCTACCAAGCTATAGGTCTTTAACGAGGTACCCTTCCCTTCCCATATATCAAGATATGAGTTGGGAACCAAGGAATACCCATTCTAGGGCATGAAATACCTAACATAATCATGTCAGTCTAAAAATCCTTCACTAGTGGAGAAAGGGGTTTTAAGCACGGTTCTGTTGGACCTTTAAGCACGGTTCCAGAATCGTGCTTGTTCCCACCGTGTTTGTAGATAGGCACTCTTAAGTACGGTTTTGAACCGTGCTTGAATGTGCCTTTTAAGCACGGTTATTTTTAACCGTCTTCGTAGCTGACCATTTTAAGGAACTGTGCTCGTATCTAACAGACTCTTTTCTTTCATTCATTGCCTTTCTTTTAAATTCAGATCTCGTCTTATTCTCTCTCAGGTTAGTTCCATGCTTCGTATATGTCTGTGAAGAAGGATTCAGAGCTCTCGTCGGTGAAGAAGGATTCGGAGCTCTCGAAGGTTCCAACCAGATAATTCAAACTCAAATATAAAAACAAAATGAAAATTTGAAGCCAAGGTTCCAACCAGATATCCAGAAAGAATAACGAAAGAAAGACAAAATCTTGGACTTTTGATTACCCGTATTTCTGCAAACAATCAGCAGAAATTGTAAACCACAAAGATTACATTTAACAAAACCAAAAAAAATAAGAAAAAAATAAGAAACAAGAGAGAAACAAAACAGGGCATGTATGACGTATTATCAAACACCTACCTTATAGATGCCATTAACAAGATATCCAAAGAAGAACCCAGATGAAAAATGAGGAATTGCAAGTTGACTTTGCCACCCCAGAGAAAGAAAAGATAAAGGAAAAGAAAACAGAGAGACAGTGTTTTTTGGTTACGTTTGGGAAATGTATAAGAAGGAAGACGTTTGGGAAATGTATAAGAAGGAAGACGTTCGGGAAATAGAAGGGGACAAGAACAAAATGGGGCTTCGTGAAAATGGAAGGAGGCAGGGAACAAGGAAACAATATAGCGTGAGAGACGAGGAGGAAAGACGAAAAAGAACTAAAGAGTCCAGGCTTTTAAGCACGGTTGCCACTTAACCGTGTTTATAGGTAGCCTATAAACACGGTTCCCAGATACCCGTCTTGGTTTCTTCAGCCTATTAGGACGGTTCCCATTTAACCGTCTTTAAAAAGTACCCTATTAGGACAGTTCCCACTTAACCTTCTTTAAAAACTAACCAACCGTCTTTGTTTCTATACGTTTTAAGGACGGTTCTTGTGTAACCGTGTTTGTATAGTCCCTATAAAGACGGTTCTTGAATAACCGTGCTTATATGTTAGCGTTTTAAGTTCCTCGTATTTACAAAATTACCACAGTGTTTTTTTAAACACGGTTTTGCTGGAACCGTCCTCATAGCCCGTCTTCGTAACTAATTTTTGCACTAGTGCTTAGACATATAAAGGATTTAATCCTCAACATAATATCTTTACAAGACTTAAACTAAACCTCCAATGAGGTATCAACTACCTATCCACTAACAATTATATAATTATAATTTACATATCATCACACACACACACACTAAGAGATGGCATCAAGCTTCATATGCATAAATACTTATCAGCTTAGGCCAACTGAAGGGCCATACCAAAACTTAAAATGTTAAACAACGCTTAATTTTTGGTATCACACATATGTATATGCCAATTTAAGCTGAATGAATAGATATATAAAACTTTATATATCATAAAAGTATATTGTTTTACCACAATATCTACACATCCATATTAAACATCACCATAAAAGGATTAATTATAAAATTATTTTAACATTACATTGCTCCCGCCTCCGAGTTCACTGAGCGACATCATCACCTTGAAAAGCTCACTAAAATGAAAGTTGATGGGTGAGTACTACTCCAAGTAGAAAATAGCAATCTTATACATAAAGATAATTTACCCACTAGATCATGTAATTTAAAATATTACAACCACAGAACAATGACACATACGCCAACAAACCACGTCTCGATCATCAATTCAATTTCCATTATTAATAGATACCTGTCAATTATTAATTCACTTCTAAATATTACCAATTACATATCAATCATCAGTTCAACCTTAAACATCACCAGCAACATATATATTAATCACCAATTCAACATCTAACATCAAATATAATATCAAACATCAATTCAATTCTAAGCATTTCTAAATACACATCAATCATCCATTCATTTTTAGTATTGCCAATTTCATATTAGTCATTCTATCACAACATATGCATAGACATATGTAATCATGTTCATAACATTCTCATAAATATCAACTCAGAAAAAAATGAATATATATATATATATATATATATATATATATATTAATCAACAATCATAAATGTTAAACTGTTTCTCTAACTTTATTATCAATTCTTAATCATCACACATGGGCATCTATTTCTTATTGGCATATCACTAAACCATATGCTAAATGCATATGTTTATCACAACAATATCAACAGAAATAATGCTAGTATGGATCCAACTATGAATATAACAAAGTGTTGTAATTATACATGAGTGTGCTATTACGTATATACTATAGTACTTCAATAATAATATATACACATATCAATACCAATGTATATATCTTTTACCGGTACCAAACCACCTCATCCATATGAAACACTAATATGCCTAAGATGACATGTGGTATAAATACAACTATAATTGCCAACGTGTTATAAACCTCCCTTGAACACACATCAAGGAAGACGTGATCCATAAAGGAATCACCAGGGCTAAGTTTACACATCGAGCCACTCTACCATTGGGCCTCTTCACAAGATTCCCCTTCAATCACTATTATAATAAGCTTCATGATTCAACCACTAAATCGCTAGTGTATAGAGCAACAATGCCCATGCACAGGACCACCCTCCCACTAGGCCTTCTCGTGGAACACCTAACATTCCAAACCAAGAAGCAACTATGATATGTCTTCCAATTTCAATCAAGTACTTAATAACCCTAACTGCTAAGGTCTACCCATACCTAACACCACTAATCCACGGTGGATTTCTATGGTCATACTCAATGGTTAGTGGCATATAGTTATCAATCAATTCATATTCATTATAAAATAATAATTAATAAGGCATCATCAAGCCCATCAATACATTTCACATGGTATGCATAGGGATTCAACACCCAATTCAAAATCAACATCATCAATCAATAAATTTCTGATGGTCAAGCAATGGTTCATTCACACATAAATTCATATCAATTAACGTATATAATTTAGAGTTTCATCAATGCCACCATATCATCTCATATGTATATATACACATATAGCACACCACACATATTCTAAATGCATTCAATCATATATTTGTCAGCATAGATCAATCATCAACCATCCATATATACAAAGAAGGGAAACATATTCCATTCAAGGAAAATATGACATATATCTTCACATATATATTATCAATAATAATGTATCATGCATTTAGAATATGAAACTCAAACTCTCCTACCAGGGCAAGCAACAAGAGACCCTACAACTCTTGTGCCTAAACCAAATGCATATGATGTCATGAATATATACAAATGCATATACCAAAGCACTATCTCATAACATACATATCATAGTCTAGGTCCACTGACCTTAGTACTCATCAATTCAACAACCATTACTTTAAAAACTTTGAAACAAGTTCATGGAGCCATTAATGCCATAATTAATCATCAATATATTCATAATACCCACATGGGTTAATTTCAACGACACATATCAATCCATACGGCCAGTAGCATTAACATCATTAATAATTCATATCATTAATATAGAACCACCCATAACACATCATCGGTCAATAAACTTTCCACAATACATAACTAGCACATCAGGCTTCAACAAATATATAGCATCATAACCAATAACATTTCAATGGATACAATATCAAATAATCATTGATAACATTGAGCGCTAGGCTTTACTCTACAAACATTATTTCATAGTACAAAAATCTAATTTTCATAATATAATCAGTACCACCATAGACCATTTCCAACCACACATACCAAGCAATATATTCCAAATCATCAATTATCATTTTGATATTTATCAATTTATTAATCAACTGGAATTATCAAGTTGCTTTAAACATAGTAATCTCTATTATATACATTTGTGAAACTTTTTATGACATGTGTCACGGTCTAATGACGTGCGGCCTCATTTATTGATCTTTTCAAATTTAAAATAAAAATAAATTAGTTTGTTTGTTTTAATTTTTAAAACCCGTTTTTCAAAATTAATAGTAGACAATAACTTATGAAATCAATTTTTTTAAAATAAAAATAAATTAGTTTGTTTGTTTTTTATTTTTAAAACCTATTTTTCAAAATTAATAGTACATAACAATTTATCTCTATTATATACATTTGTGAAGCTTTTTATGACACGTGTCCGCGTCTAATTAAGTGTGCCCCCATTTATACACCTTTTTCAAATTTAAAATAAAATAAATTAGTTTGTTTTTATTTTTAAAACCTATTTTTCCAAATTAATAGTAGATAATAATTTATCAAATTATTTTTTAAAATAAAAATAAATTAGTTTATTTGTATTTTATTTTTAAAACATGTTTTTCAAAATGAATAGTAGATAATCAAAATAATTTTTTTTTAAATTAAAAATAAATTAGTTTTTTTTATTTTTTATATTTAAAACCTATTTTTCAAAATTAATAAATAAACCTATTTTTCAAAATTAATAAATATATAACAACTTATCCAATCAATTTTTTTAAACTAAAAATAAATTTGTTTGTTTGTTTTTATTTTTAAAACTTGTTTTTCAAAATTAATACTACCTCTGGTTCCAAATATAAGCAAATTTTAATAGAATTCTTTTGTCCCTTAATATAAGCAAAATTAGACTTTCCCAATGTCATTAAATGATTGTTTACCAAATATGTCCTCATTATATATATTTCCAATGCCACTAATTCTTTATGTAATAAATGATACCAAGGGTATTTTAGAAAATTAAATCAAATATGTGGTAACATTAATGCAAATAACTACCTCCAACTACTATTCTTAATATGTGTAAAATTAGATATATTTGCTTATATTTAGAACCGAAGGTAGTAGTAGATAACAAATTATCTCTATTATATACATTTTTGAAACTTTTTATGACACGTGTTAGCGTATAATAAAATGCAGCCTTATTTATTTACCTTTTTTTAATTTAAAGTAAAAATAAATTTGTTTGTTTATTTATGATGATTTCGCTTGAGCGAGACCTCGATATCTGCTATGATTATTGGCTCATTCAAGCGAGTTGATCTCGCCTTTTAAAATTTATTGTATGTAGTTTTGGGGGGTCCTTGCGCTTTTCTTGTTAGTATCCCTCATTGTACACAAGGGTCCTTATTTTGGCCTCTTTCTCACCTTTTAAAATTTATTGTATGTAGTTTTGGGGGGGTGGGGGTGCCTTGTGCTTTTCTTGTTAGTATCCCTCATTGTACACAATTTTTGTATCTCGTATATGTGTATTGAGTGGTATTATTTTCGGCACCACTTTGGGCTTTCATGGTTTGTTATCAGGGCGATGAACATGAAAATTTTACCCTTATTTTTATTCGACCCCAAGGTGAAACATGGAAGCTACCAAGGGGATGCCACAGCCATCTTGGGCTTGTAAGTGTTTTTGGGCCTTGTATTTGGCCACCTTTCTTAGTTTTCTTTGGTTTTAGTGCTTTTAGGCTTAGGAGAGAGTAAAGCTTATTAGGTTAAAGCAAGTGTCACTCCTTTAGGCTATATAAGACATGCTCTCCTTTGTAATACTAACACCTTGAATTAGAGAATATAGTTCTTCCTTTTATGAGAATTGAGTTGAGTTTTCCTCATTCTTTTTAGCTAGAGTTTCTTAACCTAGGCAAGCTTTTATCCTAGGGTTTTCTCCCCTTAAGTGACGAATTTTTGAGGCTTGTCCTCTTAAGGTGACACCTCCACTTTCCCTTTTTTTATCCAAATCCTTATTTTTTGCCTTAATCCTTATTTTTCCTTCCACCTTTCGATAACCCTTTCCCTCATTTCCCTTTTTCCTTTCATTGCCCACTTTTCTTATTTTCATAATCCTTATTTTCGTTGTTTCCACATTGCTTCCGCTTGTCATCCTTGAAAAAAAGAAACACATCATAAGAGAAAGAAGAAGAAGAAGATCCCTCTTCCTACATCAAGTTTGTTTTTCTCTGACCATTAACAAGAGCCAAAATAGTCTTTATCACATGCGTTACCGAGACATATCTTCACTCGTGGGTAATTATATGTTGTAATTTCTAGAGTCAAAAGTAGAAGTGGTTTGAAAATCCTTAACCATGAAGAAGGAAATGCGTGCAATTTAAAAAAATATAGTCTACAGGGGAATCTTTAAAAGTATCTAAACTTGTTACTTTTGCTAGACTTGGTGTTAAGTTAATTACATATATTTTTAACTTTTTACACAATCAGGTATAAGTCTTGGATAATCTTACGATTGAATTATTTGGCAACCTTGTAAAAATCTTAGTATTACATATTTATGTACTTTTACTAACTAATCTTACATGTTTGATGAAATTTTATATTATTTTGTAAATTCAGCTTATTTGTACATTTTATATTCAATTTTAATTTCACTTTGTATATATTTTTAGGGTTTATTTCCAAGCAGTGCACAAATACGAATACTAGTATATATATATAGAGAGAGAGAGATGAGGTACAAAATTCCAACATTTATAAATACATCATCTTGATAGTCAACATTTACTTGTATGGTAAATTTCATAAGTTTCATCATATTAAGTTAATTGATAGAATATAAAACGTTTATTAAATTATATAAATTTTTATACACCTAATCTACTTAATGATAATTGTTTAATTAACGGTTGAATTAACAAAATTTAATGTGTATATATACACAAATTACACACTAGAGTTATACTCAATGAGTGTGTCTAAACTGTTTTTAGAACCAGATCAGTAATTGAAATGGTAAATGAATTAGAGAAGGTACCAGTTTAAGGAAATCATAATCAAACCAAAGTTAAACTGGTAGTAAGAGATTTGACCCTAACTGATCATCTAGCCACTTCACAGTTCAACCGTTGAATCGACCGGTCTAGTAATCCTAAATAATTCTATTCGAAAATTATTTATATCTTCCTTAATCACGGCAAATCAAAGTATACTTACCAATAAAAAAGTAAATTTTTAGATATAAACTTTTTAAAAACAATCAATTTAATATTATGTATATTTTTTAAAAATAAACGAACTATATATCATTTATTCTAAATGAGTTATAATAAATAATTTATTAAAATATATAATTTAAAATTTTATTTAATATTACCAATGTAAGTATAATATAACTAATTATCGTAATAAAATTCAATTCATAAAATTATAAACCTGTATAATGTATGGGGTAGAAGAAATATAGTTTTTTTTATATTGATTTCCGTTATATATTTAGAAATGAAGGCTCTCCATAAATATTTTTTAAATTACAAAATTCAGATACATTAATTGAATTTAAACCTGTTCAAACTGATATTTTCCATTTTATTTAACATAAACAATATATTGATTGCATTGCTAATCGCTATTTTATATATAGTTATAGTAAATTTATTTTATTTACTCTAATCATTAAATGAAAAAGTTAATTTACATTTTTGACCGCTATAGAATCGTTTACATCAAACTGTAAAAATAGCTTTAAAAATGATAATCACCAATTAGCTTTCTCAGGATGCGGATTAAGTTGTTTAGAAATTAATGCAGTATATTAAAAATTACAAAATTCAAATATACATTAATTAAATTTTGATCCGGAACTATGATCCCATATACCAATTACCAGCACTTTTCAAAGAAAACTCATCTCCTCTTGAGCAAGATTCAAAAAATACTCTCAATCATATTACTTGTCACGTCACTAATAAAATTTACAAATGACCTAATATTGTCTTCATTATGTCACGTTAACCTCCACCATAAATACATGTCTCGTAAAAGATATGCATTTATTATGAAATTATTGAAGATTTCTTATTTCATAGTATTTTTTTACTAATTTAAACATCAAAGATATTTTACCAGACATCCTATTTGTTTAATTCTCCAAATAGATATTATACAAGTGAATTCTCAAAATATCATCCAAAAAATTATTCTTCAACACAAGGTAAAATTTAAACCTGTTTAAACTTATATTTGAATTATTAACTATCACTATAACATTTTATAATTTAGACCGCAATTAAAAACCGCGGTCTAAAGTGAAAAAATTGTGGCCTTTAGTTTAGGCCACGATTTGGCCACAATTTCTGTGGCGTGGTCTAGGTAGCCGTGGTCTAATACAAAAGGCCACGGTTTTCTATTTTCAACCACACTATTTTAAAAATCGTGGCCTTAAACATTAGAATAGACTGTGGTTTTTTACGTTAGTTTTAAGCCATGGTTTTTTGCATTAATTTAAGACTGCAGTTTCTTAAATATGGCCACATATTAAGGGCCATAGTTTTTTGCATTAACTTAAGACTATGGTTTCTCAAATGTAGCCATATATTAAAGGTCACGATTTTTTGTATTAATTTAAGACTGCAGTTTCTCAAACGTGGCTACATATTAAAGGCCACAGTTTGTTAATCTAGGCCTTAGGCTACGTTTTTTTGTAATGATTAAAACTATGGTTTTACAGATGTAGTCATAATTTCACAAGTGTGGCAATATGTTTAAACTATATTTTTAAGCTTTATTTGAGGCTATATTTTCCTCATGGCATTTTTGACCATGCTTTTTTGTTTAAAAGTATACATTATAAAATATAAATATATCACAAGCAAAAGTTAAAGACTAATACAATCTTACACAAGAGAAAAAAAGACACATACAAGGTAATGTCATGATCCAGGATCTCAATTCACATCATTACATTTCAAATATGATTCACATCATAACATTTCAATTATAATTTACATTTTGTCCCCCAAACATTTACATGATATCATAAAGGTCCATTGTCATTCATGTCAATTTATAATGTCACTTAACTTGTAGCAAAACAATAAACTCTGGTTGAGCCTTCATAGGTTGTCCATCAGAGACAAAAATCCTGGGGTAGTTTTCATGAGGTGTTGTTCTGCTTGAGATGCTTTACAAGTGCCTTACGAAAATCCTTCATAAGAATACACCCAAATACAGGTCCATTTCCAATCACATCACGATCTTCTCAGGCTGCACAATGAATGCCAGATGTAATCCAGACGCTAAAATCATCAATAATGAGTCAAATATAAAATATTTTCTTTTAAAAATATCATTGAAGCCATATGCAATCCAGTTTCTCTTGAAAACCTTTTACTTTTGAATCCTTAATCAGTATCTTTAAGACATGCTAAATAAGTAAAATTTCTAAAACAGATCTAATATGATTTCTTTTAAAAATTTTGTACTTTCAATTTCTAAATTGGTAACCTTAATAAATAAAGAGAAATATTAATAAGTATTTTATTTTTTCTATTTAGACCACATGTATATTTGAAAAATCTTGTTCAAATAAAAAACATTAATATGATGGTGAAGATAATAATATACGTGTGTGTCAGATCTGATACAAGTATTTTTCATGAAAAAATTCTTTAATAATAGAAATTTTCAATAAAAATAAACATATATCATTAGCATTTCCATGATGGATTCTTTATAAAGCCAGATACAAGTAAAAGTGAAACAAAAAAGGAATTAGAAAAGCCTACTTAGGAGATAGCACTAGTGGAAAAAAAGAATATAATCACGGTTAAAAAAGGCCTTTATTCACGGTTAAAGAACCGTGGTTGTTGAAGTCGTGGTAGTAGATGATGGTCTTTAACCACGGTTAACAACCGTGGTAATAAATCACATCTAACCACGGTTAAGAACAACTGTGAATATAACTTACTATTTATATTCACGGTTATCGAGAATAACCGTGGATATAGATACATTTTATCCACGGTTGTCCATCAAAACCGTGAATATAAGTAGTTTGTAACTGAAACTAAACCATACTTATATTCACGGTTATGATGGACAATCGTGGATATAGATACATTTTATCCACGGTTGTCCATCACAACCGTGAATATAAGTATGGTTTAGTTTCAGTTACAAACTACTTATATTCACGGTTGTGATGGACAACCGTGGATAAAATGTATCTATATCCACGGTTATGGTAGTAACCGTGGAAAAATCTTGTCTTTATTCACGGTTGTTGCCATAACCGTGAATAAATACTGAGGTTTTTTTTTAATATGCATTCTGTTTTATCGTTTCCCAACCCTGCATTCAGATAAACCAGTACAGTATACAGTATGCCACAGCAACACTATACCGAAAGAATCGTATGTATATATATAACAATTTATTTTATATATCAATTCATAACAACCTAAAAAATGAAAGTATATACAATTAAGTTGAATGTAATATAATAAAAGTAAACCCTAAATCCTACTACATACATATATAAAAGAATAAAGATCCTATATCTAGCTTTGCCTAAGTTCAATGAAGTGTGAGGCCCATTGCCTTCTAACATCATCCACAAGTTCCTTTGGGAAATATGACCGGTCATTAAAGTACTGCAAACAATGCACAAAACAATTAGAACAAAAGCTTTATTTATTACATGAAATTGATGAAATTGGAGAAATTGACACGGTGATGAGAATTACCTCTGTCCATCCATCTACTAAATGATGTTGGACAATGGTCAGCATAGTGTGCATGATGAAATAGCCACACTCAAAGGAACCCTTCTGCCTGTAAGACTACAATGGACATATAGTATAGAATAAGTGAATTCGGAACTTAAAAAACATGTACTGAAGATTTGAATGAATACGATTGACTTACTTTTGGGTACACCCATACAACTGTTTTTCCTTTGGGCTTGTTTCCAATCAGTACATTGTATCCAACCACCACCCTGCGTCAAACAAAACACAAGATAAGTTAGAATTGTATAGTTCTAAAAATGATGTAATCGAATTTGTGGTTATTGTTTAGGGATGAACTTACCGGTCTACTATATCTTTCAGGTCTTGTGGAGCTGTTTTGTGTAAACTATCAAAGTACAGAGCAAGATAGTCCTTCGGACAGATCACCAGAAGCGTCCAGTGAGCCCTGCAGTTACGAGTGATAAGTGAGACTTCAAAATGCAAAATATCATGACAATAATTATGGAATAGAGTATTACCCTTTATGAAAGGGGCCCATGTATATAGACTTCCCAGACTCAAACATCCAATTCTGGATGTATGTCTGGGTGTTCTGCGAGGTGTTTCCTTGCCTCTGTATGAGAGAGGGCTCTAAGAAACCGTAAGTTCCTTGGAAACCCAAGTCCACTGAGAGTTTTGCCAGAAACCTAAACAAGTTAAGACATGGTTAGCGACAAATAACTTGTATAATGAAAAAATTGGACAAAACAAGGATATACTTACAGCTCCCACAACTGAAAGATGGAGCCGTTCAGCATCGACGTCCCCGTAATAATGTCACAAATGTCAGAATTTGTAACGTAAACTGGAAGAGCACTGGGATGGCCGAACACTAGTGGCTGCCATGGGACCTGAACAGTGTCGTTAGCTTGCTCATACCCGATGCGCCATAGCATCCGGATGGGATCCTTGGCCGGGTCTGGCTTCTTCAATGGCTGTTCCTATTGAACAATTGACAACCATCACATTTTGTACCATAATTGACAAGGAAATAAAGCTAGTTAGTGTTTAGGGTTTTTACCTATCCAGGGGCAATCACCAGAAGTCTGTTGGGCCACATCAGAAAGTGGCCCACCGCCTGACCGACGGTCTTCACCTCCTGAGTTGCCACTGGCACAGCAGCATCCTCCTCGAGGACGAGCACAACCGAGACCCTAGACATACCATCAGGTAATGTCTGATGGTGAACCACAGGGCCTAAGTTGTGCACCATACCAGTGGCAACTGGCTCCTCCGACCCGTCAATGAACAGGTCACATTGACGGGTGTCTAGTGGCTCGACCCCGTCATCCTCAGGGTCAGCCGCAGCGCACGACCCCTTAGTGCTAACCTTCCGTACCTACATATTTACACATCAAGCAGAAGTTATTCAACAATGAAAGTGATTACAAACAATAAAATTGAGGAAAATAAATAAAGAATCTATTCATACTGAAATTTTATCAAATTTTAAAATAACTCCTAACTTGTACATACTAACAATGACGTATAAAAAATAATTGTTCATCCCAAACTGTCCAAACGGACAATTCAAGATTCAACACAAACGATGACATTAATTGATTTAATGACCATTTGTGTCGAATCTCAAACGGGGAACTACGGTTCACTCATATGCACAACAACTTTCATACTAGTTAACTAGTATATGAGCCTACGAGTTCATGAGATTATCAACCATACACATACAACAAGAGAAATAACATCATTGTGTTACAGAGGTCTGATGGTATTTAAGGGGGGATTGAAGAGGTTTATTGCAGTTTTTCTTCTGTTTAGAATAATATCCTGGTCTACCGGGAATGTCCTAGTCTTTAGGGATATTTTTTTTATTTGAGTTTATCTACTTTCTGTTACCATTAGCCTTTATTTTAGCTAAGTGGGCTGCTTTTAGTTTATATGAAAACATGTACTGAATGACTATTTAAGCCAAAGATGCTGCTAATAAAATAATCATTCAGTATGAAAATCAAAATAACATAAGAATGATAATTCTGGAATTGTTCAGAGTAATAAAACATGACAGTCTCATTTCAACACAAACAAATTCAGCAATAAATTTCTACCTAATTCATCAACAAATAGATTTAACTCATATAACGCATACGCATCAGATTTAACTCATTGCGAGTATCAACACAAAACAGTTTTAACTCATATAACGCATATAACGTATATAACGCATCAAAGAAAACGGATTGAACTCAAACAGGGACCATCAGATTTAACGTATCAGAAACAGGGAACATCAGAAATAGTGACGACTTACAGGACAATGCAGCAACACTGGGACAACGAGTGTAACAGGATAAGCAACGAGCAAGAACCAGGCAAAAATAGCAACGAGCACACTGGGACAGATGGAGAGGATGAGAAACCACTCGAAAAGATGAGCGCGAGAGGAGAAGTAAAAAGTGAAAGAAGAAGAGAAAGTGGAAAAAGGCTGAAAGGCGCGGCTTTTGAAGTTTCAGAAAGGATGTATATCCACGGTTCCCCTTGAAACCGTGAATATATGTGTAATATATTCACGGTTGAGCAAACAACCATGGATAAATGGTAACACTATATCCACGGTTAAGACAACAACCGTGGATAAATATTAAATCTATAATCACAGTTATAGAAACAACCGTGGACATATAGTCCCCAGTGATTATACCCTAAAACCTGAACTATATATCCACGGTTGGAAATACAACCGTGGATATAGACATCAATATATATCCACGGTTAACATCATAACCCTGATCATAACCATGAATATATATTCACGGTTGTACACACAACCGTGGATATATATTTCAGGTACTATATATCCACGGTTTACTCCTCAACCGTGGATATATATTTACGTCTATATCCACGGTTATGATTTTAACCGTGGATATATAGTTTTCTCTGATTATAACGTTCACCTTATAATTTCAAAAATGCCACCGCACATGTTTTTATCACTGATCCTCTTCTACCCGTGAATATATCCCCGTTGTTATATCCATTTTTTCCACTAGTATAGAGAAAGTAAAATAGTATCACCTGATAGGAATGGCTGACTACATTGACTAATGCACGGATATCAAGTCTCCAAATTTGAATAAGTAAAATAGTATCACCTACAGCATCGATTATGAAAGATGAAACCTTTGATGGGTCATTATGTATGGTGTCAAAATCATCCATATTTCTCCTTAAGAAGAAGGGGTTCAGTAAATTTACTTTGGCCTTCTGAAAAAATAAGAGTACCCCTACAACTGCATGCAATGCTTCAATTATCAAATGGTGACACAGGCGTTGAAATTGAAGTTGAATTCTAATTCTGAATGCTTCAATAAAGTAACACGGTTCTAATGTACCAGAAATTTAAGCTAATTGGTCTTGTTTTTCTTTAATTTAAATTATCTTATTTCAAACCATACATATGTCGTATCAAACTGCATCAATATCTTTGCCATTTTTTGCATCTTCCACTCAAAAGGCAATCATAGTGGTTTAGTTTTCCTCATCCCCTAACTACTGAAAAATAGATCCATGTGTAACAATGTGGCAACAACTATCGGTATGTTAAAATAATGTTAACTTAAACATTTTAGTGGAATTATTAATTAATAGGTAATGAAGAACGGCTTAGTTCTACATTCACATAGACACAAGAAGAAACCAAAAGAGCTGACAATTGCTAGAAGGATTCATTAAATTTAAGAATGTGAGGGATAAATTTTTTAAAAAAATATAATAATAAAAATAATAACTAAATAATTAATAAACTCTTCTATATAACAACTCTCAAGAGTGCTCAACACACAATAATCAACCAATTATCCATACTTATTAAACATTTTTTAGCTAAAAGAATGTTATGATTAATAAAATCAACAAAATACCTTGCAGTACTCTTAAACTTGTCATCATTATACTACATCCAATTAAGGTGACATTCCAATTATGCAATGAAAATTCATGTTTACTTTTAAATTAACTTTCTAGTTGCTAATTACTAATCGGTAGATGCTACGCCAATCATTGTCACCTATAAAATAGAATATCCAATATTTAGCAAATACTTCTGAACTTGGTAAATGAATGCACTGTCCAATTAAACCCTGGCAAGTTGGCATCAGACATACCTGAACTCCTAAAATCTCAGAAATTGCTTTTTCCACATCTAACTCCTCTTTCTCTAGCTGGATATTGGAATGTAATAGAGATCCTTGAAACGAATCTGAAGTGCTACCATTAGATGTAACACCAGAATCTGTATAAAAAATTCCATGTCCAATACTAAAACTAGGTTAAACTAAGACCTAAGGAGAATGATTGCTGAATTGAAATGCCATAAAGCAGACGAACTTAACCTCTTCATTTGAGGTGAAATGAAAATAATTGCATAAAATTTCTTATTAAGACTTCTAATACCAGTTCATTTAGAAACCTAAAGAACCAGACCATAAAAACTAACTAGCGTAGTTGGAGAGTCCAAGGCCATATAAATCCTATACTAGAATCTCATACTTTAGATTGGCTGGCTGTGCACTAGTTGTTGAACACTGCCATGCACCCGCACCGCTCACTGAGAGACAATGTGGAAGTTTCCTGAAACCAAATAGCTTCTAAAATTTCCCTCTAATGTAGGACAAAAAGGACCATATCAAGTTGAAATGCCATAGAATCAAACATTTTACCTAAGACAATCAAGTTCAACAATGAAAATAGCGCCATATCTAACTAGGAACACTCTGCCAATCAATCCTAATTTGAAGGTTTTTTATGATGAAAATAAAATAAGAAGTCAAAGTGAAAGATAGGGTTTAGAAGAGGACCAAGAACGAGGTGGAGAGCGTTGGGGTCGCCGAGCTGAGCAGCGGCCGAGAGGTCACAGAGATAAGGAGGTGTATCATCGAAGTCGTTTTCAAGGAGACCTTCTTCTTTGGAAAGGGCATTGTCATCTAGGTCCTCTTCGTCGTCGTTCATGCCATTATGCCTCCCGTAACCACCATTGATTGATCCTTTCCTCTCGATTCTGGCACTGCCTCCTCGTAAACATGATCCTTTGAATCCCTTTCAGAAGTAAAAAGACCCAAAATACACTACAAAATTCACTTAAACAGAAAATTACATTTATTTAAAAAAGTTACAAAAAGCATTTATAATTTTTAACCCATTTTATTAGGGTTTTATATATATTCAATATTTAACTGGAAAATTTTATATTAATAAGGGATAAAAATATAACAAATATATTAACAAGGGATGAAAACATAACAAGAATTATAGGGATGAAAACTAAAATTTAATAATTTTACAAGGATAAAAAGCATATTTAACCCAAATAAAAAATATATTTGGACAAAAATTTGTATTTGGGGCCAATTTTTTAACTTACAAATTAGGTTCTTAGGCCATATTTTTTTCTATAGCAATAGTCCACAATTCAATGTTATACTCTTAGGCCACATTTTCCTCAATGGCAATGTCCATGCACTAGTGGAAAAAAGGGTTTTAAGCACGGTTCTGGGGGACTTTTAAGCACGGTTCCAGAACCGTCCTTGTTCCCGTCGTGCTTGTAGATGGGGACTTTTAAGGACGATTATGAACCGTGTTTGTAAGTACCTTTTAAGCATGGTTATTTTTAACCGTCTTCGTAGGGGGACTTTTAAGCACGGTTCTGGGAACAACCATCTTCGTAGGTCATTTTAAGGACGGTTATGGGAACAACCTTCTTCGTATGTGACTTTTAAGGACGGTTATGGGAATAACTGTCTTTGTAGATGACTTTTAAGGACGGTTCCACGAATAACCGTCTTCGTAGGTGGCTTTTAAGGACGATTCTGTGAATAACCGTCTTCGTAGGTGGCTTTTAAGGACGATTCTTTAACAACCGTCTTTGTAGGGTGTTACTTTTAAAGATGGTTTTCACCATAACCGTGCTTAAAAAGGGTGACTTTTAAAGACGGTTTTCACCATAACCGTGCTTAAAACACTTTTTTTTAATTTTTTTTGTTTTTTATTCTTTCTCAGAACCTGCAAATAGTAACCAGACAGCCTAATAATGAACAATAATAGAAATGAATAAATTTCAATCAAACTATCTAAACATCAAATATGGTACATAAAATGCACAATAAGTAATTAAGCTACACTAATGTGTATATAACTACACAGTAATGATATAATAAATGACAGAATTCTATTGGAGTCGTTCCGTGAGTTGAAGAAGGCTGGTGGCCCATTGGTTTCTGATTTCGTCAATGTATCCTTAAGGGAACATTGAGGAGGAGTCTCGAAAGTGCTGCAAAGACATAATCTGAAGTTGCATATGTAAGTATGCAAAGTAATTTTGATGAATGACAAAGTATTCATGATGATGATGAAATGGCAAAGGTTCAGAAACAAGAAGGTTTAAGCACAAAGACAATGGCTAAGAACAAAGAGATGAAGATGCCTTACAAAGAGTTAAAGAAACAGGAGCTATGGAAAGCAAGGTTGATGTCAAGAACTTAAATGATGAAGAACAAGCTCATAAGTTGAAGAAAAATCAAGGAAACAAGGTATGAGGATCAAAGGAACAAGCCATGGGTCAATACATATCAAATCAAGAGATCCAAGAAATGATGAAGGACACGCTCCCAAATGATCAAAGAATCAAGAAAGCAATGCATGAAGATAAAGGAAAGGATCCATGAAGCAAATGAATCAAGAAAGCATCAAAAATCATGGAAAAACATCAAACAGCATTGCCTGAATCGATTCACACACGAATGAATCGATTCAGAGCCCTGAAAGTCACAAAAACTTGGAAACAGAATGTCCTGAATCGATTCACCAAAGCCTGAATCGATTCACACGAAGCTGACAGCCCAGGAATTCAAAACAGAACATCCTGAATCGATTCACCAAAGTCTGAATCGATTCACACACTCTTGGAAGCCCAAAATGCCCAAATCAGAATGTCTGGAATCGATTCAAAAACGTATGAATCGATTCACAAAGTGAGAAACATCATTAAAAAGACATTTTTAGTGGGAAACAGAGACCCATAATCTATGGCATGCGTGGGGAACAACCTGGAGCTCATTTATAACGGCTAGAAGCTCTAAAATGGCTATAAATGGAGCATGAATTCAAGCAAGAGAAAGGAGAGAGACTAAGGCACAACACAAGGCAATCGACATTCTTCCTCTAGAGGTCTTTTGATTTACTTTCTCTTGTATATTCTGCAACTCTTGTTTCTAAACTTGCATATTGCTTAAGAGTTATCAGATTGTGAGTTTCAATTTGCATATCCTCTCTTGTTGAGAGTTAGAATTGGTGAGAGCTTTCATTTGTGTATCTACTCTATTGAGAGAGTTAATTGCTTGTAAACCAAACACCAAAACACCAAGGTTTTTCACTCTAGGTTGAGTGGTCACAAAGGTTGGGGTTCAACCTTTGGGTTATTGAGAGATTGTGAGATTGGGTGGGTTGCCCTTTACTTGTGAGGATTGAGTTCTTGAGTGTGGGACACTAGAAAGCTGCAATTGCTCAAAGCTTGTATCTCAAATCTTCAATAGTGGAATCCTTCAAGTGGGTTGCTTGAAGGCGAGATGTACACCGGGTTGGTGGAACTCATTAAATTGGTTTGCATTTCTCTCTACCTTGAACTCTTTATACAACTGCACATATAAACTGTTTGTTGAAATGCTTGAGCTGAATGTGTGAATCAAAGTTGTTGTTCAAGTAGAAAACTAACTCTGCATGCCAAGTGTTTCATAATTTGCTTGAATCAATATTTGGTAAAGTTCTTAAAAACTGAAATTTGTTTTAACTTGCCAAGTATCTAGATCATTGTTTCCTATCAACTCTTATGTGATACTTACTTAATTGCCTTCACCTATTTCATGCACACAAGCTGTTTGATATATTGAATGAGTTGAACCCTTATAGGAAACATCACATTATTTGTGAAATAAATCTATGCACTCCAACTGATTGATAAATTGTTTAAACCAATAACTTGCCTTGTTTATCACACTTAAAGCTAAATATTGTCATTGCACATCAAGTGTGTCACAGTGTGATATGTACATAGAAGTTGTTGTCTTTTCATCATTGCATCATTTGTATATTACTAACCATTTCTAAGGGGATTCCGCGTGAAAATTTGAAACACTCAATTCACCCCCCCTCTTGAGCGTTGAGGCCTTGGCTAACAAGTGGTATCAGAGCTTGACTCTTGCCACAAGGCTTAACAGCTGCAGGAGATCAAGATGGCCTCCACTTCATATGATGCATTTCTAGAAAATGGTACACTAAATAGACCTCCAATCTTCAATGGCAAAGACTACATTATTTAGAAAGAAAGGATGAAAATCTTTGTCCAATCCTATGATCTTAAGGTATGGAATGCTATTCAATTTGGTCCTTTCAGTCCTAAGCATATTGTCAATAATGTAGAGTGTATGAAGCCCATGAACTTATGGACTAAAGAAGACGAAAAAAAGGTACAATTCAATTTAAGAGCTAAAATTCTTATCACATTAGCATTAGAACCTAATGATGTTTCTAGAGTTATTACTTGTAACAATGCTAAAGAAATGTGGAAAACTCTTGAAACAATTTATGGAAATACTAATGATGATCAAGATGCAAGAATTAGTACTCTTTCTAGTCAAGATGAAGAATTCAAAATAAGTCTAGAAGAAGAGACCAACGAATCGGAAGAAGAAATTGCATGCCTAATAACAAAGCACTCCCAAGATGATGAGGTATGTTCTTTAAATGCTTTTAGTGATGATAATGATGATGAAATTGATAAGGATGAATTATTAGAAGCATTTGAAGAATTGCATGAAAAATTTGTCTTGTTATCAAAGAAATATGCATGCTCTAAACAAACCATTTTGACTCTTGAAAATGAATTGCATAATGTTCACATTGAAAAGGAAAATCTTAGAATTCAAAATGATGAATTAGTAGCTTCAAATGTATCTCCTAGTACTTGTAATGAAAATAATGATTGTATGCTTAGTGATAAATGTATGCTTCTTGAAAATGAGAATAAAGAATTAAAAGAAGCACTTAGTAAGCTTACAAGTAGTCAAAAGAATCTAAGTGCACCTCTTGAAGATCAAAAGCATACAAGTCATTAAGAGAATCCTCTTGTACCCTACAAGGAAAAATCTAAACCCCTTCTAAGATGCACAAACCATGAAAGAAAAGGAAACTCAATGTCAAATTGTTTTAAAAGGAAAGAATATAAAAGGAACCATTACAATCATACTATGACTTATTCATTGAATGCAACATGTTTTTATTGTGGAATATTTGGTCATATATCATCAAATTGCTTTATAAATAAATTTCGTCAAAAGGGCATGAGAAAGGTATGGATTCCAAAAATAACTTTGAAATCCCAAACTAACAAGGAAGGACCCAAATCTCAAATGGTACCTCAAAATTTTGAAATCTTGTAGGTAAACTTCAAAGCAACAACTTCTTATTGATGGATGACCAAATCTCATGGCCTAAGGAGATATCAAGTATCTCAATCTCCATTCCAAAAGACAAAGGAGAAGAATAAAGCAAGCCAAGATTATGATGACTCATCATATATCTAAAAGGAAATTGAAGTTTTTGTAAATACCCTTCAAACAAAGAGATGAGAAATAAACTTCAATGAAACTCACACAAATTGGATTGCACCAAGACAAAATTCAATGGACAAACACTAAAGGTGATACAACAAAAAGGAATGAATACTCATCACACAATTTATACGAATGCTCATGAATCTTGATATGTGAATATCTAACCTTGACTTGATATGCAAGTTTAAGCATGAAAGGTGTTATGTTTTGAGATGAATGAATAATCTTAGAACCCCTTAAACTCGTGAAAACCTAAGGATCAATAGTGCTTATACATGATGATTAATGATTAGTAATGATTGATGATGAGTTTGATGAATGATTGTTTCAATAACATAGTCTTTGAAAAACTTGAGATTAAAATTGATTGTGCATAAACATGTATGAATCTTTGATAATGTTTAAACCCTTAATGATGCATGAACCCTTGAGTAAATATGGATTCTTGATGATGTATCATTTATTGAACAAGAGATATGTTGTTTAACTAGTGGTATCTAAATAACAAACATCTTCCTTTAACAATGATATGAATTGAATTAGTAAGAGGAAGAGATCATGAGGACATAATCTTGATTATGTGCTTGTCACTATACCTTGATAATGAATACACATATTGCGTGTACAAGTGGTATCTATGCTTTGACAATCTATGCAATTATATTCCTAGAGATAAAGCATGTATGTTACAACAAGTGATTGCCTAGACTTTAACTTCATGATTGTAACATCATAAGCATGAACATGATGATATATTGAGAAACAATGCATGATATGATAAGTGATAATGCATGCCATGATCAAATACCATGCTTGGGCAAGTGATATCCATCTTGATTCACTCTATAATTCTCATCTATGTCGTATGTTGGATGATGCATGATCTTGATTGTGAAAAGAAATTCAAAAGTATTACATCATTGAGATTGAAAAGAATTTTTGAACTACTTTATGAAGAATAATGTATGCTTGAATAATAACAATCTTGTGGTAAATGCCTAAATTTTATTAATTGATATCAAGAGCTTAAATTGGCAAGTCAATCAAGTGGTATCATACATGACATCAAGATAATAAGTGGTATGACATACATGGCAATGAATATATGACTTACAGCCACATTATGATCATGAAATGTTTTTGTGACTTGTCTCTATATGTTACTAATTATCTATGCAAAATGCTTTCTCCTACATATTTGATAAATGCCATATGTGCCCTAGGTAAATGATTGACTAGACTTATATATAACAAAAGAATATATATATATTAGCATATGTTTGCATGAGTAAGCCAACAAGTTGTATTAATCATTCCATCTTTGCTTTGATACCTAGACATAAGTGAAATTGCATTAATAAAGTGGTTTAAACATCTATATTTATCCTTGTTAAATTGCATGATTAAGGGGGAGTTTCATAACATTTCTCTCTAACATGTGATATCTATTGATGATATGTTATCTCCTTATCAAGTGGCATGAAAAATTGAGCAAATCATTTTTAGAAAACTCTCTTTCCAAAACAATACTGCATCAAAGACCCAAAATTGGTACAAACTATTGTGGACTCAATACTATTAACAAAATGCTTTGCAAAGAGTTTGTTAAGGTTATATAGGATGACTCAAAATGGAAGATCAAACTACCAAACTAGGCGAGTAAAGAATTGTTCAAGGAATACAACATGGATGAAGCAAAATGCCACACAAGGATGTGAAAAGGGGCATAAAACTTGCAAAATACCAAGGTATGATTTGTTTACTCTACCACTATAATCTGTGAATTATACAAATCATATTAACAAGTAGTATGAATAACAAATCTCACGAGCTGAATATATCACTTTATCCCTGCTCTGATACCTAGATATATGTATACATTGTTGAAAAATCTTCTATGTTACTACTCTGATACCTAAAAATGCATCAAGCAATATCAATGAAATGATTAACAAGTGGATTGTTATATGCAATGGTATCTAACCTTTGAGTGGTATCTATTCATATCTATTATTTCAACAGTGGCATCTATTAAAAAGAAGAGATCATATGCTTTAAAAAGTAAACAAATGGTATCAGACTTGATTAAATTGACCTACAAGTGGTATCAAAATTGATCAAATTGGTATAATCAATTTCACATGTTAATAAGTGATATTCTTTACAAGTGGCATCAATTACAATAGTAAGGGGGAGCATACACATGAATGATTATCCTTGATTGCACTTCTCTGTAATTAATTTATGGCACTCATGTTTTTACTCAACTATATGCTTATTTGGAAGAATATCATTGTACGTTTTGATAATGCCAAAATAGGAGAAAAGTATGTGCTTATTTGAAGTAATTATGAGCTTATGTGCCTATCCTAATAGAGAAAATTACTTACTTACTTATATTTGACTCATTTACAAATATTCGAGTAATGATATATGTGCTTAATTGAAAAGAATCATGTGATGATTACCATACCTGAAAATGATACTCACTACATGATTAAAATAAGTTAGCAATCAATCATGTGCTTACTTGATGAATGAATTATATGATTGATTATTGACCCTAGATGCAATAAATGAATTTATATATCGATGGCATAGATTATGACTAAGTTAATGATCTTTTTGATGATGCCAAAGGGGGAGAGATTAGTGGAAGGATTAGTAAAGAGAATAGAATGTCATTTATGCTGAAAAAGGGGGAGAGATATCATGCTTAGGGCATGTTTCCATCATTTGATATGTTTAAAACAATTGGCATAAGTTACAAGATTAAGGGGGAGGATAACTCTTAACTAGCATTCATTACATCATATAGGGGGAGAATACATATAAACATTGATTGTCATTATTCTATAAAACTAACACCCCACGAGATGAACATTGGTTGTCATCATCAAAAAGGGGGAGAATGTGTTTAAATGTCAAAATAGGTTTTGATAATGACAAACGTGAAGACTAAGGCAAAGACTCCTAAAGGAAGAAAGGATATTACCATAAAGCCAATATGATGAATTTGCAACACATGAATACAAGCAACATGTAAAATCAATTGTCATCATCAAAAAGGGGGAGAATGAAGTTGCATATATAAGTATGCAAAGTAATTTTGATGAATGACAAAGTATTCATGATGATGATGAAATGGCAAAGTTTCAGAAACAAGAAGGTTTAAGCACAAAGACAATGGCTAAGAACAAAGAGATGAAGATGCCTTACAAAGAGTTAAAGAAACAGGAGCTATGGAAAACAAGGTTGATGTCATGAACTTAAATCATGAAGAACAAGCTCATAAGTTGAAGAAAAATCAAGGAAACAAGGTATGAGGATCAAAGGAACAAGCCATGGGTCAATACATATCAAATCAAGAGATCCAAGAAATGATGAAGGACACGCTCCCAAATGATCAAAGAATCAAGAAAGCAATGCATGAAGATAAAGGAAAGGATCCATGAAGCAAATGAATCAAGAAAGCATCAAAAATCATGGAAAAACATCAAACAGCATTGCCTGAATCGATTCACACACGAATGAATCGATTCAGAGCCCTGGAAGTCACAAAAACTTGGAAATAGAATGTCCTGAATCGATTCACCAAGGCCTGAATCGATTCACACGAAGCTGACAGCCCAGGAATTCAAAACAGAACATCCTAAATCGATTCACCAAAGTCTGAATTGATTCACACGCTCCTGGAAGCCCAAAATGCCCAAATCAGAATGTCTGGAATCGATTAAAAAACATATGAATCGATTCACAAAGTGGGAAACATCATTAAAAAGACATTTTTAGTGGGAAACAGAGACCCATAATCTATGGCATGCGTGGGGAACAACCTGGAGCTCATTTGCAACGGCTAGAAGCTCTAAAATGGCTATAAATGGAGCATGAATTCAAGCAAGAGAAAGGAGAGAGACCAAGGCACAACACAAGGCAATCAACATTCTTCCTCTAGAGGTCTTTTGATTTACTTTCTCTTGTATATTCTATAACTCTTGTTTCTAAACTTGTATATTGCTTAAGAGTTGTCAGATTGTGAGTTTCAATTTGCATATCCTCTCTTGTTGAGAGTTAGAATTGGTGAGAGCTTTCATTTGTGTATCTACTCTATTGAGAGAGTTAATTGCTTGTAAACCAAACACCAAAACACCAAGGTTTTTCACTCTAGGTTGAGTGGTCACAAAGGTTGGGGTTCAACCTTTGGGTTATTGAGATATTGTGAGATTGGGTGGGTTGCCCTTTGCTTGTGAGGATTGAGTTCTTGAGTGTGGGACACTAGAAAGCTGCAATTGCTCAAAGCTTGTATCTCAAATCTTCAATAGTGGAATCCTTCAAGTGGGTTGCTTGAAGGCGAGACGTACACCGGGTTGGTGGAACTCGTTAAATTAGTTTGCATTTTTCTCTACCTTGAACTCTTTATACAACTGCGCATATAAACTGTTTGTTGAAATGCTTGAGCTGAATGTGTGAATCAAAGTTGTTGTTCAAGTAGAAAACTAACTCTGCATGCCAAGTGTTTGATAATTTGCTTGAATCAATATTTGGTAAAGTTCTTAAAAACTGAAATTTGTTTTAACTTGCCAAGTATCTAGATCATTGTTTCCTATCAACTCTTATGTGATACTTACTTAATTGCCTTCACCTATTTCATGCACACAAGCTGTTTGATATATTGAATGAGCTGAACCCTTATAGGAAACATCACATTATTTGTGAAATAAATCTATGCACTCTAACTGATTGATAAATTGTTTAAACCAATAACTTGCCTTGTTTATCACACTTAAAGCTAAATATTGTCATTGCACATCAAGTGTGTCATAGTGTGATATGTACATAGAAGTTGTTGTCTCTTCATCATTGCATCATTTGTATATTACTAACCATTTCTAAGGGGATTCCGCGCGAAAATTTGAAACACTCAATTCACCCCCCTCTTGAGCGTTGAGGCCTTGGCTAACATAATCATTAATAGGTGAGCAACAAATTATAATAGTAATATGTAAAAACCAATTAAATTAAAGTAGGCAGCAAAAACTTATAGTTGTCCATCCATTTACTATACCAGATTGGACAATGGTGAGCATCATCTTCATCATAAAATACCCACACTCAAAGGTGCCATCCTGCCAATAAGACTACAAGGTACCATACATTGATTTCACAATTGGTTATTATTTTTGTTACTAATTGAGGTAACTTTAAAAGTAATGCTTATTAATTGAAGTACTTACTTTTGGGAAGACCCACTCTAGTCTTTTCTTGGTCACTTTACCGTGTAGTAGATGGTACCCAATTAAAGCCCTGTAAGAGAATAAAACACCAGTTTAGTTAATAGAATGACTAAATCAAATATGTAAAGTTGTTTTATTTAAAAAAAATTAACTTACCCGTCGAGTATTTTCATGTAGTCCACACCAGGACTCCTATGCAACGAACATAAGCATGCACCAATGCTGTCCTTCGGGCAAATGACCAACAGTTGCCAGTGAAGGCTACAATGTACTGTTGAATAGTAACAACACAATCCATTATTAAATTAACAACAATAACTAAATATTTATTAGACTCTTACTCTCTATGAAGTGGTGCAAGGTACACAGTCTTGTTCGAGGCATGCATCCAATTCTGGATGTATGCCTGAATCTCCTCTATGCTGTTCCCACGAAGTTGTATTAGAGAGGGCTCCAGGAAACCATAAGTGTCATCGACAACTCTCTCTATGCAAAGTCTATGTAAAACCTAATCAAATTTACAGACGTTTAGTGTTGTAAAAAATAACAATTTAATTGACACTATCATTGAATGAAAAACATTATACTTACAGCTCCCAACACTGAATCACAGAAATGTTCAACATCGTGTTCCCCATTAGGACCTCACACAAGTCAGGTCGTGCAATGTACACTGGCAACTCACTCGGGAGACCAAAAACGGATTCCTCCCATGGGACCGGGATAGTACAATTGCGTAGCCCAGCCGATATGTCCCATAGTCGTTCAATCGGATCAAGGGGGCTCTGGCTTCTTTGGTGGCTAAATTAGTTAAAAAATTAGAAGCAATTTTTGATTATTGAAACCATAACTTAATATATAATTGATGCTTGGGTAAAGAGCATACCTGGGGTCCAGAATCTAACACAAGTCTGGTCGGCAACATAAGGAAATGTCCTACAGCCTGGCCGATGAGTCGTACCTTAGAAGTTGGAATGGGAACAACTGCATCTGCCTCGAGGACCTGTACAACCGAAATCCTTGACACACCATCAGGTAATTTCTGATGGTGAACCAAAGAGCCTAGGTTATACACTGAACCAATGGCAACTAGCTCTTCCACTCCATCCATAAATAGGTCACACTGATGGTAGTCTCCAAGATTTACGTCGTCATCATCACCGTCAGGTGCAGCACATGACCCCTTTATGCTGACCCACCTAGTTTGCATAATTACACAACATTTTAAAGTTATTCAACAAATAGGTTTAACGAATCATAGGTAATTGTTGGATTAAATAATGTACAATGTAACTTGTAGGTCCACCACCGGTGGCGGCGTAGGTTGACATTGTTGACTGAATGATGCCATCATCTCACTCTGAAACTGTGCCATCTTCTCCTGAAGCAGCCTTTGCATTTCCTCCTTTGCCTCTGCCTTCACTGCGGCAACCTTGTCCTCAAAGGTCTTCTCCAAATCAGATATGGATTGCAAAGGGGTGGCGGGACGGCCGAAATAGGTTTGAAGGCCTACAGAGAGAGAATAATTAGAAATAAAAATGTTATCATACAGAATCTAAGACTATTAATGTAAACGTACCATGACCTCGACCAGCTGTACGTACTCGTCTAGGGTGCTCTGGTCGGCCGATGGCGGCGGTCAATATATCATCCCTACCATATGACACAAATGACCCTTGGGTCGATTGCTCAACTAAAGAATCCTGCAACCAAAACTCAGTGATTAGTGTTATTAGGGTTTGATGGAAAATTAACGTTTCATAAAAAGTATTGAGAAGCTTTGTACTTACAATCCTTGAGACAACCTCCTCAACATGTGATGAAGTGTACTAACCACTCTTCTTCGTCCTGGCACGCTTCCATTTTTCATGTCGTGCGAGTGGGGAAGGGGGATCCACAATAGTAGCGTCAGGGTGGCTACCTTGACGTTGCCTAGCTTTCTCCTTCACTATCCGATCCTCTAACAATCGGTAACCCCCACATGACAACCTGTGAGGGCAGTCATTTTTCCCCTGAATTTCCTATGCTTTCATGCATCTGGCCTGCATCAAACACAATTAAAAGACACATATAGGTTATAGATTCTCTGATAACTATAAAAACATAATCAGTAAAAGATACATACAATAAAGTCGTCTGTGTGCCTGGATGCCACAAACACATCCCAAGTCTGCCGATCTATGGATGTGTATTTATCTCCAGGGAACTCACCCTACTTCTTCCTGTAGATATACCTAGCATTTAAAATATTTGAATTAAGTAATTGATAACTTAAAACATGATGATTTTAAACTAACTTTATATTTTAAATGCTATATTATACGTGGAGGTCAGGTTGCTCTTGAATGTCCTCCATCGGTCAGCAATCTCAGACATAATCTTCCTACGTAGTGTATCAACTGCAGGAATATCCTAAGCATCCTACAAGTGCCAAATAAACAAGGATGAGATTATTACGCATATTAAATTACAATACTAGTAAATAAATGTACAGATAAATGTACTTACAACAACATCAGCCTAAATTGCATTCTTCACGACCTCCTCAACACTATCCCAATCAGGGATAATGATGGACACCTTCGACCGTGCCAAGACACCTAAGTAACTCTAAAACTTGGCGGCGTTGGGTCCTGAAGTCCTCCCGGTGCAAATATCAATGTCAACATGGGTCCTCTGACCCTGATGGCGCCTAAGTGCAACACTGGTCATCCGGGTAACACCTTTCCTCTTAGCTGAGGAATCTGTGCTCTGGAAGTCAGATCTCGCATGTGAATCCTGATCAGCCATAGGTATCTATTCAAAAAAACAAAAATATAACTGGTGAGTATAAAAAACCAGCTTTAGCAAACAAGAATCAATTTATAAACATGATGAATGATATCCCAACCATACCCTATGTTTCCCATAGACCCTCTTGGTGGTCATTACGAGTCGTAACTATATCATCTATGAGATCTTCCACAATGTCGGTTGGTGTACGTGTTGTTAGACAAGGTATGTCCAGGACATCAAGACATGGATCCTCAATGTTGTGTCTACCTTAGAGAACAACTGACCATCGTTTATGTGATGGGTCAACAACGTAGAAAACTTATTGTGAACACCTCTTTCGGTCCGGCCCAAATTGTTATAACACCGGACCCAGCCTTGAAGTTGGCAACACCGGACGAGGCCTAAGTTAACACCGGACCGATGTCATGCGCCAGAGCAGAATGACAGGCCAGTCCGGCCCCAAAGAAAGTGGACAGATTAAGATAGGCACACCGGCCCCTGTGATTACATTAAAAGATTCAGCCGGTGTCAAGACACAGGTAATGGTTCTTAAGGCCCCACATCGGATCAGTGGAGACTCCGTCCAACCAATGGCTTTGCTAACCGGTGTCACAAATTTGACAACAGAGGGACGAGGTCGGAAGCTTATGCGCGGTGACCTGGAATCGCACTCCCTGGAAAATGGCAGACAGGGAGGCGAAAGTGGACAATTAAAAAAACCCCACTGAGAACCCTGGTCCCCACCAATGATAATGGCCAGAGCTGCACACCACTACACGAATGGGTGAGTGGGAGTTCTGGTTGTCCCAAAACCCTAAACCCATGACTTGAAGGCCCTATAAATGCCCCAACCAAGGAAGCTCAAGGGGTTGGTCTTCAGATTCCCCCTCTACGCGAGAAAACTCTGGAAATTCTCTCCAATTCCTCAAGATCCTTAACCGACCTCCTGACCTAAAACCAGTGACTTGCCTTAGTCACCACAGAGGACCCCCTTAGTTCGGAAAGGGTTTGAAGTGTTTTCACTAACACAAAGCCACTGCTCTCACATCGTCCGTATCTCGAACGCACCTCGTCATCTCAAAACCAACCCCGTCCCAATTCCGCATCACCACCTCGTCCATCTCCATTACTGCTCGACAGCGTTTCGCCTCGGATTAACTTCCCACAACACCGGTCGTGACCTTCAGATTCCCAGATCGGGTCTAACTCCGGTCTATTGTCCCTGCCAGCGTGCGAGTCTGAAATCAGTCTGACACCGTCACTGTGCTCAACCTCCCATATCGGTTCTTAGCTCGTCACACCGGTTCCACTCCTTCCCTTACTTCTTTTGCTTTCAGTTCCCCTTTTTTACTTTTCTGTGAGTTTACTGTTTGTTGATTGTAGTTGCCTGCGTACCATTAGTTTACATTGTTAATATTTTTATCCTTTTCCATAACAAACAGACGTAATAAAAAGGGCGATTTGGTAAAAAATAGTGTCGTACAGGAGTACTCTTGTCTACACAACCCTCTTAGGATTCGTGCACGTGCGAAGAACTTCGCTTTGTATGAATTCTCCTCTTTAATGACATCCATCAACATCTTTCAGATTCCTTCCTAAAATAGCAATACTCAGAACTACGTAACCCTGATTTCTTGATAATTCAAGAATACGTAGGAGCAGGACTTTAACTCCTGTCGGGCCCATCTTTCTTATTTCCTTTTTTTTTTTTGCTGACTTACTGCTTTACTTTTTATATTTATTTCATAAATGTCAATTTTGGTCACTTCCGTGAAAATCAATTTAGACGTGACGTCTTGTTGGTTTCCCCATAGTTTTTGCCCAAGCCTCGCCATAATTTCATAGGGAAGGGATACTTAGGACAAGACGTCCCGCTTATCCCTTTCCTATCCCTATCCTTTTATCCGAGGATGTTTAATTTAGACGTGACGTCTTATTGGCATTCTCTCACCCCCTCTGTCTCATATCGAAGTCGAGCTTAATTCGGACAAAACATCCCATTAACCTTGCTTTAACATTCTATGTCTGTACAGTTCTTTACTCCATTCTATCATTTTCAAAATAAAAGGGAAGAAACCATGTTTTATTTAAGGCTATTTATGTTGTGCTTTCAATCTTGGTACTGTCTTTGATAGGCGATGTAGGGTGCTAATACCTTCCCTACTCGTAACCGACTCCCGAACTTGGATTTCAATTTGTTTAACCAGTGCTTTACTGAACTTAGTTTTTTCCCAATGTTTTTCCTAAGGATAAAAACGTTGGTGGCGACTCCATGTTTCATTTTCTCTCTTGCTCGCCGCGCCGTCGCGATCCAGGTTGCGACACTTATTTTACTTGAGCTGCCATAATGAAAGGCTCCTCCTTATGACCAACCTTGTTTATGTCCACTAACGTAAAACCAAAGTCATCTATTCTGACACCATTTTTGCTATCAACCCATTTACATTTAAAAACAGGAATTGTGAAACGACCATAATCAACTTCCCATATATCTTCAATGACACCAAAATAACATAACTCAGCCATGACAGGGTTTTTATCCTTTGAAGTGGAAAAATGCATTGATTCGGCCACAACCATAACTCCAGAGTTCTGCACCGTACTCTTGTCATCTTGAATCCTTGTATAGAAAGAATAATTATTTATGTCATAGCCACAATAAGTGATTACATCAAAGTTGGGTCCTAGTACCAGTCGATGCAATGTCTCAGAAGCAGATGTATCTTTAAGAAGAGTCATTTTGAACCACTGCATGAACGTTTTATTGTGTTCATTCAACACCCACTTTTCAGCCATTCTAGGGTTATTTCTTTTGACTATATCTTTATGTGCAGCTAAATACGGGAGCACAACATCTGTGTTGTTCAAAATATAAAAGTGTGCTTGGAGTACTTCATCACGTGACATGCTTTTAATTTTTTTCCCAATGGTACCTTTCCCATCCAATCGCCCTTCGTGACGAGTCTTCGGAATACCAATGCTTTCAGCCTGTGATATATAATCTGTGCAGAACTCAATTGCTTCCTCTACAATGTACCTTTCTACTATCGATGCTTTGGGACGGCGTTGGTTCTTCATTGATAAGTGCTTTTTAATATAATAAATAAGATCTAGTTTGCTTAGGATTTTAGTCATTGTCCACTGTATTTCCTTTATTTATTGCGATTTTTGCTCTCTTTCCACTCTATTCTACTTGGGTATGTTATTTTGCAGGAATTAAGGTAATAAAGGGTCAAAAACAAGAGAAAAACAACCATAAAATGATAAAACTGTATACTTACGGGTATATTAGTAAGTTTAGGTAATAAATAGAATCGAGAGATTTATTTTTACCGGAAAGCTTTGAACTAAACCTAAGATTTTTAAAATGCTTTTTGTGACCTCGGTAAAACCGTGAAAGTAATCAAAATTCTTTTGAGGAAATAAAAGGGATTTTCATAAAATGATAATGGGCCTTTCTGAGGATTAAGCAGCGCTTTCCATAGGTTAGGTACATTAATAGGATTCCGAAAGGAACATATTAATTAGCTTTTGGAAAATTTGCCTTGGAAAACTTAATTCGATTCTTATTTATGAAAAGTTAAAATTCATTAAATATAAAATAGAGTCTTAATCCCCCAAAAATCCCAAGATACTCTCAACTCTGATTTTTTAGTGTCAAGTAAATTTTATTTTTATTCATATTCTGTGCAACTTTAATTTGTACTTTATTTTATAAAAATCTTAAAAATTAATTGTGTGGATAATTAAATTTCAATATGCTGGTACTTTGAACACAGTCCCTGTGGAGAACGATAATCTTTTATATTACGCGACATAACCCGTGCGCTTGCGGGCCCTGTCAAGTTTTTGGCGCCGTTGCCGGGGACTGTTGTCCCTCAAATATCGGCAATATTGAAATTCGATTAGATCATACTTATTAATATTTTTTCCGTTTGTTTTATTTCTAGTTATTTATTTTTATTTTTATTTTCAAAAGATCACACTTGATCTTTATTTGTTATGGAATTCTTAACAGGTGCTACTGACTTTTATTGTTCGATTTGTGGTGATTCAGGACATACTGCTATAAATTGCTATTTTGCAATATCCTTAAACCACCATGAACAAAAATTTCATCAGTTGGATGCTATTGGGAACTATAACCATAACAGTGATTTTAGAAGCTTACCAGTGTTCCAAAACTATCCTCCACAAAAATCCAAACTTGAAAAACTGATGGAAAATTTTGTAAGCACCTAAGAAAAACGAAATGAAGAGTTCTCAAATGCCATAAAAACCTTAGCTTCAAAGGTGGACTCTCTGGTCACCCATAACAAAATTTTGGAAAATCAAATTGTCCAACAAACCTCTTTATCTATGAGAACACCAGAAACATTTCCTGTAAAACCTGAGGTGGAACCATCTAACCACACAATGGATATCACTCTTAGGAGTGGTACTCATTATGATGATCCGGTTGGCATAACTAAAGAAGAAGCTAAGGAAGAGAAGAAATTTGATGAGTCTCTATCTCGTCTCATAACTGAGGAGAGCAGTACACTGATCCAAAAGAAGGTACTGCCCAAGCTTTAAAATCCAGGTATTCTAGAGGTTATTCCTATCAAGGTAGGAAATTTTTACATACCTGTTAACTTTGTTGTGCTTGAAATAGATTTTATTGACCAAGTGGTAGAGAAAGAGGCAATCCAAAACCTCCCTCTTGATCCACTTGAATCTGTTTTATCTTATGACTTTTCAGGCATTTCAAAAACACACTTCTGTGATTTTTTGGCTAAAAGAGAACTGATCCCTAAGGTAGAATTCAGACCATTAAAACCTGTGTTCAGGTATGAATTGTATAGCTGAAGCTGGTTCAGAAAAGTCTGGCTGAAGACTTAAAACTTAGCACTTGTGGGGAGGTAACCCCATGTCTTTAATATAAAAAAAAAACAAAAAAAACAAAAAAAAACAAAAAAAAATATTTCAACTATGTCAGATGCTGGTTTGGGGTTACTCCAGGTATGTTTTCTTATCCTTTTATCATCCATTTTAACATTGAGGACAATGTCAAATTCTGGTTTGGGGTGGTAGATAAGAAAACTTAACTGTTTTGTTTACGTTGTGTGATTGTCATTTTATTATGCATGTGTGTTTTCTTTGATTTGTTTGAAATCTTATAATTTACCATGATTGCATGATAAATTTACTTTGAAAACAAGGCTAAAGTATCTAAGGATCCTAAAATTTTGAGTAAAATTTTCAAAATTTGATTGTTTAAATGCCAAATAAATGCTTAAATGAACCTTATGTGATTAAAATTTTCTTTGAAAAGACTTTCCATGGTCAGACTTGAGCCAAAATGGGTTATCTATCAAATAAATTTTCAAAACCCATATTTTCTTGATTGAGTGAATCTCATAGTCATTAATATTCTAGAACTTGTTTTTCAACCGATTCAAAATGGTTTTTGATTATATGTCTTAGGATGAAAAAGGCACAATTAGGTCTTATTCTTAAGCCTCAGAATTTTGTATAATTTGACCGCTAGTTGCCCCTTTTGAGCCTAAAAGCGAAAATTTTTTTCTTTGAAACCTTTCATTGACTAATATTCTCTTAAATGGTGAAAAAGTTGGAAATTTAGTGGAGCAAAGAAATAAAAAAAAGGACTTAAGAAAAATATGGTATTGGATGCAAAGAAAAGCAAGAAAAAGAAAAAGAAAATCAAAAGGATGATATTGAATGAATTCCAAAAAGTCCATAAAAGTTCAAAAATTTGCTTTGTTAAATTTATAATGGTGATTTGAATCATTCATGACTAATAAAACCCTTTTGTATTCCATTTTTCTTGAAATTCCTACCTTGACAATACAACCCAAGGCCACATTACAACCTTTGAAAGACCTTTAGACTTTGACATATTTTTTTTAAACTGTGGAGTTTCTGGTTTATTAACAAGCTTATGGTAATATTTTTTGACTATAATGATTTGAGAGATACACAAACCTTGAAAAACTTGAGTGAAAATTGTGAGAAGAGTATCTCAAGTCTTGACATTGAAAATTGATTCACATAAGAAAAATAAAATTGGCATTTAAATAAATCTGTTTCTCTATTTTGGATTCCTTAGTCTATTAAGCTTAGTGTTTTCAGTATTTTATCTTGTGAATATGGTGATTGCTTGAGGACAAGCAATGTTTTGGTTTGGGGTATTTTGATAAGTGCTTTTTAATATAATAAATAAGATCTAGTTTGCTTAGGATTTTAGTCATTGTCCACTGTATTTCCTTTATTTATTGCGATTTTTGCTCTCTTTCCACTCTATTCTACTTGGGTATGTTATTTTGTAGGAATTAAGGTAATAAAGGGTCAAAAACAAGATAAAAACGACCATAAAATGATAAAACTGTATACTTACGGGTATATTAGTAAGTTTAGGTAATAAATAGAATCGAGAGATTTATTTTTACCGGAAAGCTTTGAACTAAACCTAAGATTTTTGAAATGCTTTTTGTGACCTCGGTAAAACCGTGAAAGTAATCAAAATTCTTTTAAGGAAATAAAAGGGATTTTCATAAAACGATAATGGGCCTTTCTAAGGATTAAGTAGCGCTTTCCATAGGTTAGGTACATTAATAGGATTCCGAAAGGAACATATTAATTAGCTTTTGGAAAATTCGCCTTGGAAAACTTAATTTGATTCTTATTTATGAAAAGTTAAAATTCATTAAATATAAAATAGAGTCTTAATCCCCCAAAAATCCCAAGATACTCTCAACTCTGATTTTTTAGTGTCAAGTAAATTTTATTTTTATTCATATTCTGTGCAACTTTAATTTGTACTTTATTTTATAAAAATATTAAAAATTAATTGTGTGGATAATTAAATTTCAATATGCTGGTACTTTGAACACAGTCCCTGTGGAGAACGATAATCTTTTATATTACGCGACATAACCTGTGCGCTTGCGGGCCCTGTCATTCATATAGCCTTTCAAAATTTTCATGTATCGCTCAATAGGATACATCTACCTCAAGAACACTGGCCCACACAAATGGATCTCCCTCACCAAATGGATGATTAAATGTACCATTATATCAAAGAATGAAGGAGGGAAATACATTTCTAACTGGGATAGTATAAGAAACCCTTCCTGTTCCAATGCTTCTAACTCATCATGGGCGATTACTTTGGCACATATGGCATTGAAAAACAAACACACCCTTGTTATCATATGTCTGACATTTTGAGAGAGAATGCCACGAATGGCAATGGGTAGAAATTGTTGGATCAGCATATGACAATCATGTGACTTCAAACCAACTAACTTTAGATCCTTCAAGGAAACACAAGTGTTGATGTTGGTACCCAGATGGAACTTTGACACCACACAATGATTCACACAAACTTTGTTTCTCTTTTCTAGACAAGGTATGACATACTGGCGGCAAATATGTTCGTTTGCCCTTTACTTGTGGGTGTAACTCCTCACGTATACCCAACAACTCCAAGTCTAGATGCGAATTCAGGCCATCCTTTGTTTTTCCAGGTATGTTTAATAGGGTTCCAACCAAACTATCGCACACATTTTTCTCCACATGCATCACATCAATACAGTACATCACATCAAGCTCTTTCCAATATGGCAGATTGAAAAATATTAACCTCTTCTTCCATGTGTTTTTTGAGATAGAATGCTTCTCAGACTTACCAAGAACCATATTAACTTCCTTCACCTTTTCATATACTTGACGACCAGACAATGGTGGGGGAGGCATTTTAAACTCTTATACACCATTGAACGACTTCTTCAACCTACGAAGTGGATGATTAGGTGTGAGAAACCTATGATGTCGAAGATAAACATTTTTCCTTCCATGATGTAGTCGATTAGAACTAGTTCCCTCCTCACATACAGGACACGTTTTATGTCCTTTGACGCTATAGCCCAAGAGGTTACCATACGCTGGAAAATCATTGATCGTACAGAATAACATGGCCCTCAAATTGAATGATTGTCCTGTTAGCCCGTCAAACACATCAACCCCCTCTTCCCATAACATTTTCAGGTTTTCAACTAACGGAGATAAGTATACATCAATGTCGTTCCCTGGTTGTCGTGGACCAGAAATCATCATTGATAACATAACGTACTTCCGCTTCATGCACAACCACGGCGGCAAGTTGTAAACAAACAACAAAATAGGCCATGAACTGTGGTTTGTGCTTTGGTTCCCATATGGGTTCATGCTGTCTGTGGCTAGTGCAAGCCTAACATTTCTTGGGTCACGGGCAAAATCTGGAAACATCGTATCCATTTTCTTCCACTGTAATCCATCTGCCGGATGCCTAACTAATCCGTCAACAACCCTTTTATCAACATGCCATCTCATAAGCTTCACATTATCTGCATTGGCAAATAGACGCTTTAGTCTTAGAACTATAGGGAGATACCACAACACCTTTGCAGGAGACCCCTTTTTGTAGAAATCATCAGAATCAACCTCTTTCTTCTTATATCATGACACCCCACACCTAGGACACCGATGCAGCATTCCGTACTCACCACAGTATAATACACAATCATTTGGGCATGCATGTATCTTCGTATACTCCAAGCCCATAGGACACAAAACCTTTTTAGCCTCATAGTTACGATTTGGCAAAGTGTTACCAACTGGGAGCATTTCTTTCAACAACTTAAGCAAGTCAGTGAAGCTTTTATCTGTCCATCCATTTATCGCTTTCAAATTAAATAATCGTAAAACTGCTGACAACCTTGTGAAATTAGAGCAATTCGGATACAACAGCTTTTCAGAATCCTCACATAGACTCGCATATACGTGAGCTTGATGGTGCTGTGGTATGGTGATGATGTGTTATTGAGATGAAGAGTTCACTGAGAGAGAATCAAGTTTGTATAATATGAACTCAATGAAATGAATGTGCCAAGTTTAAACACAGAAGTTGTAATATAGTATAGTTGTCGTTCCACTGAGGAGGTGCTAGAATGAAGATCTTAGTTTGAATTGATTAGGCAGAAAGTTTTTGGTTGGATTTGTTATGAATGATATTGAATGAGAAACAGTAAGTAACAAATAACAGAGAATAGCACTTGCAAAAGATAACAGTAAATGATGTTGGAAAAATCAGTTTTGTAAAACAGGGATTGGCTTCATCACATCTTCACCTCTGTAAGCTGCATAAGTCTTCATATAAGTAAATCGAAAAGATAAGTTCTACGTCACAATCAAAGTCATTTGTATCGATCCCTCGACTACAAAATTCATAAGAATGATTTTCAAACCGCTGATCCCTCAGTCACTTTGGAAATCATTCCAGCATTATCGATCGATTGTTTTGACGTTTATTGCGTTAGACGCCATCCCTGGCTACCTACTCACAACAAGTATTTCTTTCAGATTCTGCTTTCAAAAGTCACTTCCCAGTATACTTGAGAAAACTTAGAACAAGAAAATAGTGATCAAGTACTTTCAGGCATTAAACGCAGAAGGAAATACAGAAACTTATCAAATCTCATTACTCAATAAAAACTTACAACAGCATTACTTCAGTGTTGAATGGATTACAGCCAATCCCATAAGGGAGATTAGTTACTCATGCCTTGCATTTTCACCATCAAAGGAATAAATATAGAAAATGGAAAGTGTGAATGAAAATACAGAGGATGAATCTGATGTATGATGTGTTATCTTGTGTTCTGTTTGCAGCTTGATTTATAGGGGTTTTGGTTCAGCTTCTCTTGCCCACTTGCGTAGAACCCATGCAGCATCTTTCAGAGACTGGTGGAAACAGAAGAAAGTGGATGAGTTTGCATCGCATTATTGGTGAATAAAGAATTAAGAAACCCATGCTGTGTGAGTCACGCTTGAGCTTGATGGTCACGCTCAAGCGTGAAGGGCTCTGATGCTTTTTGATTGTCTTGCGCTTGAGCTTCCTTGACCACGCTTAAGCGTGGTTCCTTTGTTTAGCATATGCTTGATCCTTCGCTTCAAGCTGGGCCTGTTACGCTTTAAGCGAGCTCCTCTATCCCACAGATGTATTCCACGCTCAAGCCACGCTCAAGCCACGCTCAAGCCGGATCGAGTTTACGCCCAAGCGGCTCCTTCCCACGCTTGAGCGTGAGATGACCCTGATGCTATTCCTTCTTTCAATTCAGTCACGCTTGAGCTCCATGTTGTCACGCTTGAGCGTCAGTCATGCATGAAGTCACGCTTGAGCGAGCTCGGGCTCACGCTCAAGCGTGAGAGGCTGTTGGTGTGTTCCTCATTATTTCACTTGGGCGCATGGACAACGTAAGCTTTTGTTTCCTCCACGCTCAGGCGTGTAGTGTACCACGCTCAAGTGTCCTTGCTTGATGCTCTTTGTTTCTTCAAGGCTTTTGACAATTTGTTTACTGATTTTCAAATTTCAAGCTTCTTTTCTTAATACTCTCTTTATAATCAAATTCATGCTCAATTATTTATCAATTTTGTTAAGTTATTCAGAAAATGGGTCTAATTGAGTCATGAATTTAATCATAAAATAAGCACTCATCAAACTCTCCCCAACCTAGATTTTTGCTTGTCCTCAAGTAAAAAGAAATTTTGGAAAGGGAATCAAGCATTCAAAAATCTGAGTTTCTGTTGCAGACAAAAAGTTTAAAAGACAATAATCTGAGTTGATGTCTAGGCAAATGATACCAATTCCTTAAAATGTAATGCACCATTACCTTGTTCATGAAGCATGTAACCCATTGCTGTAAGAATAGAGAACTCTCATTATTTCTTACCAGGTTTCTGTTTCGCTCATCCATCATTAGAACTGCTCAGTTAACATTGGCCGTCATTTCTAGTAAAACCAAAATTCAAATGAATAACAAGGATCAAAAGGTCTTTTAAGGATGTAATGAGGCTGGGTTGACAAGAATCTTTGGTTTTTCTTGGTTTCAAAACGCATGTTTAAAGAAGAGCATAAGTGCTTTTGGTTAATTTATTTAACAATTTAGAAGGCTTCTTCTTTGCATTGAAACTTCAGACTTTTCCTTTGTTTTCCTCCAGCTCTTTTATACCTTTTTGGAGAGCTTACTATTCTTCTTTTTGCATTTTCTTCTACTGCCTCCATTTGTTTCATCTCCTTTTGAGAAAAAATATTTTATGCTCTTTTTCAAAATGAACATGCAGGTAGGATAGGATTTTTGCTTTTATGCTTAGCTTAGGGTAGAGAAAAAATTTTCATGCTTTTATGGCTCAAAGATGGGCTGCCAAAAAAATCGGATATTTTTATCAGGGTAGCTTTTTGGCTCTTGGCTAACTATGTTTTCAAAATTGCCTTATCACTTCCTTGCTTGTTTCTTAAGAAAAAGGTTTAATTAGAAAATCAGTCAATGCTAATTTAACAAATTCAAATGAGGCTCTCAAGTGTTTAGATTTTCTCACTTCTCATCAAGATATAAGGCTTACTTCCTTATTCTAACAGAAAAGGGTTCAAGTCATGTAAACAAGCAAAAATACATGCATTCCAGTTCCTTGGTTCTTAATTAAGTCATTTTGCCTAAAAAAAAAGAATCAGTGTTGTTGCCTAAAAACATTCTGCTGCTTAGGAACTTTTCTTGTTCAAAAAGTAAAATCTTTGGTTGGGGTTTTCAAAAATGTTCAAAGTCTTACTCATCAAAACAGGAATAATCACAAGCAAACAAGAATAATCGCAAGCAGATAATCACAAGCAATTCTAAAGTGTGCTGTACTAAAGATAAAGTAAAGCTATAAATTGTCAATTTGAAATAAAACTAAGTAGCAATTTAAATGTCAAGAAATAAGAAAAAAAAAATTTTCACTCTTCCTCTGATGAGTCCTCTTCTGTTCCCAGGTCTCTTTCTGGAGGTCCCTGTATTGAAGTTCCTGGCCTATCCTCCTGTGTAGTCTCACCTCCTCCCACAAAAGGAGGCCTGTCCCTAGGCCAAGCAAGTAGGGCCTCAAACTGGGCAGGTGGCATCCAGGGATTGTGTTGACCTGCAGGAATACTATGATAAAGGCCACTGTAAACATGTAACAAACCTCTATGATGAGCGTTCTGCTGGGCCAGGAGATGGCTGTTTTGAATTTTCAGGATGTGAATGCCTTGTAAAATCAGATTGGCTTCTGTGCTGAGCGGGGGATGGGCAGGTGCAGTGCTGAATGCTTGTGAGGCAGGTGGAGGAGGTACATCAGTTGCAGGAAGTGCTGGATTACTGCAGTAATGCTCAATGAAGCGTTTGTCTATGGAAGGTCTGATTGGTTTGAGGTCTCTTGTACCTCAACACCATGAGCTGCACAAAAATCAGTGATAAAGGCAGGAAAACCGAGACTCCCTTTTACCTTTTGACCTGCCTGGGAATACTTCTGGTCAGAAATCACAAACTTGTGGATTTCATCCGATAGTACTTGGGCTAGATCAATAGAGATGTCCTCTCTCAGAATAGAGTATAGGAAATAACACCTACTAAAAATCAAATCAGAGACATGAGCGTTAGGTGCTATGTTAGCTAATAAGAAAGAAGTCCAAACTTGAGAAATAGTAGTCATGTCTTTTCTTAAAATTCTCAGTGGTGTCTCTCCTTGCCCCATTTGAAAGTGGTGTCCTGGAACACATATAGCTGCTTCAAGGTCATTTGTGGCAATGAACTGGTTCCTTGTAACCATGGCAGCATATTCGCAGATTTCCCCCTCTCCTAAGGTCATGATGTTCCCCAAGTAAAAATTGATTGTGTCTCTGTCATATGAGAGCCAGGTTCCCCTCACATAAGTTTTTCGTTCTCCCCCTCCATCTTTTGTCCAGGCGTTCGCATAGAATTCTCTTACAACTTCAGGGTCATATTTCTCCCTTGGGTAACATACCTTTAACCAATTTCTCCTTCTTATGATCTGCAGGAAGGCATCACAGTCTCCCAGGGCCAAGTCTATTTTTCTTTCTGGTATGAATGTCCAATTTGAGATATCTTCATAACGCTTGCCGTTGCCTTTCTTCCTAAATCTTGGAGCATTATCTTGTTCATCTGTGCGTGGTCTTTTGCCTTTATTCCTTCGGGAACTCCTTGCTGGGGAAGTGGTGACAGGGGGGTTTGGTGCAGTTTGCTTGGTTCTGGCCATCTGCAAGAAAGTTAAGAACCACTTTGCACTCAAAATACTTCCTTTCAGGACTTTTATCAAACATTCAGCATGCGTTAAAAGAATGTGAAACAGAAAAGGGACATGCATTACAAAGAAATTGAAACACAAGAGCAAAGCTTGAACGTCTTTCTCTAAACAATTCAGAAACAACCAAGCATAGATCATAGCATTCATTAAAAACAGGGAGAAGGTGTTTACAGACTTCAATATATGCTCAAAAGAAATGTATCAATTCTCCCTACATAGTAGTCTTATGCTTGAAATTCAAAAAGAGGATAGTGCAGTAGTTACCTGGAAGGATCCGAAAGTGATAGAGAGAATGGTTTGCAAAAGAAAAGTGTGACTTATGAGATGAGAGTGAAAAGACAATTATTGGAGAAGAGAGGGCAGTTACAAAACTTAGAGAGTCAGGAGATTGATGGACGGTTATGTGAGTGAGAGAGTGGGCAGTTTCAAATTTCTTAATTTATTAGCATCAGGGGGCCGTTTTGCATTTCACGCTTGAGCGCTGGAATGTCACGCTTGAGCGCGAGAATGTCACGCTTGAGCGCCGTATTACCATGCTTGAGCGTGATCGGCTTGGTCACAGATCTATGCTTCCTTGCTCGGGTGAGAATGAAAATTTATACAAGCTTGAGCGCATGTCTGTCACGTTTGAGCGCAGGGGTGTTGCGCTTGAGCGCAAGAGCAACTCGCTTGAGCGCCTAATAACCACGCTTAAGCGTGGTCGGCCTGGATTCAGAGTATGAAACTGTACTTCTCGCTTGAGCGTGTTTTTGTCAAGCTTGGGCGCAAGAGTCTCGTGCTTGAGCGCAGGGTTGTCACGCTTGAGCGTGAAGCAAAATTTTTCATACCTGATGCTTAATTCACTTTCTCGCTTGAGCGCAGGATTCACGCTTTGAGCGTGGTAGCCTCTGTTTGATTTTTCAGGTCCTTTCGCTTAAGCGTAAGATGTCACGCTTAAGCGTGATCGGGTTTATTTTGAAAACTTCTTTTTGTAGAGGTGCCACGCTCAAGGCTTGGATTCTTGCACTTAAGCTTGATATGGATGGTTTGGGACTTACCTTGGCTCGCTTAAGCAAGGTTATCCACACTTGAGCGTGGTGATGTCCTTATGTCTCTCTTAATTCAACTTCCAGCTCCAGTTTTGTTTGCCTTTGTTTGAGACTCTTATTTGGGGTTCTCTTGATGAGCAATCTACAAGGTAAACAAAAACTTTACTAATATTAAAAATAAAATTTTCATGGAAAGAAGGCATAAAAGATTGGGTTGCCTCCCAATGAGCGCTTGTTTAACGTCATTAGCTCGACGCCTGAGTTTGATCATAGGTCTTTTAGTAGGATGTCAGTGGCAACCTTCTCCACTTCTCCTCCTAAATAGGGCTTTACTCTCTGTCCATTCACGACCCAAGTTCTTTCAGATTTAGGATCTTGTAATTCAATAGCTCCATAAGGTTTCACCTCCTTCACAATAAAGGGTCCTGACCATTTGGACTTGAGTTTTCCTGGGAATAGTTTCATCCTTGAGTTGAAAAGAAGAACAGATTGTCCCTGGTGAAAACTTTTATTCATGATGTGTCTATCATGGTAAACCTTCATTTTCTCTTTATAGATCCTGGATGAGTCATACGCATGATTTCTCCACTCTTCCAACTTGTGCATCTGAGTCTTCCTTTCTTCAGCTGATGCTTTTGGGTCATAGTTGAGGGTTTTTAGTGCCCAAAATGCTTTGTGTTCAAGTTCCACTGGAAGATGGCAATTTTTACCATATACCAACTGATAAGGTGAAAATCCAGTTGGTGCCTTGTATGCTGTTCTATAGGCCCATAAAGCGTCATCTAACTTCAATGACCAATCTTTTCTGCTTTGGCTGATTGTCTTCTCCAGTATCCTCTTAATTTCTCTGTTGGATACTTCCACTTGGCCATTAGCCTGAGGATGGTAAGGGGAGGTTACTTTATGCTTGACTCCATAATGTTCTAGGCATCTTTGGAGTTGACTGTTGCAGAAGTGAGAGCCTCCATCACTTATCAATACTCTTGGAGTGCCAAACCTGCTGAAAATGTTTTTCTTAAGAAATTTGATGACCGTCTTAGCATCAGATTTAGTACATGCCATGGCTTCCACCCACTTAGAGACATAGTCTACTGCCACAATTATGTACTCATTTGTGAATAACATTGGTAATGGCCCAGTAAAATCTATGCCCCAGCAATCAAAGACTTCTATTTCAAGGATAGTAGTCAATGGCATCTCATGTCTTTTTGATATGTTCCCTGTCTTCTGACATGCTTCACAATGCTGCACAAAAACATTAGCATCTTTAAACAATGAGGGCCAATAAAAACCTGATTGGAGGATCTTTGCTGCTGTCCTTTCCCCATTGAAATGTCCTCCACAGGGTGAGCTGTGACAGTGCCATAGGATGCTCTCAGCCTCCTCTTGGGACACACATCTCCTCAAGATGTGATCTGATCCAAGTTTGAATAGGTAGGGGTCATCCCATATGAATTGTTTTGTATCCCTTAGAAACTTCTTCTTCTGCTGCCATGAAAGGTCATCAGGCAGTACTCCAGCAGCTTTAAAGTTGGCCATGTCTGCAAACCATGGCCGTTCTTTCATCATTAGTAGCTTTTCATCAGGGAATTCTTCCTTCACTTCAGGTTGGAGTAGTGTGACTTCCTGATTGACAAGTCAGGACAAGTGATCTGCAATAAAATTTTCGCTGCCCTTTTTGTCTTTGACTACTAGGTTGAATTCTTGCATTAGCAAGATCCATCTAATTAGTCTGGGCTTAGAATCAGGTTTATTCAGCAGATATTTAATGGTAGCATGGTCAGTAAAAATAGTGATCTTGGAACCAATCAGATAAGGTCTAAATTTCTCCAGGCCATACACTATTGCTAACAGTTCTTTTTCTGTTGTTGTATAATTTGTTTGTGCAGGGTTTAAGACTTTATTAGCATAGTGTATAACATGAAAACTTTTAGCCTTTCTTTGTCCTAATACGGCTCCAATAGCATAATCACTGGCATCACACATCATTTCAAAGTCTAGTCCCCAATCAAGGGCAACTATTACAGGTGCACATGTTAGTTTATGCTTTAGAGTTTCAAAGGCATGCAAACAAGAATCATCAAAATTAAAAGGAGTGTCTTTGTTTAAGAGATTACTCAAAGGCTTTGTAATTTTTGAGAAGTCCTTGATGAACCTTCTATAAAATCCTGCATGGCCCAAGAAGCTTCTGACTCCTTTTACATTTCCTGGTGGTGGTAATTTCTCGATAACTTCCACCTTTGCTTTGTCTACTTCAATGCCTCTTTTGGAAATTTGATGTCCTAACACAATGCCTTCAGTCACCATGAAGTGACATTTTTCCCAATTCAAAACCAAATTGGTGTCTACACATCTTTTCAACATAATGGTCAAATTTTTCAAACATTGATCAAATGATGGACCAAAAACAGAGAAATCATCCATGAAGACCTCAATACATTTTTCCACCAAATCAGAGAAGATAGCAAGCATACATCTTTGAAATGTTGCAGGGGCATTGCACAATCCAAAGGGCATTTTTCTGTATGTAAATACCCCAAAGGGACATGTGAATGCTGTTTTTTCTTGATCCTCAGGTGCAACTGCGATCTGGTTATACCCTGAGTATCCATCTAGAAAGCAGTAGTATGCTTGACCTGTAAGTCTTTCTAGCATTTGATCCATGAAGGGCAGAGGGAAATGATCTTTCCGGGTAGCAGTGTTTAGTTTCCTGTAATCGATACACATCCTCCATCCTGTGACTGTTCTTGTAGGGATCAATTCATGTTTCTCATTCTGTATGACAGTGATTCCTCCTTTCTTTGGAACAACCTGCACAGGACTCACCCAAGAGCTATCAGAGATAGGATAAATTATACCAGCTTCTAGTAACTTAGTTACCTCCCCTTTTACCACGTCCTTCATAGTTGGGTTCAAGCGTCTCTGTGGCTGAGCAATTGGTTTGAAAATATGGTGAGTGCAGTAAGCTGGGCTTATTCCTTTCAAATCTTCCAGTCTCCATCCAATCGCTGTTGAATGTTCTTTCAATACTTGAATCAATTGCTTTTCTTCAGTACCTGTCAATTCCCTGTTAATAATGACGGGTTTTTGGTTATTATTATCAAGAAAAACATATTTCAAGTGTGGAGGTAAAGCTTTCAACTCCACTTTCTGTGGGACAACTTCTTTCGTTTCCTCAGACAGCTTTTCAAAGTGACTTTCTTTTTGAGCATCTCTTGTCATCAATTGCTCCGACATTTAGTTCACCCAGGGGATTCTTGTTGAACCATTCGCTAGTTTGTTCTCTGATGGCTTCTTCTTCAATGTCAATTTTGAAGCACTGGTGTTTTTCCTTTGGGTATTTCATTGCGTCAAACACATTGAAATTTACTTCTTCATCTTGCACTCTTACTTTTAGCTTCCCATCATCCACATCAATAATTACCTTTGCGGTCTTCATGAAGGGTCTTCCCAGAATGAGAGGCACTTCTGCATCTTCTTCTATATCCATTATGACAAAATCTACTGGAAATACAAACTTGTCAACTCTTACCAATACATCTTCAGCTATGCCATATGGAAACTTCATAGATCGGTCTGCCAGTTGGAGGGTCATCCGTGTTGGCTTCACCTCAAGATCTCTAATTCTTTTCACCATTGAGAGGGGCATTAGATTAATGCTTGCTCCCAAATCCAAGAGTGCTTTTCCTACTGGTAAGGTACCAATAGTTACTGGGATTGTGAAACTTCCGGGGTCTTTAGTTTTTTGTGGCAGTGCTTTTTGAATGATGGCGCTGCAGCCTGCTGCAAGCTCCACTGTTTCTTCAGAAAATCTCTTCTTCTTTGTTAACAGCTCCTTCATGAATTTTGCGTAGGTTGGCATTTGCTCCATGGCTTCCACAAAAGGTATGTTTATTTGCAACCTTTTGAAGATATCCATAAATCTTGCAAATTCCCTTTCCTTATCTATTTTTGAAGGGTTCTTTGGATACGGCAAGCTCTTCAGTTGTGGTGTTGGGTCGTCCACCTTCTTCTTCCCTTCTTTTATTTCTTTCTTTTTTTCTTTTTCAACTTCCTCCTTCAGACTTACATCATTATTTTTCTTTTCACTAACTTCCTCTTTTGTTTCAAAATCTTCTTCAACTTTTTCTTCCACCTTGTCATTCTCTGGTTGTTGTTCAATGACCTTCCCACTTCTTGTTGTGATTGATTTGCATTGCTCCTTCGGATTTGGGTGTGTATTGGCTCCAAAGTGGGAGTTATGATGCTCTACAATTTGGCGAGCCAATTGCTCCACTTGTGTCTCTAAGTTCCTTATTGAAGCATCAGTGTTTTTCTGGTTGGTGATTGAGACCTGCATGAATTTTTCTAGAGTGTCCTCTAGTTTTGATGTCCTTTCTGTCAATGAAGGACCTTGCTGATAGGGTTGCTGTCTGTTGGATGTGCTTGCTTCTTGCTTCCATCCACCATTTTGACTATTTCTCCATCCCTGTGAAAAATTATTGGGGTAAGTATTGTTATTGAAGTTATTCTGCTTACCTTGGTTGTTCATATAGAGGATAGATTGGTCTCCTTGCTCTCCTTGACAGTGTCCATTCTGATGTTCTCCTCCACAAAAGTCACATCTCATTTGTGCTTGTTGGTTTCCTGTGGAGGACTATACAGCATGCAGTTGTTGCGGGAGTTTTGCCATTTGCTGTGTCAGAACTTCAATTTGTTGTGTCAAAATTTTATTTTGAGCCAAAATGGCATCTGTTGTATTAAGTTCCAGCACTCCTTTCTTTTGGAATTGTGTTCTGTCATGCTGAGCCTGGTAATCTGTGGATGATAATGCTTCAATGATCCTTGTAGCTTGCGCTGCATCTACTGTCATCATGGTTCCTCCAGCTGCTGCATCTAAAATCATTTTAGTGTCAGCCTTTAAACCACTGTAAAAGATATTTAATTGGGCAATATCTTCCAGTCCATGGTTTGGGCATTTTCTGAGGAGAGATTTGAAGCGTTCCCATGCTTCACAAAAGGGTTCATCATGGCTTTGTTTAAATGTTGTGATATCTGATTTAGCCTTGATGAATCTGGATGGTGGGAAGAATCTGTGTAAGAATTTTTCCTCCACTGTCTCCCAGCTGTTCAAGCTTTGATTTGGGTGTGACTGGAGCCATTCTTTGGCTTTTCCTGCAAGAGAAAAAGGAAACAATCTTAGGTATGCTGCCTCAATTACTTCCTGTTCAAATCCCATTGTTCCTACCAATTCATAGAATGTGGCCAAGTGAGTGTAAGGGTCTTCACTGGACATTCCATGAAATTGATGGGAACTAATTAAACTAAGGAAAGCAGGTTTCATTTCTATAGCCCTGATTGTATTTGGTATAGCAATGCTTGAGTAGTATCTAGGTCCTTGTTGCAATGTGTAATCTCCAAGTGTTCTCCTTGGTGGATTTTGATTATTGCTATTGTCATCCATTGTAACAGAGGAAGTTTGTCCTACGTGGAAGTTCTGCTTGGCTTTCTTGATTTTCTTGAGGAACCTGTCTATCTCAGGATCAAATGCAAGTTGTTCTTTTGTACCCTGTCCTCTCAAGATCATAAATCAAGAACTCAATTACAAACAAGTTTATTTACACTGTCTTGTCAATTCAATGCTAAAAATATTCAAACTTAAATCATCTCCCCGGCAACGGCGCCAAAACTTGATGGTGCTGTGGTATGGTGATGATGTGTTATTAAGATGAAGAGTTCACTGAGAGAGAATCAAGTTTGTATAATATGAACTCAATGAAATGAATGTGCCAAGTTTAAACACAGAAGTTGTAATATAGTATAGTTGTCGTTCCACTGAGGAGGTGCTAGAATGAAGATCTTAGTTTGAATTGATTAGGCAGAAAGTTTTTGGTTGGATTTGTTATGAATGATATTGAATGAGAAACAGTAAGTAACAAATAACAGAGAATAGCACTTGCAAAAGATAACAGTAAATGATGTTGGAAAAATCAGTTTTGTAAAACAGGGATTGGCTTCATCACATCTTCACCTCTGTAAGCTGCATAAGTCTTCATATAAGTAAATCGAAAAGATAAGTTCTACGTCACAATCAAAGTCATTTGTATCGATCCCTCGACTACAAAATTCATAAGAATGATTTTCAAACCGCTGATCCCTCAGTCACTTTGGAAATCATTCCAGCATTATCAATCGATTGTTTTGACGTTTATTGCGTTAGACGCCATCCCTGGCTACCTACTCACAACAAGTATTTCTTTCAGATTCTGCTTTCAAAAGTCACTTCCCAGCATACTTGAGAAAACTTAGAACAAGAAAATAGTGATCAAGTACTTTCAGGCATTAAACGCAGAAGGAAATACAGAAACTTATCAAATCTCATTACTCAATAAAAACTTACAACAGCATTACTTCAGTGTTGAATGGATTACAGCCAATCCCATAAGGGAGATTAGTTACTCATACCTTGCATTTTCACCATCAAAGAAATGAATACAGAAAATGGAAAGTGTGAATGAAAATACAGAGGATGAATCTGATGTATGATGTGTTATCTTGTGTTCTGTTTGCAGCTTGATTTATAGGGGTTTTGGTTCAGCTTCTCTTGCCCACTTGCGTAGAACCCATGCAGCATCTTTCAGAGACTGGTGGAAACAGAAGAAAGTGGATGAGTTTGCATCGCATTATTGGTGAATAAAGAATTAAGAAACCCATGCTGTGTGAGTCACGCTTGAGCTTGATGGTCACGCTCAAGCATGAAGGGCTCTGATGCTTTTTGATTGTCTTGCGCTTAAGCTTCCTTGACCACGCTTAAGCGTGGTTCCTTTGTTTAGCATATGCTTGATCCTTCGCTTCAAGCTGGGCCTGTTACGCTTTAAGCGAGCTCCTCTATCCCAACAGATGTATTCCACGCTCAAGCCACGCTCAAGCGGGATCGAGTTTACGCCCAAGCGGCTCCTTCCCACGCTTGAGCGTGAGATGACCCTGATGCTATTCCTTCTTTCAATTCAGTCACGCTTGAGCTCCATGTTGTCACGCTTGAGCGTCAGTCATGCATGAAGTCACGCTTGAGCGAGCTCGGGCTCACGCTCAAGCGTGAGAGGCTGTTGGTGTGTTCCTCATTATTTCACTTAGGCGCATGGACAATGTAAGCTTTTGTTTCCTCCACGCTCAGGCATGTAGTGTACCACGCTCAAGTGTCCTTGCTTGATGCTCTTTGTTTCTTCAAGGCTTTTGGCAATTTGTTTACTGATTTTCAAATTTCAGGCTTCTTTTCTTAATACTCTCTTTATAATCAAAATCATGCTCAATTATTTATCAATTTTGTTAAGTTATTCAGAAAATGGGTCTAATTGAGTCATGAATTTAATCATAAAATAAGCACTCATCAGAGCTCTCTTAAAACTTTCTACCCCTATATCATGGATCATATCCTCAAGTCAGTCATCCATGTCATCATCAACCTCATGAGCAAAGCTTTGGTCTTTTGTTTGAAAACTAGTACTTATCACCTTAACATGTTCACCATGCCATATCCATCGCATATAACTTTGAAGAAATCCATCACACAACAGATGGTTTCGCACCTCTGCCAATTCTAGTCGACGCATGTTTAAGCATTTAACACAAGGGCAAAAATACATTCCATTCAACTCTTCAGCATTTCGTATCACGTACTCTATGAATGTTTTAACTCTACCCTCATATTCTGGACTTATACATGATGCAGCTATCCAACTTCGATCCATACTCTCTGTTTACAATACCCGTAAATTTAACGGTGCTATGAATCTTACTTTCTTCACAAAGGTGGTGGTCCTACCCATTCAGGATGAACATTTTTCTATACCTCATAACCACATACAACTTAGGAGTCATTTTAAAATTTGATAAAATTTCGGCAGCATTTCGCATTGGTCTCTAAGTACACAAAATGAAAGTGGTGAAATCAAATTCAACCACAATCAAATATGCACCCAGAGAACAATACAAAACTTAACTAACCAAAACTTTATCAAATTTTAAAATAAGTCCTAACTTGTACATAGCAATGATGCATAAAAAAATTGTTCATCCCAAACTGTCTAAACAAACAATTCAAGATTCAACACAAATGATGAAATCAATTAATTTAATTACCATTTGTGTCGAATCTCAAACGGGAAACTATGGTTCGCTCATACAATTTAATAAATCACAAACTCATATAAAGGGGACTAAATAAACTTATCAAATTCTAAAATTATAACAAATATAAATTAATCCATAAAATTAGTAACACCTAATAAAAAGCAATTAAAGAAAGTAAACAATGTATAATAAACTAAATTAATTAGGTCGTGCAATTCATTATGTAATTAAAATTTTTAATTGCCTAATCAACAAAAATAACTCCTATTAATTATTTTGTTACAATTCATATAATTTATTATTTTACATTTACAACTAAATTTTTATCTACTAGAAAATATCAATTTTCATGTGTTTAATTTTTTTTTACTAATGTAAGGAATATAAATCCAATGTTTATGTATTTATTTAGTTCAAAATATCATTTTTTACTTTAATATTAATTTAAATTAACCAAATTAATAAACACATAAATACACAATAAATTTAACAATCAATCCTAACACTCATTATCTATAGCTAACAACATTTTAAATCCCCTAATCAGATTTTCCTAATATATAGCATTTCATTTTCCAAATACTACTAAGCTTAACATATAAACTCATTACAATTTCTAACAAATAATTAATAATAAAATGAGGAGTAAAAATAGGAACCTGTACGTGCGTGAGTAGATGACCAACGTCAAGGGGGAACACGAAGGGAAACCTTCATAGAGAGAAAGGAAGAAGAAGCACACCTTTTTGGTGGAGTGAACCGCGCAATGAGAATAGAGAAATGGAGCTTTTCGTAAGGAAAATAGAGGGAGGGAGGGAAGGATTCGAGTTTTCAAAATGGAGGAGGGAGGGATTCAACATTTCCGAATGGAGGGAGAGAGGGATTTGAGATTTCGAAATGGAGGGAGAGAGGGGTTTGAGAGGAAACCGAATGGAGGGAGAGAAAGATTTGAGATGAAATGAAATGAGGAAGACGAAGCGTACAGGTCTTTTAAGAGACTTTCAAATTTCGTGCTAAGCTACGAGCACGGTTACAAAGCAACCGTATTCATATATGCCATTTAAGCACGGGTACTCACCAACCGTGTTAATATCTGGACTCTTTAAGCACGGTTACACATACAACCGTGTTGAAAAATGACACTGCACAACCTATAAGCACGGTTAGCGGGGAACCGTGTTAATATCTCTCACCCTACGAACACGGTTGCTAGACAACCGTGTTTAAAAAGCTTCATCATAATCACAAAAATGCCACCGTGGTTTTTTTAAGGACCCTTTTAGCACGGTTAATGGAAAACCGACTTTGTATCCTACCTACGAACACGGTTGCTATTTAACCGTGTTCAAAACTTTTCATTAAAATCACAAAAATGCCACCGCATTTTCTTTAAGCATGGTTCCCCCATGACTGTGCTCAAATCCTATCTTCGTAGTTATATTTTACACTAGTGATGGTTTAGCAAATGTGGTCTTTTATGGGATAAGCCACGTTCTTCTCTATAACAGTGTCCATAATTTAGGAAGTGTGGTCTTTTATGGAATACGCCATGATAAAACTATGGCCTTTTATATACATATAAGGCATCAGTTTGTAAACTGTGGCCTATTATACAAAAGGCCACACTTTATGTTCATTCATTTTAAAGTTGGGAATGTATAGTATCAATAGCCACAAGGGTATAAAAGTATGGCCTTTGGGCCGTTTAGGCCACATTTTTTCAACCGTGGGTTACATTGGTGTGGCCTAAACTACAAAATGTTGTAGTGTATTTAATATATTGAATGCAGTGCTATTTTATACATTTCGTTATAGAAATATTATTTTATTTACTATAAATCATTACTTGAAAATTATAACATCACTAGTGGAAAAATGGATATAATCACGGTTAAAAATGGCCTTTAATCACAGTTAAAGAACCGTGGTTGTTACAGCTGTGGTAGTAGATGAAGGCCTTTAACCACGGTTAACAACCGTGGTAATAAATCACATCTAACCATGGTTATCGAGCATAACCGTGAATATAACAGATAATGTATATTCACGGTTATAGTAGAAGCCGTAGATAAAGAACATCTATATTCACAGTTGTTTAGAATAACCGTGAATATAAGTAGTAAAAAAATTCACTTACAGACTATGTATAATCACGGTTATGGTAGTAACCGTGGATAAATAGTGTCTATAATCACGGTTGTTACCATAACCGTGAATAAACACTGAGATTTTTTTTAATATGGTTTTTTTATTGTTTCCCAAACCTATATTCAGACAACCAATACAATATACAGTATCCCACCATATCCAGCAACAATATATAAAAAGAATGGTATGTATATAACAATTAATTTGCTATCAATTCATAACAACCTAAAAAATAAAAGTATATACAATTAAGATGAATGTAATCTAATAAAAGTAAACCCTAAATCCTACTAGATACATATATAAAAGAATAAAGATCCTATATCTAGCTAACTCATTTCCTGACTTCAATGAAGTATGCGGTCCATTACTTTCTAACATCATCTACAAGTGTCTTTGAGAAATATGACCGGTCCTTAAAGTACTGCAAACAATGCACAAAATAATTAGAACAAAAGCTATATTTATTACATGAAATTGATAAAATTGGTAGAAAAGTAGTCCAAATGATGAGACTTACATCTGTCCATCCATCTACTAAATGTTGTTGAACGATGGTCAGCATGGTATGCATGACGTAATAGCCACACTCGAAGGTACCCTGCTGCCTGTAAGATTACAATTGACATAAAGTATAGAATAAGTGAATTCACAACTTAAAATATATATTAAAAATTTGAATGAATGCGATTGACTTACTTTTGGGTGCACCCACGCAACTTTTCTTCTATTGTACTTATTTCCAACCAGTAGATTGTATCCAACCACCGCCCTACGTCAAAAAAACACAAGATAAGTTAGAATCGTATAGTTTAAAAATGATGTAATCGAATTTGTACTTATTTTTTAGGGATTAACTTACCCGTCTACTATATTTTTTAGGTCTTGTGGAACACCCCGATGTGAAGTATCAAAGTACAGAGCAAGATAGTCCTGGGGACAGATCACCATAAGCGTCCAGTGAGCGCTGCAGTTACCAGTGATAAGTGAGACTTCAAAATGCAAAAATTAATGACAATAATTATGGAATAGAATATTAACCTTTATGATAGGGGCCCATGTGTACAACCTTCCTAGACTCAAACATCCAATTCTGGATGTATGCCTGGGTGTCCTACGTAGTGTTTCCTTGCTTCTGTATGAGAGAGGGCTTTAAGAAACCATAAGTTCCTTCGAAACCCAAGTCCACACAGAGTTTTGTCAAAAACCTAAACAAGTTAAGACATGGTTAGTGACAAATAACTTGTATAATGAAAAAATTGGACAAAAAAAGATATACTTACAGCTCCCACAGCTGAATGATGGAGATGTTCAGCATCGACGTCCCTGAAATAATCTCACACATGTCACTGTGTCTGATGTAAAGTGGTACTGCACTTGGACGGCCGAACACTAGTGGCTGCCATGGGACCTAAACAGTCTCCTCTCCTTGCTCATACACGATGCGCCATAGCATCCGGATGGAATCGTCAGCCGGGTCTGGCCTCTTCAATGCCTGTTCATGTTAAACAATTGACAACCATCACAGTTTGTACCATAATTGATAATATAACAAAATTAGTTAGTGTTTAAGGTTTTTACCTGTCTAGGGGAAACCGGCAGAAGTCTATTGTGCCACATCAGAAAGTGGCCCACCGCCTGACCGACGGTCTTCACCTCTGGAGTTGCCACTGGCACAGCAGCATCCTCCTCGAGGATGAGCACAACAGAGACCCTGGACATACCATCAGGTAATGTCTGATGGTGAACCACAGGGCCTAAGTTGTAGACCATGCCAGTGGCAACTGGCTCCTCCCACCCATCAATAAACAGGTCATATTGACGGGTATCTGGTGGCTCGACCCCATCATTGTCAGGGTCAGCCGCAGCGCACGACCCCTTAGTGCTAACCCTCTATACCTACATATTTACACATCAAGTAGAAGTTATTCAGTAATGAAATGAAGTGATTACAAATAATAAAACCGAAGAAATTGAATAAGGAATCTAACCTGTAGGTCGCTAGGTGGTGCAGTAGTCTCCTGGTGGTGGCTAAGTGAGGCCTTCATCTCCTCTCTGAATTGGGCCATCTCCTAGTAGAGCCTAGATATCTCCTCCTGATACTCAGCCTTCACAACAGCCACCTTCTGTTCCACCAACTTCTCAAAGGAGGGTAGGGTCGGGAGCACTGTAATAGCTGTAGAGGCCTGTGAAATGTGCATGATTAGCCCATAATTGTTTAACAGATAACAAAATGAAAGGATACAGTTATTTACAACTTACCTACACCTCGACCAACAACACGCACTCTTCTAGGGTGCTCTGGTGTGCCGATGGCGGTAGTCAAAATATCCTACCTACCATGGGCTACGAAAGACCCTTGGGTTGATTGCTCAACCAAGGAATCATGAAACCAAACAAGTTAGTATTCACTTCCTTCACGTAAACCAAAAAACAGACACTGATATAAGGGGAATACTTACTATCTGTGAGGCGACCTCCTGAGCTTGTGAGGAACTGTATTCCCTACTCTTCTCAATCCTGGCCCACTTCTATATGTCGTGGTGTGTAGGTGGGGAAGGGAGATCCACAATACCAGTGTCAGGCTAACTAGTCTAACACTGACTCAGCCTCTCCTGGGCCAGCCGATCCTCCAACCTATGGTAACCCCCATGTGACAGTGTGTGGGGGCAGTCATTCAGCTTCCTAATGTCCCGGGCTTTGTTTCTGACCGCCTACAACAAGAAAGAAAAATATTCAGAGTTAGCCGTTTAAATTATACATAATTTAATCATTTAAAAACCAATGTACCTGAAACTGGTCAGAATGCCTAGATGTAATGAAAGCATCCTAAGTCTCCTGATCAATGAATGGATATTTCTCTCTAGGGAACTGTCCTTGGTCCTCCCCAAATACATACCTATAATTCAGGTACATTTAAACTAAGGATTGGTACAATTTGGCAAAGCGTTGATTAAGAATTTAAAGTCCAAATATACCTCCTAGTGAGTATCGATTTGAACAACCTCCATCGCTCAGCCATAATACCGAGGATCTTCCTCCTCGCTATGTCATGTGATGGTATGTCAAAAGAATCCTACATGAAAGGAGTTAGTCCATAAAGGAGTCCTTATTATGATTTACATGAAATAATATACTAAAATAAAACTTAAATGATATCTAAGTTACCAGAATATCACTCCATATCTGGTTCTTCACCACCTCCTCGACATTATCCCAGTCGGGGATAATGATGGACACCTTCGACCGAGCCACGACTCCCAAATAACTACTAAACTTCATGACATTTGGTCCTCCAAATCTACCAGTGGTGACATCCATGTCAACAGGTAACCTCTCTCCCCAGTGTCACCTAAGTGCAACGTCTGGCATCCGGGTAACACATCTACTCTTCCGAGTAGAGGAATCAATAACCTGTGAGTCAGACCTAGATCGTCTATCCTGATCAGCCATAAGTATCTGTCTAAACAAGGAAACACAACTGTCAAATATTTAATATAACATTTAATACAACGAATAATTAATATAACATGTAATTCAATGATTCATTAACATGATTAATACCCTATGAAGATGAAATATTTTCCCACAAGCCTTCATGGTGGTCATGACGACTGACAACTACATCATCTATGTCATGTTCCACGATAGATGTTGGAATACGTATTGTGGTCGATGAAATTTCCACAATATCAAGATTGGGGTCTCCAATGTGTCTACCTTGGATAACAATTGACCACCGTTTATCAGCTGAGTCAGCAACATAAAAAACTTGCTTCACCTGTATTGCCATTATGAATGGTTCATCCTTATGCCCTATCTTATTGAGGTCCACCAATGTAACTCCTAAATCATTAGTTTTGACACCGTTCTCATTGTCAACCCATTTGCATTTAAACACAGGAACGGTGAAGGGACCATAATCAACTTCCCATATATCTTCAATCACACCAAAGTAGCATGACTCGGCCATCACAGGGTTGTTGTCCTTTGAAGTTGAGAAATGCATTGACTGAGCCACAACCATCACTCCACTGTTTTGATTTATACTCTTTTCATCCTGTGTCCTTGTATAAAATGAATAGTTGTGTATGTTATACCCATAAAAGGTGAGGACATCAAAGTTCGGGCCCTGTGCCAGTCAATGTAATGTCGAGGAAGTAGATGCATCTTTCAGAACGGTCTTTTGGAACCACTGCAGGAAACTCTTGTTGTGTTCATTCAACAACCACTTTTCAGTCATTTTAGGGTTGGTTTTCTTGACTAGCTCCTTGTGAGTGGCTAGATACGGTTGCTCATCGTCTGTGTTATTTAAAATATACAAGTGTGCCTGAAGGACATCATCACGTGGCATGCTCTTCATTTTTTTTTCCAATCTTTCCTTTCCCATCCAATCTCCCTTTATAACGAGTCATTGGAATACCAATGCTTACAGTATGTGACATGTATTCAATGCAAAACGTAATTGCTTCCTCTGTAATATATCTTTCCATAATTGAAGCTTTGGGACGATGTTGGTTCTTCATATACCCTTTCAATATCTTCATATATCGCTCAACGGGATACATCCACCGTAAAAACACTAGACCACACAAACGGACCTCTCTCACCAAATAGATGATTAAGTGAACCATTATGTCAAAAAAAGAGGGCAGGAAATACATTTCAAGCTGACATAATATAAGTGATGCTTCCTGTTCTAACACATCCAATTCGTCGGGCATGATTACCTTGCAATATATGGCATTGAAAAACATACACAACCTTGTTATGACATTTCTCACATTTTTAGGAAGAATGTCACGAATGGTGATAGGCAGAAACTGTTGCATTAACATGTGACAATCATGAGACTTCAACCCAACTAACTTCAAATCTTTCATGGAAACACAAGAGTTGATGTTGGAGCCATAACCCGATGAAACTTTCACACTCTGTAACGATTCACACAGACTTTGCTTTTCTTTTCTGGACAACGTATGACATGCTGGGGGCAAATATGTTCTTTTGCCCTTTGATTATAGATGCAAATCCTGATGTGTACCCATCAACTCCAAGTCCATACACGAGTTTAGGCCATCCTTAGTCTTCCCGGGTATGTTTAAGAGTGTACCAACCAAACTGTCACACACATTTTTCTCCATATGCATTACATTAATGCAGTGTCTTACATCAAGCTCCCTCCAATATGGCAGGTCAAAAAAAAACTAACTTTTTCTTCCAGTTGTTTTGTGTCGGGTGCTATTTTTCACACTTACCAAACTGCACATTGACGTCTTTCACCTTTTCAAATGTCTGGCGACCAGATAGTGGTAGAGGAGCCATTTCAAAATCTTGGGCACCGTTAAACGACTTCTTCAACCTCCGAAACGGATGATTCGCTTTAAGAAACCTTCAATGTCGAAGATAAACATTTTTCCTACCATGATGCAACCGCACAGAACTAGTCCCGCTCTCACATACTGGACAAGCTTTATGACCCTTTACGCTGTACCCGGATAAGTTACCATACGTTGGAAAGTCATTGATCATGCAAAATAGCATGGCACGTAATTTGAATGACTGCCCGGTAAACCTGTCAAACACATCAACCCCGTCTTCCCACAACCTTTTGAGGTCTTCAACCAATAAAGTTAAATATACATCAATGTCGTTCCCCAGTTATCGTGGACCAGAAATCATCATTGATAACATGACATATTTCTGCTTCATGCATAACCATGGCAGCAAGTTGTAAACAAACAACAAAAGAGGCCATGAACTATGGTTTGTGCTCAGGTTCCCAAACGGGTTCATGCCGTCTGTGGCTAGTGCAAGCCTAACATTTCTTGGTTCATGGGCAAATTCTAGAAAAATCGTATCCATTTTCTTCCATTGAGATCCATCGGCCGGATGCCTAAGTAGTCCGTCAACAACCTTTTCATCAGCATGGCATCTCATAAGTTTTGCATCATCTGCATTGGCAAACAGACGCTTTAGTCTTGGAACTATAGGCAGATACCACAACACCTTTACAGGAGACACTTTAGTACATACCTCATCAAAATCTACCTCTTTTTTCTTATACCGTGACACCCCACACCTAGGACATCGATGCGGCATTTCTAACTCACCCTGGAATAATACACAATCATTTGGGCATGCATGTATTTTCTCATACTCTAAACCCATAGGACACAACACCTTTTTGGCCTCATAGTTACGATTCGGCAAGGTGTTTTCAGCTGGGAGCATTTCTTTTAATAACTTCAGTAAGTCAATGAAACTTTTATCCGTCCACCCGTTTATGGCCTTCAAATTAAACAATCGCAAAACTGCTGATAACCTCGTGAAATTGACGCGGTTTGGATACAATGGCTGCTCAGAGTCCTCACACAGAGTCTTATATACATGAGCTTTCTTAAAACCTTCTACCCCCACATCATGGATCATATCCTCGAGTCGGTCATCCATGTCGATATCGGTCTCATGCATCGAGCTTCGATTTTCAGTTTGAGAGCTGTTACTTGGCACCACCACATCTTCACCATGCCATATCCAACGCGTATAACTACGTAAAAAATCATCACACAGTAGATGTTCTCGTACCTCTTCCAAGTCTACCCGACGCAGGTTCAAGCATTTAACACAAGGGTAAAAATACTTTCCATTCACCTCCACTGCATTCCTCACTACGAATTCTATAAATGATTCAACTCCCCCCTCGTACTCCAAACTTAGGCGTGATGCAGTTATCCAACTCCGATCCATACCAACTGTTTACAAGGTGCTATGATCAACCTCACTTTTTCTATAAAGGTGGTGGTCCTATACCCATTCAGGATGACAATTGTTTTTATACGTCATTCATATATACAGGTTAGGACTTATTTTAAAATTTGATGAAATTTTAGCAGCATTTCACATTGGTCTCTAAGTACACAAAATGAGAGTGGTCAAATCAAATTTAACCACAACCAAATATACACCCAGAGAACAACATAAAATACTGAAAGTTTATCAAATTTTAAAATAACTCCTAACGTGTACATACTAATAATGACATATAAAAAATAATTGTTCACCCCAAACTGTCGAAATGGATAATTCACGATTCAACACAAATGATGAAATTAATTAATTTAATGACCATTTGTGTCGAATCTCAAATGGGGAACTATGGTTCACTCATGCATAGCAACTTTCATACTAATTAACTAGTATATGAGCCTCCGAGTTTGCAAGATTAACAACCACACATATACAACATCAATAGAAATAACATATAAGAGCAACCAACAATAACAGAAATAAAATGGATAAAAATTTAGTTAACGTTTTTCCTAAATTAGTATGATGTTTTTAATTTGTGTTATTTTGAAGTAGAAGTATGGTGTTGGAGTATGAATTATGGATTATGGATTATGATGTTGGTTTATAAGACTTTTAAACTTTACACTTTTATTTAGTAATTAGTATGATGTTTTTAAATTCTATTATTTTCAAGTAGAACTATGGTGTTGGATGATGGATTATGGATTATGAGAATTTTGAAGTTTGAACTTTCATTTTATGGATTATAGCTTATGTATGGTGTTGGATGTTGGATTATGGATTATGGATTATGTATTATGGATTATGGATTACGTATTATGGATTATTGTAGACACCATTCCCTTCTTTTATTATTCATGCTTTTTAGAAAGATAAAATAAAAAATTAAGAGCCCAGACCCCATTTTCCAGCAGCTCCATTCTGGGCGAGGCAAGAGTAAGGAAAAATTGATTCAATAATCCACTAGACCTTGTTTAAAAAACCATACAAATCAACATCAGAGGTCTTCTTTTTCTTTGGACACGGATTGAACATCTTCATCTTCTTCACTTTCACCAATCACCAAATCAAAAAACTAGAGAACAAAAAAAACTTCATCATCCCATCCCAATCTGCTTTGTTAACCCAATCCGCTCAAGGGAAATTTTCTAAAAAGAGTTAAAACTTTATTCAATATAATTATAATTTTTATTAATAAATTCACACTAAGTATCCTATTAGTAAAGTAGATAATTTTTGGTCGTTCTGTGAATATGAGCCTTGACTTTAAACAGAGTCATGGTATACTCACTAAAAAGAAACAGCCATGGGATATAAATTAATTAGCAGATTTCAAGTTTTATTATATAGTATATGTTAAATAAAATGCACAAGATACATATACATAAGATACATAACTAAAAATGAGTTTTAGATGACATTTTATGAACTACCATCTATAATAACTAAAAACAAAATGCTGATATACATAGAACCAACAAAACAGAACAGGCACATTATACATAGAACCAACAAAACAGAGACAGAAACCCCTTTCAACACAAAACAAAACCCATATAACGCATCAACATAACTTATAATAGATTTAACTCAAACAGGGACCAACACAAATAGTGACGAGTAAAACAGGGATGACTTACAGGACAATACAACGAGCAACAAGCACAATGGGATAAGCAACGAGTAAAAAGAAGGCGACAACAGCAACGAGCACACTGGGATAAATGGAGAAGATGAGAAACAGCTCAAATGAAGAAGGAGAAAATGAAAAAGCAAAAAACAAGGACGACTTACCTGACAAGGGCGATAAAAGAAGAGGACAAAAAGAGGCAAAGAACCTGTGCAAATACGAGAGCAACAGGGCAAAGAAAGGTGGAGGAAGCAAAGAACGACCAGCACGAAAGAAGGAGAAGAAGCAAAAAGCTATCAGGCGCGGCTTTTGAAGTTTCTAAAAATATATATAACCACGGTTACCATTGAAACCGTGAATATATTACACATATATTCACGGTTCAACAAAAGCCCGTGGATAAATGTTAACTCTATAACCACGGTTAAGACCACAACCATGGATAAATATTGAATCTATAATCACAGTTTTAGAAACAACCGTGGATATACAGTACCCAATGATTAAATCCTAAAACCTAAACTATATATCCATGGTTGGAAATACAACCGTGATTATAGACATCAATATATATCCACGGTTAACATCATAACTATGATCATAACAACCGTGAATATATATTTTAGGTACTATATATCCACGGTTGAGCAGTCAACCGTGGATATATATTGATGGGTACGATCACAGCTATGATATTAACCGTGGATCTATAGTTTTCTCTGATTATATCGTTCACCTTATAATTTCAAAAATGTCACCGTCCATGTTTTTATCACTGATCCACTTCAACCTGTGAATATATCCCGTTGTTATATCCAATTTTTTCACTAGTTCACACATTTGACTCGTAGCCAAAAAATCATACGTTTCACCGCTACAGAATCTTTTGCATTTAAAATTAGTTCAAAAAGGGTCATCAGCGATTAGGTTTCTCAAAAATTCATACGTTTGACCACGACACGAAATCATTAAAAGATACATGTAATAAACCAACTGAATTTTTGGCTTGATAAGAAATTTGTTGATTGATCATGGATGATATATATCATGAATTATTGTTTGGCGATCAAAATTGAAAAGAAATTGAATGATCATGAATGATATATATCATGAATTATTGTTTGGCGATCAAAATTGAAAAGAAATTGAATTGAAGTATAAGGTATTTCCTCTAATTTTAAATATATTTGATGTAATATTTTAAAATATCTTTAATATTATTTATTTCTCAAAACATTAGTTATCTTAAAAATATATGAAATATAGGTTAAATAAACATTTAATGACACTAAAAAATATAATTTTATTTATATTATAAGACCCAAAATTTCAATAAAATTTGTTTATATTTAAAACTAAAAACAGTAATTTGTTAAGGATGAAAAATAACTGTCTCATCTTCTGTACCCCAAATAAAATACACAATGGAACTAAATTAATTATATTAATTTTTTTATTAATTATGTATTTTAACTTCTTAAATTTTGACATTAGATTTCTTTTTTTATTCTGGTTGTTTCAATAATTTATGTAAAAAATATTTTTTTATACAGTCATTAAAACGACCTCGATATAAAATATTGATCTTTATACTATTTATCTTAATAACTAATGTAAAAATATATTTTTACATCGTAACTTTTTAATGTTTTTTTATACATTATTTTATATTAATTATTGAAATACTGTATAAATTATGTTGTAAATTTTAAGTGATAGAGATGAAATGAGGCATACTTAATTAATACTTAATGGGATATAGATGAGTTTAATCCTTTTGTTTGATGCCTTTATATATAACTTGCAAAAATTGGAACTATTCAAGCAGCGCACTGCACCAAACATCAGGCAATACAATAAACGTTGATAGTTGATAAGCCTCGTATACAGATGCCATTTTCGCATTGCTAGTTTCATTTCATTAGCAACTGATATTTTTAAAATTCAACATGTAATTGAGTCGATAAATATATTAAATTCAAATAAAACTTAAATTATGATTAACTCAGAAGATCAAATCAAATCATGATTATAACTGATAAAATAAAAAATTACCTCAAGCTAATAATTTAATCCCAATTTAATTAATCAAACCGACCATTTGAATTAATTTGATTTTGATATATGTGTGCATATAAAATATAAATAACCACATGAATTACAGCATATAGCCTTTTTTAACAAGCACCCTCTTCAGAGCCCTTTTATTCAGAAACTAGAATAAAATGTAAACATATTTAAGAACAAGCAATCTGAGAGGAAATGGGATTCAGTTGATATGGCTGATCCCAAGCATATTTGAAGGAGATAGGATCTCTATAGATAGGTTGACCACCATTAACAAGACAAGAATCTTCAGAGATCGCCAAAAATTTTGAAGAGTCAATGGCTTCAACGGTTTTAAAGTCATGGCAAGTCAATTTCACATTCGTTTGAACACATGCGCACTTGTTAGTGATAGTCACACTAAATTCTGGCTTTCCTTCCACTTTGGCTCCTGTTCTTTGTTGGGTCACGGAGAGATCCTTCAAGGAGCATTGGCTATACCCTGACACAGCACAATACTTATAAATTAAAAACAAATTATGAAAATTTTATATATGTTTTGATACGTATAATTGGGAACAAAAATCACAAAGAAGAATTACGTACCTTGAGAAATGAGGACAAGGAAGATACTTGCGCAGAGAATTTTGCAGGTTGAATCGCCCATCGCTCTCACTATACAAATGTTTGTGCAATATTTGTTGTTACATTGTTTAATATTTATAGACCAGTTTGTGTGTATTAATATTCGTATTTCTAGTAAGTGTATTGAAATTTTGACCCTTAATTTCCTTTTATTGGAAAAATAACATGATAAATAATTATTATATTATATGCTAATTAAATATATTTTGGATAACCTTTCATGGGGGGTGTGAAGAATCTCGTTTTTATGAAAACCGAATTTCAAACGCAATAAATTGGTATTAAACTTTAGAATTTAATTAACATTGTGATCCCTTTTTCTTATCCCTTTATTAAAAAAATTGTGATCCCTTTTGATTTAGTGTGCATGAACTTAAATTTTTTTCACACTATCATTTGATTATATATAAATTATAGTGGAAGTCAAAATCAGGAATTGTGAATCCACTAGGGTTGACATAGCTGTTGGGTCGAGTTTATGTAGTCATACCTTGAGGTATTATAAACCTTGGATTCTTTTTATTTTCCTTGTAAAAGAATATTAATGCAACATGATATTGTGTAAATATTTTTACACGGTCAAACAATGGTGGATATATATAACTTTTAATCAATTTATTACAAAACATATTCAATGATTTTTTATATATATGATTAAATATCAATGTAAAATATATCTAAGTTAATACTAAATTTTAATTAAATTTGTGACGCCCATATAATAAAAATACAGGGAAAGTTTTTTTCAATTTTATGAATCTATCTAGTTGTTTGAAAGTCTCAAAACACACGCATATATATATATATATATATATATATATATATATATATATATCAATGTTATTATTTATCATTACATTAATTAACATCTATAAAAGTATAATAATAGTTAAAAATAATTATTTGTATTTATCAAATATTGATTTAGTTTTTGTTAGAAATTTAATTTATATTTCAAAAGTTTTTTAGTCATTTATTAAAATCAGAGGTTACGATTTACGTTTTAAATGGAAAATAATATCTGATGTGGTTACCATAATTAAATGTGTCAATTAATTTCCATTTAAATTATTTATTCCGTAACGTCTTTATGATTAACAGGATTTAATTGACCAATTTATATCCGCTATATTTGTTTTCCTTTATTATAAAAATCATATCTGACTTGTCTATTTTAAGAAATACTTTCCGTTGTAGGTTTACACTAAAAAATTTGCCTTTTGAGAGTTCTGCTTCTTGTACTACACAGAAGGACTGCTGTATCGTGCTTTTGTTTATTATGTTATCATTATTAATTTAATCCTGAAAAAAATCTTCATTGTGCGGTACTAGTTTATGCAATAAGTCTATGTTCTGTATGTGATATAATATATCATTGTCCTGTATTGAAATTATGATTCTACCTTTCATGAAAAGAAAATTCAATGGATTCCCATGTAATGCTAATTTGTTCTTAAAAAAATTGAGACATATGTGTGCTTGATATGAGTTATACATAAAAAGATCATTGAATTTTGTTTCAACTAAAAAAATTTTCTGTTTCAAAAAAAAGGTTGTTATAAGATTTCATTTAAATTTAATATAATATTATATTATAATTTTCCAAACATACTTATCAATGGTTTTGATTTTGAAAATTCAACATGAGATTGTGTATTAGTAAAATAGAATGTTACTTTATATTTTAATGTATATTCTAGTATGATTACAGTTATTTTGAGTTGATTGAGTTCATGAAATTATGTTTTTAGTTTGTGTGATATCTTTTTAGTATGTGAATATACATCCAAAGTTTTATCATTTAATTTAGATTTGAAATATATAAGTGTTGATGGATCCAAATCTCATAGAACTATCTAAGAGATTTTATTAATTTTATTATGACGTATATCTTTATTTATTTGAGTATTAACAGGGATAAAAATGTTATTTGAGAAGATAAAATTATTTCTCTCACATTCTTATGATAAAATAATTTTTTTTAATTCATGGTATTATTATTGATTGTTTATGCCAAGAATTTAAGCTTTTCTCTTGCATAAAGTTGACAAGATATTTTACTATGTTGGATCATTGGAATAGTCTTTATAGTTATAAATTCCATTATTTGCCGTTATTTCATTTGATGGGTGTTTTCCTTCCATCAGTTGGATTTAATTAGTAGTATATATGTGGTTGTTGTGATGCAAACATGATGATGAGTATATTTGAGACCTAAAATTTGTTTGGTATAATTCTTAGGTTTTGTTTGACATCAATTTGTTTACTTGGTGATAAGAAATATTCTTTAAATTTATGTGTCTATCGACATGAGTAACTGGGATGAATATATTTTTTTAATTTCCTAACGATTTTTATGGCAAATTAATGTGCATAGCGTGTTACATTTATGTAACTTTCCAATCAGTAATATTGATATTGATGAGTGTTTTCTACACTAATTGTTATTGCTATGAACAAAATATCAAAAAAAATTGTATTATTCTTTTTTAAGATGATGATGAAATCTATTTTTGCTTTCCTTGTTATATTTTATAATTGTATTATTAATTGTTAAAAAATGGGTGAACTACTTGATATATGAATATCATGATGTTGAAACTATGGTTGAAAATTAATTTGAATATATTATGTGTGATCCATGACATATATCTATATGCTAAGTATTGAGTTATTGTTTTTGCTAAAAATTTGTGCTCAAATTTATAAGAGACTTAACTTTTTTTTAAAGTCTCATCTTGCTATAGAGTTTGATTCTAAATATGTTTAGGATGCCTTTTCGTTTTGTTATCTCTAAGGTGTTGAATTCTCTTTACCTTAGCACTCAATTAGCAAAAGAGTCATGATGGATGTTAATTTGCCATTTATGTATTTATTTGTTTGAAATGCTAAATAGATGTTTATAAGCACATGAATTTATGACTATTCAAATGAAATAAATTCTATTTTGGTGACATAACTTTGAGTTGTTTTATAGTATTGCGTATGATGTTGCAAGTATGAGAAGACTTTGGATATCACATGAAAAAAAAATCAAGATTAATAAAATATGGTATATTTGGATATATTAGACTACTTGTATATGTTATGGTGTGTATTTCCTAAGAAAGAGAATAGAAACTGTTTTGTTTAAGATGTATGGGGTGGTGCCTTGTCATATATTCTTTATGATAAAGTTGTGCACATATTTGTGAATGTCAAGTTAATTATATATAACTCTTTATAACTCTTGCTTTAATGAAAATAGAAAATTATAATAATTCCTATATTGAAGTAAAGAATACTGGTATTGTTCATATTTACTACTATTAATTAGTAATGTAAATGTAATGAAATTATTGTATTTTAACAGTTGAAAATTGATAGCCAAAAATGTTTTGTCATAGGAGTTTTTGTAATTTATGACATGCATGGTTAAATATGTTTAATCAAAAAGAGACAAAGATGATGATGAGTCTATCTATGATGATTTGTGAATTTAAACTTGATGATGTGTAACACATGACATGATTATGATATTATTAGTGTTTTAAATATTATTTTGATGCCTACATGATAGGCTATGATAAGTTATGTTATCTAATATGATTTAATAAGTAGCTTAAATATGTGATTGTTATGGAACAAATGTGATTTTAAGCTCAAATGTGATTGTAAGGAAGTGTGATAATATATCTTAAAAATATATTATTATTTTTAGAAAATTCTCATTAAGGTTAACATCCCTTATGATAGGTGACATTCTAAAAAAAATGATTTTGTTGTCTAATACAAGTGTCCAAATTATAGGAAGATTATTGGATTTAATTTTAATGAGATATTTATGTAATGATTCCACCATACTAATGATATGGTGATGCAAATATGATGTTGATTGAATCCAATAATTTAAACAAGAATAAATTCATAAATGAATTTATTTTATTCTTGATAGAGTTATCATGAATAAATTTTGATATTATGTGTTCCATTGTGTTTTAATGACATAATGATAACTAATTTTTTTGAGAATAAATTCCTAAGTGAATTTGTTTTACCCTCAAAAGAGGAGTTGTCACTTAGAATTCATCTAAGTAGACTTGAGTAATCTAAATTAAAAATGGACGCCAAGTTATTGTTTTATTTGGTAAATTTTAAGGCTAATAAGTGTTTATTGTGATTGCCAATAGGTAAAAACAAATAACAATATTTATATTGAGATCTTGAGACATGTACATGTATATTATAATTAAGTAACGTAGCTACAAATCATGGATCAAAAATTATTTTGATATTGAGTCTCACAAAGTGAAAAACTAGTGAGCCAAACATCGAGGGGAATGAGACTTAGCCATTTGTAACTAACAGTGATGGGAACCCAACTTTTGTGATTGGAGATCCCATGAAGAAGGTTCATATGGGTAATAACAAGTCACTTAGTTAGTCTTGCTAGCATTGTGTCATTTTTCTCTTCCTATGGTGTATGTGAGAAGTACTACACTGAATGATGGCTAAGCTTAAAAGCTTTTAATGGTTTTCATATCCCTTATGGGTGGTGTATAAAAAGGCATTATACACTTGATGAAAACACCTATGTGAGTATGGAGTGGGGCCGCTCCTATGAAACTAAATGGTGAAATTTCTAGAGCACTCATGAATCACCAGGCACGCGCAAGGCCTATTCGTGCAAAACAACGAAAACAACAAAAAGAGTCGTGAAGTGTAATACGATAGATAGACCGCTATCTTACATTAAAGTGATTTTGGTTCATAGAAGCTTTGCTTCACCAATTCACTGATAGTCCAGAAGACACCAGATCTGATGCATTTGCACTATAATGTAAACCCATTTTTTTAAAAAAACTTTTGAAATATGTGGGGGATTGTTAGAAATTTAATTTATATTTCAAAAGTTTTTTAGTCATTTATTAAAATCAAATGTTACGATTTACGTTTTAAATGGAAAATAATATCTGATACGGTTACCATAATTAAATGTGCCAATTAATTTCCATTTAAATTATTTATTCCGTAATGTTTTTATCATTAACGAGATTTAGTTAACCAATTTATATCCGCTATATTTATTTTCCTTTATTATAAAAATTATATCTGACTTTAAGAAATACTTTCTGTTCTGGGTTTACACCGGAAAATCTACCTTTGCGAGTTCTACTTCTTGTGCTGCATAGAAGGACTGTTGTATCCTAGGGGTCACGCCTTAGGCGCATAAACCCTTAAGGACAGTGTGATTCCACACGCCTTAGTCAACCAATTTCCCAACACTTTTCAAAAATACCATTATGTTTAGGGTAAAATTTATCCCATATTAGGACGTGAATCAAAGTCTTATTTAAACTCCTAAATTGATAGGTTTATGATGTTAAGGGGTTTCAAGTAGAAACAAAATTTAAACTAGAAAACATAAATTGATTAGGAAAGATGTATACGATGAATGAATAACTCAAAACCATATAGAAATTATGATAGCAAACACAAAACAAAAAACATTACAAATCACACTTGAGATAGTCTATAATTATCAAGTTACAAAAATCAAGTAAACTATAATGCGAGGAAATGACTTAAGCACTGATGGAAAGAAACACATCAGATATCTAATATATATAAAGAAACACATAAGCATTTGCAATAAAGTTACAGCAAAGGGCTCCAAACAGAACTAAAATCTAGTAAAATAAATATGCGGAAAATTAAAGTTGAGAGATAAATTATTGCTCCTAGATATTCTTTTGTTGCTAGCTAATAGTTGTTACAGTGGATGTGCTAGATATTTCTCTTAGATGTCAAAGGCTTCTTAATTTATTCTCCTCATACTTCTAAGTCCAATTTATGTTTTTATGCATTCTACCTAACTGTCACTTGAAAGGAGTTACCTCCTTTCTCAACACACGAGTGGTTACCATATTCTCTAACCACGATGCCATGTGTCCCATTGTTGTTAAGCTAAAACTACCCAAATTAATATCTAGACATGCACTTAGTTCAACTTGATCATGGGGAGAGTAGTTTTGGTCACAACTTAAAAACCTGATAACTTGAAGTTTGTTAACTTGATGACTTGATAACATGTACATGTTAGGGTTCTTTGCTTTCTATTTTTCTAACTAAGTCTCTCAATTGACAATAAAAACACATCAATATTGACTTTCACTTGAGGATTAAAAATTACTTCTAATTTGATTTAATCAATCAACATCTCTTCATCAAACAATTAATACCAAAATGTATTGAGAAAAACCTTTATGTTTAAAATTCAAAGCGCCCATAAAAATTTCTCAATGGAACTTAATTTTTTACTCCCTTTGGATGCTCCCTAAAATATTATTTCTCAAATGATAAGAAAATTAATATTTTAAAATTCAAATATTCAACCAACCTAATTTTTATTTTTATTTATTTATTTCATGGGTTTATTTCTTTATAACTCACCAATAACTAAGTCTTTGGCCTATCAATTTTTATACTCCTCACTGTGTTTGAATATGATTACAGGTTCAAGGATTTTGATAATGACAAAGGAATTTTGAAGAATATCTTGTAAAAACAAGATTCAGCATCAGGCCTACAAAAATAGCATAGCTAATCGATTAGAGAGATAGAGATAATCGATTAAATAGCTTCTATTGAACAGCTAATCGGTTACACCTACAGGGATAATCGATTACAGAGCTTCTGACTTGTAACTAATCGATTACACCAGTATGCTAATCGATTACTAACATCAAAAATTGGATCAAATGTATCAGGCATATATGCTAATCGATTACAGGACTTCAGCCAATCGATTACCAAGCCACTGAAACGACACTAATCGATTACATGGGTGTGCTAATCGATTACCAAGATCAAGAATTGAATTAAATGCATCAGGTGCTATGGCTAATCGATTACTGGGCAAGATCTAATCGATTACCAGAGTTCTGACTTTAAGCTAATCGATTAGATGGTGAATACTAATCGATTACAGCACAAACTGGACTAAAAAATTCAAAGTGTAATCGATTACAGCTCGAGGCGTAATCAATTACGATAGTGGGAAAACACATTTTAGTGGGAAACCAGCTCATTTTTTCACCATTTCTCAGATGCCCACTACATGCAACGGCTGGGAAGATCTTGGCACTCCCTCTAGCTCTATAAATGGGTTTCCAAACTCAAGCACAAAGAGAGAACAACAAGGAACAAAAGGAAATCGATTCTACAATCATTCTTGGTGCTTAGTGAATTTTTACTCTTGTATATTCCGAGATTTCATTTGTATATCCTCTCTTGTCGAGAGTTAGAATTTGTGTGAGCTATCACTTGCTTATCCACTCTTTTGAGAGAGTATTTTTGCTTGTAAACACAAACATCAAACACCAAAGTTCACTCTAGGTTGAGTGGTTACAAAGGTTGGGATTCAACCTTTGGGATATTGTGAGATTGAGAGATTGGGTGGGTTGCCCTTGTACTTGTGAGGATTGGGTTCTTGAGTGTGGGACACTAGGAAGCCGTAATTGCTCAAAGTTGTTTCTCTAATCTACAATAGTGGAAATCCTCTAAGTGGGTTGCTTAGAGGCGAGATGTACACTAGGTTGGTGGAAGTCATTAAATCGGTTTGCAATCTCTTCTCCCTTACTCTTTTACTTTCATATATTGCTCTTGATCGATTTGTGTTGGTTGATTGTGGTTTGCATATTTTAGCTTGCTTGATTTGGTCAATATTGGATATTGCACACCAAGTGTTTGATAATTTGTCTAAGCTATTTAAACCTTGTTGTGCATTGCATATCTCCTTAAACTAAACTTATTTTGCATAATCTTATAAACTTGTGATAAAAGAATCAAGTTTAAGGACATTCTAAGCAAAGTTTTAAAAACTCAATTCACCCCCCTCTTGAGTATTGAGGCCACTTGAATAACAAGTGGTATCAGAGCTTGACTCTTGGTAGATTAAGCTTAACAGCTTCAAGAGATAAGATGGCCTCAAGTTCTCTAAACCTTTTTCCCGAGGGTGGTGCCACAAATAGACCTCCTACTTTCAATGGGGAAGGTTATGCTTTTTGGAAAGAAAGAATGAAAATCTTTATTCAATCCATTGATCTAAGAGTTTGGAATGCCATTGAAAATGGTTATTTTACACCCATGCATACTATCAATGGTAAAAACGTTGAAAAACCCATGGATGAATGGACTAGTGATGAAGAGAAGAAAGTACAATATAACTATAAGGCTAAAAACCTCATTACTCTTGCATTAGGACCGAATGAATTCTTTAGAGTAATGACTTGTCAAACGGCTAAGGAAATGTGGGATACTTTACAAGTAACCCATGAAGGTACTAGTGATGTAAAAGACTCCAAAATTAGTACCTTAACTAGTCAATATGAGAGTTTTAGGATAAACTCCGGAGAAACCATTGTAGAAATACAAAAGAGATTCACACTCATAATAAATCACCTTATTACTCTTGGAAAAGTATATACTAACAAAGAGCTTGTGCATAAAGTTTTGAAAAGTCTTAGCAGGGAATGGCAACCGCTCGTCACCGCCATCAAACAATCCCCAAGCATTAATGAGATGTCCCTTGCCACACTCTTTGGAAAGCTACAAGAGCAAGAGCAAGAATTAAAGGATTTAAAACAAGCGGAGGAAGAAGAGAAAACCTCCAAGAAGAAAGGCCTAGCTCTCAAGGCCACCTCCACACATAAAGAAGAATCTTGTAGTGACCTTGATGATGAGGAGGAGTTTGGATTGTTTGTGAAGAGATTCAGAAAGTTCATGAAAAACAAACGATTCCAAAAGAACTTCAAACCTTAAGGTAAGAGACCTATTCCTAATGAATCATCTTCTTCATCTAATTGTTTCGAATGTGGCAAGGAAGGGCACTTCAAGGCGGATTGCCCAAACCTTAAGAAGAAAGGCAAGGAGAAAAGAGGAAGAAGAAGAGCTTACATCGCGTGGGATGAAAACTATGTAAGTAGCTCTGATGAGTCCGATTGTGAAGAGGCAAAACTTTGCTTAGTGACAAAACATCAAGAAGAAGAAGATAATGAGGTAAGTCTTCTTGAAAAAATGAATTACTAGAAGCATTTGAAGAATTGTATGATAAATTTGTTAAGCTCTCTAGTAAGTACAAATTATCTAGAAAGACCATTGACACTCTTGAGAGGGATCTTATAGAAGTGTGTAAAGAGAATAAATGCCTGAAAGATGAATTAGAAAATGTTCAAGTATGCTCTAGGACCAAACCATGTGAGTTTGTAGAGAAGTGTGATATTCTTGAAACCAAGGTTGTAGACTTAAATAGGATACTAGAAAAGTTCATTAATCGTAGAGATAATTTAAATATATTACTTGGAAACCAAAGATGCATGTTTGATAAAACCGGTTTAGGATACAACTCTACCAAGAAAGAAAAACACTATAAAATTTTTTTTGTGCCACCTATGAAATTATCTTCACCTTTTATGAAATGCAATCATTGTGGTTTCAAAGGTCATAGCTCATCAAATTGCAATGTTAGAAAATTAGGGCCAAAGGTCATAAGAAAGGTGTGGGTTCCCAAAGGAACATTACCACAAGCTAACCTTAAAGGACCCAATATAAAATGGGTACCTAGCTCTCTAATCTAATCTTGTCTTGTAGGTATACTTCAAGGCAAGCAACACCCATTGGTATTTGGATAGTGGGTGTTCAAAGCATATGATGGGAGACATAAGCAAGTTCACTTCCTTCACTCCCAAAAGGAAAGGAAGCGTCATCTACGGAGATAACACCAAAGGAAGAATTCTAGGCATTGGAAACATTAGTAAGAATTTCTCTACTTCTATTAGTGATGTGTTGTATGTTGAAGGCCTAAAACACAATTTACTTAGCATAAGTCAATTATGTGACAAAGGATATAAAGTTTTGTTTGAATCAAATTGTTGCATAATTGAGCATAAAATTAACAAGGAAATCAAGTTTGTAGGTCAAAGAATTGATAATATTTACATGATTGATATGGATAGTTTATCCTCAAATGATGTGCAATGCTTCATGACTAGAGAGGATGAAACTTGGTTGTGGCATAGAAGAATAGCTCATATACATGTAGACCATTTGAATAAACTTGTTTCTAAGGAATTAGTAATTGGTTTACCAAAGCTTAAATTTGAAAACAAATTTTGTGACACATGTCGAAAGGGAAAACAAGTAAAGGCATCCTTTCAAACTAAAAATATTGTTCCCACACAAAGGCCTTTGCAACTTTTGCACATGGATCTATTTGGACCTTCCAAAATCAAGAGCCTTGGTGGTAATTACTATGGTCTAGTAATTGTAGATGACTATTCTAGATATACATGGACCTTGTTTCTTGCTTATAAGAATGAAGCATATCATGCATTTAAGAAACTTGCTAAGATTATACAAAATAAGCAAAATTCTAAAATTGCATCCATTAGAACCGACATGGGGGAGAATTTGAAAATCAATCTTTTAAAAGGTTTTACGAAAAACATGGTATTATTCATAATTTTTCAGCTCCTAGAACTCCACAACAAAATGGAGTAGTTGAAAGGAAAAATAGATCCTTAGTGGAGCTTGCAAGAACCATGCTAAATGAAAATAACATTGCAAAACATTTTTGGGACGATGTGGTAAATACCGCTTGTCACGTTATGAATAGATGTTTAATAAGGCTTATTCTAAAGAAAACCCCTATGAACTTTACAAGGGAAGAAAACCCAACATTTCATATTTTCATATTTTTGGATGTAAATGCTTTGTGCTCAATAATGGACAATCTAGGAAAATTTGATGCTAAAGCTGATGAGACAATCTTCCTAGGATATTCACAATCTAGTAAATCTTATCGAATCTTTAACAAACAAATGAACACAATTGAGGAGTCCATTCATGTCAAATTTGATGAAAATAGTCATAACTCCCCAAGAAAGGAATATGTTGATGATATTGTAGGTACTCTTCAAGATTTAACCTTGAATGACAAGGAAGAAGAGAACAAAGACAAAGATGCAACACAACATGAGGAACCACAACAATGGATCACTTTGAAGGACCATCCCTTAGATAAAGTCATAGGTGAAATGACTAAAGGTGTAAGTACTCGAAACGCCATTAGGAATGCATGTAATCATTTAGCCTTTGTATCACAAATAGAACCCAAATGCATTGATGAAGCTATTATTGATGAACATTGGATGTTGGCTATGCAAGAAGAATTGAATCAATTTGAAAGAACTAAAGTTTGGGAATTAGTACCAAGACCCAATGATCACCAAATAATAGGAACAAAATGGGTGTTTAGGAATAAATTAGATGAAAATGGTATAATTACAAGGAACAAAGCTAGGCTAGTAGCTAAGGGTTACAATCAAGAAGAAGGCATTGATTATGAAGAGACGTATGCTCCCGTAGCTAGGCTAGAAGCCATTAGATTATTATTAGCCTTTGCATGTTGTAAGGACTTTAAATTGTACCAAATGGATGTCAAGAGTGCTTTCTTGAATGGTTATATTCAAGAGGAAGTGTATGTTGATCAACCTCCAGGTTTTGAAAACTACCAATTTCCAAAACATGTTTTCAAACTAAAGAAAGCCTTGTATGGCTTAAAACAAGCTCCAAGAGCTTGGTATGAAAGATTGAGCAAATTTCTTTTAGAAAACAACTTTGAAAGAGGAAAGGTTGACACAACATTATTCATAAAGCACAAAAAGAATGACATACTATTAGTGCAAGTATATGTTGATGATATAATCTTTTGTGCTACTAATGAGTCAATGTGCAAAGAGTTTGCTAAGTTAATGCAGGAAGAATTTGAGATGTCCATGATGGGGGAACTTACTTTCTTCCTTGCACTACAAATCAAGCAAACTAATGAAGGCACATTCATTAGTCAATCAAAGTACTGCAAAGAATTGCTTAGGAAATTCAACATGGACAAGGCAAATGACATTGCCACACCTATGGGCACTTCATGCTATTTGGACAAGGATGAGAAGGGTAAAGATGTTGAACTTACAAAATATAGAGGTATAATTGGATCCTTACTTTACTTAACCGCAAGTAGGCCGGACATCATGTTTACTATTTGTATGTGTGCAAGATACCAAGCATGTCCAAAAGAATCACACTTAACTGCTGTAAAAAGAATAATGAAATATCTTGTTGGAACTCCAAATGTCGGTTTATGGTACCCCAAAGGGGTTGAATGCACATTAGTTGGATATTCAGATTCGGATTTTGCAAGATGTAAACTAGATAGGAAAAACACTAGTGGAACATGTCACTTACTTGGTAGTTCTCTTATTTCTTGGCATAGCAAGAAACAAGTAAGTGTTGCACTATCCACAGCTGAGGCAGAATATGTTGCAGCTGGTAGTTGTTGTGCTCAAATCCTTTGGATGAGACAACAACTTCTAGATTTTGGTGTTATGTTAGATCATGTGCCTCTCAAATGTGATAACACAAGTGCTATAAATATTTCAAAGAATCCTGTAATGCATTCAAGAACCAAACATATTGAGATTCGACATCATTTCATTAGAGATCATGTATCAAAGGGTGATTGTGTGCTCGAACATGTTGAAACTTCCAAGCAATTAGTGGATATATTCACCAAACCTCTAGCAAAAGATCAATTCATACATATTAGGAGAGAATTAGGAATCCTTGATATAACCAATTGTGTTTGAATAAATAGATGATTTTGATAATTCCTTGGTTCTGATTATGTTTCATTAAGTTCGAAATGTTCTAACGAATAACTTAATATATTTCCAGCCTTCTGAAACAAAATCTGTAAAATCTGGGCATTTTTAAGCAAAACAATCGATTACAAAGATTGACAAAATCGATTAGTAAGCTTCTGGTTCTTAGCTAATCGATTACTCTTTGACGTCTAATCGATTACCAAGCTTCTATTTTCTGCCTAATCAATTACCCCTTGGTCCGTAATCGATTACAAAGCCTCTGTTTCAGGTCCAAAATGTTTCAACTTTCCTCTAATCGATTACCAACCTCCCTTAATTGATTAGGACGATTCTGTTTCTCAACGTAATCGATTACCCATTTTCCCTAATCGATTACCCACTGTACGAAATGATTCAAATTCCTCAGAAACAGTGAACTAATCGATTACCTATGCCTCCTAATCGATTAGCATCGAGTCTGTGACAGTCAATTGCTGTTTTTCAAGGCTACTCATTTTCTTCTCCAAATTAAACTCACATTAAACCACTTTCTCTCCTTTCTAAACCTACCTTTTCCCTATAAATTCACCCTTCTTCACCTTCTCCTCTCACACTACCTTTTCCACTCCCTTAAGCTTCAAAAGCTCTTACTCTCTTCTCATCTTCTTTACCTTTCTCCACCACCATGTATTCCTCACGCACTGTCAAAAGGGAAAGGTCCTCCATGGCCCAAGCCAACAACCCCTTAGACTTCTCTAGGTTTTTCTCCTCTCCTAGAGACCTTCAAAATTTCATTAAAAACTTTTTTGAGAAGGCCATAATCTCTCCCTACTTCATCAATGAGGAAACCTTCAACCACCCAAGCTTCACCTTCACCCAAAACCTCCACCACTATGAGCTTTTGCCTTTCCTCACAATCAAGGAGGAGTTGTACTATCCTGAACTTGTTAGAGTCTTCTATTGCAACCTAAGGTTGGTTGATGGGTTGTTTGAGTCCAAGGTCAAGAACGTGACCATAAGACTCACCAATGCTCAATTTGCGGAAATCTCTCTTCTTCCGCTAAATGATGTAGAGTTTGCTGGAGGAGATCCCGAGGATGAATGGGCCTTCAATCCCATTACTGCACGCCAGTTGCTGTGGAAGGCTAACCTCCCAAGGAGCAACCACAAGTTGGTAGGTCACCTTACCATGAACAACTGTCTCCTTCATTTTTTCCTGGTGAATATTTTGCTTCCTCGTGGTGGGAATTATGCATTGGTAGAGAAGGACGATGTTCTCCTAATGTGGGCAATGCAAAATCAGAAGGACATTAATTGGGTTCAAATGATCAAACTGCATATGCTCCAAGCCAAACATCAACAAAAGCTCCCATATGCAATCTTACTTACCAAACTTTTCAAAGCTGTAGGAGTTGATTTGGCTGGTGAGTTATCTGAAAAGGTGCCTCCCAAGGCTTGCATTGGCACTCATCACCTCATAAAAATGGGCATCGTTTTTCTTTATAGAGCTTGGTACTCAAGGATGGAAGGCATTAATGCCAACATTCCTTTTGAAGCCCCTACTGATGAGCCAGTCGCTCCTCCTCCTGTAACACAAGCTGCACCGGAAGCCCCCACTGATCCATTCACATCTCTCTACGCTCACCTTGACCGCTGATTCGACCGCATTGAGAACTCCCTTCAAGAGTTTTCAATGACTGAGCAGCAGCACTTTGAGATGATTCAACAGCGCTATGATGAGCTATCTCACCAAATCTTCGAGCTTTGCTTTTTTAATCCAGATAATTAAATCCATTTTTCATGTTTTGGTTAATGTGTTTTGTGTTTTTCTCAATCATGCATAAGTTCTTAATTCTACAATATTTCCATTGATGTACTTTCCCTTTTGAATTGAATAAAGATTTCTCTTTCATTATATGCCTCTATTTGCTTTATTATTTTTGATGATTCCAAAGGGGGAGAAGAAGTAATTGTTCATCCAAATTATTGTTCAATCTGATATTGGCTGCTAAAACAAATTACTAAATGATTAAATATCTCTAAAGTGGTTTATTATCTCTAAAAGGCATAGATTCCTTAAGATAGGGGGAGACTTGATAATGTTTAAGAGATAAGAGATAATGCAAATTTGAAATAGATAAGAGATAAGGCCCTAAGAGATAAAATTTAAGAGATAATGTAAAATCTAAAAATCTGTTTAAAAGATAAGAGATAATGCAGAATTCAAAAGATATGGTTTTTACAGATAAATGCTTAATTAGAGATAAGCTTATTGTTTAAACTAATAACCCTCAAGAGATGAACATGGTTGTCATCATCAAAAAGGGGGAGAATGTGTTTGAATATGATTACAGGTTCAAGGATTTTGATAATGACAAAGGAATTTTGAAGAATATCTTGTAAAAACAAGATTCAGCATCAGACCTGCAAAAACAGCGTAGCTAATCGATTAGAGAGACAGAGATAATCGATTAAATAGCTTCTGTTGAACAGCTAATCGGTTACACCTATAGGGATAATCGATTACAGAGCTTCTGACTTGTAACTAATCGATTACACCAGTATGCTAATCGATTACCAACATCAAAAATTGGATCAAATGTATCAGGCATATATGCTAATCGATTATAGGACTTCAGCCAATCGATTACCAAGCCACTGAAATGACACTAATCGATTACATGGGTATGCTAATCGATTACCAAGATCAAGAATTGAATTAAATGCATCAGGTGCTATGGCTAACCGATTACTGGGCAAGATCTAATCGATTACCAGAGTTCTGACTTTAAGCTAATCGATTAGATGGTGAATACTAATCGATTACAGCATGAACTAGACTAAAAAATTCAAAGTGTAATTGATTACAGGTTGAGACGTAATCGATTACGATAGTGGGAAAACACATTTTAGTGGGAAACCAGCTCATTTTTTCACCATTTCTCATATGCCCACTACATGCAATGGCTAGGAAGATCTTGGCACTCCCTCTAGCTCTATAAATGGGTTTCTAAACTCAAGAACAAAGAGAGAACAACAAGGAACAAAAGGAAATCAATTCTACAATCATTCTTGGTGCTTAGTGAATTTTTACTCTTATATATTCTGAGATTTCATTTGTATATCCTCTCTTGTTGAGAGTTAGAATTTGTGTGAGCTATCACTTGCTTATCCACTCTTTTGAGAGAGTATTTTTGCTTGTAAACACAAACATCAAACACCAAAGTTCACTCTATGTTGAGTGGTTACAAAGGTTGGGGTTCAACCTTTGGGATATTGTGAGATTGAGAGATTGGGTGGGTTGCCCTTGTACTTGTGAGGATTGGGTTCTTGAGTGTGGGACACTAGGAAGCCACAATTGCTCAAAGTTGTTTCTCTAATCTACAATAGTGGAAATCCTCTAAGTGGGTTGCTTAGAGGCGAGACGTACACCGGGTTGGTGGAACTTGTTAAATTGGTTTGCAATCTCTTCTCCCTTACTCTTTTACTTTCATATATTGATCTTGATCAATTTGTGTTGGTTGATTGTGGTTTGCATATTTTAGCTTGCTTGATTTGGTCAATATTGGATATTGCACACCAAGTGTTTGATAATTTGTCTAAGCTATTTAAACCTTGTTGTGCATTGCATATCTCCTTAAACTAAACTTATTTTGCATAATCTTATAAACTTGTGATAAAATAATCAAGTTTAAGGACATTCCAAGCAAAGTTTTAAAAACTCAATTCACCCCCCTCTTGAGTATTGAGGCCACTTGAATAACACTCGCATCCCTTTCCTGACACTTCAATTTTTTAAAAATAAAAAAATACCAACATATGGACCTTGCAAAGCCCATTTTCTTTATTTTCTTACTTCAAAGAATGCACCGACAATGTACTTCTCCTTTTCTTGAACCTCAATTACGTGCCCCTCTTTCACGAGGCCATCTTCCTCATTTTCTCATCGGCACTTAACATCATTGCACCAACCAATCATATATATATGCACTGGCCCTGATTTTTCAAAGCGTACTTACCAGATGTTTTGTAGAATAACATGTCTACCACTAAGAATGTTTCAAATAAACAACATTCTCACGACCAACTTCTTGTTAGTCTCTAAATCAGCCACTAAACTTAGAAACGAAGAAATCAGTCACTAAAATTAGTCTCTAACTGTAGTGACTAATTACTCAGTTGCTATTCCGATCACTAATTTAGAGACTGATATTTTGGTCTCTATTGACAAATTTAGGGACTATTTTTTCAGTCTCTAATTTTAGTGACCAATTTAGAGACCAATAGTAATTTGGTATAGTTTTCCATGAAATCAGTCTCTAATTCAGTTACAGTAGAGACTGATATATTTCAGTCACTAAATTGGTCACTAAACAATAGTTTTCTTATAGTGGCGGGAGGCCGACTCAAAAAGAAAGTCATTTTGAAATCCTTTTGAAAAAACAAGCACTAGTGCAAAAATTGGATATAACAACGGGATATATTCGTGGGTTTAAGTGGATGAGTGATAAAAACATGCGCGGTGGCATTTTTGAAATTATAAGGTAAACGATATAATCAAAGAAAACTATATATCCACAGTTAACATCATAACCGTGAACGTACCCATCAATATATATTCACGGTTGAGGAGTCAACCGTGGATATATAGTACCTGAAATATATATCCATGGTTATGTGCACAACCGTGACTATATATTCATGGGTACGTTCACGGTTATGATGTTAACCGTGGATGTATATTAATGTCTATAATCACTGTTGTATTTCTAACAGTGGATATATAGTTCAGGTTTTAGGGTTTAATCACTGGGTACTGTATGTCCACGATTGTTTCTATAACTGTGATTGTAGATTTAATATTTATCCACGGTTGGGCTCGTAACCGTGGTGATATAGTTAACATTTATCCACAGTTGTTTGTTCAAATATGAATATATGTGTAATATATTCACGGTTTCAAGGGGAACCGTGAATATACATCCTTTCTGAAACTTCAAAAGTCGCGCCTTTTAGTCTTTTTTCACTTTCTCTTCTTCTTTGAGCTGGTTGTCATCTTCTTCCTCGTCCTCCTCTTTGCCTCGAGTTTGTTCTTTGCTGGTCGTGTTCACTTGCTTCTTCCTTCTTCCGTTCGTGCTGTTGTCATCTTCGCACCATTTTCAAGTAAGTGCTCCATTACCCTTCTTCTCCGTTCACTACTGGTCTACCTCGTTATTATGCTTTGTCATTGTTTGTGGAACCTATTTGTGTGTGTTTTCGCTTGCGTATAGTCGAACTGAATGAATGTGTTGTCTCTGTGTGTGTGCATTGTTCAAGGTGAACGAAGCTTGTAGGAAATGTTCCACTAGTGATTAAGTTTGGTTAAGCTTGTTTCATTGTGCCAACATTTCATTGTCTCTGTCTCTATGTTGCTATTAAGTTTGGTTAAGCTTGTTATTAAGTTTGTGCCAAATTCTGAGGGCAAGTTTAGCATCATTCAACTTACCACATGCCTCCCTTTCAAAGGGTCATAAGACATAACAGCTCTCAAACTGATGTAGCCTGCTGAAAAAATTAAGAATATAAAATATTAGAAAACAGTTTTTAAAATGAATGTGTAAGGGAAACCATCTTCAAAATTATGCTTAAAATGCTTCCCTTACTAAAACTTAAACCTTCTTCCATTCTCCATTAGAATGACCAAAATCATTAGCATCAAGCTTTTATTTGCTTCAGCCACTGATCCCTATGAAATTTATAATTAGCACTTACTTCTTATCTAATGGCCACCAAACTTTAATTCTGTGACCAATTAGATCTTTAGTAAATTAAATCAAACATTGTTAAGTTAGTTGTTTTAGATTCTGACTAGGATGAACCAGATGTAATTTGTCAAATACAAAGTCCTTCCTTAAGTTGCCCTTGAAGTAAAACCTTCTTGGTATCCTGACACTCGTGCTATAAATCACCTCACACATGATCTAAATAATTTAATGTCATATTCTGAATACACAGGGCCTGATAAGGTTCAAGTTAGATATTTTTAAATGGAAAATTTTCACTTCATCATTGTTAACCATTCCCTTTAAAACATTTTCCATTTCTGAATTTTGTTCTCTTGAAGTTTAGTTTAAAATTTTGATACTTCATTATTAGATTTTTGAGTTGAGTTGTAAGCAAAAGTTACATTTCACTTATATAATGTTATTGCTGTTGTTGTTGGTTGCTCGTATATAATGTTATTTCTGTCTATTGTATGTATGTGGTTTTTAATCTTGCAAACTTATAGGCTCATACTAGTTAACTAGTTAACTAGTATGAAAGTTATTGTGCATATGAGTGAACTGTAGTTCCCCATTTGAGATTCGACACAAATGATCATTAAATTAATTAATTTCATCGTTTGTGTTGAATCTTGAATTGTCCGTTTGGACAGTTTGGGATGAACAATTATTTTTTATACGTCATTGTTAGTATGTACAAGTTAGGAGTTATTTTAAAATTTGATAAACTTTTGGTAACTTGCATTTTGTATTGTTCTCTGGGTGCATATTTGGTTGTGGTTGAATTTGATTTGACCACTCTCATTTTGTGTACTTAGAGACCAATACGAAATGCTGTCAAAATTTTATCAAATTTTAAAATAACTCCTAACCTGTATATATGAATGACGTATAAAAACAATTGTCATCCTGAATGGGTATAGGACCACCACCTTGTGGAAAAAGTGAGATTGATCATAGCACCTTGTAAACAGTTGGTATGGATCGGAGCTGGATAACGACATCACACCTAAGTCTAGAGTACGAGGGGGAGTTGAATCATTTTTAGAATTTGTAGCGAGGAATGCAGTGGAGGTGAATGGAAAGTATTTTTGCCCTTGTGTTAAATGCTTGAACCTGCGTCGGGTAGACTTGGAAGAGGTGCGAGAACATCTACTGTGTGACGGTTTTCTGTGTAGTTATACGTGTTGGATATGGCATGGTGAAGATGTGGTGGTGCCAAGTAACAGCTCTCAAACTGAAAATCGAAGCTCGATGCATGAGACCGATGTCGACATGGATGACCGACTCGAGGATATGATCTGTGATGTGGGGGTAGAAGGTTTTAAGAAAGCTCATGTATATACGACTCTGTATGAGGACTCTGAGCAGCCGTTGTATCCAAACTGCGTCAATTTCATAAGGTTATCAGCAGTTTTATGATTGTTTAATTTGAAGGCCATAAACGGGTGGACGGATAAAAGTTTCACTGATTACTGAAGTTGTTGAAAGAAATGCTCCCAGCTGGAAACACCTTGTTGAATCGTAACTATGAGGCCAAAAAGGTGTTGTGTCCTATGGGTTTAAAGTATGAGAAAATACATGCATGCCCAAATGATTGGGTATTATTCCGGGGTGAGTTAGAAATGCTGCATCAATGTCCTAGGTATGGGGTGTCACGGTATAAGAAGAAAGAGGCGGATTCTGATGAGGTATGCACTAAAGGGTCTCCTGCAAAGGTGTTGTGGTATCTGCCTATAGTTCCAAGACTAAAGCGTCTGTTTGCCAATGCAGATGATGTAAAACTTATGAGATGGCATGCTGATGAAAGGGTTATTGACGGACTACTAAGGCATCCGGTCGATGGATCGCAATGGAAGAAAATGGATACGATTTTTTTGGAATTTACACATGAACCAAGAAATGTTAGGCTTGCACTAGCCACAGACGGCATGAACCCGTTTAGGAACCTGAGCACAAACCATAGTTCGTGGCCTGTTTTGTTGTTTGTTTACAACTTGCCGCCATGGTTGTGCATGAAGCGGAAATATGTCATGTTATCAATGATGATTTCTGGTCCACGACAACAAGGGAATAACATTGATGTATATTTACTCCATTGGTTGAAGACCTCAAAAGGTTGTGGGAAGACGGGGTTGATGTGTTTCACGGGTTTACCGGGCAGTCATTCAAATTACGTGCCATGCTATTTTGCACGATCAATGACTTTCCAGCGTATGGTAACTTATCCGGGTACAGCGTGAAGGGTCATAAAGCTTGTCCAGTATGTGAGGAGGGGACTAGTTCTGTGTGGTTGTATCATGGTAGGAAAAATGTTTATCTTCGACATCGAAGGTTTCTTAAAGTGAATCATTCATTTCGGAGGTTGAAGAAGTCGTTTAACGGTGCCCAAGATTCTAAAATGGCTCCTCCACCACTATCTGGTCGCCAGGCATATGAAAAGGTGAAAGACGTCAATGTGCAATTTGGTAAGTATGAAAAATAGCACCAGACACAAAACAACTGGAAGAAAAGTTAGTGTTTTTTGACCTGCCATATTGGAGGGAGCTTGATGTAAGGCACTGCATTGATGTAATGCATGTGGAGAAAAATTGCGACAGTTTAGTTGGTACACTCTTAAACATACCCGGGAAGACTAAGGATGGCCTAAACTCGCGTATAGACTTAGAGTTGATGGGTATACGTCAGGATTTGCATCCATAATCAAGGGGCAAAAGAACATATTTGCCCCCAGCATGTCATACGTTTTCCAGAAAAGAAAAGCAAAGTCTGTGTGAATCGTTACGAAGTGTGAAAGTTCCATCTGGTTATGGCTCCAACATCAACTCTTATGTTTCCATGAAAGATTTGAAGTTAGTTGGGTTAAAGTCTCACGATTGTCATATGTTGATGCAACAGTTTCTGCCTATCGCCATTTGTGACATTCTTCCTAAAAATGTGAGAAATGTCATAACAAGGTTGTGTATGTTTTTCAATGCCATATGTTACAAGGTAATCGTGCCCGGCGAATTGGATGTGTTGGAACAGGAAGCATCACTTATATTATGTCAGCTTGAAATGTATTTCCCACCCTCTTTTTTTGACATAATGGTCCACTTAATCATCCATTTGGTGAGAGAGGTCCGTTTGTGTGGTCCAGTGTTCTTACGGTAGATGTATCCCGTTGAGCGATATATGAAGATATTGAAAGGGTATATGAAGAACCAGCGTCGTCCCGAAGCTTCAATTGTGGAAAGATATATTGTAGAGGAAGCAATTGAGTTTTGCACTGAATACATGTCACATGCTGCAAGCATTGGTATTCTAACGACTCGTCAAGAAGGGAGATTGGATGGGAAAGGAACGATTGGAAAAAAAATGAAGAGCATGCCACGTGATGATGTCTTTCATGCACACTTGTATATTTTAAACAACATGGACGACGTGCAACCGTATCTAGCCACTCACAAGGAGCTAGTCAAGAAAACCAACCCTAAAATGACTGAAAAGTGGTTGTTGAATGAACACAACAAGAGTTTCATGTAGTGGTTCCAAAAGACCGTTCTGAAAGATGCATCTGCATCCTCAACATGACATCGACTGGCACAGGGCCCAAACTTTGATGTCCTCACCTTTTGTGGGTATGACATAAACAACTATCCATTTTATACAAGGACACAGGATGAAAAGACTACAAATTAAAACAATGGAGTGATGGTTATGGCTCAGTCAATGTATTTCTCAACTTCAAAGGACAACAACCCTGTGATGGCTGAGTCATGCTACTTTGGTGTGATTGAAGATATATGGGAAGTCGATTATGATCCCTTCACCATTCCTGTGTTTAAATGCAAATAGGTTAACAATAAGAACGGTGTCAAAACTGATGATTTAGGAGTTACATTGGTGGACCACAACAAGATAGGGCATAAGGACGAACCATTCATAATGGCAACGCAGGTGAAGCAAGTTTTTTATGTTGCTGACCCAGCTGACAAACGGTGGTCAATTGTTATCCAAGGTAGACACATTGGAGACCCCAATCTTGATATTCTGGAAATTCCATCTACCACAACACGTATTCCAACATCTATCGTGGAACATGACATAGATGATGTAGTTGCCAGTCGTCATGACCACCATGAAGGCTTGTGGGAAAATATTTCATCTTCATAGGGTATTAATCATGTTAATGAATCATTGAATTACATGTTATATTAATTATTCATTGTATTAAATGTTATATTAAATATTTGACAGTTGTGTTTTCCTGTTTAGACAGATACACATGGCTGACCAGGATGGACGATCTAGGTCTGACTCACAGGCGACTGATTCCTCTGCTCGGAGGAGCAGAGGTGTTACCCGAATGGCAGACGTTGCACTTAGGCGTCACAGGGGAGAGAGGTTACGTGTTGACATGGATGTCAACACTGGTAGATTTGGAGGACCAAATGCCGCGAAGTTTAGCAGTTATTTGGGAGTCGTGGCTCGGTTGAAGATGTCCATCATTATCCCCGACTGGGATAATGTTGAGGAGGTGGTGAAGAACCAGATATGGAGTGATATTCTGGTAACTTAGATATCATTTAAGTTTTATTTTAGTGTATTATTTTATGTAATTCATAATAAGGACTCCTTTATGGACTAACTTCTTTCATATAGGATTCTTTTGACATACCATCACATAACATAGCGAGGAGGAAGATCCTCAGTATTATGGCTGAGTGATGGAGGTCGTTCAAATCGATACCCACCAGGAGGTATATTTGGACTTTTAATTCTTAATCAACGCTTTGCCAAATTGTACCAATCCTTAGTTTAAATGTACCTAAATTGTAGGTATGTATTCGGGGAGGACCGAGGACAGTTCCCTGGAGAGAAATATCCATTCATTGATCAAGATACTTGAGATGCTTTTGTTGCATCTAGGCATTCTGACCAGTTTTAGGTACATTGGTTTTTAAATGATTAAATTATGTATAATTTAAACGGCTAACTCTGAATATTTTTCTTTCTTGTTGTAGGCGGTCAGATCGAAAGCCCGGGACATTAGAAAGCTGAATGACTGCCCCCACACACTGTCACGTGGGGGTTACCGTAGGTTGAAGGAGCGACTAGCCCAGGAGAGGCTGAGTCAGTGTCAGACTAGTCAGCCTGACACTGGTATTGTGGATCCCCCTTCCCCACCTACACGCCACAACAAATGGAAGCGGGCCAGGATCAAGAAGAGTAGGGAATACACTTCCTTACAAGCTCAGGAGGTCACCTCACGGATAGTAAGTATTCCCCTTGTAAATGTGTCAGTTTTTTTAGTTTACATAAAGCAAGTGAATACTAACTTGTTTGGTTTCAGGATTCCTTGGTTGAGCAATCAACCCAAGGGTCTTTCGTAGCCCACGGTAGGCAGGATATTTTGACTGCCGCCATCGACAGGCCAGAGCACCCAGGAAGAGTGCGTGCTATTGGTCGAGGTGTAGGTAAGTTGTAAATAACTGTATGCTTTTATTTTGTTATCTGTTAAACAATTATGGGCTAATCATTCACATTTCACAGGCCTCCGCAGCTATTACAGTGCTCCCGACCCTGCCCCCTCCCTTGAGAAAATGGTGGAGCAGAATATGGCTGTTGTGAAGGCTGAGTGTTAGGAGGAGATATCTTGGCTCCACCAGGAGATAGCCTGATTCAGGGAGGAGATGAAGGCCTCACTCAACCACCACCAGGAGACTACTGCACCAGCTAGCGACCCACAGGTTAGATTCCTTATTCAATTTCCTCAGTTTTATTTTTTATAATCACTTTCTTTCATTATTGAAGCTTGATGTGTAAATATGTAGGTACGGAGGGTTAGCACTAAGGGGTCGTGTGCTGCGGCTGACCCTGACGATGATGGGGTCAAGCCACCAGATACCCATCAATATGACCTGTTCATTGACGGGTTGGAGGAGCCAGTTGCCACTGGCATGGTCTACAACTTAGGCCCTGTGGTTCACCATCAGACATTACCTGATGGTATGTCCAGGGTCTCTGTTGTGCTTGTCCTCGAGGAGGATGCTGCTGTGCCAGTGGCAACTCCAGAGGTGAAGACCGTCGGTCAGGCGGTGGGCCACTTTCTGATGTGGCCCAATAGACTTCTGACAGTTGCCCCTCGACAGGTAAAAACCTAAAACACTAACTAATTTTGTTATATTGTCAATTATGGTACAAACTGTGATGGTTGTCAATTGTTCAACAGGAACAGGCATTAAAGAGGCCAGACCCAGCCGACGATTCCATCCGAATGCTATGGCGCATCGGGTATAAGCAAGGAGAGGAGACTGTTCAGGTCCCATGGGAGCCACTAGTGTTCGGCCGTCCAAGTGTAGTACCACTTTACATTACACATTCTGACATGTGTGAGATTATTTCAGGGACGTCGATGCTGAACATCTCCATCATTCAGCTGTGGGAGCTGTAAGTATATCGTTTTTTGTCCAATTTTTTCATTATACAAGTTATTTGTCGCTAACCATGTCTTAACTAGTTTAGGTTTCTGACAAAACTCTATGTGGACTTTGGTTTCCAAGGAACTTATGGTTTCTTAGAACCCTCTCTCATGCAGAAGCAAGGAAATACCACGCAGGACACCCAGGCATACATCCAGAATTGGATGTTTGAGTCTGGGAAGGTTGTATACATGGGCCCCTATCATAAAGGGTAATATTCTATTCCATAATTATTGTCATTAATTTTTGCATTTTGAAATCTCACTTTTCACTGGTAACTGCAGCGCTCACTGGACGTTTGTGGTGATCTGTCCCCGGGCTTATCTTGCTCTGTACTTTGATACTATGCATCGGACAGTTCCACAAGACCTGAAAAGTATAGTAGACGGGTAAGTTAATCCCTAAAAAATAAGTACAAATTCGATTACATCATTTTTGGACCTATACGATTCTAACTTATCTTGTGTTTTATTTGATGTAGGGCGGTGGTTGGATACAATCGACTACTTGGAGTTAAGTCCAGCGGAAGAAAAGTTGTGTGGGTGCACCCAAAAGTAAGTCAATCGTATTCATTCAAATCTTCAATATATATTTTTTAAGTTGCGAATTCACTTATTCTATATTTTATGTCCATTGTAGTCTTATAGGCAGGAGGGTACTTTCGAGTGTGGCTATTATGTCATGCATACCATGCTGACCATCGTCCAACAACATTTAGTAGATGGATGGACAGATGTAAGTCTCATCATTTGGACTACTTTTCTAACAATTTCATCAATTTCATGTAATAAATATAGCTTTTGTTCTAATTGTTTTATGCATTGTTTGCAGTACTTCCAAGACCGGTCATACTTCTCTAAGACACTTGTAGATAATGTTAGAAAGCAATGGGCCTCATACTTCATTGAAATCAGCAAAAGAACTTAGCTAGATATAGGATCTTTATTCTCTTAAATATGTATCTAGTGTAGGATTTAGGGTTTACATTTTATTAGGTTACATTCATCTGAATTGTATATAGTTTCATTTTTTAGGTTGTTATGAATTCATATCAAATTAATTGTTATATATATACCATTCTTTTTATATATTGTTTGTTGCTGGATATGCAGGGATACTGTATATTGTGCTGGTTGTCTGAATACAGGTTTGGAAAACAATAAAACAGATACCATATTAAAAAAAACCACAGTATTTATTCACGGTTATGGTAACAACCGTGATTATAGACCCTATTTATCCATGATTACTACCATAACCGTGATTATACATAGTCTGTAAGTGAATTTTTTTTACTACTTATATTCACGGTTGTGCTAAACAACCGTGAATATAGATGTTCTTTATCCACGGTTTCTACTATAACCATGAATATAAATTGTCTGTTATATTCACGGTTATAATTGACAATCGTGGTTAGATGTGATTTATTACCACAGTTGTTAACCGTGGTTAAAGGTCCTCATCTACTACCACGGCTGCAACAACCACGGTTCTTTAACCGTGATTAAAGGCCATTTTTAACCATGATTATATCCATTTTTTCCACTAGTGAAGGAGTCTCCACCAATATTTTTTAAAGGTAAAATACCAGAAAAACCCTTTTTAAAGCACCGATCATAAAAATAAAATCCTAAGTTCGAAAGTCTAATTACAGGTGAGGAAGGTATTAGCACCTCACATTGTCTGTTATAAAATGATTACCTCAAATTGATTACACATATATTAAATACCTAAAAATTAATTTAACTTCTCGAGAAATGGGATTAACAACACACACAAGGAAAAATAGAAATTTTTTTAAATGAGATCAATCGAGACGTCTCGTCCAAGTTAATCTAAAATCAAACAATTTTAATAATAGCAGTAAAATAAAACAGAAGATTAACAGGACATCTCGTCCAAATTAATCTTAACTTGCACATATTAATAATTAAAAAGTTGACATAAGATTAATTAGATAAAGTGAAGTCAAATAGGATTAGATGAAATAGAGAGAGATAAAAATAAATTTTGATGAAAACAGAAGATTAACAGGACGTCTCGTCTAAATTAATCCCTTTTATAAGAAATATTATTATTTGAAATAAGAGCGGATTTAAATTTTGAAAAGATTAACAAGACATCTTGTCTAAATTAACCTTCTCATGGTGAAAGAGTGTTTTAACATTAAATAGTGACGATATGCAATTAATTAAGATAATAACAAAGACATAAAAATTAAACAAAGGAAAGTGAGCCCGACAGAATAATTCCCGCTCCTACATATTCTCGAGCTTTCGAGAAATCAAGGTTACGTAGTTCTTTGGGGAAATAAATTTTGAAAATATTTGAATTATTTTTAATTGATTTTCAAATTTTCTAATAATGAAAGAGAATTCATGAGGAAGGAAAAATATAAGGCAACTAAATTCGCACGTGTATAAACCTTCAAGACATTATAAAGCGTATATAGACAAAGTATTTTACACGACATCACTTGTAAAATTTTGTGACATCTTATTTAAAAAGGTGTCAATATTTTCACTTTTTAAGCTTAGCATAAACAAAACTATTTATAAAAAGATATTTAGATTTTTATATTTTATACTTTTGATTTAGCATTTCTTAAAGAAAGTAAATAAGATCCCAATAATGTCTATAATAATGATGATAAACAAGTAATAATAATAATAATAATAATAATAATAATAATAATAATAATACATTGTTCTTTTAAAATAATAATAATAATAAAATAACAAAATAAAAAAGAATTTAGGCTTCAAACTTTCTGAAGTCCACCAAGACAAAAACAAAAGTTTTAGGCTTTAATGAATTTCACCAAACAAAAATAGAATGGGCCTCTGTTTGAGGCCCAAAAACAAAATAAACTAAAACCTAATAAACTAAAAGAAAGAAGAGAAGAAGAGAAAGAGGAGGGGACGGGAGAGAGAGAGAAGGGTCGGAGGAGAGAGAGATCGAAGAAGATCTGGGCGGCAGCGGTCGGCGTAAAGAGCTCGAGCAGCGCGGGGTTCGCGCGGTGGTGGTCGAGATTAGGGTGACGGCGTTCGGGGTTTTGCCGACGTCGGGGGAGATCAACGTTTGAGGGCAAAAAGTGTTAGCCAAGGCCTCGATACTCAAGAGGGGGGGTGAATTGAGTATTTCAAAACGGTTAGTAGTACACAAATGATGCAATATAAAGGATGTAACAATTATGAAGCACATGTCATACTAAAGTATTTTAAGTTAAATGAACTATATTCAAGAATTGATTATGATAAGCAAGTTATTAGTTTAGGCAATTCTTGAAACACTTAACATGCAATAATTAATTTCAACATAAGTATAACTTGAACAACTTCTAACAAATTAATTAAGCATGATAGTTTTACCAATTTGTTAACACCAATATTTTTCTTCCTCAATAATTAAATCCAACAATGTTTAAGTCAATTGATTCAAGGATTCAATTTTACTAAACCAATTTGATATAAGTATTTAGGCATGCAAATTAAGTTCACAATAATAAAGAGTTTAAGGGAAGGGAGAATTTGCAAACCGATATAACGAGTTCCACCACACCGGTGTACGTCTCGCCTTCAAGCAACCCACTTAAAGGATTTCCACTATTGGAGATTAGAGATACAACTTTGAGTAATCGCGGCTTCCTAGTGTCCCACACTCAAGAACCCAATCCTCACAAGTACAAGGGCACCCCACCCAATCTCTCAATCTCACAATTACAAGGTTGAACCCTCAACCCAAACCTCTAAGGGATTTTGGTGTTTTAATGGTTACAATGATAACTCTCTCACTAGAGTAGATTTACAACTTGAAGCTTCTCAAAAATAATAACTCTCAAGAGAGGATATACAAATTTAGCTCACCCAAAATATTTTCTCTCTAACTCTTAAATAACTCACTAAGAGAATATGCCAATATAGAATAAGAGAGAATGAGTAGAAGAGCAAGAAGCAAGGAGGAAGAAGTAAGCAAATGGAAGTGCTTCAAATGCTTGGGACATTTTGCTTCTTCAATTTCCTTCTCTATTTATAGACTTCATGAGGCATGACATGTGCAATTTTTGATTCCTTGGGAGCTTGAAATGTTAGGCATGTATGTCTCCATTCAACTTGGCATTCCAATTCCAATAAGCCTTTTAGTGTCTCCAAGAAGAACATGGCATGTGAATCAAGAAGCATGTTTCTAAATTCAAATTAATTGCATTTCTAATGTGACACATGCATGTGGAGAGGGACAAAGTAATAAACCTTGCCTTGGGTCTTCCATTTTGTTTCAACCGGAGGGCACAATGTCTCCCTTTGAATTTCAAATGGTTCCAACGTGCATTTAGGCTCCTGACAGGCGTGGGAATCGATTCAAGAGGAGGAAGAATCGATTCATGATGTACAAAATCACTTCCTGGGCACCTGTGACTGTGTGAATCGATTCACAGTTTGATTGAATCGATTCAGCCCTGCAAAATTCTAATTCTGGGCACTTGAAACCGTATGAATCGATTCATATTATGCTTGAATCGATTCATGCACTTGATTCTCCAATTTTGGTGCATTTTCCATCCCCTTTTGGAATCCTTTTGCATACACTTTGGTTCCTTTGATTCTTAGGCACTTTGATGATCAATTCTCACTTGTTTTGAGCTTCTTTAAATGCCTTTAACATATGTCTTTGATTATTCATCAAATTTAAACATCAACCATATCAAACATAATTAATTGCTTGATAACATCCTTGATATTTCTCCATTTGTTGAGTCATTATCAAAACCTACAACAACATAAAAATACAAAAAGATCTGGTCAGCTGTTCACACATCGGGGAGGTTGGGCGTTTAGGGCGGTCAGTTCTACTCGTGTCAGGGGAGGTCAGTCAGTTCAGGTCTGGTCGGTTTAACGCAGCACAGACGACGGGTCTTGGACGGCGGCGTCAGTGGCGGCCAGCGGTGACTCTTCCTTCTCTTTCTTCTGATTTTTGGCTTCTATTTGTGGTTACTATTGGGTTGTTGTTTTGTGTGTATATGGCTGTGAAAGGAAAAGGGAGAAGAGACTTTGATTTTTTAGAAGATGATCTTGCTATTATTGTTGTTGTAGTGGATAAGAGAAGATGAGAGGAGAAAGGTTTCTTGATTTTCAGAAGATTAATGTTCTCCTCTTTGTTCTGTTGTTTGTGATGGTTTTATTTACATTTCATTACCATTTTTGTTGCTTGCTTACAAGTTTAAGAATGCATATCCTATGAGTTGTATTCGCAACTTGATTAACAATAAGGTCTTGAGGAGCACCAAATGTTATAGTCATCCTTTCCATTTGTATTTCTAAAATTTGATAACTAGTCCTCAAGACAATAGATAATTGGTGCATTATGGACCATGTCATGATTGCTTTCATCTATTTATTGTCTTATAGAATTTAAAGCAACATTTGCTAAGGAGTTAGACATAGCCTCTACATGGGAGTTTAACGCAAGTAATTAACCCATAATTTAAAGGAGTTACAACAACTCGACTATAGGAAGAATGGTGAGCATATATAGTCACCATTTGCTATGTTGTAACTCGAGAAGCACTTTGAGAGACAAAACCATAAGGTAAACCATATAGCAATATTATAGATTTGTTACCCTTGTTTAGTTCCACTCAAAGGAACATGTGGTATCACTTAGCAGAGTACAAGACTTACAAGCAACGTAACTTTTGAAATTGTGTCAATATGACTTCTATTTTCACTATAGTCACTTGAATTATTGCCTTGGTCAATGTTATTCCCATTTATCCTTAACGTAACTAGTGTGTCATTACCATTTCCCTCATCACTAGTGATAAGAGAACAACTTGAACTTCTTTGCTTACGGTTAGTCATTCTAGTATATTTTCCACTTTGTAACAACATATAATTCAAATTATGTTTAAGTTTTCTATTTCTTAACACACACTATCTCAAATTTAGTCTCATCGGGGGAGCCAATTTGTTTACAATAAAAATTATCCAACCTTTGATTTATAAGTTCAATATGGGATGTAACTTGGAGTCCTCTCTAGGTTCTTAAATTGATATGTTTATGGTGTTAAAGGGTTTCAAGTAGAAATAAAATTCAAAGTAGATAACAAAAATAGAGTAAGAAAGAAGATGATCATGATGGATGAATAACTCAAAACAATATAAAGATTACACTAGCAACACAAAACATAAATTCATACAAATCACATCCCAGATAGTCTATAATCATCAAGTTACAAAGATTAAGTAAATTGTAATGCGAAGAAATGACCTAAGAACCAATAGAAAAACACATCAAAATTTGAAATATAAAGAAACACATAAACATATAAAGTCAAATTGCAACAAAGGGGTCAAAACAAAACCAAAATTAATGCAGTAAAATAAAAGATGTAGAAAATTAAAAATGAGAGATGAACTATTGTTCGTAGATCATTTCAATTGCTAGTAGTGATGACGGTGGACGTGTCAGGCATTTCTCTTGTATACTAGAGCCTTTTGAGTTCATTCTCCCTCTGCTTGAGTCCAACTTTTGTTTGCACGCATTCTCCCTTATTACCACTTGAAAGGAGGTACCTTCTTCTCTCCCACTATATGAAAGGTTACCATATGCCTTAACCACACAACGCCAAGTGTCCCATTGGTGCTAAGCCTCCAAAACTGACCCATAAGGAGTAGTTTTGGTTGCCACTTGAAAATTTACCAACTTGAATACTTGATGACATGTATATGTTGGGGTTCCTTGCTTTCTTCTCTATTTTTCCAACTAAGACTCTCAATTAACAATGAAAGCACATCAATGATGACAGTCACTTGAAGATTACAAATTAATTCTAATTTAAGTTAACCAATCAACATCTCATCATCCGATAATTGATACGAAAATGTATCAAGAAAGGCCTTTATCTTTAAAATTCAAATCACTCATAAATATTTCTCTATTGGATTTAATTTTTACTCCTAACACCTTAGTATTATTTATTATAGAAAGAATTACCTATCATGAAAATATATATATATATATGACATATTTATACACAATCATTTAATGATATCAGAAATGTATACTTTTGCTTATATCTTTCATGAAAATTTACTTATTTTTGAAACCAAAGATAGTAAAAAATATTTAATAAAATGCCATAGGAGAAAATAGATTATGTTCAATTCCAACAAAAGAGAGGTTTAACTACACCTATAAAAACTAATCAAAAATATGTATTAATAGAACTAAAAAGGAAAGAAGAGAAAATCTAAAATGAAACTCCAAAAATCTAGAATGATGAAGAAGTCTTCCAAATGCTCTAAGCTCACCTCCTTTTGTCCAAAGATGAACAAAAAAATGTCAATTGAGGCTTTGAAATAAGCCCTTACAATTCTATACATCCTCATAGCTAGGCTGGCGTCAACGCGCTAAGGTAAAATTTTAATGCTAGCATTGGAGCTATAGGGTATTCAAATCTTTCATAATGTGGTTTTTTCAACATCAAAAACCTAACTGTTCACACAAAGAGCATAAGCACAAAACCCTAGAGAATTACCCTAGGGATCAGGTATATTATTTCTTAATATGTGTCACTTAGCCTCTACAACATGTACCACAGGTATTTTAATATCTAGGTTACAACATGGGCTTGGCCCATTAGGGCGTGACCTACGCTAACTAACCCTCAGGTGACATGGAGACATTTTAAGAGGTGGTAGAGACCATCTTCTAATCTCATGGTGGGGAATAGAAGCCCCCTAGCCATAAGCCTTGGGTGTGAAGTCGAGCGAAGTGACTTAAAACATGAGCCAAAGTTTCCTCTTCCCATATAATTTCCTCAAGTGTGGAGGAGAGAGTTGTTGTTTACTGTGATTGATAGGGTACAGAAAACCTTGATTCTTAGCGAAAATTTCCCGTTTCCGAGCAAGCACTTCCAAGAGAGGCAAAGCTTGCTTCCGAGCAAGAACTTCTGAGTGAGGCAAAACCTGCTTCCGAGTAGGAACTTCTGAGTGAGGCAAAACTTGCTTCTAAGTAAGAACTTTTGAGCGAGGCAAAAATTGCTTCCGAGTAAGAACTTCCGAGTGAGGCAAAACTTACTTCCGAGCAAGGGAAAACTTACTTTCGAGCAAGAACTTCCAAGCAATTGTTTCCAAGCGAAGCCAGTCTTGGTTCCGAGCAAACATTTCTTTACCACGTGGCAAGGGGTTGATAACCGTAATTTATAACCATGAGGAGACGAAAGCACGTGCATGTCATGATTGTGCCATTTCTATATCCCAAGGTCATTTAAGAGCGTGTCGTTTTACCCAAAAGTTGTCTTGAAATGTCACCTCCGTTGATTTAGGGTTCTCATGCCCCCAACCGTTAGATCGTGGATTACGTGGCTTCCTTCGGAGGTGTCAGCTCTTAGATGCATCACATCTGTTATTTCTTCATGCCCCCTTGTATTCCCACCATTGGATCAGGGGGCTTAACCAAAAAGTGTCTTTCCACTATAAGTTCACTTTCCTTCTTCATTTCAAAATTTTCAAGCTTTCTTCATTCTTTTACCCCTCTTGTCTAGTAACTTCATACTTCTCTATAACTTCTGCTGCTGCTCCCGCTTCGTCCCCTGTCTTTTCTTCTTGTTAAAATTTCTTCTCACCAGGTTAGTGTTTCTTCCTGCTTCAGGCTTTCCTCATTCTTCTACCCCTCTATTTACTTTGGGAGTTATTATGGGTGTATCTATAGAGGGAACTTATGACTAGGTGAGGGATGAGGTGTTGCTCATCTCTTCATCCCTTCGGAGTGAAGAGTCGATGGCTCAATTATGGTAAATGGGAACCTTTAATCACTCTACCCTGGCTCGCAATATACAGTGCGTCTGTTATTCTATGTCAGATAGGGTATGCCATGAGCCTAGGGATCCCAGCAAACTGGATTTTACCTTCATATATGAAACCTTTTTTTTCCCAACTCCACATTTCCTTTCCCTTTTCTGAGTTCCAAATTGGGGTTTTGTGCGCATTGAACATCGGCCCCACCCAGCTACATCCAAACGGTTAGGAATTTGTACGAGCGTTCGAGATACTGTGCGAGCACTTCAGTCGCACCCCTTTCGTGCCCTTGTTCTTTTACTTTTTCAACGCCAAAATCCCCAAGGCAGGGACACCTATGGGGTGGGTTTCCCTTAATGGTGTAGCTCGTCGTAACCTGATTAGGGATTTTGATCAATCATATAAGAATTTTAAATTGGGATTCTTCAAGATCTGAGTTGGGTCCCCCGGGGAAGACTTTTTGCATTATCCTGATGCTCGCCCCCGCTTCCCACTGTACTGGACCCTTAACCCAGTCCAATTCTGAGTGTCCTTGGATGATTTATCTCTATTCGAGAGGACAGATGTAAAATTTTTGTCTGACGACTTGGGGATCTTCTTTAGCTCTCAAGCACTGATTGCCTTGTCCCCTCACCTGAGTTACCTTGATGCTTGGATAGGTAAAAGTAGTTGTTATTTCTTGATGTATGTGTTTTTCTTCTTTTTTGACTATGTGGTTTGTACTTTCTAATTAAGCATGTGTTATTTGTGTAGCTGACATGGCCCCCGAGAAGCTGTCCCTGAAGGACCAGAAAAAATACTACCACAGGAAGGGCCCCTGAATAGAAGGAAGGAAAGGGGCGGCCCAGAAAGGGGAGAGTTTGACCGTTCCCCCGACTTTTTCTATAGGTTCTTCTCAAGTCATCACTACTGTTGTTCCCATTTCTGAGGTTCCCACCACCTCACAGCTAGAGAGAGAGGTGGGCGATTTTCTAAAAGACAACGTTCCGAGGAGTTTGGTCGGGGAGGCGAGGCGAGGTTGGAGGCCTCCAAAGCAGGCGTTCCTGACTCTCTACAGCACTCCGAGGGTCAGGCTGGGACTCCTCACATTGTGATATCCGATAGTCTTGAGAGGGAGGCAGGGTCCTTCGAAGCCGGGTGAGTCGGAGGCTAGTGGAGAGTAACTCTGTCAGGTAGGTGTCAGCCGAGCGAATTGCCGCGACCCTCCCGAACGAGGCAGACATCGAGGACAGGCGATGGGAGATATTTGCCAATGGGACACTATGCGGCACCCACAACCCTGCTTACTCACTGTGGGATATTTGTTTTCCCGTTCCGGGTTTTATGGACCAGACGGTGGTCTTCAAGGAGGATGAGAAGAAGTTTGAAGGTTCAAACGCACCATCCATGTGCTGGGCGATAGAGATGTTCAACCTTCGAGCCACCTCAATGACTTAATTCTTGAAGAAGAGGTTTGCTCAGCAAGAGAAGAAGTTGGCAACCCTAAAGGTAGAGAGGACCACCCTTCTATAGGAGAAAGACCAGCTGCAGCAGTCCCGTGATTTTTCCACCATGCAGCTTATTAATGCCTTGAAAGAGATCAGGGGAATGACTGACGAGTTGAAGGAGGCCAAGGTTGAGCTGGAAGAGGCCCGGAAGGAGTAGGAGCTTGCTGAGGTGAAACTGAGCACTGCCGCAGAGCAGTGTACTAATCTCGAGAGGCGGTTGGGTTCTGTAGAGGAGGCTTACAGTCTTGTTTGTATGGGTAAAAGAGAGGTTGAGGAGAAGCTGAAAGAGGCGGAGTCTGCCCTGGGGAAGAAGAGGGAGGCTTACAAGCTTTTTATGTTGGAGGAGGTGTCAAAAAAATATAGGGCTGCATTCGACCTTTTCCAGCAGTAGATTCGAATACTGAATCCCTCTTTGGAGCTAAATTTGGAAGGTGTCAACCTGTTCCACATTGTCGTGGATGGTAAGATTGTGGATCTCTCAGATTCTGAAGGGGGAGGAGGTAACTGCCGAAGCTGCTGTACGGGTTGAATCAGAGGGTCACACAGGTTCAGCTACGGATGCCCCTGCCAACAGCAGATTCAAATACTGAATCCCTCTTTAGAGCTGAATTTGGAAGGTGTCAATCCGTTCCGCGTTGTCTTGGATGGTAAGATTATGGATCTCTCGGATTCCGAAGGGGGAAGGAGGTAGCTGCCGAAGCTGTTGTACGGGTCGAATCGGAGGGTCATACGGGTTCAGCTGTGGATGCCCTACCCCTGATGCCACTGAGACTGAGACTCCTTCTACTGACGCTTCGATCAGTGATCCCGTGTTTACCAATGTTTGAGTGCACTCCTTGTTTGTTTTTATTTTGCTCTTACTATGATGTAATTTAATTTTTATGAATGAATGAAGTACTTTTAAAACCTGCATATTTAGTTGTGCTTTTACTTGCTTGGTCTCTTTGTGTTGTCAACTGTATAGTGTATTTATAGAGATCTTCGAAAAGGTTTTTTGTCATTGCCGCCCGAGCCCCTGTGTTTAGGCGGCGTTTGGTGTTTCTATTGTGTTTACCGGGGGTTGTCTTTGTAAGTGTCGAGGGATCATACCCGCTTGGAGAATTCGAGCGACTAGGGGGCGTACCCACCCCCCCCCCCCCGTGGAGGCCACAAATTCCTGAGTGTAGCTCTCGTATGACATAACTGGCCTGTTCTTTGTCTAGGCATTTTAGGAGAGGCATTGTGAATCCACTCTTATAGAGATGTCCGTCTAGGAGGGTGTAATTGGCTTCTTGTACTTGTAACTTTTTGGCCTGTTGGCGATCTTCTGGGAGAGTCCCCTGCTTAAGAAAAACAACGATAAGGGTGAGCCAAGAATTTTTAATTAGGGCTCCACTTACCTGGTGGATGTGTTGGGTCCCCTGGATCGTGGGGTCTTCCTGGATAACTTGAACGATCGTCTTCAGGTTCCCTGCTTTTACCGTACTGGCCAGTTTGGCGAGAATGTCTGCACGCTCGTTCATTGCCCTTGGGACATGGATAACTCAAAAGTGTTGAAGGTCTCTTACTAGCTCATTTACCCGGGATAAGTATCTCGCTAAGGTCGGATCTTTAGCTTAGTATATCCCCTTGATCTACCGGACCACTAACTGGGAGTCAGTCTTTGCTTGGATACACTAGGCACCTAGATTAAGGGTCGTTCACAACCCTACGAGGAGGGCTTCATATTCAGCCTGGTTGTTACTAGCTTTAAACTGAAACCTCAATGATTTTTCTACCACCAATCCGTCGGAGACTCCAGTACTACGTCTGCCCCACTAGCATTTATGTTAAAGGATCCATCCACTGAAAGTGTCCACAAACCATTCTCTTCATCATACTTCTCCTTGGCTTCTCCTAGTTCTACTAAAAAGTCTGCAAGCACTTGGCTTTAATGGGCCCTCAGGGCTCATATCGAATACCGTACTCGGATAACTCTACAGCCTGGGCAACCATCCGCCCTGCAAGTTTCGGCTTCTGGAGAATTTTCCCGAGTGGTTGGTCGGTTCTCACTATCACCTGGTGGCTGTGGAAATAGGGTCAAAATCATCTGGCGGCCATGACAAGGCTGATATCGGGCTTCCACTCCTTGTAATGTTTTGCTGGTAAAATAAATTGGCCTCTGCACTGAGCCATCCTCTTGGACTAGGACAGAGCTAATCGCCTCGATGCTCGTAGAGAAGTAGAGGATTAGTTCTGAACCCGCCTTGGGTCGTGTCAGGATTGGTGGAGATGTAAGGTAGGATTTCAGGTCTTGAAATGCTTCTTCGCACTCAGAAGTCCATTCGAATAAGTCTGTCTTCTTTAATAGCTTATAGAACGACATCGATTTCTACATGAATTTTGACAGAAATCGGGATAGGGCTGCAATCGGACAGGTGAGGCGTTGGACCTCTTTGATGTTCTGGGGACTACACATCTCTAGTATGGACTGGCACTAATCTGGGTTGGCTTCAATACCCATGTAGGTGAGCATATACCCTAGGAACTTGCCCCCTTGAACTCCTAAGGAGCATTTTTCAGGATTCAGACATATGTTGTGCTTGCGTAGCTCAGTAAAAGTTTCTTCCAGATCTTGTATGTGCAAATCCTCCTGCTTGGTCTTTACCACCATGTCATCGACATATACCTCCATATTTCATCTTATTTGCTTGGCGAAGATTTTATCCACCAATATCTGGTAGGTTGCCCCTATATTTTTTAGGCCGAAAGGCACCACCCGATAGCAGTAATTTGCCTCGCCTGTGATAAATGTTGTTTTTTCTTCACCATTGGGGTCTATTTGGATCTGATTGTACCCCGAGTAGCCATCCATGAAGCTCAGAATCCTATACCCTGACGTTCCATCCACCAAATGGTCAATGCTAGGCAAAAGATAGGGGTTTTTGGGATATACCTTATTTAAGTCGGTGAAATCCACGCACATCCACCATTTTTCACTTGATTTCTTGACCATGACCACATTCGACAGCCAGGTTGGGTATTTGACCTCTTTGATAAAATTGGCGGACACCAGCTTGTCTGTCTCCTCTTTGACTGTTTGCTTTTGGTCGGGGCCCATCTTTCGAGGCCTTTAGGACACAGGCCTAGCATCCGGTTCAATATTGAGGGAATGACATATTACAGTGGGGTCAATTCCAGGCATATACAGCAGGGTTCTAGGCGAATAAGTCTGTATTGGCCTTGAGCAAACTAACCAGGGCTTCTTCCAAATCTGGGTCGAGGATGCACTGATCCATGTGAATTGACCGGGTGAGGATCCCACTTGAATAAGCTTGAGCAACTCCACCGGTTGAGGTCTTGTACTTTCAGTCGTCACAAGGATCAAAGTTGGTCTTTACATATTCTTCGATTATAAACGTCGATTTAGGGCGAAGGCTTTCATAGTAATAATCTTGGGCCACCTTCGAATCTGACCTGACGACTCCTACTCTGCCATCTCTGAGCGGAAACTTCATAGTTAGGTGCATGGTGGAAACTACCACACCTAAGGAATTGAGTGAGGGTCGCCCCAACAATGTGTTATAAGAGCTGGGAAATCCACCACTAGGAACCTGACCATAATTGTACGACTGTCTTTTCTGACTCAAAAGTTTATCCTTAAGTCGATGCATCCCAGGACCTATACAGAATCACCAGAGAAACTAAGAAGATCTCTATCATACCTTTTTAACCATAGGGAGGCCCATTTTTTAGAATGCTTTCCAGTGTAGAATGTCCGCTGAACTCCCCTGGTCTATAAGCACTCAATCTATCACGAAATCTTAAACCCCTATGGTGACCACCATTGGTTCATCCTGATTTGACCCTCCTTTAGGAAAATCTGACCTATCAAATATGATGACTGCCGAGTCTGAGTGTTCCTACAACAAATTTACCTGTCCTGATTGACGTGATTGGCATGCACGGACTCCTGGGAAACCTCCTGAGATAGTATGTATGACTCACCGCGCCTCACCTCTTTCTTTTGCAGGTCTCGGGGATCGGGAGCGAGGGCCCGCAACTGGTTTCGAGTCTGGAGCTCCACTTGATCGGAGCGCTCTCTGTCTCTCCTTGGAAATCTTCCTTGGGGTTCTGCATCGTTCCGGGCAACAAATCTTGCCAGGTGTCCCTGTCGGATTAAGTGCTATATCTGGTTGCGAAAGGATCGACAGTTTTGTAGTCCCATAACCATAGGCCCTGTGAAATTCACAGAACTTGGACGTGTCTGACCCCTTTGGGCCCTTTCCCGGGGGTGGAAGTGCAAGTAACCCTATGTTATAAACTTTGTGTAGAATCCGATCTCGACGATCTTTCAATGGTGTAAAACTTGTATAAATGGGCGCAGTATAGGCCTCAGCGGGTGCTGGTGTATTTTAAGAGAATCAAGTTTGTATAATACACTCAAAGGAACGTGCCAAGTTTCAAACACGGTAGTTGTAGTTATAAAAGATATCGTTCCCACTAAGGATCATCAGCAATTGAAACTTAAAATATTACGGCGGATTAAAACGATTGTTTTCATGGTTTTTGAGTTCAAAATATAAACTGCAATATATGAACGAGTATGCAATGAAATAAAAGGAGTTTATCAAATTGTAACAACTGGGATTAGGATTCACCGATCTTACTTTCCGATGCACAACGTATATTTATGAAAACGGGGTTTGAACTATAATACTTTACGTCACAATCAATGTCATTCGTATCAATTCCTTGACTACGAAATTCATAAGAACAGACTTGATAACGTCAATGCCTTGATCGTTTCAAATCCATTCCAGCATTACGACCGATTGTTTAGACGTTCAATGCGTTAAATACCATCCCTGGTTATTTACTCACATTGAGCAATTCATTTAGATCTGTTTTCGAAAGTTATTTTCCAACAACAAACGGTAACTTAAATCGAGAAATTGTTGATCAAACAAATCCAAGCAATAAACATGAAACGAAATGCCAAGAATCATAGAACAAATTTACCTGATTCATGAATATATCATTTATGATCTTCAAGTAAGAAAGGCTACATCCAATCCCAAGGAGAGGTTTAGACACTCATGGTGGTCATTACAACTTAGAAAAGATGAAGGAAAGAGAGTAGAAAGTGTTTTTCCAATTATCCAGCCGCCATGCAGTAAGCTTATATAAAAGAATACTCGCTCAAGCGAGTTTATATTTCGCTCAGGCGAGGAGCATTCTTCAGCACGAAGGAAATCCACGTCCTGCTTCATTATGGGCTTGATTCGCTCAAGCGGTTCAGATTCACTTAAGCGAATCTTCATATCTGATACTTCATTCAATTTCGCTTGAGCTGTTTCTTCATCCACTTCAACGAGCCCTTTAAAATTTGGTTCTGGACAAATTTCGCTTGAGCAAAATAATGTCGCTCAAGCGACCTCTACATTGCTCTATTCTGGAAGAAGTTCACTGGCTTTTCTATTCAAAACGCTTGAGCGAGGCTACTGCTATTCCATTCTATACCAATCTCGCTCAAGCGGCCTCAGTGGTCGCTCGGGCGAATACTTCATTTTTCAATACTGGCTTGATTTCGCCTGGGCGCATCACTCCTCGCTCAAGCGAGTCTTGACCTGATACTGTTATTTGTTAAATTCATGGCTCGCCCAAGCGAGCTCTTCAATTTTTCCTCAGCGACCATGATTCGCTCAAGCGATATACCCTCCGCTTGAGCGAATATCACTCTGTTTGCTCAACACTTAGTGGATTTTCTTCATTTCTTTTCTTTTCTTCTTTCTTCTTTGAATTTTCCTAAGATTGCAACAAAATTAGCCAATCAACCTGTACAATGTTCATATCACTATTTATTTTCTATTTAGCTTACAAAATTGACAAACATTGTACATTATATCCAATTTATGCTTCATTAATCATGCAAAATATAGGTAAATTGGACATCTATCAACTCTCCCCAACCTAGAACTTTGCTTGTCCTCAAGCAAATGGTAAAGAGAAAGTTTAAGTGAAACAAAGATCTTAATTAATCACAGCTGCAAATAAAATGAAGGACAACTTTTCACTATTCACAAATGATAAATCCTCAATCATGCTTCACTTTATCTAACCAAATTCTAAGTTTGAAACTATAATACATAATTGCAAGTAACCACTCTGCTGTAAAAATAAGAAATCCTCTCTGTTTATACCTTCCAGGTGAGTGTTTGCTCTTTTTATCATTGGTCAAGTGTTATTCAATCATTGCATTTCATTTCACTGCATAAGATAACCACTCAAACAAACATGGATCAAGAGGTCTTTAATAGGTTGTAACTTGGCCAGGCTTACAAGAAATTCATTGGTTTTTCTTTGGATGCAAAGACATACTAAGGACACTTAGATTTATTGGGCTTGGCTTTTTGTTATGTCATTTTTGCTTCATTTAAGCCATTCAACTTTTTCTTTATATTCCTCCTTCATTTTGTTTATTCTTTGACATTGGTAGGAGGATCTTACGTTATTTTCCAAAAATTTTCTTGTCCACATACCCTTCTTGAAAGATTGTTCTTGTCCTTAGCATGCATTAAGGTTGGATTATTTTGTTATACAAGCATGATCTAAGGTTAAGAAAAGAAACTTTCTTGGCTCAGTTGGGGTTAAACACAAAATTTGGATTGATTACTTGAAGGTTGGCTTTTTGGCTCTTGTTTAAACCTATTCTACACAAAGTTTGCCTCTATCCTATCAATGCTTGACTAAGCAATAATCCTCGCCAGAAATTCATGCAATGAAAGATTACACAAAGATCAATGAACTCTCTGTGTTTAAGGTTACACTATCTCACTGGTTTAATTGTCTTAATTTCTTTATTTCCATAGAAAAGGGCTCGAGCATTGTTAACTAATTCCTAACTCAAGAATTAGAAAGATTTATTCAACATTCATAAGAATTATCATATTTTCCAAAACTAGTTATCCTTCCTTTTATGCAATCCTAAGATTAGTTCACATCTTTCTTCACTTTTCCATATCATTGAAACAAAATTTTCGCGCCTAAACATTACAACTAACGTATGCAACAAAATTCATTTAGGCGTAAACATGAAAATCTAACTGTAAATCATGTGAGATAACCATAAAACGGAAGTACTGAACAATAAGTACTGAATTTAAAGTAACATAAGCTTAAATAAACTTGACAAAATAAAAAAGAACCACAGCAGCATGCTCAGTCATGCGACATACAATATCAGTGACCACTCGATCCAGTTGCTCTTCAAACTCCCGGTCCTCAGCCTCCTGCTGCTGCTGAGTCTGTGTATCAGCTGCCTGTGACTCTGGTGCTGTGACAGGTTCAACTGCTGGTCCTGATGATGTGGATGGTGGTGGTGGTGCTTCTGGCTCAGCGTCAGCTGCTGGCCTCTCCTCCTCCGGCAGAATGGGACTGTCCCCAGGCCAAGCGACACGTTCCACGAACTGGTCGGGATGCATAAAAGGGCTTGCAGGATGACTCCAGTAGCTGGCTCAGTAATGGTACAACATACCTCTGTGAAGAGCAGCCTGCTGTTGCTCAATGTGGATAAGATGAGCAAGGAGGATAGGATCACATGTAGGTGGTGGTGGTGGTGGCTGGAGAGGTGGTGGAACTAGAGGTGAGGATGGTTGTTGCTGTGATATAACATGTTGTATGGATGATGAAGGTCCTGCTAAAGATTGTGTCTCAATTCGACAGTTCTGATCAATAAACTTTCTGTCGATAGAAGGTCGAATCGGGATGGTCGGATCGACATGGACTCCCTGTGATGCACAAAGACCTGTAATAAAAGCAGGAAAACCCAGAGTACCTTTTGGTTTTGCATCTGTGATCGTAGTCTTTGGGTTTTGCTGTGCAAAACAGAATATCTCATCTGATATAATCTGAGCAATGTCTACAGTGATGCGTGAATTCAAGATACAGAGGAGAAGTTCACATTTAGGTAATGGGAGGTCGGAGACATGGGCATTTGGAACCACGTTTGCTAAGAGAAACGCAGTCCACACCCTTGTCAACATCTTCATATCCTTCCTCAAGAGTCGGGTAGGATGTTGGTTGGCTCCCCTTTGAAAATGGTAGTTAGGGAGGCAGAGAGCTGATTCCAACTCTTGCGTGGAATACACATGGCAGTCCTTCTTCAATCTTCCATATGTGCACAGTTCACCTTCCTCCAAATGCAGTACATCTCCCAGGTGCGCGTTGATGGTGTCCCTATCGTAGGAAATCCAGTGACCCCTAACCCAAGCTCGTCGGTCCATGGCACCTTCGGTCCACCAAGCGTTAGCATAGAATTCCTTCACCAGTTTCGGGTCATATTTAGCCCGAGGGTTTGCAACTCGTAACCACTTCCGTTCCCTGAGCATATTCATAAACTCATCACATTCACCTTCTCTCAAGTCAACTCGGCGTTCTGGAAGTATGGTCCAGTGGTGAATATCTTAGAACCGCTTTTGAGTTTCTTTCGTTTTGAACTTCTGATTCAAGGGAGGAGAAGAGTCGGATGTGTGCTTTCATTTGCCTTTGTCCCTGTGCGCAGCGGCCCATTCTTGCCCTCTTTGAATTTCCTGTGCGTTTTTGGTCCTTGCCATTGCCTAAAAGTATATTGAAACGCACCATTTTATTAGTATGCAACATGTACATTATGGATAAATAAAGATTTAACAATAGTTGCAACCGTATATTATGGCTAATGAGCTGACATCCACCAATCATAACAATGGAATATAGCATAACCAAAAACAGAGCATGACGAATAGTTTTAACAGTTACTAAAAATACTGTTCTATTGGTGCCATTAATCAAAAACAAAACATGGTCATTTGTTCTTGCCAAGACAGAACATGATCATAAACTTCACATAATTGCATGCATTATATTCAAACAACACTAGGAAAACAGAGCATGCTTCTTGTCAATGGTCTCACTACTTTAACTTAGGGTATGATTTACGTACAACTCACATTATGAAAAACAAAGATACAAATGTGAAAATCAAACCCTAACTAACATAAAACTGAAATCCTAAACCACATTGAAGCTTTAAACATAGAAATAACGTAAAGAAATTGGGGTGGATAAACAGGTGCATGAGAAGTGAGAAAACTTACTTGAAGATTGTGGGAAAGAAGAGAAAAATGAAAACTTGATGAAGAATAAGGAGGAAGAAGCCTCTAGAAACCTTTCAGAATCAAAGATGGGAGTGAGAGGGGTTCGGAAGTTGAGAGGTTTTTTTAAAGAGTGTAGCTGAAGAAGTGAACAGATTGTAACCAATCGTGCCCTTTTAAAAAGAAACCATAACCGCTTAAATTCGCTCACGCGAGATTAAACAGCTACAGCGAATATTAAGTTCCACTCTCTAATTTCGCTCAAGCGATTCTGGTTTGCTGTAGCGAAATCTGAGTTAAAAGGTACCTGATGCTTCCAAAAATCCCCTCGCTTGACTTAAATAACTTTCGCTTAGGCGAATCACTATGTTTAAGACACTGGGTAAAATTCGCTAGGGCGAAATGAATGGCGCTTAAGCGAGTGTGCAATGTTTTCTTTCTGGACAAAATTCGCTTCAGCGATAGGGATTCGCTTGGGCGATTTTATTCCAGTGTTTAATAAAAGATAACTCACTTGAGCGTGACTTAATGCGCCTGAGCGAGAATTGCAGAAAATGGGAATTTTTTCAAATTAATGAATGTTCTACAAAATTCGCTTGAGCGGTTTTTAATTCGCTTAAGCGAAGTTTGTCCAGTGGCTATTCCTTTGTTTTGGCCCGAGCGAGAGGTAATATTTTTCAAGCGAAGAAGACATTCGCTCAAGCTAAAAGTGGGTCGCTTAAGCGAATTCTGTCCAGTTTCAAAATTGAAGTTTTTCGTTTAAGCGACTTTGAGCGGATATGGGTATTTGGCTTATTCGCTTAAGCAAAGCAGTATTCGCTTGGGTGAATTGCTCCATACTTAAAGATTTTAATCTTCCACTGGTATTTTCTTCAAAACTCATCTCATCATTCCATCCTTTGGTTTCTTTGATCTTCTCACTCACTTATAAAGCACATCATACAAAAGTATTCACACAATTACACAACTACAAGTTATAACAAAACAAAACAACAACAAATCAAACACACTGGGTTGCCTCCCAGTTAGCGCTTGTTTAACGTCGTTAGCTCGACGCCTGATTGATTGTTTAGTCTGGATCATGTAAGTGGTGGATAAGAGTGTTAAGTTTTTCCACCTCTTTTCCTAAGTCAGGCCTTGACTTTTTTCCATTCAGATTTTCAAGTGCACCTTCTGAGTATTTATTTGTTTCATCAATAACAAAGTTAGCTTCTTCTTTCTGCATTCGAATTTTTACTCTTCTGTCATCCACATCTATGATGACTTTGGTTGCTTTCAAGAATGGTCTCCCCAGTATTAGAGGGACTTCAGAATCTTCCTCCATATCTATGACAACAAAGTTCTCATGAAATTCAAATTTATCAACTTTGACCTCAATATTTTCAGCAATACCATAAGGGGTTTTTATTGATTGATCTGCCATTTTTAAAGTCATGTTTATTGGCTTTACTGAAAAATCCCCTATCCTTTTAAGTGTGGATAATGGCATCAAGTTTACACTAGCACCAAGATCTAATAAAGCTTTACTTTTTGAAAGATTTCCAATAGTGACAGGAATAGAAAAACTCCCTGGATCTTTGGTGTTATGAGGCACTGCTTTAGAGATGATAGCATCATGTCCATCTTCTTCCTCAGTTATTTCCTCAGTCAGTGTGGTCACAGCCTTACAATGCTCTATTGGGTTTGTTTCAGTGTTTGCTCCATACTGAGGTCTTTTTTGTTCTGCCATTTGACGGGCGAGCTGTCCAACCTGAGTCTCTAGATTCCTAATGGAAGCTTCTGTGTTCTTCTGATTTGTTAGAGAAGCCTACATGAACTTGTCCAATGTATCTTCCAATCTTGTTGTCTTTTCCATCAGAGACGGTCCTTGTTGGTTGGCCTGTGGTCTGTTGAATGTGCTAGCCTCTTGCCTCCAACCTTGGCCTTGATTTGCATTGTTCCTCCATCCCTGAAATGGTTGATATTGGAATTAAAATTATTTTGTCTACCTTGATTGTTCATGTAATGGACAGCTTCTTCCTGCTACCCACAATGTCCATTTGGATGGTCACCACCACAAAAATCACATCTTGCATTCATTTGTTGTTGAGGTTGTGCAGATTGAACTGAGTGCAATTGTTGAGGAAGTTTGGCCATCTGTTGAGTTAAGGCTTCAATCTGTTGGGTCAGAATTTTGTTTTGAGCTAAAATAGCATCAAAAGTATTCAGGTCAAGGATTCCTTTCTTTTGTACTTGCTGTCTATCATGCTGTGCTTGATAGTCTGTGGATGACAAAGCTTCTATGATTCTAGTAGCTTGGTCAGCATCTACTGTCATCATTGTTCCACCAGCAGCAGCATCTAAAATCATCTTTGTGTCAGGCCTTAGCCCATTATAGAAAATGTTCAGCTGTGCTATATCTTCAAATCCATGATTTGGACATTTACGCAATAATGACTTGAATCTGTCCCATGCTTCACAAAAGGGTTCTTCCATTCCTTGACGGAAAGTTGAAATGTCAGACTTTGCTTTTATGAACCTTGACGGTGGAAAGAAACGAAACAGGAATTTCTCCTCCACATTAGACCAATTATTCAAGCTTTGGTTTGGATGCGATTGCAACCATTCTTTGGCCTTTCCAGCTAGAGAAAATGGGAACAAGTGGAGATATGCTGATTCAAGATCTCCTTGCTCAAAGCCTATAGTACCTACCAATTCATAAAATGTAGCTAAGTGAGTATATGGGTCTTCATGTGACATCCCAGTAAATTGGTGAGCACTAATCAAGCTAAGAAATGCTGGTTTCATTTCCAAAGCTCTGGTTTGTGGGATTGCTATGCTTGAAAAATATCTGGGTCCTTGTTGGTTGGCATAGTCTCCTAAGGTACGCCTTGGTGGTTGACGTCCTTCCATATTTGCTTCAGATTTTGGAATGGTTGTTGGTGTTGAGATTGGAGAAGAAGAAGAAGAAGATTGGTCCTCCTCTTGTTGTGCTTTTGCTTTGGCTTTGATTTTCTTCAAAGTCTTCTCAATTTCAGGATCTATTTCAGCCTGTTCTTTGAATCCCTGACTTCTTAATATCATAAGCAAAGCTAGCAAAAGAGAGGTTAACCAAGAAAATGATACAAAACAACACAAAAATGAAATACGTATAGTATTCATAAACCGTAATAACTTAATTCAATTACTTCAATCCCTGGCAGGCGGCGCCAAAAACTTGCTGGTGTATTTTAAGAGAATCAAGTTTGTATAATACACTCAAAGGAACGTGCCAAGTTTCAAACACGGTAGTTGTAGTTATAAAAGATATCGTTCCCACTAAGGATCATCAGCAATTGAAACTTAAAATATTATGGTGGATTAAAACGATTGTTTTCATGGTTTTTGAGTTCAAAATATAAACTGCAATATATGAACGAGTATGCAATGAAATAAAAGGAGTTTATCAAATTGTAACAACTGGGATTAGGATTCACCGATCTTACCTTCCGATGCACAACGTATATTCATGAAAACGGGGTTTGAACTATAATACTTTACGTCACAATCAATGTCATTCGTATCAATTCCTTGACTACGAAATTCATAAGAACAGACTTGATAACGTCAATCCCTTGATCGTTTCAAATCCATTCCAGCATTACGACCGATTGTTTGGACGTTCAATGCGTTAAATACCATCCCTGGTTATTTACTCACATTGAGCAATTCATTTAGATCTGTTTTCGAAAGTTATTTTCCAACAACAAACGGTAACTTAAATCGAGAAATTGTTGATCAAACAAATCCAAGCAATAAACATGAAACAAAATGCCAAGAATCATAGAACAAATTTACCCGATTCATGAATATATCATTTATGATCTTCAAGTAAGAAAGGCTACATCCAATCCCAAGGAGAGGTTTAGACACTCATGGTGGTCATTACAACTTAGAAAAGATGAAGGAAAGAGAGTAGAAAGTGTTTTTCCAATTATCCAGCCGCCATGCAGTAAGCTTATATAAAAGAATACTCGCTCAAGCGAGTTTATATTTCGCTCAGGCGAGGAGCATTCTTCAGCACGAAGGAAATCCACGTCCTGCTTCATTATGGGCTTGATTCGCTCAAGCGGTTCAGATTCGCTTAAGCGAATCTTCATATCTGATACTTCATTCTATTTCGCTTGAGTTGTTTCTTCATCCACTTCAGCGAGCCCTTTAAAATTTGGTTCTGGACAAATTTCGCTTGAACGAAATAATGTCGCTCAAGCGACCTCTACATTGCTGCATTCTGGAAGAAGTTCACTGGCTTTTCTATTCAAAACGCTTGAGCGAGGCTACTGCTATTCCATTCTGTACCAATCTCGCTCAAGCGGCCTCAGTGTTCGCTCGGGCGAATACTTCATTTTTCAATACTGGCTTGATTTCGCCTGGGCGCATCACTCCTTGCTCAAGCGAGTCTTGACCTGATACTGTTATTTGTTAAATTCATGGCTCGCCCAAGCGAGCTCTTCAATTTTTCCTCAGCGACCATGATTCGCTCAAGCGATATACCCTCCGCTTGAGCGAATATCACTCTGTTTGCTCAACACTTAGTGGATTTTCTTCATTTCTTTTCTTTTCTTCTTTCTTCTTTGAATTTTCCTGAGATTGCAACACAATTAGCCAATCAACCTGTACAATGTTCATATCACTATTTATTTTCTATTTAGCTTACAAAATTGACAAACATTGTACATTATATCCAATTTATGCTTCATTAATCATGCAAAATATAGGTAAATTGGACATCTATCAGCGGGTCTATCTCGGTTTCTTCCAAGACTCCTTCTTTTTAGCTCGGGGTGACGATTGGCTCGATCGATGGGATTAGTTTGATCGGCTTCGCACTCATCGACTGCGATATATCAAGAGGCTCTTGATCAGAAGTCATCCATATCCGTCGGAGGCTTCTTGGTCAGGGAGTCGATAAATTTCCCTGGATGCAAACTAGTTTGAATGGCGTGCAACGCTACCTCTGGGCTGAGGTCCCGGATTTAGATGGCTTGCTCAAAGAAACGGGCCATGTATTGCTTTAGGGTTTCCCCCGAGAGCTGACGCAGATTTACCAGGCTGTGGAACATCTGTTGTACGGCCTTGCTTGTGGAAAACTGACTGAGGAACTTCCTGCTCAAGTCGAAAAAGTTAGCGATGCTCTTTGGGGGAAGGTGAGAGAACCAGCAGAGCGCTGACTTGGTCAAGTTTGTGGGAAGGTCCGACAGAAGAGGGAATCGGACGCCCCTGTTACCAACATGGTATTGGTGTATATGGTGAGATTGTCTCCAGGGTCACCTCTCTCATCATACTTTTTGATCTATAGGGGTTTGTAATTGAGGAGGGTAGGAGCCTCCATAATCGAATCAGTCCAAGGATGCACAGCGAATGGTAGGTCAGGCTCATGTTTAGCTATCTTCGTTTGGTATGAGGCATGGCCAGCGATCTTCTGACAAGTAGGTTGCCCAGTGTTACGACAGGAGGCTTCACGTTCGCCCCCTCTGGCCTTGGAGTTCTACGTTCTCCTACTGCAGGTTGGCAACCATTTTCTGGAAGCTTTCCACCAAGCTGGTGAGATGTTGCACCCGATCGTCATGACCGGGTGAATCCTGGCGTCTGCTACCTTCTTCACGTCGGGTATTCCTCGTGTTCACCATTGCTAGAATAAGGATTAAGGTTGGAGAAAGAATGACGTAGGATCCGTTTTACCAGGCCCCACAATGGGCGTCAAAATGTTCACACAAAGAGCGTAAGCATAAAACCCTAGAGAATTCCCCTAGGGATCAGGTATATTATTTCTCAATATGTGTCACTTAGCCTTTACAACATGTACCGCATGTATTTTTATATCTAGGTTACAACATGGGCTTGGCCCATTAGGGCGTGACTTACACTAACTAACCCTCAGGTGACATGGAGACATTTTAAGAGGTGGTGGGGACCACTTCCTAATCTCATGGGGGGAACACTAACCAAATTAAATTGTTAGATGGCAATTTAGATGCATCTTTAACAAAAACAAATGAGAACTTAATTCACATATAAAAAGGCAATTTAGCACCAGATTAAAGGTAACTCTTATAAATAACCTAAAACTAACAACTAACATTATTAACGCCAACCGCAACCTAGGAAACGTTACTCAGGTGATCATGTGTGACATCATTAGTTTATTAGTTATTTATTTTTCATATTTATTGTTTTTTTTCTTTAACCTAATTTTATGGCTTTTATATTTATATATGTTAAGTTTTATTTCAATTTAATTCAAAAGTGCTAGTAATTTTAACAATACTACTAATAATAAAATAATCATAATCATAACTATGACAACAAAACAAAACTAGAACTAGCGTGGGACTTCAATATCTCACGCAATAGTTAGTGTGGGAATTAGTCTCTCACGCAAACATTGCATGAGAGATTTTATATGGGATACGACTCTCATATAAATGGTCCTTTTGTGACCTATTTTAGTTGTTGCGTAAGTTTTTTCTGTGCAAAAGCCTCTTATTCTTATAGTGTAGAACGAGACTAACTTAAGTCTTAAAGATGTGTCACTATTATTAAATTTAGGTCTCTTTGATTCTTCCGTTCTCTTATATTTTACATTAATTGTTGATTAGGCTTTATTTTAGACATCATATATCGACTCATTATGACATGAAACTCAATTGAATTTGGCTCAAAATTGCAAACAATTCAAATTGAACTTTTTTTGGAAAAACTGAAGTTTACAATTCAGTCTTGATGTAATGACTAAGTTTGTTGCGGATGTTAAATGTATTCTCTCTGTAATAGGATTTTGAGCATAAATTTGAGATTACCTTTCATTTTCGTAGTTTTTAGATGATCAGATCCAATTTTTCTTATTGTTGTTTTGTTTTTCCACACCTCATATTTGAAGGCTTATGAGATAAATATTAAATTGTTTCAAAGCATCATTGTTTAATTCTACTATGATTAAGAGTTAAAACTTCAAATAATTTGTAATATGTTAATGATAGATGATAGAAGAGTTCAAGTTAACCTAATTACAAAAACGTACGAAATCAATTTGAATAAAAATAATAAAAAAAATCCAAGTTGAATCAACATGAAAATGCAAGAGTCTAAAGTGTAATTTTACCTAAAAAAAGAAATAGCCACATGAATCACAATAAAGCCACCACATCATGTGATGACAAAGTTGAATCCATATTCAAATTAATCCATTCCCTTAACAATCCATATTTATAAAGCCTAATTGTAAACATATTTAAGAACAAGCAATCACAGAGGAATTGGGATTCAATGGAAATGAGTTATCCCAAGCATATTTGAAGGTGATAGGGTCTCTATAGATAGGTTGACCAGCGTTAACAAGGCAAGAATCGCCAGAGACAGAAAAAATTGTAACGTCTATGGGTTCAACGGTTTGAAATCCAACACAATTCAATTTCACGTTCGTTTGAACACAAGGGCAGTTGTTGGTTATAGTCACATTCCATTCTGGTTTTCCTTTCACTTTCACTGCTGTTTTTTGTTGGGTCACGGAGAGATCCTTCAAGGAGCATTGGCTATACCCTGACACAGTATGTGATGGAACAAAACTTATAAATTAACAACGATTTATGGAAATTTCATATATAATTGGGAACAAAAATCATCACAAAGAATTACCGTGAGAAATCAGGACAAGGAAGATAACTGCGCAGAGAACTTTGTAGGTTGAATCGCCCATCTCTCTCACTATATACCAATGCAAAAACCTTATTCTTCTACTTCTTTATGCAATCTTTGTTTCTTTGTTGTCTAATATTTATAGACGTGAGTTAGTGACAAATATTTGTATTTATAATAGTTTGAAATTTTGACGCTTAATTACTTTCCTTTTATTGTAAAAAAATAAAAATAAAATACGAGAAATAATTATATGCTAAATATATTTTAGAAATTACCTTTCAAACGCATTGAATTGGAGATATATGGAATATAAAATTTTGGAAGTTTTGTTCAAAAGAAAAAAACTTTTAGAAGTTAATTAATTGTGATTTCTTTTATTTCGGTAGAAATTAAATATCTGTTATAAGGAGCAATCGAGCTTGATTGATCCCTTTTTTATTCTTTTTATAAAAAGATTATATATATATATATATATATATATATATATATATAGGGATATATCTTATGAGAAAGATTTTTTTATGTAAGAGTGGAAAGAACGAATTTGGACCGTATAACCATACAGTGGATGGTTGAGATTAAAAGTTTTTCAAAGTTACATGATCACTTAAAAGATCACATGATTTTTATAAAAACTCACATGCTTAATCTCAACCATTCATTTTATAGTTGTAGAGTCTCTCCTCTCACTCTCACTCTCACTCTCACTTAACAAAACGTTTCTCATATAATACATCTTTTATATATATATATATATATATATATATATATATATATATATATAAATTTTTTTTTTTTACGATCCCTTTATAAAAAATTACAATTCCTTTTGTTTTAGTGCGCATGAACTTAATTTGATGGGCAACGAGATCTTTGAAGACTCCATGCATTTTTTTTATAAGACAGACAGATTAAAAATCTAGTTATTTTTAATATATGTATTAAATTTGTTAATTTTTTTATACTTATAAAATTAACCTGTACATTTTAAGAGAGAAATATTTTTTAAAATTTCATTGATATAAAAATATATATAATTAATAAAAATACATGTTAAAAAAATAATGAATACACATTCATGTACCAAAAACAGTCTAAACCGTAGTCTTATTAGTATTCAGCTAGAATATAATATAAGTCAAAATCATTTATTGAAGTCAAAATTATTAAATGTAAATCTATTAGGTTGACCTAGTGGTTGGAATTTTAGTAATCATTTCACGTCTTGTATACATCAGCAAGTTTTACTGTTTTTTATAGTAAACAAAAAAAAATATTAATTGTGGTGTGCTGTTGTGTAAATGTTTTTATATAAATTATTTATAAATGAAAAACATTGGATGAAAATATAAAAACTTTTAAAGTGATAATATATTTTATTTGAGTACGACTTGTAATCTTTCTTTTTTTTAATAAAATATTTAGCTTCTTCAAAAATATTATTAAATTTATTAAAATAACGTGAGAATAAAATATATGATAGTGTGAAAGGGCTTCACATTCAATTGTGTATTCCAATCCCTTATTGATATTTAAATTAGAGGAGGGATCAGTTGATTCTATTATTAAAGTCTTCGGTACTTACAATTTGTTTGGAAATTATACAATAAATTATTTTTAAATAAAAGTTTATATTATTAATTTAATATAAAACTTGTTAGAATAAGTTAAAAATAACTTGTTTAAATAAGTCAAGATGAAATAATTTATTAAAATAAATCAAAAACAACTTATAAAAGTGATAAATTATTTCTATAAATTGTTTATAAACTCTTTTAAATTTATCTTAATTCCGTTTTGCAAGTCACGCTATAAAAAAAAATAAAATCTCCATTCAAAAGCATATCTTACTATTTTAAAAATCTTATAGATAAAAGAATTAGTATTAATATCAATAAATTGTTATCACAAACTTTTTTTATATGAAAATATTTTGATTAGGGATTAAAAGAAGTTACACTCACATATATTTGTAATCACCAACAAAAAATTAGTTGCGGGGAAATCAATGTTCCAAATAAACATTCTCATACAAAGTTTGCATGGAAGCTAGTTTGACATGTTCCATGCTACAACTAATGTTATGGTTGTTGCATGAGACACTATGCCCCATAGAACAACCAACCTTATTATTATTATTATTATTATTACATGAAAAATTAAAAAAAATATTAGATAAAAATACATATGTCAAACAAAAATATAAAGTGTTCAACAATGAAGAACAAAAACTATAATTAAAAACAAAAAAAAGTTAACGTTTATGGCCAAAGAAATGACAAGGGTACTGATGGGGTGTTGTTGTACTTGGGGCTGGCAAAGTTATTAATGCTTGGGTTTAAGGTTTAGGGGAAGACCTCTTCCTCTTAGTCTTCCTCTTTCTCTTTCTCTAGGCTTCCGGCAGATGTTGTTCAGGTTATTCAGAACCTGAACACTGAGCTAGCAGAGGAGCACCAACAGAGGCAGCTTTTAGAGGGGCAAGCTATCGAGGAGCGACGATGGCTGAGGAGGACTAACTTGAGACTCGTCGACAACTGGTGACGCAGCAAGAGATGATCAGCCGGATGATGGCGGCACTTGGCCCTTCTTTCTCCTCCACTTCCCAGTCACCCCCATCACCACCACAAGATCCTCCTCCACCGTGATCATGCTACCTATAATTTTTTACATTTATTTTTATTGTTTGATTGTATAGAATTTTAGATAAATTTTGTTTACACTTTATCTCATGTTTAGTATTTTTCAGTATTTATTTTATGTCATGTTCTTTTTCATATTAATTCACCAATTTAATATTATTAATGTATTACTAAAAATTCAACAGGAAAATCGTAAATTACAATAATAATAGGCAATATAATTTAATATAAAAATATTTAATATTTAACCAATATAATTAAAAAATAATTTATTGATAATATAATCATCATCCAAAAAAAGACCCACCTAGAAATTAGTAACGGAAAACAAATGCTCGCTAATTAGCAGTTAGTAGTGACGATAATCAATTGGTCGTTATCGCTACTATGTTGCATCTGTTATTCTAGTGGCCTCCTATAACTCAAGAGGGGGGTGAATTGAGTTCTCCTAAATTAAATTATCTAGGTGCACTTTATTTAAATTTCAATGCTTAAGATGATAAAATGTAAAACAGGATTAATAATGTAGAGCAAATTAAATAAATATAAGACAAAGAGTAGGGTAAAGAGATTGTAAACAGTGTTTTATAATGGTTCGGTCAACCACTGCCTACGTCCAGTCTTCTCAAGAACTCCTTGAGGATTTCACTATTCTCAAAAACAATACACAGAACCTTCCACACCTTGGCACACCCCTGCCATTGTGTGAAGTTTCTAAGCACAACAAGAGTTTCACTACTCTTGTATACAACCCTTGGGAAAACTTCCCAATCAACAAAGTATCTCACACTTTGAACAAAGTTAATGAAGGAGCACTCTCTTTCTTAGAGCATATGAATAACTTGAAGAGCAAAAGTGAGTAATAACTCTACTTAGAAGAATATGGCCTTTATTGGATTTGAGAAAGAATTGGAAGAATTGGTATGTTTTTGCAAATGATGGGCATCCCTATTTATAGGGTTAGAAAGGCCTTCAAGAGGTGTGAAATTATTGATTAAAATAATTGAAAAGGTACCTCTTGAATAAAATAATAATTTATGAAAAGATATAAGGTTTCATCAACGTTTTTCATGAAGAGATGTAATGTTTCAGCACTTCTGACTATGTGGTAATCGATTACCATAAAGGTGTAATTGATTACTTACATTTAAAAACTATTTATTTTAAAGTGGCCGTTAGCATGTAATCGATTACAAGAACTACGTAATCGATTACTTGTCTCAGTTTTAAAATTATTTTGCTGAAACCTTTTATTTTTGAATTTCAAAAAAATCTTCAGACTTGGTAATCGATTAATCGATTACATCCATTCAAGATTCAGACTTTGATAAACTCGTTCCTTTGTAATCGATTACTATTTCATGGCAATCAATTACTATGGTTCAGAAGTGCATTTTCTTTAAAACATTAATTATTTTAATGGCCATATTTTCCTTTAATAGAGTCTTACTATAATTATGCCTTGGTCTTGGATCTTCACTCTTGATCTCTGGCATTAGTTTTGTCATTATCAAAATCCTTCATGGTCTTCAATCTCCCCCTTTTTTATGATGACAATTAATTATCCTGAAAAATGAGTTTTTGCTATATGGTACACATTTTTATTTATGTCTTATGATTGTTTTGAGGGATTAAATTTTGTAGTCTTTAGGTACTTCCCCTTAATTTTTCAGTTTAGCCACTTAATTGAATTTAATTAATTCTGATATTATTCACCCCCTTAATTTATATTTTTGGTAACATTTTGAATTTATCTCCCCCTTTGTCATTATCAAAAAAAAGTATGCAATAGAAAAAGGGAAATACGTTTATTATATCAAAAAGGAACAAAACATAACAGAAACAAAATAACTAAGACAAACGAGGACTTGTTTGTCATAACAGAAAAGAAAATTATTAAAGATAAACAGCAAAAAGACAAAAAGTTTAATCAGAAGTTGGTGGTGGAAGACGAGATAATATAGTTTGCATGGAACAGTCCACATGGTCAAATCTATCACGAATGTAAGAACGGAGGGATTGGAGTTCAGTGGCCAAATCAGCCATGGAGAGGGAACCGGGTACTGGGTCAGGATCTTGGGGAGGAGCAGAGTGCTTGGGAATCCAGTCACCTTCAGCATTTTGTTTGTACCCAAATGAAGAGAGGGCAGTTTTGCCAATGATAAATGAGCGCTGAGGCTTGATACACAATTCGTCAGAGATGGGAACCTTGAAGTGGCGAAGGATTCAGGTAATAAGTCCAGCATATGGAAAAGGACCGTTGGCCTTGAGAGCTTTCCTCACGCGATAGCGAATGAGAGTGGTCCAATTAAGAGGGTGAACGGTTAACAGAGACCACATAAGAACCAAGTCTTCTTCAGTAATTTGGGCCATGCATGACCCAACAACTAAAGGAAAGAGAGCCAGCCAAGAGACGGCCAGCAAACTCAACATTATCAAAACACACAAGTTTGCGGGCTTCGAGATTATTAAAGTCATGTTCCCAGTTTTCAGAAAGGTGACCTTCATAAATTTCTCCGATGGAAGAAAGTTCAGTGTGATCATAAAATAGACTAGAATCAATGACAATGGGAACCTTCTTCACTTTAGATATAATGCAAACATCTGTAATCTGAAGATTAGAGTAGAAGAGTCGGACAAGATCAGGATAGTGGTGCTCTTTGATGGTTAGGAAAGGAATCAAATTTTGGATATCAAAAAACTGATGGCAATCAATGTTTTTGATCACTGGTAGATCAATATTTTTGGGGTCAATGACATCTCTGCTGTGGAATATGGAGTAGAAACAGTTCTGTTGTGCAGAGGTAGAGAAAAATTCTATAAAAAGTGTGAAGGGAAGGGTGTGGAGCAGGCTGTTCAGAGGAGGAAGAGAAGCCATGAGTCCTCTTTTTCTTGGTTGGAACAGAAGGTGATGGTGGTGTGGGAGTGTAGGTAGGAGAATGATCTTCCATTGCAGAGGGGAATAATTACGTATAGGTCCGTGTGGAGGAAAAAGTGGATAGTAAAATTTTGATGGTGAAAAAGAGTGATCTTTAACATACTCGAAGGATGGTAATCGATTACATGAGGCTGTTGAAATAGAGAGTAATCGATTACAGGAAGAGGAAGAGTCAATCTGAGTAGGTTTAATCGATTACTTTAGTAAACAAGTAAAGAAGTAATCGATTACTGGATGTTGGTTTTGAAGTTGGACATAGTCAAAGGAGCAGAAGAGACGTGTGATAACTGTGGGAATATGTGCGTCAGTTTTGGAAAGAGGAGAAGAGAGCAGGCGTAAGGGGACGTGGGAGCAGGTTTTTGAAAAGAGTGGAAGTTTAAAAAATTTAAAGTGAAACGAAAAAAAATTTAAGGAGAATGAAAGAGTTTTAAAGAAACAATATTTTAATGAAGGAGTTTTAAAGAAATAGGTAACGGAAAAGAAGGTTTTAAGGAGAATGAAAAAAATTAAAAGAAAATTAAAAAGGGATCAAATATTAAAAAAGTTTAATGAAGTAATTCAAAATTATTAAAATAGAAGTAATTTTTGTTCAAATTTTGAAAATTGTACTGGTAAGAAAAATATGTTAATTTAAAAATATTCTTCTATTTATGAAAGATATTTTTGAAGATTTGTTTAAACTGTAACACCTGTGTTTCAACATTTTTAAATTTCGAAGGAATTAACAAAAATGTAAGAGTCTGTTGAAATAAGAAGGCAAAGAGTACTAACCTGTATCCGTTGATGTGGTAATCGATTACCCTGAAGTGTAATCGATTACTAAAGCTTGAGTGAATGAGCCACGTGGATGCCTCAGTTGCTGACTGTTTTAAGAGATATGGTAATTGATTACGTGTTTAATGTAATCGATTACTGAGACCAGTTTTTACATATCATTTTAAGGGAAATTGATGATGCCTAATTCATTTCTAAGATTGAAAAATTGTTCCTTAGGCAAAGGCTTCGTAAAAATATCCGCGAGTTGCTTATGGGTTTCAATAAATTCTAATGTACAATCACCTTTTTGAACATAATCTCTAAGGAAGTGATGTCTGATTTCTATGTGCTTAGTCCTAGAGTGTTGTACTGGATTTTTTGAAAGGTTTATTGCACTAGTATTGTCGCACTTTATAGGAATATGATCTAAATGAATTCCATAATCTAGTAGTTGTTGTTTCATCCATAGTATTTGAGCGTAACAACTACTAGCAGCGATATACTCTCCTTTTGTTGTGGACAAGGCGACACTATTCTGCTTTTTACTGTGCCAGGATACTAAGGCTGACCCTATTAAATGGCAAGTACCACTGGTACTTTTTTTATCGGTTCTACATCCTGTAAAGTCAGAGTCGGAATATCCTACTAGATTGCAAGATGATTCTTTAGGGTACCATAGTCCTAGATTTCCTGTTCCTATTAAATATCTCATGATTCTCTTTACTGCTTTTAGATGAGACTCTTTTGGATTAATTTGAAATCTAGCGCAAAGACAGACACTAAACATAATATCGAGTCTACTTGTAGATAAATACAGTAGTGATCCGATCATACCTCGATGCATTTTAGCGTCAATGGATTTCTCTGCTTCATCCTTATCAAGATAGGCAGATGTGCTCATCGGTGTTGAAATGTCTTTGGCATTCATCATTCTAAATTTAGTTAATAGTTCCTTGCAGTACTTTGATTGATTGAGGAATATGCCTTCTTTAGATTGTTTAATTTGTAGTCCAAGGAAGAAGTTCAGTTCTCCCATCATTGATATTTCAAATTCACTCTACATTGCTTGGGAAAATTCTTTACACAGATTTTCGTTAGTTGATCCAAAGATAATATCATCAACATATATTTGAACTAAGAGAATATCATTACCATTTCTTTTGATGAATAAGGTTATGTCTACCTTTCCTCTGTTGAAATTATTTTCTAGCAGAAATTTACTGAGTCTATCATACCATGCTCGGGGTGCTTGTTTAAGACCATATAATGCTTTCTTTAATTTAAACACATGGTCGGGAAATTTATCACTTTCAAATCCCAGAGGTTGACAGACATATACTTCTTCATTTATGTATCCATTTAAGAATGCACTTTTAACATCCATTTGATATAGTTTGAAGTCCATGTATGATGCAAAGGCTAAGAGCATTCTTATGACTTCTAATCTAGCTATAGGAGCATAGGTTTCTTCATAATCTATGCCTTCCTCCTGATTGTAACCCTTTGCAACTAGCCTTGCCTTATTTCTTATGATTATTCCATGTTCATCCATCTTATTTTTAAAGACCCATTTAGTCCCTATGATTTGATGGTTGTTAGGTTTTGGTACTAATTCCCATACTTGATTTCGTTTAAATTGGTTTAATTCTTCTTGCATAGCTATTATCCAATTTTCATCATCTGTTGCTTTCTTAATATTTTTAGGTTCAATTTGAGATACAAATGCCATAGAGTTGCATGCATTTCTAAGAGATTTTCGAGTGGTTACCCCTTTCGAGATATCACCAATGATGTTGTCGATAGGATGATTTTTGTTGATTCTCCATGTCTTAGGAAGGTCACCAGATGGTATTGGGCTTTCTTCTTGATTGTCTTGACAATATTCCTTCTTTTCATCTATTTGAGTCTTTTCAAGTGAATCTGCAACATCATCTATGATTCTTTCCATACTCACAGGGTTAGTTTCATCAAAGGACACATGAACAGATTCTTCAATGGTTAGAGTCCTTTTGTTATATATTCTAAATGCTTTACTTGTTAAGGAGTATCCAAGAAAAATTCCCTCATTAGCTTTAGCATCAAATTTTCCTAGATTATCCTTTCCATTATTTAGCACGAAGCATTTACACCCAAACACATGCAGATAGGATATATTAGGTTTTCTTTCATTATATAGTTCATAGGGTGTTTTCTTCAAGATAGGTCTAATTAGTACCCTATTCATTACATAGCATGCAGTACTAACGACATCTACCCAAAAATATTTAGGAAGATTAGTTTCATTAAGCATGGTTCTTGCTAGTTCTTCTAATGATCTATTCTTCCTCGCAACTACTCCATTTTGTTGAGGGGTTCTAGGGGCTGAAAAGTTATGTTTGATTCCATATTTATCACAAAACTTTTTGAAAGATCTATTTTCAAATTCCCCTCCATGATCACATCTAATGCTAATGATTTTTAGATCCTTTTCATTTTGGACTATTTTAGCTAATCTTTTAAAAGATGAATAAGCTTCATTTTTATTTTTTAGAAATAGGTTCCAGGTAAATCTTGAAAAGTCATCAACAATTACTAATGCATAATAGTTTCCACCAAAACTTCTAGTTCTTGATGGTCCAAATAAATCCATATGTAGCAATTATAGAGGCTTAGTTGTAGAGACTATTTTTTGATTTAAAAGGTATTTTTACCTGTTTGCCCTTTTGACAAGCATCAACACATTTTATCTCTCACAAACTTTAGTTTTGGAACACCTGTGACCAAATCCTTTTTAATCATTTTATTTAAGTGCTCCATGTGTATATGTGCTATCCTTCTATGCCAAAGCCATGGATCTTCCTCATGACTTATTAAACATCGGGCTTGACTAGATGATAGATTATCTAAACTTATCATGTAAATATTGTTGATTCTTTTTCCAATGAATTTTATGGTGTCATTACCTTTTTCTTTTATTATGCATGTGTCAAAGTTAAATATGACATTGTTACCTCTGTCGCATAGCTGACTTATGCTTAATAGATTATGTTTTAGTCTTTCAACATACAACACATTGTCAATGGGGGTTGTAGGATTCTTTCCAACTTTTCCAACTCCAAGGATTTTGCCTTTGTTGTTATCACTATAGGTGACATATCTTTCTTCCTTCATAACCAGTGAGGAGAATTTTGATATATCTCCCGTCATGTGCCTAGAACAGCCACTGTCAAGGTACCAGCTTGACTGTTTACTGACCAAGCATACCTGCAACAAAGATTAGGTTTTTATCTTAGGTACCCATATCTTCTTGGGTCCTTGAAGATTAGAGTTTGATAGGGCTTGCTTCCTAATCCAAATCTTGTTTAAATTTTGAATTCCATTCTTTCTTATATTACATGTAGATGCTGTGTGACCCTTTGTTCCACAGTGATAGCATTTAACAAAAGTGCTAGTTGAGGTCTTTTGTGAAATAAGGAAATTCTTATACAACTTTTGCTTTTTAGAGGGATCAAAACCTAGTCCTGCCTTATTAAAATGACATCCTTGTTTTTCAAGGAGTATATCTAGGTTGTCTCTTCCCATAGTAAATTTAGCTAATGTATTTTTTAAGTCATTAATCTCTTAAGTATTCTTTTAACATGTTAAGCATGTATGTCTAATGGTAGTTTCAGTCTTAAGCTTAGTTTCTAAGTTTTCCTTTTCTATTTTAATTTATCCTAGTTCTTGATTGAGTTTTGATAAGCTTTCTTCTAAAATTAGGTTAGAGTTTTTCATATTTAAATATTTCTTAGCTAGTTTTTGATACTCATTATGAAGATCTTCAAATACATCTTGCAATTCATCAAAAGTAGGGTTTGAATCTATTACCTCCTCAGTATTTGCCATCAGGAAGAGATTCACTTCTTCATGGTCTGATTCCTTAGACGAGCTTAGTTCATTTTCATCCCAGGCAATATAGTCTCTTCTTTTATTCTTGGGATACTTCTTCTCTTGCTTATTTGTCTTTTTGTTTAAGGTTGGACATTCCATCTTCATATGTCCATATTTTCCATATTCAAAGCATTTTGGACCTTGGTTTGATTCATCATTTTTCTTGAAGGATTTTCTAAAGTTTGACTTCCTTTGTCCTTCCTTTCTCTTCAAGAATTTATTGAATCTCCAAACAAGCATCCTAAATTCTCCAGTGTCATCCATGCTTTTAGTTTCCTCTATACTTTCTTCATCACTATCATTTGATGTTTGTATGTATGTCTTGAGAGCAATACCTCTCTTCCTTTTATCTCCTTCCTCATGTTGGTTTAATTTGGTAAGTTCAAGTTCAAGTTATTATAGTTTACCAAACAGAGTAGCAAGTGACATTGTAGCTAGGTCTCTTGATTCAGATATAGCTGTCACCTCCGGTTGTCATTCCCTGTTTAAACATCTTAAGACTTTGTCAATTAAATCTTCGTTTAAAAAAGTTTTTCCTAAGCATGAAAGATGATTGATTATATGAGTGAATCTCTTTTGCATGTCTTGTATATTTTCGTTATTATTCATTCTAAACAATTTATATTCCCTAGTTAGGGTATTTATTCTTGATCTCTTTACTTCACTTGTTCCTTCGTGAGTTACTTCTAGAGTATCCCACATTTTTTTTGCTGTTTTGCAATTGGATATTCTAAAGTACTCGTCCATTCCTAAAGCTGAGGTTATTATATTTTTAGCCTTGAGGTTGTATTGTACTTTTGTTTCATTAGCATCAGTCCATTCACTTCTTGGTTTAATCATGGTTACTTCTCCAACTACTTTGGTTGGTGTGAATGGGCCATTTTCAATGGAGTCCCATATGTCTATATCAGTAGCTTTTATGAATATTTGCATACGGGTTTTCTAATACTGATACCCTACTCCGTTAAATACAGGAGGTCTATGGATGGAGTTTCCCTCAGGAAAGATAGGGTTAGGAGAGGCCATTTCTACTTCTTAAAGTTTCTAAACCTTATACAAGAAGCTAGCTTTGATACCACTTGTTATTCTAGTGGCCTCCTATAACTCAAGAGGGGGGGGTGAATTGAGTTCTCCTAAATTAAATTATCTAGATTCACTTTATTTAAATTTCAATGCTTAAGATGATAAAATGTAAAACAGGATTAATAATGCACAGCAAATTAAATAAATATAAGACAGAGAGTAGGGTAAAGAGATTGCAAACAATGTTTTATACTGGTTCGGCCAACCACTGCCTACGTCCAGTCTTCTTAAGAACTCCTTGAGGATTTCACTATTCTCAAAAACAATACAAAGAACCTTCCACACCTTGGCACACCCCTGCCCTTGTATGAAGTTTTTAAGCACAACAAGAGTTTCACTACTCTTGTATACAACCCTTGGGAAAAGTTCCCAATCAACAAAGTATCTCACACTTTGAACAAAGTTAACAAAGGGTCAATCTCTTTCTTAGAGTATATGAACAACTTAAAGAGCAAAAGTGAGTAATAACTCTACTTAGAAGAATATGGCCTTTATTGGATTTGAGAGAGAATTGGAAGAATTGGTGTGTTTTTGTAAATGATGGGTATCCCTATTTATAGGGTTAGAAAGGCCTTCAAGAGGTGTGAAATTATTGATTAAAATAATTGAAAAGGTACCTCTTGAATAAAATAATAATTTGTGAAAAGATATAAGGTTTCATCAATGTTTTTCATGAAGAGATGTAATGTTTCAGCACTTTTGACTACGTGGTAATCGATTACCATAAAGGTGTAATCGATTACTTACATTTAAAAACTATTTATTTTAAAGTGATCGTTAGCATGTAATCGATTACAAGAACTGCATAATCGATTACTTGTCTCAGTTTTAAAATTATTTTGTTGAAACCTTTTATTTTTGAATTTCAAAAAAATCTTCAGACTTGGTAATCGATTAATCGATTACATCCATTAAAGATTCAGACTTTGATAAACTTGTTGCTTTGTAATCAATTACTATTTCATGGTAATCGATTATTATGGTTCAGAAGTGTATTTTCTTTAAGACATTAATTATTTTAATGACCATATTTTCCTTTAATAGAGTTTTACTATGATTATGCCTTGGTCTTGGATCTTCACTCTTGATCTCTAGCATTACTCTTGTCATTATCAAAATCCTTCATGGTCTTCAGCATCCTAGCGACGGTGAAAGGGGTCGCTAATATGTAGTTAGGTAGAAACGATACACGTGGTCGCTATTATGTAGTAGGTAGCGATGATGCACGTGGTCGCTATATATATGTAGTGACGTAGCAACGACTGCACACCTGTCGCTAACCTATCATCACGACGATGGATTGGGTGACCACCCATGGGACTAGCTCAGTGATGGCCTACGCCATCAAAAAGTTTACGACGGGGATGTTGTCATTGTCACTTTTGAATCAGCAACAAGGTTTGTACCGGTCACGGTTATCCCGTCAAAAATACCGTCGCTAAAACATTTAGCGACGGGATTTAGGTTCCTTAGCGATTGGTTTGGTCCATCGTTGTTCCATATTTTTTTAGTAGTGGTTGGAAGTGAATCAATATAAATTCTGTGTTCAATCTCTCTATCCCTGATCTTATAAAGTCTAGTTCAAAAGTCTGTCATCTTTACGCTCAAAAAGTTTTTAAGTTTCGAGCAAAAAAGTATAAGACTTATTCAACCTCTCTTCTAAGTCAGACTCTGAACCATCAGTTACTCTAACCAATTCTATTAAAATATATATTTGATCTGGGGTGCATACCAGACCCCATAATCGATGAACGGAGTGCCTATAATTTTATACGTAGAAGGTAACTAAACTACTTAACTACCGTACTACGTGCCTAAGAACTGATGTCATAAACAAGCATAAGCGCATATATTAAATCATGACCCCAGTCAAGACAACTGACATCTGAATGCGAGTTAGACAAAGTATAGGCAACATGTCACCGCCAACACTGTTGCTACAGTATGTTAGGAAAAGGGTCAAATCAACTCTTCTACTCAGGGAAGTTCTATAAATACAACTCATTTAATAACTTGAAACGGATTCTGAACACTTTCTTAAAATCCTCTGTAATCTCTATATTTCTATAATATCCATACTAACTTAAGCATCAGAGAATCTTTTGTAGGTACACCTTCAGTGTGTTCCCCTCATATCGGTCCGGATTACATATCGGTTCACCCCTAAACGTGAAGAACTTAGGTCCCCACTAGATCTAGGTGCATAATACCGTACTCCATTGAGTCATTGTTAAATAGAGAGTTGGTGAGGTACATTAGACTCTGGTGGTACAAGGTTAATTCCTTACCCTAGACACTAGAAGGATCAATATTAATATGAATAAAAAATTATTTAATATTAGTATTGAATAAGTTTTGGTAATACGTTTTTTGGATATTAAAAAATTATTAAATATTTTAAAAAGATGTAAAGTTTGGGTTTAAGTATTTGGATTTAGTGTAATTAATGATATATTTATTTCTTAATTAGATTACAACATCAAGATAGATCGAAGGATGTGCCCATTTGGTAATCAGTTGGGGAAATAGAGACATAAAAATAGAAAAATTAGTTAGTGACTATATTTGCAAAAGTAGGCTTGAGGTTGTCGAAAATGCATGTATGTTTTTGTCTTTATATTTATGCTAAGAGGACTCTTGGCCAGCAATGGTATCAAAGCCTAAACGGTATCAAATTATTGTATCTCTTTTTCTTGAAGCAGGTGAGTATGGTATAATAGTACTAGCTGAGAGTGAGTAAGAAGATCTCTTTAAAAATGAGTAAAGTAAACCTTCGTCCAAGTTTTGTAAATCTTTCCTCAAAAATTTCCCTTTTAATCCCTGAATCGTGTAAAAAGACCTTTTCAAATAAGATTGAAAACTTGATTAAGTACACATTTGCTCCTAAAGATGTTCAAATAGAAAGTGTTGTTCCTCCTCTTCCAAATCCCTATAATATTTTTAGAAGGCATAAATCTAGTTTTACATGGTCTGTGAAAAAACTTATCTCCACTCCAAGACCTAGAGTAAAAGAAGTAATACAGACTTCAAAGCTTGACTCTTGTCCTCTTCATGCCACACCTACAGAACAATGTGTAGCTCTAGAGGTAAATCCAGATCTAATAAAACTCTAGCAAAGAAAAGGATATGTTACACTACATATAGGTGCAGTCCGCTTGATCCTAACACTTCATGGAAGAAAAGGTATGCCAATTGAACTGTCCTGAACTGGGGTCAAGAGATCTGGTGTTGGGTCAGCCACAAAAGTAAGAGATTTAGATTTTGTACACCGGTACAGTGGGTATCCGGTATTATAGTCCGATCTCTCAGTGGGAGAAAATCGGTCTTGCTATCCTGGATATCCTACACACCGAACCTTCACGTTGGATGGGGGTGAAGGGGGGTGCCACCTACAAAGAGACTCCGACGATCAAGTTAGTGGCAGTGTGTAAGAAGCATGCATATAATAGTGCAAGTAGGAAAGCAAGAAGCATCAGAAGTCTAGAAGAGTAGAAGATTCGAAGCCGTAATAGCATGTACAGTTCAAGTATTTATAGATGCCCATGAATATGGGCCTGATTAGGCTAGGGGACTAGACACTGTTCCCCGGTTTTGGTGGCTTGAGGAAAGAGTAATGTCCATTCTATTTTGTCAGAGCATGGGAAAATATATTTATTTAATCTATCGTGGGAGACAAGCATGGGCTAAGTGGTGAGACGCGTGCCCCTCGTGGGATGGATTCATCATGGGAGACTAAATCGCAGCACTATTCCTAAGGCCACTTATAAGTGTCTACTGGAAATCTGATGTAGGAGGCATAGTACATCCGATGTGGGAGGTGTCAACATGGACTCACCGGTCTTGGGAGAATGCCCAGATGGTTCTGTAGGTCTGATGTATTACCTGCAGAATCGGTAGCACAACCAGATTGGATGACACGTCACCATTGTCTTAGGGCCAGCATCAAGACCGAATCATTTGTCCCCTAGCTTGTATGAGGGACTAGTAAAGTTGCTCATATAAGCTACATAGCTTGCACTTGGTCTGGATACCGGTTAGTCTATGTATGCAAAATATTTATTTAACGTGTGTTGGGTTTCAACATTATGTTGTCATGTGAGGAGCCGTCCTGGGAACCAAGGCTCTGTTGTCGTAACGTTCCTTACAACGGATCCGGACAAAGATCTATTGTGCGAGAATCCCAAAAGTTTTTGAAACTTGAAACTCTTGGTATTCAAGTAACAGCTGCAACGTTTCTCATGATTGGTCATTTAATGCCTTTAAGCACGTGGGTGAGCCATTATTGTTTTAATCAGGTGTGTCTCTGTAACAGCCACTCAGGGGCTTTATGGGCCTAAAATTCGAATTTTAAGGCCCATTTGAGAGGCCTTTTGACGAATCAACGCTGTTTTTGCGCCTTAAGGTTTGAAACGACAGCCTTGTTTTTATGAAAGGGTGTCGTTTTGTGGCAAACGACATGACCCTTGAATCGGCAATTGAGACTCTTCACCCCTTATAAAAGGAGCACTTAGTGAATTCAAAAATCACTTACTCTTGCCTTCCTGACGAAACTCTACAAAAATTTTGAGAAGACGTTTGTGCTTGCTTCTGTGAAGTTTGTTCCACCAACTTCTCCTTCCTTAGGTAACCATCTCCTTCATCTCCTCGTATTTTTCCTTGAGTTTTCTAAATGTCTGGGAGAGGTTATACTGGTTCGAGCCGTGTTAGCCCTAGGATTAAAGGAGGAAGAGCTTCGTCTCGAACTCCTGCATGTCGTGGTGGAAGGATCCCTGTGATTCCCTCTAGCACCTGGCCACTTCATTCAGAGAGGGAAGCGTTGCCTATTTCACGATGGAGGGTGATAATACCCTCTTCAGAATCCTCTTCTAGTGAGAGTGAGGAGAGCGTTGATTTATACCTCTCTGACGATGTGGCTTTTTATCACAGCACAAAGGTTTTCAATTTGGCTCTCAGTAAAATGGCTGGCGAAGGAACATCCACTGAGGGGGCGGCGGAGCAATATATTCTCAAAACTGCTTTAGGTTTGTGCAACGTTGTTACACACCGGATTGACTGGGTGAAACTCCAACAAAGACATCCCTATTGCTGGGTGGCTGATGAATTTAGGGATACACCGTCTTGCCACGCCAGGGACGATGGGGCAAGGCTGGAACCTCGCTTTGTAGTTCATAAAAAGGAGAAACACGAAAAGCGATTTATGGTGTTGGCGCCCCTTCCCTCAGAACGGATATGTCACATCATCCCAGATGAGAGAGCGATCTACATGTACGATTTCCTCTTCTTGAATCTGGGAGTACGGTTCCCCCTGACAGAGTTCCAGATGGGGGTCTTAAGATTTCTGGACTATGCCCCCTCTCAGCTTCACCCTAACGGATGAGGGTTAGTCCGTTCTCTGGAAGTGCTTGGGGAGCACTTCAACTTCACTTCGACGGTCGCCATGCTTTTCTATTTCATGCAGGTGGTCCGCAGTGCCAACAAGCAGAGTGGAGGAGTAAGCCTGATCACCCTCCGGACTCTGTCAAAATTTGTCAACTTCGAGTCTTATACAGATTCAGCTAAGGTTGATGGTCACTCCTTTAAGTCATACTTCACCAGAATACGGATTCAGCCTGAGGACCCAATCTTTTGGGTGAATAAAGAAGGAATTAACAAATTCCCGGTGTGCTGGTCTCATGAGCATTTTCTGCTAACCTCTCAGGCCTATTTCACTAATGAGGATGAGTTATCCCCTATTTCAGCCTCCGTTCTCTTTGCTCTTGAAGCATACACCGCCTCGTATAAATTCTTCTCTTGCAGACGTTTGTTAGGATCACAAACTACCCGCGAGGAATATTTACGTACTTTTCGATCATTCTCTTTGCTGTTATTTCTCTTTACATGTCTTGAAATTTTCTAATACTTACCATCTTCCTGTTTTGATTATGCAGTTGAGATTGAAATAGAATCTGAGGATATGGACAAGTTGAAACCTCTAAAGGCCAGAGGAAAATCTGTGGCTACTGAGAACCAAATTAGCCAAAGAGAAACTCCAAAAAGGCCACCGCTAAGACCATTATTCTCACTTCCTCTGCTGGTGATGATGTCCCCCTGATCGAGGGCGGACCTGAAAATCCTACCTCCGGAGTCGAAGAAAAGAAGATCGGAGAGAGGAGGAGGAAAATAAAGAATGACCCCTCAAAGCAGGTGGAGTCACAAGCCCCTCCTTCTAAAAAGGCCAAATCTTCTGAAGGAGGGACCGATTCTGGGGGCTCCAAAGGAAAAAACACAAAGGGACCAACTCTAGATGCCCCCAGCAAGGCTGTTGCTTCCAGCACTCAGCCCTTGACAACCTACTTTGCGCCCAAGGTCTCTTGCCCTCCTCCTAACAATTCAAACCTTGCTCCATTTCTAGTGTATGAGGGTCCGGTGCCTGAAAGCGACCCTGACTCGAGGTACAAGCTGAAGACCACCCTTGACCCTAAAGAAATAAAATAAGCTTGCGAGGCCGGACGCTGGCAATTGGAAGAGTTGTCCGGTCTTTTGAGGTCGCTCTGTAGATTGGCTGATGACGGCTCGGAAGTTGATAGACTGACGGGTAAAGTCAATGACCTCACTGTTGAGTCTGCCAAGGACAGGGCGTCCATCAAGGTTCTTGAGGATCGGTTGAGGACGTCCAAGGACAATGGGGAGCAGATGTACGCGGAGACCCTCAGACAGAAATCGATAATAAAGGACCTAGAGGGCCAATTGGCTGAGCAGAAAAAGGTTAACTCTGACCTCAGTGCGAGCCTCTGTTCGGAGAAGGAAAATTCCTCCAAGCTAGATGAGGAACTGAAAGCGAAAACATATAGTTATTCGAAGCAAGCTGGGGAGTGGGCTCGTAGGAAGAAGGAGTTGCTTTTGGAAATTGAAAGCCTGAAATTGGCGAGTCTGGATGATGATGTCGCTGCCTTGAGAGAGGAGCTGGCTGCTGCTAACACCAGAGCAGATGAGGCTGTTGACATCTGTATCCAAGTTGCCGAGGAATCCTTTGGGTTGGCAGTGCGTCAGATTCTTCACCGCAATACTAAAATGGAACTCGACTTGAGCGGTATTAATCTGTTCTACGAGTTTTATAGGGGGAAACTCATTGCAGTTGTCGATGATCATCATGAGGAACCACCCAACACTCCGTACGAGCTGCCTCCCCTTCCCAAGGACCAATCAATGGGGCCCTCTCTCCTAGTCCCCATCACCCAGCAGCCCAGAGATGAAGGAACAAGTGCTAATGCTACTGCAGGTGACGCTGCTGGTGATAAGGGGGTGAAGTCGGAGGAAACCAGAAAGAAAAGAGCGAAGGAGCGGGCCAAAAGAAGTAGCGGCTTTTTTGTCTTATTATTTTTGTTGAATTAATATCGTTGTGTTCAAGGATCAGCTCCAGATTTCAATCAATCATTTATGTACTTTGGGATTTCATTAATGACATGACAATTTTCTTTGTACGTCTGTCCATTGTGTTCATCTGACACCTAATCCTTTCTAAGTCGTTCCGCGAAAATAGTTTAAATAGAATCGTTGTATGTGTAATGAATCAGCTCAGATTTACATAAGTAGAATGTAAAACGGATAATAATATATAAGTACTATCCCCATGTGTAAGCACTTTAGTAACAAAGGCTCGTTTTATGGAACGTTACCTTTGATTTGGTAGAAAAGAGAAAGCTTATCCACCTCGTATTGTATTGAGATTGTGTCATGACGAGGTCATCACTTAAATCATAACATTTGGCACGTACAAGATTTGTAAGGAGGGTACCTTAACCTTTGATGATTAGGCTTTCGACTATAAGCATCACGATGGGGACGGCCCTTGTGAGAAAACACGTGATCAGTGTGAGGATGGCTGGGAGCTTTCGTCTTGAGAAGAGACAATCGTGGAGGTGTTTATTGAATCTGCATTCCGCAAGAGAATTTCCCAACCAGAAGAACAGTGTCATGTCTTCACCAGCGTTCGGTCAAGCCTAGTTGCTGTACTTGGAGTTCGGTTTTCATCCTACCCTCCAAGCCTTCAAATGGCAGTTTGGTTTTAACCTACTGGCTGTACCTGGAGTTCAGTTTTAATCTTACCCTTCAAGCCTTCAACACAGGGTTCAGAACAGGGCTAATCCTGAACCTACTGTGCCCGTTACTTGGGGTTTAGCATGGTCTTGAAAAGGGACTAGCTTACTACGCCCAAGCCTTCACCGGTGTTCGGCCAAACCTACTAACCGTACTTGGAGTTTGGTTTTAATCCTACCATCCAAGCCTTCAACACAGGGTTTAGAATAGGGCTAATCCTGAACCTATTGCGCCCGTTACTTGGGGTTCAACGTGGTCTTGAAAAAGAACCAGCTTACTGCGCCCAAGCCTTCACCGGTGTTCGGCCAAACCTACTAACCGTACTTGGAGTTCAGTTTTAATCCTACCATCCAAGCCTTCAACACGGGGTTTAGAACAGGGCTAATCCTGAACCTACTGCGCCCGTTACTTGGGGTTCAGCGTGGTCTTGAAAAAGAACCAGCTTACTGCGCCCAAGCCTTCACCGTATGGTTCACCCTTTTATACCCTCGAAGAAGTTCATCGCTAACAACGGATACGTAGTTAGGATCATCCGTCCTGAAAGTATTTTGTCAGAACGGTGTTGTGCTTTGAATAAAATCATAAAGAAATGGGTGAACACACAAAATATTTCATTGATTATGAATTACAAAAGGAGCTCAGTTGGGGTCATGCCTCGTTAAAAACTTCTTGGTAAAACCCAATGGGAAAAACCCAAATAAGGAAAAAGAGTACACACTGTCTTACCAACTAGCTATAATAAATGCGTAAGTTCTGAATATTCCACTTGTTGCGGATCGGGGTGCCATCAAGGTTATCCAGGTGATACGAGCCTTTTCCGCAGACATCGGATATTCTGTAGGGACCTTCCCATGTCGGAGCGAGCTTGCCCTGGTGTACAAACTTGTTTACCACACTTGCTTTCCTCAGAACCAAATCCCCAATGTTGAAAGTCCTGGATTGGACTCGTTTGTTATACCAAATGGCGGCTTTGGCTTTGATGGCCTGATCCCTAACGAATGCTTCCTCTCTGAGCTCTTGAATTACATCCATCTCTAATGCTAAGTTGGCATTGTTGCTTTCCTCAGAGAAGTACTTGACCCTCACAGAAGCAGTTTGTAACTCTACAGGTATCATTGCTTCTACTCCATAAATCAAGCGATATGGGGATTTGTTGGTGGATGAGTGAGGCGTTGTCCGGTATGCCCAAAGGATGTGGCACAACTGGTCTGTCCATCCACCCTTGGCTTCCCCAAGACATTTCTTCAGCCCTTTCAGCATCTCTCTGTTAGCCACTTCAGCTTGACCGTTAGTCTGTGGGTGTTCGACAGATGAGAATATCTAGGTTATTCCTAACCCTTCAAGCAAATTTGTGAACTTCCTGTCTGTAAATTAAGTGTCGTTGTCTGTAACGACTCATGCTGGGACTCCGAATCATGTTATAATGTTTTCATACATAAAACGATGAGTTTGGGCTGAAGTGATATGTACCACTGGCTCCGCTTCTATCCACTTAATGAAATAATCAACCCCGACGATGAGGTACTTAATGCCCCCAGGTGTTGTTAGGAAGGGACCTAAAATATCCAACCCCCATTGGAAGAACGGCCACGAGATGACAGATGTGAAGAGTTCTTCTGCTGGTGTATGGTGAAGGTTGGAAAACTTCTGGTAGGCGCCACACTTCTTAACAAAGTCAATAGAGTCTTGTTTAATCGTGGGCCCCCAATATCCAGCCCTGAGAATTTTTCTCATCAGACTTCTTCCTCCGGCGTGGTACCCACATTGTCCCTCGTGCACTTCTTCCATTACTCCTTGTACCTCGTTCTCCTTCAAACAGATCAGGTAAGGTACTGAGAGTGCCCTTCTGTAAAGGTTACCATCAATCATAGTGAAGTATGGCAATTCCCTTTTTATCATTTTCTTCTCGTTCTCATCGGTAGGCAACTGGCCATCAGCCAGATAACGGATGTAAGGGGCCATCCATGTGTCTCCGTAATCAATTGCAATAGCGTTTAGAGTAGGGAATAGAGGGATGCTAGGTGATGCCAGCGTACTTTGGACTACCGTTGTGGTGCTGCTTGGTTGTTTTGTACTTGCTAACCTTGATAGAATATCCGCCCTTGCATTCTCCTCTCGAGGGACATGTTTGAACTTAAGCGTTGAAAATTTTTCACTTAACTCTTTCACGCAGTTCAGATATAGCTGGAGTTGAGGCTCACGGACCTGGTACTCACCTTGCATTTGCGATATTACTAATTGTGAGTCGCTGCACAGGGTGACTTCGGATGCTCCGATGTCGATCGCAGCTCGCAACCCAGCGAGACAAGCTTTGTATTCAGCTTGGTTATTAGAGGTCTTGAAATTGAAACGGAGGGAGATGTCCAAGAGGACACTATCGTCACTCTCCACCACGACGCCAGCTCCGCAGCCTTTATTATTAAATGAACCATCTACATATATGGTCCAGTGTCGTCGAAGTGTTGTTGGATCTGTCCCCAGCATTTCCACTATAAAATCAGCCAGAATCTGGGCTTTTATTGCACTTCGTGGCTCATAAGAAACTTCAAATTCTGAAAGTTCTATGGACCATTTTATCATTCTTTTGGCGAGGTCTGGCTTGCTCAACATAGATCGAAGTGGTAAATCTGTTCTCACAACAATAGGGTGGGCATGAAAATACGGACGCAGGCGTCGCAAAGCGAAAATGACTGCAAGAGCGGCCTTTTCAATCTTCTGGTACCTAGTCTCAGCACCTTACAATGTTTTACTTGTTAAATATATTGGCCTTTGACTATCCGGGGTTTCCTTCACCAGAGCAACCCCTAATGCTTCATCAGAAACAGATAAGTATAGGATAAGCATTTCTCCGGGGTCAGGCTTGACCAATATTGGAGGTGTAGACAGCACCTCCTTAAGCTCCTGAAAAGCTTGTTCCTGCTCCTGTCCCCATTCGAACTTCTTGGTTTTCTTCAAGACCCTGTATAGAGGAAGTGATCTGTGAGCCATCTTGGGCATGAATCATGCCAAGGCTGCTACTTTGCCATTCAGGGATTGAACCTCCTTCAGATGTTTTGGGCTCTGCATGTTCAGGATGGCTTGGCACTTTCCTGGATTGGCCTCAATTCCGCGCTGTGTCAACATGAAACCCCAGAATTTCCCAGCTAGGACTCCAAAGATGCATTTTAAAGGGATCAGCCCCATGTTCTAGTGCCTCAGACGTGAAAATACTTGGCACAAATCCTCTATGTGGTCACCTCCCGCAGAGGTCTTGGCAATAATGTCATCAATGTACACTTCAACTATCTGACTGTGTAAGCCCTCGAACACCTTATTGATCATACGCTGGTATGTGGCCCTAGCGTTCTTCAAGCTAAAGGGCATAACAGTGTAGCAAAAGACACCACGATCATTGATGAAAGCTGTTTTCTCCTGATCTTCCACCTACATCGGAATCTGGTTATATCCTGAGTACGCATCCATGAAACTCAAGTACTGATATCCAGATGAATCATCCATCATCCGATCTATATTAGGGAGAGGATACAGATCTTTGGGACAGCAACGGTTCAGATCCACATAATCAGTGCACATTCTCCACTTACCATTGGCTTTCTGAACCATGACGATGTTGCAAAGCCACGAGGAATAACGGATCTCTTTAATAAATCCGGCCTTCAACAATTCCTCTGTCTGTTCACAAGCAGCTTTTTGCTTTTCTGGGCCCAGCCTTCGTTTTTTCTGGGCAACCGGCCTCGTCTCCGGATAAACAGCAAGCTTGTGACAATAGAAGTCTGGATCCATGCCGGGCATATCCGGTGCTGTCCACGCGAAAAGGTCTTTGAACTCTGACAGGGCCCGCAAGCGCACAGGTTATGTCGCGTGATATAAAAGATTATCGTCTCCACAGGGACTGTGTTCAAAGTACCAGCATATTGAAATTTAATTATCCACACAATTGATTTTTAATATTTTTGTAAAATAAAACACAAAATAAAGTTGCACAGAATACGAATAAACAAACAAATTTTCTAGACACTTAAAAATCAGAGTTGAGAGTATCTTGGGATTTCGGGGGATCAAGACTCTATTTTATGTTAATGAATTTTAACTTTTCATAAATAAGAATCGAATTAAGTTTTCCAAGGCGGATTTTCCTTAAGCTAATTAATATGTTCCTCTCAGAATCCTATTAATGTACCTAACTTATGGAGAACAACGTTTAATCCCTAAGAAAGGCCCATTATCGTTTTGTGAAAATCCCTTATTTATTCCCCAAAAGATTTTGATTACTTTCACGATTTTACCGTGGTCACAAAAAGTATTTCAAAACCTTAGGCTTAGTTCAAAAACTTTCCAGTAACAATAAATATCTCGATTCTATTAATTACTTAAACTTACTAATATACCCGCAAGTATACAGTTTTATCACTTAGGTTCTTGTTAGGAATCACTAAGAGCATTGAGCATAATTTGAACTAAATGGGAAACAGAAATTTATTTAAATCAAAGTCAAAATAACATTAACACAAAATATTGTCACACCCCTAAAATCCCAAGATATTTAATTTAGTTACTCATGAAATAATTCAAATTCATACACATGATGGAAAAATAAAACATACAAGACATGGTAAAAATAAAGACTTACGGGTTTCTCCAAAAGCTCAAAATAATTTCACCACTGTATTTTCTTGTTGCAATATTCCTCCATCAATTACAAATTGGAACACTCAATTTCATAATCCTCACAACTCTTACACAACAAATAAAAGAAAGAAAGAAAAGAAAATAAAAAGAGAAAGCAAATAGAACAGAGAGGAAAACGAAGGAAAAAGAAAAGAGAGGAATGAAGAATGAATGTTGGATGCTCTCTGCTTGAATGCTTCTCCTTTTATAGCCGAGGGAGAGGAGACATCGAAGGAAACAGCATGCTTAATTTAAGGAACGAGTGGAAATTTTCAGCGAGAGAATCCCGTAATGTTGTTTCCACTTCATAATTTCCGTATTGCTGTTTCCACTGATTCCAATAATATATCGATTCATATAGTTCATTTTTGCCTCTAATTTTGCACAGGAATCGATTCATTTGAAGGAGGAATCGATTCATTAATGTAGGAATCGATTCATGAAGTGGGGAATCGATTCATGAAGTGGGGAATCGATTCATTGGGGTGGGAATCGATTCATGGACAAGGGAAATCGATTCCTGGCATAAAAATCACTGAGGAATCGATTCATTAGCTAAGGGAATCGATTCATGCTGTTGTGAATCGATTCATTGCTGCTGTGAATCGATTCATTGCTGAAATTTTGCACTTTCTGGACAATTTTAACGTGTGAATCGATTCCCATCAGTGGTGAATCGATTCACACCCCTGTTCTTGCCATTCTTGGTGCTTTTTGGTTCCTTTTTGGCATGAATTTGTTGATGGCTTCCTCTTTTAATCCTTGGGCACTTCGATCATCTTTTTGGGTTGGAAATCTTGAGTTCTTGAATCCATTTTCTTTTTACATTCATTTATTCTCAAAATGGATCTTCAATAGTTCTAAATATATTAATTTCTGCAAAATAAAAGTACCCGAGTAGAATATAGTGGAAAGAAAGCATTAATCATGTAAATTTGAGAAAATACAGTGGAAATGGTTTAAAATTCTAATTGAATTAAATCTAATTTATTGTGTCTAAAACACTTATCAAAATATCGATAACCTCTCTACGGCCCTGGCGTTGCTGTTGGGGCATAACATTCTGCTGCGCGGGCTCACCAGCCATAACTCCCTTCTGTTTTTCAGCAGCGGTAAATCTTCTGACCGGAGTAGGACCATCATCATTGCCGTCCTCATGATCTCTTCCCCGTTTCTCAGTCCGGTCTGGCTCATCAAAAGACCTTCCTTTGAACAGGTATTGTTTGAGCTTGCCTTCTCGGATCAAGGTCTCAATAGTATTTTTCAAGGCTTGGCATTCGCCTGTCGAGTGGCCCTTTTACTCGTGATGACACGTCTGTCTAGAGGTAAATCCAAATCTAATAAAACTCTAGCAAAGAAAAGGATATGTTACACTACATATAGGTGCAGTCCGCTTGATCCTAACACTTCATGAAAAAAAGGTATGCCAGTCACAGCTAGAGTCTCCCTTATAGACTCTACTTTCCATCACTATGAAGATGCAATGATTGGTACTGTTCTTACAACACTAAATGCGGGAAGTGTGGTTCTGACCATGTTTCCTAATTTTAATGTTCGCTTGAAAGATCTGACTCTTCCACACAGGTTCCAAGTACAAGTTCAACTTGTAGGAGCCCCTCAAGACTCAGAAGTTTTTAAAGCAACTCTAAATCATCAGATAATATTCAGAGTTCAAAATTATCTCTTTGATCTTCCTATTGATTCAAAAATCTCAGAAAATACTTTGATGGTGATAGCAAATTCTAAAGAAAAAACTTCACCCATCATTCAAGTTAGAAGACAGATTCCCAAAGAAGAGTTGCTGAAATTAATTACTATGGTACATTAAACTCATTCTCAAACTTACAATTTAGATCCCAGAGAGATAAACACTCCTGTTTATAATGGGTCTTTATTCTTCTCAATAGACGGTATCTCCCATTCTCAGTGGAATAAAAAATTCCTCGAATTCAAAGCATGTATGTATGCAAAAATTATCCAGCATGAAGAACCTTACAAAGTAGTTGAAGAATTGTGCTAGGATGATTAGAGTACTTAAAGATTGGTATCAATCCATTGGTTCAGTGAACCAAGACCAGCTTTATAACTAACATATCAAATATAATCCATTTTCTTCAATTCGACTTCTTACGAGATATATCAATAATAGAAAAAGAAGCAAGAAAATAGTATTTTGAGATGAAGTGTTGCTCACTACAAAGACTGATCTCAAAAGACATTATCAAAGAATGTCTCAGAGATTTTACAGGCTAAATGGCTTCAAGGACTCCAGCCTCTAAAATACATATATAAGTTCTTTCCCGGAAGAACTTCAAGAAGAAATGTAGAGAACTCTGTAGGCTATAAACAAAAATGTCACAGAAATGACCCTCGGTGAGATTCATCAAGTCAGAGTAGTCGCATTAGACAAAATTTGTAGTCAACAAAGTTTGATAGATAAGATGTTGAAGAATCGAAAGAGGTACAAAGGCATATGCAAGTATTTGAAGATAAAATGTGATAAGGAGAATTGCATCTGTAAAAATTCAAAACTTCATTTTATAAAAAAGGGAAAGAAAAATAAAGCCTTATACAAAAAGAAAAAATTTATGATTCTTCAAGAAAAATCATTCAGAGGAAAAATCAAGGGCTAGAGATGCTTCATTTGCAAGAAGAAAGGACATTTCTCTAAAGATTATCCAAAAAATAAAGAAAAAGTAGTCAAACTATTACAAACCCTAGCAATAGAAGAGGATGATGATGTTGAATCCCTATATGAAGAGAAAGGCTCTCCAAACAACAAAACTGCTTTTGCCCTTGAAGGATCTGAAGAAGAAACGTCAAGTTCAACAGACTCTGAAATTTCAGCAGACTCTGAAAGTTCAAGAGAACCGAAGCATTTTCCAGTTCTGAAAATCCAAGAAGTACAAAAAGATATAACCATTGCTTCAACTGAACTTCCTCTGTTGCCAAACCTTGAAGTATTCATCCTTCCATCCAAATATGATGTCCCTATAAAGGCTATTGCCTTTATTGATACAGTAGTATAGAAAACCTTCATGAATCCAACCATTCTACCTTCTTAGGCATGGAAGAGCCATAAGCAATGCTTTAAAGCAGCAAATGGAGAATCCTTTGAACAAATCTGATAACCAAGTCTAAAGTTAGAAAAGTTAGAATAAAGATCTTTCCAGATTGTACAATCTGGATGAAAATTATTGGATTAGATTTTCCTGAAAAGGATATACTAATAGGAAGAGACATTCTGATAAAAAAATCAGAAATTACAGATCTTAGCAAATAGAGTGAAGCAAAAAACAAATTTCAAGCCTTTCTGCTCAATCCCAAGACTTTTTTCTTTGGCAAAAGTCCCTCATGAGTTTGTGAAAGTTAGAGATCAACTAATAAAATTACGCGCTAAAGGCCATGATCTTTTCCAACATCCAAAACCACTATAGAAAAGAGAGGAGTTCTATGTGAACTTGCCCTTCAAGTTAAATGAAGACATCAATCCTACCAAAGCAACACATCTTGGAATGTCTCCTTTAGAACTCAAAATGGCACAATCAGAATGTCAACAACTAATGAAGAAAGGATTTATTGAACCCACAAAATCAGAGTGGGCCGGCGCTACATTTTATATGAACAAAAGATCAGAACAGGTGAGAGCAAAGAAAAGACTTGTTGTTGATTACAGGCCTCTAAACCTTTTCCTCAAAGATGACAAATTTCTTATACCAAAGATCAATTCATTGTACACTTACATAAAAAATGCCTTCATTTTCTCAAAATTCAATTTAAAATCGGATTTTTGGTAGTTGGGACTTAATCTAGAAGATCGCCCGAAAATGGCATTTTGCATTCCAAATGGACACTACCAGTGGATTGTCTTACCTTTCAGACTCAAAGTGGCTCTGTCACTGTTCCAAAAAGCCATGGTTCGAGTATTTGAACCCATCCTTCATAGTGCTCTCATCTATATTGACGACATCTTGTTATTCTCTCCTGATGAAGCCAGTCACAACCAGCTTCTTCAACAATTCCACTTCATCTGTAATAGTTATATAGTCATGCTGTCTGCAAGAAAATCTGAAATTGGAACCAAGGAAGTTGACTTTCAGGGAATGAGATTCTCCCAAGGAAAATACCTTCCTCAACCTCATCTTGCAGAAGATCTTCCAAACGTTCATGATGAAAATCTTTCCACAAAACAAATTTAGCAATTCTTAGGAAGACTGAATTATGTCAGAGACTTCATTCCCCATATTTCCCATTATACTTCTAAGCTTTCAAAATTACTTAGAAAAAATGCACCACAATGGGGAAAAGAACAAACTAAAGTCGTGAAGTCCCTAAAAGAAGCAGTAAAAAATCCTCCACCATTAAAAATTCCTAGAGAAGGGAAAAAGATACTGCAAATAGATGCAAGTGATCATTACTGGGGAGCTGTTCTAATAGAAGAAGTTGGAGGACAACAACTTTATTATGGATATACCAGTGGATAATTTACAAATGGAGAACTTCATTATCATACCACCTTCGAAGAAACTCTTGTAGTCAAATATGGAATCAAAAAATTTGATTTCCATATTCGAGGACATGAATTTGAGGTACAACTTAACAATTCTTCATTTCCAAAAATGTTAGAATTTAAAAACAAAAGTCCTCCTAATCCTTAAACCCTCAGACTCAAAGAGTGGTTTTCAATGTATGATTTCATAGTTAAACATATCCAAGGAAAAAACAATCTGATTCTAGACTACTTGTCTAGAAAATAATCCTTTGAAAACCCAATTCCAATCATCTCATCCTCTCACTCTTATCCTATCATTATGGTGAACACTAAAACACTAGGGATAGCAAAACGGGCCAAGCCCGACGAGCTGGCCCGCCAAGCCCACCAAATTTGGCGGGGCAAACAAGAATTTTTAACCCACCTCCTGGGTCGGCCCGCCGAAAGAAAAAAGTTATAAATATTACTAATTTATACTTTATTTTATCAAAATATATACTTTTATTTTCTAAAATTAAAAAAAAGTAACATCTCTTACTATTTATACATTTCTTTTAATAATATCTTCTTTAATTTTTTTAAAAATTATTTTTCTAATTTTTTAATCTTAATTTATCACATTTTAAAAAAAATTATAATTTTAACTTTGGTGGGCCAGTCCGCCAGGCCCGCCATTAGGCGGCGGGGTGGGCCCTAAATTTTGGCCCATTTTTTGGCGGGCTTTTGCGCAGCAGGCCAGGGCCCGGCGGGCCAACCCATTTTGTCATCCCTATAAAACACCATCTTCTTCATCATCTCCTCCATCAAAGTTTTCTCAATTTCCTCCTAAATTTAAATATACAACAGGAGCGAGACCTGCAGAAATAAAACTTTTTGTTAAAACTCACATTTTCCATTATCTGCCCATTTCTTTACAAAAGCACAAAATTCTTCTAACTTTTACCTCGTTTAATCCTGACAAACCTTTCTTGAATATCTTTGGCCTTTTCTTGGGTAAATTTTTTCAAGAAAAAGACATGTGGTATTTGTGGTGTGCAATAATACTCTAATATTACCCTATCATATTTCCTACATAGCTTATGATAAGAACCCTGGAAACAACTAAAGATCCTAATCATAGCTCTTCTCTAATCAAAACCTTCATGGGATGGTATCAACCTCTTGAAAAATAGATAACAAATTTGAAAAGAGAAATAGAATTTATGAAAGATAAAACTATTCAATTAAGTTACAATTTTTATATAGTAGCTTTACTTCATCGACCATACTTCCAGTATCCACAGACAAAGAGGTTGTATACACATAATCAAGTAAAAATTTGTAGGACCTATTCCAAATTTACAGACTTTGTGAATGATTACATGATGTAGGAGAATCTTCAAGACTCCTTTGGAAGGGTGGGATCTAGGTCCTTCTTCTTCTTCTAGCCTTCATATGCCATGGATGAATACTTCTTCAAAGGGAAACTAAGACCATAAAAGGAGGAAGACTCCAAGAGTTGAACGTAAATGGTGGAGGAGAAAAGGGAAAAGATGAAAGTGAAAGGAGGAGAATAGAGGAATGGAAGAGAAGAAGTGAATGGAAGGTTTGGAGGCCACTCCCAAAAGGAGATAACTCCTTCAACCTCGCCACCAAGGAGGGAGGAGACTGTTGGTGTATGCACTACGAGCTATTAATATATCAAATTTAACTTATCAATAAAATTAGTATTTTTAGTTTTAAGACTAATTTTAATGTTATTTATCCTGGAATAATAGGTCATATGAGAATTATTTCTAAAATGTCCCTAATCAAGTATTTACATGGGGACATGTAAATACATTAAGATTAGTGTGTGAATGTACTGATGATTTGATCTCACAAATCATGGATATATGATATCAAGTCTTTACACGGATACACATTAAGAGTAATGTTGTACTGGACAGTGTAACACCCTCTGTTACACCTTAATAAATTCTAGAAAAATTCGTAATTTTTTTTTTACTAAAGATATGATTGTTAAAAGAAACTATCGAAATAAATTATATACATTATTTCTGAAATACCTCATAAATATTATTAAAACTTTATATAGTAATTTTACATTCATCCGATGAAAATAAATATTAAACATTATAAGAAAGAGAGTAAACTCCATGGCCCAGAAGCAGTTACTTAATAATATTATTTATTCATTGGACCATGGTATTCATATCGAGCTCCCTTTCTAGAACGTGCTATATCTACTGCCGAAATTCATCGATCCTTCCCTCTGAACCATCAATTTAGAATATATGAAACAAAAACACGGAGAAAGGAGTGAGAAACAGAATATAATAATCTCGATTAAGACATAAGTAACAAAGGGTTTTTACAAACCAATACATAATAATATCAATCACAATCACATACACAATCAATTATGAATGCATGAATGTTATGCAATATCTTCATCATAACTTACCTATATATGTGGGCCCTTAAATTTTAATTTGCACTGGGCCAACCAGGAGTTTACACTGTTCCATAAGTCCGGATAATAATAATATGAACAGCTCAACTGGCATGGAAACACTTAGAGACTAGTCAGATTGAGAAAGTTTTTATTGTGAAAGTACCCGACACTAGGGAGCTACCCCAGGTCCCCTGAAGCACCCTTCCACACCCTCTCATCCCAAGGCTCGTAATTAAGCCTCCTCTAATGTATCCTCGGTTTCTATAATCCGTCCCCAGACAATATCATTTTATTTCACTTTAATGATTCATGATGCATGAGCTACTCACGTATTTAGTTGGTTAAGGCTTTTAGAAACTCAATTATTAAATACCTTAAAAGGTTTACAACATCATTTCTATAAACTATACATTTTCTCAATTCTCTGAATTTCTGTCCCACAGAAATAAATTTGGTACAGTTTTTAATTCTCACTGAAATTGAGTTTCTAAGCCTTAAATATCTCAAAACTTTTTCATATTAAATCTTAACAAGATCAAATTCTCAATTATTTTCAAATATCTTTAGTTATTAAGTTGGAAAAATAAAATAATTTTCTTTTAAAAATTTTATTTTATTAAAAGAGAATAATCTTTAAATCATTAACCGTAAATACTTAAAATTACAAAATTTTTTCTTTAATTCAAAATTTAATTATCTCAATTTGTTATAAATTAATTTTCATAAAATGTCTACTTTCTAAAAGAAATACTAATTTTTTTTATTCTAAATATAAAAATAATTTCTAAGAAGAAATAAAAGATAATAAAAATTTAAAGAGTAAGGTAAGAAATTCTTATCGAATTTTAGCTTTCCGTCATGCTCGCTATATGCTCAAACTCCACATTACAATATCATCAATCAAATATTATCAATCACAGTTAAACATCATCAATCATAAATCAATCATAATCAAATCAATTAAATATCATTAAATACATATCATAATGCAAAATTTAATGATTATTAATATAGTTGATTTTTTTAAGTTCCTTTTGTCCATTCCTAGCATAGGTATATGTAAGTCCATATAATCCGGTCCTTGCATAGGTATTGTTCAGTCCATATGGGTCATAGTGGTCCAAGTCCTTGCATAGGTATAGTCCAGTCCATATGGGTCATAATGGTCCAAGTCCTTGCATAGGTATGTTAGAGTTTGTTAAACCGGATATTTAATTTAAAATTTATTAAAAATTTTAAGTTAAAAAGTTAATATTTTAAAATATTAATATTATTAAATTTAAAAGGAGTAGGGGACTCCTCCCATTATTCTTATGTCTTTTCATATTATACTCTTATCTCACTCCCCCTTACCTTGAATTGTTACCCAAAAGAGATTTGTTTTGCGCCTCCAATTTCTAGTGAAGATTATTACTACTTAAAACAGAAATGGTAAATTTTGAATAGTGAATAGTGAATAGTAAATCGTGAATAGTAACAGTAAATAGTAAAACGTGAATAGTAATGGTAAATAGTAAATCATAAATAGTAACAGTAAATAGTAAAACATGAATAGTAACGGTAAATAGTAAATCGTAAATAGTAACAGTAAATAGTAAAACGTGAATAGTAACAGTAAATAGTAAATCATGAATAGTAACGGTAAATAGTAACAGTAAATAGTAATTTACTATTTAAATAGTAATTTACTATTAAAATAGTAATTTACTATTAAAATAGTAATTTACTATTAAAATAGTAATTTACTATTAAAATAGTATTTTACTATACAGAATAGTAACTTAAAATAATATTATTTCCAGTATAATAACAGATTTCTAAAAACGATATGAAAATAACCCAAGAAATATAAAAGAGAAGTATTCTTACCTTAGGATTTTAGTAGAACCTTCTCCCAAAAAATTTACTTCTCTCTCTCACTTCCACCACTATCTCACTAGCACTACTATATTAAGAAAACTTAATCTGAAATTGTGAATTCTAAAGAAGAAATCCTACGGTATTTATAGGAAAAAAATTTACTATGCATTCCATTATTTTAATATAAAAATACTATACATTTTTGAATTTTTTATTCCTGGTTACTGTGCATCTTTTGAAAATTTCATACATGCACAGTGTTTTGCATAGTAACTATCGGCAAAATTATTAAGTCAAATAGTAACCCTTCACTCGGTATATTTTAAATATTCAAAATGAGTCCTTTTTGAAATTTAGCGATATTATATCAGTCCTCACTAATTTTATAATAAGTAATATAAAGTTTAAATTTTAAAAATCTAAAATTTTCTGTTAATAAAAATTTATTGCTACGTTCCCAATTTTTTAACGATTAGAAAAAATCAAGATTTTTCTCAAACCGATAATTTTTAGATAAGTCTACTTGAAATGGATTTTAGAAAATTTTCTTATAATTTAAATTCAGTTTCTTATAAATATTTTTAATTTAAGTCACTTATATGAATTTAAAATTATTTAAAAAATATTATTTTATAAAAAAAATTCCAAAATTCCAAAAAATTCCAAAAAATCATAAATAATATGTAGATTAAAAAGTTCTAAAGAACCATAATTTAATTCCTTCAAAATTTCAATATAAAAATAAAAATAGGAGTGTTACAGACAGACCCACCATGAGAATGTTGCATATGGATCGTTACATGAGTATCATAAACGGTTCTCAATGTGATAATGGTATATAGTCCTTCGACCTGAAGTCACCATGATTCCTACATAAGGAGTTTATTGTTTTAATACAATCAAACGTTATCTGTAATAAGATGACCATAAAGATTGTGATTAGGCAATAGACAAATTATGCAGAGGGATGTGGGTGATGTAGATGGAATTTGTCTCTCCTATGTGACAGAGTGATATCTATGGGCCACTTGATGGAGTGAGACTAACGAAATTAGATATCGTGACAAAAGGAATAAATATATAAAATAATTATCACTTATAGGTCATGTCGATGATAAATAATATTCGGACATAATGATGTATTGCTAGATACCGCGCTTATTTTATATTAATAATAAAATAGTTTATTATTAATATAACCGAATATTTTACCTATAGGGTCACACACATAGAGTAAGCCCACCAGAGGATAGTTTTATTTTAGTTGGACTAAAACTATTTAGGTCTAACTCATTTAGAATGAGTCAGGAGCCCAATGTTTAATGAGAGCTCAGGTCAAGACCTAAGCCTATATATAGAGCATGAGATGCTCATAGGCTACTGCTCAAAAATTAGATTACAATCAAATTTCTGTACTAGCATTCGAAACTTTGTTTTTCTGGTGGGAGTGCTCGTGTGGACTCCTAAGGGCGAAGCTACAATTGCTTCGATCGAGGAACTCGTTTTGCGTCTACAAGAGGTAACCCTAAATAAAAAATTTAATTTTGCATAATGCCTTGAGACATTTGTATTTGCAATCCTTTATGGGAATCCTTTGTGTTTTCGCTACCTGACCCTGGTGGGATTCCCTAACAGAGACCACCTTGGATAAGAGCTTGCTAAAGACTTGGCTCTAGCCTAGAGAAAGGAGACCACTCAACTTTTCTCTCAACACTCAAAGTGCTCTAAAATCTCAAAATGTATATTATGAATGGTTTTTACAAAGGAGAGCTCCTTATATAGGCCTTGGAGCATTTCAGCCAATGAGAGTCTTATTGGGCTTCTACATGCTTCCTAGGCCCATAAGGTATTCAGTGAAGTGGCCTAATACATGGCCCAAAAAAGAGAGAGTACATGGCCTAATAGTGATCAATTGGCCTAGTAAGGCCCAAATAAAACCTAAACACTAGAAAACCTAAGTATATGTAATATTATATGATGAGTACATGTAAGTCTTCTAAGTGTCCTCCTTGGGCTTAGGCCCATCAAATAATGTGATGAAGGAAGTTAGGGCTTGGTGGATGGCTTCCCTTCCCCTTTTGGACTTAGCCCTTGTTAAGGGACCTTTATAAGCTTCCAATCCTTTATCCAAAATGATGTGTGGGTCCTCCCTTATGATGTCCTCATTATTACAAGACACCAAATCTTGCACAAGAAGAGTTAGTGATCTACCTTTACCATATTAACAAAGCAAGTATGACTCTTAAAGAAAGAAATTCAACGTGCACCAGTTTAGGTCATTTAGATGTGATATGCCCTCCTGAGAGCGAATGGGTAAAATTTCATGATCAACCCATGGTAGTTCCAGAAGAAGAAATCAAGAAGGTCAAAAGGTTCCAAATCCTTATCAGCATTACCAAGTAATAATGGTTAATGATGAACAATCTCATGATGATAGCATTGCCTATTATCAAACTGAAGATGATCTCTCGGATGATGAAGATCCAATTGAGAATAATGGACCAAGTCATGAGCCTATCTACAAGGACTAAAATTATGAAGCTTATCATCTTATGAATAACGTGATTGAATAAGGTTGAAGAAATAAGAATCTTATCCTGAAGAGAATCTTATCTCATCTGTCATGTGTCAGTGTAATCTTATCTTATCTGTCATGTGTCAGTGTAACCTTATCTTATCTACAACGTGTCACTATAATCCTAGCAAGTTTGTTGTTTCTTGATTCCTTGCCTATATAAGGAATCATCTTGTAACATGAAAGGCAGAGTTCGTAGAACAAAGCCTTAAAGAAATAAAAATATGTTCCAAAGAAATATGAGTTTCTAAGGCTACGCTTAGTCACAAAATTATTCTAGTTTCTTGGGAAAAGTTTTCTGTTTGTTTTCCAAAATTTTTATTTCCTGGAATAACTAGAAAAATTCTTGGAAAATTTTTCCATTTTTCAGTTTTCTTGGAAAACTTCTTTAAAGACTTCTCTATTTTTCTTTAAAAAAATTGAAAACCCGTTTTTCAGTTTTCTATAAGTGTTTTTTGAATATTTTGTAAACAAGCACCTTTTCCATTTTTCTAATTTTTTCAAGAATAGTTTTCCATTTTTTTTTAGAAAATTTACAAACCAAACGCGACCTAAAATTTTCCTTTTTTTCTGAAAACTCAAGGCTGTAATATTATGACATAAGCACCATTCAGATTAAGAGATATAATAATCATAGACATAGAGTATGCTCTACACTTTCCTTATTTAAGGATCTTATATGTATCAAAAATATGTTGAAAAAGATCCATGCTACGATCTTTCTTAGTATAGATTTAAATGCTAAAATTGGTGACTATGTTTGTAAAAGTAGGCTATTGAGGTTGCCGAAAATGCTTTGTCGGTATGTTTTGGTGTTTATATTTATGTTCTCGGTCAGGAGTGGTATCAAAGCCTAAACGGTATCAAATTATTGTATCTCTTTTTTTGAAACAAGTAAGTATGATATAATAGTACTAGCTTAGAGTGAGTAAGAAAATCTCTCTAAAAACGAATTAAGTAAACTCTCGTCCAAGTTCTGTAAATCTTTCCTCAAAATAATCAAAATCTAATGATTAATATTAAGACTTTACGTCATTCAAAATAATCAAAATTCTATTAAAATATCAAAATTTTCTTTTTTATTAAATCTCGATTTAATTGCTAAAAAAAACTATCCAGCTGTAAATCAGGGAATCCATTATTGGAATAGATGACTGCCTATGAATCAAACGAAGCGAAAAGGACATGGGTGAAAATAGGTAAAGACTGAGTGGACCCACAATGGCTTATCTATTTTCTTTCGACCAAAATACACCTGCAACTATGTATATCCAGCCATTACAGCTAAAACTTTCAAGTACAATGATGTTTCCCCTCTTTTATTTAACTGCCTGATTTCATTCCAAGGCAAAACATTTTGTTAATTAATTAAGAATACTCATAAAACAAAACTTTAACTAACTCTTAACTCATAACACCCATAATATTAAATCTTATAAACTTCACCACCACTAAATGTTTAATCTTAAATATGAAAATGTAAGACTAAGATAAATTTTACATCGATTAAAAATATATTCTTAATAGTTATTATGCGTTACATTTAGATTGTCATGCAATAGTGGAGGGAAAAAAATCCACACGTACACACGTATGGATCCACTCGATATGTAATGCATGCCTTTCTCTCTTGTTTAAAAATTACATTAACATTAACTAGTATTTGAGGATTATGATTAAATAAAATATGCCCAAAAATAATATGAACGCACCATCTTTTTTAATTTCTAATGCATCATAACATAATGTTATACAATTTAAATTATTAATCATGTTACATCACCGTTAACAACATAAGCCCAAAAATTAAATGGAAAAGAGAGAGAGGAAAATAATGAAACATGCATCGATCCTCTTAATTAATTTTTCTGGTTGAAAATAATATTGTAACGGGTCTATTAACAGACCGTACAAAATTGCTACCCACATTTGAAAATTGTCATTTGTTTCCATTCCTCATGAGGGATACTATTTCTATATTTGCTTGCTTGCTACGCTTAGAATTTTCTCACAGCAATTTGCTTTTGCGTTAGAAAAGATTGGAGGAACACTCGAGTCCTATTGATGACCTTTTACTTTTACACGTTAAAGGCTAAAGGTGTGACCCAAAGTTGAGAAAAAGAAAAAGGTTTCAATAATCGTGGGATGATGGGGTTTGGTACATCTCGATAACGACTGTATCTGATTGGTATTTAATTTGAGAAATGAAGTTATAAAAAATAAAGTTATAAAAACAACAAGATTTAAAAGTTAATTATATAGTTTAAAAAAATTAAAACTTCATTAACTATAAAATTATTTTTTGGATTAGTCAAATTAACTTTTAACCAAACATACTACCAACAATCATTTTAATGGAGATTCAGTTGACATTTACAATCAACAGTTATATTATTAAAATTGTATTGATCCTTGGCTGTATCAAGTCAACGAATAGTATCAATTAATTTGGTTATATTAAAAGGTTTAAAAAAATATAATTGAGTTAATATAATTAATCAATTTGATAGGTCAAATCACCTATTTAACCAATTAAGTAACTAATTTAACAGTTTAAACCACTAACTTTTTGACAAATAGATCTTATCAAACTAGTGAATCTATATCACACTGGCGAGGTTGAACAGGGTTTTATAACTATGGTTCAAAATGTATGATTTTGATTGATTAATTCAATCCCTTGAATAGTATCGAAGCATAATAAATGATTTTTAAATTTAACATGTGTTCTCTAATTTCAACTCTAAAAATATGTTTATGTTAGATTTGTTTGGTTCTCATGGGGTTGTTCAAATGGAGGCGAACCTAAAAAAAGATTTTACGGTCACCATTTCGAACAATGTGAAAGATACTTAACTTTTAGATTTTTCCATTTTTCATAACTCTGTTTCCCAATTATATACCAAACAAACACTTAAACTCAATTAAAAATTTGTTAGCTGTAATCTAACTCGAATATCAAGATGATGTATTAAACTGAAAAAGCATCTCTCTAATAAAAGTAGTATACTATACTCTGATCATGAAGATATTTATGTATACTTTTCATTTGGTTGATCATGAGAATCAAAAAGTGCACTGCACAAAAGGAAAGGACTCCCACCTTTTGCTTATTTTCAATATGTTGTACGCATTATACAAAAGAAGTCAGCTTTATAAGGCATAGAGAATTTGAAGCAACTTTGTATGATTTTTTTATGAAGTTGGGAAGCCTTTGTAGCTCTCCTCATATTAGATAATGGATACCAATTCAAGAAACTTGAGATGGGCAAGAAAGGCCAAATTGCTGCTGGTAGCTTTTGCTCTTCTCTTTCTGCAAAGCTCTCTGCTCATCTCTGCAGAGGCAACTGATTCTGTGAGTGCAACTTAAGTTTCTGGTTCTGCTAGTATACATTTGAGTAACATTTGTCATTGATCACAATCAATTGCTAAATAAATGCTTCTAGGTGCATATTGTATACATGGGAGACAAGACGTATCAAAATCCAGAAACTACTAAAAGGTATCACCACAAAATGTTATCTTCACTCCTAGGAAGGTATGGCCTTTAACCTTCATACTGCTTTATGGAGATAAGAGGCAAGAAAACTTTTTTAAGTGTCTTCTTTTTGTTGTGAAGCAAAGAAGCTGCAAAGAATTCAATTCTTTACAGCTATAAGCATGGATTTTCAGGGTTTGCTGCTAGACTTACAAAATCTCAAGCAGAAGCAATAGCAAGTATGATCCTTACATTAATTAGGCTTGTTATTTTACCCATTTCAGAACACTTTAAAAATTATATAGACCATATTACAATGTGATACAGAGTTTCCTGGGGTAGTTTCTGTGATCCCAAATGGCATTCACAAACTCCACACAACCAGAAGCTGGGACTTCATAGGGATCCATCATTCCTCCTCAAAAACTGCTTTCACTGACAGCAACCTGGGTGAAGGAACAATCATAGGAGTTATAGACACAGGTAGTACTAGTAATTAATAAATTGTAACTACCCTCTAACAAAAAATAACTAAGCCAACATTGGAAAATTGCAATGTAATCAATGATGAAAAAACATGGTTTCTTGAAGGCATTTGGCCAGAATCTGCAAGTTTCAATGATGAAGCAATGGGGAAAATCCCCTCAAGGTGGAAAGGAGTTTGTCAAGTGGGAGAGCACTTCAACTCCACAAATTGCAACAAGAAGATAATAGGTGCTAGATGGTTCATGAAAGGAATAACTGAACAAACTAAGAAACTCCTCCAAGGAAACAACACTCAGGAATATCTCTCAGCACGAGATGCTATTGGCCATGGCACTCACACAGCTTCCACAGCTGCTGGATACTTTGTAGGGAATGCAAATTATAGAGGACTTGCTTCTGGTGTAGCCAGAGGAGGTGCACCCTTGGCACACTTGGCTATCTACAAGGCGTGTTGGGACTTTCCTATTGGAGACTGCACTGATGCTGATATACTAAAAGCTTTTGACAAGGCTATACATGATGGAGTAGATGTCTTAACTGTTTCTCTTGGCTTTTCCATTCCTTTGTTTTCCTATGTTGATCAACGTGACACAATAGCAATTGGTTCCTTTCATGCCACTGCTACGGGACTCACGGTTGTTTGTTCAGCTGGAAATTCTGGTCCTGTGTCACAAACCATCACAAACACTGCACCATGGATCATTACAGTTGCAGCTGCCACAATAGATAGGGCCTTTCCAGCAGCCATCACCCTTGGAAATAACCGCAGTTTGTGGGTAAGCTACAACTATTTTCATATCAAATTGGTGAAATATGCTGTCAGCCAACAGTGATAATAAATATTGATATTGGTTTAAATAATAATTTGGTCTCTATTCTTGAGTTTTCATTTTATCCCCTTCAATAAAAATGCTATATTTTAGTTCCAACATGAAAAAATTGCTTACAAATTAATTCTTGCTGTTTGTGAAAAGTTATAACAGCATCAAATTTTGCTGAGTTGTGTATCAAAATGTAGAATTTTTTCTTCTGGTTACCAATACAAAGTTTAGAATTTTTTTTGTTGATGTAGGACTAAAACTAAAAACATGGACTTTGTTAACCAATACAAATTATAGAGATCAAATTTTTAAGAAGCTAGCCAACTTAGCAAAATCAAACACATAACTTTGGCAACTATTCAAAAATGTTTTTCTATGGAAGGACTAAAATATAAGATTTTTTTGGTACGGATTGAAAAGGAAAGCAGTGTGACTTAATTATTAATTTAACATGTAGGGACAGTCCATTGACACTGGAAAACACAGTCTTGGATCTGTTGGGCTCACATATTCAGAGCGCATTGCTCTAGACCCTTCAGACAATTTGGCGTGAGAACTCTCTTTCTTCTTCATCTTTAGTACTATTTTTTGTTTTATCCCATTCCAACACACATTTTTCTTTATCTATTGTCCATCTCTTCCTTTTAAGCAAGGACTGTCAGTCTGGAAGTCTGAATGCAACAATGGCAGCAGGGAAAATTGTTGTATGCTTTTCACTATCAGATCAACAGGATATTGTTTCTGCATCACTTACCGTCAAGGAAGCTGGAGGAGTTGGACTCATATATGCACAATATGATGAAGATGGACTCAATCACTGTGGTTTTTTCCCATGCGTTAAGGTAGATTATGAAGTGGGAACACAAATACTAACCTATATTAGAAGAGCAAGGTGAGGAAATATGCATAGGTTGACAATATTGACTTTTGAAGTATTCTTTTGAATTGTAATTACAATAACCTGGACAATCTTACATATGAAATCAAAAAAAGAAAAGTTTTATTTGAAATTATGTTGGATTTGCATTGAAATCACATGGAGACTATATTGATATTAATTTTATTTTAAAACTTTCCTTTCTTATTTTTTATCGATATTCATGTGAATCGTAAGGTTTCCAACTGCAAGCCTGAGTTTTCCCAAGACAGTTATTGGAAAATGGATATCTCCCCGGGTTGCATCTTTCTCAGCTAGAGGACCTAGTAGCATGTCTCCAACTGTGCTGAAGGTATATCTGGTCATATTCTTATTTTCAATCATGGTTTGTTTTTAATCAAGTAGACCAATTGTTTTCTGAAATTTTGAGACAAAAGTAGTAGAATATAGTTTACAACAACCAAGATTCAACTCAATTTTTTTGAACTGAGAAAGAATTGTTGGCTGGGAAATTCTTTCAAAAAAAGGATAATTAATCAGTCATAACTTGCAACAGTTGTTAGTAACTAACTAATAATAAATAATAGATCCACTTATGTTAATGATTTGTACAAAAGTATAGAAGTAACAGAACAGTATGAGCTATGAGAAAAAGTCAAAAAGCAGAGAGAGGGATGGTAGAAAAGGTAAAACGATGAAAAGGAAGAGTGTTCATTTGGTGCAGCATAATGTATATAGTAGTTACTTGCACTTTATATACGTTCGCTAATATGAAATATTAATAAAACTATATACACGGACTACAATGATATTTCTGTTACACTAACACTCTCTTTAAATTATACATAGTCTGATTGCCAATTTACCATTCTCTGTTGATTTGTTTAATCATTAACATGTTACAAATATTCAAAAAACAGAATAGAATTAAGAAAGTTGTCCGTAAAACATACTGAAGATACTATCATCATCATAGAAAGGTGTGAAAGTAGCTCAATTGATATTAGTGTGCCTATCTGACTATGTGAGAGTTTTGTTTTTTTGACACAATATGTTCTTAAAGACAATGAAAGAAATCCTTGAAACCACCAATTCTATATATATGACAGTGATTTAGTAGGAAAAAGTGAAAAACAGTCTGCAGATAACTCAAGACTGAATTTTATGAAATATTTTTATTTCTAAAAGAAAGAACATGAGATAACTTAAAACATAATTTTAAGAAGATATGGTATTAATAAGTTTTACAAGGCACATGCAAGCACCATAGCAATACATTCAAGCAATTTTGATTTGAGTGAAGGCAAAAGAACTAAGAAAATGTATACCTAGAATGCTATTCTGTAGTAAATTGTATTCAGGAGTTTACCATAAAAGAACAATCTACTGCCCTTACTCAGTTTTCAATTGCATGACGCCATGATAAACTTCTACTCTGGGGATGATTCATGGAGGTAGCCAGACATAGCTGCACCAGGTGTGGACATTTTGGCAGCATTTCCACCAAAGGGCACAACAAAGAGAATTAATCAGTTTGCATTTCTCTCTGGAACTTCAATGTCTTGTCCACATGTGGCAGGAATAGCAGCTCTCATCAAATCCAAACACCCAACTTGGTCACCTGCAGCCATAAGATCAGCTTTGGTAACAACGGGTAAGTAACTGAAAATTAACTCATTAAATTCAAATCAAATTACACACCCCTAAGACAAATTGCACTCAATAGTCAATGCTAGAGGTGTCATAATTGGTCCAACCAAATGGGCTAGCAAAACCCTGCCTATAACACTCTAGTTAGCACCAACTCCTTTTTTTTTTAACATTACTTTAACCCGTTTCTTGTACAAGTATATAAAAAATCAGGTGATGTCAATGTAAATGTAAATGATAAGGTTATTTAGCCTTATGTTTTTATATTAATTAGCAGAAATTTGTGTACGGTCATAAAATAGAGAGGTACCAAGTTTAATTTCATCAAATCTTAGGAGGTATGAATGATCATAATTTATCCTTAAATTTACATCCTTATGTCAGGATCAGCCTTAGAGCAACACCAACTAAATACTTATATATGCTGCTTTGTCACCAAAGTAACTTGTTGTATTATTGTATAATGTAGCCTCTCAAACTGGAACTGATGGAAGCACCATATCTGAAGAGGGTTCCACACATAAGGCCGCAGACCCATTTGACATTGGAGGTGGGCACGTGAATCCCATCAAAGCAATGGATCCAGGACTCATATATGATCTCGCCACTGAGGATTACATTCAATTCCTATGTTCCATGGGTCATAGTAGTGCATCAATCAACAAAGTGGTCAAGACAAGAACAAGTTGTAAGAAAGAAAAACACCAAGCACTGAACCTTAACCTTCCATCCATATCAGTTCCAAACCTTAAGAGAAGCATAACAGTAATGAGAACAGTGACAAACGTTGGAAACATAACAGCAGTCTATAAAGCTTTAGTGAAGGTTCCATATGGCATAAATCTGAGGGTTGAACCTCAAATTTTGAGGTTTAGTTCAGATACCAGAGTCCTTACATTCAATGTCAGTTTCCGGTCAACTCAAAAGTTGCATGGTGATTACAGATTCGGGAGCCTAACATGGACAGATGGCAAACATTTTGTGAGGATCCCAATAATTCTAAGGACAAGACAATTTGAATGACTTTGGTCAACAAACCATATCAGTTCTTGGAGTTTTACTAAAAACAGCACATTCTTTGGTGAGCACACAGCATATATTCTGAGGAAAGAGAACTACTTACTCATGGAATATATTGCGGATTACAAAAAAATGTTTCTTATGATTGCAACTATCAATTAATTTACTTTTGAATGGGATGGGTGCTTTACACTGATTTTATACCGCGAAGAGCTAATGTCATTACTAGAAATAAGGACTACATAATTTGAGACACGATTTTCAGAAAGGACACAGTACAATTTTTTTGGATTTTTTGTTATTGTTCTGTAATTAAATTTAGTACCACATCTCCTCTAAAGTGAGGAGATTTGTAAAGTGGGAAAGTAAAGGACCAAAATTAGTTATACTGATAAGATATTTTAACTAAAATTAATGGTGTATGATCTCTCACTTTCTTCCTTACTAAGTTGATAATGGTTATAAACCAACACATTTCCTCACTAGTTTGGAATAGAATTCCGTTGTTGGGAAAATACGTGACACAAGAAATATTTATTAGTCACGTGTGCTTTCTCAGTTACATGTCTCGATTCAAAAGGATCTGTCTGTGATGTGGCATGAAATGATTGGTCCACTTTATGATCGTTGCAACCCACGTATCACCAAACAAAGCGGCGCTTAGTAACGGACAGCTCGAGAATTTATAGACTATAGTTTTCTCTTCGACATCTACAACAAAGATTAAGATCTACTACTATATCATTACATGCTATATTATTATTATGTGACTCTTACAATTTTTATGCCACTGTTGTTTTGTTTTGTTTTGCTCCTTCCTTCCAAATGACGACCATTCCTATTACCTTCAACCATGTTTGCACCTTCTCTCACCCTGCTCACGTTCTCCCTCTGTTCTTCACACCTTGCAAATTCACATTTTCTCCCACAAAACATTCTCCACTCCCCCATTTTCGCATATTTTGCCAATCCAAGGTAATTTCCCCCTACTTAACTCTTATTTTTCTTTATTGATAGGACAAAATTTAGATTTTGGAGATGACACTTTGATTTAGAAATTAATTGATAAACCACCTCTCAATAAATTGTTCAAACGTTTAAATTTCAGCTTACAAGAAAGGAAGGGTCGTTAACTAACTGTTGTGTGTCAAACAACAATATCTGCAATGTTCCTCACTTAACAATGTACAATAATTATATATTGTTGTGAATATGTAGACAGAGACATTGGAGATAAGAAGGTGCTCCCCTTTTCTAGAAAGTTCTCTGCTTTTTGGGAATGGTGCTGTGGCCTCAGATGAGTGGAAAGCAGTTCCTGATATTTGGAGATCTTCTGCAGAGAAGTATGGTGATAAAGTAGCCTTAGTAGATCCATACCATGATCCTCCTTCAACTATGACATATAAACAGGTTCCCCTGCTGTTATGGTCATTATTTTAGGAGATTAATTTCAATTTACATGCTCAATTAATTGATATTGTGTTAATTATTATATAATTCAACGGTTTTTACTTATATAAGAACAAGAATTCACTCTTTGGTAATATTATGTGTATTATAATCATATAATCATATTTGTGTTTCAGTAATGATACACATGCTGATATGATACCCTATTTACTAACATGTGACTAATTTTTTCAATTTATATTTAAGACAAATATTTTACTAATATGTGACTAATTTTTTCAATTTATATTTAAGACAGAAATATTACAATGTTATTTATTTATATCATTTAGAATAGGAGGTATAAAAGAGGGAGATAAGTGTGATGAATTAAGGGATCAGGATTCAAACTCGGATCCTGACACTTCATAACCATGTCATGTAACAATATTATGGAACCAAAGAAGAAATTCTCACTAAAAATCTTTCTTTCATTAAAAATCAATGAAACTAATACATACAATTGAAAAAAGTTGTATGGAAAACTAAGATACAACCTGCACATACTAACATTTCTCACAACTAACTCTTCCAGCATATTACACGTGTGGCTTGGGTGGCATATTTTGTTACCCTCCCTCAAGCTGAGGGGTGGCAAATGTACGACCCAGCCTTGTGATAATGGAATATTTTTCAGAGTTTATCTCGTGAATTTTTTTCAATTTTAAAGTTTTTTATGTTAAATTCTTGTGTGTTGATTGAGCTCTTTCCATGTTTTATTTATTCGTTTTAAGGAAAATTCCTCAAAAGAAATGAATTTTATTTCCTAAAAGTAAATATCAACCATCCCAAGCTTGGAAACAGCAGAAGAGAACAAATTAGGAGAAAGAGGCTTAGTCAACACATTTGCAAGTTGGTGTATAGTGGAAATCAGAAGCAACTTACATACTCCATTCAAAAACTTCTCACGCACAAAATAACAATCAATCTCCAAGTGTTTGGTGCATTTATGAAAGACCGGATTGGTCACTAAGTGTCGGGCACTTTGATTATCATAAAAAATAGCTACAAGGCGTTCACATTCAATGCCAAGATCCCTGAGCAAATAAGTCAGCATATGAGCTCAGAAGTAGCATCACCTAAGGGTCTATATTCTGCCTCTATGGAAGATCGAGAAACAGTTGTTTGTTTCTTAGATTTCCAGCATATCAATGACTTGCCAAGTTGAAAACAATACCTAGAAACAAATTTCCGACTGTTGGAGCATCATGCCCAATCTGAGTCACTGTAGCCATATATAGCTGCACAGGTGAATTTATGGGAAAGAAAACACCCAATCCTGGAGAGTTTTTAAGGTATCTGATCACACTTGTGGCTGCTGTGAAGTGAGCTTCAGTAGGAGCATGCATAAATTGGCTTAATTTATGTGTGGCATACATAATATCTAGTCGAGTGTTTGTGAGGTAAATTAATCACCCAACCAATCTCCTATAAGCAAAGGGTCTGGATAGAAATCATTGCAGGAATCCTATGATTTAGCATGACATTCCATGGGAACCTTACTCGGTTTGCAGCCAAGTAAAGCAGCATCTTCGATTAGATCCAAGCAGTACTTCCTCTGGCTCACAACAATTCCTTGAGCAGAGTGAGCAATTTCTAATCCTAGGAAAAATTTGAGGACTCCAAGGTCCTTGGTACCAAAAGCTTAATGCAGCTTGGCCTTTAGGGAATGAAACTCTGCCAAATTCTCACCCACAATGATTACATCATCAACATATACCAAAAGAGCCATGAATGCATGACCGTCGCTTTTGATAAAAAGAGAGTGATCAGATTCAGTTTGAAGAAAACCAAGCTGAGTAAGGAACTGAGTCAACTTATCATGCCAACTTCTGTCGACATGTTTCAAGCCATATAGAGACTTCAATAATCCGCATTTTTGCTTTGGCTTCCTAGCTTGATCGCACTCTAATCCCCCAGGCAGTGTCATACAGACTTTCTCCTTCAAATCACCATGTAAAAAAAAAAAGCATTGTCTACATCAAATTGATGGACATGCCAGTGTTTAATTGAAGCTCAAGCCAGAGTTACTCTTATTGTTGTGATCTTAGCCACGGGTGAAAAAGTTTCTAGGTAATCTAACCCTTCAAATTGTGTAAATCCCCTAGCAACAAGCCTTGCTTTGTATCGCTCTATAGAGCCATCAGCTTTTCTTTTAATTTTATAAACCCACTTATAGCTAATGGGAACCACATTTGGAGGACAGTTAACAATTTTCCATGTGTGGCTTTTGTTCAGTGCATGGAACTCCTTACTCATGACTTCTTTCCAATGCAATGACTTTGAGGCTTCATGATAATTCTTGGGTTCAACTTGTTGATCAAGCACAGCTGTATAACCCCTATATTTGGATGACAAGTTTGCATAACCCATCACATCAGCTATCGGGTACCTGATTTGGCTTGAGGCAAGATTGCAGTGATAGTCAAGGAGGTATGATGGTGCTTTTCTGTTTCTGCGTGATCTAGGTGAAGTGAGTGTTGGCTGAGGAATAGGTGAATGATGAATGGATGATGGGGTTATGGAGGGTGATGGATTTCTGGAGTGTGATTGAGGAGAGGGAGGTGTTTGGTGTGGTGTTTGTGGAGGTGAAGGTGTGAAATGAGGTGAAGATGTTGGTAAATCAAAGTTGTTGGTTGGGTTGATGAAGGTAATGTCGTCAGGTCTGTGTACCTCCAGGAGGTAACATGTTGCTGCTTGAAGGGGAATATGTGTTCATGAAACACAACATTCCTGGAAATTGTGATAGCCTGATTTTTGACATTTAGAACTATGAAACCCTTGGTTCCTGCCTTATATCCAAGAAACACTGAAACCTCGGCCCGGGGATCAAACTTGCTTCCACCAGCCGTAAGTGTAGCTGCATAACATAATGATCCAAATACTTTTAAGTCTTGAAGATCTGGCAATGCATCATTCAACAGCTCATACTAATTTTAGCTTCTCAACCTTCCAAATATTGATCTGTTGTGAAAACATTAATATATATTGAAGTCGTTTACACAAATAATGTATTGGACTGAGCAATAAAACAATATAATTGCTCAATAAATGATTTTTCAAAAAAAGTAAAGGTCTAAATTGGTTCATGTAAATATTATGGCAGATATATTTTGGTTTATAGAGAAAAAATAATTGATCATCTCTTTTAATATTATGAATATCGAACACTTTGATCTTTTAGTCAATTTTACTTTTAGCATATGATTGATTCCTAACTTGGGATAGGAGCTGATAATAATGTGTTAAATGTGAAACATGATGCATGTCTCAAAGTTTTGGCGTTTACTAGGTTGTAATTGTTTATTGGTATCTGCTACTCCCAATCGTCATTAGAAAATCAATTTCTATTATGAATCTTACATTTTCCTTATGTTTTTTTTTTCTATATAAAAAAAATTCAGTTGGAGCAGGCAATTTTGGACTTTGCAGAAGGTTTGAGAGTTATTGGAATAAAACCAGATGAGAAGCTTTCCCTTTTCGCAGACAATTCATGTCGTTGGCTTGTGGCAGATCAAGGTGGGCAGGGTTTACTATTTTCCCCACTTTCAGTGTATTGAGTCTTGCCATTGCTAGTTGCACAAATCTAATGTGAAGGAACTATTATATCATGTTATGAGTAAATTATCTCCATGGTCTAAAACATGCATGTTTTATGAAAGTTAGCAGCATGACAGAGTTTATCTGCACAATAGTTGTGTAAGTTCTCACTTAGTTTGCTTTATTTGAGTGTTTTGATAGAGAGTGATATTATGGTGTTAACTATTTCTCAAATAGCAGTTGGTTTTTTATCACATCAATGCTATATTTTTAGTCTAGGCATGATGGCAAGTGGAGCAATCAATGTGGTAAGAGGCTCAAGGTCATCAGTTGAAGAGCTATTGCAAATATACAATCACTCTGAAAGGTTTGATAAATGCTTCAATTCAAACAGCTTGTTTCTCATGATTCCTTCCAGATTATGTGCACTGTGAAATGTATGTAAATTCTCATTTTGATTAATAATTCCTTCAATATTTGTTTGCATTTAATTAATTTGAACACTGTAATTAAGCTTTAACGATGGATCACTGCAATCATTTTGGACAATTTCTTACAATTTATGAGGGAGTTTTTTAAAAAATTTCTGAAGCTATTAAGATTTATGAATACTATTTTTTTAATAAGTCAAAGTTAATAGTTAACTATTAGGTTTTTTTTAACCGAGAAAGTCTAACGCATGATTTTTTTTTTTGTCTCCTTTATCACTAGACCATTTTATCAATCCTAAGATTTATAAATACTAACATGATAAAATTGTGAATTGTCTATTTATTAATTTGTTTTTTATTGGTTGAAGCATGCACATTGTTGTTTTAGTCTATTGAAATTATATATAATTTGCACTTTAAGCTTACCATCTTAATTGGTGTCTGCTATTGTGATTCAGTGTTGCACTGGTAGCGGATAACCCTGGAATGTTTAACCGGATTGCAAAAACGTTCTATTCAAAGACTGGCATGAGGTTTATTATTTTGCTTTGGGGAGAAAAATCAGAAGTGGTTGGACAAGGAAACAAGGACGTGCCAGTGTTTACTTTCATGGAAGTTATACATTTGGGACAAGAGAGTCGCAGGGCATTGTCTGATTCTTCTCATGTTGGTACGTCCACCAACTCTTTCTCTACAACCTCATGTTTTATTATATGGATAAATTGTACATCACTTTAAAAAAAAATATCAATACACTTTAACTACCACTTAACTGTGATTTGATTAACTGTGTCTTACACATAAGACCAGAGAGAATAAAATATGCTCCCACCACAACATTACATATAATCACCAAAAGAACGGAAGGAAACAAATGGCAATAGCATAACAAGTCAACAATTCTCTCTGATTGTTCTATAAAAGATACCCTCTCAGAAAAAATCATTAGCTACAAACTACAGGAAAAATGCGACACAAAAAACCCTGTCATTCTATAGCTGCAAAGGCATCAATATATATCTGTTTGATAATTTTTGCATTAGTTCCCAGACAGTTATTTATAAAGGTTACATTTGGATAAAGAGATGAAATATGGCAGAAAGTATTAGGAAAGAAAGAAATAGGGTAAAAATAAGATAAAAAATAATATTATGTGGGTTGATAGAATTGGAATGGAAATGGATGAAAAAAAGTATATTTTCCTGTTTGAGTTGATAAAAAAGCTGGATGGAAATAAATTAATTATATAAAAAAATAAATTTAATTTAAATTTTATTTTTTATTATAATAAATGTTAATATATATATATATAATATTTTAGAAATTCTATTAAATTATTAATAATTATTAAACAATAAACTTTTCTAATTTTCTCAAATTTCCTTTTCAAGAAGAAGTTAATTGACATTAAATCTTTTTTTTCTTTATTCTTTTAATTTCAAACAAAGAAAAAATCATTTTCTATTCTATTTTCTTCCCTCAGTTTTTCTCATCTCCTTTCCCTCCAACCAAAATAGCAGCGTCACAGCCTAACCTTTTGTGTAATGACCGACCTCATTTATTGAACTCCGTAACCAGCTGAGTTGTGTATGAGTGATTTCCTTGCCTTCCCACATTACGTGCAATAAATGTAAATTTCCGCAAACCTACAAAGCAGGGAATATAATTCATTGCCTTCAACTAACACACTTATGCAAATGTGAACTTTAGCAACACCTAAATCTCCAATGTAATACTCCCCCAGTTCATTTAGTAAGTCAGATGAATTTCATATAGATTAAGAAAGTTAATTAAAAATTAATATTTATATTAATATTATTAAATATTTAATGTATTTGTTTAAAGTGTCCTTAATTATATTTATTGTATAAAGTATTTAACTACTTTAGAAATGTATTTAAAAATGACATATTTGATAGCTTTAAAAATATTTTTGTTTATATTTGAGACCTAAAAAATTTCTTAAAGTTTACTTAATTAAGATTAAGTATGTCCCCCACATTCGAAGATTTTTCACCCATAATGACATGTTGGGACTTTGACAAGCGTACCAAATTTGTTATAGTTTTGATAAGTATTTTAGTATCGTATCCATAAGAATTTGTTGGTAAAAAAATAACAACCTATACTTGTAAAATCACTATAAAACTATATACAATATATTAACAAATATTCACAATTGGTTGTTGTTGATGGAGGACGTTTTTGTGGTGATAAAAACCGAAATAGATATAAACAAGTGTTAGGACTAAGTTTCTATGTCCTCCCCTTCAAACATATGTTATGGTACTTGGTACGAGTAGGCATACCCGGTCCCTCAAAGCATATCCTTAAATAACGATCCATTGAATATTTAACTATTGCATTGCTTTAAGAATTGACTTTTAACAACTATCAAATTCAACTTTATCCTTAGAAGAAGAAATTAATAGGTATTTCCTTACCTATTCAGAAACATTAAACACGCACATAAATCATTCTCTCATTCGAAATACAGACTATGTATGTGAACAAAATACGAATATTTATCATATTTAATTACATAGAGAATGAGGGACTTACACCTAAACCCTACAAAAAAAATATTCACATATTTTCATGAGGGTTGTCCTAAAACCTAAACCCTACAAAAAAATATTCACATATTTTCATGAGGATTGTCCTAAAAAACAAAAAATCAATGTAAAATAAGAAGAAAGGAAATCGGAAGAGATATCTTATTTTTAAGTCTATTCTCATAGTACCGGAGAACCTTTAAAAAGTGTTTTTAGCCTCCCACGGGCTAAATATAACCTCAAAACCAACCAACATGTTTTTATATGACCTAAAAATAAAGGGAAAAGATGTTGGTTGCAAACCAAGTGCCCTCATGTCCATCTAGACACTAGGACGGCAACCTAAACTTTTTCCTTTGGAGTTGGGCACCTTCTCTAACATCAAAATTTCAGCTTTTAGCGGAAAATACATTTCTTGTATTTTTATACATAATTAAGGTCCTAAACCTCCAAAATAAAATTCGACCATTTAGAATGAAGAGCTGGATGTAATAAACCTGCTATTAAAATTTCAGTTTGATCGAATGATAAGCTAAGTGGCAGTATTAAATTTAAGGTTATGGTTAGGAGTTGAATGGAAATAGAATTCCTTCTTATTTTCTCTTTTAATATCTCTCAAACTTATAAAATCATTTGTAAACTAATAATAATGGCAATGGGTTACTACGATCCTAGTTGAATTTTGAGTAACTTGCTAGCATGAAAAAGTTACACATTTTGGTTTGCTTATCAAATAAGACCAATTTATCAATTAGCGCAAAATTATAATGAGTACTAACAGGAAAATCATGGTCAGGAATTTATCTTGTTTAATTTATTTTATATTAACAATTAAATGCGATTCATAATAACATATGATTTCACTTTACCTTTTACAATTTAAATAACTCTCATTTCCAATAGTATAACTCTACAAATATCAATTAATTGGACTCATAAGTTACCTCACATATTTATATTTTAAAAACTTATTTACCCTTAAATTTTAAATTAGTAATTTATTTGAACTTGAAGCCAATAAATTAAATTAAAAAGGATAAACATAAATTTTTATCAAAGTGAACATAATAATTTATTGAATTTGAAATATATAGTATAAAATACATGATATGATATTTTGAGGAGAATACACTTAATTTTAGATATTTTTGTATCCAAAACGTCCCTAAATGTGTTCTACGGGGTGTCTACCTATGACAAACAATTGCTCTATTTTATAGGTATGTTGTAATATTAGTCCTTCTTTTGTAAATATGTTGTGAAATTGGGACAAGGGCCATTAGATGTGTCTAGGTGGTTGTCTACTTGACATGTTTGTCTCCGGATGGTCATAGTATAGTTGAAATGATGATCGTAGGTATGCCTTTCATCTTCAACGATCATATTATGTAATATGATGGATGCATATAAGATATCCTTGATAGTATCTATATGCCAAACATGTTTTGGACCACGTACATTGATGAATTGAGATTTTAGCACCCCAAATGCTCATTTGACATCCTTTCTTACGCCTTCTTGGTGTTTAACAAATAATTTTCTTTTATCACCTTATGATATTGGAAGGGTATTCACAAATGTAGCCCATTTTGGATAAATTCTATCCACGAGATAATATCTCATGTCATATTAAGTTGTATTGATTGTAAACTATATCTTAGGAGCTCTTTCTTCCAAAACATCATTGAACAAATCAGATTGATTTAACTAATGCCATTGTTGGAACTCGCAATTCCAAATAATGCTTGCCAAATGCATAAGTCTTATGATGCAATTGCTTCAAGCATAATTGTCCATTTGACATGATCACCTTGATAAAATTAACCTTCTCATGCTACATGACAATTTTCCTACAAGATAATTTTTCCACTTCTGGGTGCATACAATCAATGCTACCTACCATGGGTGGAAATTCTCGTCCCTCCTCTATTTGTAGTAGTCGTTGTTGTTAGACTTTCTAAAGTATTCGGCACCAAAAATTTCATTCATACCCATAACAAACTTCTTTAAATGTTTGATTATAACGCTTTTGCCAATTTGGATGTAGTCATTTACACTATTAGCATGTGACTCATACGCTAATATACAGATAGCGGAAGTGCATTTTTAAAGTGGTGATTCTACCAATTGCATCAACCTGCAACTAAAAATAAAGATCATGGTTAGTGAGGGCCTCAACAATTTGGAGAAATACACGTTTTCACATTTGAAACCTTCCTTGAAATTGGGTTTGTGTATACAGGATTTTTAGTGAAATAGTCATTGAAAAAATGTGTTCTCCTTCACGACAATGCTTTATGTGAGTTCTCCTATGAGTACATTTATTGGAGTTGTTAGCTTGTCAATGTTGTCACCTTTCAAGTATCAAACACATACATTCTTCTTCACAGTTGTCATTAATTTCTTCTTCTATAAGCTCCTGCTCCAATGACTCTTCAGAGTCAAGATCACTCATAAATATTTAAGAGAGAATGGGATCCATCTCTAGCAAATATTTGATAGTGTAAAATTTTTAAGAGGTAGAGAGAAGAATTATTATGTCAAATGTGTGAATTGTAATGTCAATGTTATGAGTATTGTTGGTTCAGAGTCAAACTTAGAAGGGGGTTGAATAAGTCTTAACTTGTTTTTCTCGATTTTACAGACTCTAAAAATTTAAATATTTAAACAGACCAGAGAAGGGAGAGAGAGAATCATACAACGGATTTATATTGTTTCACTTCCAAAGCAGAAGCTACGTCTAGTACCTTCAAACTAGAAGGATTCTCATTATTGTAAAAACACCTTTTACAATCACTGCACCAGATCAGTGTCTCAAGTATTCTTGACTCCAACCACTTCTAGCTTATACCCAAGTATTGTTTCAACGAGCCACTCCTGGCTATTAACCCCTAAGTATTCTTTCAAAAGCCTTTTTAGGCCACACAGTATTTCTCATACTAACAGATTCTGGAAACACACCAAATTTTACAAAAATGAATGATAAAGAGTTTTTGTATTACAACATGTAACTCGGTGTACAGATATATGAAATATAAGAACAGGTACGTTGAGTTACAGACTACAATAAGTTAAGATCTGTTGGAAGCAGAACTACAAAAAAGACTTATGTAGTGGATACAAGAACTTAGAAACTTTTCAGAGAAAGTCTTTCAAACTTTTTGGTTCTTGTAGGAGAGATCAGAGAATGTTCAATAATAATGTTTTTTAAAAAGTCTCTTCGCGTTTGAAATCTTCTTGTATTTATAGGCTTCCTTGCGATAGTCGTTGATTCAACTTTGAAATTGTTGATCTTTTTAAGGATAATACAATCAGCGATTGTAGAGGCATGCTTTAGAGATAATCACATAAATAGGTTGCCTCGATAGTCTTTTAGAAAGATCCTTTTTTGCTTATCCATTTTAAGCAATCAGGTACATCTTTATAGTCGTTGACCTTTAAGCTATCTGACTTAGACAGATTCAACTTTTGTTGACATCTTAGAATATGCGAAGCATCTTGGTTTGTGCGAGCAATCCTTCAACTTGTCCATTCATTACTTCTTTAAGGGACACAGAGTTATTTCGATAAAGTCTTTGTAGTTCCTTATTTAGAGAGGAAAGATTCGTTTCAGACACTTTTAGAGGAAGAAAGAGAAACCATCTCAGGGTCTGTAGCTTTAGAAGGACATGATTCATTGAAGCCTTTAATGAATACAGACTCTACTTATCAAGAGTGATTTGAGTTTCACGGACTCCCCCTGTTTCTTATGACTAGATCACTACAGACTTCCTATCACACTTATCAGAATAGTTAGATAAACCAAACATACAGACTTTATTTTAGCTAAGAATCTTGGTGGATATTCTTAACAAATCATAAGGGTTCAGACTTCTTAGTCTTGAAGTCAGACTTGGTTCTAACAAGTATATGTAACATTCAATGTAACGACTAGTTTGTCTTAAGGATGGCAAATCCACCTAAATAGGCGACAAAAATACCGTTTAAAGAATAAAATAATGTAAATATTAATAATAAAATAATTTATACTTTCATTTTTAAAACTAAAAAAGAAGTCACATCTCAATACTTGTACATTTCTTTTAATAATATTTCTTTGATTTCTTTTAAAAAAGTATTTTTAGATTTTTTATGGTTTTTTATAATAATTTGACACATTTATTTTTACAAAATTTGGTGAGTCGGCGAACTAACCCATCTTTTTCTAAAAAACAGAGTTTCATACTTTGGCGAGCTAACTTGCCAACCCATTATTAGGCGGGCTGGGCCTTATTTTTAGGCCCTTTTAGTTTGGCAATTTAGTCTAGCCTACCTTTCTTTTAGCGACGCAGGGTATTCTATTTTGTCATCCCTAGTTTGACTTTCGACTAGTTTGAATAACGACTAGTTTAAATAAATTAAGAGAAACATATTTAATTCATTAATTAAAGGGAACTTACATAATTAACCACCTAATATAAAAATAATACATAATTAAATTAAATTAAAGGTCAATGACGAAATAAATAAATAAAAAGCAACCTACATAATTCTGTAATTTTGTCTAATTATACTACATAATACTTCATGATCTTGACATTGTTGCTCTATCATGCTAGATGTTTCTCATAAGAGAATTTCTATTTCCTTTATCTTCAGCTCTTTTTCTTTTAGCTTCTTTTGTTCCTCATCAGCATATGCCTGCTTTTCCATTTCCATTTCCTTAGGTTGCAACTCTTTCTCTTTCAATTTATTTTGTTCCTCTTTGGCACATGCCAATTTTCCCATAATAGACATCCTTGTTTGTTGTGCTTGTTGAAATCAACATTGTCCGAGGATGTTACTTCCGTGCTTGCTTTTACTTTCCTCTTTTCCACTTTCTGACCCATCGGCTGAATAAAAGTAAGTGAAGTTAGGTCATATTCACTTGTGGGCGTCTCTAGGTTGGATGATGACGAGTATGCCCCGACACTTGATATCTTTGTTCACTTTGAACCATCATATAATTTATAATCCATTTAGGTCCATTCTTCAACAATTGTCATGCATACTAAAACATGAATCTGTTGTCATCATCATTTTGATAAATCTTGTATGCTTCTCCCATGACATATGTGATGTCCTACGTCAATTTATATTTATTTCTACCCGCTTAATTAATTTCACAATAAATTTTTTGCATTTAACTAAATTTAATTGGTCTTAATTCAAAATAATATTTATTTTCACTAAACATGTTTAAAATAATAATTATATTGCATCACAAAATTTTAAAACTCAATTAAGTATGAAAGAAATCAAAAACCTGAGACAGGGGTCTGACGCTGCGCGCCAGCCCTCAGCTACGCACCTCACGCTACGCGTCAGCCTCACGCGTGAGGCATGACAGTAACAGCACCTGATGTTGTTACATAATTTAGGCCAACCGGCCAACTTCTAACCTACCCAAATGGCCTGTTTTAGATCCGATTGCCATGAAACTTCACAGGCCACATGCTTTCCCCATTCTGGAACTGTTGGCGCTGTCCGTTCGCCAAAATTCCAACATATGCGCAAGTTATGCGTGAAATGCAGTTTAAACCATTTATGTCCAAAACCCTTGCACCAAACACCCTAAATGGGTTCCAATTGGCCCAAGGCCAATACACGCAACTTCTAAATATCCTAAGGAACCTATTGATGCATTCCGGGGGTCCCAAAACCCACCGGATCTCAAAATCACCTATTCGGTTCCTTAAATCCACAATTATTTACTATATGCATAACTTCCTAATTCAATCAAATCATCAATCATTATCTCATCATCCATTTCACACGCAACATTCATGCATCATAACAGAACCTGCTCAAAAGACCCTAACGCACATTATCAAGAGAGAAAGCTGAACAAAGGCTGAGAGAGGAATGAAAGCTGGTTTTTTCATTAATTGTGTAAAGTGTACAGGTAGGCCCTTATATAGGCTGAGAAAAGAATAAAAGCTAACTAGCTATTTTCTATTTTATTATTTTCTATTTGTGTGCCTATTACCCCCCCGCAAGCTGGCAAGGGGGAAAATATATCCACCATGCCAAGCTTGGCAACACAAGCATGGAACAGCTTTGGAGAAGGGGCCTTGGTGAACAAATCAGCCACTTGATTGGAGGAGGAGATGGGCAGCAGCTTGAAGAGGCCCTGCTGAAGGCGTTCCCTTACAACATGACAATCTATATCCAAGTGTTTAGTGCGTTCATGGAACACTGGATTAGATGCAATGTGAATGGCACTCTTGCTGTCACAAAAGAGAAGGGGTGATTTAGAGGGAGAGATGTGCAGGTCACGAAGTAAGAAGGTTATCCACTGCAGCTCACAGGAGGCACTGCTGAGTGCTCTGTACTCAGACTCTGAAGAGGATCGTGAAACAGTGGATTGCTTCTTAGATTTCCAACTGACCAAGGAGCTGCCAAGGAAAAAGCAAAACCCAGTAATGGATTTCCGAGTGAGAGCACAAGTTCCCCAATCAGCATCACTGTAACCTTGCAACTGATGAGAAGAAGAGGCTGGGAAAAATAACCCCTTTCCAGGAGAGGCCTTCAGGTATTTCACAATCCGAAGAGCAGCAGCATAGTGTTTGGCATGTGGTGCACTGAGAAATTGGCTCAGATGATTCACAGCAAAGGAGATATCAGGCCTGGTTGTGGTCAAATACAACAATCTGCCAATCAATCTACGATATCCCACAATATCAGCATGGAGATCATCAGAATCTGTGTACAAAGAAAGCGTGTGATCTAGTGGTGTAGAAACAGGCTTACAACCCAACAAGCCTGTGTCAGTGAGTAACTCTAAACAATATTTCCTTTGGCAAACTGAAATGCCTTTCGAGGATCGAGCAATTTCAAGGCCAAGAAAATATTTCAAAGGACCAAGATCCTTGATGCCAAAATGATGGTGCAGATGCTGTTTGATAGAGGCGAATTCTTTTAAGTCATTGCCTATCAAGATCACATCATCTACATAAACAGTTAGCGCAGTGAAGGAGGTGCCTTGGAACTTTAGAAAAAGGGATGAATCTGAAGCTGCAGGTTTAAAATTGTAATTGGACAAAGTGGAGCTCAGCTTCTCAAACCATTTCCTACTAGCTTGTTTCAGGCCATATAAGGACTTAACAAGTTTACAGGATTGGTTGGGTTTAGCACATACACCTGCTGGAATCTCCATATACACATCTTCATCAAGGTCTCCATGCAAAAAGGCATTATCCACATCCAATTGATGAAGATGCCAATTGTGAACAGATGCCAAGGCAAGCAAAATCCGGATGGTAGTCATCTTTGCAACAGGGGAGAAGGTATCAAAATAATCAATACCTTCCACTTGGGTGTAGCCTTTAGCAACCAGCCTTGCCTTGTATCGAGCAACTGAGCCATCCGCATGTCTCTTGACTTTGTATACCCATTTATGACCAATGGGCTTAACACCAACTGGAGTATACACTATCTGCCAGGTGCCATTCCTGTTCAGGGCTTCTAATTCAGTTTTCATAGCAGTGATCCAATGTGGATATCGTGCTGCCTCAGTATAGGATTCAGGTTCAGTCTCACTGATCATAGATAAAGAATAGGACCTGTGATTAGGAGTGAGGTTGCTGTAAGAATGTTTGGTAGAAATTGGATGTGAGGTGGAAGATGTAAGAGTGGGACAATGAAAATCTATGAGATGGGCAGGGGCTCGAGAGGTTCTGGTGGATCTTCTGACAGGAATGGATGGGGATGAGATGTCTGGTGTAACTTCAGACTCAGGTGCCTGAGATGTAGATGAATCAGGATCAATGTTGGGAGAGTCTGGTGGGAAAATGGGACTGAAAACTGAATCAGGTTGGTTTGGATCAGTGCAGGTATAAATGGGCTTGTTGTTGGAGGTGCTAAATGGTAGCATAGATTCAACAAATTTCACATCTCTGCTTAGGAACACCTCTCTAGTGTGAAGATCCATTAGAACATAGCCCTTTGTGCCAGGTTTGTAACCTATAAAAGCTGCCTTCCTCCCTCGAGGATCAAGTTTCCCTCTATGCTCCTTGAGAGTGGAAGCATAGCAAAGACATCCGAATATCTTGAGCTCTCTCAAGTCTGGTTGGCTGCCATGAAGGATGAAATAGGGAGACTGATTGTTCAAAGCACTGCAGGGTACCCTATTCATTAAATAGGCAGCATGGCACACAGCATAGGTCCATAAACATTTAGGTGCATGAGATTGAAACAAGAGAGCTCTCGTGATTCCAAGAAGGGTCTGGTGACTCCTCTCGACCCTTCCATTCTGCTGTGGTGTTTGTACACAGGACCTCTGGTGTAGAATACCCTTGGAGGCATAAAAAGAAGGCATCATGAATTCACCTCCATTATCAGATCTCACCATTTTTACTTTCTTACCAAATTGTGTTTCTGCCATGGCAACAAAATTTTGCAGTGCACCAGTAGCTTCTGACTTCAGTTTCAACAAAACAAGCCATATGTACCTACTATGATCATCAAGGACAGTAAGAAAATATTTATGCTTATGTATGCCAGGTATGGATAAAGGCCCCCAAATGTCAACATGAATCAAATCAAAAGGAGCTGTGGCTCTGCTATTACTCAAAGGAAACGATAACCTCTTTTGTTTAGCTGCAAAACATGTATCACACACTAAATCCTTATTTACAGAAATAAAAGGATGGTCCTTGATCAGGGCTTGCATCCTAGAAATGGATAAGTGCCCTAACCTATAGTGCCAAAACGCAGAATCAGGTATTACAACCAAATTACCAGTCACCTTACCAATACTCTTCTCATCAACCTTGCTGCTGGAAGCCTTCAATTCATATAACCCATTCTTAGCCTCAACTGAACCAATCGTCTTCATGGAAGCTGGGTCCTGAATCACACATATGTTCTGCCTAAATGTCAGAGTATACGCATGTTGAGCAACAAGCTTGTATATGGAAACAAGATTGAAGGTGAATTCTGGAAGGTATAAGACATCTTCCAGCAATAAATCTGGAAATAATTTGACTGTGCCTCTGTGTGTGGAGGTGAGCTTGTGTCCATTTGGCAGATGAACAATAAGAGGAGGTATGATCCTCATTGACTCAAACATCAATTTGTGTGCACAAATGTGATCTGTGGCTCCCGAATCAAGAATCTAATTCGTATGTGTGTGCTGTGAACTGCAATTGAAAACAAAGTGGTTACCTCCTCGGGTGTCAACAAAAGATGTTACATGATTGGCTGCAGTGGAGCCTTGCTGAGTTGCTTGTTGAAGCATAGTCATAATGCTTTTAAACTGTTCATTTGTGAATGTAACATCTCTATTGTCCTCCATTTTCTCTTCCTTAACCGATCCTTTGTCATCTACTTCATTCTCAAAATTATCTATGAGAACATTATTTGCATTGCTCGATCCCTTAAACTTGAAAGTGGATGGATATCCATGCTTTCTATAACATACATCAACAGTATGACCTTGTTTTCCACAGTAACTGCACTGCTTAGATCTCCAGCTTGAACTGTATCCTCTTCCTCTTCCGAAGCTTCTTCTTCCCTCAGTCATGTTAATAATAACATCTGGATCATCACTATTATGTATTCCACTCTGCCTTTCATGTTGCAGAACAAGAGAAAACACCTTATTAACTCCTGGTAAAGGTTCCATCAACAAGATCTGTGACCTTACCACATTAAAACTATCATTCAGTCCCATGAGAAATCGAATTGCACAGTCCTGCATTCGATAGGCTCTAGCATTCTCAATAGCATCACATTTGCATTTTACAGAGCATGCACAAAAAGGAAGTGGCCGATAGTTTTCCAATTCCTCCCAAAGGATCTTCAATTCTGTGTAATAATCAGTTACTGACATGGTTCCTTGTCTGAAACCATAGATTTCTTGCTGCAACTCACTTACTCGCACTGAATCTCCTTGAGAGAATCGTTCCTTCAAATCTCTCCACACATCAAATGCGTACTCAACAAACATCACGCTTTGGCCAATGGACTTGCTTACGGAACTCACGAGCCACGAGTGCACAAGATTGTTACATCGTTCCCATGCTCCAAAGCTCGGATCAAAACGATCTGGTACAGGAATGCTTCCATCGATGAACATCCATTTGTTCTTCGAAATTAGTGCACGTTTCATCGCCCTCGCCCAGGCATGGTAGTTTTGACCTTCAAGAACAGGATTCACCAACGCGGCGGAGGTGGATTCTCCTGGATGAACATAATATGGACTGAGAGGATTCAGATGCGGATCTTGAATCGACGAAGAGGAAGAAGAATTGTGATTGCTAGAACGAACCATGGATGCGATCTTGATGGCAGAGCCCTTGTTCGGGCTCTGATACCATCAAAAGACCCTAACGCACATTATCAAGAGAGAAAGCTGAACAAAGGCTGAGAGAGGAATGAAAGCTGGTTTTTTCATTAATTGTGTAAAGTGTACAGGTAGGCCCTTATATAGGCTGAGAAAAGAATAAAAGCTAACTAGCTATTTTCTATTTTATTATTTTCTATTTGTGTGCCTATTACCTGCCAATAGCATTCCACAATCACACATCGTTGGCTCCATGTCACAATCCATCAAAACACACAAACAGAATAATCAACAATCATCTTCGTCAATAATTCAATATACACTCACACTTCATATATCATTCACGCACGCATATATAACGAGACCTGCCCATATCATGTACTCATTCAGTGGCTCTGTGCCACATAACACAAAACGTGATAAAATACTATGATACCACATGGATATACATTCATGCTCACCTAGCAATACTACTCAACATTTTATAAACCAACAAACAAGTACATAATTAAGTATTTCCTCTTCTAGTTCCCATATCGCCCTGGCCTCATTTAGCTCTTGCCTCCGCGGTGCGCATCCATAGCCTGCCACAGTCACTAAAACCATAGTACAGGGGGTGAGTGATTGGAATTAAGAATTAATATAGAAATACAACATAACTCGGAAAAGCATGACTTAGCTATCTTCCTAATTACAATTATCAATCATAATTATTCGCCCTTCATGACGTCTCTTTACTTATCACTTAAATTATTATACCTCTATGATCTTATCAGTTACCAAGATCAATGCCAGTGTTAACTCATTTCCAATCAATTCTACTCTAGCATACACACCTAGTCATTCATCCTCTAGGTCATTATCCAATTCTACCATACACGAGTTCACATATTACTTAACCTCATCCTTTATATTCATTATCATTGGATAATTCAACATCAAGTGTTACATACATTCAAATATTCAGCCATCACATCATATACCATCATCACAACATATAAATAAGTCAAGGAGTGTAAAACACAACTGACTCTCATTTAGATAACATGACGCCTAGTATCTAGATACTAAAAGGACTGGCCTTCAGCTGGGAGTTCGACTTGACATCCCGTGAACCCGACTTGGTTCACCGAGCCCGACTTGGCTCTCCACCTCAACCACTGGGTTTGACTTGACCACTAGGTAGCTCAACTGGGTACAAAGACCACGGGAGCCAGAAAACAAGGGGTATACATACCGTTGGCCATCCCATACCACATAATCACATATCATATGTCATACATCATGGCATACCATTATAAGCATCATATGCAACTGTCAGAAACTGACATGTGCTCACAACATAGGGCGACCGACTTGTCAAGCTCATCAATATAATGCCATCTCACATATATATATATATATATATATATATATATATATTCATACTCATAAATCATCTCATCACACATATCACATGATCAACATACTATCATAACTTTTCTCAATATAGTTAAACATCCTCAATCTCAGGTATAATATCAAAAGTTGATATATACTCACCTCACAGGGCGGTCACACAATCCAACCTTCCTAAGCCATGTTTAATACCTCTATACTCATCTTATCCATAATTCATCATAAAATAGTCATAATTCTCAATCATCAAATATAACAATGTTACAATCAACATCAATGTTATACTACTCACAACAGACATCTTAACCCACAGGCATCGTAGAATTCAATTTCATTCAGCATATCATATCTATACAATCCTGTTGTTTATCACCGTTGCCAGTTTCTTTTATTTAATCATCAATCCTATCATAGCTCTCAACATCAATTCTCTTAGTTATTGTCATCATCTTTATACCACTTATGATACAATCATTATTATAATTTGAAATCTCTCACCCACTCACATAGTCTTATCAGTTCATTAGTATCTTTCATACCTTATCAATTCCCTATTTGTCATATTTCACATTATTTGATCCTCACATACTTACCCCACATATACATACATCTTATATCACCCACTCAGGTTCACTTTATATCATAATTTACCGTATAGCTATTTTATATCATATTATTTCATTTCATTCACTTTCTTATTCCATATAAGCTATTATATTCTAAAACTCCTTTAATCATTATGTATTGACACATTCACTTTATATGTTCACTTATTCACTTATTCTTCACTTACAAGGATTATAATATGCGTCCTTACCTTTTTGTTCTCCAACCTTTTATATAGGTATCTTCTAAACTCAATTAACGCATTCATAATAGCTATTATATACCCTTTTCTAGTCGCCAATGACGCAGACAAATTTCTAAATTAACCTTAACCCAGCACATCCTCATTTACCTCGATTCCAAGCTTTCCACAGCTTCCAATCGACTGTCGGGTTCCTCCGAAATCCTTAAAATTCTAAAATAAAATTTAACGAAGCTTCAATAAATATTATAACTACCAAAACTATAACCCATAATTCTTAAAATAAATCCAAACCTCAATCTTAAGTTATCGAAACTTACCATTTCCGTTTTCGATCCCCGTTTCCAAAACCCATAACATCGAACGAGCTTCGATCCTTAAATTCGAACCTACAAGCGCCGAAACATGAAATCCATTAACTTATTGTTATACCCAACGCTCTAGGGTCCCCATCCAAGTTCCAGCAACCATTTAAACTCAAGAATTAAACCCCAAACATAAATAGGGTCACAGATTAGAGAGGGAAGGAGAAGGAAATCACAAATCAAAGATTCTAACATGCTTACCTTACTTCTCCAAGACCAATTACGCGATTATTTTGAAGGATCCACCAAGCTCCAAGCAAAATCGCATGGGAGGAGAGAAAATGGAGAAGAAAGAGCTCGCGGGGTTCTGTTTTGCATGCCCCTGATTTAAACTAATCGCGACGTTGACGCTACGCTTCAGCTCACTAATTCGCACCTGACGCTACGCGCCATATCCACGCTACGCGTTAGGGCCCCCTGATTCTATTTTCCTTGAAATTCCATTTAAAATTCTATTTTCTATTTCTTTCCTTTATTTATTATTATCTTAAACCCAAAACATATTTTTATTTATTTTCCCATTATTTAACATCAGGGATGTTACAACATATATATCAGAATTGTCACTAACTCTTCATTGCAAGGCTTGCTTATAGCACCCAGTAAATTTCTGAATTTTAGTGTTCAGTCTTTACCATTGATATTTAAGTTAAATGATCTCTCTTTCTAGCAAATGCCCACGATATTCGTTGTACGCATCTCAAAAATTAACCAAAAGCCGTCAAATTTTTTATCAACTCCTATAGCGAGACCTTTAGAGACATTGAGTCAAGCTTGAATGAGAAGTTTGTCTTCCTCCACCGTAAATCTTGATCTACTAGTGGTATGAGATTCATATCCCCGAAGTTTATTTACAATGTTATTTTTCACATTAACTTGAGTGAAAAATAATAAAATTTGATATTCAGATATCGACCTAATTGGTGTTTCAACATCTTTGTCACTTGATTGAATACTGGTAGGAGCGTTTGGAAAATTGGAAATTAGCATGGAAATATTAGGATTATTTTGTTGTGGAAAAATTGAAAATTGGTATGGGAATGATAAAAAAATAGATACTTCTAAAAATTTTGACTAGTGGTGGAAGTAAATTTTAGTTAATAGATGGGTGATAATTTTACATAAATTGTGAAAAAGCATTCAAATTAAATTGGTTGGAATCCATTCAGCTAACATATTAGGATTAAGAACAAAGATTTATAAAATTAAAATGAAATTTGGTTATCATTTTTACTACCCAATTCTTTATTTATACCCAATTCTATTTTACCGATATAACTTAAAAGATTTTATGCATGTAGTGTAATATTGCAATGGTAAAAAATATGTGCAAATATTCACGCTGAGTAAAAAAATGAAAGAATAAAATCAACATGGGTCCCGCAATTTGAAAAAGATGCAAAGCTTAACCGTAGGTCCCGCACCTTTTTTATTTAAGTAAAATATCTTAAATAAGATGCTGTATCTTGTGAAGTTTGCCATGTAATAACTTTACAATTTCACAATGGTGAATTGCTTAAATGCAAAATTGTTTTGAGTTGAAAATGCTAACATAATGAAAAGGTTTCTTAAGGTAAAAAATTGAATTTATTGAAACTGTTATAAATAAACTCAAAAATTAAGGAAGAAGAAGGATGATGAAGGAGAATTTGAAGAGAGTGATGAGAGAAGAGAAATGAAATTATGTATACATTAATGAAGGATATGAGTCCTATTTATAGACTAAAATGGACATCCACTATTCATTAAAATATTCATAATACTCCCCCTTGGATGTCCACATTTTAGAATGTGCCCCGTTAAAACCTTACTAGGAAAAACTCAATGGGATAAAAACCTAGTGAAGGAAAAAGAGTACAACATTCTTTACAAAGTAAATAATTAATTAAATGTACAAGTATTTAATTCTCCCCCTCATCAGAACACTTATGTAAGCGTCGAAGACCAATCTTCTATACTAGTTGCTCAAAGACTTTGGTTGATAGAGATTTTGTAAAGATATCTGCTAGATTCTCACATGATTGGACTTTTTAGACATTTATTTCACTATTCTTTATAAGATCATGAGTAAAGAAAAATTTTGGTGAAATATGTTTTGTCCTATCTCCTTTAACATAACCTTCCTTTAATTGGGAGATACAAGCTGCATTATCTTCACATAAGATTGTTGGTGGTAATTTTCCAGCATGCAAGCCACATGTTTCTTGAATATGTTGAATCATAGACCTCAACCAAACACATTCTCGACTTGCTTCATGCAATGCTAAAATTTCAGCATGATTAGATAATGTTGCTGTGATTGTTTGTTTTACAGATCTCCATGAAATTGTTGTACCACCACATGTGAACAAGTACCCTGTTTGTGATCGACCATTATGAGGATCAGACAAATACCCCGCATCAGCATAACCAATTAGGTTTGCCTTAGATATGTATGGGAAAAATAAACTCATGTCCATTGTACCTCTAAGGTAGTGAAATATGTGCTTAATCTCATTCCAATGCCTTTTTGTGGGTAAAGAACTATGTCTTGCTAACAAATTGACAGCAAATGATATATCAGGTCGTGTATGACTAGCAAGATACATTAGTGCACCAATTGCACTAAGATATGGTACTTCAGGACCAAGTAGTTCTTCATTTTTCTCTTGAGGTCGAAAAGGATCTTTGCTCACTTCAAGTGACCTTACAACCATTGGACTGCTCAATGGGTGTGATTTGTCCATATAGAACCGTTTTAGCACCTTTTCTGTATAAGTCTTTTGGTGCATTAAAATTCCTTCCTTTAAATATTCTAATTGTAAGCCGAGACAAAACTTTGTTTTTCCTAAGTCTTTCATCTCGAATTCCTTCTTCAAGTAATTTACAGCCTTTGAGAGCTCTTCAGGAGTTCCGATGATGTTTAAATCATCTACATAAATTGCAATTATAACAAACTCTTTTCCCAATCTTTTCATAAAAACACATGGACAAATCGGGTCATTTTTATACCCTTCTTTCAACAGATATTCACTAAGGCAATTATACCACATACGTCCAGATTGTTTCAGTCCGTAAAGAGATTTATTCAATTTAATTGAATAATTTTCTCGAGGATTTGTCTTGTATGCTTCAGGAAAATTAAATCCTTCAGGGAGTTTCATATATATGTCATTTTCAAGTGAGCCATATAAATATGCTGCAACAACATCCATAAGGCGTAAGTCAAGCCTTTCACGGATTGCCAAACTTATTAAGTATCGAAAAGTTGTTGCATCCATCACTGGTGAATATGTTTCTTCAAAATCAATACCAGGTCTTTGTGAGAAACCTTGTGCAACAAGTCTTGCTTTATATCGCACAATTTCACCATTTTCATTTCTTTTTCTCGTAAAAACCCATTTATATCCAACGGGTTTTACACCTGCAGGTGTTTGGACTACAGGCCTAAAAACTTTTCGTTTTGCAAGTGAGTTTAACTCTTCTTGCATTGCATCTTTCCACTTTGGCCAATCATTTCTTTGTGCACATTCTTTAACTGATTTTGGCTCATGATCTTTATCATCATTTATGATATCAAGAGCTACTTTGAATGCAAAAATTTCATCAACATCGACTTCAGGTCGATTCCATTGTATTCTATTCATGACATAATTTATCGAGATCTCTTTGTTTGTATCAATTTCAGGTACCTTAGTTTCTTCTGGATTTGAAACTTTGATTATGTCAGGAGACTCTACTGGAGTCTTTATATCCTCGATTCGACCATCTTCTTTATTTACTTTTCTTTTCCGAGGATTTTTATCTTTAGAACCAACAGGTCTGTCACGTTTTACTTTGGCTTCAGATTCATTTGCAATTTTAGATTGTCCTTCAGGGATATCAATCTTTATTGGAGTATTAACAGCTGGTATATATGACTTAGTCACTCTTTTTGGATCAGCAAATGCATTAGGTAATTGGTTTGCTAAATTTTGCAAACTAATTATTTTCTGAACTTCTAGTTCAGATTGCTTTGTTCGAGGATCAAGATGTGATAGAGATATCTCATTCCAGCTAATCCTTTTATCCAACTGTTTATTTTCTCCCCCTAATGGTGGGAAAACAGATTCATCAAAATGACAATCAACAAAACGAGCTGTAAATAAATCACCTGTTAAAGGTTCAAGATATTTTATTATGGATGGACTTTCATATCCAACATATATTCCCAACCTTCTTTGAGGTCCCATCTTAGTGCGTTGTGGAGGAGAAATAGGAACATATACCGCACTTCCAAAGATTCTTAGATGGGAAATATTTGGTTCTTTACCATGAACCAATTGTAAAGGGGAATATTCATGATTACTTGTAGGCCTGATACGAATAAGAGCTGTTGCATGCAAGATTGCATGTCCCCAAGTTGAAATTGGGAGTTTTGATCTCATTAACAATGGTCTTGCTATCAATTTCAAACGTTTAATTAATGATTCAGCAAGTCCATTTTGTGTATGAACATGTGCTACAGGATGTTCAACATCAATTCCAATGGACATACAATAATCATTAAATGATTGAGATGTGAATTCACCAGCGTTATCAAGACGTATTTTCTTAATTGGATAATCAGGGAAATGAGCTCTTAAACGAATTAATTGAGCTAGTAATCTCGCAAACGCCTGGTTGCGAGTCGATAATAAGCAAACATGTGACCATCTAGTTGATGCATCAATTAAAACCATAAAATATCTAAATGGTCCACATGAAGGGTGTATTGGTCCACAAATATCACCTTGTATACGCTCTAAAAATGTGAGTGATTCATTCCCAATTTTCATTGGTGATGGCCGAATGATCAATTTTCCTTGAGAACAAGCAACACATGAGAAATTCTTAGTTTGCATAATTTGTCTGTTGGACAAACAATGACCATTTGAATTCTCAACTACCAGGATGGCCTAATCGTTCATGCCAGATAACAAAGTCATTCTTATTTGTAAACTTCTGGTTTACAATAACATGTATTTCAACTGTACTAATATAAGTATAGTACAAACCAGAGGAAAATGAAGGCAATTTTTCCAATACACATTTCTTATCAGAAATTAACTTTGTGATGTAAAGATATTCATCTTTTCCTTCATTTGTGGTCTCAATATGATATCCATTTCTGCGGATATCCTTAAAACTCAACAAATTTCTTTGAGACTTCTTAGAATATAATGCACTTTCAATGTGCAATTTTGTTCCTCCAGGTAACAAAATACTGGCTCTACCGGAGCCTTCAATTATATTTATACTACAGATATAGTATTAACATTGGCTTCTTGTTTTACTATATGGTAAAAATATTTCTCATTCTTGAGAATGGTATGAGTTGTTGCACTATCTACGAGGCATATATCTTCGTCATTCACATGAGCATTCATTCTTCATTAAAAAAATAAATCATGAGTAAAAATATAATTAACAATAATATTTAACAAAATTTTATTGATAAAGACAAAATTTACAATAAAACAAATTACATGAAACATTAAGATAATTTATTTAGGGGCACTCCCTTCTCCAACCGAGTGGTCAATTTCTTCTTCAGGAAGAGTAAGAAAATCATCAACATTAAAATCAGAGAAATCATCATCTATACCAGTAAAATTTGTCTCTATTATTTTCCCTTTATTTTTAAGGGATTTTTGGTATAGATCTACGAGATGCTTTGGTGTGCGACAAACTCGAGACCAGTGTCCTTTGCTACCACAACGATAGCAGATATTTTTAGTTTGTTCGTTATTTTGAGCATCTGTCCCTTTTTTCATATGTTCTTTATTTTTCCATGTGAATGATGATCTCTTATCATTTCGACCATGACCACGGCCATAACCATATCCACGACCAATACCATGTCCCCGAGCATTACCTCGTCCACGACCGCGGCTACGGCCACGACCACGACCATGAGTATTATGATCGTGTGTTGCTATATTCACTTCTGGGAATGGAGCAGTTCCAGTTGGACGAGATTCATAATTTTGCATAAGCAATTCATTATTTTGCTCAGCCACAAGGAGACAAGTAATTAATTCAGAATATTTTGTAAAGCCCTTTTGGCGATATTGCTGCTGCAGGAGCATACTGGATGCATGAAAAGTGGAGAATGTTTTCTCTAACATATCACTTTCAGTGATCTTTTCTCCACATAACTCCAACTTTGAAGTAATTCTAAATAGCGCAGAATTATATTCATTTACAGTTTTAAAATCTTGAAAGCGCAAATGCATCCATTCATAACGGGCTTTTGGAAGAATTATATCCTTTTGATGGTCGTATCTCTCTTGTAGATTATTCCACAAAATGAGAGGGTCTTTAACTGTTAAATACTCATTTTTTAACCCCTCATGGATATGGTGACGTAAGAAAATCATGGTTTTAGCTTTATTTTGACTAGATGCATTATTTCCATTTTTAATCGTGTCTCCAAGACCTTTTGCATCTAAATGGATCTCAGCATCTAGTGTCCATGATAGATAATTTTTTCTACTGATGTCAAGAGCCGCGAACTGACATAACCATATATATATAATTTATTTGTTTTTTAAAAAAGGCAAGCAACATAATTGAATCCGTGAAGCTACAGTTAAAAGGCAAAGCAATGAATATTCAATTATAGGCTAGCATTGAATCCGTGAATTGGTGCTGCAATAAATATTAAATTATAGACTAAGTAATTAAATTATTCCAACACAAAGTGAAATGCAGTAATGAAATTAGCAAAATGAAGTAACGTGATGCGAAAATAATTAGCACAGGTACAGGAATTAAGCACAATATAAAATTACAACAATGATTAGTATAGACTTATTTATTATTATTATTATTATTATTTCATAGATTATTATACTTCTTCGGGAACTATCAATAAATATTTTTTTAAAAAAAAATTCTTCAAAAATTCTGACTATTAATTTTATATATCCTGCAAGGATATTTATGAATAAGTTCTTCAGGAACCTAATTTTTTTATATATATATGATATGGACATAATTTTATACATCCTTCTGGGATGTTTAAAATATAAGTTCTTCAGGAACCTTTTATAATATATATATATATATATATATATATATATATAATATAAGATATATAAATTGAGATTATCAAGAATAATAATAATAATAATTATGTATTACCTCTCTAGACTTGAGTAGATATCAGTTGGTCAGAACCTGGTGATGATAACGTGTTATAAATAAACTCAAAAATTAAGGAAGAAGAAGGATGATGAAGGAGAATTTGAAGAGAGTGATGAGAGAAGGGAAATGAAATTGTGTATACATTAATGAAGAATATGAGTCCTATTTATAGACTAAAATGGACATCCACTATTCATTAAAATATTCATAATAGAAACCAATTATTGGTATATCTTTGCCTACTTTATTTTAGCATAAGTGGAGCAAAGAATGGTTGATCACATGTGGTAAATAGCAATTCCCGGTGGTAGAACCCGCCTTCAGAGATCACGTGACATGTTATTACTATTTAAACCCTAAACCCTAAACCCTAAACCCTAAACCCTATATATATATTCTCTTAGGTTAAAAATATGATAGTCTAGCAGTAAAGTAAACTTGGAATCTCAGTAAGAGCTGGATTATTTATTTGTTGTGAGGCCTAAAACAAAAATAAAATAAAATTGTTAATTCTCTACCTTGTAAATTGATTGCAGAACAACGTTATGTTTATGAAGCAATAAACTCCGATAACATTGCTACTTTGGTATACACAAGTGGAACTACCGGTAATCCAAAAGGTGTTATGCTTACCCATCGGAATCTTCTGCATCAGGTTCCATTAGAAACTATAGTGACACAATGTTGTTATCACCTTTTAATTTTTCTTCCTCTTTTAAAGCTCATTCCCTGTGTGTGCCTTATCATTTCTAGATAAATAATTTATGGGACATTGTACCTGCTAAAGTCGGGGATAGATTTCTAAGCATGCTGCCACCTTGGCATGCATATGAAAGAGCTTGTGAGTATTTCATTTTCACATGTGGTATTGAGCAAGTATACACAACCGTGAGGAACCTCAAGGTATTATTATAACTTTTATCATATGTTTGGAAACATTGTGGAAATGTGGCTTCTTATACAGCTCTCCTTTTTAACTTTTCAGGAAGATTTGGAACGCTATCAACCACATTACTTGATCTCCGTTCCTTTAGTTTTTGAAACATTATACAGGTAAAACCTCTTGTAGGAATTGTATGAAACGAATGCACTTTGAATTGATGATATCATGATACATCATATTACAAGAAAATCTTGCATTATTTTGTATTGGTATTGGAATAGTGTTTCGTCAAAATTGCAAACCATTCCTGAGTATGATCAGTTTGGTTTTTGACTTATGTTTTGAGGTGTGTTATGACTGTTGACAAAGAAATTTTCATTAAATAATGAAGATATTTATGCTCTTATTTTGATGATGATACAACCTGAACAGTATTCCGAGTTTTCCATTAGAAGGATTATGTTTCTCAGGAACATCTCTTATATTGCTTTTACTGATTGTTTCCTTTGCAGTGGGATTCAGAAGCAGATATCTACAAGCCCACCTGTTAGAAAGCTTGTAGCACTAACTTTCATAAGGGCAAGCTTGGCATATATGGAGTATAAGCGTGTTTATGAGGTTTGAGCATCTTCTCTGAAATGTTTTATCTCTGTTTTCTTTTCATTATGCTTTTAAATTCTTATTTTATCAATAGAAGTAAACAAAAGAAAACATTTTGATGATTAACAGATCAAGCAATGTTGACATTATGTGATCTAAAAGATTGCAAAATTTGAGATATTTTTTTTATTAGTTTTGGCTTATCGTTCCTTATAGTAATCAAGACTTTTGAAACAAATTGTTTGAATAGTTTGCTGCTTTTTTAAAAAAAAAATTATTTTTACTGAAATTATTTCCATCCTAATATATAATATACTGATGTGGAATGTCCGTAGCTGTCAATCATGTATTAGTTAAGTGAATCCATTGCTTCATCTACGTTTTATGTAATCTTTATTTTGGAGGCTATAAGGCAAGGTAGTTAATTAGGACTTAGGACCCCTAGAATCTTCTCTTCAATTATGTTAAGTTGTCCTATATTGACTAGAAATATGATAAGAATACTCATTTTAACACCTTGGACAAACCCTCTTGAGATAGCATTTGGGAGTAAGTTAAACCTTATTGGTTTCTAGTAAATAACATTGTGAATTACGTCAAATGAGATGAGAAGTATATAAATCTCATTTCACACTACTTATTGATTCTTGATTTGTTTCCCAAATCAAAACTGTCATTTTGTTTTGCTTTGTTGGTTCCATTGCAACTTACAACAATTTGCAGTCTATCTAATTGCTTAAAAAATTTGATTTTATATCAGTACCATTTTTTTTTCTTAATAAGTTTAAGTAAGTATATGAATGTTTCTTTCACTAAATTTTAAATATGACTGTAGGGAAAATGCCTAACAAAGAATAAGGAGCAGCCTTCTAATGTATATTCAATCTTGGACTGGTTGTGGGCAAGAATTATTGCCACAATATTACTTCCTGTTCATATTCTTGCAAAGAAGCTCGTCTACAGTAAAATCCATTCAGCTATTGGAATATCAAAGGTCTGGTTTTCTTCTTCTTTATTGTCGTAAAAATACTTATATTGTATTCTTGTCTTTATTTTATTTGATGTCTAATTTTATGAAGTTTTGTACTGCATATCTCTTTGAAAAGTAGTTTTGAAAAAGGAACTCTTTGGTTATAAATATTTTCTTTTTGAAACAAGTAATTAACGACTTACTACGAAGCCCAAATACTTAATATGATTCCAGTGCAATAAGATGTGGATTAGAGGATATTAGAAATTCTTAAAATTTCTATAGATACAATTTGGCCTAGATATGTTAACATCAATTTTAAAAACAATGCTTATAAGCACAGTATTTGACAAGTAATATTGATCATCCCATATTAGTACATGACTACATGAATGGATGATAATCATAATTTACCAAAAAAATTGATCTTAACTTAAAAAGGAAAAACCTAGAGCTGCATATCCCTTTCTTGCCGAAGTCAAAGTATGCAAGCTCTCCTATGAAAATGCGAAAAGAATCACACATTTTCCCCCAATTCATGTTAGAATGTCACAAAAACCATCATTAGTCCTATTTAAAAGAAGTCTTGACTCTAAATAATTAACCGGTATTTACTATAGCTTTAAGAATGGGAATGCATCCCTTCATGTAAAACTACATGATAGGTCATGTACAAGTTATTTGCCAATGTCTCTGCAGGGAAGAGATAAGACACAAAACTTACACAACACAAGTTATATGCTAATGTCCCTGGATTTTCTGACAGATATTATTCATCTAATACACCATTTGTATCATTTATTCACGATTGTTGAAATTGAAGTTTGACATAAGAAACTTCCTGTCTCTCTATAGGCTGGAATAAGTGGTGGTGGCAGTTTGCCTTGGGAAGTTGATAAATTTTTTGAGGTCTGGTACTCTACACATGTGTAACTTGTAAACTGAATTTTATGAATCCAATTTCACATTGATGCTGTTTTATGACATGCAGGCAATTGGTGTGAAAGTGCAGAATGGCTATGGTTTAACAGAAACTTCACCAGTTATTGCTGCTCGGCGACCTGGGTGTAATGTAAGCAATATACTATCAATGCATTGAAATTGAGGAATGCCAGCCATGCACTCTTTATTACTAGGCCAATTTCACATGAGACGTTATTAACCATGTGAGTCTCTCAATTCAGTGAGAGACCCACCTGAAATCACCCATTATAAAATAGTGTGTCCAAAATAATGTTCTACTTGCATTTCTCTTAAAAATTTACTTTCTGTATATACCAATATGTGTCTAAGGGTACTAAAACTTTCTTCAGCAGTAATAGTATTTTTTTAACAAAATTTTCTGATGAATCTGTTTATAGCACAATATTCACAGTTTGTTACAAGTTTCTATCTAGATCATGGCATATTGGCATTCATAATAATTGCATAATTTTCATTCTTTTGATTAGTTGTAAGTTGAGTCTGCATTCTGCAAAGAATGGTGCTTTTATCTGAGAATGTTACAGATGCAATCTTATGAAGGTTATTGGATCTGTTGGGCATCCAGTTGATCATACAGAATTCAAAGTAGTAGATTCTGAAACTGGTGAAGTTCTTCCACCTGGTTCAAAGGGCATTCTGAAAGTCAGGGGTCCACAAGTGATGAAAGGATACTTCAAGGTAATTTGCTTTGTCAAAATGTGTGTGTGTGTGTGCTGTGGCATGCCATAAGTGAGATGGTTTCTTGTGGTACTTAGAAGTACAAATGACATACCATTGAAGAACCAGCCACAAGAACTGATTCCAAGACCTTTCTAGTCTATGTTGTTCTTTCATATAACTAAGTCAAGTAGTCAACCCTTGTTGGAATTGAAGTTGAAGTTTTTTCATGCCACATGCAACACCTTTTCCATGACATTCCAGCAACCTATGTCATAAATAGAGGATTCAAAATCTGTACTTCATGCACACCATATTGATATATTCTGGATTAAGTTGTGACAGTGACTGTTTTATTCTTGTATTAGAATCCTTTAGCTACAAAGCAGGCTTTGGATGGGGATGGCTGGCTGAATACTGGTGATATAGGCTGGATTGTTCCCAACCATTCAATTGGACGGAGTCGTAACTCTAGTGATGTGATTGTTGTGGATGGTCGTGCTAAAGACACTATTGTGCTTTCCACAGGTATAATAGAAGCTTCAATTCTGTAATATGCGTGGCTTGGAATCTTAAATTTTATGCCTCCATTCCGTCTGTGTATGTGCATTTTCTATAATTTTAATGCATTAGAAATGGGAAATTAAGGGTATTGCCGATGAAAGTAACCTGTTGTTTAACTGAACACGTTCAAGTTGAAAGTTCTTGATGCTTATACTAGATGAGGGAAAGTTCTTTATAGTTCATACTAATAAAATTATGTTTTTCTAAATCATCTGACCCTCCTCAAACTCACCATGGTGAAACCCTTGCGCACACAGCTGCTATGTTTTTCTTCTTATTAGGTGTATATTTTTTCTAATAATAATGTTCATTTTGATGTTAGCAAATTGCAAAGGTGTTAAATGATTCTGATTCACACGGCTCAATTTGCATTTTTTATGTATGTGTATGATGTATGCATTGCGTCATGTAAAGTACAATTTGGATTATACATGAGATCTGATGTATGTGTATGATGTTTTTATGAGAGAAGGTGAAAATGTTGAACCAGCAGAACTTGAAGAAGCTGCAATGAGAAGTAGCCTAATTCAACAAATTGTTGTTGTTGGCCAGGTGAATTCTTGATTTCTTTCAGCTTTTGATAGATAAAGTTCTATATATGAATTGTATGTGATAGTTCAAAATGTAATTACTTTACTTGTTGGTAATAACTGCAACATATAGGATAAGCGGCGTCTAGGAGCTGTAATTGTTCCCAACAATGAAGAAGTATTGAAGATGGCAAAGAACTTGTCGAGGACAGACTCCAACAGTTCAGATGTTAATGAGGAAAAAGTGATGAGCCTAATATATAAAGAATTAAAGACCTGGTAAGACTTGGCTCACTTTTGTTTCTTGTAATGAATGCCAGGAAAAGTTTATGCCTTATCCAGATCTCTCTCTGGTATGTTGTTTTTCTGTTTCCAGGGAAAGACAGTGTTTGACTCTAACGGATAATTAGATTTAGTTGAAGTTTATGAGAATGAAAGAGAATAAAGTAACCTGTTCTATATTCAGTTAAGATGTTTTAAGAGTGAAACTAGGGTTCATGGTTAGAGTTGTCAAATACAATCAAATTGTTTTTGATACTGAAATCTCTCCTCTTGAAAGTCCTAATATGTGATGATGCACATTATGAGGGAAAAAGTTTTTACGACTGCAATTTTTTTTCCTTTTACTATATTGATCATAAATTACGTTGCCACATATTGTTTAAGTGCAGTGATTGGCATGACAGCACTAGTTAATAATTCTTTTCTGTTATAAACTGGATAAGGATGATAGTGTCTTACTTGTATATCTCAGCCTTGCCATAACTACATTCCTTAAGGAAAAGCCAAAACAAGTTTCTTAATTGAAAGCAAAGGGTAAATTGTAATTTTGTTAATCACCAAAACAAAGCAGAAGGCCACATGTTCCCTGTATGGTATTTAATATTCTACTAACTGAATTTCTTTTTGTATACTCTGATATAGATTTCTGCACTGTCCATATTCTTCATGTTGCAGGACTTCAGAATCTCCCTTTCAAATTGGACCAGTCCTTCTTGTCAATGAACCTTTCACGGTTAGATTTGAAATTCAAAACAGTAGTAGTATATGTTTTATGTTGTTCACATCACAGGATTGACATATTTGGTGAATCATTTTCTTCAATGACAGATTGATAACGGTCTAATGACTCCAACCATGAAAATTCGAAGGGATAGAGTTGTGGCTCAATATAGAGAGCAAATAGACAATCTATACAAATAACCTGCTAAGAGCCAATGGCTATGGATGGCATCATACAAACACTATATATTTTCTTCTTGTTGTCTCTTACAAAATGGAGAACAATTGTTCTCGACAATTAATTAATGTTGTGTTTTAGATTTTGAAAAGAAGACACTATGCATTGGTTAGAACTTGGAAATACAACAATATATTTGACTAAATTTATTTTGTTCTATCTATATAAATTTTTTAAGACTTTTTTTTAAATATTATTCTCAAATACAAATAACTAAATTTTAAAATCAATTCTACTAAAATTTTCTTGTAGCTTTTATTATTTAACAGGGTCAATCAAGACAAAAGTATTCATATAAGTTCAATTTTTAACTAACTCATTAATTCAACTTTTAAATCTTTGTTTGGTAGATGAAAAGGGCTAATGCTCAAGAAAACCTAGAATTCAATATTACAACGGATCAGGATATAGAAGTTACTAATACTATAGCATCAAACATAAATCTGCCTAACGTAGAGGGAGGAATGATTCTTACAGAATACAGACCATAATTCTGTATCCTGAGTTTGCAAGCAAACACAATTTGTAATATATTATGTAAAATCCATAATTTCAAAAGAAAAATAACAGATGCATTATGATAATCCCTTTATTGGAAGGAGTACTGAAGTTAATTCCTAAATTTTTTTTTAGTATGTTAATGGATTCTAATCAACTTTCCTCTTTACTTATCTTATTTTTTTTGTTTTCCCAAATAAAAACAATATATACATTAGTAAGAAAATTTCTCTTTTTTTAAGAGACAACATTTTTTCTCTTAATTGCAAATTAATGCTTATTTGTTGAGTGAGAAAGTGGCAAGTAAAATGAAAAGATGATTTCATTTTGATGTGGAACCTGGCATGTACTTTGACTAATTTCAACCTGGCATAATCTCTTTCGCTAATTGAATTCAGTTACATGCTGCTGTCATACAAATTAAATTTTAATACAGATTTTTCATACGAGAAACAATTAAGTTGTCATACTGCATATACCTTAATTCACGCAATTTCTATAGAAAAAAAAAATTAAACAAGTGTCCTGCAACGAATACTAACATTTCATCTCACGTATTTCTTCTGACTCCTTGCAATCCTCATCAGCAGCACCATCTGTGACAAAAAAATGTCATCTAATCAAAAAAAAAAAAACCTCATACACATACAACATAAGGAACCATATGTATGAGAGACCAACGGTCACTCCTAGCTGCAACAAGGAACAAGTAATAACTAATTGTGGTGAATAGAGCTTGGTAGCTTCATCAGACTTAACTTGTTCACTGGTTGTACTATTCTTTTCCATTGGAACAAAAACTTAACCACTCAATAGAACCTTTGCTATAACTAGAAAATGAACAAAACTCTTGCATCTGGCTATGGAAGTTTCTAATCAAGAGCTGAGAATTTAATGGAAAATTTTGATTTCTACTTTAAGTTAACCAAACAACACAAAAGAAGCATACTCAGTATAGCAATCCCCAAAAGATGTTCATACAAAAAAACCTACTCTGTAAATCGTAAGCCTCTGTAAAGCTAATAACAGTCCATATAGAAGAAGCATAAACATCATCAAAACAGTGATTCAGCAGCAGTGATTACTCCATATAATCCTCTGTAAATTTAAAAGTGCGAATGATTACTCCATTACTCAAAGTTTAGCTGACAGTGATTCAGCAAAAACAGAATTGCAACAACATAACAACCTTCAAAACAACAAACCATAGTAATAAATAACAGTGAAACAAACAAAGAATTGTTAAATTAATGGGCATGAAACTCTTCTTTTTTATTGCTGTAATTATGTTTATTTATTTCAGTTTGCCAGTGTCAATAGTAATTTTCAGTTATCGATTTATTCTGATTGTGGATAGACTTGTATTCTAAAATATAGTGGGTATACGATCTTTTGTTGACACCATATATGGGTGTATGATGATGGACTGTTATTTCTCATATATTTGGTCCTAAATTAAATATAATTCAGAACATATGATATACCTAGTGGTTTAGCAGCAAATACAAAAATTCTCTATTTCTCTTCACCACTCTTCTCTTTTCATGTTATGGTTCTCTTTTATGTTGATTTGGTTTAACAACAATTCAAATTATTTTATGGGCAAAAACGGTTTTCCAAACATTGAATTAATATGCTTAATTCAAAAAGTAGACTTCAATTATTCCATAAATATACTTAATTATATATTAGTATATATTAATGAGGTAATAATGGACATTTATAAAATATAATTTATGAAGCTCATACTAAAAGGTTGTCACTTTATGTTACATTATTAACCATTTGATACCTGTCAATTTAAAAGGTTAATACACACAAATGACAAATAATATTAAATGATATCATTACTCACTTACATTCTACCCACCCTAATGACAATCCTTCACGACAGAAATGAATGAAATTCCAATGGCAATGAAAATCAACCGGGTTAATAGAATGAGCAACTACTCATGAGAATTTGAAGAACTAGGGAGAGTAAATGCACAAAGCTGAAAGGTGCATGCCAGTTTACTGTGTTTAGCAATGAAATTCTCGTAAAAGGGATAGAGATCAAAGTGGCCTTTCTCTCTCTCTTTCTTGGTTCAGATACCAAAATTTACAGAGTATATGATGGTTTGTTTACTTTGAATTCCTTGACCATTATATTAGGATAATGCTTAGCAAAAAATGTTTTTTTATGCAATGGCAAGAATGTTATTACAGTTATGTAAAGAAATAGCATTAGTCAAACACAAAAAATGATAAATTAAAGAATGAGAGATTGAACCACATTCAACTATCGAATTTCTAGAAAAAGTTATGTGCGCAATAAGCTGTTGAAAGTGAACTTATTCCCTTTGCCTTGTTCCATTGCCACCTCCAATGGTTCTCATTTCTCATTTCTTAAATTTGGGTATTGGGCCTAACTCAATCCTAAAAGCTAGCTTATAAGATGAGGATACCCAACAACGGATCTAGGATAGGTTATGATACCATCTTAAATTTGGGTATTGGACCTAACTCAATCCTAAAAGCTAGCTTATAGGATAAGGATTACCTTCCACCTTATATACTTTTGATTGGCCATATCTCTAGTCAATGTGGGACTTTTAACATCATTTTTCAAGTATTGGCACAATAAATGGATAGACTTAAGGTGAACACTAGGAGCAGACAACACAATGAAGTGAAGCAGTAAGGTTTTATGAAGGCTGGAAATGGAGTCTCAAAAATCTCAAAATCATGCTAAAGCAAACAAGTAAATTTATTAATATGCAAGTCACAAGTGCAACATAGCACCTTGTAGCAAAAAATCCCTGCCCCTAACTTCAAATCCTTACAGCAGAGGATGCTCCAGGATCTGCAGATGTAAATGAAGTCTTCAGTTGGTTCAATGAAGAATAAGGAAAATCATATACCTTATTTTCATCTTTTTATATTTATTTAGTATTATACTATGATTAGTTTGATGAGTGCTTTCTTGGCAATGTGTGCTGTCATGGCTTCTCTTTGTAAAATCAAGATAAACAATAAGCTTTATAATGACAGGTTGCCCAATATCTTGCTTTGAAGCTAGGAAAAATTAGAGACATAATTTTATAAATGACCAAAAGTGTAGCCGGTAAATTTTATTTAATTATCTAAATGAAACCTCACAGTACCTGAAGATTATTGTATCTGTTGAAAGTTTTGGAGCACACAGGACATGGGAACCGATTCCTCTGACATCTGGTAGTGTTAAGCAATGTTGACTCAACCAGGCAAGCAAGTGATAATGAAACCAATTCCTCTACCTGCACAAAGGTAATATGGCACTAAATGATATGCTAACAAATATAGACACATTATTTGAAGACAAATAAACAGAAACAGCACCTCCTTGTATCCTAATGAATCTGTATTTGGCCCCGAGGTAAATCTCCCCCCTAAAAAGTTATAGTTGCCTTGCAACCTAATAGGTAGAATTATATATACCAACGAGAAGACCAACAGATACAACTTCATCTAATGTAAAGTATGCTGAAAAATGAAAATCACTCACCTAGTGATCATTGACCCAAATCTGTAACATTGTGAATCATAAAAAAATGAAAATTGTGCAATGAACACCAAGACCAATGAAAATATCCACAGTTGCTATAACATTTGATTCCATTAAAAACAAACAGCTATAAGGGATTGTAGCAACTATACAATCTGGAAAATATGATAAACCCATAAAAATATCCAAAGGGGGTTTGTGTTCCTAAGCAGCAACATTAAAAATATAAAACGAAAGGAAGTTTTAAGTTATATCTCAGTCTTGTAAAGATCAGAATCTGTATGTTTATTCCATCTTAAAACACTATGCTATTATATCTCTGCTTTCAGTGGATATTTGTTTTTAAGCCAATCAAGAATGGAAGCACCAAGGATCAAACTCATAATTAGTTAATTACTTATTGTTAGAGAGGCTGTGATACCATGTAAAGGAACAGCTTTCCTGATCACATAAACCATAGGTAGAAGCACTCTGCACAGTAATGGTTTTGTATCTTCAACAAAAGGCAAGTTCTGAAGCCTAATATATGGATGGATGAATTGAGAGGTTTGATTTAAATAAATTCCCAATGAAACTCTAGAAGTGTGTTATCTTTTTGGAAACAAAAATTCTTGAATCCCAGTGTGTCCTTCATTAGTCGATAAGTAGTTGATAATCATTTCTGTGGTGGCAGCATCTACTGAAAAGCTTTTGTCCTTCATTATTGTAAGGTATTCTACAGACCTTGTAATCTCCTTTTTTGTGAGTAAGCCTTGGACATAGACATTGTAAGTGCAGCTATTTGGCTGGCAGCCGTTTTCTTCCATACTCATCAGTAAGTCTTCAGCTTTATCCAATAGTCCTTGTTTACAGAGACCTTTAATCATAATGGTATAAGTATAAACATTAATTTGCAAACCTTTAGCTGGCAAACTAGAAAAGAGTTCCCATGCAGCATTCAGTTTTCCAGCACTGCACATTCCGTCAAGCAAAATACTGTAAATTACAATATTAAGATTCACATTTCTCTTCTCTATTGCCTCAAACAATGACACTGCCTCAGAAAGGCGATTTCCTTTACATAGGCCATCCAATATTACTGCACAAGTCTGGAGATTAGGAACTTGACCATATTTGTGCATGTTAAAGAACAATTCTTTAGCAGCCAATGGTTTACCTGCTTGACAGAACCCGCCTATGAGAGCAGTCCAAGTGACAACATCAGGAAGGAATCCCATTTTAATCATTTCATCCAAGAGATGCATAGCCTTATCAATGTTCTTAACCTTACACCATCCATGGATAAGTGAAGTGTAGGCTACAATATCTGGTAAACAACCGCTGGTAACCATTAAATCAAACACTTTCATGGCCTTATTCATTTGATTTCGCAAACAATGTAAATGAATCAACGAGTTATAGGTAAAAACATCTGGCCCCTCCCCTATCAAAATCATAAACCCAATTACACTTTTCGCCTGCATAACTTTACCCTCTTTGCAAAACGCATCCACTAAAATATTAAGTGTTTGCAGATCTGGCCTCATCCCCACCTTCATGATCTCATCCAGCAAAGAACAGGCCTCTTTCCATCTTCCAAAATTGCATAGACCTTGAATCAAGCAAGTATAAGAGACAAGATTAGGCTGAATACCTTTGCCACGCATTTCCGAGCACAATTTCAACGCCTCGGAAACCAATCCATCCTTGCACAAGCTATCCATAAATGTGCTGTAAACCACCACGTTAGGCTTCAAATTCCTTTCTTCCATCTTCCTAAGCCACTCAAAAGCCACACAAGTCTCTCCAATCTTACACAACCCATCAATCAACACCCCATAAGCGTAAACATCCAACAGATATCCCATTTTTTCCATATGGTGAGCCAGTTCAACTGCCTGAGCCACATTGCCTTGCAAACATAGCCCTTTAATGAGAGTGGTAAGAGTCATCACAGAGGGCTCCAAACCAAGTTTGAACATAGTCCCCAACACAGAGAACCCAAAAGCAATCAACTTCAAATGGCAAAGACAATTGATGACAATATTAAGAGAGATAGTGTCAGCTTCTACACCTAGAGAAGAAAACATATACTTAACCAAAGATATGGCAGTACTGTAATGTTTCATCCTCACAGTCACACCCAACAACAGAGTAAAGTCCATTACAGAGGGCAAAGGGTCCATTCTAGCCATCCCATGAAACAAGTCCAAAGCTTTATCAACATTTTTTAGTTTACCTGACCTACATAGGTTTCTCATGGAAATCAAGAACTGGGTTCTGTCGCTATGGCTCTCAAAACAGTGTATTGAAAAAGACACAGAAGGGGAGTGAATGGGAAGGGAATAAGAGAGAGTACCCATGTGATGAAGAAGGGGAAATCGGGAGGGGGAGGCTATTCTTCGCAGCATTCAAACATGCACACTATGTTTCTTCTTGGGGTTTCCAAATGGTGTGAGGAACAGAATAAAGAACATGCCCTGCTAAAAAAAACAAATAAGTGAAATACCAAGTCAGAGAAGGGAGGAAGTCACATGTCACAGCATTAGCAAGCCAGAGAAGGGAGGAAGTCAGAATTTAGCAAAATATCAAGCACTGAAAAATTCCCTTCATAACATAACCAAACAGCCACAATGCATACTTGAAAACTAAAGTACTGAACTAATGTACCCAAAAAAAATGATGAGGGAATCAGAGAACTAGAAGGTCCAAACAGCCAGAGAAGGGAGGAAGACCACTCGAAGCCCTGGACAGAGACGCAGGATGGAGAGCCTCAAACAGAGACGCGAGTCGTGAGAAAGGAGAGGCGAGGCTCGAGCTCGAACGTCTGTCAAAGACGCCGGGGGATGAAGGGCCGCCGGAGAGGATTCAGACGTGCGGGAGACGGAGGAGACGAATTCTGTCGCGGAGGGAGAAAGCGAACCGAAAATTAGAGGGATAGGGCTGTTGAGTAAAAATTTTAAGTGGGAATTCACATTCTCAAACAAAAATATCAAAACGAGAAAACATTATTTCAGGATTTTCATATCATCCAATAAGTATTCGTTAAATATAAGAATTTAAAAGAGATAAATAAATATTATATTTACTACTTTATCATAATTAAGACTACTGAATCAAATCAACAAAATCATCTACGGATTGTTTCAGGTCATGTAATTAGGGTAGACATTTTTTTTTCGAAGCCAAATAATATTAAGGTGGAAATATGTGGGAAATCAAAAAAAAGTAAAGGGAAGAGGAGTTTAAAACATTTAAGGGTCATGTTTGGTTTAATTCCTAAATTGTCACTTTTTTTCTGTTTTAAAAAATTATACAAGAAACACAAAAAATAACCTTTTTTTCTATTTTCATTGTTAGTATACGAATTTTTAGAAACAAAACACAATGTAATAACTTTGTAATTAAGAGTTAAAACAAAAAAAAACATTTTCTTAAGCCAAAGTGTCATTATATTCTTCTTACACAAGGGGAAAAATCACAAAGATGAACAAGTTTCATCCTATTAAAAAAATAAATTCAATTGAAATAAATTTTAAAAATGTATGAAATGAACTAGATAGATATAAGATAATTTATGTTTGATACGTAAGAATCAATTGACACATATAATAAAATTATTGAGAAAATATTAACATTGTAGGACTTTGAAGTTTTTTTTAATAATAGTGTACTTTTTTAAAAAATTAGGAAATGAGATGGTTAGAAAAAAAATTATATGTTTGTGGTAGAAAACATCCAATCAATATTTCTATTTCACTACCCACCATGTTAAATGCATGTATGACTAACATGTGGCGTTTCATCCTGAGGTTGTCTCCACTAGAGTTAAACTTGAAACCCATCAAACACAACATGGTAACAGGACAACTGCTTCCTTGATGCAAATGATGAATCTTATTAGATATAATTCTTTCAATTCTTTTATGATTGTTTTATATTTTTACATAAAACAAAAAAGTTATATAGATCTTTTATAACTAAAAATATAATGATAAAATAAATTATTAATTTTAATACATTAAATTATATATAATTTATATATATAATACAACGTGTACTATAATTTTAATATATAAATTATATATTTTTTATACATTAATATATATTATATATTCAATATAGATATTATATATTAATTTAATATTTTAATATATAAATTATACATTTTTAATTATCAAAAATTTATATAATTTTTTTATTGTATTGTAAAAATATAAACACTAGTAAAAGAATAAAAAAAATTATATGTAATAGCATCCATCATTTACATCAAGAAAACAATTGTCCAATGGCTATCATACCATATTATATTTGATGGGTTCTATTTTAAGTTTGATTTGATGTTTTCTACCTTAGATATATAATTATTTTTCTAACCACCCTATTTACCAAAAAATTTTAAAAATTATTAAAATAACCCAAACTTTGAAGAGATAATGTATGGAAAGAGCCGCAATATATATATATATATATATATATATATATATATATATGTGTGTGTGTGTGCGCGCGCGCGCTAAAAAATTATAATTTTATTTCAAACATTCATCAAGACATCATAAATCAATAGTGAATATTATTTTCAGTTATTTATGTTAGCTTTCATTGAATAATAATTATTCAATGGGTTTTCACGTTACCTTTTTATTATAGCTATAATTGCACTAATATTAATTAAAGGGTTTTGTTTTCTTTAATCAATTGCAATATTAATCAAACTTTTATTATAAAATAATAGATAATAGATTAAATAATTTGTCAATGTAGTATGGGGCCACGTCCATGTCTAGTTATTTAATTAACTTTATATTTTGTAAGTTGGGGTTGAAGACATTTGAAATATCTTTTTTGTTTTGTCGGATATATTTTATTTAAATTTGAATTGGATAACACTATTTATGAGAAGCAAAAATTTTCTATTAAGATTTAACTATACTTAATAAAACTCAAACTTGAAATTACTGTATAAAGTAGAACAAAGAGGAATACAGAATTTATTAGTATTTTTTTGGGTAAATAAATAAAGTAGAATCATTATGAAGAGTAAGTTTTTCTGACTGAATTTTAACAAAATTTATTTCTAGGACTCAAAATATCATGGTTAAGTTGGGAGAAATTGCTACCAATTATAACAATTTGCTAGGGGTTATAATGATGATAAATGAGGAATAAACCGTGACATTTTTTAATATTAAATATAAATTAGAAAACCATTATAAGTTAGTGAAAGGTTTCGTTGGATTTTTAGATTGAAAAATGCTACACGTCCTTGTTTTTTAATGCCCAAAATCATATATAGACAGCTCAATTTTAGATTTTAATTCATATGATTGAAAATGTATTATTTTTACTTTGTGTTGGTAGCACTGTTTTCGATAATCAAATACTAATCATATATGATCTGCGCTAAAAATTAGTTCATGTATATGATACAGTGTAAGAAATGATCTTACACTTGACTTGATTGCTAGAAAACAACTTTTATTATCTTTAGACTTGGACTATTATATGTCCATATAAGATACTTATCAGTTAAAGAAGTAGAAAATAGAAAGCCTTTTAACCTTACTGAAAGGTTAGAAGGATGAGTTTTGCTTTGGCTTCTTGAATTGCAAATAGCTACAATCCAAATAGCAGGGTCAGATTCCAGACTCGGATTTTTCTTTCAAGGTTTGGAAATTACGTTGTTGTGACTTATTTGTGGGTAGCTTTGTGCTTGTTGTTTTGCAACTACATGTCACTTGTAGAATCAATTAAAGAACCTATAACACTTCACTTTCTCTTCCTTGAGTTCATTATTCGCTCACTCATCATCATCATAAGTTAATTCTTCACATGCAGAGAGAAATGGAGCATTGTGGCAAAGGAGACAGGGTGGTGAACCAAAGCAACATGCATGATTGTCCCAGAATAGGTCCTGGTTATGCTTCCCCTCTGGCAGCCATGTCTGGTCCCAGAGAGACTCTCCTTTATGTCACTGCTATCTATTCAGGTACCTAAAACTTGATCTTCTTGTTCATGTTGCCTTTGTTCTTATTCTTGTGAATCTGTGTCTGAAAATGCCAATTCAGCTTAAAGGCATTAGGTGATGGTGAGAATTTCTCATCACTATGTTACAAACACTTGAGCTTTCTTATGCAGAGATGCTATGATACTGGATTCTGTTTCTGAAATAAGATCAAGTATGTGGTGTGATATGTCATGTGATAATTATAGAAGTAGAATATCTCTATTGCTATGCATGAAGGCTTGGTGTAGTTCAAACAATTTCTGTCAAAAACATGTGTAATTTGGTGAAGTTTTTATGAATTTAATTGAAATACATTGTCGGGAAAAATGTTTTCACACATTCAATCAATCATGGATTGACATATCATCAAATCTTATTGACTTGTATGATATCTTCATTAAAAGTCATATCTCTGATGAATTCTAATTGGTTCACAATGTAAAAGTTTTTACACGCATACTGCATAAGAATTAAATTTTTACTCATATATTAATGATGGATATTCAATACCCTGCAGGGACAGGAAGGGAGAAGCCTGACTTTCTAGCCACAGTGGATGTAGATCCAAGCTCTGCAACTTATTCTGAAGTTATCCATAGACTACCAGTACCTTATTTAGGGGATGAGCTGCATCATTTTGGGTGGAATTCATGCAGCTCTTGCTATGGAGATCCATCGGCCATTCGAAGATACCTGATTTTACCTTCACTGGTGTAATGGACTAATCTCAGTTACTCTGAAATAATGAACAGCATCAAAGATAACTGGTTCTTAATTACTTAGGGATAAGAAGTTTAAAATAGAATGGAGATAGAGGGGAGTAGGTAGAAGAAAACAATCACACTACCTTTTCATTTTGGGTCCTATTAACCGGTGTACTAAGGGTATTAGTTAAGAAAGTAAACGTAGAATTTCTTTATTAGAAAATGTGAGAATACTTAGAAATCAGAGTTAATGAGATTTCTTTTAATGATATTTTTAAATGAAGATTTTTCACTTTTTCTTTCTTAACCAGTGATCTTAGGGCACACTTTTTATTATTTTCCTTTCATTTTTTTATGGATTTTGGTTTCTATAGGATAACAACATCACTAGGGGTGCCATGTCTGGTATAACAACAGCTAATATGCTGCATGCTCATGCATGTTTCAAGTATATCCTCTCTGCACTTGTGGTTTGTAATTCTTGCATATCTTACATATCTATCAAGCATAACCGAATGATGTTATTTACACATGATTTGCCCAAATATAGATGTCTCTCAGTACAAGCTGCTACTACAATTACTTTTTCTTTGTTATTTTAATCATGGTCTAGAGGTAGCCTTGGACCAAACAAGCTAAACCGAGCCCTAAAACTTAGCCTATAACAGGTAAACTGGTCATGCTCAGACTTCATACTTATGAATAAGGTCTAGACCAGGCCTAACAGAGCCTAACTTGACCTAACCAATTTCCACCCTTAGTCTACGTCACCTTGCTAAAGGGCAGAAACTGACCCTAGCCAAAAAAATAAATGTGTCTATTTAATTTGAAAAATATTCATTGAGTGATGTATTTATTTTTATACTACATATAACCGGGCACCTCAGAATTTTATTAACACAGCCAAGATATATCATCTTCAAACTTAAAAACAGTGAAACAGTGACCTTAGCCATAACATTAGTTACACACTTTGAATTTACTTGTACACACACACACACACAAGATTCAAGAACTGCAAAGAATCACATCATTTTCTACAATCAAAATCCTTATTGATTCAGCGTTAGGATATTTCAGATCAGGCCGCATTTATGTGGTTGACACAATAAATCCAAGGTCTCCATCTTTGCACAAGGTTATTGAGCCTGAAGACATCATAAGTAAAACTGGATTAGCTTTTGGACACACATCCCATTGTCTTGCTTCTGGTGATGTAATGATCTCATTTCTTGGAGATGAAGAAGGAAATGCAGCAGGAAGTGGATTTCTTCTTCTTGATTCAGAGTTTAATGTGAAAGGAAGGTACCCTTCTGTATCAAGAAATACAAGAATGCATATCACCCTTCTATATTGAAGGGGTTTCTGATTTACTGTGTCATCTAGTTTTACTTGCTCATTTTGAAGTCAATATAATGGTAAACATGAGAAATGGTGCATTAATAGATTGACAATTTACTATGGTGCTTTGAAATGAAAAAGGTTCAGTAAGATGTTTAGTAATTAATTAGTAGAGAACCATTAAGTAATTGCTCTATAGCAACATTGTTCTTGGCATATGGCCTTGCATCTTCAGCAACAGTTCAATGAAGCTGTTATCACTTCAGAAGATTGATTTTTGGCTTGGTTTTTATTTTGCTTCACATTTATTAGGTGGGAGAAACCAGGTCACAGTCCATTATTTGGGTATGACTTCTGGTACCAACCACAGCATAAGACTATGATTAGCTCATCATGGGGTGCTCCTGCTGCTTTCACCAAAGGTTTTGACTTACAACATGTCTCTGATGGCCTTTATGGGAGACATCTACATGTTTACAGCTGGCCTGGAGGTGAACTGAAACAAACATTGGACCTTGGTCAGTCAGGGCTTATACCCTTGGAGGTGAGTTGTTTGACATAAATCTAGTGTGTATTTCCACCAGTTACTATGTTCATATATTTGTGATTTGATCATAAATATGTTTATCTTTTGTTCCCTCTTTCTCTCTAGCTTGTACTGGAGAAGTAATATGTGAAAGGTGGAATACTTTATAACTAATGTTTCTTAAATGCAGGTAAGATTTCTGCATGATCCTTCTAAAGATACAGGTTTTGTTGGGTGTGCATTGTCAAGTAACATGGTACGGTTTTTCAGAACCGAGGACGGGTCATGGAGCCATGAGGTACATAGAAAAAGATATCCATAAGTCCGTTGCATATTGTATTATCATCTGGTTAGTTTTTGCTTCAACAAAGGTATATTGATGATTGATCAATAATACTTAACAAAGTATATTGACTTTGCAGGTTGTAATATCAGTAAAACCATTGAAAGTACAAAACTGGATTTTACCAGAAATGCCTGGGCTTATAACTGATTTTCTGATATCTCTTGATGATCGGTTTCTGTACTTTGTGAATTGGCTTCATGGTGACATAAGACAGTATAACATTGAGGATCCTAAAAATCCTGTGTTGACTGGCCAAGTATGGGTTGGGGGACTACTTCAGACAGGAAGCCCTGTAGTAGCTATAACAGAAGATGGTAACACTTGGCAATCTGATGTTCCAAACATTCAGGTTAGTGCTGTTTAACTTTTGAAATTAGTCATTCTTATGTCATACTTCTTGCATGTCACATGTTTAGAGTTGATTGGTTATTAGATGCACTAGATATGGTGTCTGTTTGGTTCCCAGTTGTAGTTAGTCAAATGTGGTTGGTTAAAAGTAAACTTTTAATCCATTGGTCAAATGGAGTTAGATGATGCCTCGAACGGTGTATGGAATCAATACTTACCATTGGATGGCGCTTCAAACAAAACTTCATTTTCACAGCTAGGTTCCAAACAGGTACATAGACTAGTATTGCATAAACATGATGTATAGTATTAAGTCAGTGAGTGTTGATCCTCAGTTCTCATTTACGTTACACACTCAAAAGAGATTGTTAAAACAACACTTAAGGTTTTGCTCAATAGGGTGGAGTGAAAAACAACTTTGAATTTCAAGTGCTTGGAAAGCTAATGTGGTAAAAAGGGAAAATTTGCACTTTTTTTTGTTCCCAATGCTCTACTCCAAAGCATTATACTTAAATGAAAATTTTCTAAGGATCATATAGTGGATTTATTAACTCTTGTATCCGTTTATCGTGGTATATTAGGGCTTCACTTTCTCTATAACATGCCCTTCAAATGTGGGAGGAAATTTTCAATATTGAGAATATGAGATGATAGCTACCATCGAAAAGACAAATTTGGTTTTTGATAGAACTCAATGAGCATTCTTTATTAGGGTAGCTAACCCCATCTAGTAGAATAAGGCCTTTCACTTGTTCCATTATGCCTAGTTGCCAACCAAATCACATTTCTCCTGAATGAAGCATCTTTATATATGTTAATTTCTTTGCCTCTAGTGCCATGTTAGATTGATGGTTTGTCCTTAAAAAGTACAATTATGCTTGCTTATTCACTAATTCATTTAAGTAATTCTTTTCCGGCTGCAACTAACATTTAATTAGATGCATAGATGTCTATGGTTTCAATATTAGCCTTGTCGGATTGAAGTTCAATTATCTCCAATTAACTGATAAAAGAAAAGAGTAGGAGCAGATACTAAAATAAATAGAAGTTATAGAAACCTATTGGTATTATCACTGCTTAGCATGATTACCTCTGCATTGTCAAATTGTCTCCACAAAGGTGGTACCAATGTCTAAGGTAGCAAGGGCGTTCATTTCATTTTTATGCATATTCTTTACTCAGTTATATTAGAATTACCAGGATTGCATCTGAAGAGGAGACCAAAATTTTGGTTTTCAGGGAAATAAGCTGAGAGGAGGCCCTCAGATGATTCAGTTGAGTTTGGATGGAAAGCGGCTGTATGTTACAAACTCACTCTTTAGTGCATGGGATAAACAATTTTATCCAGAGCTTGTAGAGCAAGGATCCCACATGTTACAGATTGATGTTGATACTGAAAATGGTGGTCTCAAAATTAACCCAAATTTCTTCGTTGACTTTGGAGCTGAGCCTGGAGGTCCCTCCCTTGCCCATGAGATGAGATATCCTGGTGGTGACTGCACCTCAGATATATGGATTTAATAATGGGTGAATGAATCTCTTAGTCCTAGTGTCAGTAGAGGTGGTCGATGTTATAAATAATAGTTGAAGATGTAGCATACATGGCTGCATTATAAAGTTATCCTTCATGAAGTATTTCAATGCTAGCTCATTTACATCATCCTAAGCAGAATTATTTGTGAAATAAATCCTGCTCAACTCCAAAACTCGGGTTTTCTACTCTACAGAACCTATAATAACTGCCTCATATAGTTGTGTGTAATAAAGCTATTACGGTTATGTAACGAAATAGCATTAGTCAAACACAAACAATGATAAATTAAAGAATGAGAGTTTGAACCACATTCAACTATCGAATTTCTAGAGAAAAGTTATGTGCGAAGTAAGCTGTTGAAAGTGAACTTATTCCCTCTGCCTTATTCCATTGCCACCTCCAATGGTTCTCATTTCTCATTTTTCAAGTATTGGCACAATAAATGGATAGACTTAAGGTGAAAACTAGGAGCAGAAAACACAATGAAGTGAAGCAGTAAGGTTTTATGAAGGCTGAAAATGGAGTCTCAAAAATCTCAAAATCATGCTAAAGCAAACAAGTACATTTATTACTATGCAAGTCACCAAGTGCAACATAGCAACTTGTAGCAAAAAATCCCTGCCCCTAACTTCAAATCCTTACAACAGAGGATGCTCCAAGATCTACAGATGTAAATGAAGTCTTCAGTTAGTTCAATGAAGAATAAGGAAAATCATATACCTTATTTTCATCTTTTTATATTTATTTAGTTATACCATGTTTAGTTTGATGAGTGCTTTCTTGGCTATGTGTGCTGTCATGGCTTCTCTTTTGTAAAAACAAGATAAAGAATAAATTTATAATGACATGTTGCCCAATATCTTGCTTTGAAGGCAAGAAAAGTTGTTATATCATATAGCTAATTTTGTCATGCCACAAATGTGGGTGCCATGGAGGAATTTTTGCATATACTCAAAGTAATTATTTTGTGAACAACAATCTACATCTATTTTGTGCAGTGCAATGAACCCTACATCAAACCACTGTGTCGCACTGTACCAAACAACTCTGAATATTTGAACCTACAAATTAAATATAAATCATGTCCATACAAAAATTTTCTGTGTACTATGTGCAAACATGAGCCACTTCATAGCCCAATTTTGTTTTTATCATGTTAAATAGATAAGACTAAGATAAATTATTGCCAAGTTCCAATTGCTTGCTACTAGGAATGTAGGAGCTAAATAGATTATTTCTTGTACATGTCCAATTGTAATTTTCAGATAACTTACATCTGTAGTTTATGAATTGCCCTCAACTGAGTCACACCAACACATTATCAAATTGGGAAAACTGGTTCATATTATTGATGAGAAATGCTTCCAGGAACGCTATGCAAGTGTTAAGCTTCAAACGAGACTCCACAATCTCATGAGTCATAGAGGGTGTTTGGTCTGCAGTTGGGGAAACGGAGTTGAGTTCAAGTGAAAAATTTAAAGGTTGATATTGATCCTTCACGCCGTTCGAGACAGTTAAAACTCCGTTTGACCGTAGGACCAAAAACTTCCTTCTCCTCAACGGAGTCCAACCTCCGTTTGAAGCATTCCCAAACAGCCTCATAATCGATTGGTAATTTTTTATATTTTTAACGCCTATTCAATTAATCAATATAAAAAATGTATGTATATTTTATTTCAAAAATCAGTATAAAAAATAATCTTTTATACTGATTGTATCAATAACGGTTATAAAAAGAATACCTTTTTAGTTACACTTATTATTGATACTTTTTATACTCGTTTTTGAAGTCACATGTCAGTGAATCCTATGTGTAGTGAATGCCAATTTATATTATTAAACAAGGATAATGATAATGGAAGAAGAAAATGTTTGGAACCAGCCCTAATTAACATTAGCGCACTGGTCAATACATGTTAAGATATATCATATTTATTAAGAATATCATCTGAGTATTGCTTTTAAAACTTATGATATATCATATTTATTAAAAATATCAGTTAAGTTATATAATTTCTTAACATTCAAACATGAGTGTGACAATTTTAGATGGGTGTGGAAGGAAGTGAAGTTATGTCCTTGCTATATTAGAGTCAAAGGAAATCCACAGGGACCCCACCAATCAAGTGCATTAGCATGAAGACTGAGATTAGGTGGGGCACTTTTGTGGAAAATGTTCCAATATTTTAGATGTATGATTATCTCAAAACCCCTTGCTTTGCTTCCATTCTCTCCTTTTCCTTTTGTCATGACTCAAGACAATCCTCATCCTATAATCCTATTTTACCTAACGCCACCTTTTTATGTTTACTTTCTTAAATGTGTGCAAAAGGCACATAACTAGAACAGCTAAATAACTATTTATTCTTATCACTTTTTCTTTGCCTTGCACAAATTTTTATGACCATTGATTTTACTAGATGGGACAAAAATAAGAACCAATAAAATATCATGATGTCACAAGTACTACAGGCCTAACCGGGTATTTTCACTCCTTTTTATTTCAGTGACTAATGGCATTTTACTTGAATATTACTTTGTCTAACAAATTATATTTACTACCAAACATGTAGTTTATTGAGTCTCTGATTATGTAATTGCATTAAATTATTTATTATTCATAATAGTCTTGTTTATATCAAAAAAAAGTAAAATTTTTAGTTTACAAACACAAAAACTTAGAAGACTTTCAATCTCCGAAACCACATAATCTCAGTGGTTTCATACATGATACACACACAATTACTTATTAAAAGAGTAGTCAATCAACAGTTTTCACACAAAAAAAGAAGAAGAAAAAAAAATCAACTGAAGCACATGGAAAATTTCCAAGTTGTCCAAAAAGGTTGGTGAAGTGCGCCCCATCACCTTATCACTAATCCAGCTTCCACTTGCACCTTTTCTAAAAGGGGTATCATATAATACAATATTTCCCTTATATTATATAGTGCTTCTGTGAGGAGGGTACATCCAAGACACGCCCCAGAAGAATGGCCTCAAAATCATCCACCAATACCAGACATGTAATTGTCCTCTACTTGATGCTCTTCAGTTTTATGCATTTCAGCAGCAGCACTGTGCTACCATGGACTAGTCATCATGGAAGCATGTGCAACGGTTCCATAGCTGAATGCAATGAAGAAGATGAGATGCTGATGGAGTCAGAAATAAGCAGAAGGTTTTTGGAGCAGAGGACGTACATTTCCAATGGAGCTTTGAAGAGAGACAAACCAGTTTGTAATGGCGGTGGCTCTGGTGAAGCTTATAGTAAAACTGGAGGGTGTCTTCCTCCACCCTCAAATCCTCACAGTAGAGGCTGCTCTAAGTATTATCGTTGTAGGTCTGATTCATGATTGCATCTTGGTGAATCATGCATTCACCTATATAATCTTTATGTTGTCCTTTAGATTTTAAGAGAAATTCTTGAATTTGAAAGTGTATGAAAATGTCCTTGAGGTTTCCTAATAACTAATATACCCTGTAAGAAGAGTTGTATCATGTATTAGGATGCATGAGACCAAAAAACGATTAAGTGTACAAACAAAGATCAACTGCTATGATTGTATCCATGATCAGTTTCATTTCAACTCCAACTCTCTTTTTGTTCCATTATTATGCTACATGGAAATTCGATTCTTCTTTTCTTTTCTTTGGAATGTTTTTATTGCGATGCATTAATGTATAAGTGAATATTGATCACAGGTATGACATACGTATAATGCATGTGACAGATGTTCGAATGTAATGAAAGTGAAAATGCATCAAAAATGCTGACATTCAACACCAGTTAACGCACTCTTGAAAAAATTTGATACAAAAGAACGAGGGAAAAAATATATTTATATGAATAAATTTTTAAATAGAATATTTTTTATGCTGATAAATAGAATGATTTTTATTGATTGTTTGAATGGAGAATGTTATAATTATATAATTGTTAAATTAATAATGAAGAGAGTTTCTAAACAAGTTTAGTATGAAAGTATTCATAAATGATAATATAAATAAATTAACCAAAAATAATTCTATTTCAATATGTGTTATTTGAATTTCTTCTCCTCTGTACTAAAACTTGTAAAGTTAAAATTTTATAGCAATATCTTAAAGTTCTTTATTATTCAAACATATTGTAACTAGTAAAATTTCATAGAATCCTACAAATTCTCTATTCAAACACAACCAAAAAAGTTTCTAAAATTTACTGAGGAGTAAATAGAGTTCATTCGCCTCCTGAATTTTATTACTTTAAACTGCCAAGCCTGGGAACTAATTCTCTTTTCCCTAATTTACTCTGGTCCAATTCACACTTAAAATTCTTGCAACAGTTTTTACTTAAGAGACTAAAAAAAAGTATTACATAAAATATGAAATATGATTTAAAAAATCTAAAGAAAGAAAAGTGACAAAGCGGGTACTGTAAAATTTAGTGACCAACAAAACCCAACGTTAGTAGATGGCTAATCCTTAAACATGTTGACAAATAAGCGAATCTTGATCATATCTAAAAAAAATCTTTTAGGGGTTGTAAATTCCATTTTAATATTTTCTATACTTCTAAAAAATTCATTCTAGCTAGTAACTATTGACTAAAAATGCTTTAGAACTCACCAAAAAGTGATTAAGTGGAACTATTTTTTTTAAAATTGCTACAAATTTATTTCCATCTATCCTTTTAGGAAGAAATTCTATAAAATATGTCCTTTATCTATAGTTCTGTACTTGGTCTCTCTTTTAGAGTTCACAGTGAAAGCGCAGAAATTTGAACTCAAACTACCAAATTATTCAAATTTCACCCCACTGAATCCATAATAATGGGTTAAAACTTATTCTTTTTAAATTGAAATGGTTTTTTCATTTTTCAATTTAAGCATTTCCCCGCGTATGGACCTATGAATTATTTTCAACGGTCCACATAGCCCAAAAAGAACAACCGACAACGAGTCATTAGAAAAAAAAATCCAATCAGATTCTCAATCAGCTAAATTCATTAACTGGGGATGAACAAGTCATGAATATCAATCAGATTCTCCATTTTCTGCCATCAATCATCCATGATAACACAAGCATACTTAGGATCTAATCTGGTATTTCTCCATGGTCTAATAATTCGAAGGACAATATCTTCATGCATAATTTCATCGAGATTCCCAATCTTTCAATTTTCTGCTTCCTTTCGGCTTTGTTATCGGTGCGTTCATTGCTGCCATTTTGTCATTATACTTTGCACGAAGTGGATCGTTGTAAGTCCACCTGTATTACAATTGAACATTAACAGAAAATTAGAGCATAATATTACAGCTTTTATCCAAGTAGAAAATGTTCCTTGCAGTACTAAAGAAAGCCTATGTTCATCAAGATATACAGTGAAAACAAGAGAGTATCATGAGTCATGAGTATGCACTTCCGTCAAGGTTTCAGTAAACCATATTCAGACCAAGCATGCACTTTTACCAACCCCCCCAACTCGCCATTTAAGAGCAGCAAAAGAATGTTGGGCTCATTCATCAAAGAAACCTAACTCAAATTGATGCTATTGACATTATCCTAAGGCCCAATCCATTGTCATCAACTATCTCAAATACAGTATTACTTGGTACTTTGCATTTAATGTTGAGAAATTATAGAGTTGAATTAAAGTCACTAGTATCTTCAGATAAATTGAAGCAACGGCAATTCCCTTTCAAGAGCAACATCAAAGTGAGATCTACTGGAACACTCAGAATAAGGAGTAGAAACAAAATCTTCCATGACATTTTTTGACAAAGTGAGATCCACTTGAACATTCAGAACAGAGGATGGATTAACACAGTTGTCCCACTTAGGTGGACAAAGAATCTTCAATCTCCACCCATTTCAGCCACACACTGTTGCTCTGGCAAGGTATACCATTGAGAGGTGCAAAGGAAGTTGCTGGAAAGGGTAGTGAGGATTGGAAGGAAAATTCTAACGTATAATGCTAATGTTAATATTATCTAATAACAACAGTTTAGACACGATCCCAATTTTATTGTATATTTTAAATTTAACCCAAAGGTGTGTATGGCTCCATTGTGCCATATCTGCTGTTTATAGTGGACTTTGGTAATACTTTCAATTCAGAGCATAAAAAAAAATATTCTCCTGAAAGATGTTTGAAGGGCAATGCTATGCCAATGCCCACAAAACTACAAAAGATACAAAGTCAAGTACACATCTCTGAAACAAAATGCACTATAAAGAGTGAAAGACACATAAAATCCATTTAGACTTCTTTGAATCAATATTAATGCAATGTAAATAATCTAAGCATAGAAGACATATGATGGTCATGATGATGCTGAAGAATACAGTAATCACCAGTACCATCAGTTATGAAGACTACCACTAGAATATTTTGTTCATGGTGCCCATCATAGATCTGACTGGGATAGGAAGAATGAGTAACTGCAGTATACAGGTAACAGTGATCTATGCTCCCAAGTCCCAACTTAATGATTCATAAGATCAAATATAGATTTATTAAAAATAAACTAATAAATTAAATAAGATAAAATTTGAGCTCTGTCCAACCAAGTACGGAACAAAAAACAATTTGTAAGCATACTATAGTGTAAAGCATGCAACACAGTCTTGTGCATGAAGATAAAACAAAGAACAAACTCAAGCCTGAAGTAGTAACTGTAGGTTATACCATGAAATTGGTGAGTAGTTAAACATTTTAAATTTTAAATAAAAATGGGAGCTGCTAATGAAATTCATTTAAATTGTGACATGCGGCATGGCCCCTTCTTATGTCCAGCTAGAAGTCACGGAAATCAGAGTGAAATCAAGAAACTAGGAAAGTTGTAAACTTCAGGTCAGATACATAACTGTAAGGAATGAATGGCCAAAAAATAAAGTAGGATCTGTTAGACAACATATTATGCTTACCCTAAATGAAATGTCTTTTAAGTATTGACAAAATTTCTCAATCATCTCTCCATTTTTAATGTAAATCTCAGCCATAATCGAATTCCTTAATAAGCAAAATCATCCTCCATAAAATAGTACATCTCAATAGTACATCTCACTCTTCAGAAGACTAATAAGCAGCACAACTTTCAAGATCATGAATGAACATTCCAGTTATGACCTAAGTTTCTCAATATCACACTAACAATGTAAAAGACAAGACCATGAACATTTTGGACCAGTGCCATAGCAGATGAACTTCGGATATAAATTTGAACAGATGGGCAATGAGCATATTTTTCCTTGGGATAAAATAACAAAAAACTAAAATCAACATATAATAGATAAAATAATCTACCACTATGCTTGAAAGATATATACTATAACACAAGGGAAAGTAAACTTACGGGTTGTTCCAATCAGTAGTGTCCTCATTGACAAGATGAGTCCACTTAGTTCTTCCACTACGACCAAAGTGCTTGACTTGCATAACCTTGGGTAATATTGTCTTGTCCATTTTATCCTCCCCAGTTGGTGCAGAGAAATCACGTGTGTAAATACCATCAGATCCAACAGTCGCAGCATGGTCATCAGATTCAGACTGGAAGAAAGCACCCTTGTGATAGTATTTCTGCATAAATCTCCATTTCTGTTTTGGCGGTGGAGCAGATTTTGGATTCTTCCTTTCCCACTCTCTCCTCTCTTCCTCGGTCATGTTCCTCACCTTCTCAATCTCTTCCTTCTCCTTCAACATTGCCTCCCTGTCCTCCCTATCCCTCTTGATCCTGCCAATCTCCCTCACTTTCCAAGCTTCATATTCCTCTGCCTCATTGACTTCATCATCAGTATCCACATCAGCAATGTTCGCCTCCATTTCCAAGTTCTTCTGGATCTCTTCATCCTTCCGGATCTCCTCAACAACAATCTGCTTCGTCTCAATCCTCCTTTCCTCCAACCTCCTTTTCCTTGCATTCTCAAGGGCCCGCTCCTCAGCTTCAAGACGCTCACGCTCAGCAATGGTATCTCTCTCAGACTTAGGAACAAACACAGGCTTCACCATGGCCACTCCCGTATACTCCTCATCAGAGTCAGTCTCATACTCAGACTCCTCCTCCTCCTCCTCTTCTTCTTCCTCCTCCTCCTCTTCCTGAGGAAGTGCCTCTTCCTGCTCTCTCTGAAGCAACTTCTCCTTAATCAACCTTCTCCTCTCAGCCAAAGCATTCTCATCTTCTTCCTCTAACTCCAACCCTTCCTGCCTCCTGGCCTCTTCTTCAATGGTGGAAACAATCTCAGCTTGCCGAATTCGCCTATGATCAGCCCGCACCTCATCACGGTTATCTATTCGGCTCTCAGCCAAACGACGGAGCCTCCGGTCATCTTTCCTAACAATAGCAGAATCTTCCTCGTGACGAGGAAACGCCTTCTCCAATGCCGCTTCCCGGGAGGGTCTAATATCGGCAACTTCGTTCTCATCATCAGCCCATTCAGGAACTTTACCGGGCCAATAACGCTGAACCTTCGTCTGGCCAATTTTACCTCTGAGCTTATCCCTAATAGCTATTATAGTATCACTAACACCTGCTGTCACTGACATTGCTCTTCCTCAATCGATCACCGCTAGTGGAAAAAAAACCTAGTTTTTATTCTGTGCTCCAGCAAACCCTATTTTGCACAGATGCAATATGAATAGGTGAAATCAACATCGATACAGTAACAGATAATTTTCAGATAAAATTGGAACTAAAAGGAAACAAATTATAACAATTAAAAAAAGAAAAATTGCAAACGATTAAGTCTAAAAAGCGAAGGCATAAGCTAAAGGGTTTGCATTCAAAAGACAGAAACATGAATAGATGATAGATTCCGACAACTTACAATTACAGAAACCTCTTTCTCTTTCTCTTTCTCTTTCTCTTTCAAGTTTCTGGAGAACGCGTTGTTCAGTTTGTGCTATGAATCGCCTGTAATATTCATGGAAACAAATCTGTATTTTTTTTAAATTGCGATTATTGGGTTTTTAATAAAAAAAATCGAATTTAATAATATAAAATATTTTATACCGTTTTTATGGTTTGTGTTGTGTCTATATATGCGGGAAAAAATACATTATAATTTCTTTTTCTTTATTTTTACATTAAAAGCTAAAAAGAAGCATGTTTCCCCTAAATTTATTTTCAAGGTTTGATTTTAATTAAAAGTGTTATTCTATTATGTTTAATGAAAATAAAGTATTTTTCATATATATTTCAACCACACACTAAGTCAATTCAATTGGCATTATTGAAATAATTTTAACTTTTATGCAGACTAGCTTTTGTAGAAAAAAATATATCATTTTTATTTGACATTTGTGATTCTTATGTATCTATATTTATCTATCTAAAAGTTTTTTTTTTATCAAAATCATCATATGATTTATTAAAATAATTTTTATTATCTCTTTGTTTTTTATTTTAACTTATAGTCTCATTTTTTTCTTAATTTAACGACATAAAATATTTAAAATATAATACACTAATAAATAAAAATAATTATAATTGATGATTATTGAATTAGTATGTAATATTTTTATATTTAAAATTAGTATACATGATAAAATAAGAATTTCAATATTGTATGCCTTGACTGCTTTTTTGAAATTTTAACTTTTCATAATGTTTTATCCTTAATTGCACACTTCTTGAGAAGTTCCCACACACCTATATAGTCTTTTAATCTCTTTCATTTTGATGTATATTTGTTTTATTCATATGTTCCTTCTGTTGGAAACCTGTCAGGAGTCAATCTTTGTCTGTCTCTTTGCATCGACGATCACCCTTTGTAACAGCCATTATTTTTGTAACAGGCTATAACATGAGAAAGACCATTACTTTTGCTTAATGCTACAGATGAGTTTAGGCTTCAAGTAGTGTGTATGTGTGATTCCGTGAACCGCTCTTAGTAATTAAGAAAAGATAATATCTCTGAGAAAGATGTTAATTTTCAAAACATGATTTTTATCTATTACGATTATAGAAAACGTTAGTCTAAATTCTGTCAGTACGATAAATTGGTTACCCAATCACGTAAGACTATGATAATTAGAAAAAAAAACTATATCTTTGTGGATAGTGGGAAGCGATGGAGGGCTAGACTTAGAAAGTTGAAAATACATTGGACTTATTAAAATAGTTTTCGTCAAGAAACTGTCACAGCCCAATTTTTATAATTAAATTTGTATCAGTAACTAAACCTTAAAAATTAAAGTTTCTTAGAAAAATAAGAAATAAATTTTAGAAAATAGGAAATTTTATTCTGGTTACAAGGATATTTTTATTTCAAAAATCAGATTTAAAATGAGACTAAACGGAAATAAAACAAGACAATAAAATGTAGAAATTATTAAGGAACCCGTTAAAAAAAAAGAAGAACGAAGTTTCTCCCTTCTTCCTCCACCGCCTCATTCCACCGCCAATACCACCTATAAATACTCCTCCACCCCTCTAAATTTCTTCAAACAAAAAACACTACAGATTCCTTAACCCTTCATCACCTTCTTCAAGCTTCTAAATACTCATTTCCATATCTTAAAGCCTTTCAATTTTGCATATTAAGGAACCACACTCACTTGAAGAATTGAGGAGATACAAAGGAGTTTAGTTCAAGAAAAGCTTAAGAATCTTCAATTGAAGTAAGAAAGAGGAGATAGGATATTAAATACATAGAAATTAAGTTAGAATTCTTTGTTTAACTGATTAATGGTTTAAAAACTCATATAGTTAACTTTTGATTTAATTTGAATTATGTTATGAAATTTGATGTTAATTGGTTTGGAATATGATATATGATATGTTACTGTTGTATGATGAATTGGAATCAATTGGTATGTTATTTTTGTATTTAAAATCAATTAAACAGCAAAAACAACAAGAACAAAGTGCTGTTTTTCGTTTCTGCATAATCAGACCTTTTAACAGCGGACTATTTCAACCGGTGTTAAAAACTGGAAGCGGTGGCATTTTCGTAAATAAAAACGTGCGGTGACATTTTTGTAAATAAATCAGAAGCAGTGACATTTTTGTAAATAAATTAGAACGATGACATTTTTGTAAAAAAGACCAGTGGCATTTTTGTAAATATGATTAAAAACTTAAAATAATGATTTTTTTATAAAAATCAGAATTATTATTATTGGATTTTTATTATTCTAGAGACTTTATTTTGAAATAAATAAATATAATTAATTAAATTAAATTCAGAAGTTTATTCAAACATATTTAAAGGAAGAAAACTCTTATTTTTAAATTATTTTAGTAGTATAATTTTATATCATGGAAAATATGTTTTCCATATTCTTTGGAATATGATATTAAATAATTACTATAACATGAAAAATGTGTTTCCATATTCTTTGGATTATACTTATTTGATTGCTAAGATAATTTTATTACTAAGATTAATTATATAAAGGAAATTAATAATTTAATCCAATACATTCGTGCATCATATGCATTGGCCGTTCAAAGAATCTACAAGGGGTTCTTTGAGAGGGTTCCCGGTGAGGGAATGCGCTCTGTTGAGCAACAGACCTCTGCGGTGGTTTTATACCACGGCCGTCTTAAGGGCTAAGCACTGTGTCCTAAAGGGGGTCCCGCAACACTTGTTATTGATATTATGATGTTGTTGTCAGATGTTGGTGTTGCATTATGGGGCGCGGTATCGATCAGATATCCGTAAAAATGTTATTGTTGGAAATCACTGCAGATGTTCCCACCAGAATGGATCCATCATGCATTTTCATTCATATAGAGAATGGAAACATTAATATAAATATAATACAAAACACTTGTTTTGCATCTGCATCGCACAACATCCTATTTGTGATGTGTATGTTCTAATTTAATTTTTATTTATTTGATATTTTATGTCACTCTTTCTGTTACTTGTGGCAACCCTTTAGTGGTTAATCAGGAAGACATGTGACAAAGTGGATGATGCTTGATGTGGATGAATTATGAAGGCTTTTGATGTTGATGCTTGCTTGCATGACTACTATGACTGTATTATGTGTATGCTATGTTTTGGTACTTTACATCTTTATATTTTATAAGATCTAGGTGCCTGTTGTAAAATATAATATGTATGGAACTCTGATGTTATGTATAATAATAAGAAGTTAATTATGAAAAGGTTGTGCACTCTGATATTGTATCAGTAACCTCTGGAATCAGGTTGTGAATCGCTTGATAATTACCGGGCGAAAAATAAGTTATCCAAGAGATTTTATATGGTGATGGTAATTATCTTGGGATTTGCAAGTTGGCTCCAGGGTGTTACAGAAACCAATTAAAAATTTCAATGAATCTTTGCTTAAATAACCTATAAAATTTTTTGCATATAAACTTGAATGCTTTTAGCAATTTAACCATGACCAAGGATCATTGCTTTTGCTAAACCATCATACGGCCATGATCATCATTTAAGTCCATTCAATTACACTAAGTAAAATCACCTTGCATGGCCATGTGTTAGTTTTAGAACATGACACCATGATTTCCACTATTTCTTCATTCCAAACCAAGACACCTAGCATCTAAATCATCCCACTAAGCTAGTGTTTAGTGGCTAATTTTTCTACTAACTCTATCTTATTAATATGCCTATGTATGTGTGTGTTGTGGTAAAAAATGAAGTCATTTACAAATGCTCATCTTGGCGGAAACCCCACTCTATTTTGCTACCATGTTAAAACTCTAAGTATATTAGATACTCAGTAACTGAATACAGTGGTACTCATACCTGTAGGATAAGAAATGGCTAGATGTCAGAACGATGATGCCATGGCTACTACATTCAACCGATTTGCTGAGGTCCTTGAAAGACAGGAACAACAAAGGTTAGCTGAAGGAACTCATGGACTTGACCGTTTGCTGAAAAGGAAACCTACCCAGTTTAAAGGAGACTATAATCCAGAGGTGGCTTACCTGTGGATTAAAGAAATGGAACGTATTTTTCGCTCCTTACCTTGCACTGAAGCCCAGAAGGTACAATATGCTACCTATATGATGGTAGGGGAAGCAGAGAATTGGTGGATCTTTGCTCGCGATAGGTTATTGGAAGCCGCTAGGCTACTCAACTGGGAAAATTTTAAGGAAAGTTTTCTCGAGAAATATTTCCCTGCTAATGTCAGGAGCAAAAAGGAATTAGAATTTTTAGAATTAAAGCAAGGGAATATGTCTGTCGGAGAATACACTACCAAATTTGAGGAACTGTCATTGTTCTATCCTCATTTCCAACAGCCAGGCACTGAGGCTTCTAAATGCGTCAAATTTGAAAATGGTCTAAGGCCAGAAATTAAAGAAGCCATAGGACATCAGGAGATTAGGAGTTTTCCTACTTTAATCAACAAATGTAGAATCTTTGAAGAGAACCATCGGGCTAGAATCGAGCAGGAGAAGAGCAATAAGTAGTTAAGACCTCAATTAGTGAACTTTAAAAGGCGAGGAACATTTAATCAAAATCGATTTCGAGGAGCATCATCTTCATCAACTGGAGGACGCGTGAACCAGCCAATTATATGGAACTGTTATAAATGCAGAGGAAATCACAGAACCTGAGATTATACGCAGACAGATGTTACCTGCTTCCAATGCAACCAGAAGGGACATATTTGTCCTAACTGCCCACAACTTCGCCAAGGCACTAACACTGTGAATGTTAAAACTGAGAACAACAACAATGGAGCTAGCAGAGGAGAAGTCAATATCTGAGATAAACGTAATACAAATGGTCACAGAGGACATAATGTCAGAGGCACAGCTGGTCGAGGATGAGAAAACAGATAGCTAGTGAATAGTCAGAACAAATCGCCTGCAGTTGGCAGAGTATTTGCAATTAGTGGATCAAAGGCATCATAGGCAGATGACTTAGTACAAAGTGAGTGCATTCTTAACGATAGTGCATTCTTAACGATACTACCTTATCAGTTTTATTTGATTTTTGTGCGACACATTCTTTTATAGCTGAAGAATGTGTTAGACGTCTGAATTTACCTGTGAAATCTATGTAATATAATTTGCTTGTCTCTACTCCTACTGGTAACCATCTTAGGACAGCTACATGTGTGAAGGTTGTTCTATACATATAAGAGGTAGATATTTTAACGTGAACTTAGTATGTTTACCATTAAAAGACTTGGAAATTATCTTGGGGATGGACTGGCTATCTGTTAATCATGTCCTTGTGGACTGCCATAATAAGACACTAATCTTTCCACCTGACAACATGGAGTGTCAGAAGTATGATGCCTTACAGAACCCTATAGGATATTCCTTGAACAATGAAGCCCAATTATTCATGGTATTTGCACTTACAGAAGGGAAAGTTATTCCTGATGTAAGTAAGATACCAGTAGTCTGTGAATTCCCAGAAGTATTTCCTGAAGATGTTCCAGGATTACCTCCTGAACGAGAGATAGAATTCTCTATTGACCTAATTCCTAGAGCAGAACCCATTGCTAGAGCACCCTATAGAATGTCTCCACTAGAATTGATTGAATTAAAGAAGCAAGTTGATAAGTTATTAGAAAAGCAATTCATACAACCTAGTGTATCTCCTTGGGGAGCACCTGTACTATTAGTCAAGAAGAAGGACGGTAGTATGAGACTTTGTGTGGATTATCATCAACTGAACAAAGTCACGGTTAAGAATAAATATCCGTTATCGAGGATCGATGACCTTATTGATCAACTACGAGGAGCTACTATGTTCTCCAAGATAGACCTGAGATCAATGTATCATCAGATTCGCGTGAAGAAAGAAGATATTCGAAAGACAACCTTTAGAACACGCTATGGCCATTACGAATATTTAGTTATGCTATTTAGAGTAACTAACGCTCTAGCCGTGTTCATGGACTACATGAACCGGATCTTTCATCCATACCTTGATCAATTTGTCATTGTCTTTATAGATGATATTCTCATCTATTCCAAAACCAAGGAGGAGCATGAGGAGCATCTGTACTTAGTGCTACAAATACTAAAGGAGAAACTATCCAAATATGAGTTTTGGCTTAATGAAATAAAATTCTTAGGCCAAGTGATATCTAAGAATGGAGTGTCAGTCGACCCTGCGAGGATTGAAGCCGTAATAGCTTGGGAGAGGCCGAAGACTGTCACAGAAATTTGGAGTTTCTTAGGACTCGCGGGTTACTATCGAAGATTTATTAAAGGATTCTCCCGAATTGCCCTGCCAATGACTCGATTAACCTGTAAGAATAAACCTTTCATTTGGACTCCTGAATGTGAAGCGAGTTTCCAAGAATTAAAGAAAAGATTAACGACTGCACCAGTTCTAGCTTTACCAAACCCACAAGAAAACTTTGAAGTTTATTGTGATGCTTCAAAGTTGGGACTTGGTTGTGTCCTAATGCAACAAAGGAAAGTAATTGTTTATGCTTCAAGACAATTACGACCCCATGAACTTAATTACCCTACTCATGACCTGGCATTAGCGGCTATTGTCTTTACTTTAAAAATTTGGAGGCACTACTTGTACGGTGCAAAGTTTGAAATTTATAGTGATCATTAGAGTCTTAAATACCTATTTAACAAAAAAGAATTGAATATGAGACAATGCCGATGGATGGAATTTCTCAAGGACCATGACTTCGAGTTGAAGTATCATCCAGGAAAAGCCAACGTAGTAGCTGATGCGCTCAATAGAAAGTTGTTCATATGGCAACTTTAATGATAAAAGAATTAGAAATTATTGAACAATTTAGAGATTTAAACTTAGCAATTGAGGAGAAGTCTTCAGTAAATATGATTGTAGGAGTTCTAAAAATCACTAATGATTTTCTGAAGATTGTGTGCAAAAAACAAAGATTGGTTGTATATCTCCAAGGGGTGATCAAGACACAACATAATGGAAAAGTCTGGGATTACAAGAAGGTTCAGATGGAGTCTGGAGGATGAAAGGAAGGATATGTGTTCTAGAGGATGCAGAAGTAAAGGAAATGATTCTAGATAAAGCTCACAAAAGTATGCTTAGTATTCATCCTAGATCTATGAAGATGTATCAAGATTTAAGAAAGGACTTCTGGTGGAAGAGGATGAAAAATGAGATAGCTGAGTATGTTTTATCTTGCTTAATATGTCAGAAAAGTAAAGTTGAACATCAAAAACCATCTGGTGGATTACAACCACTAGAAATACCTATATGGAAATGGGATGACACTGCCATGGACTTTGTATCAGGCTTGCCTAGAACACAAAGAGGCAATGATGCTATCTGGGTAATAGTTGATAGATTAACAAAGTCAACCCATTTTCTTCCAGTTAATATCAAGCATTCACTTGAGAAATTGGCTCAAGTGTATATAAAGGAGATAGTAAGATTACATGGAGTACCGTCAAGTATAGTATCTGATAAAGATCCTAGATTTACTTCTCGATTCTAGGGAAGTTTGCATAAAGAGCTTGGTACAAGACTAAAATTAAGCTCTGCTTATCATCCACAGACTGATGGATAGTCAAAAAGGACTATCCAGAGTTTGGAGGATTTATTAAGAGCATGTGTGTTAGAACATGATGGAAACTGGGAACATTACCTTCCACTAATCGAATTCACATATAATAATAGTTATCACTCAAGCATTGGGATGGCACCATATGAAGCATTGTATGGTAGAAAGTATAGGACACCAATTTGCTGGTTAGAGACAGGTAAGAACCTAACTCTTGGACCAAAAATTGTTCAGCAAATGACAGAGTAGATTCAGATGATTAGAGAGGATGAAAGTTACGTAGGATCAGCAGAAGTCATATTATGATCAAAGGAGGAAGCCATTAGAATTTCAAGTTGGAGATTGTCTTTTTGAAAGTATCACCTAACAAAGGAGTTGGAAGAGTGTTAAAAAGCAAGAAACTTACTCCAAGGTATATAGAACCTTATGAAATCCTGAAAAGAATTGGTAAAGTGGCATATCAAATCGCATTACCACCTCACCTTTCCAATCTTCATAATGTGTTCCATGTCTCGCAATTATGAAAATATGTACCTGATCCAAACCATGTGATCGAGACTCATGATATAGAAGTTAAGGAAAACCTTACGATTCTAGTAACACCAGTGAAGATAATGAACAGAGATGTCAAGCAACTACGAGGCAAGGAGATCTCATTGGTGAAAGTAGCTTGACAACAAGGAGATGAAATAAGCATGACCTAGGAACGAGAAGACGAGATGAGAAGTCAATACCCTAAGTTATTCTAGCCAGGTACGTTAAAATTTTGAATTTTTATAACGGGAGAAAAGTGTCACAGCCCAATTTTTATAATTAAATTTGTATCAGTAATTAAACCTTAAAAATTAAAGTTTCTCAGAAAAATAAGAAATAAATTTTAGAAAATAGGAAATTTTATTCTGGTTACAGGGATATTTTTATTTTGAAAATGGATTTACAATGGGAATAAACGGAAATAAAACGTGACAATAAAACGTAGAAATTATTAAGGAACCTGTTATAAAAAAAAAGAAGTAAGATTTTTCTTACGAAGTTTCTCCCTTCTTCCTCCACCGCCTCATTCCATCGCCAAGACCACCTATAAATACTCCTCCACCCCTCTAAATTTCTTCAAACCAAAAACACTACAAATTCCTTAACCCTTCATCACCTTCTTCAAGCTTCTAAATACCCATTTCCATATCTTAAAGCCTTTCAATTTTGCATATTAAGAAACCACACTCACTTGTGGAATTGAGGAGATACAAAGGAGTTTAGCTCAAGAAAAGCTGAGAGATCTTCAATTGAGGTAAGAAAGAGGAGATAGGATATTAAATACATAGAAATTAAGTTAGAATTGTTTGTTTAATTGATTAATGGTTTAAAAACTTATATAGTTAAATTTTGATTTAATTTGAATTATGTTATGAAATTTGATGTTAATTGGTTTGGAATATGATATATGATATGTTGCTGCTGTTGTATGATGAATTGGAATCAATTAGTATGTTATTTTTGTATTTAAAATCAATTAAACAGCAAAAACAGCAAGAACAGAGTGTTGTTTTTCATTTCAGCATAATCAGACTTTTTAATAGTGGACTATTTCAACCGGTGTTAAACACTGGAAGCAGTGACATTTTCGTAAATAAAAACGTGCGGTGGCATTTTTGTAAATAAATCAGAAGCAGTGGCATTTTTGTAAATAAATTAGAACGATGACATTTTCGTAAATAAGATTAGTGGCATTTTCGTAAATATGATTAAAAACTTAAAATAATGATATTTTTATAAAAATCAGAATTATTATTATTATTATTGGATTTTTATTATTCTAGAGACTTTATTTTGAAATAAATAAATATAATTAATTAAATTAAATTCAGAAGTTTATTCAAACATATTTAAAGGAAGAAAACTCTTTTTTTTAAATTATTTTAGTAGTATAATTTTATATCATGGAAAATATGTTTTTCATATTCTTTGAAATATGATATTAAATAATTACTATAACATGGAAAATGTGTTTCCATATTCTTTGAATTATTAAATATTATGGAAAATATGTTTCCATATGTTTTGAATTATGATATAAATATTATGGAAAATGTGTTTCTATATTCTTTGAATTATACTTATTTGATTGTTATGATAATTTTATTACTAAGACTAATTATATAAAGGAATTTGATAATTTAATCTAATACATTCATGCATCATATGCATTGGCCGTTGAAAGAATCCGCAGGAGGGTTCTTTGAGGGGGTTCCCGGTGGAGGAACGCGCTCTGTTGAGCAATAAACCTCTGCGGTGGTTTTATACCACGGCCGTCTTAAGGGCTAAGCAGTGTGTCCTTAAGGGGGGTCCCGCAACACTTGTTATTGATATTATGATGTTGTTATCCGATGTTAGTGTTGAATTATGGGGTGCAGTATCGGTTGGATATCCGTAAAAATGTTATTGTCGGAAATCACTGCAGATGTTCCCACTAGAATGGATACATCATGCATTTTCATTCATATAGAGAATGGAAACATTAATATAAATATAATACAAAACACTTGTTTGGCATCTACATCGCATAGCATCCTATTTATGATGTGTATGTTCTAATTTAATTTCTATTTATTTGATATTTTATGTCACTCTTTCTGTTACTTGTGGCAACCCTTTAGTGGTTAATCAGGAAGACATGTGACAAAGTGGATGATGCTTGATATGGATGAATTATGAAGGCTTTTGATGTTGATGCTTGCTTGCGTGACTACTATGGTTGTATTATGTGTATGCTATGTTTTGGTACTTTACATCTTTATATTTTATAAGATCTAGGTGCCTGTTGTAAAATATGTATGGAACTCTGATGTTATGTATAATAATAAGAAGTTAATTATGAAAAGGTTGCACACTCTGATATTGTATCAGTAACCTCTGGAATCAGGTTGTGAATCGCTTGATAATTATCGGGTGAAAAATAAGTTATCCAAGAGATTTTATATGGTGATGGTAATTATCTTGGGATTTACAAGCTGGCTCCAGGGTGTTACAGAAACCAATTAAAAATTTCAATGAATCTTTGCTTAAATAACCTATAAAATTTTTTGCATATAAACTTGAATGCTTTTAGCAATTTAACCATGACCAAGGATCATTGCTTTTGCTAAACCATCATACGGCCATGATCATCATTTAAGTCAATTCAATTACACTAAGTAAAATCACCTTGTATGGCCATGTGTTAGTTTTAGAACATGACACCATGATTTCCACTATTTTTTCATTCCAAACCAAGATACCTAGCATCTAAATCATCCCACTAAGATAGTGTTTAGTGGCTAATTTTTCTACTAACTCTATCTTATTAATATGCCTATGTATGTGTATGTTGTGGAGAAAAATGAAGTCATTTACAAATGCTCATCTTGGCCGAAACCCCACTCTATTTTGCCACTCTATTTTGCTACCATGTTAAAACTCTGAGTATATTAGATACTCAGTAACTGAATGCAGTGGTACTCGTACCTATAGGATAAGAAATGGCTAGATGTTAGAACAATGATGCCATGGCTGTTGCAATCAACCGATTTGTTGAGATCCTTGAAAGACAGGAACAACAAAGGTTAACCGAAGGAACTCATGGACTTGACCGTTTGCTGAAAAGGAAACCTACCCAGTTTAAAGGAGACTATAATCCAGAGGTGGCTTACCTGTGGATTAAAGAAATGGAACGTATTTTTCGCTCCTTACCTTGCACTGAAGCCCAGAAGGTATAATATGCTACCTATATGATGGTAGGGGAAGCAGAGAATTGGTGGATCTTCACTCACGATAGGTTATTGGAAGCCGGTAAGCTACTCAACTAGGGAAATTTTAAAGAAAGTTTTCTTGAGAAATATTTCCCTGCTAGTGGTCTTGCATGCATTCTTGGCTAGTTTGCATGCTTTAAAATAATGTCTTGAAATGGTAGGAGTGCTATACTAAACTGCTTGCTTGATCTTTGGCTTTGCATGCAAAATTCTTGAAGCAAAATCTCATTTTTCTTGTTTGCATGTCAATGTGTGGTAGTGTACATTTGTGGTTTGGTTTTGTATGTAAAAGATCTTAAGTTTTGGATGAATTATATGCTTGAGATCATGATCACATTCTGTCCTTGGATGATATCTAATGAAAATGACATGAATGCATGAAGTAATTGTGTAAAAAAAGCCTTGAAATTATGCATGATTTTCTAATAGTTGCTTGGAGTGTCTTACGGTGATTTATGGTTTGGTAACATGTATATGGTTGTTGTTGGAATACTGATGTTTAAGTATTAAAATAAAAATTTTGTGGATAGTAGTTAAATGAAGGAAAATTTTAAGTGTCGGTGCGGGTTCTTGACTGGAAACGTGAAGGAAACATATTTTTCAAGGAGGAACATGAGTGGAAGGCCTTAGGGCTATTGAATTTGTGTTTATTTACTTATTATACGTGGTAAAAAAAGGAAAGTGATTTGCTGCCTAGTTTGATAAGAAATGGAATAAAAGACGTGAAAAACGGTAACATGTCCTTAAATGTGTTTGACAACATTTTAACGATAAAAACGTAAGGAAAAAGAGTAAAAGGGGAATTTTTGAATTCTAGACTACATTTTAAATTTATTTAGCATTAAAAATGTGAGATTTGAAAGTTATCCAATTTAGGTTTTTGAATCATATAAATCGGAGTTTCCATATGAAAATACAACAAAAAACTAGTTTTTGATAAAATTGGTCAAATTGGAACTTATGCCTTTGGAAAAGTTTTCTTAAAAATATGTTACTAGTTAATTTTATGAGTTGAATATTTTAGAAAAAAATCAATAACTAATTTCCAAATTTCTTAAGAGATTTTAATGTCAATGTTGAGGGAAACGGAGTTCGTGGTAAAAAATATGACAAAGTGATGTTTCTGATCATTGATAAATAAGGTCAATTTATGATGAGTTTTTGCAATTTTCCTTGTGCTTAACAATTTTTTCATAACATGAACAGAGGTTTTGAAATGGGTTTAGGAATAAGAAAAGTATTTCTTGATGAAACCTCGATTTAAACTAGACCAATAATTACTGGTTATTTTAGGATTTTCTTATGTCTTGTTAATTTATAAGAAAAAAAATCATTTCTAAATAAAATAGATTTTTATACATATATGTACATATAATTATATACATATTATTTATTTATTCTTATTTAATGATTAACTTTAGACCTACAACACAATATTTCCCTAATAAGGTAAAAATGTACAATACCCAAGTATGAAAATTCTTGCGGAAAACCCTATGAATTTGAAAACTAAGAAAGTACACTTGTACCCAACGTGTTAAGGACAAAGGACGTCGAGCCTAAGAACCCCACTCGACCCTTAACTAAGGAAGAGGAAAAATAAAATATTGGATTCTACATACATCTTTGGAATGTGATTGGATTTTGAGTATTAGAGCCACAATGATGGGTACATTGGAGAACATGATCATTTGATCCATAAGTTGGGAATCTTGGGAGTATAACTAGGTTAGGCCCCTAATGGTTCAGAGTCACGCCCAGAACCTAGCTACTTGTGGCAAGCTTGATGTATTTTGACTAAAGACAAGTGATTCTAAGACCGTAGAGAGCCAGTTTTGATTTTTGATGTGATCACAAATCATGTGATGGTCATGGATTCATGTGATTATTGGATCTACATGTCCCTTACCCTATGGTTGTGGAGGAACTTGGTATACTTCGGTCATTCTAACATGGAAATTGTGTCACCCAGTAGACGTATTATGGCAGGATGATTGTGTTGAGGAAGATGACCTATGTGCCCAATTCATGAAACATAAGGTAAAGATAAAACATAAGACTTCTAACTCATGCATAGCATATTGCTGACTAACATGTTGTGTGAATAGTTGTGACCCAGACTTGGATGTCCTTAGATTGTTATGCAATGATAAGTGTTCATTGACTATATTTTATGTGTTTATGTTTAGCTACCCTTGCATGAATAGCCATGAGTTGAAGTATTGTACTCACCTCTCTAGTTTATTGTGTATTTTATTTGAACTCTTTCTAGAAGATAATTGTGAGGAACAAGGATAAAGGTCCAAGGTGTGAAGATGAGGGGTTATTCCAAGAAGTTTTTGTTGAGATATAGCGTGGATACCTAACTTACCCAATAGAAGGACAACATAGGAGCATACCTATTTGGTATACTTCTAATGTGAATGAACATTTTGTTTTGGGAGCCTGTGTGCCTTATTTTTTTTTTTGAGTATAATTCTTGCATCATGGACCATGCAACTTGATAACTACTTTTGAATGAGTAACTTATTCTATTTTATGCTTATAAAAAAACATCTCTTAAAATTTACAAAACTTGTAACACCTTAGTTAAGTAGGATAGATCCAATGTGAAGGATTGTCCTAGTTAACCGAGAATGCTACACCCTCTACCCTCGTCACCATCTTAGATGTCATAGATCGCACATAATTAATTTATTTGAATTTCTATTTCCTTTAAATCTTAGAAAAATAGGTCTGACTTATGAAAATAGTTTGAAAGGGTACGGACATGAAAACACTATAAAGATGTTTTTAAAAATATATTATATTTAAGTTGAGTCAAATAAAATTTCTCACAATAATATTCCACTTGCCAAAAAAAGGAAACATCTATTTGAAAGTAAATAAATAAATAAAAATTAAGTAACAAAAATACAAATCATTTAAAAAATTATTTTTTAAAATAAATGCCACCTATGCAATAAATTTTTTTAACATTAATAATTGTTGATCATATAAATTAGCTAGCAAGAATTATTTTAACTTAACCTTACTCTTGGGTTTGAGTTTTAAAGAATGTAATTAGAAGAGTTATATTTCTTATAAAATCTTACCTTCTTATTTCAAATGTCAACCAATATGTTTTTATATTGTTTCAATGGATGTAACTATGGTAAATCGAGGAGTTATAACAAAATCATTCTTATCATATTTCACATGTCACACACATTAGAACAAATATTTTTAAGATATGTCTCAATTCTTTGGTTAGAGGGAGGAAAATAAAATATGAAAGAAATTTTTTTTCCATATTTACTTGAAAAGAAAAGATCAAGGAAAAAGAAAACCAAAAATAAATAAAAAGAAATTTCTGTTTAAAACCTATCATTTCCTTTTTATTTCTTACTATCTCATTTTATCTTTTTGTCCAAACAAAACCTAAATGAAATAGACAAGTTAAGAATAAAACAATCTAACTCCTAACGTCATCTCTACCCCAACAACCTTTTTTTTACTATTTACGGTTCTTATATGGGTATCACGTGTATTCATCTTCCATTTATACTTTTTCAAATTCAAGCAACTTTTCACAATTCTTAAATGGATTCCACAAATAACAACATATTTCATATTATATTATATTTTAATTATTATATTTGTTATGCAATTGAAAATAATTAAACAATAGAACAATAAAATCATATAAAAAATTAAGATTTAAGTTTCATGATCTATAAAGTTTAAAAATTAAACAAAATATATATATTATACATCCAAAACAATGTGGGTTAAAAAGATTTGATAAAAAACATTAATTTAATAAGAATTTAGTGAGTTAAAGATATACTTATTCGATAGAAATGAAAAAAAATTATAAATGATGTGGGTGAAAAATTTTGAATGTGAGAACAATTTATTATTATAAGATAAACAAAGAAGGAAAAAATTGAATTTGAATAAAATTGGACAAGTAAAATAATTTAGTCAAAGTTTTTTTTTTAAAAAAATGGCAATGGCAAGAATAGGAACAAGATTCGAGCAGAACTTCAACACGAAAGAACGTTGGAAAGGTCACATTCCCGCACAAGACAAGACAGTGAAGACACTGTCCAATAAACACGTAGGCATGTATCTGTTATTAGCATAACATATATTTCTCTTTTTCAATATCAAAGAAGTGAACCAAGACCTTACTCTCTCCTTGGATGTTTCAAAAGTTGTATCATTAGGATCAAATCATAATATCAAATTCAATTGCACTTTGAGCCATTTCAAGTTATTTTAAGTCGGGCTAAATATTTCCCTTGTCAATGTGTATACATCAGCAAAGAAAGTTTTGTAGTAAATGATTCGCCAAAAACAGGTTCTTCCTCCAAAAACACTGATCCTTGGTACAAGTGAAACTATTTCTAGCTTTACATCAAAGCAAGATTACAAAGCATTAAGCATAAGGCCATGCCCCAACATTTACAAATTACACACACTTGATAAGACAAGCGGCAAACACAACCGGAGATAAAGGAACTAGTTGACAGGAAACTTTCAAGAGGACAAGATTACAACTTCACCCCATCACTAAGCAACCGTTTTCCATGTCCCTGTAACGGAACGGAGGTAGGTTGAAAGATGTTTTATCATCCTTTGGCTCAATTTAGTTGGGAATATTTTAAACAGTTTAAATGATCAATATTAACTATTTTGAATTTTTCTAGTTTTACAACCCTGTTTCCCTGATTAGTTACCAAATGGATACTAAACCTTTGGCAGAACCTTGCAGATAGGCCATTAAGGATCTCTCATATCTTAGCAGATGCAGTAGCCACCTTGCATATATAATGTTGAAAAAATAGTCTATTTCAAAAGATATCAAGTCCCACATTGCTTGGACTTGAGATTTGTTTAAGGTTTATATACCTAAAAGTGTGTAAGCCTTGTAAAATGGAATAGAAAGTGTTGGGCCCTCACGCGCATAAAGTCCAGACACGATGTTGGGAAATTTAGTTCAAAACGACAAATCCCCCCCCTGCGCGCACGATTTGCAACAAGTTTCCGCTTTGATGTTTATGCCTCCTACAAAGAAGAAGCCAAGGCAATATGGGATTCAATGAATCTAAAGTACACCGCCGAGGATTTTGGTAAACAACGCTTTATCATTGGACGATGACCGATGATAAAGACATTAAGATGTAAATCAATGAATACCACAAACTTTTAGAAGATCTCAAGACTGAAGATATAGTCATGCAAGATCCACTTGTAGCAGATTTTCTTATAGAGAAATTACCGGAATCATGGAAAGACTACAAACAACAATTAAAGCATAAGCATAAACAACTCTCCCTTGTAGATTTAATTACTCACATTATTATTGAGGACACAAATCGTAGAGAGATTAAAGCTGTAAAAGCAAAGGCGTTCTCTACAAGGGCAAATTTGGTGCAAGCAAATAAACATCCAAAGAAAAGGTACGACAAAAACAATTCATCTTCTGATCACAAATCCAAAGTCTACAAACCCTCTACTTTTAAAAGAAAAGGATCATGTTTTATATGTAGAAAGCCAGGCTATTTAGCTAGTACATGCAGATTTAAAAATAAAAATGAAATTTCTCCCAAAACAAGTGTAAACTTGGTTGAAGAAGATGACATTATTGTTGCAGTTATTTCTCAAGCGATGTTTGTGACCAATGTAAGCAAATGGGTGGTAGACTCTGGGGCTACCAGGCACATCTATGCAAATAGAGATGCCTTTTCCTCCTACAATAATATGGGAGAAGGAGAGGAACAAGTCTATCTTAGAGACTCCTGAACCACTGCCGTGGTAGGAAAAGGAAAAGTTCTTCTCAAGCTTACAGCTGGAAAAACTCTAGAAGTGAACAATGTATTGCATGTACCTAGCATTAGGGCTAATTTAATTTCTTTGGCCTTATTTGGAAAAGTGGGGGTCAAAGTGTCATTTGAATCAGACAAAATTATTATGACCAAAAATGACGTGTTTGTAGGCAAAGGATACTGTGATTAGGGATTGTTTGTTCTCAACGTTTCTAATGTTATTAATGGAAATACTTCTTCTGCTTATATGGTTGATTCTTTTGATTTATGGCATGCTAGATTAGGACATGTTAGTGCACCTTATATTAAAAAATTACAAAATCTTGGTATGATTTCTAGTATTAATACAACATGCTTAAATAAATGTGATACATGTATAGAATCTAAAATAACTAAAAAATCTTGTGTTCCCATACAAAAATGTGAAACTAAACTTCTCAATCTAATACATACAGATTTAGGAGATTTGAAACAAACCATGACTAGGGGTGGAAAAAGATACTATGTAACCTTCATAGATGATTCTCTAGATATACCAAATTATATCTAATTAGAAATAAGGATGAGGCCTTTGATATGTTTCTAATTTACAAGGCTGAAGTAGAAAATCAATTAAATAGAAAAATCAAAAGGGTTAGGTCTGATAGAGGAGGAGAATACTTTCCTTTTAATGAGTTTTGTGAGAAAGAAGGAATTATTCATGAAGTAACTCCCCCTTATTCTCCAGAATCTAATGGAATGGCAGACAGAGAAATAGAACACTAAAAGAAATGATGAACGCTTTACTAATTAGTTCTTCTACACCTGATAACTTATGGGGTGAGGCATTACTATCTGCTTGTCATTTACAAAATAGGATTCCATATAAGAAAATTGGAATAACACCTTATGAATTATGGAAAGGTTATAAACTAAACTTAAAATATTTAAAAGTATGGGGGTGTCTAGCCAAAGTCATGTTGCCCGATCCTAAAAAAAGAAAATTAGGATCTAGAACATCTTATTGTTTCTTTATTGGCTATGCTGAACATAGTGCTGCATATAGGTTTCTTGTCTTAAAAACTGATGTGCTTGATTTAAATACAATTATTGAAACCAAAAATGCTGAGTTTTTAGAACTTGTCTTTCCTTTAAAAGAAAAAATTGTTTCTAAAACACCTTTAGAAATTGTAGTTGAAAACTCCCTTGAAAAAACTAGTCATTGTCCTCTAGAAAAATTAAGGAGAAGTAAAAGACAAAGGAAAGAGACCTATTTTGGAAATGACTTTTACACAACCCATCAACCTTTTCTGAAGCAATCTCTTCATCTGATGTTTCTCATTGGAAAGAAGCTATTAAACTTGAACTAGAATCAATAATGAAATATAACACATGGACTTTAGTAGACTTACCTCCGGGAACTAAAACAACTGGTTGTAAATGGATTTTCAAAAGAAAACTAAACACGGATGGTTCTATTCATAAATATAAGGCTCGTTTGGTAGCAAAAGGTTTTAGTCAAAAACATAATATAGATTATTTTGATACTTTTGCTCCTATTACTAGGATCTCATCAATAAGAATTTTGATAGCATTAGCATCAGTTTACAAACTTGTTATTCATCAAATGGATGTTAAACTGCTTTTCTAAATGGTGAATTAGAAGAAAAAATTTATATGACTCAACGGGAAGGTTGTGTAGTTCCAGGACAAGAAAATAAAGTTTGTAAACTTCTTAAATCACTATATGGCTTAAAACAAGCACTAAAACAATGGCATGAAAAATTTAATAAAGTCTTGATTGATAATGGATTCATCTCTACTGATGATGATAAATGTGTATATACTAAAGTGTAATTATCTGTCTATATGTTGATGACATGCTGATTTTTGGTACTTGTCTTGATATTGTAATTAACATCAAGAAATTTCTTGCTTCAAACTTTGATATAAAAGATTTGGGTGAAGAAAATGTTATACTTGGTATTAAAATCATAAGTGTCGCGACCTGGATCGCGGCGGGAGGCCGACCGTAAAAAGAAAATTAGGTTTCCCGAGTTCCCTCCGGAAACCATGGAGTCGCCACTAATGTTTTTAAGGTAAAACATCAGAAAAAACCTAACGTGAAGGTACTAGTCCTAAATTAAGATTTTAAGTTCGGGAGTCTAATTACAGGTGGGGAAGGTATTAGCACCCCACACTGTCTGTTTTAAACGGTTACCCTAAATTGTTTAAGTTTGAATAATCCTACTACTTTATAATTTAAACCTCTTAGAGATGCCTTATGGATATGTTGTTGATTTAATGATTTTTAAAATTATAAATTTTACGATTAACAGGACGTCTCGTCCAAATTAGTCCAGTTATCATTAAAAGCGTGATGATTTTATTTTTACTAGTAAAAGGGATATATATTTTTTAAAATTTGGGCCCGACAGGAATAATTGTTCCCGCTCCTACGTATTCCCCAAGCGTTAGGGGAAATCAGGGTTACGTAGTTCTTTGTGTTATTTTAGAAAATTCGAAGTAGATTGAAAAACGTCGAGATTTAAAAAATATTAACCAATAGGACGTCTCGTCCAAATTGATTTCAAGTGGTGTGTTATTTTTAGAAAACAAAAAAAACCTTGGGTTTTATTGATTTTTTATATATATTTTTAGAAGGAACCTTAAAATTAGTTTAAGAATGAAAAGCGTGGCTAGGGACCTAGATTAATAGGACGTCTCGTCCAAAGAATCTATAGAGATATTTCATTTGTTAAAAAATATTTCTTATGGTCTGAAATTAATTATGAGACAATTAAAGACTTATTTTTATTTGAAAAACTTAGGCCAAAAGGGCGTCTCGTTCAAATTGGTCCCTAACGTGAATATATTAATTTTTGTTACCTATTGGTATTGCTAACAATCCTTTATACTCTAGTAATTAAGTATAGGTTAACGGGACGTCTTGTTTAAACCAATCCTAGCATAAAGATTTTAATTTTAGGCACATACCAATATTAATTTTATTTCTCTATTTTACAAATGAAATACTCTAAACTTAATTAGTAGCAAACATTAACAGGCACTCAATGATACTAATTATTAGAATATTCCAAAAGGGGGAGAGATTCTATTTTTTAAGAAGCTAAGATTTCATATAATTGCAACAAGAAAAAGAAGGAAGAGATACCTGGAGTTGTCTTTCCTAACAGTGTCAATTCTTCTAATGCTGGCCTTGCGTTTTTTCCTCTCGTTATTTTATTCTCCGCGTGAATACTATATAACTTTGTGAATTGCTTTTTTTTTCCCTCTCTCTACGTGAGTTCTCTCTATATAATGTGTATATTTTCAGCCCTCTCTCTATTTTTTAATGACATGAACTATTTGGCCCTGCTCTCTCTTCTTTTTCTCTCCCGGTCCCCCTCCATTCTATTAGCTTATATATATATATAATATAAAACCTGATCCACACTCCCTTTTTTCACGTGAACTGCTTCTGCCTCCCCCTGATTCATGTTTTTATCTTTTATATATTTTATAATTTTTTCTTTATCTTTTAGTATTTAATGTGAATAGATAAAAAAATCTGATTCCTTTGGCTCTCCTCTTATCTCCTCAGCGTTATTGTTATCAAAACTCCTTTTGTTTCCTTTTTTTTAATTATCTCTATATCTCTCAATGCATATGCTTAAAAGAATAATAAAAAAAAGCTATCCGCGTCATCCCTTTTTATATATCTATGCGTGACAGATTTTTCATTTGTATTATAGTACATGAGATTTTGTTATTATATGTATATATAATTATATAATTTGATAAGTTGATTTTGATATGTATATATCTTTAAAACTTTATCCCCTTTTAAGAATCCAAAAACTAACTTCAAGAGCTTTATCTCATTTTTATAATATATTTATTTAAAAGCTTTATCTCTTCCTATTCAAAAACTCTATTAACAAATTCTCTAATCTCTTAAAGATCTGATCCTTTATAAAATTTAAACTTTAAACTTCCTTTTTAAAATTTCTCTAAGATTAAAATTCAAAATTCAAATTTTATGGTTTTGATAAGAATTTAAAAATTACAGAAATCAAAGTCTGGATCAATAATTTAAAATTCAAACAAGCCCACAGGTTCACTTTTCTTAAAAAATAAATTATTTTTTATTTTTTACTTTTTTTTATTTTTTTGGAAATTTTAAATGGACCCGGACAAAATTGGGTAGCAACAGCTTGCCCCTCTTTACTTTTCTCTTACTGCGTTGCAGTAATAGATAAGTAAAGACAATGCGAAAACAATTTTGTCCAGGGTGCTAACGACGAAGAAATTAAAATGGTGCCTCACTCGGCGACTGGAAATTTAAATGATGCCATGCTCGGCGACTCGGAAAAAAGAGTGCCTCGTTCGGCAACTGTAAGAATAAAATAATGCTCCGCTTGACAATTGAAATGGTGCCCCGTTCGGCGATTGAAAAGTAAAATGGTGCCATGTTTGGCGGTAAGAAAGTAAAATTGTGCCTTGTTCGACAACTGGACAATAAAATGGTGCCCCGTTCGGCGACTAAAGTTTAAATGATGCCATGTTTGGAGAAAAAAAAGTAAAATGGTTCCCCGTTCGGCTACTGGAAATTAAAAGAGTGCCCTGCTCGGCGACTGGAAGTTTAAAAGATGCTATGTTTGGCTCTAGGAAAATAAAATGATGCCCCGCTCGGCAATTGAAATGGTGCCCCTTTCGGCGATTGAAAAGTAAAATGGTGCCATGTTTGGCGGTAAGAAAGTAAAATTGTGCCTTGCTCGGCTACTGGAAAGTAAAATTGTGCCTTGTTCGACAACTGGAAAATAAAATGGTGCCATGCTTGGCGAAAGGAAAGTAAAATGGTGCCCTGCTTGGCTACTGGAAATTAAAATTGTGCCTTGTTCAGCAACTGGAAAATAAAATGGTGCCCCGCTCGGCGACTAAAAATTTAAATGATGCCATGTTTGGAGACAGAAAAAGTAAAATGGTGCCCCGCTCGGCTATTGGAAAGTAAAATTGTGCCTTGTTCGGCAACTGGAAAATAAAATGGTGCCCCGCTCGGCGATTGGAAAGTAAAATGATGCCCCGCTTGGTAACTGAAAAGTAAAATGGTGCCCCGCTCGACGACTAAAAATTTAGATGATGCCATGATTGGCAAAAGGAAAATAAAATGGTGCCCCGCTCGGCGATTGGAAAGTAAAATGATGCCCTGCTTGGTAACTGAAAAAGAGTGCCCCGCTCGGCGACTATAAATTTAAAAGATGCCATGTTCGGCTCCAGGAAAGTAAAATGATGCCCTGTTCGGCAACTAGAAATTAAAAGAGTGCCCTGCTCGGCGACTAGAAATTTAAAAGATGCCATGTTCGGCGACAAGAAAGTAAAATGGTGCCCTGCTCAGCGACTAGAAATTAAAAGAGTGCCCCGCTCGGCAACTAGAATTTTTAAAAGATGCCATGTTCGGCTCTAGGAAAATAAAATGATGCCCTGCTCGGCAATTGAAATGGTGCCCTGCTTGGCAACTGAAAAGTAAAATAGTGCCCCACTCGACGACTGAAAATTTAAATGATGCCATGTTTGGCGATTGGAAATTAAAATCAAGTTTGAAATCCAGGGAGAAACCTTTAGAGCTGCAGTCTTTACAGATTTTTGGTTTATACTCATAGGTGAAATGGATGAACAAGGTGATTTTCTCTCTTGAGCACGTATTCAGCGTAGTCCTTGTGATGCTTGTCTGAGGTGCTATCAAATAACAGGAGCCTCTTACTCCCACGATTTTTCTTTTTTATGAAAATAATTGTCATTGCCTTGTTTTATTTCGTTAAAACACACGTTTTTTCATATTAATGAAACTCATGTATAAATGCGTATTGAAAAAGGTGGCACATTTATTTATGTGGGTTGATCAAGTACCGGAAAAGGCAAAGGGAAATCAGATGCAAAAAGAAACAAATGTAGGTAAAGAGTTTGATAATAGGGGATGTAATGGGGTTTGCAGATCCTCCAATGAATCCCTGAGAACAGCAAGAATCTTGATCCTGTATCACGGCGACGAGTTTATCCTTTGATTTTGCTTCCGAGAAAGTAATTCAACTATAGTCCTTGCCCTTGTACCTTAGTTTAGTTATGCTCTGCCTGGATGGGGGATATTCAGTTACTTTGCCAAAATTTTGACCTTAATTTTTGCCTGAGCCGCCCTTTCAGGTTTTCGACTCACCAGGTCGCTCTAATTTTTGCCTAGGCCGCCCTTTCAGGTTTTCAGCCTAACGAGCATGATTTTTTTTGTTTTTTTTTGTTTTTTTTTGTGTTTTTTTTTCTTTCTTTTTTTTTTTAGGCAAAGTATCTTTTGACTGCGTCTGAATTTATAGGCATCGGTAGGTCATCTCCATCCATGTTGGTCAATACCAAAGCTCCACCAGAAAAAGCTCTTTTTACCACATATGGTCCCTCGTAATTAGGTGTCCATTTTCCTCTGTGATCCTTGTGGATTGGCAGAATTTTCTTGAGAACTAGATCCCCTTCTTGAAATTGCCGAGGTCGTACCTTCTTTTCATAAGCCTTTTTCATACGCTTCTGATATAACCGTCCGTGAGATAAGGCAGTTAACCTCTTCCCATCTATTAGGTTCAGTTGGTCATGTCGAACCTGAACCCACTCAGCTTCTTCCAATTTGGTCTCCATGATTACCCTTAAAGATGGGATTTCGACTTCAATAGGTATGACTGCTTCCATGCCATATACCAAAGAGAATGGGGTTGCCCCTGTCGAAGTTCGAACCGAAGTGCGATACCCATGTAAAGCAAAAGGGAGCATCTCACTCCAATCTTTGTAGGTCACAACCATTTTCTGTACTATCTTCTTGATGTTTTTATTTGCTGCTTCAACTGCTCCATTCATCTTTGGCCGGTACGGGGAGGAGTTATGATGATGGATTTTGAAATTCTCACACAATTCCTTCATCATTTTGTTATTTAGGTTTGTGCCGTTATCAGTAATGATCTGACTTGGCAAGCCATATCGACATATTAGCTCCTTTTTGACAAATTTAACCATAACATTTTTCGTCACATTGGCATAGGACGCTACCTCGACCCATTTAGTGAAATAGTCGATAGCGACCAAGATAAAGCGATGGCCATTTGAGGCTTTTGGCTCGATGGGCCCAATGACGTCCATACCCCACATCGAGAAGAGCCATGGAGCTGATAAAACATTTAGGGATGAGGGGGGTGCATGAATTCGGTCAGCGTAGGTTTGACATTTATGGCATTTCCGAACATATTCAAAACAGTCAGGTTCCATAGTTGTCCAGTAATACCCAGCTCTTAGGATCTTTCTTGCCATGGCATGGCCATTGGTATGAGTTCCGAAGGATCCTTCGTGAATATCAACCATGATCCCTTTTGCCTCATTCACGTCTACACATCGAAGAAGTACGGAGTCATGATTCCTTTTGTAAAGCACATCGCCATTTAAAAAGAAACCCATAGAAAGTCGTCGTAGGGTTCTTTTGTCATTTTCTGTAGCTTCCCGAGGGTACTCCCAACTTTTGATGTAGTTTTTGATATCATGATACCAAGGCTTCCCATCTGTCTCCTCATCTATTGATTGGAAGTACGCAGGTTGGCCATGGTTGCCTATCTCAATGAGGGGCATGTCACTATTATTGCTTATTTTAAACATCGATGCCAGGGTTGCCAGAGCATCGGCTATTTGATTATCATCACGAGGAATATGGTGAAAAGAGATCTCGTCAAACCCCTTGATTAATTCTTTGATGTGAGTATAATAAGGAATTAACTTGGTATCCCTAGTCTCCCACTCATCTTTTAATTGATGAATAACTAATGCAGAATCCCCATAAACTTCCAGCAACCTTACTTTCGTATCTAAAGCTACTTGGATCCCCATAGCACATGCTTCGTATTCGGCGATGTTATTGGTGCAGTCAAAGCATAACCTGGCACAAATAGGGATAATCTTTTTATCTGGAGAAATCAGAACTGCCCCTATTCCATGCCCCAGTGCATTAGACACTCCGTCAAATCTTAAAATCCATTTGTTTCCCTGGGTTTCCTCTTCATTAATCAAGGTCATGATGTCCTCATCAGGAAATTCAGATTGTAAGGGTTGATAGTCATCCACAGGTTGGTGCGCCAAATAATCTGCTAGAGCACTTCCTTTTATGGCTTTCTGGGTGACATATGTTATGTCATATTCAGTCAACAGAACTTGCCAGCGAGCAATCCTCCCGGTCAAGGCGGGTTTTTCAAAGATGTATTTGACTGGATCCATTTTGGATACAAGCCAAGTAGTATGAAACAACATGTATTGTCTTAAACGTCGAGCGGTCCATGCCAATGCACAACAAGTACGCTCTAACGCGGAATATTTTGACTCGCATTCTGTGAACCTCTTGCTTAAATAATAAATAGCATGCTCTTTCTTTCCTGTCTCATCATGTTGCCCTAGTACGCAACCCATGGATTCATCCAACACCGTCAAGTAAAGAATGAGAGGCCTCTTAGGGGTCGGAGGTATCAGGATATGTGGTTCCTGTAAGTATTATTTTATCTTGTCAAAGGCTAGTTGACAATCTTTGTTTCATTGTCCTGGTTGATTCTTACAGAGTAGCTTGAAAATAGGCTCGCAAGTTTCTGTTAGTTGCGAAATGAATCGAGCGATATAATTTAACCTTCCTAAGAATCCCCGGACCTCTTTTTCTGTACTGGGTGGAGGCATTTCAAGAATTGCTTTGACTTTATCAGGATCAACTTCTATTCCTTTTTTACTCACCACAAATCCTAGCAATTTGCCAGATCTTGCACCAAAAGTGCACTTAGCCGGATTTAGCTTGAGTTTAAACTTTCTCAGTCGCTCAAAAAGCTTTCTTAAGTCGCGAATGTGCCTTTCCTCACTCCGGGATTTAGCAATGATGTCATCTACATAGACTTCTATCTCTTTATGCATCATGTCATGAAAGAGGGTCACCATTGCTCTCTGATAAGTTGCCCCAGCATTTTTTAAACCAAAGGACATCACTTTGTAGCAAAAGGTTCCCCACAGGGTGACAAAGGTGGTTTTCTCCATGTCCTCAGGCGCCATTTTAATTTGGTTATACCCAGAGAAACCGTCCATGAATGAGAAGATGGAATTCTGAGCCGTATTATCGACTAGGACATTAATCTGTGGCAAGAGAAAGTCATCCTTGGGACTGGCTCTATTCAGGTCTCGATAATCCACACACATCCGCACCTTTCCGTCTTTCTTTGGGACGGGTACAATATTGGCCACCCATTGAGGGTATTTTGCAACAGCTAGAAATCCGGCATCGAATTGCTTCTTTACTTCATCCTTGATCTTTAAGAGCATCTCTGGCTTCATTCGGCGTAATTTCTGCTTAACCGGGAGACATTCAGGCTTTAAGGGTAGTTTATGTTCCACGATGTTGTTATCTAAACCAGGCATATCTTGGTAGGACCAAGCAAAGATATCCCGAAACTCTATCAATAACTTAATTAGTTCTCCCCGCTGTTCTTGGCTCAAGGAAGTGCCAATTTTAACCTCTTTTTTATCTTCTTTATTCCCCAGATTGATGACCTCAATCGCTTCCTGATAGGGTTGAATTTCTCTGGCTTCTTGTTCCAACATTCTTGTTAATTCGGGAGAGAGACCATAATCTTCCTCACTATCCTCATCAGCGTAATCAACCGGATACTCAAAATCCTGAAGTGGGATTGCGTTCTTACTGCTTTCGATTGAATCTTTTTTAGGTCTGCATTTAGGTGAATAACAAAAATACTTGAATGAGGGAAAAGGGAAAGGGAGTTTGAGAAAGATGTAAAGAAAGAGATATTGAAATTCAAATATGCATTTATTAATGGAAATTTCAAAAACATGACAAAACTTGTTTTGCCCTTATTGTAAAAGTAAACCCCAAAGCCTTGGGCATAGCAATGGGGAAATTAAGTCATTAAGGCAATTACAAATTACTTTGAATCAAAAATTAAACTCGTGGGGAGTTCAATGGCCTCCCAGTTACAAAGTTCTGTGCCCGGTGAACAGAGGCGCACAAAGCTTGCATCATCATAAAAGTCGTCCTCAATAGCAGCCACTTGATCTGGATATATTAGGCCTGCACTCTGAAAACTCTGATAAAGGTCACAGATAGGGATTCTTTTGATGTGAGGTTCACGGCCTTCCAGGCGAGCTTTCCTTCTCTCCTTCTTCTCCTCTATAACCCTCTTTTTATCGGCTTCAGAGGGTCTGTATCCCAAGTCAAATCCGCCCTTATTTTCTAGTAATTGTACCACTTCCAATTTTCCTTTTAGTCCATGTCCCAAACCTTTCCCGAGTTGATACCCATTTCGCAACATCATTTTCGCTATCATCAAGGACGCATTTGACATATGAGCTTTCATCATTGACGCTCCTTCCCCTATGTAAGAAGCATTGGCGATTTCTAGTGCTTGAAAGGATGTCTCAAGAGCTTCTTCCGCTGCTTCGATGTAAGGAGTGGATGAAGGTTTGCTAACTAAGAAATCTTCCTCTCCTGAAACAATTACTAGCTTGTTACCTATGATGAACTTCAGCTTTTGATGTAATGTGGATGGGACCACTCCAGCAGAATGGATCCACGGCCGACCCAATAAACAACTATACGCCGGTACGATATCCATGACTTGAAAAAGAACTGTAAAAGTACACGGGCCTACTTGGATAGGAATCTCAATTTCCCCCATTACCTCTCTTCGAGTCCCATCAAAGGCTCGCACTATCATGGTACTTGGTTTCATATGGGTCCCATCAAAAGGTAATTTGGCAAGCGTAGATTTGGGCATAACATTAAGAGATGACCCATTATCCACGAGCACTTTTGCCAGAATATAGTCTTGGCATTTGACTGAGATATGGAGGGCTTTGTTGTGCCCCATTCCCTCTGCTGGTATCTCATCATCGGTGAAAGTTAGATAGTTATCAGCGACAATGTGCTCCACTATCCCTTGGAATTTGTCAACAGAAATGTCACGGGTAACATGGGCTTCATTCAAAACTTTCATAAGTGTTTTCCTATAAGGTTCTGAATTAAGCAATAATGACAAAAGAGAAATTTTTGCAGGTGTACGATTCAACTGGTTTACCACTTGGTATTCACTTTGACGAATGAATTTTAGAAATTCGTGGGCTTCTTCATCAGATACAGTACTTTTAACCTCCTCAGTCTCTTTTTCATCAACTTTAGCTTTTCCACTGTTAGTGTTTCTGATAGCGGACCTAGGGTCTTTTCTTAACTCTGGCGGAGTAAAAATTCTGCCGCTTCGGGTAACTCCTCCTATTCTAGATATGTTTATTACATCAGAGGAGGATGGTCCATCTGCTTTAGAGCTTTTGGAAATTACATTCATATCATATTTCCATGGCACAGCGTGAGAGTCCTTGAATGAAAAAGGAGTAGGTGCTTCGATAGTTACTGTTTGAGGCGTTGGAGTATTAGTTGGTGCAGAGCTCTTGGTGTAGTAAATCACTAACGGTACAGGAGCTGGAACCTTTGATTGCCCTTGGATCATATTTACGCCATTGGTATGGCGCTTATAGATTTGTATGAAACGACTATCCATCAACCTTTGAAGGGTTTCATGAAAACTAAGGTCCCAAGACGCCTCTAGCAATCCTGCCTTAATTAAATGACCATGAATTTCTTTCAATGGCGTTTTGATGTCACAGACGTTTTTCACATATTCTTCTGTTTCTTCTATGACATTAACCCCAGAATCTTCATGATTAGGCAAGGGATTTGTAGCCACATTTGGATTTCCTTCCTGAAAATTAAGCCACTTGGCTTTAATCAAGTCTTGCACTTTACGTTTCAAAGCCAAACAGTTTTCTGTTGAGTGCCCTGGTGCCCCAGCATGATAGTCACATTGAGCATTGGGATCATATCCTTTGGGATAAGGTGGTCCAAGAATTGTGGAAGGACAAGGCACCACAAGGGATTTTTGGATAAGGTGCGGTAACAGTTTAGTGTAACTCATAGGGATTGGGTCGAACTGAACATGATTGCGACCATTATTTATCCTTCTCTGATTTTGATTAGGGTTTGGTGGTCGAGTCCATTGTTGCGGTGGTAGTACTGGCATGTGGTGATGATTGTGTGGTGGTATGGGTAACTGATAACGAGGTGGTTGATTGGAGGGCTGAGAATGGTTATTGGCAGTAGTAGCTACTTGAGGGTATAACATGGATTTATAGGGGTCATTTTGGGGGAGAAATGTAGGGTGGTGCGGTCTTTGAGGAAAGTTCCTTAAGTCATAGGTGACAGCATTAGCCCCACCTTCCTTTCTTTTTCCAGTTTGCACATGTTTTTTCATGGAAGGTTCCCCTGATGCAATTTAGGCAATTTTCCCTATCCTTACCCCACTTTCCACTCTTTCTCCAATGGTAACAATGTCAGAGAAATTTGATGATACACTCCCAATCATTCTGTCATAAAAAGGAGCTTGGAGTGTATCGATGAACATTGCCACAACCTCCTTCTCTAGCAGCGGGGGGTCCACTTGTGCAGCCACTTCTCGCCAACGCTGGGCATACTCTTTAAAAGACTCATTATCTTTCTTAGTCATATTTTGTAATTGCATCCTGTCTGGTGCCATGTCTAGGTTGTATTTGTATTGTTTCAAGAAGGCATCAGCTAGGTCTCTCCAGCAGTGTATGCGAGCACGTTCTAGATGCATGTACCAAGTCAGGGCAGCTTCTGCCAAACTATCTTGGAAACAGTGAATGAGTAGTTTATCATCGAGGGCATGGGAAGCCATCTTTCGACAGTACATGGTCAGATGATTCCGAGGACAAGACATAGCCTGATATTTGTCAAATTCAGGCATTTTAAATTTGGGGGATATCACCACATCTGGAACCAGGCAAAGTTCAGATGCGTCTGTTGGGCCAAAAACTCCCACACCTTCCATAACGCGAAGGCGTTCTTCGAGAATCTTCATCTTTCCCTTAGGCTCAGTATTTGCAATAGCATGATTGGTGGTTTGCATGACGACAGGGCGATGCATCATATACCCATAAGGATAATTATGTTGTGATTGGAGGTGAGGGAATTGTTGTGCTTGATATGCCAGATTTGACCATGCCACTCCTTGTGGGTTCGGAATAGGTGTAGTTGCCTGAATTACGGGTGACTGAGTGTTTCGAAGCTCAGAGGTCTGTGGACTCGGGACTTGATTCTGAACCTGTGGGTTTAACGGGGGTACTGCGTTCCCATCTTGTGGACCCGAGATTACAGGAGGAACATAACCAGGAGGTAAACCATACAACGGAAAGGGTATGAGGTTACCATCCTGATCAGTGAAGGTTTGAGGAGGCATGCATCCATATGGCATGCCATAAAATGGTGGTTGCATGGTGCGGGGTTCAGCAGCTTTGCCCAGGTTTCCGATATCATTAGCAGACGGAGAAGTTGGTTGACGCTCGTTGTTTGTGGATGGGCCCTCTTCTGTGACCCTTTTTTCTAGAAGTTTGGTCAACTCAGTTATCTGCTCCCTTAAATAGTTGACTTCATTCCTTAAGTTCTCGGTCTCATTATCTGTTTCAGCCATGAGTCTTGTCAGAAGCCGGGTTCTATAAGGATGTCTCCCCGTGATTTCTTTCTTTCTATTCTTGTTTTTTTTAATAAATAAAGAAATGTATTAGTGAAAAAAAAAAGAAAGAGACCAAAAAAAAAAAAAAAAATAATAATAATAATAATAATAATAATAATAAATAAAAATAAATAAATAAATAAATAAACAAATAAATAAAGAGATAAATAAAAATAAAAATAAAAATAAAAATAAAAATGATTGAAGCGATCATGAGCCTTGGCGAGCATCCTTTTACCGTTCCTCAGAACGTCTCGTTCAAAAGTACTAAGTTAAGCAATGTGGAAACTAATATGGTATCATTGTGGACGTGAAGTAATCATTTTATTACTTTAACAAAAGTAGTCATTACATCTAGCAGAAATAATCAGTCTCTCCTAGCTCGGGCAATCATAGCCTTCATTTCATTAAGCTGATTTTTACAATATTCTAGGAAAACTACAATCTCCTTGGGGGTAGTGAGGGGATTTGTCATTCCATCGGCCTTTCTCAGCAGCTGTGGGATGTCTTCCAAAGTTCCGTTTGCCAGATACGCTAGCTGGTGGAAGCGGCGCATCCATGAGTGAATGATTTCATCCTGATTTGCTACTTCGGCTCTCATAGACTGTATCATCTCCTGACATCTGTTCTCTATCTCGTATGCACGCCATTTCTCATCATTTATTTCTTGTCGAGACGCTTCAGTCATATCTTTGATTTGTTGCTCCATGATAGTGATTTGAGATTGCAGAAAATCTTTTTCTGCCACGGCCTTCTGTTCATTTTCTCTTGCTCTCTCCATCATCTGTTTCAATAGCTGTTTGTCTGCAAGAATGACATCTCTTTCTTCATTCTTGGCTTTTAGCTGGGAGTTAGCTGCTCGGAGGCATTGATCTAACTTCTGCCTATGAATCATTTCGGCCTTTCGCTTTCTACTAATGTCCTCATAGGCTTGTTCTTTTTCATGATTTTCCCTCTTCAAAAGAGCACAATCTTGATAGGCTTTTGTCAAGTCATCTTCTAACTTCTTGTTCTTGGCTTTCAGCTCCTCTATTTCTCTAGCCCTTTTATCTTCAAAAGGGGGTCCAGTAGACGACTTATACCTCGGAGGGGGATCGAATGTCCTGAATGGCAGTTTGACGATAGAGACCCGATTTAGGATCCACTGATAGTATTCTTCTTTAATACCATGACTTCTGACACCTAACTCTTTCCCTTTCTTGTAAACTTTTTGCCAGTTACCCCTTATATGCTTGAGGGTAGAAGCATATTCCCCGTTTGTGTAGTAGAGGACAAAGGGGGTCAATGACTCTTCACTTGGTGGTCCGAGCAAAGGGTAAGCCAATTGGCGTTTGGCTATGACTGGATTATAATTGATGCATCCACGAGTGCCTATGAGCGGGACATTCGGATAACTTCCACAATGGTGAATGATGGTGTCAACCTTTAGCCATTGTGGATAGCATCTTATCTTTTCAGCAGTGAGCCCAATAAGATGGCTGGCCCATTCACGCCCGCTCTTCACAATCAATTGGCACCACTTTAGGTCTGATATAGGGCATTCAACCTTGCCCATTTGGCTAAAGACATGTGATGTAAGCCACACATACAAAGCTGGTGAGCAACAGAGGATTCTTTCCCCCCTTGAGTATGGCAATAGTCCATGGTACAGTAAACATCCGCCAAAAGTGCAGTAATAGGATTTTCACGATGAAGTTTACGGGCCAGGAAAACATCTATAGCATCATAGTCTACATAATTCTCGATTCGAGGAAACAAGATAATACCATAAAGGGTAAGTGCTAAGGTATCCATGAAAGTTTCCCAATCTTTATTTTCAGCCAAACTGTTCATGTGTTTTTCCAAATATGCCCTGGTAAACCCTGGTATCTGATTCCTGTATAGTCGCGCTTCTTCTAGCTCGGTCGGACTAATCTTCAGTATTGAAGAAAGGGAGGTGATGTTAGCATACTGCCCAAGTCGTCTGTAAGGTACCTGCCCCTCTAATGGTAAGCCCAAAATCTGCTCGAACTCTTCCACTGATGGCGCTAACTGGAAGTCTCGAAATGTGAAGCATCGAAGAGGTGGGTCGTAAAATTGGGCTAAAGCAGTGAGTGCTTCGACCTGTACTTCAACTTCCAAAAGCTTTAGGATTCTCCCATATTTCCTTGAGAAGGCCATCCTTTGGGTCAGATTCAGCTTCTTTCCCAAAACCTGCAGGCTAGCAGTGTCAATTTTCCCAACCTTGACATGTAGTAACTTCCTCAATTCGGTCTTGTTGGCCCCACATTCATCTAAATCCACATTAGTTTCCATTTTTGTTGGATACTCGCCAAGTTTCGATTACCTTCTGGAAGAGAGAAAAAAAAATAAAAAAATAAAAAAAAATCAACTTATGGGCTTGTTATCATTATTTCTTAAAAATATTTTCTGTGTGAATAAATTACAGACATCTCAGATCATCCACTTTTTGGAAAACTTTACATAAAAACTTACGATCCAAAAGGCCTATAATTTAAAGCATAAAATTGAACGGGCTTGAACTATTTGCCCCATGTTAAAGTATTGGGCCCTTTTTTTTAAGAAAATGTTTATTGGAAAAGGAGTCTTTTAATTTAGAAAAAAAAAGAAGGTATTGTGCCATTGCCCCTTGTGTTCTCTATACAGGGTTTGTCTGAAGTCCTCTTATTGGTTCTAAGGTTCCTCTAATAGTGTCCTCTCACTTTGGGTGGCTATTTTAAATTACTAAAGGCCACTAGAGCTTAGACTCTACCCATGATGTGGACCACAACGATAGGAAATCTACCAGGTGTGGGCACCATGAGAAAGTCACACTCTAGCTGAGGCTCTCACGATGTCAGACGGAGACGAATGTCCCAAATGACACCGCTATACAACCTCTCCTAAACTTAATGGTTTATTCAGACCCTTGGGTGTAGGGTCCCACTCGAATGTGTATGAAAAAGTGTAAGTGTAGTGTGTGAGGGGCGTACATGTAATTTACCCTTCCTTCACAAGAAACAAACACAGAGCAAATAATAAAAAAAAAATCATCTACCCTAAGGTTCAATAATACAAAATATAACATCTCCTATCCTATGGTTCAATAATAACATATATCAACCAAACACATGGCATAAACATAGGCAAGAAAACATGTAGGATAATTCAAATATACTTAAACAAATTAAATGGGCTTGACTCTCTAAAGGGTCCCCAGTGGAGTCGCCATCTGTCGCGACCTGGATCGCGGCGGGAGGCCGACCGTAAAAAGAAAATTAGGTTTCCCGAGTTCCCTCCGAAAACCATGGGGTCGCCACTAATGTTTTTAAGGTAAAACATCAGAAAAAACCTAACGTGAAGGTACTAGTCCTAAATTAAGATTTTAAGTTCGGGAGTCTAATTACAGGTGGGGAAGGTATTAGCACCCCACACTGTCCGTTTTAAACGGTTACCCTAAATTGTTTAAGTTTGAATAATCCTACTACTTTATAATTTAAACCTCTTAGAGATGCCTTATGGATATGTTGTTGATTTAATGATTTTTAAAATTATAAATTTTACGATTAACAGGACGTCTCGTCCAAATTAGTCCAGTTATCATTAAAAGCGTGATGATTTTATTTTTACTAGTAAAAAGGATATATATTTTTTAAAATTTGGGCCCGACAGGAATAATTGTTCCCGCTCCTACGTATTCCCCAAGCGTTAGGGGAAATCAGGGTTACGTAGTTCTTTGTGTTATTTTAGAAAATTCGAAGTAGATTGAAAAACGTCGAGATTTAAAAATCTCGTCCAAATTGATTTCAAGTGGTGTGTTATTTTTAGAAAACAAAAAAAACCTTGGGTTTTATTGATTTTTTATATATATTTTTAGAAGGAACCTTAAAATTAGTTTAAGAATGAAAAGCGTGGCTAGGGACCTAGATTAATAGGACGTCTCGTCCAAAGAATCTATAGAGATATTTCATTTGTTAAAAAATATTTCTTATGGTCTGAAATTAATTATGAGACAATTAAAGACTTATTTTTATTTGAAAAACTTAGGCCAAAAGGGCGTCTCGTTCAAATTGGTCCCTAACGTGAATATATTAATTTTTGTTACCTATTGGTATTGCTAACAATCCTTTATACTCTAGTAATTAAGTATAGGTTAACGGGACGTCTTGTTTAAACCAATCCTAGCATAAAGATTTTAATTTTAGGCACATACCAATATTAATTTTGTTTCTCTATTTTACAAATGAAATACTCTAAACTTAATTAGTAGCAAACATTAACAGGCACTCAATGATACTAATTATTAGAATATTCCAAAAGGGGGAGAGATTCTATTTTTTAAGAAGCTAAGATTTCATGTAATTGCAACAAGAAAAAGAAGGAAGAGATACCTGGAGTTGTCTTTCCTAACAGTGTCAATTCTTCTAATGCTGGCCTTGCGTTTTTTCCTCTCGTTATTTTATTCTCCGCGTGAATACTATATAACTTTGTGAATTGCTTTTTTTTTCCCTCTCTCTACGTGAGTTCTCTCTATATAATGTGTATATTTTCAGCCCTCTCTCTATTTTTTAATGACATGAACTATTTGGCCCTGCTCTCTCTTCTTTTTCTCTCCCGGTCCCCCTCCATTCTATTAGCTTATATATATATAATATAAAACCTGATCCACACTCCCTTTTTTCACGTGAACTGCTTCTGCCTCCCCCTGATTCACGTTTTTATCTTTTATATATTTTATAATTTTTTCTTTATCTTTTAGTATTTAATGTGAATAGATAAAAAAAATCTGATTCCTTTGGCTCTCCTCTTATCTCCTCAGCGTTATTGTTATCAAAACTCCTTTTGTTTCCTTTTTTTTAATTATCTCTATATCTCTCAATGCATATGCTTAAAAGAATAATAAAAAAAAACTATCCGTGTCATCCCTTTTTATATATCTATGCGTGACAGATTTTTCATTTGTATTATAGTACATGAGATTTTGTTATTATATGTATATATAATTATATAATTTGATAAGTTGATTTTGATATGTATATATCTTTAAAACTTTATCCCCTTTTAAGAATCCAAAAACTAACTTCAAGAGCTTTATCTCATTTTTATAATATATTTATTTAAAAGCTTTATCTCTTCCTATTCAAAAACTCTATTAACAAATTCTCTAATCTCTTAAAGATCTGATCCTTTATAAAATTTAAACTTTAAACTTCCTTTTTAAAATTTCTCTAAGATTAAAATTCAAAATTCAAATTTTATGGTTTTGATAAGAATTTAAAAATTACAGAAATCAAAGTCTGGATCAATAATTTAAAATTCAAACAAGCCCACAGGTTCACTTTTCTTAAAAAATAAATTATTTTTTATTTTTTACTTTTTTTTATTTTTTTGGAAATTTTAAATGGACCCGGACAAAATTGGGTAGCAACAATAAGGAATGGAGATGACATTATGTTATCTCAAGAACATTATGTTGAGAAACTTCTTAGGAAGTTTGGACATTATTGTGTTTGAATATATATTTCAGGTTGAAATTATTTTGATAATGACAAAGCACTTTGAAGGATTGTAGCAAAAAGGCCAAGTAACCATGAAAAACGGAGAAAACAAAATCAGATGGACAAAAACGTGCAGCCTAATCGATTAGAGGACTCAAGCTAATCGATTACCTATGTTCTGTTTGTTCAGTAATCGATTACACCTTAAACCATAATCGATTACCATTTAAATAACTTGAGGAAAAAGCATCAGGTATTCAACATAATCGATTACCAAGCCAAACTAATCAATTACTTAAGCTCTGTTTGTACCACAATCGATTACACAGTAACACATAATCGATTACCAGCTGAAAGTGTGAAATATGAGCATCAGGTATTCAGAATAATCGATTACTCAGCCAAGATAATCGATTACCTAAGTTCTGTTTGTCATCATAATCGATTGCAGTAAGGCCTAATCGATTACAATGCTACGAGACTCTATTTAATGCATCAGGTGCCATTTGTAATCGATTACAGGGTATAAAATAATCGATTAGCAAGTCCCTGTTTCTAAGCTAATCGATTACGCAGTAACACCTAATCGATTACAGCACGAATAACACTGCAGATTTCAAAAGCTAATCGATTACAGCTCGAGGCGTAATCGATTAGGGTCATGCCAGAGTTTGGGGAAAGTTCCTTTTAAGTGGAAACCAGCTCATTTCTCCATTCCAACTCAGTGCCCATCATCTGCAACGGCTAAGAAGACCATTAAGCTCCTCTGCAAGGCCTATAAATGCAAGACTCCTCCAAGCTACTCAATGCAACACACAAATCCATCAAAGGGAAATCAAATCTTGAGTCTTGTGAGTTCTATTCTTGTATAGTTTCATTTTTCTGAAATTTAGAGCTTAAACTTGTATATTCTCTCTTGTTGAGAGTTAGAAGTTGTGTGAGCCTTCATTTGTATATCTACTCCATTAAGAGAGTTACTTGCTTGTAAACACTACACCAAACATAAAGGTTTTCACTCTAGGTTGAGTGGTCATAAAGGTTGGGGTTCAACCTTTGGGTATTGAGAGTTTGAGAGATTGGGTGGGTTACCCTTGTGCTAGTGAGGATTGAGTTCTTGAGTGTGGGACATTAGGAAGCTACAATTGCTCATAGCTTATAATCTCTAAATCTCAATAGTGGAAATCCTTCAAGTGGGTTGCTTGAAGGCGAGGCGTACACCAGGGTTGGTGGAACTCGTTAAATTGGTTTGCAAGCTCTTCTCCCTTACTCTTTTACATTCATATACTGCACTTAATTGATTTGTGTTGGTTGATTGTGATTTATATACTTAAGCTTGCTTGAATTAGTTAATTTTGAATATTGCACACCAAGTGTTTGACAAATTGTCTCAGCTACATACACCTCTTGTTTTGCATTGTCTCTTGCATTAAACTTGATTTCACCTGCATAATCTTTAAACTTGTGATAAAAGAATCAAGTTCAAAGGCATTCCAAGCAAAGTTTTAAAAACTCAATTCACCCCCCCCTCTTGAGTATTGAGGCCACTTGAATAACAAGTGGTATCAGAGCTTGACTCTTGGTAGATCAAGCTTAACAGCTTCAAGAGATAAAATGGCCTCAAGTTCTCTAAACCTTTTTCCCAAGGGTGGTGCCACAAATAGACCTCCCGCTTTCAATGGGGAAGGATATGCGTTTTGGAAAGAAAGAATGAAAATCTTTGTTCAATCAATTGATTTAAGAGTTTGGAGTGCCATTGAGAATGGTCCTTTTATACCCATGCATACTATGAATGGTAAAAATGTTGAGAAACCCATGGATGATTGGACTAATGATGAAGAAAAAAAAGTACAATACAATTATAAGGCTAAAAATCTCATTACTCTAGCATTAGGCCCCGATGAATTCTTTAAGATAATGACTTGTCAAACGGCTAAGGAAATATGGGATACCTTGCAAGTAACCCATGAAGGTACTAATGATGTAAAGGATTCTAAGATTAGCACCTTGACTAGTCAATATGAGAGTTTTAGGATAAATTCTGGAGAAACCATTGTAGAAATGCAAAAGTTATACTCTTATAATCAATCATCTTATTACTCTTGGAAAAGTCTATACTAACAAAGAACTTGTGCATAAAGTTTTGAAAAGTCTTAGTAGGGAATGGCAAGCGCTCGTCACCGCTATCAAACAATCCCCAAGTATCAACGAGATGTCTCTTGCCACACTCTTTGGAAAGCTACAAGAGCAAGAGCAAGAACTAAGGGATTTGAAGCAAGCGGAGGAAGAAGAAAAATCCTCCAAGAAGAAAGGCTTAGCTCTCAAGGCCACCTCTACACATGAAGAAGAATCATGTAGTGACCTTGACGAAGAAGAAGAATTTGGTTTATTTGTGAAGAGATTTGGAAAGTTCATGAAAAACAAAAGATTCCAAAAGAACTTCAAACCCCAAGGCAAGAAACCAATTTCTAATGAATCCTCTTCTTCACCAAGTTGTTTCGAATGTGGCAAGGAAGGGCACTTCAAGGCGGATTGCCCAAACCTTAAGAAGAAGAACAAGGAGAAAAGAGGAAGAAGAAAAGCCTACATCGCTTGGGATGAAAACGATGTGAGTAGCTCCGATAAGTCCGAAAGTGAAGAAGCAAATCTTTGCTTAATGGAAAATCATCAAGAAGACGATAATGAGGTAAGTCTTATTGACTTAGACAAGAATGAATTACTTGATGCATTTGAAGAATTGTATGACAAATTTGTTAAACTCTCCAGTAAGTATAAAGTGTCTAGAAAAACTATAGAAACTCTAGAGACACATTTAATTGAGCAAGTAAAAGAAAATGAGTCCTTGAAAAAGAAAATTGTTAAGAAACAAACTTGCTCAAAATCATGTGAATACTTTGACAAATGTGTTGATCTAGAAAAGAAAGTCTTAGATTTAAATAGAACATTAGAAAAATTTACAAATGGTAGAGATAACTTAAATATATTACTTGGAAACCAAAAATGTATGTTTGATAAAACCGGTTTAAGATACAACTCTACCAAAAAGGAAAAACACTACAAAAACTTCTTTGTACCACCTAGGAGATCATCATCACCTTTTTTGAGATGCAATCATTATGGCTTTAAAGGTCATAACTCTTCAAATTGTAATGTTAGAAAATTAGGACCGAAGGTTATTAGAAAGGTGTGGGTTCCCAAAGGGACATTACCACAAGCTAACCTAAAAGGACCCAACATACAATGTGTACCTAGTTCTCTAAACTAATCTTGTTTTGTAGGTATGCTTCAAGGCAAGCAACACCCATTGGTATTTGGATAGTGGGTGTTCAAAACATATGACGGGAGACATTAGCAAATTCATATCACTCACTCCCAAAAGGAAAGGAAGTGTCACCTATAGAGATAACACCAAAGGGAAAATTCTAGGCATTGGAAACATTGGTAAGAATTCTTCTACTTCTATTAGTGATGTATTGTATGTTGAAGGCCTCAAACACAATTTACTTAGCATTAGTCAATTATGTGACAAAGGATATAGAGTTTTGTTTGAATCAAATTGTTGCATAATTGAACATAAGATTAATAAGGAAATCAAGTTTGTAGGTCAAAGAATTGATAATATTTACATGATTGATATGGATAGTTTGTCCTCAAATGATGTGCAATGCTTCATGACTAGAGAGGATGAAACTTGGCTATGGTATAGAAGAATAGCTCATATACATGTAGACCATTTGAATAAACTTGTTTCTAAAAAATTAGTAATTGGTTTACCAAAGCTTAAATTTGAAAACAAATTTTGTGATGCATGTCAAAAGGGAAAACAAGTAAAGGCATCCTTTCAAGCTAAAAATATTGTTTCCACTCAAAGGCCTTTACAACTTTTGCACATGGATCTATTTAGACCTTCCAAAATCAAAAGCTTTGGTGGTAATTACTATGGTCTAGTGATTGTAGATGATTATTCAAGATATACATGGACTTTGTTTCTTGCTCATAAAAATAAAGCATATCATGCATTCAAGAAACTTACTAAGATTATCCAAAATGAACAAAATTCAAAAATCGCATCCATAAGAACCGATCATGGGGGAGAATTTGAAAATCAATCTTTTGAAAAATTTTGCGAAAAATATGGTATCAATCAAAATTTTTCAGCTCCAAGAACTCCACAACAAAATGGAGTAGTTGGAAGGAAAAATAGATCTTTAGTGGAGCTTGCAAGAACCATGTTAAATGAAAATAATCTTGCAAAACATTTTTGGGCCGATGCGGTAAATACCGCTTGTCATGTTATGAATAGATGTTTAATAAGGCCTATTCTAAAGAAAACCCCCTATGAACTTTACAAGGGAAGAAAACCCAACATTTCATATTTTCATATTTTGGATGTAAATGCTTTGTGCTCAATAATGGAAAGGATAATCTAGGAAAGTTTGATGCAAAAGCTGATGAGGCAATCTTTCTAGGATATTCATCATCTAGTAAATCTTATCGAATCTTCAACAAACAAACAAACACCATTGAGGAGTCCATTCATGTGAAATTTGATGAAAATAGCCATAACTCCCCGAGAAAGGAAGATGTTGATAATATTGTAGGTACTCTTCAAGATTTAACCTTGAATGACAAAGAAGAAGAGAACAAAGACAAAGATATAACACAACATGAGGAACCACAACAATGGATCACTTTGAAGGACCATCCCTTAGACAAAGTCATAGGTGAAATGACAAAAGGTGTAAGTACTCGAAACGCCATTAGGAATGCATGTAATCATTTAGCCTTTGTATCACAAATAGAACCCAAAAACATTGATGAAGCTATTATTGATGAACATTGGGTGTTGGCAATACAAGAGGAATTGAATCAATTTGAAAGAAATGAAGTTTGGATACTTGTTCCAAAACCCAATGATCACCAAATAATAGGAACAAAATGGGTGTTTAGGAATAAATTAGATGAAAATGGTATAATTACTAGGAACAAAGCTAGGCTAGTAGCTAAAAGTTATAATCAAGAAGAAGGCATTGATTATGAGAAAACATATGCTCCCGTAGCTAGGCTTGAAGCTATTAGATTATTATTAGCCTTTGCATGTTGTAAGGACTTTAAATTGTACCAAATGGATGTCAAGAGTGCTTTCTTGAATGGATACATTCAAGAGGAAGTGTATGTTGATCAACCTCCAGGTTTTGAAAACTACCAATTTCTAAATCATGTTTTTAAACTAAAGAAAGCATTATATGGTTTAAAACAAGCTCCAAGAGCTTGGTATGAAAGATTAAGTAAATTCCTTTAGAAAACAATTTTGAAAGAGGAAAGGTTGACACAATATTATTCATCAAGCACAAGAAAAATGACATACTATTGGTTCAAGTGTATGTTGATGATATAATCTTTGGTGCTACTAATGAATCATTGTGCAAAGAGTTTGCTAAGCTAATGCAGGAAGAATTTAAGATGTCCATGATGGGGGAACTTACTTTCTTCCTTGGACTGCAAATTAAGCAAACTAATGAAGGCACTTTCATTAGTCAATCAAAGTATTGCAAGGAATTACTTAGGAAATTCAACATGGACAAGGCAAATGACATTGCCACACCTATGGGCACTTCATGTTATTTGGACAAGGATGAGAAGGGTAAGGATGTTGAACTCACAAAATATAGAGGTATGATTGGATCCTTACTTTACTTAACTGCTAGTAGACCAGATATCATGTTTGCTGTTTGTATGTGTGCAAGATATCAAGCATGCCCAAAAGAATCACACCTTACTACAGTAAAAAAGATAATGAAATATCTTATTGGAACTCAAAATGTTGGTTTATGGTACCCCAAAGGGGTTGAATGCACCTTAGTTGGATATTCTGATTCGGATTTTACAGGATGTAAACTTGATAGGAAAAGCACTAGTGGAACATGTCACTTGCTTGGTAGTTCTCTTGTTTCTTGGCATAGCAAGAAACAAGTAAGTGTTGCACTATCTACAGCTGAGGCAGAATATGTTGCAGCTGGTAGTTGTTGTGCTCAAATCCTTTGGATGAGACAACAACTTCTTGACTTTAGTGTTATGTTAGACCATGTGCCTCTTAAATGTGATAACACAAGTGCTATTAATATTTCAAAGAATCATGTAATGCATTCTAGAACTAAACATATTGAGATTCGACATCATTTCATTAGGGATCATGTATTAAAAGGTGATTGTGTGCTTGAACATGTTGAAACCACTAAACAACTTGCTGATATATTCACCAAACCACTTGCAAAGGAACAATTCATACACATTAGAAGAGAATTAGGAATCTTAGACATTTCCAATTGTGTTTGAATGCTGAATAATTTTGATAATTTCTTGATTTACAATATGTTGATATTTGATATATTGATTGGTTGACATTCCACTTGAAATCTGTAAGTTTAGACCACTTCTAAGCATACCTAATCGATTACCATGATCAGTATAATCGATTATAAACTTTCTGTTTCCTTTATAATCGATTACAGACTCTCAAATAATCGATTACCCATCTTCTGTTTCATCAATAATCGATTAGCATCTCACATCTAATCGATTACAAAGTCTCTGTTTCTTGTACAATCGATTAGCCATTCAACAAAATCGATTACTGACGTTTTGCCTTCTAGATAATCGATTATCATCTCCACCCAATCGATTACAAAGTTTCTGTTTTTAACCTAATCGATTACGCCACCGTCCATAATCGATTACCTATGTGCAACAACGTTTCATCTTCCCTAGAAACGCACCCTAATCGATTAGTCCCTAGGACCTAATCGATTAGCATCGTATCAGGTGCCAATTTTAATGCAGAATCCGTGTGACTTCCAATGGCCCAACCACTCACTTACCCTATTTACTTCTTCTCTCATCTTTAAACCCTATCTCTCTCCTATAAATATCCCTTCCTCATTCTTCCATCTCATACCACCACTTCATTGCCTCCTCTCCAATCTCTTTCAAATTTCTCATTCTCTTCTCCTTTTTCTCTGCATTCCCTTCCATTGCCATGTCTTCCTCCAGACAAGTGAAAAGGGCTAGGTCCTCCATGAACCAACCCACTAATCCTCTAGACTTCTTTAGGTTCTTCACCTCTCCAAGAGACCTCCAAAACTTTATAAAGAAATTTTCGGAGAAGGACATAATCACTCCTCATTTTATTGATGCCCCAACATTTGAAAACCCCTGTTTTTCCTTCACCCAACTCCTTCACCACTACAATCTCCTTCCCTTCCTTACTCTCAAGGAAGAGTTTTATTACCCTGAACTAATGAGGGTATTCTTCTGTAATGTAAAATTGGTTGATGGCACTTTGGAAGCTAGAGTCAAGAATGTGACTCTCAAAATCACCAACCAACAACTCTCTGAAATCACCCAAATTCCCCTCTCTACTGCTGAATTTGCAGGGGGTAATCCTGAGGATGAGTGGGACTTCAATCCCATTCCAGCACGCCAATCTCTTTGGAAGGCCAACCGTCCCCTCAGAAATCACAAATTGGTAGGCCACTTAACTCTCAACAACCGTCTCCCCCACTTCTTTATGGTTAAAATGCTTGTCCCTCGCGGTGGAAATTATGCCTTGGTTGAGGAGGATGATGTTCTTCTCATGTGGGCCATCATCAACCACAAGGACATAAACTGGATTCAACTCCTCAAGCTCCACATGTTGAAATCCAAGGAGCAACATAAACTGCCTTATGCCATTCTCCTTACAAAAATTTTCAAGGCATATGGAGTGGACTTGGCTGGAGAACTTACTGAAAAAGTGCCCTCTCAAGCTTGCATTAGCACTCACCATCTCAACAAAATGGGCATGGTCTGTGTAGCTGGAAGATGGATCTTCAAGAGTGACAGAATTCATGGAAGCAGTCCATTTGAAGAAGACCATCCTACTCCTACTGCTGATCATACTCCCACTCCTGCACCTCAAGGCGAATCTTCCACTGCACCTGATCCTTTCACCTCCCTAACTGCATATCTTGATCGTCGCTTTGATAGGCTTGAGAACTCCCTCCAAGAATTCCAAATGACTGAGCAGCAACACTTTGAACTCATGCAACAACGCTATGACGAGTTGTCTCATCAAATTTCTGAGTTTCACTTTTTCAATCTGGATAACTAGATCCAGTGTTTAGTTTGCTCTGTTTAGGATACATCTTTGCTTATGTTTTTGCATTTCCATTCTGCAATTTGCTTCTGTAATTTCCCTTAATGAATGCAATTTCCTTTGATTATATCTCTATTGCCTTATTTATTTTTGATGATTACAAAGGGGGAGAATAATTGAAGTTCATCTAATTGGCTATTAAATCAGAAATTTGGCTAAAAATAACAAGTGGTATCAAAGAAATTAATTATCTTTATAATTGTTAAAAAGATAGCATAAACTGCTTTAGATAGGGGGAGATATATATATTTTTATCAAGAGATAACCTATTAAAGATAACACTGCACAAAATTTGAAACAGATATATTTTTGCAGATAATGCTCAAGAGATGAAATTAGAAATTTCCTTAGAGATAATCATCTTAAATAAATCTGTTTGGACTAACACCCCAAATGAGATGAACATTGTTTGTCATCATCAAAAAGAGGGAGAATGTGTTTGAATATATATTTCATGTTGAAATTATTTTGATAATGACAAAGCACTTTGAAGGATTGTAGCAAAAAGGCCAAGTAACCATGAAAAACGGAGAAAACAAAATCAGATGGACAAAAACGTGCAGCCTAATCGATTAGAGGACTCAAGCTAATCGATTACCTATGTTCTGTTTGTTCAGTAATCGATTACACCTTAAACCATAATCGATTACCATTTAAATAACTTGAGGAAAAAGCATCAGGTATTCAACATAATCGATTACCAAGCCAAACTAATCAATTACTTAAGCTCTGTTTGTACCACAATCGATTACACAGTAACACATAATCGATTACCAGCTGAAAGTGTGAAATATGAGCATCAGGTATTCAGAATAATCGATTACTCAGCCAAGATAATCGATTACCTAAGTTCTGTTTGTCATCATAATCGATTGCAGTAAGGCCTAATCGATTACAATGCTACGAGACTCTATTTAATGCATCAGGTGCCATTTGTAATCGATTACAGGGTATAAAATAATCGATTAGCAAGTCCCTGTTTCTAAGCTAATCGATTACGCAGTAACACCTAATCGATTACAGCACGAATAACACTGCAGATTTCAAAAGCTAATCGATTACAGCTCGAGGCGTAATCGATTAGGGTCGTGCCAGAGTTTGGGGAAAGTTCCTTTTAAGTGGAAACCAGCTCATTTCTCCATTCCAACTCAGTGCCCATCATCTGCAACGGCTAAGAAGACCATTAAGCTCCTCTGCAAGGCCTATAAATGCAAGACTCCTCCAAGCTACTCAATGCAACACACAAATCCATCAAAGGAAAATCAAATCTTGAGTCTTGTGAGTTCTATTCTTGTATAGTTTCATTTTTCTGAAACTTTGAGCTTAAACTTGTATATTCTTTCTTGTTGAGAGTTAGAAGTTGTGTGAGCCTTCATTTGTATATCTACTCCATTAAGAGAGTTACTTGCTTGTAAACACTACACCAAACACAAAGGTTTTCACTCTAGGTTGAGTGGTCACAAAGGTTAGGGTTCAACCTTTGGGTATTGAGAGTTTGAGAGATTGGGTGGGTTACCCTTGTGCTAGTGAGGATTGAGTTCTTAAGTGTGGGACATTAGGAAGCTACAATTGCTCATAGCTTGTAATCTCTAAATCTCAATAGTGGAAATCCTTCAAGTGGGTTGCTTGAAGGCGAGGCGTACAACGGGGTTGGTGGAACTCGTTAAATTGGTTTGCAAGCTCTTCTCCCTTACTCTTTTACATTCATATACTGCACTTAATTGATTTGTGTTGGTTGATTGTGATTTATATACTTAAGTTTGCTTGAATTAGTTAACTTTGAATATTGCACACCAAGTGTTTGACAAATTGTCTCAGCTACATACACCTCTTGTTTTGCATTGTCTCTTGCATTAAACTTGATTTCACCTGCATAATCTTTAAACTTGTGATAAAAGAATCAAGTTCAAAGGCATTCCAAGCAAAGTTTTAAAAACTCAATCCACCCCCCCCCCCTCTTGAGTATTCCTTATGATGCTAATTCAAAATTAAAGAAAAATAAAGGAGATCTTGTATCCCAATCAGAGTATGCCCAAATTATTGGGAGTTTATTACATCTAATGAACTTCACTCGACCTGGCATAGCCTATGTTGTAGGCAGGTTGAGTAGGTACACTCAAAATCCAAATAATGATCATTGGGCAGCAATAGCTAGACTGATGAGATATTTAAAAGGTACCATCAACTATAGTATTCTGTATAGTGGATACCTCGCTGTATTAGAAGGATACAGTGATGTAAATTGGATCTCAGATTCAGATGAGATCAAATCCACTAGTGGTTATGTATTTACACTTGGAGGTGGTGCAATAACTTGGAGATCAGCCAAACAAACAATTATTGCAAAATCCACTATGGAATCAGAGTTCATAGCTCTGGAGTTGGCTGGGAATGAAGGTGAATGGTTAAGAAACCTTTTAGCGTGTATTCCTTTGGGAATGAAACCAACACCTTCTGTATCTTTACATTGTGATTCTCAATCGGCAATAGCCGTTGCGAAAAACAAAACTTACAATGGTAAAAATAGAGATATTGGTCTAAGACATGATGTGGTAAAACAGCTGTTGAAAGATGAAATTATTTCCATTAACTTTGTAAGGTCAGAAGTGAACTTGGCCGATCCTCTGACCAAACCATTGGGTAGAAAATATATCTACGAAACATCGAAGGGAATGAGACTTATGCCAACTTCAAAATTAACTATGATGGACACCTAACCTTTGTGATTGGAGATCCCATGAAGAAAGTTTATATGTGGTAATAACGAAGTCATGGTAAATAGCTATAGCACTATAAATTTTCCTCATTCCTTTGGTGTGTGCTATAATAAGCATTGAATGAGAGGTTAGGCTCATTGACTTTCATAGCCTTTATAAGGTGGTGTATGAAAAATGCATCATACACTTGATGAAGTCACCTATATAAGTATCAAGTGAGGCCTTGCATGAGATTAAGGCATAATCTCTAGAGTACTCAAGAAACACCAGGCACGCGCATGGCCTATTAGCGCAAAACAACGATAATGACAAGAATTGTGGGGGTATGATGTGACATCTAAAGCCTCTAAAATACGCTAAATGTCTTTAGTTCATAGAAGCTTGCTTCACTAAAGCATTGTATTTTAAGCTTATTTGTCTAGGGTTTGGTTCATAATCCAAAAGATACCAAACTTGATGCATTAAACTCTATATAGTAATTCAAGCATAGACTCTTCTGTTTTATAAAATTATTTCATTAACTATCTTTTGAAATATGTGGGGGATTGTTGGAAAAATAGTCTATTTCAAAAGATATCAAGTCCCACATTGCTTGGACTTGAGATTTGTTTAAGGTTTATATACCTAAAAGTGTGTAAGCCTTGTAAAATGGAATAGAAAGTGTTGAGCCCTCACGTGTATGAAGTCCAAACACGATGTTGGGAAATTTAGTTCAAAACGACAAATCCCCCCCCCCCCCGCATGATTATCAAGAAACACCCAATTTATGTGCTAACAAAGAGGCAACAATGTTTCCATCCCTGTAGTTTACAACGATCAGATCTGGCTTGCCTTGCAACTCTTTGGTAAGTTCATGGGCAACATCCTAATAATGACTAGAAACATATTTGTATTGGAAGTGAAGTTCTCTAGTGATGTCCTTTCCAACTCCACCGGCTTGTTCCACAATGTTGAAATCTTTCAAATATCACCCTTCCTTTACATTGAAAGTTTCTATCCAGTATTCAGAACTTGTCTCCTTCAAATACCAGCAAAATGGTTTTGAATGTTTCCGGATTCTTTTCACCTTCAAAACGTAACTGTTAATTAACAAGGACTTATGACTTAGGAGACCAATACAAAACCAACAAAAAATTAATTTAAACACACACACGAGAAAGTGAATGAGTAATGATGATAGAAATTAAGCCTGAGTGAGAAGGATTTGAGTTCCAGCATATTTAAGGTCCCAACTAAATTCAGATACACTAGCACTTGGCCACTTATGGTATCTTCTTTGACATACTTCAAATACATGGACTTCCTAGTAGCCAAATATAACCGTGTTGCTGCCCACATCAGTTCATCCTGCACATACCATCAATTAGAATCTCAACATTCATCATCATTTCTTGCCACACACGATCTGAGGACCAAAACACAATGGAAGAAGCAGCCATTGCTGCTGCAGTTCCATCTGCAATCTCAATCCCAGGTGTATTGCTATCAATGACAAGATTTGATCTTGGGTATGATATGGTATAGTGGTAACGGTCCCGCCACCCAGGAAGACATAGAAGATTTGAAAAAGAGTGCCTGAAAGCATTCCCAACAAGGAAAATGAGTACAGCAACGTAAGCAGAATTCGAGCTACCTGACATAATTAGACACATATATACATATAAACACAGCAATGACAACATTAGAAAAACAGAACAGCATTTAAATGCACTAATCAACATATATGACATTACTTGTTAAGAATGAATGTATATGACACAAACCATGCAAAAGGGATATACAGGAAACCAAAATTATGACCCACAAAGAGGGCCCTATTTAAAGTTTAAAGAAAACATGAAAATTAGAGACATAATTTTATAAATGACCAGAAGTGTAGCTGATTAATTTTATTTATTTATCTAAATGAAACCTCACAGTACCTGAAGATTATTGTATCTGTTGAAGTTTTGGAGCACACGGGACATGGGAACCGATTCCTCGGACATCTGGTAGTGGTAAGCAATATTGACTCAACCAGGCAAGCAAGTGATGATGAAACCAATTCCTCAACCTGCACAAAGGTAATATGGCACTAAATGATATGCTAACAAATATAGACACATTATTTGAAGACAAATAAACTGAAACAGCGCCTCCTTGTATCCTAATGAATCTGTATTTGGCCCTGAATTCAATCTCCCCCCTAAAAAGTTATAGTTGCCTAGCAACCTAACAAGTAGAATAAGTAGAATTATATATACCAACGAGATGACCAACAGATACAAGTTCATCTAATGTACAGTATGCTGAAAAATGAAAATCACTCACCTAGTGATCATTGACCAGAAGCTGTAACATTGTGAATCATAAAAAATGAAAATTGTGCAATGAACACCAAGACCAATGAAAATATCCACAGTTGCTATAACATTTGATTCCATTAAAAACAAACAGCTATAAGGGATTGTAGCAACTATACAATCTGGAAAATATGATACCCATAAAAATATCAAAAGGGGGTTTATGTTACTTAGCAACAACATTAAAAATATAAAACGAAAGAAAGTTTTAAGTTATATCTCAGTCCTCAGTCTTGTAAAGATCAAAATCTGTATGTTTATTCCATCTTAAAACACTATGCTATTATATGTATTTTTTGAACACTAACTAACTCAACCTAATGTTAATGTTGTTATTTTATTTTAATTTCAAATATATCATTAGTATGGATTCGTTATGAAAAAATGGATTGGTTTTATAACTTTAATTTGTTAAAATAAATTTGTACTTTTGTATGTTAAAACAAATACCAAAATATTATTTTGATGTAACTATTTTACACAACAGAATCCATGTTTTGTTTGTGGTTATGTTGAATGCTCATAATTTTATAATTATGACGGTAAAGCAATTATGATATTTTATATGAAATTTTCAAGAGATTATAATTAATTTGATATCCAATCATCCAATTCATTTCAAACCAACTTAGATAAGTTATTAAAAAATTATACAACTTCTCACTAAACACGATACTCACCTGGCCCAATGATCAGAGCATAGGATCCGATTGTGTAATATGTACATATGAGTTTATCTAATATATAAAAGTACAACCTGACCCAATATAAAGAATGAAAAATATATTCACAAAAGGAAAAGAATTAAAAGTATAAATTTTTTTAATGAAAATTAACATAAAAAGTCTCTTGGAATATCAAAAACAAGATCAACACAATTTTCAATAAAAACATTTCATTTTTAATTTCTTATCTAATACAAATTTGCACCGATTAAATTAATCTTGGTTATATTTTGTATGATGTGTATATGGTGTTTATAGCAATCATCCAGTGTACCATGTCAGACTAATCCAAATAAAGAACAAAACTCCAGGCAGATAATAAATATTTAAACAGTATTCCCAATATGTAGCATTCACGTAATTAGTAGACAGAAATACAGCCGGAAGTTTTGCCCTGTAGTGAGGGATTCAGACACATAAAAGCACAAAGTAATTCTAACAAAACCCTCCATGGCAACTAATACTAGTACAGTTAATGTCCAATCAGTCCCCACTTGCACAACCCTTGCAACCACAATGAACGCACTCAATGACTTTCTCCTCCCTAAGTTGCTTCGGAACTCTGCAAACGCAAGTGGTTGCAAAATTATGATCACGGGGCTGCATGCACCTCAAGCAACATAGACGTTCATAACCAGGCTGCATTTCAAACCAAAAACATAATGATTAAGTACTTAATTCAGTAAAAACACATTGAATGCATAAGTGGAATAAAAATCTTGGTAAAAAGAGGGTAATTTTTTTAATGTTTTTCCTACCAGATAACAATAACAATGTAACAACTGACATCTTCGAAAAAACACAATTGAGTACAGCATTAACATATTTTTTCCTCTCACAAGTCCTCAATTTCAGACTAGACGACAATGTAAACTGTGAAGTTGATTTTGATTAAAAATGAGTTCGAAGTAATGTGATTTATATTGAGATTTCACCCACTTGAACACAAAAGCCACGTATTGTTGCTTTTGTGGGACCACGTTTAATCTACTCCACCCAGATTATCCATTTGAATCTCCAGAATCTTTTGCTTGAATTTCACCAAAAAATTGAATAAACTTACAACTACAGTGACTGAACTGCGGAATCTAAAAACTCAAAGTAAGATATGTCAACAATTGTGTTCGTCAGGATTCTGAGTTGGAAGGCTAGAAAGTAGAAACTTGAGGAACCCAGCTATGCTTAAGAAAATTAAAAAGGAGCTTCCCTAGTCCTTTTTATAAGGCAAGGTTTTGAAGCTGTTGGTGATCCTTTTCATAGGCATAGTTACAATTTCTATGAAGCATTTATTGGTGTTTTTTTATTTACCTTTATTAATTACAAAAAGTAATAAATTGTTTGAGGGCGTGACCACCTAAGCTAACAAATCAAAAGAGGAGAGATATTAATATCTTCACCATTATCAAACACATTAATTAAGTTCACAGGGATAAATTTGGAATGTTATTATTTTTTAAGAAACCAATAAGCTTAACTACCAATTAACTAGTTTTATTGCTCTTGATGATTCGGTTAATTTTGCCTTATAAGGACCGGGGTGAGTAATTTCTAAGCAGACTGTTAAGCAGACTGTTATGCATATTGTTTTCTATAAGAGATTTAGACAGAGGTCCTGCAAGACTTGCTGAAAAGAAGTATTGAATTGAAGGCTTCAAGGATTGTGACTGCTTCTCAGTTGCAGGGAACTAAGTATTGTGTTGGTTTTTGTAGTACTAGACGGCTGACACACTAGTGTGGCAAAGAAGATCAATTCTTTTCACAGAGCAAATGCATCCCATTAGGGCAGGTGGAATGCTACCCAAGTAAACAACACTTCCCGTAGTAGAATTGGAAGATTAATTTCCAATTTCCACTATATTCCTAGTGTTAGGGTGGCCATATCCTTATCAAGTTTAGGAGCTTGAAATGAGCCTGAATGTTTCATCTCTATGTTTCACATAGTTTGCCTATTACCATGTTCTTATGTAAGACAGAATCCAAGATCATTATCTAGATAGGGACTTCTATTTTCTTACAGATTTGAATAAGGAAATTATAGTGAACTATAATCCCTTTTAGTTTTACTTGAGTCTTTCTCTTTCAAACAATTTACTTTAGATAGAAGAGTTTGGCCATGCACTCCTTCAATCTCTTTTACCACAAAGCTTTCTTTCAGTTCCATACTCGCAGTCTAACCTTCAAAGACTTCTCCTAGATAAATTCCTTTTAAAATCCAGACCTCTCCCAAAGAGACCAAGTCCGTTGTTAGAACAGTGATACTAAACATGATTAACACATATTCATTGCAAATTCAAAGACCTACACTACCCTTTGAACTCATTCTTATTGGATATAGTCTAATCAGTTTTGGAGATTTTCTTTTACTTTTTGGCTAACTGGGGAATTTCTTAATTCTTATATTCCTCCTAGTTGACTGTTTCTCGTTTCTCTTTAATGAACCTACTTCTACTATATGGAAAAAAGAAATAGAAAAATAAAAGCAGTTTCAAGTTCAACAATATAATAAAATAACTAATTTCAGATACCTTCTTCCATTTTGCAATCAGGTTGCGGTCAGCATATCCTTGATCTAAACAGAATTCATACAGTTCTTTAGAAATTTCCTTCCTCCGATGGTAGAGGTCAAATATGTATCGGCTCTTCTGGTGTGCAATCTTGAATATAGGCCATAAAGTCTCACATTTTCTTTTTCCATCATGTGGATCATTCTCAGCTGACACAAAGAATATAGAACAATTAAATTCATTTGTTTCAGAAAGAACATAAGATATCTAGTAAGGAAAGCAAATGTAAAATCACTACCTTCCCTCATCTTTGCTTGAAGTTCACGGAGTGTAGGCTCAATTAATTCCCAGCCTTCTGGGTATTTAACTCGGTTTGTCTTTACTTTTGGCATTTTCAAATCTGTTTAAGAAAAACATGAAATCAAAGGTGGATCAGCTTCCATACATTTTACCAAGGAATATTAAGCTACAAAGAAATGACAGTTGAAGCACAATCAAGAGCAAAAGAACCTTCAATATGAATAAGCACAAATTAACCACCAGAAACGGATTCCAAACTAATAAAGACCCAGGTAGCACCAGTACGGGGACGGAAATCAACAAACGGGTACCACATAAAAATTATCAAAATTTTACGCATAATAACAAATATCCATAAAATTAGTTCTTGTCTACATGTGTAGAAAATTAAAAATGACAAAATAACAATAACAAACATACATAGTACTTGTCTACACCCATTAAAAAAAAAACAAATAAGTGAAATATCAAGTCAGAGAAGGGAGGAAGTCACAAGTCACAGCATTAGCAAGCCAGAGAAGGGAGGAAGTCAGAATTTAGCAAAATATCAAGCACTGAAAAATTCCCTTCATAACATAACCAAACAGCCACAATGCATACTTGAAAACTAAAGTACTGAACTAATGTACCCAAAAAAAATGATGAGGGAATCAGAGAACTAGAAGGTCCAAACAGCCAGAGAAGGGAGGAAGACCACTCGAAGCCCTGGACAGAGACGCAGGATGGAGAGCCTCAAACAGAGACGCGAGTCGTGAGAAAGGAGAGGCGAGGCTCGAGCTCGAAAGGAGACGCCGTGCACAACAGGACGGTCAAAACAGAGCATTAGTAGTAGGGCACGAGATCATGAACGATGGGAAGAGAAACTCTCACTCGGAAACAATGAAAAACAGAACGTATAGCTTCGATCACTATTCAGCCCTCAGTTATTTTTGTGAAAATAAGGATATGAGCATTCCCAAACCAGACATAGGTTGAATTGAAAAATTAAGTAAAACCAACTTCGGAAAAACCCTAAACTACAGCATTCAACGTGGTATACAAAACATTAGGGCAAAATCAATGTCTAATACCTCTGTGTCTGTTTTGCTCTGATATGTGATTGGCGGAGAGGGAGACGCGGACAGAGACGGCGGAGCAGTGGCCCCTGAAAAAAGTTGCAGGAAGCCGAGAACGCAGGCAGAAGAGAAGGGGTTTGTGGAAGTTTCACGCCACGGAAATGGAATAGAGCTTGACAAATGAGATGAGTTTTAGGCTCACATTACAAAAAAACGTATCAATTTGGGATCAGCACGATAAAAACAATTCACCCGCTAGAAAAGGCTTTACTAACATAATCCCAAACTTGTTGACCAATTTCCCAATAATAAGTTTTGTAAAAGATAGTTTGAAAGTCGTTGAGTCTCGGCCCTCTTCAATAATATTAGTTTTATAAAATTAATTTTTTTCCAGAACCATTTTCCTTTAACATGTTTCACTTTTATACTAAAAGTAAATAAAATCCTCCTCTTTTGATTCTAATAATAAAAATATAATGATAATCAATAACAAAACAATAACCTTTATAATTAAAATAATAACAGAATAAACTATAAGAATAAACAATAAAAATAATAATAAATATTAGTGATGATAATAGAATAATTGAGGCTATTATTCTCCTTATGTTTATTTTCTAACATATGTCACTATTAATCAAACAGCTGATTCTCCCAATTTTTTTCTCGTGTTATCATCAAATAAACAATAATATGTTATATGCTAATATGCTAATGCATATTACAAAATTAGTAGGCTAAAATTTATGATTATTTAAGATTCTAATTTGGTATAATATATTTTTTATTTTAATTTGTTCTTTTACGTTAAAATAGTTTTGAAATAGTTATTTCTAATAAAAAACACTTTTATTAAACTAATTTTAAAAGTACACTCTCTACTTTTAAATTGGTTCTCATTAGAAACTGATGTAAAAATATATTTTAAATTAGTTTTCAATAATTGATTTAAAAAGGTAAAAGACTATTTGGTTAGTGTTTTTATTTTTCTTTTTTGGTTATAATTATAAAATTATTGTTTTATTTTTAATTTTCAAATTTTGATATAGAAAATACTAAAAACATTTTTTAATGTTTCTTGTTTTTATTTTATTTTACAAATTTATGAAAATAAAAATTAGAAGACTATTTTATAATTAAAATTAAAAATATAAAATAAAAATACAAAGCAAATAATTCTTAAACTTCCATCAACTTTTTTAACTGAAATGACCATTTAAAAATGGGTTAAAAACAAGGGAAAAAATTATAGTTAAGATGAAGGTAGCACACACATATATATTTTGGTCATATTAGTGTTTGTTGGTGATGCAATTTTGAAAGACAATCTTAAATTTGCCTAGACCGGATAATCCAATAGAAAGAGGAAACGAACGAAAGAATAAATAGAGATTTATTTTCCAACTTTGGCTGGCTTGCTTTAGCAAACACCAACCAACAACCCTCGCCCTACATCGTTGAAGTCAAACAAACCTCTCTCTCTAACTTCAACGTCTTCCTTTGCAATTGCAATTTGCAGGTTTCTTTCTTTGCCAACCTCGCTCTCAACAACAAGACCTTCTAGAAAGATCCATTCCGTTCCCAAATGGACGGAGCGCCTTCCTCCGCCGCCGGAACCGGAGGTCCGGCGCCGTTCCTTCTCAAAACCTACGACATGGTGGACGATTCTTCCACCGACGACATCGTTTCCTGGAGCTCCACCAACTGCAGCTTCGTCGTTTGGAACCCGCCCGAGTTCGCTCGGATTCTTCTCCCAACTTACTTCAAACACAACAACTTCTCTAGCTTCATCCGCCAACTCAATACCTACGTTAGTTACTTACTTCCATTCCTGTTTCATTCCTTTTTAATTCTTTATTGTAATTTGTTCTGATTACCGCTCCTAGTTTAATTGCTTCGTGATGTATTTGATTTTTGTGTAATTTGATTTTGGCTTGCTGAATTTCACTATTTTTTTTTTAAATCATTGATGTTGAATATTAACACTGAACTAAATTGATATGCTGATTCTGCGTGATGGTTAACGATAAGTCGATGATCGTCGTCATGAGATTGAATAAAATACATAGTGATATAGAGAGAGCTTCTATTTGGATCTGATAGAGTCTGTCTGAAGATATAACCTAGTTAGGGTTAAAAAGGTTGACCATGTTGAAAGATAGGTTTTCCATTTTTTTGGGAGTGTGATTTGGGGCAGGACTCGCACTTCATTGAGGAAGATGATAAAAAATCTTCTGCTGTACCTTGGCATATTCCTTGCTCAAATAAAATGCCAGAAAAGTTAGACACTAGGCAGGAGGTAATAAGAATCTGGTAGTAGACTAGGACTGGGTCATACATAGAAGGTTGATCAGTCTTCTGCAACTCCCTCGTTTATCACATAGGTGTAAATTGCCAAGTCACCGAATGTTTGGAAGTTCTTAACCCCAGGTTCTGTTATTGTGTTATTGACAAAGGGTGGCATATCGGATGCTTGTGGCATTTGGTAGTTATTTTGAATATCAGGAGTTTTAGTCTTTTATGAGTATTATGAGGTTAGCAATCTTATTAGGCTATGCTTGCTTGCATTGTTGTACAGTACAGTGTACTAGTAATTGACATGTTATTAGTATATATAGTGGTTGGTGTTGTTGGGATCCCACATCAACTACAAATATGGCCAAAATAGAGCTAATATACACTTGGGCATTCCTTACCTAATGAACCAGCTTTTGGAATTGAGTTGGCCTAGCCCAAATTTAAGAGTGGTTGGTTTTGTTGGGATCCCGCATCAACTACAAATATTGCCAAAATGGAGGTAATATACGCTTGGACATTCCTAACCTAATGAATTAGCTTTTAGAATTGAGTTAGGTCTACCCAAAAATAAGAGGTGTCTGGACAAACATCAATAACTCTATCTCATTAATAATAATTTGTTCTCTCTCTTTTTTTTACTTTTCCTAATAACTTTAATACCAGTCATTCAATATTATAATACAAAATTTAAATGGCTTCTGAAACACATAATCCTTTCCCCTAGGTGCTCCAAAAACAAATTAAATAGCACCTAAATTATTGTCACTAGCTGGATCATTTGGCAACTTTCTTATATTGTCTTTTTGGGGAGTGAGATTTTTTAACATTATGTTTGTTAAATGGAAACCATTAGGAATTTGTGGAGCACGGATAATATTGTGTGATAAAAATATGCTCAATTTTAGTTCTATTAGTTATTGGTCAATTACCAAACTTGATGAAAAATTCATGCAAGAGCATCTTTTTCAGTTACTTTCTTGAGGAGAATTTATTATACTACTTTTATATACTTAAGGTCTGTTTGGTAACTAGTTGGGGAAACAGAGTTGTGAAAATAAAAAAATCTAATGGTTAATATTGACTTTTCACGCCGTTCGAGATAGTCAAAAAAACTCCGATAAACCAACGGATCTTTTTTTCCGTTGGTCAAACCTCAGTTTGAACCACTTACTCTTTTTTCCTCAGTTGTAGATGTTCTTCTTTATTCGTGAAAAAAATGGTTGACAGAGATACATATTAATCCTTGAGGCTAGAATCTGAAAGTTCTGGGTATTGATTGCTGATTTGAAGCTTGTTTGGAAATACATTCAACGTAGTGCAGTTTATAAAATCCAATTCTTTGGACATTATTGTTTTCAGCACAATTTCCTATGTGCAACCATTGGCTTTGATATTTTTCGATTCTTACAGAATAAATTTTGGTTTGTGCAGAAACATGCTATTAGTGTGTTTTGGTTGATGCTTGCAAACTTGATTTTAAGTGTCCATTTTTTTGTAGAATGATATTTGTTAAAAGTGAGTTTGAAGTGAAGTAATTTATGTTGAAACTTAAAAAATGAGTTCGTAGTAGAATGTAGTATAAAATTCTCAAAATCCAGTTTAAAGCATGAGGCAAACATGTTGGAAAAAATAGCACAACTCACTTTTACTCTTACAAACATGAGTTTGGGCCACCCCACCACATGTCCAAACAATCATGTGTTATTAGATATATAATTTTAATAATAATTGTCGTGAAAGTTATTGGTAGAAGTTAGGAATTTTAATGTATTATTAGTATTAGATGGAAATAATTTATCCTACTTAGTTAATTGGTATTAGTTTTGTATTAGACTATTAGAATTAGAAACTACTTGATGGTAGTTATTAGTAGAAAATAACTAACAGCGGTTCTGCATTTCAAGTATCTTTGATATTAGGGATGTGTGATCAGACAAGTGTTTTGTTATTTGCAGTTTGTGGGCAGAGAATACTCTCTGCAGGAGGCCTATGTGTCTGGGACAGAAAGTATATTGCTGTATTATGTGTAATTTCTGCATTTAATAATATATTTTATCAGTTTATCCATTGGTGTTCTATCATGTTATGACTACAGATATGAAACAATAGCCTGCAAAGAAGGATCTTGTAAAGCTTCTTGAATTAGATACTGGTGTCCAGCCAATTTGGTGTGGATGCTATCTCATAATTCCCCTCGTAAATCCTAATACATCCAGGAAAGAGCATTAGCTGTTGTATTCCCATAAGCAGGCTTTTATCTCACTTTGAACGGATACCTTAACTTTTTGTCCAAAGCAAACTGCTGGTCCAGGGCTGTTTCTAATTTAACAATTGTTTTAGATGTCTTTTAGTTATAATCATAGTAGTTAGATAGCGGCGGAGCGACCGCTATAGCGGTGCGACGGAGCGGAGCGGCCTCCCCCTGCGACGCTGTGCTGATCGCGGGGAAGAATCAAATCGCGGCGCGATGTCCGCTATCTCGGGCGCGCGGATCGCGGCCGATCGCGGTCAATAGCGGGCGCGATCTTGTCCTGCTTCAAAACAGCGGCGTTTTCCAGTTTTTTAAGGGTAATTTGGTAAGTTTCTTCCCCCTTTCTCCTTTTAATTTCAGAAAACCTATTTCCCTCTTCTTCTCCCTCCATTTCTGCCGTGTTCTCCCTTTTCTCTCTGCTGCGACTGCTTCAAGTCTTCTCTCCCTCCTGCGCGAGCTTCGTCTTCTCCGGTTACCTTCTCCGGCGAGCTCTGCAACTCCAGCCACCACTGCTGCAGCTCCAACAGCAGTGGGTCTTCTCCTTTCCAGCTTTCATTAGCCATAAACAGCCCCACCCACTGCTGTTTCAGGCTTTCATTCTTCTTCTACTCCTTCCCTTCACTGTGTTGCTTCTCCTTTTCTCCGACAACCTTCTCCGGCGACCTCTGCAACTCCGGCAACCACTGCAGCAGGTCCAAAGTTGTTCCTCCTCCTTCTTTTTCTGTTTTCCAGCAGCCCTCAACACCCTTATACACCTCAGGCAACCACTGCCAGAGAATGGCAGCCTCCGGGACCCCTCAAGCAGCTGCAGAACCTGAAATGTATAGGCCAACAGGGAAAAATACTGACCTTGCTTGGATGTGGAACTATTTGAAGGATAAAAAAAATACAAAGGCAGTTACGTGTATTTTGTGGGAAAACCACCAATGGTGGTATAACTAGAGCAAAGCAACATCAGTTGGGCACAGTTGGAAATGTTGGGAAGTGTTTGAAGACCCCGAAAGATGTGAAGGAAAAGCTGTGGGAAGCGGCTGCCAAAAAGGTTGCTGATAGAATTGTTTACATGAATGAAGTTGAGGAGGAAGATGATGACGATGAAGAGATTCAGCAAATAAGGGCGGTTAAAAGGGGGAAGCTTGTTGCAGATTCCAGTGAAGCTTCAAACACTTTTCCAAAGAAGTCAAAAAATTTTAAAGGGCCAATGGATGTGTGGATGATGAAGGATGCAACAATAGCAGCAAAATTGGGAAAAAATACTAAACAATCGAATATTAAGGACCATTGTGCTAAGGAGGCAAGGGCGATAACTCTGCAATATATAGAATGATTCCTTGTTAGAAATGGAATTGCTTTCAACGTGGTGCGTACACAGAGCTTCAAGCAAATGTTGGAAGCTGTGGGACAATATGGTCCTAATTTGAAGCCGCCAAGCTACCATGAGTGTAGAGTTCCTCTCCTTAAGAAGGAGTTGGAGTACACCAAAGATTTGATGAGGAACCATGAGGTTTGCAGAGATAACCATGGATGTTCTATCATGTCCGATGGTTGGACAGATAGGAAAGGGAGAACGTTGATTAATTTTTTGGTGAATACGCCCACTGGAACCATGTTTGTGAAGAGTGTTGATGCCTCTTCTTATATGAAGACCGGGGAGAAGGTACATGAATTGCTAGACAAGTTTGTGGAGGAGATTGGAGAATCCAAAGTTGTCCAAGTAATCACGGACAACGGAAGCAATTATAAATTAGCTAGTAATTTGATTTGACTTGATTTGATTTGATTTTTTGAAAATTTAATTTAGGCATAATTGATTAAATAACATATTTTTTTAGGTAAGTTGCTGATGGCCAAGAGGCCACATTTATTCTGGACTCCTTGTGCTGCGCATTGCCTAGATTTAATGTTGGAGGACATTGGCAAGCTTACAAGGATCAAGAGAGCATTAACAGGGGAATCAAGCTTGTTGGCTACATCTACAACCATTCATTGGCGTTGAATTTGCTGAGAAACTTCACCAATGGTGCTGAATTGGTGAGACATGGCGTTACAAGGTTTGCTACAACCTTCTTGACATTGCAAAGGTTGTACAATTTAAAGACAAACCTTCGTAAGATGTTCACATCGGATGAATGGTTGCATAGCAAAGGTGCAAAAGAAGCCAAGGTCAAGAGAGCAATGGATACCGTCCTACTTCCTACCTTTTGGGCTGATGTAGTTTATAGCCTCAAGGCTACGGGGCCAATTGTGTTTGTATTGAGATTAGTTGATAATGAGAAGAAACCCGCAATTGGTTACATTTATGAAGCCATGGAGAGGGCCAAGGAAAGCATTCAAAATGCTTTCAAGGGAGATGAGAGCAAATATAAGGATATCTTTGAGATAATTGATAGGAGATGGGATTGTCAGTTGCACCATCCTTTGCATGCTGCTGGATACTACCTCAATCCCCAATTCTACTTTTCAAATGCATCCATTGAGAGGGATGGGGAGGTGAAACGTGGCCTCATGACTGTTATTGAGAGGTTGTCTGAGACTATCCAGCATGAAGACATGGCTACATTGGAATTGGGAAGTTATAGAATGGCTGATGGATTGTTTGGTTTAGCTGGGGCTATAAGACAAAGGACTCTTTTGGCCCCTGGTAAGTGGTTTTCCTAATAATAATAGTTGTTTGTTTTTCATGAAAATTAGCAACTAATATTCATTAATCCCATTGCAGCCGAATGGTGGAAGACCTATGGGACAAGTACTCCACATCTACAGAACATTGCCATCAAAGTGTTGTCATTGACGTGTAGTTCATCAAGATGTGAGAGGAACTGGAGCATATTTGAGCACGTAGGATTCATTTCATCTTGAATTTTTTACATAGGATTCATTTCATCTTGAATTTTTTACATTATTAGTATCCTTTAGTATTTGTTAAGTTTTTTAACATTTCTTACCACAATAAACAGATTCATTCTAAGAAAAGAAGGCGGCTTCAGCATCAAAAGTTGGAGGACATGGTATTCATCAAGTACAACCAGACTTTAAAGGACCGTTTTGATGTAAAGGACATCATTGATCCAATTGTCCTAAAGGAAGTTGATGATGACTATACTAATGAGTGGATGTTAGGACAATTGGGTGGTGATGAGGATGGTGAGGAGGAGGATGATCTAGTGTTTGGTGATGAAGAGAACGATGGCTTGACTTGGAAGCAAGTGGCACAAGCTGCTGGAACCGGGGAGCCAAGGCATTACACTAGAAGGAAGAAGGTAGGAACCGGACAGAAAAAAGCCAACACATCTGCTGCTGAGTTGGCTAGAAAAAGAAAGGGAAAGCAAGTTGTCCAACAAGAAGAGGAAGAAGAGAGTAATGATGATGAAGAAACAGAAGAAGAAGATGAAGGAGAAACATATAGGAGTGATTATGAGAGTTCATCTGGAGGGGAAGAACCAATGGAACTTGGAGATGAAGATGAAGAATATGATTTTTAGAGTTCTTTATTTATGATATGCATTGATACTTGATAATGTGATTTGACACTTGCATTGTAGTTTTTAATTATATTTTTTATATGATATAACACTTGAGTTGTAGTTTTTAATTATATTTATCACTTTTGATTGTCAATATATGCATTTAGAATGGTTTTCAATTAGTATTTTGTGTTCTTTTAATGTTTTTCTACATATATATGTGTTTATTTGCTTTTGTGTTGTATCCCCGCGATAGTAGCAAATAGCGTCCGCAATCCGCTCCGCGACGCCGCGATCCCAGTTTAGGGGTTGGCCGCGATGCTCCGCTATTTGCGATTGACTACTATGGTTATAATAGACCAAAAATGACTTCCTAAAAGGTAAGGCTGCCAATACTGAATAGCCAAAGCCAAAATCATTAGTTCCTTCCATAAGTGGATTTAGACAGGTCACAGGTGGTTTTTGTTTTTCAACAGCAGCTGAAAAATGCAAAATAGCACCCTTCCTGTATCAACGTAGAGTCTCAAAGCCCCTCCCTTAGGCATCAGACAGTCAATCATAAAAAGCTTTGAAATTTCCAGGAGCCTTATTACAGGGGCTTCATTCACCACTTCTTTGTACTGTGCAAATATTGGGCTTCATCTCCTCGCCGAAAACTATGTTCTTTGGTCAAAGTGGTTAAACATATGGCAATCTGGGTATATCCTTTTACATATTTTTGGTAATATCTTGTTGAACCCACAAACATTGGATCTTCTTTCTGTTTTGTGGAATAGGCGATTCCAATTGATCTTTTGAGCATGTAGCCTCCCTTTTCACTAAACTAAGACAATATGGCCAAGATATTCAACTAATTTTCTCCCAGTTCAACGTTTCTTTTCTTTCTATTTATAACTAATCTGTGCTCTTTTGAAACATCCAATACTTCCCTTGTGTGCTTTATATGAGCTCCCCAGTGTATGCTGTAACTCAAGTTGTCACCAAGCTCTTGCTACTAAAGAGGTACTGTTTGCTTGTTCTTGATAGCTGCTTTGGGATTTACTTTTATGTCTTTGCCGAACACTGTTGGGGCCCTTTTAAAAGCTTTTATTTCTTATTCTGAGTGAGCTTTTAATGGTCCACATAAAGTCCATGTGTTACATCTTAAGGGACTAAGTATACTTTCTGTAGCTCTGTTTCTATTCTGGGCAGAAATGAATCTCAACTTTAAATGCAATCAAACTCTAGAAGCGTGATGCTTTCTCTTACTAGAGTTGCTTCCTATTTCTAAGATCCTTATTTGTAACTCAAACGGCTAGGTGTCTATCTATAGGTATGACCGTATGACAAAACTAGGAATACTAATATTGTAAAATTTTACTGATCAAGTCCAAATTGATATTGAAGTTTTAGATGGGTTTGGAATTTGGAAATCATGCGCAGATGGCAGTGATTGTAAATTAAGGCCCAAAACCTACATCTGCTTTGTGGAACTTTCCTTTTTTGTGAATAGCGTATTTATAAGGATTTAATGGTAAATTATTCAATGAAACTTGTAGATCTTATAGGTTGAAAGATAATATAGTTATTTTTGGGCATTTATTCTTCTTTTTGTTGATATTGTCAAGCATTGAATGAAACCATCATTAGGTTTTAATTTGTTTTGCTTTATTGATATTTGCTCCATTATCAGGGATTTCGAAAGATACATCCAGAGCGATGGGAATTTGCTAATGATGATTTTGTCAAAGATCAGAAGCATCTTCTTAAAAATATACACCGCAGGAAACCTATTCACAGTCATAGTCATCCTCCAGGTTCTCATGTGGATCCTGAAAGGGCAGCATTTGAGGAAGAAATAGAGAAACTTTCACGTGAGAAAACTTCTCTCGAATCCAATATTTATAGCTTCAAACAACATCAATCAACAGCAAAGCTTCGGGTGGAAGATTTTCAGCAGCGATTAGATGGTATTGAGAAAAGGCAGAAACAATTACTGAACTTCTTCGAGAAAGCTCTTCAAAATCCTACTTTTGTTGAACATCTTTCACGGAAAATTGAGTCCATGGATTTATCTGCATATAATAAGAAAAGGCGATTGCCTCAGGTTGATCACATGCAGCCAGTTGCTGAAAGTAGCTTTGGGGACAGTCATAGAATGGATTTTGGGAATGTTTTCCATCAAGATTTCTCAAGCAAACTCAGGCTGGAATTGTCACCAGCTCTTTCGGATATGAACTTAGTATCACGCAGCACACAGAGTTCAAATGAAGATGGGGAAAGCCCGCAAAAGAAGCTGTCTGAAGTAGAACCAAGAGGAGTGCAGACAAGAACAGCTCTTGTATTTGCACCTGAAACTTTAGAGCTTGCAGATACTGGAGCATCTTTTACTTTTAAGATGGATTCATGTTTATCACGAAGAACAACAACTGCCGAGAGCCCAAAACTACACTCTTTGGAACCAAGTAGTGATGAAGGTGATAGTCATATATCCTGCCAACTAAATCTAACTCTGGCATCTTGTCCATTGCCAGTCAATAGAAATACATACTCAGCCAGATCACCCCAAATAGACTGTCAAGAAATTGGCAAATTGGCTGAATCAAATTTTTTTGCCAACGGCAAAGAATCTGATAGTGGGATTTCCTCAAGCCGAAATGTAGCTGCTGAGGCTACCAATTTAGCCTCATCGCAGGAGGCTCCAAGCAACAACCAAGTTAACCCAGCTGCTCCAGACAGGGTGAATGATGTGTTTTGGGAACAGTTCCTTACTGAAAGACCAGGTTGTTCAGACAATGAAGAGGCAATATCCAACTACCGAGCAAACCCATATGATGAACATGATGAAGGACGGTCAGTTCATGGAATCTCTAAAAACATTAAGAACATGGATCAACTCACACTTTGAGCATTCTCTCCTGGAAGCAAAGTTATATTAATGGCATATAAGATTTGCACGATTAATACAATATGATTTGCAAGGTGCTGAAACTATTTTGGCTTACTGCCCCTGGTGTCTCTTGTTAAAAAACTAAAATCCTTACCAGCTCGGGGACGGATGAAGACGATGTTAATTAGCTGTGCCTGCTTGGAAGTGTTTGTATATATACATATTCAAGTTTTGAATGTCTTTTTACACATATTGCTGTACACTAAAGTTTGCTTAGAGAGAACTATACAGAACTGTTGGGTATGTTCTTACTTCTGACCCCAATAATCAGGATATCTCTAGCGATGATAATTCTGAAGAGGCTGGAAAAAGCAAATTGCTTGTTTTTATTTAAATCATCTATTAGTTTCATAACTCTTGCTGTTTGAGTATTTCGAGGCAACATACAATTATTTGTTTTCTTTTAGTTTTTAAAATTTCACCGTTACCCACTGATTCAAACATGGTTTTAAAACCCTAAACTCTATAGGGGTGTCTAATTATTTGAGTTTCAAACTTGACAATGCATTCTAAAATAGAAATATATGTGTCTTTTGTCAAAATGAATATGCATGCCGAGATTCATTTCTTTCAAAGTGAGATCACGAGATGTTTTTAAATTAAATAAAAAAAAAGCACATTCTTATTTGATTCTCTTTCTTCACGTGAGGAAGCTTGAAAATGACCTGAGGAACCTGATCTGATGTTGAGCTTGTGACACCACTCCCTCTGCAAATATATATTCCTCATTATGACAAGATGATCTGGAATCAAAAGGCCTTTATGTTAAAGAAGAGTAAAATAATTTATAGGAAACATTTTCGTTAGCAATCTTTTAGATCTGACCACTCCAGATCCATTAGACCAATGTCTAGTTGCATGGTTCGAGTTTCTTGTATGCTTCTTACAATGTGAAGATCAAACAGATTCAAATTGGAGGAATTTACAGAAGAAATGCTTCATGAATAACCTTTAATTTGTGATTATAAAGTGCCAACCAAATTTGTATACTCGAATTTTGATCATGCTCCAATAAGAAAGTAGAAGATAATACAAATATACAATTATTAAAGTAGTTATTCACGTTGCGGTGCCTTTGGCTTATTAAATGCTTTCGATTTTGTTTCCTACATGTTCTATGCAGATGTTGACAAGTGGTACTGATATTGATGATTTTTTGATTTTTTTTAAATTATTGAAATAAATGGTTTTTTAAATAAATAAATATAAATATATGGAGGTAAATGCTGCAGAAATTTTTATTTAACTAATTAATATTCGTCAAGCCGGGATGGAGGGATTAACTCTGTCCATTAAAAAAATATCTACAAGGTTTCAACTTTTATTTAAAGGAAAAAATCATCTATTATTGAATTTAAATCATCAAAAATAATTATGAATAAAAAAACATTTGAATAATTTTTTAATTTAAAAATTATTATTAACCGATAACATATATTAAACACTAACACCTCCTTCTTTAATTATATAGTCAGAGATTCAATCATTGAGTAAATCATTTGATTAACTTTTATTATTTAATATCGTTGAGATTAAAAATTAATCTTAAAAAGATATTAAGTAGAAAAGTTATCTAAAAGATATTACACCCTCTCTTTCCTACACTCATACTCATACTCATCACATCACACCACACCACTCCGATGACTTTTTACCACCAAATTACGTATATTTCCACACAAATAGAATTTGTTTCATGGTTTTCTTTTGCTTCAATGACTTGAACAACAATATTCGGTAATAGCGATGCATTATTGTTTATTATTTATTTCATTTAAATATATACCATAATCTTAACATATCCAACTCTAAGGACAAATATAGTTTATTGACTTGTGAAAGTATTTTCACCTTTGTTTTTTACCTTTTGCACAAGAGTGCTGTACACAGTGTGTCAAATTTAATAGTTTATGACAATCCCACCCACTATTTGTCTCACATTCACATTCACAACCTTAACAACAAACTCAAAACAAGTAACCTCCAAAAACATGACAATGTCCCAACCCAGATTCATTGTAATGACTTTACTATGTTTGAAACTTGTTCTTATGTTCCACACCCTTCTCCCAATATGCTATGGCCTCTCAGTTGTGGACCTCAATTTGCTTAAACAAAGTGAAACTGAAGTAATGACCAAAAGGGTTTGCACCAAAAGCATTGGTGAGTGCTTGGCTGAGTCAGAAATGGACTCAGAGACCAATAGAAGAGTTCTGGAAGCAGTGCACCACAGGTACATTAGTTATGAGACACTGAAGAGGGACATGGTTCCTTGTGATAGAGCAGGAGCTTCTTACTACAATTGTCATGCAAAACAAGCAAATCCTTACAATAGAGGCTGTGAGGTCATTACTGGATGTGCAAGAGGTATTCAAGGCATCAAAACTTGATAATAATGTCTATGGAATGTGACCATAGTGGCTGTATGTTCTTCTTCCTTCCTTTTTTCCAATTATTGTTTTGTTTCATTTATGACCTTTCCTCTGTAGTTATGGACATTATTTTTATACTTTCCTCTGTATGATATGATATGACTAGCATAATAGTGAAAATTCCTGGCTTATGTTTTTTAGAACATGCCACTGAAAATTGACATATTCTTGTGATTTTGATTCCCTTTTGTTATCAAATCTATTTATAGAGTTTACTTACAAAATTTAACTATGTCTTGGAAAATCCTGATAGTCTTCCATATCATTATTTGGCTAGGAAGAACTAAGAATGAGAAACATTTTCCCCAAAACTATGCTTATTTATTTCCCTATTCCTATTGTATTTCCTGCAAGAATTTTGTCTGGAAGAGAACATTTTAGGAGGCATATTCAAGTTGAATGAGGCATTGGAATAAATTGCTTATACATATACATAAATATGAAATGAATTTAAGAAGAAAATTAGATCTAGAGTAGGTGTATGTGGGTCATTTTATGTAATCTTTGATCACACAGAGGTCTCTGCACTCTTCAGTTCAAATATTGGGGCCTGTTACAATCCTTAAATTTTTAAGCTCAAAAACAGGAATCTTACAATGAGCACAGTTAACCCATCATGAAGTTGTGAGTTGTGTGAGACTGAAATCCCACACTAGTTCTGATTTGTGAGTTTATATTACATGATAATAACTAAAGAAAATATGCAGAAGACTTCATCTAGTAATCTCTCTTCCATTTATTCTATCCTTACTCCTTAGAATGGTATCTTAGCTAAACCTAGGTATAAAGCTTGAGAGCAAAGAGGGGCAAATGTGGCATTTCAGAGGCAGCACATAGTGCAAGATTGTACTTGAGTCAAATTAGTGAACAAAAAATTGGCTTCTAGTAGTAAAAGTATTTATATTATATTAATCTAATATGAAACTAAATAACCAATGTTGTTAAAAGTGAGGTTCCTTTTGTGTTAAAAATTCAACTGTGTCTGACTCCTCATTTTGTCATTTTAGCACTCATTTATGATTATGTCATCCTGTTATGGGTGAGTTGTCAGGGTCTATTGTTATCTGTGGTAGTTGATTCATGACATGTAAATGAAGAGCATTTGCTTGCATCACTTCAATGTGATAGTGTCCAAATGAAATCCCTTCTTGTATGCCACAAAAGGGGATGAAATTGTTATTCAAACAGTCATAATGAAACATTGAACCAGTCTTAAAACTGGGTTTGTTGTTTTAGAGAGATATAAATTGACAGGATATAATTGAAATGGGTCAAAGATGTATATGACTCTTAATAAACTTGTCCTATTGTTTTCCTGCCTTTTTTTTCAATGTTTTTGTGTGTGAAGGTGAATGTTGGTGCCCTAATAATGAGTTGCCCTTTATGGTTTGTGTGTTTATGGTCAATTTTATTTACACCAGTACTGCTGCTTTAAACTATAACTTGAAGCTCAGATCTATTCACATGGTTATTGAATATCTTTCATGTTCTTAATAGATTAGTACAGTTCTAATTAATTTATTTTTTTGCAATTATCTGGAAAGATGATATTGTTTTGATTACAAAGATATCATGCTTTTCATCATTAATTTTTTGGTCATAATCTGTATTCATTCTCTAGTGACTTGTTTTGAATTGTTATCACTCTACTGTAAATCTAAGGATTTGCTTATCTGTTCCACAATTGTGGATCTTAGGTTGGTTATCAAAAGGGAACCATATTTTTCACTTCTCTTTAGTAAAAGTTTTACAAGAAATTATAGTAATAATGCGTGTGAAATGATTCTATTTTACTTAACTAAAATTGACTGAAAGGAGTAGAACATTCAACATTGTATATTAATTGGCTAAAATGGTTGAGGTGCATTCATGTCTGTTGTTTTCCTCATCCTTTCTTTACTTTTATTCTTCCTGTTCAGGGAAGGGGAGGGCAACTGGTTAGGAGTAAAAAGTAATATTATATATTTTTTTAATCTTTTGAAATAACAACCATAAAGAGAATGGAGAAGTGTGAGAATCAGAATTCAAACTCTGTTCTTAATACTTTATGTCTAAGTCAAATATCAGTTAAGACAATGAAAGTTGCTGAACAAATGTACAATGAAGCAGGCATGCTCACACAATAGAGCAGGTTGGCATATATATGCTAAAATGTATGTTTCATGGCTTGTTTTCTTTAAATAACATTGCATAATAAAACTAAGGGTTAAATATGATTTTGATTTTTATGTTTTTATCAAAAAAAAATTATTTTTCAGTTATTTTTTTATTAGTTTTCATCCTTATGTTATTGAATATAATAAAATTAGTTCTTGATATGTTAAAATTAGTTTTTAAATATAACATAATTAACTCAACTGTTAACTAAATAAATAAAAATGTTATATCATATTCTATTTTTCCAACTTATTTCACACTTGAATTTCTCAAAATAGGCTCTATATTCTTCTCTGTCAATGTTTTTGAGAAACTAATTTTTAACATATTTAATAATATAAAGACCAAACTAATAAAAAATAATTGAAAGACTAAAATAAAAAATTAATAAAAACATAAGATGAATAATATATTTAACCTTGATACTAATTAAATTAGCAACGGGTAAGATATATGTCATATCTTTTTGTTGATTAAGATTGCGCACATAAACTAAAAAAATCATTTGTTGATTTACAATTTTATTATATTTTGATCAAAATGCTCATTATATATTTGCTTAGAGCATCAAAGTAGCCTGACTTTTTAACATAGGGGGAGGAAGATATAGGATTAAGATAAACAAAAGAATGCAACGCGGATTTGTTAAAAGGGGTGATAAGAAAAAATAAAAACAATTTTTGAAGTTTTTTATAATAAAAACATTCAAATTTAAATTCAAAACTTAAATCCAAAGATTAAAGTTATATAGTAAAATTATTTTATAAATGTTAATTGAATGTTGAGGCATATCCTAATGAGTTTCAATGGAATTCAACCAAATTTTTATTCACCTAAAAAAAATTAGGCAAATTACTAACTCTCCTTCACTTGACTGACCCTGGTGATCAATATTTTTAATTTATCTGATATGATTTTTTGGGAATAAATGTCCATAGTGAGCATTGGTGTCTTTGCAAGATCCACAGTCCATACTCAATTCACACTTGTGGGCCCACTTTTAAAAGTTATGGAAACTGGACCAACTTACGCACCCAAACCCTACCTCACTCTTTTTCAACATCAATTTTCAGAAAAAAAAAAACTCTTCTAGTTCACAAAAATTGAAATTTTTTCAAAAAATAAAAAGTATACCAATCATATATTTTGTTAAAATATAATCCCCTGCAAAACAACAACGAAGATAGTGAGGGAAAATAAATTATTTCCCTCTCTTACCCATTGTTTGTCATTTTTATTTGATTATATGGAATTAACAGTTTTTCTTGGAAAATATGAGGTCATCTTCCAAAATTAACTAGGTTACTTTTTCAATCTGGAATTAAATAATTATCCATATGTTAAATCACCGAATTTGCCATAACAACATGAAACACAAATCTGAGTTTCCGTGGTTAACATTTTGAGCAGTTGAAGGACAGACATGTAATTTTCTTTTCATACTATTTAAACCCTTGAGTAAAATTGAGATATTTGGAAACTTATATTAAGTTCAATGAATACATTATTAACGGATAACTTGACAAAACAGGCGAGTCGTTTTAAATAGGTCAAATCAAAAGGGTCTAAGTTTGTCTATTTTATGGATGAGTCGGGTTAATCCTATAAATTTAGTCTTTTCCGTGTGGACCACATAGTTTTATAAAAGAAAAAACGTGGTCATTTGGCGACGATGAATGCGGGCTTTCTGCCGGCCAAATCAAAAAGACTTTCACTAATTTAGACTTTAATTTTAAATATTCAACTTCGTCTATTTTATAAATCAACGTACCATTTTGCCAGCTCTATAACCGGCTATAAGCCAATGTTCTTGTCTAAAATAAAAGACTGATATATACATTTTTTTCAAGGGGAAAACTGGTTTTGTAAATGGGCCTTCTTCATTCTGGAGCCAATTATAGCATATCGGGCCCAATCAAAGACAAAATGTAATTTTAGGATGAGGGCAAGTGCAATTTCATTTAAATTCATTTTGAAGGCTAAAAAATTATGACTTCTTCAAACTCAAGTCACGCGAGTAAATACTAAACAGTGAGAAATTTTTGTACTGATCAAATTTTATATATATACTAATCATCTTATGCTAATTAGAAGCTCCTTCGTATATTCTTGATGTTGTTACTTGGTTTGGTGATGCTATATTACCTTAATAACTTTAAACTCTTTCTTTCTATCAAAAATGGAAATTGATTTACATCTTTAAATTTCTATGAGAAACAATCATGTTCATGCTAAATTCTTGGAAACGAATGTCTCTTTGGAAATCGCGAAGAGTTTGGTTCTACTGAGTAATAATATAAATAGTTGAAGGCTTGAAGCCTAAGGTAGCTTTTGCTTACTAAACATTTGGACTTGTTTGCTTTCGTCGTACATAGCTTCTAAATCTATACAAAAATTGAGAAGTAAAGCTATGAATTGAGGTTCAGAGCTGTGCGTCTATATTTATATAAAGGTTGAGAGTTTTAATATAATCGATTATCATAAAAGATAATATATTTTTAGTTAGTAATATAGACTAAGGTTACGAGAAGAGTTTAGAATTTCATTCACACTTAAAACACTTATCGAGAGGAGTGAGAAACTTTAATTATGACTAACCTCTGAACATGATTATTTATGAAAGAATATATCTGTAGTTAACACACAAAAAGATAATATACTGATAAAATAAAATAAAAAATATTGATATGATGGATAACTGAATTAAGAAAACTCGAAGAAAAATAGGGTATTGACTCAACCATAAAAAAGTATATATTCATATTGAAAAAATGATGTATGCCAAGATAAAGGTAGGGAATACAATAACTTACTCTAATACAACATAACAAACTAATAACCACTCCTCCATTAAGCTAATATTTAGGTTATTGTTAGATTGAAAATAGAAAAAAAAATAGTATTATTACTCTTAAGACATTTTATCAAACATCTTACTTTTACTGTCCACTTTAAAAAGAACAAAAATGATCCAAAATAGAGGCATAATTGCTCTTTTTCTTCTATCAACGATTTTAAGAGTACAATGCATACTCAATATCTTCAAGAGAGTCTTCAATCTTCTTATTCCCAAAGCCAATTTTCGCGACTACACACTCAACTAGTGCCATGTAAAGAATCAAGTCATTTGTATATTGCTTGGCATTTTGATATTGAAGAATTGGACGTCCAATCTCCAACCTCTTAAAAGGGTTACCAACATACTCTGCCTAAAAAGAAGCTTACCCTTAACATCCACTTGAAGATCATCTTCATTAATCTCTCCATTCTTCAAACTCATAATTCTCTTAACAATTCATCTTTCCCTACTTGATTGAGATTGGGATTTCAAATTTACCACTCCATTTCATTTATGTCATATTTTCAAAATGCGATTATCAATGGATTTCAACTTCTTACATTCAAGTAACAGTCACCACCATTAATATTAAGACTATAGCCTTCGTCACAATTGTCATTGTACTGATGCATGACGTTAGTGTTGATGATGGATATTAAGTTAGTCTCTATTCTAATACGTTTTCAACAAGGTTAAAAAAAGAATGAACAAATCGGTGTAATCTTCATTAATCGCTGCATTCCCATCACAAATTTTCAAAAAAAAATATTTTTGATTTATTAAATACCAAACAAATAAATAAATGTATAATATAGTTGTAGCACTATCCATGAAAAGAAATGTGATTGAAATTAACATTATTTAACTTTTTTAAGGTGAGAAAATTTGTCAAATAAAAGAGTGAAGATTAATTTATCTTTGATGTATTGTTACTTTTGTGGAATTTATATTTGATTTGAAGTTAGAAAAAGAAATTAACAGAGATGAATCAATGAGAATAAGAACAAAAAAGTAAGCATCCAAGAGTTTTATTTTTTAAAACTAAGTTGGAGAAGCCAAAATCAATTTGGCAAGAAATTGAAATAAAATCGCAGTGATCGAACAACTATTGTAAATTGTAATCACGCCAAATCAATATCCTCCATGGCTTTCAATTTTCAAATCACACCAACCATTGTAAACACAGATACTAAGCCAAGAAAGAAAGATTAGGAGTTTGGTGACTTTTATTTGTGGGGACACTCTGAGAAATTTTTCTTTTAAAATTATAAATGAAATATTTATTATATTTTATTGTAAAAAAATCTAACTGAATTAGTTGTGTATAGTGTACAAGTAGTTATAAGATTCTCAAATATGTATTTGATTCTTATCTAATTTTATTTTTTTTACAGATTGTTTGGTTTTAAATTATTTTTTGTTTTTATTTTTTATTTTATTTAAATTACAAAGTTCCTCATAGACTTTTATTTCCAAAAGTTTATAAACAAAAGACTGAAAACAGATGAATTAGATGCCACGAGGCAGATTTCATCAACTAAATCTAATTCGACTCAGTGATTATTTATCTCAATAGTTATGTCTCATGCTTTTGATCTTAATAAAAGAGAGCAAACACAACATCATTTTATACTTTATAAATAATAATGTTCCCTCGTATAAGACACAGCAGTTTTATAATACCTTCTTCCTTCTATCTTGCTAAGTATAATGAAGATTTTAATTATTTTTTATATTAAGAGAATAACTGTTAGGTTAATTAGGCTCCGGTATTTTATTCTATTAGTGTATAAATACAATCCAAAAGAACCCATCAAAATTTGTAAATAATATTTTAAGTATTAATCATATTTTTTTAAATTAATTCTTTAGGGTTTTGTTTCACGCATTATGAACAAATAATTATATCATAAATTTGTATGAATACTTTACAAAGAGCTGAGAAGTGTGAAGACCTTTGGCAATTGGGAACTGAGACCATTTTGTGGACTCGTTTAACTTGGAGGGTGTTTGGTTTGTAGTTGGGGAAACGGAGTTGAGTTGAAGTGAAAAATTTAATTTTTTTTTTGTCTGAAAAACCTGTTTCTACTTAAGATACTCTGTATGTACCCGGTAAATTACCGGAACTTTCATTTTTCTGTTAGTTGTTTTTTTTTTTTTGGTCGTGTGTTAGTTGTTTGATATTGCAGTATTTCCATTAGTTCATAATAAAGTATTGTTACCTTTGAATAAAGGTTATTAATTGTTAGGATAATGGTGGGATAAAAAATATATATATATATTGTGGTTTTAAGATTTTTTTCAAATTAAGATTATATAAATTAACATAGGATTTATCAGGTAATTTGAATTTGTTCATTACATTACACACTAAATTGATTTCATTATTTTGAAATATAATTTAAGGTAACTTCCTACTATATGGTGTTAATATAAATTTATTCAAGAAATTTAATATTTTAAAATCGGATAAATATGTATTTCAATTATTTATAGTTACAATTAGATATTAATATATAATTATAAAATTTATTATTTATGAAAAAATTAATATCTATTTTATATATTATTTTAATTAAAATATGTTAGATATATATTTAACTTATAAAAATGAAAAAAATAGAATATGATAATGTCATCCAAACTCAATGAAATCTGTGATGACGAGATAAGTTTTAAAATTCTAAACTGCCTTATTTTAACTTCTAAATCTATCCCAACTTTTATAGAAACAAAAATAAAATAACTTTTATGAGAATGGAAATGTAAAAAGCATAACACAACCTCTCGCCATACCTAACCACTACTCTTACCCTCATTTTTTTCATTCTAATTGTTTTTTCTACGTCGATTCTCTTTTACTTTCTACATCAATCCACTCTTCGTCTTTTGGATATTTCGTAGCATTGGGGTACTTTTAAGAAAAATTTATGGGATTAGGGTAGTCTTAAAAAAAATTGTTAGTCTGGGGTGAATGATGTCAAATCAGGCTTTGTAAACCGTCTGATGGGAAGACGTTTTCCCTAAACAGTTGGCCCACGTGACGACTTTCTACATGTTGACCACGTGTCAACCACGCATGGTTTCTGTCCCCTGAAAAGGTGATTTTGTTACTCTTCTGATGCTGCGATGTGACTTTTCTGCTCTGCTGCTTGAAACCGCCCGGTGGACCGGCGGTTTCATGAGCTTTTCAAACTTTGAAACCGCACGATGGACAGGCGGTTGGCGCGTTTTTCGGGGACACACTTTGGCCTTTAAAATGTCTTCATCTTGCATTTGTGGTCCATGCTATCTATATGTTGTTTCTCTACTTCCATTCCCTTTCTCCTTAGGTGTTTTCAAAGCTTCAAAGCTGTAACTCCATTTTCATTTCTAGTGAAAGTTAAGTTAAATTCTACTAACACAGTATATAAATAATAAATAACATTTACAGAAAATATTTTGTCATTCCCTAATATTCTATAAAGAATAAATAATATATAACAAAAAATATAAAATTTAATAGATTATATATGAAATATACAAATATACAAACAATATATAAAATTTATCAGATTATATATTATTATTATCTATAAATAATAATTTCTCTATAAATATCAATTTTAACACAATAAACAGAATATTCTATAAAAAAATCATAAATCTTACCTTTTAAGGAATTGAACTTGCAAAAATCAAACCTTCAACCCAACAACAAACTCAAACTGGAAATAGAGGAAAAATGCGTAGGATACTGAAACCGAAAATGCATATGAAGTGCATCTAAGGGGAAGAATAAATAGGACTGAAATCGCAGTTGGAGGAGCCGGTTAAGCACACACAAACCGCCTGGTTGAAAGGCGTTTCTTGTACACTGAAACCGTCTCCTCATGAGACAGTTCTTACCTGACATGACCAATTGAAAACCGCCTGGTTGAAAGGCGATTTTGGGCCAACTGAAACCGTCTCCTCATGAGACGATTTTCATCTCACCATGACACTTAGCAAGACCACACAGAAACTGACTCTTTGGCATGCGGTTTCTAAAACCGTCTTCTTCTCCGACGGTTTATAAGTTTATAAATACTGATTAAACACTTATCACCTCAGACCACTAATTTTTTTCAAAACCCCCCTAAACCTATAAATTTTTTAAAAAAACTGCCCCCCATTGGTCAAAAACCCCCGTCTTTCCATTAATGTCCAATTTTATTCACCTTATTTTCACTTATTTTTCATTTTATTATATATATATATATATATAATTTATTTTAAATTATATACCTAAGTTATCAAAATAAAAAAATATATAAAATCACTTAACCCAACCGTAAAAAATAAAATAAATTCTAAAATTTCAAACCCATTTTATTTTAAATTATCTTACCTTAACTTGATTTTTATGAAACAAAAATGGGATAACTTTTATGAGGAAATAAGGAGTTAAACTCACCCCATTACCATGTCTGACCCCTACCCCTACCCCTACCCGTCCTCATTTTTTTCTTCCAATTGTTTTTTCTATATCGATCCTCTTTCACTTTCTGCACTCTTCGTCTTTTGTATTTTCAGAGATGTCCATGTTTTTTTTTCACCTGATCTTCACTTATTTTTCACTTCATACCTTTTTATCAAGTTTTGACGTTTCTCAAAGCAACTAAATTGTCCCTTTTCCATTCAATAAATCCTTATTTTTCCCAACCACCAAATTTGACAAATGGATTCTCCGAGGCTGCGTATAGAATTGTGATAATAATAATCAGGATATTCAACACATGCATCGGGTAATTGGATACTAGTCCTTTTCCATAGGCAATGACCGACGACTTCCACCATATCAGTTCAATTGCTTATAGTTAATTTCAAACATAAAAAATACGAAATTTTTATTCAAGAGGAAATTCGTCCATACTAATAAATGATACAGAATTTGTTTTAAATAATGGTGGTTGCAAGTGTAAGGAAAACTTTTGTTAAAATTTTTTACCTTATTTTCTTTTTGATATATTGTAGGTGAACCAGAAACACAATATTCAGCTACCAAATAAAAATACACACATCCCACCAAACATCACCTTATTCAAACTCATTTGGTCTCATTTAACAGAAACCAATGGGTTTTTACCATTCTCTTCAACCATCCAAACCACTCACAGAAACTATAACCAAAATCAGAAACCTACAATTCTTCTAACACAGATCTTTAAGGTCTAACAAGAAAAATCCAAAAAGAAAATGAAACAATCAAGCCGATTCACAAAACAGTTCTTTCCCTTCTCACTCACATCACCCCTTTTGATCAGCTCAATCTCAATCAACTCAGTACCTGTAGTGAGCAGGCTTGTATGGACCTTCAACAGGCACACTGATGTAATCAGCCTGAGATTGGCTAAGCTTAGTGAGCTTAGCTCCAAGCTTGCCAAGGTGAAGTGCAGCAACCTTTTCATCAAGGTGTTTGGGTAAAACGTAGACCTTCTTCTCATACTTGCCACTGCCCTTCTCCTTCCACAACTCAAGCTGAGCAATGACCTGGTTGGTGAAGGAGCATGACATCACAAAACTGGGGTGTCCAGTGGCGCAACCCAAGTTCATCAACCGACCCTCAGCCAACACAATAATGCCGGAGTTAGTCTCAGGGAACACCCATCTGTCAGTTTGAGGCTTGATGGTGATGCGCTTCACACCAGGGTAAGTCTCAAGACCGACAATGTCAATCTCATTGTCAAAGTGACCAATGTTGCAAACAATGGCATTGTTCTTCATTTTCTTCATGTGGTCAACCATGATGATGTCCTTGTTACCAGTGGTGGTAACAAAGATATCAGCCTCAGAGACAACATCCTCAAGGGTCAGAACCTGAAGGCCTTCCATGAGAGCCTGAAGAGCACAAATGGGATCAATCTCAGTGACAATGACACGAGCTCCAGCTTGCTTCAATGCAGCAGCACAACCCTTTCCAACATCACCATATCCACACACAACAGCCACCTTCCCAGCAATCATAACATCAGTGGCCCTCATCAGACCATCGGGGAGAGAGTGACGGCACCCATACAAGTTGTCAAACTGTCACAAAATATACACAAATCAAACATTAAGCAATAAGGAACACAATGTAATTCTAATTACGTCAAAAACCATCACAACACCCTAAACAACAAAGCAAAATTCAATTACAATTAACCAGATCCACAGCCTCCTAATATCCATACATTCAACAACCCAATTCCCAATTTCAAAAACCCAACCAATAAGTAAATCAAATCATTAAACAACCCCAAACCCCAGCTTCAATTTAAAGAGCTCGATTTAATCTCAACTTTAAAATCAAGAAATCTCAGAAAATGTTTGACCCAATAAGCAAGGGCTTACTGACTAGTTACTCCTATAAAGTAAGTAACAAGCACACTCAAAACTTCTATCAGAACAAAACTCAAACAACTAATAAGTTCAAAACTAACTTACATTAATGAAAGAAAACCCATTAGAAACCCATAGATCTGAATCAAACCCACGAAACGATGGGTAAAAATCACCAACCTTTCCAACGCAAATAAAAACCCCAGATCCAATTCCTTCTATTCCAAAAAACCCTAGATCTATTCAAAGAAAATGGAAAAAACGAGATTACCTTGCTCTTGGTAACAGAGTCATTGACATTAATAGCAGGGAACAAGAGAGACCCATTAGCTTGCATCTGATAAAGCCTCTTGACACCAGTGGTAGTCTCCTCAGAAACCCCAACAAGCCTCTCCTTCATCTTCCTATACCTAAAAGGATCAGTTTTCAACCCATCCCTGATGATGGTAAGCACGATCTGGAACTCAGGGTTGTCGGTGGAAGCAGGGTCAGGAAGCTGACCAGTCTTCTCGAAAACCTCCTCAGCCTTAACACCCTCGTGGATGAGAAGGGTGGCGTCACCACCGTCATCGACGATGAGGTCAGGGCCACCGCCGGGGCCCCAGTCGAGGGCGCGCTCGGTGCACCACCAGTATTCCTGGAGGGTCTCGCCCTTCCAGGCGAAGACGGCGGCACTGTCGCGGGCGATGGCGGCGGCGGCGTGGTCCTGCGTGGAGAAGATGTTGCAGGAGCACCAGCGGACCTCCGCGCCGAGGGCGGTGAGGGTCTCGATGAGGACGGCGGTCTGGATGGTCATGTGGAGGGAGCCGGTGATCCTAGCGCCCTTGAAGGGCTGAGCTGGGCCGAACTCGGCCCGGCAAGCCATGAGGCCGGGCATTTCGACCTCGGCCAGCTCGATCTCAAGGCGGCCGAAGTCAGCCTGAGACAGGTCCTTGACCTTGTACTCGCGGCCACTGGTGGTTTTCTCTACCAACAGAGACATGGTTATGAGGAAAGTGGGTGACTGGTAGAGATTGGGAGAGAAAGAGAGGGGTAGAGAGTGAGTGAGTGAGTGGAAATGAGGAAATGAGGGAGTGTATAAATAAGGATTGGAGTAGGTGGTGGAGAGAGTTGGTGGAGTGGACTAGATCTGGGTTTTTTTTATTTATTATTTTTTTTTTTTTGGTCAAGTTGCTAAATTGCTTTACCTGTTTCATTTGGACCATGGGTTTGTGTTTTCTCTAAGAGTCACATTTTCTTTCGGACCCAGGTTTAATTGTTCACCAAAAAAACAATTGTTTGATAATTCAGATTTTACATTTGAATTTTACAGTGTTCTTAGTATTTTTCATTAAAGAAACAAAATTATTAAATAATCAAATAACTGTTAATAAAATTATCTTAAATTATGAACACATAATTAGGATCCTAGTACAAAGTATAATAATAAGCCAAAGATAATGAACAATACTCCAATGTTTTTTAAATAATATAAAAAATAAAAAGAAAAACAATTAACAATGACCATAAAAAAAGTAAAAATTAAGACCTGTAAACATAAAAGTTAATAAAATATTGATATTAATAATAAAGTTAACAAGGACTTGAAAGAAAAATAAAAAATTGTCAAACTGATTTATATAACAAAAAATAATAAATGATTTTCTAGTATAATTGTTATGTGATTGCGAGTGAGTCAAAGTGAAAAAGATTATAGAATAAAAATAATAATAGAAGAAGAAAATTTCATGTAGTGTAGTTCTCAACTTTTTAACTTAAAATATAAACACGTTATCCAATAAACTATTATTATTTCCTTTAAAATTATTGATTTTTCTCTATACATAACCCAAATATTATTTATTTTGGCCTTTATCAATAATTGGCACTAGAAAATTGCCTTTTTTCAAGGCCCACCTGAGTGTCACTTAAATAAAAAAAAATAGTCTCTATTTCAGTCTCAAACCAATGAATCATAGTTTTCCCTCTTTGTTGATATGATGATTTGAGATTGGGGGATAAACTATTTTTTTAATTAAGAAAAGTGTAAAATTATAATATACTTTAATTTCAATTTGAATGGATGAGATCTCAAATTTATATGAGCACCAAATACTTTGATGCCAATAAAAATTAACACTTATAAAAAATGAATTTTTTTAGCTTAAGTGAATTTTCTTTAGCTTGAGCGAAAATTCTATAGAAGTCTCACTTTGAATTATCCTCGTTTGAACAAAATTTACCTAAAAACCAACCTCCAAATTCACTAGGAGTTTCGCTCAAGGGAGATTAGGCTCGCTTAAGAGAGATTTGCAACAATATGGCTTTCGGGCCAACTTTCTTGTAACATTCCTGGTATTTTAATAAAATTTATAGAGAGTGGAAAACATTAGCAAATGTTTTAGAGATTTATTTAATATTTGATCTGCCTGAACCGGGGTCAAGGAATCCGGTGTCGGGCCGGTCTCAGATGTGAGGACCAAACAGCGTTGAAGATTGGTTGTGCAGGGGAGAACGGTCAAAGACGTGCTGTCTTGTGACTGATGCTTATCCGGTGTGCCTGGAGTGGTCTTGGATTAACCGGTGTGAGGAGAACGCCTAACTCAGAATTAGAGTCCGGATCAACCTCTTGTATGGCTGAGGCAAACGGATATGCATAACAAAGATGTAAGGACGGATGAAATGTCTGACCTCTCAAGCGTTAGCTCGGATTACCGAGGTGTGGGCACTACGCCTGGACACCGGTTGGCCAGTATCCAGCTCGGGTCGATACTCTTAGACAATTACGAATAATTAAACATTGTGAAAGCAAATAAGCGTAGTTGACCGGTAACTATAAAAGAATCCAATGTGATAAAAATTGATTAAAAACTTTTAATGAGAATGAAAATGAAATAGGGGAAAAGGCTGTCTTGCCCCTGAGCCTTATATAAAAGGAAATCCTCTCTCTCCCCTCTTCATTATTTATGAACTACTTCTTCTTTTGGTCTGTCTCTCCTTCTTCTTCGTTTTCTCCTCTCTTGTCGCTGAGTTGCATGCGTCGGAGGAGGACTCCGTTTGTAACGTCCCGTGTAATTTTCTGAATAAATTTTTCGCGTTTTTAAAAGATCAATTTAAAATTCGTAAATTAATTCAGAGTTCACATAAAATTCGATAATCGTGGAATATTATCATGCATACTAGTCGTGATTAATAAAATCCATGAAATATTTGCATAGCGGAAACGATTTAGAAGTAACAGTACATAGTACGTAATATTTATTACAACCCATTAAAATAAAGTAGAAATCAAGTCCAAGCAATATATCATATAGTCATTAATCATGGCATCACTCTTCATTCTGCGTGGCATTCACTGTAAAAATTGATGTAAGAGTGAGACAGAATATAGAATAAGTATAAAATAAATAAAATTGCACAAACACAATCAACAAATCATAATGATATGATGGATATGCCAGACGAGTTCATTTATATATAATGAGTCTTTAATTAGTCAAATGATGCCATGCTGGATCCATTTGGTTTGGTGGGAATACTGCAGTAAAAAGTCTCATAGAGTCACCAGTAGGAATTAGCATAACCATGAATCCTTACATCTTCATGGCCCTCGCTTTCAAATACACAAATAGGAATTAGCATAACCATGAATCCCTACATCTTCATGGCTCCTGCACAAATAAGTATACCAGTAGGAATTTGCACAATCATGGATCCCTACACTTCCATGGTTCTTGTGAAAATAGGGCTTAAACTCATTATAGAGAAACCCCCCACCAGGGTAGGCAATCATGGAACCCCTAAATTCCATGGTGCGTCCAATGCTTATGATGCATGAATGCCTTTAATTCTCTTTATCATTTAACATACCATGATATCCACATTTCCAAAACCTCTTGGATAATACAAGTCCTCAAGGGACACAATACACATAATAATTCACAAAATCATGGATTTACTTTTTCAACCACATATGTCAATAACCACAAGGCATTCATGTACATATATATTAATTATGTCATTCATAATTATTCACCATCACAATATACAAACTGTGTGATACTCAACAGTATTTATAATAATTCATAATCACTCAAGAATTCTGAACTGGTCTGGACCGGGGTCTAGGATCCGGTGTGGGACCAGCCACAAGAGTGCAGGTGTTTTAGGGTTCGCACACCGGAACTGTGAGTTACCGATGTATTAATCCGGTCTCTCAGTGGGAGAGGCCGGTCTTGTTGTCCTGGAGATCCTTTACACCAACGGTTCGCGTTGTAGGGGGGCGAAAGGTGGTGCCACCTGCGAAGATTCTCCGACGCTCAAGTTAGAAGAGTGTATGAACTCAATGAACACTCAAGCGTAGTAACAGTAAAGTATGAGATAGAACAACGATACCATGCATGTGTGTTGATATGGGCTTCTTATAGTTGAACGTAAGAGAAATGAGTCGTTGGATGCAGGTGGGTCCCTTAGCTCTGATTGCGTGTATATTGTGTCAATCAAAGTGGCTCGACTTTCAGAATGTGTCAGGAGGGTAGGTCAATTATCAGAGTACAATCCTCTAGGGAGAGGAGAGGATAATCACCTTTTCCACATAATCTGCTGACACGCCCACTTACTTTCTGAAGCCATTGATGTGACGTATTTTGCTACAAATAGTGTCTTCATTGATAAGTTATCAGGGACTCTTCTCTTACTGTGACTGAAAAGCCAACAGTTATATAAACACCCTGTAAAAATGAACATAGAACCGCTATGGAGAAAATGAATGATGTTGTCGTGGAGTGAGGGCGGACGGCCAGACAACGGATATCCGGTGTGGCAATATTGAACCAGGACACCGGTTATCCTTATATGAGGTCAGTCTGACGTCACAAGTATGGGGGCCGGTATCTAGACCGGATCAAATTCAATAATAAATCATTACCCATAGAGAAAATATCATTTTTATCCATAATAACCATTATAAGTAAATTTCAGCATTTCCAAACAGCGACATACATTAGTAAAACAGTCATAACATGGGAAAATCAACTCCTTTTTAGGTGATTCCATTTCTGTAGTTTAATAATATAATTGTCTACAATTTTTATGAAGAACACAATTTCAAATTCTGAACAGAAATATCACTTATTCATGAAATACCACACTGCCTCAAGGTGAGTTTTTCAAAACGTACATATGTTAGTAATTTCAGTGTTTCTGGAGTTACAAAAATGATTTTTGCATTAAACCGGTTCTAAATTACTCTTAACACAAATATCTACAATTTTCATGAAGATCATAAATTCAAATTCTAAGCAGAAATACCATTTATCCACAAAATACATCACTGCCTCCAGGTGAGTTTTTAAAACGTACATATATTAGTATTTTCAACTTTTTTAGAGCTACACAAATAATTTTAACATGAAACTAGTTCTAAAATACTCTTAACATAATTATATACAACTTTCATGAAGACACTAACCACTAATTCACACCACAAAATTCCCAGTTTTGAAAATAAGATTCGGATTTCATAGTTAACAGATTTACAGCTTGCACATACTTCAGTATTTTAGGCATAACTCAAGCTACAAATATCATTTTGACTTGAAACCACTTTCTATAGATCCATAACATAAATACCTACAACTTTCATGAAGACATCAAAGGCTGATTATATACGTACAAGTCCCAGCATGTTAATATATACACAAAACATAAATATATTCCACTCAGACATGCTGTAGTATTTTGGCTATAACTTTTGCTACACATACTCAAATCAGTCGGTTCAGGTCTCAAATTTCACATAATAAAAAGATCTATAACTTTCATGAAGAAGTCAGAGTCAAAATCACACGTTTTCAATCTCAAAACTGAGCAACAAGATACGAAAATAAAACTGGAATCCTAGGACAGCATACAACTCTACCCATTTCATAAATATTCACAACCCTGTCCCCTCTTACCTTGATGGAGTCCTTTGATTAGCAAGGTATGTCTTGTAGTTTCCTCGTTCCAGTTCGCAGTGGAAGAAATGAAATTGGAAAGAAAAGCCTCTGAACGTATAAGATGAGGAGAAGAAGGGTGTGTGATTTGCTAAGTGGTTCCTATGCCTGTGTGTTCTGAGAGTAGTGGGTTAATAATGGGGAAAACAAGTGGGAGGCAAGCCTTTTTGTTATTAAAAGAATTAGGTGAGGATAATGGAACCTTTTGACTAATTCCTTTGTCTGCTTGCTAAGTTTCGTGTGTGTGTGTGTTCTGAGAGTGAGAGTTAATGAGTGGTATGCGTTAATAATGAGAAAGCAAGTGGGAGACAATACTTTCTCGCGAGTGAAGGTTTGGTGAGGATAATGGCAATTTCCCAGTCAGCTTTGCCTGATAGAAAGGGAATATATGATAAAATATATAAAAGGTGTTTTGATTGGATTAAAAAAAAGCTCCATTTTCCCTGCAGTTGACTCGCTCCTCTTGGATTTATGTGGAAAAGTGGACCAGTCAACAGTAGGAACGAAAGGAAGGGTCATCTCGCTCAAGCGAAATCCGACTCGCTTGAGCGAGGAACAAGGCTCTCTTGGGCGTGGTCCCTTCACGCTTGGCACAGCAAGGAAAAATTCCACCTCGTTCAAGCGAATCCTGACTCGCTTAAGCGAGTCATGTTGTCCTCGCTTGGGCGAACTGAAGAAGTTGAGCGAAATGAGTGATTATACATCAGGGGTCCTTCTCGCTCAAGTGAAATCTGACTCGCTTGAGCGAGTCATGCATACTCGCTCGGAATTCATCTGAATCCGACTCAAGTACTTGGTTTCTCACTCGGTAGAATATGTCCAGACCGAGTTCTCTCTCACTCAGACTTTCACTCGGTAACCGAGTCTTCATTCACTCAAATCCACTCGGTAAACCTTCCAGAACCGACTCCCATCTAATTTGACACTCACTCGGAATCTGGGGTTCCATTCACTCGGAATACTTCTCATACCACTCGGTGTATTTAACTTCAACACAATCGGGAATGTACTTCACATTTATTACTCGGCATAGACTTACATTTCTCACTCGGAGAATACACTTTCCTCCCCTTGGAAGTTTACTCAGTTCCATACTTCCACTCAGGAAAGTCACACGTAAGATCCACTCGGTAATAAGGGTTTTCTTACTCGGAATCCATAAACTTCTTCACTCGGTTTATCACTAATCAAATACCACTCGGTATACCTCATTTTATTCACGCGGGGAAACCATTACGCTAAGTCCAACTCGGACTTGTTCTAACCCAATCCACTCGGATTATCATCATATACTTAGAAATTTTCCAATCTAATCCATTACAACAAATCTTCCCTCGGATTTCCACTCGGGAATATCCAAATCCATTCCTACACACATCATTATCACTCGGTATCTTATTCTCAAAACTGACCTCCTTTCTCTCTTATTCACACGGACTTATTCCAGCGTGCTTTTGGTCAACCATACACTAAGTGTCTCCAGTCGGGACCATATCACTCGGAGATGCACACTCAGAAATCTTTCATTCATCAGAGTTACACTAATTCTTCTCGGAATCCCTTTGAACCTCCATCACTCGGAACAGACCCAATGGCCATAGTCTCACTCGGAACTGTTCCAACAATACTCCACTCGAAAATGGTTTTCAGGATTACTCCACTCAAAGTATATAAGTCTTTCCTTTCGGAAGTGAAGCTCTCGGGAAAATTTTATTCATAGGTGGAAATGCCTAACAATGTATGACTCAGAATTGAGTCATTGGAAAATATTTGACTCGAAATTAAGTCTTTCTGGGGTATTTGACTCGGAAATGAGTCATTTGAAGGTGTTTTACTAGGAATAAACCCTCTCAGCCATGTTCCACTCGGAAAACACAACCTTCACTCGGTATCGCCATTTTTCACTCGGAATTTCTCTTAGTCACTCGGAATTTCTTCCAATCACTCGGAACAGAGCTTTTATTTACTCGAGCAACCTTATTTCTGACCTGTTTCACTCGGAATTTCTTCCAATCACTCAGAATTTTCCTATTTCACTTGGAATTTCACTCTCCATATCTCAAAATTATTTTTCTAAGGTTCCTATTTGAACGGAATTCGTCCAGTGACTTCCCAGGTTGCTTAATATGCTTCTCGCTTGAGCTAGAGCTCACTTCGCTTAAGCGAGATTGGTCCCAAACGCTTAAATACTAATGCAAAGGATTCTTGCCTGAGCGAGATCCTTTCTCGCTTGAGCGAGAATACTATGACATGACCAAAAAATGAAATTGTCATAGCTCCTCATATGGTATCTCATTGTAGGCCTATTAAATATATCTGACATATCTTATATGACATTTTGAGACACATAAAGCTTGTTCTAAGAGTTCTTACTCTGAAATCCTCATTAAAAGCCAAGTTCAGATATCTCCCCCATTTCATACACATTTAAAAGACATATACAGCTGGTTCCCACATTCATACCTATAAACTTCCATTCTACAGTTATCATTAAAAATTTTGGGATGTTAGAATTCTCCCACCCTAATAAAAATTTCGTCCTCGAAATTTCAAAGCTGGAATCATTCCGCACCATTATCCGGAACACAATCCTATCACAACTATACATATTCATGCTATTATTATACCGTCATAAGACATCATCCCCCAAAACTCATTATCAAGTCATAAACTTGTCTATATCCAATTTACACGTCCATGTTAGACTTCGGGAATTCCTTTCCCAAGACCTAAATTCCTTAAATCTTAAAGAGCTAACTATTCCTATCAATAACAATACCATGGCTCTTAGCTTTCCAGATCATCACATGAATCATTCAACTATTACTATTTCAACTACTTCAAAGTGACTCTAGTATTTATTACCTTAATTCACTATCAATTGCTTGCAGCCATTATTAACATCATCATAAACATCAACAATCTAAATTTAAGTCCTCTAATCACTCACATACTCATATACACTCTTCTCTTAATCCCCAATAATTAATACCAATGTTTCAATAATTCAATTCCTCATATATAATCATCCTAGAGTATTAAAAGTCATCAGAATCATCAACTTAACCAAAATCCTCAACTCATTATACTCTTCATCAAAACTTAATAATTGTTAGTCCTCAAATTTTCAATAAAATCTAAAATAAAAATTTCATAAAATTCATAAAAATTAGTTTAATTTGTTAGAAAATTAGGATTTAAATTCAATAAATGAGTGTTGTTGAAAATAATCTGCCCTTGATCAATTTTCTCTAGTTTTGTAGTGAAAAAGTTAAGAAATCAAGAGAAAATTACACTGGAGGAGCTGACGCGTAGCCTCACCCCACGCGTAGCATCAAGTGCTATTTTTGATGCTGACGCTACGCATCAAAGCCACGCGTAGCGTCAGTGCTGCGTGGTCTCCACTCCTACTTTTGGCCAACCACCCCACTTGGACCCAATAATGGGCACTCCACTCAGCCCAAGGGCCACCCCAATCAGCATAAATGGCCAAAAACTCGTGGAAACATGTCCAAGTGGCCAGGCATGATCAAGATTAATTATTGAAAGTGGCCATTATCAAGTGTTTAATGGAGACTGAGTCAGGGATCTGACGCGTAGCGTCACAGGGACGCGTAGCGTCAGCACCCTTGCTCAGCCCTATAAATAGGGCCATCCAACACCATTCATAGCATCCTATTCCATACACTTCTCTTCTCTCTTGTGCTCGACTTTGAGTACTTCTTTTGTGAGTTGTAGTTCTAGAATAGTTTTCTAGATACTTGAGTGTGTTTCGGTGTATTGTGATCGTTGTATCGTGAAGTTTCCATCGTCTTCTTCGTAATGTCAAACTCTGTAAGTGTTGTTTTTACTTTTACCATGTGTAACTAATCTGTTTATGTTGGAATTGGTGAACTAATCTATTGAGTATAATGTTGTGAATTCAACCTCTGCATGTTTATGATTCAAGTCCATGTTAGTATTTCAACCTTTTATTAATATGAACGTCAAACGGGAGAATGATTTTCATGTGTATCGAAACTGGTTTTATTAGTGTAAATGTCAAACGGGAGAATGATTATTTATGCCGTATTGAAACTTGTTTTGACGAAAGTAAAAAGTTGGAATACCCTTGGTATCTCAATTCTATAGGGGTTGTTAACCATTGTTGCCATAAGGCCAGGTCTTAATGCAAGTTTTTACTGAGAAAGCTCACGAGGGATCGGACTTTACGGTGAATTCTTAGAATTTATATCACGAGGGATCGGTTATAATGATTTTAAGCTGCAATGACATGAAACTTGATGATTAAACATGCATGTTTTGAGTTCCTCATTGTTATTCTAGATTAGGGATCCAATTTCCAACATAATTTGTTTATCTGTGTTTATCTCAAGTATCTTACCTATTCTAGGTTACAACTCAACTTTTTAGATAGATTTTATTTTATTTTTATCCTATGAATCACTCAACCATGCTATCTTGTGAATATTGTATAAATTGTACATAAATCATTCTTTTGTTCATAATTTCTTTTGTTCATATTTACCATAGTAAGTAAGAAGATTACTGTTGTTATTGGACTTTCAATCCCAGTGGAACGATATCTAAATTTCGAAAACTACAAACGATTGGTGCGCTTGCCAATTCACAAAGCCCGGTTACAACCGACGGGCCAACAAGTTTTCTGGCGCCGCTGCCGGGGATTGAATTGTTTCAGTAAAACAGTAAAATTTTAATTACCGTGGTAAATATTTTTTTTTTTAGATAATTTTTTTATTTATTTTGTATCATTGTTACACTAACTTTCTTTGTTTAGTTTGTGTATGCAAACTCGATCTACCACAGGTAAAATTTATTTTGATCCTGAGATAGAAAGGTTTGTAAAGAAAATCAAGTCTTTGAAATCTAAAACACAAACTAATTCTTCTTCTACTTCGAAAATTTTTGAAAATTCAAATATGGCTGCTGAAAGGAGAACATTGGGACAGTTTGCTGCTATAAATGGTCCACCCCGAGTTTCGGGAATGTTTCAAGGACCAGTTTTACCAGTGGAAATTAAACCTGCCACTTTAAATATTATTCAAAACAACCAATTTGCTGGTTTAAATCATGAAGAACCGTATGAACATTTAACTGTTTTTTATGAGTTATGCAGCACAATTGGTTTTGAACCCAATCAAGAAGAGTCTGTTTACATGAGACTCTTTCCTTTTTCATTGATTGGGAAAGCAAAAGAATGGTTTAAATCTTGTCCACCGGGTAGTTTTGCAAACTGGTCCGATGTTGAAAGAAAATTTTTGGAAAGATTTTATTCTCCTTCAAAATATTTTGAAGCAATGACAGCCATACACTCTTTTTCCCAAAATAATGATGAATCATTAGGAGAAACATGGGAACGATTCAAGGCACTCTTGAGAAAATACCCAAACCACAACCTGAACGATGCCGAGAAGGTAAGAATCGTTTACCATGGTTTATTGCCTCAGTTCAAGATGATGTTAGATGCTTGTACAGGTGGTTCTTTAATGAACAAGACTGTGGAAGAAGCTATAGAAATATTGGAATCAATGGCTATTAGTGACCGACAAGCAAAGCATGAAAGAGGTAATATGCAAAGGAAGCCAGGAATGCTCGAATTGGGAGTAAATGATGCAGTGTTGGCTCAGCAAAAATTACTGACTCAACAAATTGAAGTTATGAGCAAGCAATTGGAAAAACTTCAAATTGCTCAGGTAGCATCACCACCCCCTGCTCAACTTAAAGCATGTACGCACTGCATGGGAGAACAACCATGTGGTTACTGTGGAAATGAGCAAGAGCAAGCCAATTTCATGAACCATCAAAGAGCACCCTTAGGTAATTATCCTTTTAATCATGGAAATTCTTTTCCTAACAATTACCTGCAGGGTTGGAAAAATCAGAATATTGGCTGGAGACAAGATGCTGGACCTTCCAACAGACCTCCTAACAATCAATTCAAACAACAACAAACTGACAATGCAAGGTTGACAAGAATAGAGGAAGCTATTCAACAGTTATTACAGTTTGTAGAGACAAATGAAGCTGCCCGAAAAGCATCAGACATACAAATGGGTCAGCTCGCAAAAGAAATAGCCGAATTGAAGAGTTCTGGGTTTTCTGCAAACACTCAAAACCCAAGGGAACAATGTAATGCTGTTTCTATTGATGTTGTAAAAATTGATTGTAAAGAAAAGAGTGAGAAAAAGAAAGAAGAAGAAGAAAAAGAAAGTGAAAAAATAGAAAAAAATGAAAAAAATGAAAAAGAAAAAAATGTGCAAAGAGATACAGAGCAAGAAACAAACTGTATAACCCCGAAAAAATGTAAAGATCCGGGGAGTTTCACCATTCCTGTAACAATCGGAAATATCAACATCAGGAATGCGTTATTAGATTTAGGGGCTAACATTAACTTGATACCCCTAGATTTAATAAAACGCATTGGTGAATATGAGCTAAAAGAAGCAAAGACAGAATTACAGTTTGCGGATCGCTCTGTCAAAAAGCCTGTTGGGATTGTGGAAGATGTGTTAGTAAAGGTTGACAAGTACCACTTCAAAGTTGACTTTATGGTACTGGATATGAAGGAGGATACTGAGATCCCCCTGATCCTAGGAAGACCTTTCATGAAGACTGCAAAAATCAAAGTGGATGTTGATCAAAGTATGGTTGCAGTCAAAGTTTATGAAGAAGAGGTAAGCTTCAGTGCTCATGAACACCTCAGGATAAGTAATGAGGCAAAGGTTTACCTTTCGACCGAACCAGGTATATCTCTTCCCAATCAATTAAATTGTTTTAAATTAACCGATGCTTTGAAAGATGAAAAACAGGTAATTAGGCATCGGAAAAGAAGAAGAAGGAAGAAAAAGACAGGTGATTCCTCAAAGAATATTGGGAAACCACCTGATTAATCAGAGGTAATGTCTGGCTGGAGACATTAAACCTAGCGCTCAATGGGAGGCAACCCATTCTTTTCTTTTTTTGTTTTTAAAGTTATTTTTAACATAAAAAAAAAACAAAAAACAAAATTCTTTTTGAAGTTTAAAAAAGGGGTTTTAAATTTGAAAAGCAAAAGGTTTTAAAATCAAAATTTTGAAAAATTAAAACAGAAGCCCACGCGTAGCGCCCCTGTGACGCGTAGCGTGGACTCTGAATTTTGGTTCTGATGCGTAGCGTCCCAACCACGCGTAGCGTCCGAGCCCACGTTCAGTTTTTAAAACTGAACCAGAGAGGCCCATCTTAGGTTTTAAAACCTAAGAACTCTTCTCTGCCTCACTTAAGATTTCAAACCTAATTTTCGAAACTCCCTTTTCTCTCTTCCAAACCCCTTCAATCCCATTGCTCAAGGAATCACAAGTAAGTATTCTAATCCCTTCTCTTTAGTTGTGTTTTTGATTTTTAATTTGTAGAAATAAATGTGGTTAGGATTAGGATTAGAAGACCATTGGGATTGATTGCTGTTAGGAGTTAGGGATTGAATGGATGTAGTGCAGGTTGAAAAGGGGTTGCTGCTGTGCAACCCCTGTTTTTTCTTTTTTCTGCGCATCCCACGCGTAGCGTCCCACTGACGCGTAGCGTGAGGATGAACTGTAAGCCCACGCGTAGCGTCCCACTGACGCGTAGCGTGGGCAGAACAGGCTGATGCGTAGCGTCACACCACGCGTAGCGTCAGCCTCTGTTTTTAAATCTTGTTGTTTGTTTGCTGTTTGCTGTTTTCTTTTGAAATTAATAAATTTTCTTAGTTTATATTTATACTTTCTTGCAACTTTGTATGAATTTTGAATAAATTGTATTTTGTTTTGTATATTATTTGAATATATGTATGTTAATTTCTTTAATTATTAAAAATTCAAAAATATGTCGTTGAATTGCATTTTTATTTATGAAAAATTTTAGAAAACCCAAAAATATTTTACAAATAATTGTTTGCTTGTGTGTGATTTATTTAGTGTGTGTTTAATTTTAAATTTTTACTTTTTGCAGATGGCACCTAAGAAATCCATTCCCACAGCCGGTCCCTCTAAAAGACAGAGGAAATCCACAGACACTGACACCACTTCTGAGGATCCGGATTCTCAGAGACAGGAGGTGTTGGGACCAAGGGATCCTACTAGATTTCGCACTGATGCGAAGTGGGCGAGATTTCATCAGATCAAGGGCCAGAGACTGATCTGGGAGAGGGTCCTTGATCTGAGTGCAGGAGACTATCCTGAGCTGCAGGATAGAGTACAACAGAGAAGATGGGGACCTCTATTCTCCCTACCTACTGAGGGGGACCCCATCTTAGTGATGGAGTTTTACGCAAATGCTTACAGGACCCGCCAGGATGCACCAAATCTTGGGCAGCAGCGGACGAGTTGGGTTAGAGGCCGGCATATCTCTTATGACCGGGACACCATCAGTACCCTACTGGGTAACCCTTGGGAGCCTACTCCCGAGGATGACACTTGTTTCTGGAAGGAAAATAGAAACAAGATTCTTGCTGAGGGAGAGTTAGGATACTCCCTCGAGGAGGTTGCTCATTTTCTGAGCAAGGATGGAATCTTTTTCAACCTGAGTAGGGTTGGAAGGAGTCCATCTAACCTCCTCAAGACCCAGCTTACCCCCATAGCCCAGGCGTGGTCCCATCTCATGCTCCATAATATCACTCCTGTCACCCATCTTTCTTCCCTTCCAGTGGAGCGTTGTTGCCTCCTTTATTCCATCCTCCAGGGCCACACCATTGATATCGTCGAGCTTATCTCCGAGCAGATTCACTTTTATGCCCTTGGGTATAAAGTGAATCGCCCCATACCCTTTCCTCTCATCATATCTGCCTTACTGAGGAGGCAGGGAGTCATTGTACCTTCACCCGAGTTTACTAGTTCTTCAGGGAGAGTCCCTAAAGTTCTAGTAAACAGAGATTATTTTGTGCAGCAGTGCGAGCTTCCACCACTAGAGCAGGAGGCTCAGCCCCGACCTCGGAGGAGGAGACCACCAGTGCAGCCTCCATCTGCTGATGCTATTACACAGGGCTTTGCCCGGATGACACTTGAGCATCAGCATATGATGCAGATGATGGCTGCCACTCACAGAGCTTATATTCATCTTCACGATGAATTCTATCAGTACAGGTTACAGGGAGAGGGAGCACCTTATGTCACCCCAGCCGAGTTTGCAGCACATGTAGCTTGGCCTGGAGATTTACCCACCTACCCTGAGACTGGTGGATCTTCTAGTGCACATCATGACTCTGATGGTGATGATGAGGAGGAGGAGGAGGAGGATGATGATGATCAGATGGAGGATTGAGGATGCCATCTTCATTTATTTTGAGTACATTTGATTCTAGTTATATTTGGATTTACATTTACATTTATATTTACATTTTATATTATGGCATTTTATCATTGTGTGGTGTGTTTATTTGTTTTTGCTCAATTTTCTTTCGAGAAATAATTCTTCTTTTTAAAAAAAAATCAATCAAATTTTTGTTAGTAAGTTAGTTTATACACTTAGAGTTTTTACACAATAAAACCAATTTTGTTAAAATCAATTTTTGATTCTTTATAACTTAGGAATTTTGATAAATTTAATTACAATAAGTTTATTAACCATCAAGCAAATTTCAATAACCCGGTGAGTTGAGAGATCCTTTTTACACACTTGAGGGTTTTAATCGACATATTTTCAATTCGAATTGATTTTGCTTTAATCTCTAATGTGTGTTGTTGTACAGAGAATTCGGGAAAATGATCAAGGCACATTTATTGGTGAAACGAAACCTTGGGCCAAACAGCTTACCTTGGTAAAAAGTCTTTTATCCTTTGCAAGCCCATTTGAGCCTAAAATAAAATTCTTTGGTACCCTTATAGCCTAAATTTGTTTTTACCATTCCCTATACTTGATTGATTAAAAGAGCAGTTGAAATAAATGAAAAATATTTTGAGTGTTCTCACAAAAATGGGGAGTGAAAATAAGCAACTTGATTCTTTTCAAAAAGAAAATATGGAAAAGAAAAGTCAAAAATAGTGAAAAGAATCAAGTTGGGGGTATTTATTTTCATCAATAAAAAAATAAATGAGAGTTTGGATCAAGAGAAAGCCTAAGGATTGTAAAATGCTCTTTTATGATTTCAGGTTTTTGAATTCCAAGAAAAACCATTGATTCTTGTAAACCAAGCCTCATTACAACCCGTGAAAAGACCTTGTGATTTCTGAATTAACTCTGTATAAATAACCAATGATTAGATGACAAACAAAGTTAAATTCGTTTGATTTTATGATTGATTGAGTGAAACAGGTTACCAATTGCATAGAGATAAACACTTGTGAGGTAAGCCTGAAATTCTGCTTGATTGTTAATAGAATATTGTAAATAATTTTATCATTAAACCTTTGTTATATTTGAATCAGTTTTTGATTATTACAAAATAGTTAAAATTGTGTAATTATTTTTTGTGGTAAATTTTCGGACTAACTTAAAAATTTGATTTCAAATTTTTATTTTCTTATTTTTCTCTCTTGCTCGAGGACGAGCAATGTCTCAAGTTGGGGGTATTTGTTAGTCCTCAAATTTTCAATAAAATCTAAAATAAAAATTTCATAAAATTCATAAAAATTAGTTTAATTTGTTAGAAAATTAGGATTTAAATTCAATAAATGAGTGTTGTTGAAAATAATCTGCCCTTGATCAATTTTCTCTAGTTTTGCAGTGAAAAAGTTAAGAAATCAAGAGAAAATTACACTGGAGGAGCTGACGCGTAGCCTCACCCCACGCGTAGCATCAAGTGCTATTTTTGATGCTGACGCTACGCATCAAAGCCACGCGTAGCGTCAGTGCTGCGTGGTCTCCACTCCTACTTTTGGCCAACCACCCCACTTGGACCCAATAATGGGCACTCCACTCAGCCCAAGGGCCACCCCAATCAGCATAAATGGCCAAAAACTCGTGGAAACATGTCCAAGTGGCCAGGCATGATCAAGATTAATTATTGAAAGTGGTCATTATCAAGTGTTTAATGGAGGCTGAGTCAGGGATCTGACGCGTAGCGTCACAGGGACGCGTAGCGTCAGCACCCTTGCTCAGCCCTATAAATAGGGCCATCCAACACCATTCATAGCATCCCATTCCATACACTTCTCTTCTCTCTTGTGCTCGACTTTGAGTACTTCTTTTGTGAGTTGTAGTTCTAGAATAGTTTTCTAGATACTTGAGTGTGTTTCGGTGTATTGTGATCGTTGTATCGTGAAGTTTCCATCGTCTTCTTCGTAATGTCAAACTCTGTAAGTGTTGTTTTTACTTTTACCATGTGTAACTAATCTGTTTATGTTGGAATTGGTGAACTAATCTATTGAGTATAATGTTGTGAATTCAACCTCTGCATGTTTATGATTCAAGTCCATGTTAGTATTTCAACCTTTTATTAATATGAACGTCAAACGGGAGAATGATTTTCATGTGTATCGAAACTGGTTTTATTAGTGTAAATGTCAAACGGGAGAATGATTATTTATGCCGTATTGAAACTTGTTTTGACGAAAGTAAAAAGTTGGAATACCCTTGGTATCTCAATTCTATAGGGGTTGTTAACCATTGTTGCCATAAGGCCAGGTCTTAATGCAAGTTTTTACTGAGAAAGCTCACGAGGGATCGGACTTTACGGTGAATTCTTAGAATTTATATCACGAGGGATCGGTTATAATGATTTTAAGCTGCAATGACATGAAACTTGATGATTAAACATGCATGTTTTGAGTTCCTCATTGTTATTCTAGATTAGGGATCCAATTTCCAACATAATTTGTTTATCTGTGTTTATCTCAAGTATCTTACCTATTCTAGGTTACAACTCAACTTTTTAGATAGATTTTATTTTATTTTTATCCTATGAATCACTCAACCATGCTATCTTGTGAATATTGTATAAATTGTACATAAATCATTCTTTTGTTCATAATTTCTTTTGTTCATATTTACCATAGTAAGTAAGAAGATTACTGTTGTTATTGGACTTTCAATCCTAGTGAAACGATATCTAAATTTCGAAAACTACAAACGATTGGTGCGCTTGCCAATTCACAAAGCCCGGTTACAACCGACGGGCCAACAATAATCATTTTTAATAACTACTAATCTCCGTTATTAATAACACCTACACACACATTATCATGGGCTTCCACAAAAATCACTTTTCATAACATTATCATTCATTTTTCCCAAATCTTAGAGTTAGGGTTTCACTAAAATTAAATAGTCACCCTTAACAGCCATTATCTTCCATCTCAAATCTTAAAATATTCGTATACCATTTCACACCTATCCAAAGATACTTAAGACATATTCTTCCTTTGGGTTTCACATGAAAAATGATGTCTATTCTTAAACTCATTCATAAAGTATTCTTCTATCACCATAGAAACCAAAACCTAAAACCAAAAACAACAAAAGAGTATAAGAATTTCACCTTAAGCTCCAAGCTATCTCTAGCCTTAGTATGTCCAAGAAAATGAAGAGAGAATAAGGAGTTTCCAACATTTGGACTATCTTGGTCTTGTTATGATAGTCTATTAAAACTTGATTCACCGATAACCAATTCATTCCTAGAATTACTTCCATATTCTTTAAAGATAAACAGGATTGACAAGAAAGTTCCTACCTTCTGTGAGCTCAGAATAATCGTTACACATCTTAGTAATCCTAAGTTGTGTACCGTTGGGAATGGAAATAATCAAGTCATACATTATAGGCTTCACGGATAATTGAAAACGTCTAACTTACTTCTGTGTAGCACCAGAATCAGACAACACAGATAAAATGGTATCATTGATCTCACACTTACTTTGCATGAGGTCGCCTGCTTGGTCTGCCTCTGAGCTGCTAATGTCAAAGACTCTTCCTGTATGTGATCTTTCGTCTGTTGACTCCCTATACTGTCTTATAGGTTGAACAGTGCGAGTGTTTCCTCTACGGACTTCTTGATAACCCGAATCTCTTTGTTTATTCATAGTGTTATTGTTGTTGTTGATTCGCTGTTTCAGTGGACAATTTGGGCTGATGTGACCCTTCTGATTGCATCGATAGCAAGTGATATTTTCTAAGCGTCTATTGCAATCACGTACATGGTGATTACCTTTGCACTTAAAACACTTTATATCCATATGATTGTTGTATCTCTTAGAAGATGATGATGATCCCCCTTTGAAGCGATTTAGATAAAACGATCCTCTCCTTTTGAAGGCAATTGACTGAGGTTTCAGTTGTCTGTTAATCTCTTCTCGTGCCAATCTGTCTTGGTGGTTTTCTACGAAAATTCTTAGTTGATTTTGCCTTTCTATAGCTTCAGCCAAACGGTTGATAGCAGCTGCCATATCGTCGTTATCGTTCCTTACCATCCTATATTCATGGTTGGATTTATACTAATCCTATGGGAAAATATATCATATGTATATATGTATATATATAATATTATAACTTAACTATAAGTATTCTACAATTTTTCAGATAAGCAATAAGTCATATAACACACATTTATCATATCATCGAGCTAGTAATCAAACAAATCACTTTGCAGTTTATCAGTCAGGCACATAGTATATCAAGAATCAATACATGTCATAGTAATTGGTCCTGAATTTTTGAAAATGCTCTGATACCACCAATGTAACGTCCCGTGTAATTTTTCGAATAAATTTTTCGTGTTTTTGAAAGATCAATTTAAAATTCGTAAATTAATTCAGAGTTCACATAAAATTCGATAATCGTGGAATATTATCATGCATACTAGTCGTGATTAATAAGATCCATGAAATATTTGCATAGCGGAAACGATTTAGAAGTAACAGTACATAGTACGTAATATTTATTACAACCCATTAAAATAAAGTAGAAATCAAGTCCAAGCAATATATCATATAGTCATCAATCATGGCATCACTCTTCATTCTGCGTGGCATTCACTGTAAAAATTGATGTAAGAGTGAGACAGAATATAGAATAAGTATAAAATAAATAAAATTGCACAAACACAATCAACAAATCATAATGATATGATGGATATGCCAGACGAGTTCATTTATATATAATGAGTCTTTAATTAGTCAAATGATGTCATGCTGGATCCATTTGGTTTGGTGGGAATACTGCAGTAAAAAGTCTCATAGAGTCACCAGTAGGAATTAGCATAACCATGAATCCCTACATCTTCATGGCCCTCGCTTTCAAATACACAAATAGGAATTAGCATAACCATGAATCCCTACATCTTCATGGCTCCTGCATAAATAAGTATACCAGTAGGAATTTGCATAACCATGGATCCCTACACTTCCATGGTTCTTGTGAAAATAGGGCTTAAACTCATCATAGAGAAACCCCCCACCAGGGTAGGCAATCATGGAACCCCTAAATTCCATGGTGCGTCCAATGCTTATGATGCATGAATGCCTTTAATTCTCTTTATCATTTAACATACCATGATATCCACATTTCCAAAACCTCTTGGATAATACAAGTCCTCAGGGGACACAATACACATAATAATTCACAAAATCATGGATTTACTTTTTCAACCACATATGTCAATAACCACAAGGCATTCATGTACATATATATTAATTATGTCATTCATAATTATTCACCATCACAATATACAAACTGTGTGATACTCAACAGTATTTATAATAATTCATAATCACTCAAGAATTCAATAATAAATCATTACCCATAGAAAAAATATCATTTTTATCCATAATAACCATTATAAGCAAATTTCAGCATTTCCAAACAGCGACATACATTAGTAAAACAGTCATAACATGGGAAAATCAACTCCTTTTTAGGTGATTCCATTTCTGTAGTTAATTAACATAATTGTCTACAATTTTCATGAAGAACACAATTTCAAATTCTGAATAGAAATATCACTTATTCACAAAATACCACACTGCCTCAAGGTGAGTTTTTCAAAACGTACATATGTTAGTAATTTCAGTGTTTCTGGAGTTACAAAAATGATTTTTGCATGAAACCAGTTCTAAATTACTCTTAACACAAATATCTACAATTTTCATGAAGATCATAAATTCAAATTCTAAGCAGAAATACCATTTATCCACAAAATACATCACTGCCTCCAGGTGAGTTTTCAAAACATACATATATTAGTATTTTTAACGTTTTTAGAGCTACACAAATAATTTTAACATGAAACCAGTTCTAAAATACTCTTAACATAATTATCTACAACTTTCATGAAGACACTAACCACTAATTCACACCACAAAATTCCCAGTTTTGAAAATAAGATTCGGATTTCATAGTTAACAGATTTACAGCTTGTACATACTTCAGTATTTCAGGCATAACTCAAGCTACAAATATCATTTTGACTTAAAACCACTTTATATAGATCCATAACATAAATACCTACAACTTTCATGAAGACATCAAAGGCTGATTATATACGTACAAGTCCCAGCATGTTAATATATACACAAAACATAAATATATTCCACTCGGATATGCTGTAGTATTTTGGCTATAACTTTTGCTACACATACTCAAATCAGTCGGTTCAGGTCTCAAATTTCACATAATAAAAAGATCTATAACTTTCATGAAGAAGTCAGAGTCAAAATCACACGTTTTCAATCTCAAAACTGAGCAACAAGATACAAAAATAAAACTAGAATCCTAGGACAGCATACAACTCTACCCATTTCATAAATATTCACAACCCTGTCCTGTAACATCCCAAATTTTAAAATAGAGAATTAATTACCGGAATAAATATTAGAAATTGGAATAGGGAGTATTTAATGTCCCAAACTATTGAGAATAATTAAATTAAGATTTTGGGAATTTTTGGTAATTTTTGGAGACCGGTTAAACTGAAATTAAGCCCGATTGAGATATGGGTGTCAGACCAAGTATCTCGGAATGAGATGATTTTGGTCAGGGCTATAGAGAATATTATTGAGAATCCGAATATGTATTCGGAATAATTTTCAGATGATGTATTGAGCCCAAACAGAGAGCCTGTTTACAAGAAAACGATGAAGCTTTAATGAATAGAATTAAAATAAACCCAAAACCATAATTTTTCCCTTCTACTTCACGATGTCTTCTTCTTTTGTGAAGACACTTCATTCTTCTTCCCCTTATTTTCCTTCTTCTCTTCATATCTCCATCTTCCTCTAAAGGATTCAAGCAAGGTGATAACTCTCCTCCTTTTTCATTTTGTTGGGTGAAGGCTTGGAAGGATACCATTGAAGCTTGAAGCCTTCTCCTTCTCTTCCTCTCTATTTCGTGTGGCACATTCCCTTTTCCTTGAACCCATTTTGTTTTCAAGTGAGGTAAGAAATACTCACTAGTTACTTGGGTTTTTGCCATAGTTATATGATAATATGAGTTTTGGGAACCAAGCATGTGAATGGATGTTCATTTAGGGCATTTAATGCAAGAGTTTAATGTGGGTTTCTATGAGAGTAAGGTTTCTTTGAGAAGTAATAAAGTGGATGCATTTATGGTTGAAAAGAGAAGAATATTTATGAAGGTGGTTGGAAATTTTATGAAACCCTAACTTCATAAATTTGGGGGAAAATGTATATGGAGGTTGATGAACATTTATTGTGAATAATAAATGTGAGTTGTGATGCATAAGAGTCATTGGTGATGGTATTTTGTTGGTGGAAGTCATTAATAGAGAAACCCATGAAAGGGTTGGTTGTTGAGTACATAATAATAAATGGTGGCACCTAACCCATGGTGGTTATGGTGAATAAAATGAAATAAAAGAGTTTTGAGAGTTATAATAATAAAAACAGCAAGTATTTATTGATATATAAGTATTCAAGTCTTAATGAGTAAGTAGGAAATTGATTGTATAATGTATTGTGATGTAGGAAGTGACCCCATTGACGAAGCGGGACCATCGAACCGCGTTGATCACTACTTCACTTGAGGTAGGAGGGGGTAACTTTTCTAAATGCATGATTTCATCCATTGGTGATGTGGAAATATGTATATGTGATTATGTTAATAATTGTTTGAATGGATGATATGATATGTGTGATTTGAATGCATTTAGAATGATGATTATTATGTGGCATTGTGTTTGGGATAATACTAATGATGTGATGATACCATATTAATGAAGTAAGATGATGGTTTGAAACCATATATGAATTGAGATTGTGATGTGAATATCCCAAGTATGTGTGTATGAGTTGTGGAATGTGTGTGCCACTAACTATTGATGAGAATAAGTTTAAAAGAGAATTGGGATTGGATAAGAATGATGAGAATATTGAAATCCACTAAGTGGTGATGGTGAATGATTGAATGTGGAGTGGCATCTAGGATGCATAGTGTGAGGATGCACTTGATTTGCATTTGCATTGCATCTATGGCATATCATAGCTGTCTATGTGGAATATTAGGGGGTTCCACTAGGCGGGCCCAGTGGGAGGGCGGCTCAGTGCACGAGCATATTGTGATTTTCCCCTGTGACTCGGTGTATGAGTCACGAAGCTGTCCATAGTTTGGTGACGAGGCACCCTATGTGGCGGGCCCAGTGGACGGGCGGCTCAATGGTGAGCGAGTTTACCTCGGTGTCCGACGGGACACGGCTCTCTCGATGTGTGTTCGGGAGGGGCCCGTAGCACTTGTGGTATTTGAGGCCACGATGTTGATCCGCAAGTCACAGTGTGACTAGTGCTACAGATGGGCGAGAGCGGTTTGGTACCAGTAAAATTATGAAGATATAAGCATGCTTGAATTGAGATATATGTGTACACAATTTTTTCTACTGCAGTAGGGGCATAGTAGCACACCTATGCTTGTCCCACAATTGAATTAATATGGTATTTTTCCCACAGTCGGATCCGCATTGTTTGATGAGAAATTCTTGTGCATATGCATTAGCTTTAAGAGCATTTGCATATAGCTGGAGATATGCCTAGTTGAAAGCCCATGGTGGCAACAGATGATTGAAAATTGAAAAGGGAAAGAGTTGAATATTAACCCTACGTGTGATTGGCAATCCAAATGATTGATATTGTGAATGTATACTTGAAACTATAAAATGTATTGTGTATAATGTATGATGTGGTGTAATGATGGCTAATTGTGCAAGTATACATGTATTTCATCATAATGTATGACTTTAATTCATTTGGATTATGTTACTCACCTCCCCGTTGCCATTTTTAAGGTTGATGTAGGTGTGACTTAAATCCTACAGCTTTTGGAGGCTTGAGTATGGAAAGAGGTAAATATGGATAGGAATATGTAAGCCTTGGCCGGCATAAATTCTGTTTTGTAGAGTATATGGTGTTTATATACTCGTTTTTGTAATGGTTTATAATTTTGGAGGTCATGGGAGAAAATTGGACATGTGTGTGTAAGGCCAATTTTCATTCATGACCTAAATGATGTAAAGGACAAAGTCATGAGGTTTGATGATGTTGAATTTGATGTATGGATGATGAAAATTTATGAGTTATAGCTCCTTTGTGATATGTGCTTTGAGAGGCCAATTTTTGGGTGATGAACTCAATATTGGTTGATATTGATATGGATATGTTGATTCAGCTTACCATATTGAGGAATGAATATTAATTATGAAATTTCTTGGCCAATTGATGACAATAGTGTGCATGATGTTTGATTGATTGATTAATTTGTAGAGCTCTCATATGGAGTTCATGCATAATTGAGCAACCAATAGGGTCAAGATGAGTTTTATGAGTTTTGGATAGTGTGTGGTGGTTCCAATAGCTTAAATACATGAATTGTGACTTATAGGAACTGGAGCGGGTCAATTCCATTGAGAATAGACCCCTATGTTACTCAAAAAGGCTCAAGAATGGACAAAACGCATTTATTTGCATAACTTTCACATTTTTGAGAATTTTTGGGTGAGGCCGGTGGCCACACGTCACAATTGGTGTATTTTAGTTGGTGTCAAAATTTGGTAGCGTTTGGAGTTGATATGAAAAAGTTAGGGGGGTTAGAAGTCCAAAAATAAGGCTTTTTCTGCATAAAACAGCAACTGTGCTATCTTGAATCGATTCGAGGATCCCTGAATCGATTCGAGCGCTGCTGTTTTCACTGTTTTTGGTTCCAGGAAGGCCTGAATCGATTCATACGATCTTGAATCGATTCCAGGACCTCTGTTTGTATAAATTTGAGTTTCAGAAGCATCTGAATCGATTCATACAAGCTTGAATCGATTCAAGGGGTCCTGTTTTCACTGTTTTGCACTCCAGAATCATTCGAATCGATTCATGGGGTGTTTGAATCGATTCATGACCCTGTTTTCACACCTTTTCCTCTGTTTTGGGGGTATCATTGGTATTGTTTGACTATAATATGATGGTACCATGACCTACACGCATAATTAATACATTCTATCAATTCAATAGACCATCCTTCGACTTCCTACTACTCCCTTTCATTTTCTTAATGTAATTGTACACTTCCGCTACTTCTTGTTGATGATCATGAGATTGATCATCCAAGATTCACTCTTTGACTTAATTGTTCACCTTCTCATATCTTCATATATGAGATAGGTTATTAAAATAGGTCCAGGGGTTTGGTGAAAAATACTTCACCACTTTAATTATTTGATTTATTAATATTTTCAAAGATGCGAAAAATTTTTCCCTGTTTTAATTGGGGGTTCGGGGCGTCTCAACCTGGTATCAGAGCATTCATTGCTCTTGATATGATTACAAATGATGTTGTCCATGTGTTTATTGCTAGTGGCTGTTTGATTTGTAAATTATGTGGGTGAATTATGATAGTGGTTATTGAAATGAGATTATTAAATGATTGTTGTTAAGCCCGGCCAGGAAATTCCTTTCTCATATTTACCTTCTAATTATGAAATACATTATGATGATGCTTGTATTAAGGAAGTTAATGATGAATGATATGTATGCACACTGGGTGAAGGAACTTTAAGTTTCTAATTATATCTATGTTGTTGCATATAGATTGAGTGATGGCGTATAGGCGCAATCCTGATACAGCCGCTATGGTTGAAGCTTTTAATCGTTTTGCCGACATACTTGAACGGCAACAACAACCTATTGGTCAGTCGAATCAAGGTCTTGACCAATTTCTTAAGCGGAAGCCTTCTGAATTTCATGGAGGCTATAAACCAGAAGATGCTCATGTCTGGATCCGTGACTTGGAGCGGATATTCGCTAGTATGGAGTGCACTGAAACTCAAAAAGTAGAGTATGCGGTGTTTATGGTTCGGAATGAGGCCGAGTCTTGGTGGATCCTTACCCGTGGGCGTATGACTGCTGCCCACACTCCTTTGACTTGGGAGAATTTCAAAGCTGAATTTCTTAAGAAATATTTTCCTGCAAGTTACAAAAATAAGAAAGAGCTTGAATTCATGGAACTCAAGCAAGGTGGCATGTCGGTTGAGGAGTATGCTCTGAAATTTGAAGAGCTATGTGTGTTTTATCCTCCCTTTCAGCAAGAGGGCACTGAAACTTCGAAATGTGTTAAGTTTGAAAATGGACTACGCCAAGAAATCAAGAAGGCAATTTGTCACCAAGAGATTAGGAGCTTCCCTACTCTTGTGGATAAGTGTAGAATTTTCGAAGAGAATGATATTGCTCCAAGGAGTTACTCGGGGCATGATTATAAGCTGAAAGGCCAATCTTCTAGCTTCAAGAAGAAAGGCAACTTTAAAAACAACAGACGATTTGTACGTGGGTCCTCTTCTTTCAGAGGTGGACGAGGTGGTGGAAGGCATGGTGTCGATGGTGGCCGAGGTAATGGCCAAGGACTCCGTTGTTACAGATGTGGTGGAAATCACTTAGCCAGAGAGTGCAATCATGAAGAAACAGTGGTGTGCTATAGATGCAACCAACCGGGGCATATCCGCCCTGATTGTCCTTTGAATGTTGCAGATGTTGTGCCACGTGATAATGCAAACCGTGGAGGCTATGGTGCTTTTAGAGGCCGTGGTCGTGGAAACGGTAATGGTGGAAGAAATGGAAACCGAAATGGTGGTAACGGCCGTGGTAATGGAAACGGCCGAGGTAATGCTAATAGTGGTCGGAATGGCCCAAATCGTGGTGTTAATCAACAAATGGCTGGAAGAGTCTTTGCCGTGACCGGTGAAGAAGCTGCACAAGCTGAAGACCTTGTCTAAAGTGAGTGCCAGATATATGGTAATGTTGTTAATGTGATATTTGATTCGGGTGCTACGCACTCTTTTATTTCTGAAGAATGTGTGAGGCGCCTGCGAGTGCCTGTGAGTATGATGAAAGGTGCAATATTGGTGACTACACCGACTGGTGCTTGCTTAAGATCGGTGACTCGATGTGATAATGTCGAGATGGACTTGAAGGGTAGAAAATTTGTTGTATCCTTCGTGTGTTTACCTATGAAAGACCTGGATGTTATTCTAGGCATGGATTGGTTGTCCGCCAACAAGGTTTTGGTGGATTGTCATAGCAAGACAGTGATTTTCCCAACCTCTAATACTGAAGGCTTTAATGCGCGAGGTATCTCTCAACTTCTCGTGATGTTCTGTTTGGTTGATGGGAATGGTGTTTCCCAATCTGGTGGAATTCCTATTGTTTCGGAATTTCCCGATGTGTTTCCGGAAGAAATTCCCGAATTACCTCCTCCACGAGAAGTGGAATTTGCTATTGATCTTATTCCGGGTGCAGAACCTGTTTCCCGAGCACCTTATCGAATGTCTCCTGTAGAGTTAACAGAATTAAAGAAGCAAGTGGAAGAATTACTTGAACGGGAGTTCATTCGCCCAAGTGTGTCTCCTTGGGGTGCTCCCGTATTGCTAGTGAAGAAGAAAGATGGGAGCATGAGATTGTGCATTGATTATCGCCAACTCAACAAACTGACCATTAAAAATAAATACCCTCTTCCGCGTATTGACGATCTTTTGGATCAATTGAAGGGTGCTGTTGTGTTTTCGAAGATTGATTTGCGTTCTGGATATCATCAAATTCGGGTGAAGGCCGAAGATATTCCGAAGACTGCTTTCCGAACGCGATATGGACACTATGAGTACGTAGTGATGCCATTTGGTGTGACGAATGCCCCTGCGATTTTCATGAGTTATATGAATCGCATCTTCCATGAATATCTTGACCAATTTGTCGTGGTGTTTATTGATGATATTTTGGTATACTCGAAGAGTCATGAAGAGCATGAAAGACACCTTCGTCTTGTGTTGACGATCCTTCGCGAAAAGGAGTTGTATGCGAAGCTCTCTAAGTGTGAATTTTGGCTGTCTGAGGTCCAATTTCTTGGACATGTTATTTCAAATGATGGAGTCGCGGTGGATAGATCTAAAGTTGAAGCTGTGATGGCTTGGGAAAGACCAACGTCCGTGACGGAGATAAGGAGTTTTCTTGGTCTTGCCGGTTACTACCGGAGATTTATTGAAGGGTTTTCCCGTTTGGCTTTACCATTAACAAAGTTGACTCGGAAGAATCACTCTTTTGTGTGGACCCGTGAATGTGAAGAGAGTTTCCAAGAGTTGAAGTTAAGGCTTACTACCGCACCGGTGTTGGCATTGCCCGACTTAATGGATGAATTTGTGGTATATTGCGATGCATCTAAGCTTGGTCTTGGGTGTGTATTGATGCAAAAGGATCGTGTGATAGCCTATGCGTCGAGGCAGTTGCGACCGCATGAGGTTAACTACCCCACACATGATCTTGAACTGGCGGCGGTGGTGTTTGCACTGAAGCTGTGGCGACACTACTTGTATGGCTCCAAGTTTGTAGTCTTTAGTGATCATAAGAGCCTTAAGTACTTATTTGACCAGAAGGAATTGAATATGCGCCAAAGACGGTGGATGGAGTTCCTAAAAGACTACGAATTTGAATTGAAGTATCACCCCGGTAAGGCAAATGTAGTTGCTGATGCATTGAGCAGGAAGTCATTGCATGTTTCCATGATGATGGCAAAGGAAATGGAGTTGATTGAACAATTTAGAGATTTGAATGTGGGCGTGGAGACTTACACTTCCAAGAAAATAGTGTTGGAAATGTTGAAGGTTGCAAATGAATTTCTTGAATATGTGAAGGTGCAACAACCCAATGATGAGTATTTGATTGAGATGAAAAAGACCCAAGAAAAAGGGAAGAATTTGTTCATAGAAGAAGGTCGAGATGGCATTTGGCGTGTTAGAGGCCGAATTTATGTTCCCTCAAGCGATGATGTGAGGAAACGTGTACTTGAGGAAGCTCACAAAAGCATATTGAGTATTCATCCTGGTTCCACTAAGATGTATCAAGATTTGAAGAAGAATTTCTGGTGGCCTGGTATGAAACGTGATGTGGCGAATTTTGTAGCATCTTGCCTTGTGTGTCAAAAGGCTAAGGTCGAGCATCAGAGACCATCTGGTTATTTGAGACCGTTGGAGATCCCTGTCTGGAAATGGGATAGTATAGCTATGGACTTTGTTTCTGGACTACCCAGAACTCGTGCTGGGAACGATGCTATATGGGTGATTGTAGATCGGTTGACAAAATGTGCTCACTTTTTACCCATTAATATAAAGAGTCCTTTGGAGAAATTGGCACAAATATACATCAAGGAGATTGTTAAACTACATGGTGTTCCGTCCAGCATTATATCTGACCGTGATCCTCATTTTACTTCTCGGTTTTGGGGACGTTTGCATGATGAGTTGGGTTCTAAGTTGAAGCTTAGTTCCGCTTATCACCCTCAAACTGATGGGCAATCGGAGAGAACTATACAAAGCTTGGAGGATCTATTGAGAGCTTGTGTTCTTGAGCACGGTGGATGTTGGGAGAGATTCCTCCCATTGATTGAATTTACGTACAATAACAGCTTCTATTCCAGTATTGGTATGGCACCTTATGAGGTGTTGTATGGAAGGAAGTGTAGAACTCCCTTGTGTTGGCTGGAAGTTGGAGAAAACTTGGCTTTAGGGCCGGAGATCATTCAGGAAACTACAGAGCAAATTAAGAAGATACAAGAGAATATGAAGATTGCTCAAGATAGGCAGAAAAGTTATTATGACAACAGACATAAACCCCTGGAGTTTCAAGTGGGTGACCATGTATTTTTAAAGGTCTCGCGTGAAAAAGGCATTGGAAGGGCGTTGAAGAGTGGGAAATTGAGCCCTAGATTTATCGGACCTTACGAGGTGTTAGAGCGGATTGGTGAGGTTGCTTATAGGATAACACTCCCTCCACATCTTGCTAACCTACACAACTTGTTTCACGTGTCACAGTTGAGGAAATATGTTTATGATCCACTACACGTGATCCCGATGGACGAGATTGAGGTGCGAGATGATCTATCTGTTTCTCCTGTTTCTGTTCGCATTGTCGGACATTCCGTGAAGAAATTGCGGAACAAGTTGGTACCTTTGGTGGAGGTAGCTTGGAAACATGGAAATACTGAAACGTTCACATGGGAACGTGAAGATGACATCAGAGAACGGTATCCCGATGCATTCGAATCCGGTAAGTTAAATTTCGAGGACGAAATTTTCTTTTGGTGGGGTGGATTGTAACATCCCGAATTTTAAAATAGAGAATTAATTACCGGAATAAATATTAGAAATTGGAATAGGGAGTATTTAATGTCCCAAACTATTGAGAATAATTAAATTAAGATTTTGGGAATTTTTGGTAATTTTTGGAGACCGGTTAAACTGAAATTAAGCCCGGTTGAGATATGGGTGTCAGACCAAGTATCTCGGAATGAGATGATTTTGGTCAGGGCTATAGAGAATATTATTGAGAATCCGAATATGTATTCGGAATAATTTTCAGATGATGTATTGAGCCCAAACAGAGAGCCTGTTTACAAGAAAACGATGAAGCTTTAATGAATATAATTAAAATAAACCCAAAACCATAATTTTTCCCTTCTACTTCACGATGTCTTCTTCTTTTGTGAAGACACTTCATTCTTCTTCCCCTTATTTTCCTTCTTCTCTTCATATCTCCATCTTCCTCTAAAGGATTCAAGCAAGGTGATAACTCTCCTCCTTTTTCATTTTGTTGGGTGAAGGCTTGGAAGGAGACCATTGAAGCTAGAAGCCTTCTCCTTCTCTTCCTCTCTATTTCGTGTGGCACATTCCCTTTTCCTTGAACCCATTTTGTTTTCAAGTGAGGTAAGAAATACTCACTAGTTACTTGGGTTTTTGCCATAGTTATATGATAATATGAGTTTTGGGAACCAAGCATGTGAATGGATGTTCATTTAGGGCATTTAATGCAAGAGTTTAATGTGGGTTTCTATGAGAGTAAGGTTTCTTTGAGAAGTAATAAAGTGGATGCATTTATGGTTGAAAAGAGAAGAATATTTATGAAGGTGGTTGGAAATTTTATGAAACCCTAACTTCATAAATTTGGGGGAAAATGTATATGGAGGTTGATGAACATTTATTGTGAATAATAAATGTGAGTTGTGATGCATAAGAGTCATTGGTGATGGTATTTTGTTGGTGGAAGTCATTAATAGAGAAACCCATGAAAGGGTTGGTTGTTGAGTACATAATAATAAATGGTGGCACCTAACCCATGGTGGTTATGGTGAATAAAATGAAATAAAAGAGTTTTGAGAGTTATAATAATAAAAACAGCAAGTATTTATTGATATATAAGTATTCAAGTCTTAATGAGTAAGTAGGAAATTGATTGTATAATGTATTGTGATGTAGGAAGTGACCCCATTGACGAAGCGGGACCATCGAACCGCGTTGATCACTACTTCACTTGAGGTAGGAGGGGGTAACTTTTCTAAATGCATGATTTCATCCATTGGTGATGTGGAAATATGTATATGTGATTATGTTAATAATTGTTTGAATGGATGATATGATATGTGTGATTTGAATGCATTTAGAATGATGATTATTATGTGGCATTGTGTTTGGGATAATACTAATGATGTGATGATACCATATTAATGAAGTAAGATGATGGTTTGAAACCATATGTGAATTGAGATTGTGATGTGAATATCCCAAGTATGTGTGTATGAGTTGTGGAATGTGTGTGCCACTAACTATTGATGAGAATAAGTTTAAAAGAGAATTGGGATTGGATAAGAATGATGAGAATATTGAAATCCACTAAGTGGTGATGGTGAATGATTGAATGTGGAGTGGCATCTAGGATGCATAGTGTGAGGATGCACTTGATTTGCATTTGCATTGCATCTATGGCATATCATAGCTGTCTATGTGGAATATTAGGGGGTTCCACTAGGCGGGCCCAGTGGGAGGACGGCTCAGTGCACGAGCGTATTGTGATTTTCCCCTGTGACTCGGTGTATGAGTCACGAAGCTGTCCATAGTTTGGTGACGAGGCACCCTATGTGGCGGGCCCAGTGGGCGGGCGGCTTAATGGTGAGCGAGTTTACCTCGGTGTCCGACGGGACACGGCTCTCTCGATGTGTGTTCGGGAGGGGCCCGTAGCACTTGTGGTATTTGAGGCCACGATGTTGATCCGCAAGTCACAGTGTGACTAGTGCTACAGATGGGCGAGAGCGGTTTGGTACCAGTAAAATTATGAAGATATAAGCATGCTTGAATTGAGATATATGTGTACACAATTTTTTCTACTGCAGTAGGGGCATAGTAGCACACCTATGCTTGTCCCACAATTGAATTAATATGGTATTTTTCCCACAGTCGGATCCGCATTGTTTGATGAGAAATTCTTGTGCATATGCATTAGCTTTAAGAGCATTTGCATATAGCTGGAGATATGCCTAGTTGAAAGCCCATGGTGGCAACAGATGATTGAAAATTGAAAAGGGAAAGAGTTGAATATTAACCCTACGTGTGATTGGCAATCCAAATGATTGATATTGTGAATGTATACTTGAAACTATAAAATGTATTGTGTATAATGTATGATGTGGTGTAATGATGGCTAATTGTGCAAGTATACATGTATTTCATCATAATGTATGACTTTAATTCATTTGGATTATGTTACTCACCTCCCCGTTGCCATTTTTAAGGTTGATGTAGGTGTGACTTAAATCCTACAGCTTTTGGAGGCTTGAGTATGGAAAGAGGTAAATATGGATAGGAATATGTAAGCCTTGGCCGGCATAAATTCTGTTTTGTAGAGTATATGGTGTTTATATACTCGTTTTTGTAATGGTTTATAATTTTGGAGGTCATGGGAGAAAATTGGACATGTGTGTGTAAGGCCAATTTTCATTCATGACCTAAATGATGTAAAGGACAAAGTCATGAGGTTTGATGATGTTGAATTTGATGTATGGATGATGAAAATTTATGAGTTATAGCTCCTTTGTGATATGTGCTTTGAGAGGCCAATTTTTGGGTGATGAACTCAATATTGGTTGATATTGATATGGATATGTTGATTCAGCTTACCATATTGAGGAATGAATATTAATTATGAAATTTCTTGGCCAATTGATGACAATAGTGTGCATGATGTTTGATTGATTGATTAATTTGTAGAGCTCTCATATGGAGTTCATGCATAATTGAGCAACCAATAGGGTCAAGATGAGTTTTATGAGTTTTGGATAGTGTGTGGTGGTTCCAATAGCTTAAATACATGAATTGTGACTTATAGGAACTGGAGCGGGTCAATTCCATTGAGAATAGACCCCTATGTTACTCAAAAAGGCTCAAGAATGGACAAAACGTATTTATTTGCATAACTTTCACATTTTTGAGAATTTTTGGGTGAGGCCGGTGGCCACACGTCACAATTGGTGTATTTTAGTTGGTGTCAAAATTTGGTAGCGTTTGGAGTTGATATGAAAAAGTTAGGGGAGTTAGAAGTCCAAAAATAAGGCTTTTTCTGCATAAAACAGCAACTGTGCTGTCTCGAATCGATTCGAGGATCCCTGAATCGATTCGAGCGCTGCTGTTTTCACTGTTTTTGGTTCCAGGAAGGCCTGAATCGATTCATACGATCTTGAATCGATTCCAGGACCTCTGTTTGTATAAATTTGAGTTCCAGAAGCATCTGAATCGATTCATACAAGCTTGAATCGATTCAAGGGGTCCTGTTTTCACTGTTTTGCACTCCAGAATCATTCGAATCGATTCATGGGGTGTTTGAATCGATTCATGACCCTGTTTTCACACCTTTTCCTCTGTTTTGGGGTATCATTGGTATTGTTTGACTATAATATGATGGTACCATGACCTACACGCATAATTAATACATTCTATCAATTCAATAGACCATCCTTCGACTTCCTACTACTCCCTTTCATTTTCTTAATGTAATTGTACACTTCCGCTACTTCTTGTTGATGATCATGAGATTGATCATCCAAGATTCACTCTTTGACTTAATTGTTCACCTTCTCATATCTTCATATATGAGATAGGTTATTAAAATAGGTCCAGGGGTTTGGTGAAAAATACTTCACCACTTTAATTATTTGTTTATTAATATTTTCAAAGATGCGAAAAATTTTTCCCTGTTTTAATTGGGGGTTCGGGGCGTCTCATGTCCCCTCTTACCTTGATGGAGTCCTTTGATTAGCAAGGTATGTCTTGTAGTTTCCTCGTTCCAGTTCGCAGTGGAAGAAATGAAATTGGAAAGAAAAGCCTCTGAACGTATAAGATGAGGAGAAGAAGGGTGTGTGATTTGCTAAGTGGTTCCTATGCCTGTGTGTTCTGAGAGTAGTGGGTTAATAATGGGGAAAACAAGTGGGAGGCAAGCCTTTTTGTTATTAAAAGAATTAGGTGAGGATAATGGAACCTTTTGACTAATTCCTTTGTCTGCTTGCTAAGTTTTGTGTGTGTGTGTGTGTTCTGAGAGTGAGAGTTAATGAGTGGTATGCGTTAATAATGAGAAAGCAAGTGGGAGACAATACTTTCTCGTGAGTGAAGGTTTGGTGAGGATAATGGCAATTTCCCAGTCAGCTTTGCCTGATAGAAAGGGAATATATGATAAAATATATAAAAGGTGTTTTGATTGGATTAAAAAAAGCTCCATTTTCCCTGCAGTTGACTCGCTCCTCTTGGATTTATGTGGAAAAGTGGACCAGTCAACAGCAGGAACGAAAGGAAGGGTCATCTCGCTCAAGCGAAATCCGACTCGCTTGAGCGAGGAACAAGGCTTGCTTGGGCGTGGTCCCTTCACGCTTGGCACAGCAAGGAAAAATTCCACCTCGCTCAAGCGAATCCTGACTCGCTTAAGCGAGTCATGCTGTCCTCGCTTGGGCGAACTGAAGAAGTTGAGCGAAATGAGTGATTATACATCAGGGGTCCTTCTCGCTCAAGCGAAATCCGACTCGCTTGAGCGAGTCATGCATACTCGCTCGGAATTCATCTGAATCCGACTCAAGTACTTGGTTTCTCACTCGGTAGAATCTGTCCAGACCGAGTTCTCTCTCACTCAGACTTTCACTCGGTAACCGAGTCTTCATTTACTCAAATCCACTCGGTAAACCTTCCAGAACCGACTCCTATCTAATTGGACACTCACTCGGAATCTGGGGTTCCATTCACTCGGAATACTTCTCATACCACTCGGTGTATTTAACTTCAACACAATCGGGAATGTACTTCACATTCATTACTCGGTATAGACTTACATTTCTCACTCGGAGAATACACTTTTCTCCCCTTGGAAGTTTACTCAGTTCCATACTTCCACTCAGGAAAGTCACACTTAAGATCCACTCGGTAATAAGGGTTTTCTTACTCAGAATCCATAAACTTCTTCACTCGGTTTATCACTAATCAAATACCACTCGGTATACCTCATTTTATTCACTCAGGGAAACCATTACGCTAAGTCCAACTCGGACTTGTTCTAACCCAATCCACTCGGATTATCATCATATACTTAGAAATTTTCCAATCTAATCCATTACAATAAATCTTCCCTCGGATTTCCACTCGGGAATATCCAAATCCATTCCTACACACATCATTATCACTCGGTATCTTATTCTTAAAACTGACCTCCTTTCTCTCTTATTCACACGGACTTATTCCAGCGTGCTTTTGGTCAACCATACACTAAGTGTCTCCAGTCGGGACCATATCACTCGGAGATGCACACTCAGAAATCTTTCATTCATCAGAGTTACACTAATTCTTCTCGGAATCCCTTTGAACCTCCATCACTCGGAACAGACCCAATGGCCATAGTCTCACTCGGAACTGTTCCAACAATACTCCACTCGGAAATGGTTTTCAGGATTACTCCACTCCGAGTATATAAGTCTTTCCTCTCGGAAGTGAAGCTCTCGGGAAAATTTTATTCATAGGTGGAAATGCCTAACAATGTATGACTCAGAATTGAGTCATTGGAAAATATTTGACTCGGAATTAAGTCTTTCTGGGGTATTTGACTCGGAAATGAGTCATTTGAAGGTGTTTTACTCGGAATAAACCCTCTCAGCCATGTTCCACTCGGAAAACACAACCTCCACTCGGTATCGCCATTTTTCACTCGGAATTTCTCTTAGTCACTCGGAATTTCTTCCAATCACTCGGAACAGAGCTTTTATTTACTCGAGCAACCTTATTTCTGACCTGTTTCACTCGGAATTTCTTCCAATCACTCAGAATTTTCCTATTTCACTTGGAATTTCACTCTCCATATCTCAAAATTATTTTTCTAAGGTTCCTATTTGAACGGAATTCGTCCAGTGACTTCCCAGGTTGCTTAATATGCTTCTCGCTTGAGCTAGAGCTCACTTCGCTTAAGCGAGATTGGTCCCAAACGCTTAAATACTAATGCAAAGGATTCTTGCCTGAGCGAGATCCTTTCTCGCTTGAGCGAGAATACTATGACATGACCAAAAAATGGAATTGTCACAGCTCCTCATATGGTATCTTATTGTAGGCCTATTAAATATATCTGACATATCTTATATGACATTTTGAGACACATAAAGCTTGTTCTAAGAGTTCTTACTCTGAAATCCTCATTAAAAGCCAAGTTTGGATATCTCCCCCATTTCATACACATTAAAAAGACATATACAACTGGTTCCCACATTCATACCTATAAACTTCCATTCTACATTTATCATTAAAAATTTTGGGATGTTACACCGTTCGTGTTAAAGCTTCAATCGAACCCCATTCCTGTGATCGTGGCCTCAAGGTGAGTCCACTGATCCATTTTATTTGTGGCTCCGTATCCCTTTCGTTCTCTGGTAGCCAAGGGCTATGCATGGCTGTATTCGAGTCTGTTCTCCACTCCTTTGGTGAGTGTGAGCTTAAATGTGGCCTAAGAGCTGAGGGCGTTGAGTTAACGGGTTTTTACATTCTGACCCGTAGGTGGTAGATTAAGCAACGAAAGGCTGAGTGACGAAGCTGAGACTGCGAATCCCGTGCTCAGAGGAAGGGACCGACACCGAGAGCAGATCATAGAAGCGTGGAGCCGAGGTAAGGGGGTGTTCGGGTTATGATTAATTAGAATAGGACTTATTTCCTATCCGAGTCATTGAGCAGTATGATCAGGGTAAGGAAATGTTATTGAATGTTGTGGTGTGCCTATGTTTGTACATGTGTGGTCGTGTACACCGATCAGTTGAAGATCGGGTGTGCAGTTGAGTTAATATTGTCATGAACTTGAAATATTTAATGTTGAGATGATGTTGGATGAGTTGTATGCGAGTGCATGTGTGTATAACTTACAATGGCATAAAATGCGTGATGATTGAGGTAATCAGTATGTATGTTGAGGGGCTTGACGAGTAGGTCACCCTACGCTGTGAGCACAGGTCAGTTTCTGACAGTTGCAAGTGGTAATCGGAATAATATGTTTATGTTTATATGATGGAATGCGATTATGTGGTGGAGGATGACCAACGGTATGAATTACCCTGTTTTGGCTTCAGTGGTCAAGTCGGACCCAGTTAAGCTACCCAGAGGTCTTTGACCTAGTGGTTAAGGGGGAGCCAAGTTGGGCTCGGTGAACCAAGTCGGGTTCACGGGATGTCAAGTCAGGCTCCCAGCTGAAGGTCGATCCTTTTAGTATCTGGATACTAGGCGTCAAATTTTATGTGAGAGTCAGTTGTGATAATTGATGAATTATTGGTTGTGATGTGTATATTTACCGAGTGACATTTGTTATATTTGCTGAGTGAAGTTTGTTCCATTGGCCGAGTGTAAATTAATTACCGAGTATGATGTATTATAGTTGCCGAATGATGAAAATGCAATCGGACGTGATTTATATATATATAACTCGTTAAATTTTGTTCTATATTAATTATGATGCCAAACACTCACCCTTGCTGTTATTTTAATTTAGTAACCAGTGACAGGGAGGAGGCCAGAGCCATGGAGGCGCGCCAAGGGGGAGATCGATGCCAAGGCCCGAGTGATTTTGAGTGATTGTGTTGAGTATATGTGTGTATAAGGAATTTCCGAGTGTTTAATATTATCTGTGTGCCACTTAAATTGAATCAGATGCGAATTCATATTTTAAAACACTTTGATATATATGTTTTCCTGTTTGTTGTGGCAGCTCATTAACTAGCGGATCCATTCCCGAGTGAAGGATAACCGAGAGATTCCCTTCCGGGTGGAAGGTTAGGATGTCCTGAGTGGGATTGGTTGGGAGAGAGTTCCGAGTGAAGAAAGTGTATAAAGAATCCGAGTAAAGAAGGTGTACCATGATTCCGAGTGAAGAGAAGTTGGATGTGTTCGAGGGGAAATCTGAGTTTCTTCCGAGGGAAGTAAGGATAGGGTATTCACTGAGTGAGGATATTCGGAGAAGCGGTAACCGAGTGAAGGAGGTTGAATTATCCTCGAGGGAGTTGTGACCGAGCTAAGCTTTCTGAGTGAGGGGTAGTAATGAGTCAAGCGTGCAATGTCTGAGTGAGTGGAAGTTGAGTGTTTTTCGAGTGAAACCCTATTACCGAGTAAACCATTTTACCGAGTGAAACCCCATGTGAGTCCGCAGGTGCGTCTTGTTCGCTTAGACTTCAGGTGTGACATTCGCTCAAGCAAGTCGGTACTCGCCTAAGCGACTCTCGATTTTCGCCTAGGTACTTTGGGGTCTCACTCAGGCGAACGAATCCTATCCTCTTCTTCTTCTTTTGCTGCTTCATCTCCTCCCGCTGTTTCAACTCCATTTTACCGAACGAATGTTATTCTGCGTGCACTCTTATTATCATTTTGATTGCATCTAAGTGAATACTATTTATTATCAAGACCGAGTAGAACCATTTTCGATCGGTTATTATTTTAACATACTTTTATTTAAAGATTTATTTTAGAACGGTTTTGTTCATACTGAGCATGATTTTATGTAGCTAAAAGAGGTAAATATTATTTTACATCTAGACCAAGTGGATTAAATATTAAAGGGAATAAATACTAATTCATACTAAGATACAAATTTTATTCAACGTGAAAAATTTATTGTGAAAATAATTTGTCGTGTGTAAATAAAAAGGTAAATTAACCTAGGATGTTACATTTCTTGCACTTTATCTTCCTCGTTTGACCTCTAAATGCTACCAAAATTTAACATAAATCATTTCTTACTAATTATAACCTGTGGCCACTGGTCATACCTCAAATTTCTTTAAAAAAAATGAGAGAGATAGGCATCTAAACATATTTAGGCCATTTTAGGTCATTACCAACCACCAAACCACTTAAATCTCATCCAAATGGGACCAAACCAAATGTCACACATTTCAAATACCATATACGATCTATCAAGCCTCCCTGAAGACTCCAGAACCTCACATATCAAATTTAACATATCCACTTTCTTAATTGTGCATAATCCTCACAATTCCTTACACTGAATCATTAAAAATTCAATGCTACACTACATTCATCATCATGCACTATTATGACATTTTAGGCTCAATATCAACAAGCAAAACCTGTCCATAAATAATTCAATAGCATATCCATATGTTATACAATTCCTGGGTATACACACAATCAAACCAAGTTATATTTTAAATATTTGAAAAATCTAAAGGCAAGGGTACACATTGAGAAAATCTAACCTAACAACTTACATGTTTTCTTAACTTAGAAGTCGTTAGTCGTTACTTTATATATCCTCTAATCTTTTTTATAAGACAAGATTAATTAAATCATCAAGATCAATAAAAAAATAGTTAATATGGTAATTAACTTTATTGGTTTCTTAAAAAGTTATATAACATTCTAAGCTTACCCTTGTGAACTTAATTAATGCATTTGGTAATAATGAAGATACTAACATCTCTCATTTTTTGATTGATTGGTTTATATGGTCATCACCTCAAATAATTTATTATCTTTTGTAATTGATAAAAAATAAAAAATATTAATAAACGCTTCATAGAAATTATAACAATGCCTTATAAAAACAAGTACAAAAAACTTCAAAACTATGTCTTAAAATAGTTAATATGGTAATTAAATTTATTGGTTTCTTAAAAAGTTATATAGCATTCTAAGCTTACCCTTGTGAACTTAATTAATGCATTTGGTAATAATGAAGATACTAACATCTGTCATCGTTTGATTGGTTGGTTTATATGGTCGTCACCTCAAATAATTTATTATCTTTTGTAATTGATAAAAAAATAAAAATATTAATAAATGCTTCATAGAAATTATAACCACGCCTTATAAAAATAAGTACAAAAAACTTTAAAACTATGTCTTATAAAAACGACCAAATGAAATATAAATATAGATATAGATAATAATAATGATAACTAGTTTTACATAGTATTATTATTATTAGTTGTTTTTTATTTTTTAAAATAATCAACTAGACATTAAACAAATAAGGGTATAAACATAAACAATAAAGCAAGAAAAGGAACATAGGTGTATAAGTAATTAATAGTAGCATTTTGTTCTTATTAATATATAAAATATATAACAAAACACCTTGTTTGATTTATTTTTATAGTTATCAAACATAGTAAAGAAAATAATACTATCCTATTGTGTTATGTTACGTCTTATTTTATTCTATTATCTTCCTCTTTCAAAAGTTACTTGAATGTATGTTTCATAATGTTAGTAAACTCCTAGTTGAAAGTTAAAAGCTAGAAACTTATAAACTAATTTATCATATTGAGAGTGTTAATAAAATTAAGTGTAAACGTAAAACAATATGTTTAATTATTTAGATATAAATTACATTTTTTTATTTACATATCATAATTCGTAACTTTTTAAGATATTTTAATTAATCTAAAATTTAACAAAAATATTTAAACCTTTCTCCCCCTCTATAATTATAATTTCAGGTTTTGTAACATGTATAATGTTCACATGATAAATCTCAATATTAATTGATTTATCGTTGTTTTTCTTTTCCCTCATTATTATCTCCATCTCCCATCCTTCCTGCAATACAATTTCAGCTTCCTAATTTAGTTATATATATATATATATATATATATATATATATATATATATATATATATATATATATATATTCATGTAAGTTTACATTAGTTTTAAAATATTTACCTGGACAATTTAAAATCTCTCACGTCTTGAAATTTTAAAAATCTAACTTTAATCATTTTAATTATTTTATATTTGAAAAAGTTAAATTAAACATCATTTTATAAATTGAATAAATAATCGAAGTCTTTAAAATCAAGGATTAAGATGTCCTATTTATATAATCTCAATAATTATTTTTGAAAATATAATAATTAATTTCAAGGTCTACTCGTTTACATAACATACATACATGTGCGTTTGATATGTGTATGATTGTAATTGAAGTTTAAATTTTCCGTTTTCACCTTTATCTAAAGTCTTATAAACACGTTCTTATCAAATTAATTAAATTCCTAATAATTCTTTCCGTCATAAAATTTAATATTTCTTTTTAAAATAGTTATTATAAAATTTAATAATTCTTTCTATCATAATAATCAAAGATAGAAAGAAGTATAAATTTTTTAGGTCGCTAATATGTATCAATTAAATTCCTAATTTTGTTTCTATATATATTTGCGAAACAAATATAACTTTAATTATTTCAAATATGATATCAAATTAACTATTAAATAATTTAATTAATATAAGAAGATGTTATCATCTAACATCTCAATTTTGAATTATTGGTTGATTTAATATTAATTAAATAATTAATTAAGATTGTTAAATTAATTCAAAAAGTATATATTAATTTTAAGACTTAATCTGGTTAATTTGAGGTAACTTAAAGTTATCGGATTGATTCTAGAAAATATGAGTAAATTACCAAACTACCCTTAAATGAATTAAGCTACCAAACCAATTACATTTTTCCTATTTTTTTATCCTTCACACGTAAACAGGGAGCAAAAGAAAGGGAAAAGAATCAAAACTTGCATGTCTTCTTCTTCACTTCGCTGAGGGGGTCACCATCATCAATTCCACTTTCTATCAAGTCAAAGCAAAAATCAAGGCTTTATTTGTTCACCTCTCTTCCACGACCATACTAGGAACCTTGACTCCTTTAAATTTCTCCATTTTTTCAAGGTTAGCAAAGGACCCATTTTTAGTTTTTGCTTGCTTCTTGAATTCCATCTTTAAATTCTTTAACTTAATGATTTAAGGAAGCTTTAGAACCATTCGGTGGAAATAGGCAGCTTTGATATTTTGAGTTTCATTTGTTTCCTTCATTGACAAGGTAAATTCAAAGATCCATTGTTCGGTTTGGGTCCATTTCATGGATTTAAGCTTTAATCACTTCGTTTTCATGGCTATAGACCATTTCAGAACCATTTCCAAGTTGTGGGTTACTTCAAAGCTTTTGGAATTCATTTTAGAAACCGTCAGCGATCGTTCGATCGGAACTTTTGAACCTCGGTCCTTTCATAACATTGATAGTATTTGTAAGGTTTTGGGTTTTTGAATAGTTAATAATTAGTTAAGTTGGTTTAAATTTGTAAACGATTAAGTAATCAAAAAGCTTCAATTGTGTTTCTGATGTAGGTTTGCTTCTGAAATGATACTGAAACAAGTGTTTAGATTGAAATCTTGGATTCTAGGTAAGGGGGTATTATATTTTAAATGTATGAGTTATGAACAGCTAAGGGATAAATTTATATTTGAATAAATAGAAATTGATTGATATGATTGATGATTATATGATAACGTTGAGTAACTATCCCCGTTATTAATTAATATTGAGAATATGATTATTAATGATAGGGTGAATATAATGTTGTAGATAATGATTGATATGTGATGGACTCCACTCATATGGTTTGATGCCGAATCAATGAGCATGATGAATATTGCATGAGATTGCAAATTGATAGCTATTATGTTCATAATGATAAATGATGATAAATGGAAATGATGATGTAAATGAATTATGTTTAATTGAATTACATGTTGTGCTTTGATGGAATAATGTAATTGTGAACCATTAGTGATGGTAACTAAGTGGTGGTCCCTGTTGATGGTAATCAGGAGGTCTGATAATGAATTTTGGATGTTGTGGCACAACATTTGTATTTAAACGCTCACACAATAATAGAGAGCATGTAATGTCGACTTAATGGTAAGGTAAAAACCCCGTGATGGTTTCTTTGGATTCCATACCCACTTTATAGTGGGACTCCAAGGCCCATAACACTTGAGTTGAGGTGCCACTATCACTTAGAGTGACTGTTGTTGTAAATGGGCAAGTGGTTCGATACCGGTAAAAAGATTTATTGATATATGTTGAGAAAATTTTGATGTTGCAATGTTAATCTCATCAGTAAAGTCGGATCCACATGCATATGTATTTGCATATAAACTTTGAAATTGAGATAGAATGTTGTGGGATAGCTATTGATGATTATGATTGTAATTACATTTGGGTTGATGTAAATGTATATATTATGTTAAACGACAATTGTTGAGGGTGATGATTTATGATGGTTGGTTATTGAAATTAAAGGTATGATTGTATGTTGTGTTATGAACTGGGCGGTAATATTAAATGAATTATGGTAAATCTAATCCTGTATTTGTCATTTAACATATATAAGCTCACCCCCTAAACATTTTTATTTTAGTGAATTTGTACGAGAAGAATTGTGAATTATCATTGTGGGTTTTATGATAATCCTTGAGAAGAATTACTATATATATGTATAGTTTTTTATATCAGGTGCCTTGACCAACCCTTTTGATTAATGTATATATTGATATAGTGGATTAGGCATCTGATAACCCCATTGGAGGTTTAAAATTTGTTTTGACACCTATATACATGAGTTATGATGATGACTTGGTTGATATACCCATCAATTTGATCATATGATGATGATATCATTGAAATTATATTATGGGCAAGTATTGTGGATGTCATGTTACATATGAGGTGAGTGGTTATTATAGAAATTGCCATGTAGTATTGAGACTTGATGAGATAACATGCTGAATTATTGAGAATTATGTGTCAAATAAGGAACCAGATAGGCTAAATTTTGATTTGTGAGGTTTCAGAACATCCAGATAGGTTTGGTACGTAGCTTATATGCAGTATTTCAATTATGTTAGAATTAGTATGACCCAAAATGAATGAGATTCGATATGTTAAGTTGATAGAAATGGCCTAAAATGGTCAAAATACATTTTTCCCATATTTTTCTCGTTTTTAGAAATTTTTAGGTGTGAACAGAACCAGTAGGTCATAATTAACATGAATAAGTTTGTGTTAAAGTTTGGTAGCATTCGGAGGTTAAATAGGCAAGTTAAGATATACGGAAGTCAGCCGATGACAAAAATTTAACATAATTCTACAGTCTGTCTGTTTAGTAATCGATTAAAAGCCTACATAGGTTGTTCATAGGTAATTGATTACACAAATTGTATAATCAATTAAACAACTATAAGTAGCTAAAAATTGTCCAATTTAAATGTGTATTTACAGGTTTAGTTGCCCATAAGCATAAGGTAATCTATCGGGGCCCTGTAGTTTCCGGTAGAATTGCTTTTAGACCATTGCGAATTCATGCTTCTGTTTCATGGTTTAATTTTACCCAACTTCCGCTTAACCTTTTTAGGTTAATTTAACTAGTGCTTTGGGGGTATTCGAGCGACCACGTTGGGTTTGTAAAATCGAGAAAAAAATTGTGTTTCCATTAAATAAGTGTGACATATCTCGAGTCAATATTGAATAAAAAAGGTAAAGTAAATTTTTTATTTAAAACAATAATCAAAATTCACACAATTTTTAATACAAAACTTTTACTTTTACTTTCACTTGGTTAAACAATGTGGCAATTGTTAATGAGATTCATTAATACTACTTCCGATTCCAAATATAAGAAAATTTTACTAGAATTTTTTGGTCTCATAATATAATTAAAATTATAGAATTTTAATATCATTAAATGTTTGTTTACCAAATATGTCATTTTTGGATACATTTCCAAGATCACTAAAACTTCATGTAATAAATGGTATTAAAGGTATGTTGGAAATCAAATATTTGATAACATTAATATGAAAAACTATTTCCAACTACTATTCTAAATATATGTGGAATTAGTTATCTTTTCTTATATTTGGAACAAGATGAAATATTAATAACAAGTAAAAATAACTTAGGAAGGTGAGAGAAATGGAAGTAATAACGAGGGAAGAGAAAAAATTATATTTTAAAAAAACCATGATAAATCAATTAATACAAATAAGTTGAGTTGAGTATTTATTGAGGTTTGTCATGTACAATCTTGCCCAAGTTAAAAAATCTGTTTTAACTTTTATCCACACCAAAAAAAAAGAGAAGGCAAGAGACAACCTGAGCACCGAGAATAAAACAAGCAACAAGTGTTAGAAATTTTGGTTTTTAAAAATAAAAATATAGGTTTTATTTTTTAAAAATAAAATAAATAGTAGTGTTTGGAACATTGAAATTATAAAAATGAATTTTAGTTAGTTAAAATCTAAAAACATTATTTTAAGTAGCGTTCAAAAATACTATCAGCTAACTAAAAATACTATATATAAATATTTATTTTACAAGTAATCTTTCAATTACTAATTTAAATTTTTAACTTACCAAATCTACACTTACATTCTCAAAAATTTTATTTGGAAATTATATTTCACAACATGCAAATGACAAAATTCATAAGTCACCTTGTTGTTCAACCTTCAATGCCATATCCATTAAAAATCTACTGAAAGATAAATTAACGTTGATTCTTTAATCTTGTAAACAGAACAACCATCCATGCTTTAAGTTCTGGCAACAAAACTTTTTGTAAGAAGCAACAAACTTCCATTCCAAAATTGCCAAGGGGACAAAATTGCTTTTGTTTGGGTTCTGGTTATGCAGTTTGGATTTTTTTATTTTTTTATATATTAGGGACCAAATATATTAATAAATTGAACAATATATAGACTAAAACCATACAATTAAAAATTAGTACCAAATATCAACAAATTGAATAGTTCATGAATCAAAATCATGCAATTAAAAATAGAAAAATCACAAAATTTAGGGACAAAATTATAAAAATTTATAGATTTTTTTTTATCATTTATAGTTATTTTATTTATCTTAAATGTAAATAAAAAAATCTAACACTAATAATCTTCAAAACTAAAATAATTATTGAAAGAGTAAAAAAATACAAAATAATAATAATAGAAAAATTAACCAATAACAATTTTTGTATAAATATCTTATTAAAGATACGACTTACCTAGAGCTATAAAGTTTTTGAAGGTTAAAGCTCCATTTATATTATGAAAATGTTTTTATTTCTTTAGTATAAATTTTTAAAAATAAAAAATAATAGTTTAATAATTATAACTAAAAATAATATTAAAAATAGGAAACCTTTTGTTGAAGATTTTTTAACTTTAATGTTTACCATTTTTATGGCAACATGATTGTGAGGATTTGAAAACCTATGAGCTATGACAAACTTTGTCTTTTAACGGAGAAAGGAAGAACTAATGGTGGTGGCAATGCCACTAACCAGCAGCGAGAGTTTTGGCGTTTTGTGTGACTCGGCGATGGTTACCTTACTTAGGGCCTGTTTGGCGAATGATGAAATCTAAAATGATTCGCGATGGTTGTTCCTGGCGTATTAATACACGTGTCGGTGTAGATTTATGAAGATGAAAGGAAAGAAGAAGGTGTCATAAATGAAGACACAAGCAAAGTGTTGTGTTGCGGCAATGTTGGCCCGCCACAATCACAATTATTCACCAGATATTTCTTCCTACCTCGCCATTGCCTGACACCACAACATATTCATCTGCTTCTACCTTGTCATTGGTCACTGAACACAAACTTCATAATACAATGAGTATGTTTCTTTTAAGTTTATTTTTATTTTTTTATAAGTACTTTTTCAATAAGTAGATCAGAGTTGTTTCTTAAAATAAACTAAAATTAGCTTATTTTCAGCTTTTATTTATTTTTAAAATTTTAAACATACATATCAAAATTTAAAACAAGTATTTTTTTTATTAAAAAAATACTTATCTCTTAAAATAAGTTTAAACAAACGAGCCCAATATGTCAATGAAAGTATTTTTAGAATAAATGTGATTTTTATCTTTATGTTTATGATATATATATATATTAATTATTATTTTTTATTCCCTTCATTTTTTTCTGTTTATTTTTTAATTTTTTATATTGTATCCGTCGGGTACAATGAATTTATAGTTTTTTTTGAAGAACTTAAGATTTTTAAAAGCTATTAAAGTTGTTTGGCGAACACAAAGTAAAAAGCTTATAGTTTTTCAAAACTTGTACTGTTTAACGAACATAATGAAATGAAGACCTTATAACTTTTAATTTTTTGAAAACTATATGAGAAAGTTTATGACTTTTTAAAAAGTATAAACTTCATAGTTAATTGTTTAGTTATTATTTTTACTCATTTTTTATAACAATTTTTATCTCTTTTCAATAAGCTAAGTTATAAGTTATAAGCTATAAGTTATAAACTTATTTTATCAAACCACCTCTTATCTAAATTACTTTAAGTTTTCAAAACGTAACTCAAAAAAACAAAAGTTCAATAAGAAAATAACTAATATCACCTAGTTAGCTAATAGTTGATCAATGATATAAAATGTAAAAAAAAAATCACGGTATAAATTTGTAAAAAAAAAAATCATAGTACCAAATTATATAAAACTTTTACATTTGTATTGCGTTATGTGTAAACAACTTTATGTAACTATACTAACAAAAAGTCTCATCATTAAATGCCAAAATTTGAATCCGGCAAAATTTGATCCACAATACATGGGAGGGAAACAAAGAATCTCGTCATTAAACTACTTTAACACATTTAACAAATATGAGGTAACTATATATAGTTATACTATATCTGTTAATAAAATTTATCTGCAAAATAAATATTTTTGTCTTCTTTCATTTAGTATAAAAATTAAAACTAAAATTAATGAACGAAAAAATGTAGAAATATTTATTTTACAAATAAATTTTATTAATAGATATACATTTTACAAATATAATATAACAATATTACATCTCTTAAATATAACCTAGTGACAATACTCTTCTTTTATCTCCTGTTCAAATCGAACGCTTTAGATGCTATCTTATAATCCAAACAAAAATGATGACTTAGAAATATATGTGGCATAAATTGAATTAACACGTGACTAAAGACTAATACATGTGACATAAATTCAGTTGACACATGGTTAGGGGGCTAGGGGCATTAGAGCCCTCAGTTTACTACGTTTAGTAACCAGTCAAACTAGTCACTCGTAAATAGTCAACATGTTAAAATATTCATATGTCAAAATTTAAGTGTAACAAGGTTTGATCTCCTAACGTATATATAGGAGATGAAAGAGGAGCTTCAACAAATTAAAAGCACATATCATATGAGTTTTTTTAGGAATGTATGCTTCAGCCACGTGTGTGATTTAAACAAGTGTAATAGATGCCCCTAACCACGTGTTAACTGAATTATACCACATGTATTGGTCTCTAGCCACATGTTAACTCTATCTATGCCATATATTTTTTCAAGTTATCATTTTTGCTTGAATTCTAAGATAACATCTGAAGTGCTCGATTTGAGCAGGAGATGAAAGAAAAACTTCACCACTAGGTTATATTTAAGAGATATAATATTACCATATATTGTTATATTATATTCGTAGAATGTATTTTGTAGATAGATTTTATTAACGGGTATACATTCTATAGATATAATATAACTATATATAGTTGCATCATATTTTTTAAATATGTCAGATACTTTAGTGGTTAGCCTCTTCTTTTCTCTCCAATATGTTGTAGTACCAAGTCTTGTCACATTCAAATACCCTCAACTTAGAGAGGGCATCCAAGAATTTTTCTTAATTATTTGCCCCACAACTATTCTCTTAGTTTTTTTAATGTGTAATTTGATTTTATTGTTTTATTAGTAATAAATAATATTTCAATTTTTTAAGTCTTGTTTATAGTCAAATGAAAGGTGATATGAAAAAGATATATAAATTACAAAAAAATACAATTATAAAATATAAATTGATTATACCTTAAAGTAATAGTTTTAAGACAAAAAAGATATTAAAATGAGAATAGATATAATTTAATAAATAATAACACGGTCGATGTTTTTTTAAAAATAAAATTGATAAACATTAAAACTAAAAAAAAACTGAAGTATACATTGCTCCGGTTTAAACTAGCCGATCGAACCAATGATCGATGAGCAATCACTTCAAACACCCATTTGAACTAGAATTGCATATTTACATGTGAAAACTAGGTTCAATTGGTAGGTTTTGACCAAAATCAATGACCCATTGATCCAAGTTAATTAATTAATTATTATTATTTATTTTTTTCCTCACAAAACAAAGTTAATTTTCTCCTTAAAAATTATTAAAATTTTCCTCTTGAGATACTTCTTATATGTTTGATTTTAAAATTTAACTATTTTTTAAAAATAAACCGAGTGAATTAATTTAATTAATAATTTAATCAATTTAATTATTAACTTATTGACCGGCTAATATCTTAACGGATTCAATCACAAGTAAGATTTGAATATGCGCTGCTATTTAACAGTTGTATATAAAATGTAAAATACTCAATGTTGTTATCGACAGACACAAGTACAGCTCGAGATTCTGAAAACGTTCTACTCATTCTAACCAGAAGTGCAAGAGGAAAGTGGCCTTCCATACCGTGAGCGATCCAAGCAAATTAATATATAACTATAAGATTTTATATTTGTATTAATTTATAATCCTTTTAAAAAAGGTAAGCTAAACTAAATTGTTGATTCTGATGAGGTAAACATCTTATATTAAATAAAACATATGGTTATATAAAGTTTTAAAGTTTTATGATTGAGTATTTCTTACCTCATAAATTCATTTTCATTATCCTAAGTATAATCAAAATCCTCATAGACATATAAAAAAAAGAATCTAAGAAAATAAAAAACCTTTAAGATCTTAAGTAAAAACCCTAAAATCATAAAAAAGAAAAAAACCAAAAAATAAGCCCGCGGAGTTTTTGAGTATAATTTTTAAGACAAAAGAAAAATTAAATCTCGATTAAAAACCTAATTAGACTTGAGATCTATCTTAAATCTCAACTAATTAACTCACCTTTAAGATTAACTATAATGAACTTTTGAATTAGAATTATCCCTAAATTCTAAAGAAAAATAATGTATGGTTAATACAAAAAGTACATGGTACGCATGTTAGTAAAATCAAAGTAAAGAAAGGTACACCCATGTGCTGCTGGTGTCGGCTGTCTTTACGTGGTCCTAACCTTTTTGGAGTAGGATGCAGGGTTGTTTTTTTATTTTTGTTAACTGGGTAATCTGTTAAGGTATGTTTAGAGTTAAGTTTTTTTTTAACAAATATGTTTAATGGATATTTTTTTTTTGAAAAATCTAACAAAATATATTAAGTTTAAAGTAATTGAGTATAAGATATACTCAATGCAGTTATACAATTACAAACACTTGTGTCATTACTCAACATAATTTAATATACATTAATACATTCTCTAACCAACAAAATATAGAATAACAAAAAGAAAATTTTTGCACCTTTAACCATAACCATGCTTTAATTTGAATAAAATCGAACACCTTCTCAATATCTAATTTATGATCGTACAAACAACTTTATTTCTCGCTAGCCTTATAAACCAAATCATAATAAACTAAAAATACTCCACAATTTTTATTGTGTCTTATTGCCCCGGCTAAGTTGTGTTTGTGCAGCTCTCAAAGTCATTAATTAGAATCCATTTATTAAATCTCAATTTGATTCATCTTTAAAAATTACAAATTATAGAATGACATTAAATATGGTAGGTAGTGGAGGGCTTAGATGTTGGGACGTGCCAACCGCAAAGAACATACACCCTCTAACAAAGGCAATTTAAAGTCAACCAAATCATGAACTATATCAAAATCTTTCTTAGGTAGTGGCTGTAGGAATACGTTTTTCTCATTAACACGAGACCATTTTCTGGGCTAAGTTGGTAAAGTTGTTCAATCTCCAATCACCAAATACGTATTTGGCCAACTTAATCTCCAAATTAAATACTAATTATTAGGAAGCCCGCACTTTTTTCTTATTATTTCCTTTCCATATGGAAAAGAAATTAATGTAGATCGCAATCCTTTTTAATAATTTCACCAAATTCAGTATTTATATTTAAACAAACGGGGAATGTTGTGTTTAAAAAAAAACAAAAGAGGAATGTTAATAAATATCCTAATTTTAGTAGTTAATTAAGATTTTAATTAGTCTTGGATATTTTCAAGTTTTCAGCCACAAATAAAAATATATCCTTAAAATAATGGGATATTACCATATTTTGTACAATTTAACTTTTTATTAATAAATGTTAATAACATTATTAAATCTTTTCAAACACTTTAAACTACAAGAAATTTTAGCTCAACCAAAAAAAAAAAACATAAAAAGCAACCACTCAATAATTATTATGTCGCATGCTGATATAGACTATATATTTTGAGTTTTTTTATCAGTCAGTAACTAAAAAAATACATAGATGGAACTTTTTTAAATGGAGGCTTAAACAATAGTTTATTTTGCTTATTTTCTATGTATACTTTTTTTTTCCACTTTAAATTTCTTTAACCGTGATTTTAGACTACTCTAAATGGAAAAAAACACATTTTTCAGATGTTGGTATATTTATTAAAATTCAAAAACATATATTAAAGTAGGCATAAGTGTTAAAACATTTATTAAAATGGCTCGAGGATAAAATGTGAAAGGAGCTATGGTCTAAAATGGTAACAGTTAAAAGTTAAGGGTGAAAAACCAAATAACACAAAGTGTGAAATCATTTTTAAAGGTGCACAATGGTTTTAACTTATCTTTTGGCTTGACCTGGTTGTTGCGCGCAGATGAATCTAGCCTTCGATGTAAATAAATGAATAAATAAATAATGTGTGATATATAGGCGTATTGCACAAAATTGTTTTTAGGAACTATAATTTAAGCTTCACTCAATTTCTTAAATCAAAATTTATTGGTACTTTCCGGTCTTAATTATTAAAAATATATGACTAAAATCACAGAAATCAATATTTAAGATTGAGAATTATGTTCAATTTATCTTTTATTAAAATCAGATAAAGTAATTTTTCTGTTTTTATTTAATTCTTTACTTTAATAATAATTATTTTTCAGTAATGTCATATGAGAAAAAGTTTTTAAATGAAGAGATTTAATGTAATGTAATAAATAATGGATAAATAAAAAATTTTGATACGTAATAGTATTTTTAATTTGTATAAGTTTTTTTAATTAATTAAATAATAATAATAATAATAATAAATGAATAATATTTAAATTTCTGTTAATCAATCTTAAAAAAATCTTATAATTAAATGTAATTTTAATTGTCTCGTAAAAAATTAATATTAATCTTTATTATTTTTTTATTTTTATAATTATGTTTCCCGAATTCTACCCTAAACAAACTCAAAAACGAAACAAGTGCTGGTGGGGGCAGCGTAAGTATGAGGTAGTAGGGAGGGTTGGTGACTTGGTGGGAATAAATTGACCATATGCCCCCACCAACTCATATTCACCACCAACAACATAATTCGGAAATTGCTTAACAAACGTAAGCTAATTAATGTTGTTTAAGAACAAGTCAAACTAGTAGTGTGACACGTTCTAAAATCCAAAACACTATTCAACATTGATCTGCTTTTGTATTTGTTCTTTTTAAAAAAATTCTTATTGCCATTTTCTGTAAAACAACATGTGTTGCATGAGATAGCAGAATTGCCTTTACACCAAAAAGACGGGATTTGATTATTAGATATAAAATGTTTTCATTACACTGTAATGGTTTCGACTTTGATGATAATATTTTTTTTAAGATTTAGGGAGGGGTAGAACCGAATGGAGATTTATATAAAAAAAAAGTTAATTTAATAGAGTTTTAATTTTTTTAATAAAATAAAAGGTTTTTATTTTTATAATTCCGTACTGAATATTAAACGAGTTTATAATGTTATCTTTATTTATAATCTTCTGATAATAGTTAGAATTTGATGTAAAAGGAGTGTTGAATAGCAAGTGGTGGTTAGCAAAGGACCAGCAAGAGCATAAGAACAAGTGGACGAAATTTACCGAACTTTGAAGCAGAGGCTCCAACTGTCCATTCACATTCTGTGTGAGACTCTTATAAGCACACTCTCACTCTCTCCCAATTCACATTCACATTCCAAAGAACCATTTCCCATTCATTCATAAATGGATCCAGTCAGCGCGTGGGGGAACGCGCCCTTGGTGACCGTGGATCCGGAGATCCACGACCTCATCGAGAAGGAGAAGCGCCGGCAATGCCGCGGCATAGAGCTAATCGCCTCCGAGAACTTCACCTCCTTCGCCGTCATCCAGGCCCTCGGCAGCGCCCTCACCAACAAATACTCCGAAGGCATGCCGGGGAACCGCTACTACGGCGGCAACGAATTCATCGACGAAATCGAAAACCTCTGCCGCTCTCGCGCCCTCCAAGCCTTCCACCTCGACCCCCAATCCTGGGGCGTCAACGTCCAACCCTACTCCGGCTCCCCTGCCAACTTCGCCGCCTACACCGCCGTCCTCAACCCCCATGACCGCATCATGGGCCTCGATCTCCCCTCCGGCGGCCACCTCACCCACGGCTACTACACCTCCGGCGGCAAGAAAATCTCCGCCACCTCTATCTACTTCGAGAGCCTCCCTTACAAGGTCAGCACCCAAACCGGGTACATCGACTACGACCGGTTGGAGGAAAAAGCGTTAGATTTCAGACCCAAAATGTTAATCTGCGGTGGAAGCGCTTACCCTAGGGATTGGGATTACAAACGATTCAGGGACATTGCTGATAAGTGTGGCGCTTTGTTACTCTGCGACATGGCTCACATTAGTGGCCTCGTGGCTGCACAAGAAGTAAATAACCCATTTGAGTTTTGCGACATTGTTACCACCACCACGCATAAGAGTTTGAGGGGTCCAAGGGCCGGGATGATTTTTTACAGGAAGGGTCCAAAGCCTCCGAAGAAGGGACAGGCTGAGAATGCGGTTTATGATTTCGAGGATAGGATTAATTTTGCTGTGTTCCCTTCGCTTCAGGGTGGGCCTCATAATCACCAGATTGGTGCTCTTGCTGTGGCTCTGAAACAGGCCATGTTGCCTGGGTTTAAGGTTTATGCGAAACAGGTTAAGGCTAATGCGGTTGCACTTGGGAATTATTTGATGGGTAAAGGGTATAGTCTTGTTACTGGGGGTACTGAGAACCATCTTGTTTTGTGGGATCTTCGTCCTCTTGGATTGACTGGTAATACTGGGTTGAAGGGTTTGATGGTTTGCTTTATTGGTTTTGTTTGTGATTTGTGTTGAAGTTTTTGTTTGCTGATTTTTCTTTGTTCCAGGGAATAAGGTGGAGAAGCTCTGTGATTTGTGTAACATTACTGTGAATAAAAATGCTGTTTTTGGTGATAGCAGTGCCTTGGCTCCTGGAGGAGTACGAATTGGTAAGACTATTTACTACTTGTTGAATGTAAAAGTTTTTGTTTTTTGGATCTGGGTTTTTGTTAGGGTCAGATTTTTAGCCTTTGTGTATGTAGTTAATGAGATAATACTAATAGAAATGTTGGATGAAAACATGCATTCGAGAACTGAACCATCTATAATTGTCATCTCATAATTCTTACTTGTTAACTGCTAGAATATGTGGATAGAGTTAATGAGATCTTTATGCCTTTGTGTGTGTAGTTAATGAGGTAATAGAACTGTTGGATGAAGAGATCTGAACCATCTAATTGTCACCTAGCAATTCTAACTTGTTTAACTGCTTGAATGAATGTGTGGATTTAGTGATAGCACCAAACGTATTCCCCCTGATTCTACCATGTAAGTGAAAAGATGGCTATTTTTTAATTGTTTATAAAAGTTAGATAGTTTTAGATTGGACAAACTTGTCCAATAATAATAGCATAATGGATTCTTGACATGAACATTTAAGTGGTAGGTATAGGATTTGAACTCTGGATCATCTACTTCTAAGCCCCTATCTCCCTCCTTTTACTGTTATTTCAAAGGATAAAAATTTATTTGACAAAACTTACTTAGATTCTTTGGGGTGGAAATCCTTGTGTTTTTCCCATAATGTTCCTTGATATATTCTATGTGACCTTTTTTTCTTACATTTATGGGAGTAAAATTTCAATTCAGATTAAGAAACACGTCAAAAACACTTAAAGTAACTGTTGTAAGTTTTGTTGAATATCTGTCACTTGTGTCTAAGGTTGTGAGCTGGCCTTATTAAATAGGAAGTTTTGATCTTGCTTGTGCAATTTTCTCAAGTAAATAGTGGCTGATAGGAATTTCTGTCAACAGGTGCCCCAGCAATGACTTCTAGGGGTTTGGTTGAAAAGGACTTTCAGCAGATTGGTGAGTTCCTTCACCGTGCTGTGACTCTCACACTGGAGATCCAGAAGGAACATGGCAAACTTCTCAAGGATTTCAACAAGGGATTGGTGAACAACAAGGCCATTGAACAACTCAAAGCTGATGTTGAGAAGTTCGCTGCCTCATTTGACATGCCTGGCTTCCTGGTATCAGAAATGAAGTACAAGGATTAGGTTATATTATACTTATACGACATCCAATCAAATGTCCCCACTGTGAAGTTTGGGGGAAGATAAAGAAAGTTGAAAAAAAAGGAATGAATAAGTCCTCCTTTTTGGGGATGATAGGTAGGGATCATCACGATTGTGTTTCAGTCCAAGAATTTGAAGTTTCTCTGTCACTGTTTTCTTGTCTTGATTTGTTAGCTTGGTTGATATCATATTCTTTTTCTTATTATCAATCCAAATAATTGTGCTATATTTCTTTGGCTTAATGGTAAATTTAGCCCCTAAGAAATTTTCAATTTTGTAAAAACCCCCTATAATGATTTTTCCCAGTTTAAGACCACTCTAATATTTTATTTATTAGTATTAAACGCCTACTTTTAAAAAGTACTGAGATGGAGTCTCTCTTTTTGCCACGGACTTCACACGTGGCATGTGACTCAGCCTCACAATGCTGATTAGGTTTAAATAGAGAATTAATTAAGATTAATTAGGAATAATTGAGGTTAATTACAATTAATTAATATTTGTAGAAAGGTTCATCAAAAAAAAAGAAAAGAGAGGGAATGTTTATCAGAAAAAGAGGGGGCCAAAGAAAGAGAAAGTGAGAGAGAGAAAGAGAAAAAAGAGAGAGAGAGAGAGAGAGAGGAAACCAGTGGAGGAAGAAGAGCGGCGGTCGGAAGAAGAAGAAGAAGAAGAATTTTGCTGTTTCTGAATGATTTTTTTTTGGGTTTCTGATGATGTTCTTTTGATGATTTGATGATTTATTTTTAGGTTGTTGTGGTAAGAAGAAGAAGAATAATTTTGCTGTTTCTGATGATGTTCTTTTGATGATTGAAGAAGAAAAAGAAGAAGAAGAAGAAGAATAATTAATTGTAATTAACCTCAATTATTCCTAATTAATCTTAATTAATTCTCTATTTAAACCTAGTCAGCATTGTGAGGCTGAGTCACATGCCACGTATGAAGTCAGTGACAAAAAGACAGGCTCCACCTCAGCACTTTTTAAAAGTAGGCGTTTAACACTACTAAATGAAATATTAGAGGGGTCTTAAACTGGGAAAAATCATTATAGGGAGCTTTTACAAAATTAAAAATTTCTTAGTGGTTAAATTTACCATTAAGCCTATTTCTTTTCCTCCGAACCTGGTATGTTTCATGAATTCATCCCCTAGTGCTGCTGTACGCAACAACTTAACAACCATGAATCTTAGTGTTCTTTTTTTTAAAAAAATTCTTTTAGTATTGATCCGGTCTTGATACCGGTATCCGATCTACAAGACATATTTCAACGTCTTTATCAATTTGCCAACGTGCAACCGGTGTCTTCGGTATACATCCGGACTCTAATTCCGTATCAGGCGCTCTCCCTATACCGGTTGTCCAGGATAACGCCATGACACCGGATAACGTATACGTCACTATGTAGAAGACAAAAGGCATTGCTACAGGGACCGATCAATAATTCCCTGTACTACGAGCCAAAATCTGCTCACGGGAATGATCAATTTGTCCCTTAATTCTAGCCTATACTCCCTACGCTCAATATAAAATGGCCACTTGACCCAATCATACTGGTAAGTACGTAATAAAATAATAATTTAAGGTGTTATTGGAGGTTAGTGGTTCCCCACTAACGGATCCTCGAATATCGAGTCAATCAGGTATATGAACTCTCTTCATCAACAAAGGGAGGGATCTTTTGACTCTATCAACTTACAATTACTCTCTGAAAACATTCCTCACTTGGAATATCATCACTGACTTGAGCGTCGGAGAATCTTTACAGGTGACACCACCTTTCGCCCACATCAACGCGCAAGGACGGTGTGAAGGACCTCCAGGACGCCCAATCCGCTCTCATCATACAGAGACATCGGATACGTAAACCGGATACTCATATAACCAGTCTTCAGAGACGTAATCATCTAACTATTTGTGACTGACCCGACACCGGATCTCTTGACCCCGGTTCTGGACAGATCAAGTATAATGGTAAAGAATAAATAGGAGAAGCATGGTGGAAACTAGGATTGAAACTTTACTCTCAACTTTATGAATATATTAAACATCAATTGTGGTAACTTTTTTAGAAAATCAAATATTATTTGAGATAAACCGGAAAAATATTTTATTGAAAATGGAAATTTATTGTAGTAATCATTTTAACCATGTTTAATTTATTAAATGGATAGATAAAATACTATACATATGAAACATGGAAAATATTTGTAAACATAAACATGAGAAAACAACAAATTTAGTTTTAACAAATTTCTAAATTTAAAATATTTATAATTAATATTTCTAATCTTATAAAAATAAAATTTATAAAATAAGTAATAAGTAAATATAAACATAGAAAATAATGTATGTGTTAATAACTTAATATTAACATTTTAAAAAAATTCAATCGTGTTATCTTTTAATACAAACTTAGTTTTTTAATTGATATTAAAAATAGGTATTGTTCACTTTAGTTATTTAAAATTAATTATATATCATAAAAAATTAAGATTATTTTGTTTAAATTATGCATGACAATGTAGGTTTATTGGGATAGCCACCTATAAAGGGTGGGCAGGGATACTTGGGGGAATTCACTAATCCTATTGAGCATGACCTACTTTGGCCCATGTAACGGGCTATAGGATGGTCCATTCGTTGAGACAATTCAAAAATATTTTCAATGCATTTTTGTATTTTTTAATATATTAATTTTAAATATGCATTTGAAGAAAGTGGGTCATTACAAAAATAAAATGCTAAAAACCTTTATTAAAATTTTAAAATACGTTTTCCTAAAGAGAGAAAACTCATGTGTTAGTCCATTAGCTAAATAAAATGGATGATCATTTAGGGGTATGTCATTCAATTGAGCCACACAACCCATATTTTGATGGACATTGGTAGATTGACGTGTTTTACAACTTGTGGTATCAAAAGTTGATTAGATAAGTAAACAAATAAGTGATAATAGTCTTCTTGTCCTGTACTTCAAAAAATCTAGCACCCTAAAAGGAAAGAAAGAGTGGAGGTCTTATTGTGGACACCCCCCTTTTAAGGAATTCTCCTCCTTAGATGTGGGAGTTTGTTTCTCACTTTAGGTAAGTGTTATATTTTCTTCATTTTCTCTTTTTTGTTGTTAAGTGTTTTTTCCATCATTGTCTTCATTTTTTTTCTCACCATCACCCTCTCTGACCACCACCATTACCTATTTGTTGCCCCCATTGTCACCAAAGCCTTTGATCATTATCACCATAACCTTTGACCATCGCTACTGCCTTCCGCCACCATCTCTTTCTTCATCACGGTCTTCATTTTTTTTTTCTATTTTAGCTTTTTGTTTATCTAGCTTTGTCTCAACCTCATAACATCGACAATACAACCTTGTCCAGACATGTTTGCTCAAAAAGATACCATCGATATCGGAGATCTTGTAACTATTGGCCTTTTATGCATTTGAGTTTATTTGCAATATTGAAAGAGTCAATCTTATTAGTTTAAATATGAAGATGAAGCGACTTAAAAATGTGATTGTTAAATTTTTGTTTCATGGAAATGCCTTGGATAAATGCTATTTTGTTAAGTTCATTTAGTTGTATAGACTGGTTTTTGTGTGTTGTTTTCACCAAGTTTTGTGGTAAGTATGTATAATTGTCATGTTATATTTGAGGAAGCATTTAGTAAGGGAGCCTGTAGTTTTATTGTTGTATATATAAGCCCATTATATTTCTAGTGTAATTTTGATGTTTAACCATTTTATTCTTTTCCATAATGTTTATTATAATTTAAATTAACATCAACAATGTAATATTAATACTTTATGATTAACTACGAGGTGTGAAGTAAAGTAATGATAACTTACAGTTATAATTATAGATCTTTATTCTTGATCAAATACTTTTTTTTGGTAACAGCTACTTTTTCGGTAACATTGATGAAATTCTTTAATACTTAATGACCAATTTTAATGTTATTTATTATTAATTGAAACGTCTTGATTATAAATTTTCAATTGATAAAAAAGATTATAAATAAGAATAAAAAGGTAGGTTAACAACAAAGAGAGAGGATTAGTTGAAAGAATCATTAAATCATGGTTGTGTGAGAAAGGAAAAAGGAATCTGCAAGAATTGAAAAACTAGGTAGCCGTTGGAGCCATGTCTAACGTTGTTTTGTTCCCCAACGGTCACATAGATCCCGGGAAAGCAAATTAAACCGTTGGAAATTGAATAGTGATAATTAGCATTGATCTGAGCATCTATATGAGCAGCCTCACATCGCTCAGTTTCCATAACATGACAGAATTGGTTTCATTGAGGCACTTGAAAATGAGTAAACAATACCACATTCACAAGCTGTTCCTTTTCTGCAACTACATTCTCTTAGGTGCAGCCTCTAGTTGTATCTTCCTCACCCTCTCCCTCCGCCTCTTCCCTTCTATCTGCGGCTTCTTCTTGATCCTCCTCCACGCCTTCACCATCGCCAGCGCCGTCTCCGCCGTCACCGCCGGGACCAACCGCTGGTACTCCGCCCACATGATTGCCACCGTGCTAACGGCTATATTTCAGGGTTCCGTCTCCGTTCTGGTTTTCACGAGAACAGGGGATTTTCTTGCTGAGTTGGAATCCTACGTCAGAGAAGACGACGCTTCCGTGATTCTGAAACTGGCCGGTGGCCTCACTATCTTGATCTTCTGCTTGGAGTGGGTGGTTTTGACATTGGCATTTTTCTTGAAGTATTACTCTTATGTTGAAGGTGAAGGTGAAGGTACTACCAAGGTTGTGCACCAACACGACTTCAAGAATTGGCCATTGCAACCTTACCAAGTTTAATTTCCATTTTTCTCTTTTTCTTTCTTTCTTTCTTTAATTATTTGTTGTCAAGTGCCTATTATTACTAATATTCATATCCATTCGTTAATTTATTCACGTTTCTTTTATAACTCTTGCTTGAAAGTTCTCTCTTAATAATAATAGTTTTACCAAACTAGATAAATCTTACGCGACCATATAAAAATATAATGTACATTAAGCATAATAATAATAGCAGTAGTAATGTTATTTTAATAAAAATTGATAAAAGTATAATGCATTTACATTTAGCTTTTAATCTTAGCCGTTTGTATATTATCTGTGTGTACACACCACTTTTTATATAAAACTATTAAAAAGATAATTGTAGTTAAGAAACTAAAGAAATAAACTGGTTTGATTTTAAATTTCAATATTTGAATTAATATAATATTTTATTATTTTTAATATTTAATGGATAAACATTATTAATTTAAACATATCTATATCTATATTTGGTCATTAATTATAATATATAATAATTTAAATAAAGTTATTTATTCAAATAGATAGTATAATTGTGCCCATTGTAAACGTTTATTTGAATCGAGTACGTATTTATCGCATTAATTACTAATGTATGTTGTGTGAAATAAATAATTTTAATTGTATTATGTTTAATTACATAATTTAAATTTCTGTATAAACTACATTTACACGTGCTTCCTCACTCCCAAGAGCACAAAATATTTTTTTTTATGAACTTCAGGATCTTATTTTTTTGTCTTCAAGATCTTCTTTGAGATGTTTACGAAGTGTAAGATCATTGGGGTTAATCTCTACTCTCTAGACATCTTTGAAAGCGCTCTTCGATTCTTGAGATAGGGCTTGATATTAGGAAGTAATCAGAAGTTAATTTACTTAATTTTTATTTATTTATTTATTATATTACTTTCTAAGAAACCAGCAAAATTTAATGGCTGATTAATTATTTTTATAGGTTTTGATGTTGCAGTTAACTTTTCTTTACAAGAAGAAGAGGCAATAGTAAATAAATTTTATTATTAAAATTATTATTAGACAATTAATTTAAAAAATATAAATACGAGTATGTTTTGAGTTTTACCCTGCTTTATATTTTACAATAGTTGAATTTTATTAGTCTCATTGTTGAATGCAAAATTTTTATTAATGAAATCAAATATATCAAATTTCATACAATTTAATAATAATTTATTATTGATCAATCAACTTTATTTTAAAAGAATTTGTTCAATTTACATGCAATATAAGCAAATATAAGAAAATGTTAGTTAGTATTATAATGCAAGCTTTAAGGTGTGACTTTTTTTAAAAAAAAACTTTACATGTGTAATTAGTATGATATTTGTGAACACCCTTTTCTGTTAAAAAAAAGAAATTTTTTAAAATATATATAATTTGTTGTAAGTTATCTTTATTTTAGGAAATAAAATATATAAAAAGTTTTTTTTTGATCAATTTTGAAATATGTCATTTTCCTTCTTTCCTTCTATTAAAATAATAAAAGATAAAAATTCAGAACTCAGATTTTATTAGAATCTAAGTAAAAAGATAAAAAAAAATGAAAAGGTCTTAAGGGTAAAAAACAAATAAAAAATAAAAGAAAAGTAAAAAGAGGTAATGAATTATTCAGTTTTTGTTCAGATCTATTTTTAAACCCATTACCCATGACCTATCTATTTACTAAATGGTTAAGTGAAACCCTAGCCTCCTTTGTGCACAATAGAAACTTAGTCACCCTTCTTCTCCACTGATCATGAAGCAACTCCCTTCTTTCCACACTCAATGAAGGACACACTGCTGAAAGAAGGAGTGTGATTCACGCATGGTCACATTTGAAGGTGCAAAAAGGGTAAACATTTTTTAATGAGGAGTAACAAATAACTAAAAAGAAGGATTAAGGCACAAAAAAGGAATGTCGTGTGCAAACTCAAGCTTCACCAAATCCTATAATGAAGACTCCCGTTGGTTGAAACGAAGCTTGCTAAGGCTATAAAAAGAGGGAAGAGGAGAAAGTAAAAAAAAAATGGTCCTTCTGTGTGTTTTTTTTAAAGAAATATAGTTGCAAAATTATTGTTGGGTTAGGATCTTAGAAGGGAATCATTGTCTAAGGTAGACTGTGATTATGGTCCTTTTTTTTCTCTTATGTAATTTATGTGATGAGTTCATGAGGTCTTTGAACCTTCTCTTTCTTTATCCTATAAGTGTTTTTATGTATGAGCCTTTTTTTTACAAGTCTGATGTTGTTACTATTTTCTGTTTTGAGTGTGCTACTACTTTTACTCTAAGTCTTTTATTCCTGTTTTTGTTTTTAGTCTGTTGCTACTCTTATTTTAAGTTATTTTTAGTCTATTGCTTTTTTTTTTATTGTTGTTCTAAGAGTCTGTTTTATTTTTTACTTAAGTCTTTTGTTCCTATTTTTATTTTAACTTTGTCGTTGCTCTTATTTGAAGTGTGTTGTTTTCTTTTTTTATTTGTTATTGTTCTTAAGAGCCTTTTGTTTTTATTTTAACTCTGCTCTTATTTTAAGTCTGTCATTTTTTATTATTCTTATTGTTCTAAGAGTCTGTTGCTTTTATTTTAAGTGTGTTACTTTTCTTTTTTATTATTGTTATTGTTCTAAGAGCCTGTTGTGCTTTTGCTCTTAGTCTATTGTTCCTGTTTTTATTTTAACTGTGTTATTACCTTTATTTTAAGAGTCTGTTGTGCTTTTGCTCTAAGTGTGTTGTTCCTGTGTTTATTTTAACTCTGTTACTCTTCTTTATTTAAGAGTCTGTTACGATTTTCTCTAAGTCTGTTGTTCCTGTTTTTATTTTTAAGTTATTTTAAGTCTGTTGCTTTGCTTTTATTATTATTGTTATTATTGGAAGAGTCTGTTGCGTTTTTTAGCTCTAAGTATGATGTTCTTGTTTTTATTTTAAGTCTGTTAAGAGTCTGCTGCATTTTCTCCTTAAGTTTGTTGTTCTTGTTTTTATTTTTAAGTTATTTTAAGTTCATTGTTTTTTTTATGTTATTGTTATTATTATAAGAGTCTGTTGTATTTTTTTGCTCTAAGTCTGTTGTGTCTGTTTTTATTTTAAGTCTGTTGCTGCCTTTATTTTAAGAGTCTGTTGCGATTTTCCCTCTAAGTCTATTGTTCTTGTTTTTTATTTTAAAGTTATTTTAAGTCTGTTTCTTTTCTTTTTATTATTGTTGTTATTCTAAGAGTTTATTACGTTTTTTGGTCTAAGTTTGTTGTGTCTATTTTTATTTTAAGTCTATTGCTGCTCTTATTTTAAGGGTCTGTTGTGATTTTCATTTTAAGTCAATGATATCTCTTATTTTAAGTATGTGCTTTATTATTTTTATTATTAGAGTCTGATGTAGTTTTTTTAGCTCTAAGTCTGTTATTCTTGTTTCAAGTCTATTGTTTTACTTTATATAAGTTTTCATTGTCCATTGACTAATAAATGTGGTGGCTAGTTTTAGTGGTATGATAGGATGACTAAAGAGTTAAGGGAAATATGTTTGAAACCCGCCTCCCACATTTGAGACTTCCTTTTTTGTTGTTATGTTTTGATTATTATTATTATTTATTTAAGCTGTCGAACTTATAATTTCATTTTTTTATGATCGGTGCCTCAATCTCCTTTCAGCACCATTGCATGGTGGGTGGGAGGTAAGGGTGAGGACTAAGGTGACTTAACTGGTATGCTTCCTCCGCTCACCTCTACACCTTTGATCACTGTCCCCATCATAACCATTACCATTACGACTGAGTTTATCTTTTTTCAATGTTAGGATTTTTCTTTTTAATGTTTGTGTTTCTACTTCCTCAACCATTTTAACACCAATGATTTTATATTGTCTAGTCGTCATTGTTCAACGGGTTTACATTCAAGGTCAGAGATCTTGAAACTTGGGTGCCTTTTGTATAGTTATGTTAGTTTGACTATAATCAAATATGAGAAAATGAAGCAACATATAAAGAGTTTTTATCAAATCTATGTTTCATGACAGCGACTTGGACGAAAGAGATTTGTTGGGATTGATTGATTTTGTTAATCTATTTTATGTGTTAATGTTATTTGTTTTGTTTATGGTTGTGTTTGTAGTTTTGGAATATGATTGGATTTAAGAATTACAACAAATAAGTCTATTCTTTATGTAAGTTTAGTAAGGTCATGGTTTTTGAGTGAACATATTTGTATTGTAATGTGTAACTCCTTTCTTTCTCCGTTATGTAAATAAAAGCCTTCGTAACTTTGCAATGTATGTTGTGAAGCAAGAAAAAGAAGGATTGTGGTTTCGTTGCGCTGAAGGAAAGGCACGTCCTTTGGGAGAACCATGTCTTAATCTCAAATCACAAAATGGTAATAATGTAAAGTCTGCATCATTATTTTAGGCGACAAAAGCTTTGCCAAAAATAGCTAATAAGTAAAATTTGAAAGTAATTATACCCTACCCCATTATTTATAATCCGAAATTACGTGCCATTTTCATATGCCATGTATGTCATTTTTATTATAATATATGATTTTATGAAATGTCTAATGTTTTTGTTGAGACTTGAAAGAGAAGGAAAAAAAGAAAAACAAGGAATTGTCATCTCTAGCTAGCTTCAACTTTCATAAACTTTTCGTATTTTGGTTTGGATGATTAATTAAAATATCTGACACACGGTAATCAAATGGGTTAAAATTTTGGCTCAATGGGTCAACGGTTAAACTGGTTAAATTATTGATTAAACCGGTTAATTTAATCTATTTATAAAAAAATTAAAAAATAAAATTATAGCATAAATAATTCAAGTGTTTTATACTCTAAAATTTTAAAATTTCAAAATCAAATACATAATAATAAATACCTAATCAAAAACTAATAACACTATTTTAAAGAGGAAAAAATAAAATAAAAAAATTTACTTACCTTACGGAGTCACCCGACTCAACCGAGATAGCTGGGTTGACAGTTTTGAACAAAACTGACCACTTCAATTGGTTTTGTACAGGATCATGTACTTAACTAGTTCAATAACATATTCGAACTGAGTGAGTCATTAATTATTGGTCTGACCAACTGATCCGAACTGGTTTTTATAACACTATTGTTATTGATTTCAACATGCATTAGCTGAACCATGTTCTCTTCTGAATGATTGTATTAATGGGTATATATGTGTACTCATGGTGGTTGTAAATTTTTTCCCCTTTGTTTAGATTAATTTTTTTTAGAAGTAATAGAATCCTTCTCTAAATAGTTATATATACAGTAACACTATATCATATATAAAGTTTTTTATTTCTACAAGAAAGAATAGTGTGTATTCCTGAATTATTGAAATAATTTTCTTTTTTCTCTTTGTTAATTAAAAATCAAAATGTTGGCATTAAAAAGTGTTACAATGAACAAAATAAACCGAATGAAAAATATATATATATGTTGAGAGTACTTCTCCTAATATTTTAAAGTTCTACAGTTAAATGACTTATACTTTATAAACTCACATTCATTCTTTTAACAACAATAGGCATGCAGACTACTAAATATTCTAACATGTTATCAAAACTCAAATGGTCTCAACACTTAGGTCAGTGTTATTAATACTCTCTTTTCTCAAATAAGTCACTTTTATTAAATTTTAAATAGTTTATTCCAGAAATACCTCTTAGTATCTCACCCTGCCTATCCTTTTCTTTTCTTCCTCATCTTTTCCTTTTTCCAATTCTCAATCCTCACCTCTTTCCGTTTTTTCTTAAAAGTATAAAGTTTCATCATATCGAAATTATACATAGTTTGATTTTAAACAACTAATTTCAGTTTGGGTAGAGACCAAAACAAAATTTGTCTCACCCTATACCTGTAAACTGCCATCAAAAGGAATGGCAACAATATATTCGAGATTATTATGAATATTTAATATATAGTGGATGTCCACTAAGGTTGCATGTGACACCCCCACTTCCCATTGTCCCAAATAATGGCATGCCTCCAAATTTTCATATGCTTGTTAACTCCCTATAAATAGGGATGCACCAGAATATGAATATACAAGGGGGAAAAATTCCATCTCTTTGCATTTCCTGTTTCTACTTTCTTCTTCTCATTCTGCTTTACATTTTTAATTATTTTATAATACGTTATCAGCACGAGGTTCTGACCAACTGAGATATAATCAAGACTACGAGAGGTAATACATGATTATTATTCTTGATAATTTTAACTTATATATCTTATGTTATTTATCTATGTATTATAAAAGTTCCTGAAGAACTTATGTTTAAATATCCCAGAAGGATGTATAAGATTATACCTACATCATTAAAAAAAATAGGTTCATAAAGAACTTATTCATAAATGTCCTCGTAGGATATATAAAATTATAATAACTCAAAATTCTTGAAGAATTCTTGAGAGTTCCTAAGAACTATAACAGTTTAAAAAGTTTAAATAAAATAAAATCATAAAATATATAATAGACTAAAATTTAATGGAATTAATACTAATTGAACTGGTCTGAACCGGGGTTTAGGATCCGGTGTGGGACCAGCCACAAGAGTGCAGGTGCTCTAGGGTTTGTACACCGGTACAGTGGGTATCCGGTACTGTAATCCGGCCTCTCAGTGGGAGAAACCGGTCTTGTTGTCCTGGAGATCCTTCACACCAGAGCTTCGCGTTGAAAAAGGGCGAAAGGTGGTGCCACCTGCGAAGATTCTCTGACGGTCAAGTTAGAAAAGTATATGAAACTCAGTGAATACTCAAGCAATGCAATAGTAAAGATGTAAGATAGAACAACGTAACCTTGCATGTGTATTGGAACATGCTATTTATAGTTGAACGTAGGAAATGGATCGTTGGATGCAAGTGGGTCCCTTGGTTCTGATAGCGTGTAGAGTGTGTCAATCAATAAGACTCAGTACTCAGAGTGTGTCAGGGGGTAGGTCAATTATCAGAGTACGATCTTGTGATAGGGATGGAGGATAATAACCTTTCCACATATTTCGCTGACAATTGTACTTACTCTCTGAGGTAATTGACATAGGCACATTCCGCTATGCAGGGTATCTTCGCTGATAAGTTATAAGGAACACTTATCTCACAGTGATCCTGAGGCAAACAGTTATACACGTCGTGGAAATGAGAACGGATAAGGTATCCGTCATAGAGAGGACGGATGAAACATTTAATGAAGTGAGAACGGATACAGTGACAACGGATGACTGCTGCGGCACTGTCTTCCTGTGACACTGGATGCTCCTTTAAGAGGTCACTCTGATGTCATAACTTTGGGGATCGGTATCCAGACCGGATCATTTGTCCCCTAGCTTATGTGAGTGACTGTTAGGTTGCTCATATGAGCTATTCAGTCTTTGAGAAGTCTGGATGCCGGTGGAATACTCCCAAAGTTCCTTCTAAAAACTCTTTGACATATGTGTGTTTGGTTTCTTACCAACACATCCGCTCTGTAGATTAAGTTGCCACTCTTCTGATGTCTTCACAACGGATTCAGACAAGAATTCATAGCGAGGGAAATCCCAAGAGTTTTTTGGAAATCGAAACTCTTGGTATTCGAATAGTTGTTGGGGTGCATTAAATGCGTCTGAAATGATTGGACATTAAATGCCCTTTTTAACACGTGAACCATCATTACCCAAGAGTGTAACCGTCGATTGGACTTATTGGGCCTGGATTTCAACTTCCACAGGCCCGTTTCGTTCAAAAACTTTCCTGAAGCGTTACTATTTTCACGCTTTAAGTTATGAAACGACGAAGTCGTTTGAATCCAAAAAGTTGTATTTTGAAATAGACGTTGTGACTCTTGGCTGAACACTGTGCCTCTTCGTTACCTATAAAAGGGTCACTTAACGAATTTTGGAATTCACTTCTGTCATCAAGCTTAGTGAACCTCTGCTCAAATTTCTGAAGACTCCCTTACTGCCTTTCCTCTTCACAAAACTCTTCCTTCTTTAGGTAACCTCCCTATCCCTTTCCTCTATATCATTTTAGTTTGTTTTGCTTCAACCATGCGCCCTAGAACAAGCAGCGCTGGTACCTCAAACAGGGGGAATCTGAGCTCTTGTGCCCCCTCTAGCCACCCTGGTGGAAGGATTCCAGTGAATCTTCCTGTGGCCGAGCCTCGTCGCTCAGAGAGGGTTGAAACTTCCTCCTCGCGAGCGCCAGTTGTTCGGCGCCGCCCTGAGGATCCCCTTGACTCGAGGGCTACCAGCTGCTCTGACGATGGGTCAAGTAATGAAGGTTACCTCTCTGACGATATTGCCTTCTACCACAGTACACACGCGTTCCATCGTGCATCAGGTATCATGGAGATTCCGGGGTCTAGTAAAACTTTGATTCTGCGAACTACTGAAGGGTGTGTCAACGTCGTGGCACACCGGCTGAACTGGGAAAAGCTGAACAGAGAAAAATCGTACTACTGGGTTGAGGAGGAATTCCTGAACATCCCCTACCATCATGCAAATGAAGAGGGAAACCCAGTTACTCTTCGCTGTAAAATCTATTCCGATAAGAAGTATAAGGGACGCTTTCTCGTCCTTTCCCCTCGCCCAATGGAGAGGGTCTGCCATTGTGTCCCTGATGAGAGGTCGGTCTACATGCATGACTTCGTCTTTCAAAACCTGGGAGTCCGCTTCCCCATGACGGAGTTTCAAATGGCCGTCCTCCGCTTCCTTGATTGCGCCCCTACTCAACTGCATCCTAATGGCTGGGGCTTAGTACGCGCTCTCGAAATTTTGGGGGAGCATTTCAACTTCACCGCCACTGTGGCCAAACTATTTTACTACTGCCAAGTGGTCCGCCGTGCCAACAAGAAGGGCGGCCTTGGGTTCATAACACTCTGTTGTGACTCAAGGGTAGTGAACTTCAAGTCCTACACCGAATCCGCTAAGGTGGACGGACGCTCCTTTAAACATTACTACACGCGGGTCCGAGTTCAATCGAATAAGCCGGTCTTTTGGCTCAACAAAGAAGGGTTCACTAAATTCCCTATCAGTTGGTCGCACAAGCATTTTCTGCTGCTGAGCCGTGCTTACTACACTGAGGAGAGTGAACTTTCCTCTCATTCCGTCGAAGTGTTGAGTGCCATGCAATCAGCCTCAAAAGCCCTCAAGGGGTTCTCTTGCAGGCTTCTTCTGGGAGATGCCGCTGTCCGGGACACTTACCTTCGTAATAGCCGTTCTTGAACTGTGGTTATGTTGCATATTTATTCTGTTCTTATTATTTTTCCTTCCATGTTTTAACTATATTTTCCTTATTTTGCAGAGCAAATCGAAAAAGTCTCTCCCGAGATGTTGTCCCTGAAATCCATGTTGGCGGATGGCGATTCTTCTTCTGAAGAAAACGAAATTCAAGCCAAGAGGAACTCCACTAAGGCAGTGGCTCCAATAATTCCTCTTACCTTCACCGTGGGAGACGAGGTCCCTCTCCTTGATGAGAAGGAACCTGAGGGACAAACTGAGGCCGCGGGGCGAGGTAATGAAGAGGCCGCCCTGGAGAAGAAAAAGAAAAAGAGACATCTGGTCAAGGCAACGGATGTGGAGAAGCCTTCCTCTAGTGACCCTGCAAAGAAACGCTAGAAGACTCTTGAGGAGTCTGGGCTGAAAAAAGACAAGGGGAAGAAACCCATCCTCGATTCCTCTGCCCCTCCTTCACACATCACGTTCGAACCGGACTCTGAGAGTGGTCCTCCTCCAGTGATTGATCCTCCGAGCGAGTCTTTTCTTTCCTCCTACCTCTGGTTCTAGGGGTCCATGCCTTCCACTCTTCCAAAGGCAAGGTACTGTCTCCGCCCCTCTCTCGATGCTGCCGAAGTTCGAGGCGCGTGCAAGGTCGGTCGCTGGCAGCTGGATGAGCTATCCGGCCTCTTGGACTCCTTAAGCGACAAGGCAGATTACATGGAATAGGTTGAAAAACTTGAAGCCGACATCGCTTTAAAGGAGGCCTGGGCGGCCAAGCAAGCTGAGACTCATAGAGGGGTGGAGGCAGAATTGACTAAGGCCAAGGAGACGCTGTAGAAGAAGACTGAAGAAATAAGCCAGCTCCACTTCACCAACAAATCCTTGGAGCGGTAGGTTACTGAGCTTCAGCAACAGAATAAATCCATCCCCCTCCTTGAAGAAGAGCTTCAATTGGAGAAGAAGAAATCAGCCAAGTTAGCTGACGATCTTGCAGCAATAAAGGCCGGCCATAATAAAAGCCTAGGAGAGTGGGAGGCCATTCGGAAGGAAATGCAAACTCAGATTGAAGAGCTAAAGAAGGGGAGTGTAAGCACTGGGCCGTCGGAGGAGGAATTTACCAAGCTTCAAAAGAAATTGGCTGCTTCTAAGGCCAAGGCTGCCAAAGCCTTGGAGGTATGCAAGAACGTAGCTTTTGAATCCTTCGGCCTGGCCCTTCGTCAAGTCTTCTATCGCAACCCCGATGTGAAGCTCGATTTGTACGGACTGGATCCGTTCTATGAGTTCCACGGAGGGAAGCTTGTCAAAGTGAAGGGTGACGGCTCGCATCAGGATCCTCCTGACACTCTTTATGAACTGCCTCCACTACCGGAGGGTCAAAGCATGGAACCAACACTGACCACTCCTGGCCCCGAAGATGAAACACAAGAGGATGCCCAAGCTGGCCCAGAGACCGGTATGGATAAGACTTAAGCTGAGGGAGCTGAAGAGGAGAGAACGGAAGTGCCTACATCGGAGAACCAACCTCCTGCTCTTTAATTTTGTGCTTTTATTTATAGCTGTGTACTGGGATCAGGTCTAGTTTTGATGAACCATACCTATAAAACTTTTCTTCTCATCAATTAAATTCTCCTTTACTTTCCTTCTATCATTTGTGACGAGTGTATGATTGCCAAATAACTTAGACATATACGTTATACTTTTACTTTTTCATTCGTTGTACATCCGCTTTGTTTAACTGTATTGTCGTTTAAAGCGTAGTTTTCATCCCAGAGGAAGATAACAGAAATCGTGATAGATACACGATACTTACGTTAAAGTATGCCCTGTCCCCAAGTGTGGGTATTTTGGGAAGGAAATATCTGTTGTGAAGTGTTACCTTTAACTTCTCAGAGATTGAAAAGGTTTATTCAATCTCACAGATGTGGAATGGCAATATTCGCATTCAAACGCCCTGTCTTTAGAACTGGTATCCAGACTGGATATTATGTCCCCTAGCTTATATGAAGGACTTATGAAGTTGCTCATATGATCTATACAACTTGCGAGAGGTCTGGATGCTGGTATAAACTGCAAAATTACACGTTATGTTTTTACCTTAGTAGTACTCGTTAGTCGTCAAACATTGGCACCAAGCGTTATGAATCAAACGGCTCTGAGCGAGCGGTTCCGAGTGGAGGTTTGATGTTGAATGAACAACTCCGAGTAAACATTTGATTCTAAATGACCGATTCAGAGTGAGCATTTGACTCTGAGTGATCACTCTGAGTGAAATTGGTTCTGGTCGTATTATCTGGAAAGTTCTGAGTGAGAATTCCGAGTGAAAGCTCTCATATTGATCCTTCTAGGAGGAGGATTTCTGAGTGACCATTCCCGTGTGAAGATTTCCGACTGATGCTTCGACAGTGCTCGGTTTGATTCGGTTTAATCCTACAATCCGAGTCTCCATTCGGGTTGGAGATTCCCGAGTGCAACTCTCCTGAGAAGGTGTCCCCGAGTGTGACATTTCTGAGCGGGATAAACCCCGAGTGAGATATTTTTGATTTCTACGTAATACGGCACCGAGTGAAGAATTTCCGAGTGAAACACTTAGGGACAGAGAAAGGCTTCGACTTCGGATGAGTGCGTTTTGGGTAGAGACTTTCCCGAGTAAACAATTCCTGATTGAAACTTTAAAGTGAGATTTTCTCAGCTTACAAAGCTCACGAATCGGACTTCAATGAGATATTGCCGACTAAAGAATTTAAGAGTCTCGCATCGAATTTGAAGTGTTTCCGAGTAAGGAATCCCAAGGGGGAATATTTTCGAGTGAGGAATTCTCAAGAATACTTCCGAGTGAATTCGATAACGATTGATTCTTCAATAGCAAACGGCCAAGCCTACAAGTTGTACTCGGAGTTCAGTTTAATCCTACAATCCGAGCCTTCAGTCGGTGTTGGATTTTACCCATTCACCATTTTTCTTCACTGGGTGTTGGATTTTACCCATTCACCGGTCTTCGAATGGGGTTCGGTGCAATCCTACAACCCATTTCCTGAGGTTCGGTTTAATCCTACCACTCAGGTCTTCAATGGCGTTCAGTTTGATCCTACTAGCCGTATCTTCAATCGGTGTTGGATTTTACCCATTCATCGTTCTTCACCGACGTTCGGCCAAACGTACTAGTCGTACTCAGAGTTTGGTTCAATCCTACAATCCGAGCCTTCACCGGTGTTCAGCCAAACTTACTAACCGTACCTAGAGTTCGGTTTAATCCTATAATCTGGGTCTTAAAATGGGGTTCGGTTTAATCCTACAACCCATTTCACCCCTTGAGGAGTTACATCGTCAATACACAGAATGGGTGATTGAGATCATCCGTCCTGATGGTCTTTATACGTGACAACTTATAACTATAAATCACAACATACAAATGAAAAGGTGAGAGCGAGAGAGTCATAAATTGCATTTTCATTAAGCTGAATATATATTACAAAAGAAGCGTAGTTGGGGTCATGCCTCGTTAAAACCTTCTTGAGAAAACCCAATGGGAAAAAACTCAAGTAAGGAAAAAGAGTACATGCCGTCTTACCAACTAGCTGTAATAAATACGTAAGTTCTGAGTGTTCCACTTGTTGCAAAGTGGGGTTCCATCGAGCTCCTCGAGTCGGTATGATCCCTTTCCAGTCACTTCAGAAACTCTGTAAGGGTCTTCCCATGTTGGTGCCAGCTTCCCTTGATAAGCGAATTTATTCCCCACACTCGCCTTCCTCAGAACAAGGTCTCCAGTGTTAAATGCTCTATATTGGACACGCTTGTTGTACCGGAGAGCTGCCTTCATTTTTATTGTCTGGTCTCTGATAAAGGCTCCTTCTCTCAGCTCATGGAGAACATCCAACTCTGATGCCAGATTGGTGTTATTGTCTTCCGTTGAAAAATATTCCACTTGGGCTGATCTGGTTTGTAGCTCTACTGGGATCGTCGCCTCGACCCCATAAGTCAGCCGATATGGGGATTCGTTAGTGGAAGAGTGTGGTGTAGTATGATATGCCCACAGAACATGGCATAGCTGATCAGTCCATCCTCCCTTCGCTTCTCCAAGACGCTTCTTCAACCCCTTTAGCACTTCTCGATTGGCTACTTCCGCTTGGCCGTTTGTCTGGGGGTGCACAACAGATAAAAATATTTGGACTATCCCCAGTCCTTCGAGCAAGTCTGTGAACCTCTTATCTGTGAACTGGGTGCCATTGTCAGTCACAATCCACCCTGGGACACCGAATCGAGCTATGATGTTTTCATATACAAAGCGCCTTGTCCGCACAGAGGTAATATGTACTACCGGCTCAGCCTCGATCCACTTAGTGAAGTAGTCTACCCCCACGATCAAATATTTAATGCCTCCTGGAGCAGTAGGAAACGGACCCAGGATATCAAGGCCCCACTGGTAGAACGGCCATGGCACAGAGGATGAAGAGGGTTCTTGGGCCGGTGTGTGATGGAGGTTAGAAAATCTTTGGCAAGCATCACATTTCTTCACAAAATCAGCTGAGTCTTGCTTCACCGTGGGCCACCAATATCCAGCCCTAAGGACTTTTCTCATTAAACTCCTGCCCCCAACATGGTGCCCACACTGCCCCTCGTGTACTTCCACCAACACTCCTTGTACTTCATCTTCTCTCAAACAAAGGAGATATGAGACTGAAAATCCTCTTTTGTATAGAACACCATCGACCATGGTGAAGTATGGCAGTTCCCTTTTCACTCGCCTTCTTTCTTTCTCATCAGTAGGGAGCTATCCGTCCGCCAGATAATGGATGTAGGGGAAGACCCAAGAATTCTCGTAAGGGTAATTGACCATTATAGCATTTAGAGATGGGAACAGAGGGATGCTAGGTGATGTCAGCGTGCTCTGAACCACAGTCGTTATATTGCCAGGCTGTTTCATGCTTGCAAGCCTTGATAAGATATCCGTTCTGGTGTTCTCCTCTCTTGGCACATGCTTAAATTCCAGCACATCAAATCTGCCCTTCAGTTCATTCACACAATTCAAGTACAGTTGAAGTTGTGGCTCTCGGACCTGATATTCTCCCTGGATTTGTGAAATCACCAGCTGTGAATCGCTGCACAATGTTACTTCTGATGCTCTGATGTAAATCGCCGCTCGGAGGCCGGCCAGGCATGCCTCATACTCAGCTTGATTATTGGAGGTTTTGAAATTGAATCGGAGGGAGATTTCCAAATGCACACCGTTATCGCTTTCCACTACAACACCGGCTCCACAACCTTTACTGTTCGATGACCCATCAACATAAATGGTCCAATGTGCTCGAGGTATGGCTGGATCCGCCCCGGTCATTTCCACCATAAAATCTGCCAAAACTTGGGCTTTAATAGCTCCTCGAGGCTCATAAGAAATTTCAAACTCAGAAAGCTCGATGGACCACTTAATCATCCTTCCAGCAAGGTCTGGTTTACTATGCACTGAACGGAGAGGTAGGTCCGTTCTCACCAATACTGGGTGTGCATGGAAATACGGCCTCAACCGTCGTGAAGCCCACACCACTGCTAGAGCGGCCTTCTCTATCTTTTGATATCTGCTCTCGGCTCCCTGGAATGTCTTGCTGGTGAAGTACACTGGTCTCTGTCCCTCTGAAGTTTCTTTGACCAAAGCCACACCTAAGGCCTCATCAGAAATTGCCAAATACAGGACTAGAGTCTCACCAGGGTCAGGCTTTACCAGTATTGGTGGACTTGCAAGCACGACCTTAAGCTGCTGGAAAGCTTGCTCTTGCTCCTCTCCCCATTCGAAATTCCTGTGCTTCTTCAATGCCTTATATAGAGGAAGGGATCTATGTGCCATTTTGGGCATGAATCGGGCCAGAGCGGCCACCTTCCCATTCAACGATTGTACCTCCCTTAGGCTCTTGGGGCTTTGCATATCTAGTATTACCTGACACTTACCAGGGTTGGCCTCGATGCCCCGCTGGGTCAACATGAATCCCAAGAACTTCCCTGCTGGAACGGCAAAAGTGCACTTCAATGGGTTTAACCTCATGTTGTATTGTCGCAGCCGAGTGAACACTTGGCGCAAATTGTCAATGTGATCCCCTCCAGCGGGAGTCTTTGCGATGATATCATCGATATACACCTCTACCAGCTTGGTATGCATGCCTTCGAATACTTTGTTGATCATGCGCTGGTAGGTAGCACCGGCGTTCTTCAATCCAAACGGCATGACGGTGTAGCAGAAGACACCACGGTCATTGACAAAGGCCGTCTTTTCTTGATCTCCTTCCCACATCGGAATCTGATTGTACCCTGAATAAGCATCCATGAAACTGAGGTACTGATAACCAGATGAATCGTCTACCATACGATCAATGTTTGGGAGGGGATATGGATCCTTGGGGCAACATCGGTTTAGGTCCACGTAATCCGTACACATCCTCCACTTGCCATTGGCTTTTTGCACCATCACTACGTTAGAAAGCCAAGACGAATAACGAATCTCTTTTATAAAACCAGCTTTCAGCAACTCCTCTGTTTGCTTACACGCTGCCTTTTGCTTCTCCGGTCCCAACCTCCTCTTCTTCTGGGCCACCGGTCTCGTTTCTGGGTAAACAACGAGTTTGTGGCAATAGAAATCAGGGTCCATCCCAGGCATGTCTGCTACACTCCATGCAAAAAGGTCTTTAAACTCATGCAAGAGAGCCAACAAGCGCTGCTCCATGCCTGACTCCAGGTTATCATTAATGTGCATGACCTTCTCTGGGGAATCCCTTAAGATGACATCCCTAGAACCACCATCTGGTGTGGGCTTTGAGGGGTTAAAAGGGTCGATCTTCAATTCTGCCCTGGGGTCCAAGTCAATCAGACTGATAGACCCAACCGCTGTTCCTCCGTCATTCAACTTCCTCTTCTTATTTGACGCTTCCAACTTAACCATATTGAGGCTCAGATTATAACAGTATCGAGCCATCTCTTGATCACCTCTGAGGGAAGATACATAGTTGTCTTTATCAATGAATTTGATCAGGAGGTGGGGGGTAGGCACAATTGCTTCTATCGCGTTCAGGGTAGGGAGGCCTATGATCCCGTTGTAAGGGGACTCCACATCGATCACTAGAATTCTCGATTTCACCGTTCTTGCGCCAGGTTCACCTTCAAAAGAAATAAGGGTATCAAGGTACCCTTTGGTAGGTTGCTTTGCCCCATTACAAGCCGTGAGTTCTTGCGTATACGGCTGTAAATCTGCATCATTAAAACCCATTCTTTTGAAACAGTTATAAAAAAGTACATCGTAAGAACTTCCCTGATCGACGAGGATCCTCTTCACATCTTTGTTAGCAATGACAGCAATGATCACCACTGCGTCCTCTCCTCCTGGGATCGTTAGGCCGAAGTCATCGTCAGCGAATGACACCGTCGGAGCTGCCACGCCGTCCCTGAAAGGGCGGTTATCTCTAGGTTTGCCCTGTACAGACAGGATCATCCGGTGGTGATTTTTCCTGGCTGTGTTTGATGCTCCTCCTCCTGCAAACCCTCCAACAATCATCTCAATCACTTCACGCCTACCTTGCCTCTGCTGCTGAGGCATGCTGTCTTGCTGGGCTCCTCCAGCGATCACCACTCCTTTTTGCTTTTTAGCTGCAGTAAACCTTCTAACTGGGTTACGACTATTGTCACCCTCATCATCTGGATCTCTCCCCCTCTTGTCCATCCTGTCAGGCTCGTCTAAGGATTTTTCTCTGAACAAATATTGCTTCAGCTTTCCCTCTCTAATGAGGGTCTCCACGGTATTCTTCAACGCTTTGCACTCGTCTGTGTGGTGACCCGTCTGTTTATGAAAGACGTAATATTTACGCGGGTTCCCAGGTCTTTTGACTGGGGGTGGCTTCCTTATACCAAAGACATTGAGCGCTGGCCAGCCAACTTCCCTCAAGATTTGGGAATGCCTGGCGTTTAGAGAAGCATAATTGCTGAAAGATGAGACGCGCCTGTCTCGTTGATGAGGTTGAGCGCTTGTAAAGTCCTCTTTGAAGGCATGCTTTTCTGGTCTCACCCTCTCCTTCTCTCTCCGTGGCTGCTGAGGGGGCGCTGGAGGCTTCATTCTAGCTGTTGTAGCCTCCAGGTGCATTTCTATACCCACGTATTTGGAAGCTTTCCTTCGAAACTTCTCAAAGGTTATCGGGGGGCTCTTTGCCAACGATAGGGCAAAAGCAGAACCAGGTTGCAAAGCCTCCACTACAATATGGAGTTGTATGGCCTCCGTGAGGTTAGGGACCAACGCAGCCTCCTTGTAGAATCTCTTCAGAAACTCCTTGAGAGTTTCAGTCTCTCCTTGCCTTATCTGAGCCAAGGTGTGAGAAGTCCTTGGGATGTCCCTGGAAATGACAAAGTGACTTTCGAACGCAGCTGCCATCTTTTCCCAGGAATCTATAGATCCTGAAGGAAAGCTCTTGAACCAGCTAAGAGCCTCTTCCGTCAGGGTTCTGGGGAACATTCTACACATGACGTCTTTATCAGCTCCCAGATACATAGCCTCATAAACATAAGCATCTAGGTGCTTAGTGGGATCAGTTTCTCCATTGTATTTCTCGATCGACAGTGGCTGAGTCGTTTGCAAGTGCTTAGTGATGACGACACTCATGAGTCTCCTCGAGAAAGGAACACTGAGTCTATAAGTTCTAGAGGTCACCACCGCTTGCTCTCTTCTCCTGATGCTGACTCTATCACCAGAGTCTTGGGTCTGTTCCCTCTCCTCGTACGTAGGGATTTTCGAGTACTGGAGGGTCGTAGATCTTTCCCTCACAGATGCATGGTGAGCCTCTTCTGCATGGGACGTCACCCTGTCCCCAGCTCCTCTCTTCTCCCACTTTAGCTCCATCAACTCCTCCCTGAGTTGTCTAATGACTTCATCACGAGGGTCAGGAGTTGCCACTGGTACCATCCTTCGGGTGTTGGTGACAGGAGATTCGAAGACGAGTCTCCTCCCAGTCTGTTGGTGGGTCACGTCCTCCACATGACCATTAACAAAATCACGTCCATCACCTTCCATTCTAACGACCAAACTTCTACGAAAAGTGGGAATAACTCTAACGAGTCCTACTGGGCGTGCCAATGAACTGGTCTGAACCGGGGTCTAGGATCCGGTGTGGGACCAGCCATAAGAGTGCAGGTGCTCTAGGGTTTATACACCGGTATAGTGGGTATCCGGTACTGTAATCCGGCCTCTCAGTGGGAGAAACCGGTCTTGTTGTCTTGGAGATCCTTCACACCAGAGCTTCGCGTTGAGAAAGGGCGAAAGGTGGTGCCACCTGCGAAGATTCTCCGACGCTCAAGTTAGAAGAGTATATAAAACTCAATGAATACTCAAGCAATACAATAGTAAAGATGTAAGATAGAACAACGTAACCTTGCATGTGTATTGGAACATGCTATTTATAGTTGAACGTAGGAAATGAATCGTTGGATGCAAGTGGGTCCCTTGGTTCTGATAGCGTGTGGAGTGTGTCAATCAATAAGACTCAGTACTCAGAGTGTGTCAGGGGGTAGGTCAATTATCAGAGTACGATCCTGTGATAGGGATGGAGGATAATCACCTTTCCATATATTTCGCTGACAATTGTACTTACTCTCTGAGGTAATTGACATAGGCACATTCCGCTATGCAGGGTATCTTCGCTGATAAGTTATAAGAAACTCTTATCTCACAGTGATCCTGAGGCAAACGGTTATACACGTCGTGGAAATGAGAACGGATAAGGTATCCGTCGTAGAGAGGACGGATGAAACATTTAATGAAGTGAGAACGGATACAGTGACAACGGATGACTGCTGCGGCACTTTCTTCCTGTGACACCAGATGCTCCTTTAAGGGGTCACTCTGACGTCATAACTTTGGGGATCGGTATCCAGACCGGATCACTAATTATTAATTTCCAATTGCTTCCAATTGTTAAGTTTCTTCTTGTACTTTCCGCTGAATGTTGTTTTGCAACGTATAATTAGGCCCAATTGCTTCCAAATTGCCTATATTTATTTTACTGTACCTTCACGTATTGTTTGATTGTTTTATGGGTCATACTCTTGCATACATGCATTTATTTAATATACCTTATAATTTAGTGGATTATCAATTATATCATTAAATATTTTTTTTACTTATAGTTAATATTTATAAATAATATAATATATTTTATTATATATAAAAGAGTTAATAAATAAGATACGCATTAACAGAGAATCGAACCCAAGTTCTATATTATGATAGTTATCAATTTATCATTAAGCCACTAGTACTTAATGATATTTTATTAAAAAAATTTAATTTTCACTACCGGATAACTTATGTGAAATATTATCTAAATTGATTTATAAGTTACTCTATTAAAAAAATATTACTCTTTAAAATATATATAAAATAAATGTTTATAATCATTATTAACTTGTTTTATTACTAACTTATTTATAATCTTTTGCATAGATATAATTATGTCAAATATTACCAACCTTGAGTTCGTGGCTCTTGACATCAATGGAAAAAATTATCTATCAGGGACACTAGATGCTGAGATCCATTTAGATGCAAAAAGTCTTGGAGACACGATTAAAAATGGAAATAATGCATCTAATCAAAATAAAGCTAAAGCCATGATATTTTTACGCCACCATATCCATGAAGGGTTAAAAATGAAAACTTAACAGTTAAAGACCATCTTGTTCTGTGGAATAATCTAAAAGAGAGATACGACCATCAAAAGGATATAATTCTTCCAAAAGCTCGTTATGAATGGATGCATTTGCGCTTTCAAGATTTTAAAACTGTAAATGAATATAATTCTGTGCTATTTAGAATTACTTCAAAATTAGAGTTATGTGGAGAAAAGATCACCGAAAGTGATATGTTAGAGAAAACATTCTTCACTTTTCATGCATCCAGTATGCTCCTGTAGCAACAATATCGCCAAAAGGGCTTTACAAAATATTCTGAATTAATTATTTGTCTCCTTGTGGTTGAGCAAAATAATGAATTGCTTATGCAAAATCATGAATCTCGTCCAACTGGAACTGCTCCATTCCCAGAAGTGAATGTAGCAACACACGATCATCATACTCATGGTCGTGGTCGTGGCCGTAGTCGCGGTCGTGGACGAGGTAATGCTCGGGGACATGGTATTGGTCGTAGTCGTGGATATGGGTATGGCCGTGGTCATGGTCGAAATGATAAGAGATCATCATTCACATGGAAAAATAAAGAACATATGAAAAAAGGGACAGATGCTTAAAATAGCGAGCAAACTAAAAATATCTGTTATCGTTGTGGTAGCAAGGGACACTGGTCTTGAGTTTGTCGCACATCAAAGCATCTCGTAGATCTATACCAAAAATCCCTTAAAAATAAAGGGAAAATAATAGAGACAAATTTTACTGGTATAGATGATGATTTCTCTGATTTTATTGTTGATGATTTTCTTACTCTTCCTGAAGAAGAAATTGACCACTCGGTTGGAGAGGGGAGTGCCCCTAAATAAATTGTTTTATGTTTCATGTAATGTATTTTGTTATAAATTTAGTCATTATCAATAAAATTTTATGTTAAATATTTATTGTTGTTAATTATATTTTCACTTATTTTTATTTATTATTTGAAGAATGAATGCTCATGTGAATGATGAAGATATATGTCTTGCAGACAGTGCAACAACTCATACTATTCTCAAGAATGAGAAATATTTTTACCATATAGTAAAAAAGGAAGCAAATGTTAATACTATATCTAGTAGTATAAATATAATTGAAGGCTCCGGCGGAGCCATTATTTTGTTACCTGGAGGAACAAAATTGCACATTGAAAGTGCATTGTATTCTACAAAGTCTCAAAGAAATTTGTTAAGTTTTAAGGATATCCGCAGAAATGGATGCCATATTGAGACCACAAATGAAGGAAATGATGAATATCTTTACATAACAAAGTTAATCTCTGATAAGAAATGTATATTGGAAAAATTGCCTTCATTTTCCTCCGGTTTGTACTATACATATATTAGTACAATTGAAACAAATGCTATAGTAAACCAGAAGTTTACAAATAAGAATAACTTTGTTATCTAGCGTGAACGACCTAAGGGGAACCTGTGGCTGGATTGAATCCTTCGCGATGGAAAAGCCCTCTTCCCCCAACCTACGGGGCTAGCTTGCTGGAATGCGGGCGGGCTTTGGGTCCAAAGGACACCGGGGGTGAGTCAAAAAAGAAAATCGTTAAATTTTCCTTTCCCTTCCGGTCGAGCACTTCGTTCCTTCTTGTTCATCAATTGGAAATCAAGACAAACCGGGCACTACGGTGAGACGTGAAAACACCCGATCCCATTCCGACCTCGATATGTGGAATCGTCTTGCGCCATATGTACTGAAATTGTTCGGGAGACATGGTAAAAGCCCGGTAAACGGATAAGAATAAAACTTGTAAATGCAGATGACGCGCAGATAAGCATTAATGCATTAAAAGAGAGAGATTGCCAACCTCTAGGGTCTAGGGAGCGCACCAAGGCTGCTAAGCTTGTTCTTATCTCTCTCATATGTACCGGATTAGTGCCATAATGTGGATTAGGTCATCCTGGATCAATTATGATGTGAAAAATAGTTGAGAATTCAAATAGTCATTGTTTGTCCAGCAGAAAAATTCTGCAAACTAAGAATTTCTTATATGCTGCTTGTTCTCAAGGAAAATTGATCATTCGACCATCACAATGAAAATTAGAAGTGAAACACTCACATTTTTAGAGCGTATACAAGGTGATATTTGTGGAGCAATACACCCTTCATGTGGACCATTTAGATATTTTATGGTTTTAATTAATGCATCAACTAGATGGTCACATGTTTGCTTATTGTCAACTCGTAACCAGGCGTTTGCGAGACTACTAGCTCAATTAATTCGTTTAAGAGCTCATTTTCCTGATTATCCAATTAAGAAAATACGCCTTGATAACGCCGGTGAATTCACATCTCAATCATTTAATGATTATTGTATGTCCATTGGAATTGATGTTGAACATCCTGTAGCACATGTTCATACACAAAATGGACTTGCTGAATCATTGATTAAACGTTTGAAATTGATAGCAAGATCATTGCTAATGAGATCAAAACTCCCAATTTTAACTTGGGGACATGCAATTTTACATGCAGCAGCACTTATTCGCATCAGACCTACAAGTTATCATGAATATTCCCGTTTACAATTAGTTCATGGTAAAGAACTAAATATTTCCCATCTAAGAGTTTTTGGAAGTGCGGTATATGTTCCTATTTTTCCTCCACAATGCACTAAGATGGGACCTCAAAGAAGGTTGGGAATATATGTTGGATATGAAAGTCCATCCATAATAAAATATCTTGAACCGTTAACAGGTGATTTGTTTATAGCTTATTTTGCTAATTGTCATTTTGATGAATCTGTTTTCCCATCATTAGGGGGATAAAATAAATAGTTGGATAAAATGATTAGTTGGAATGAGATATCTTTATCTCATCTTGATCCTCAAACAAAGTAATGTGAATTAGAAGTTCAGAAAATAATTAGTTTGTAAAATTTAGCAAACCAACTGCCAAATGCATTTGCTGATCCAAAAAGAGTGACTAAGTCACACATACCAGCTGTTAATACTCCAATAAAGATTGATATCCCCGCAGGACAATCTAAAATTGCAAATGAATCTGAAGCCAAAGTAAAACGTGATAGACCTGTTGGTTCTAAAGTTAAAAATCCTTGGAAAAGAAAAGTAAATAAAGAAGATGATGGAATCAAAGATATAAAGACTCCAGTAGAGTCTCCTGACATAATCAAGGTTTCAAATCCAGAAGAAACTAAGGTACCTGAAATTGATAAGAATAAAGAGATCTCTATAAATTATGTCATGGATGGAATACAATGGAATCGACATGAAGTCGATGTTGATGAAATTTTTACATTCAAGGTAGCTCTTGATATTATAAATGATGATAAGAATCATGAGCCAAAATTTGTTAAGGAATGTGCATAGAGAAATGATTGGCCAAAGTGGAAAGATGCAATGCAAGAAGAGTTAAACTCACTTGCAAAACGGAAAGTTTTTGGGCCTGTAGTCCAAACACCCAAAGGTGTAAAACTAGTTGGGTACAAATGGGTCTTTAAAAGAAAAAGAAATGAAAATGGTGAAATTGTGCGATATAAAGCAAGACTTGTCGCACAAGGATTCTCACAAAGACCTGGTATTGATTTCGAAGAAACTTATTCACCATTGATGGATGCCACTACTTTTCGATACTTAATAAGTTTGACAATCCGTGAAAGGCTTGACTTACGCCTTATGGATGTTGTTACAGCATATTTATATGGCTCACTTGAAAATGACATCTATATGAAACTCCCTGAAGGATTTAATTTGCCTGAAGCATACAAGACAAGTCCTCGAGAAAATTATTCAATTAAATTGAATAAATCTCTTTATGGACTAAAGCAATCTGGATGAATGTGGTACAATTGTCTCAGTGAATATTTGTTGAAAGAAGGGTACAAAAATGACCCAATTTGTCCATGTGTTTTTATGAAAAGACTCAGAAAAGAGTTCGTTATAATTGCTATTTATGTAGATGATTTAAACATCATCGAAACTCCCGAAGAGCTTTCAAAGGCTGTAAATTATTTGAAAAGGGAATTCGAGATGAAAGACTTGGGAAAAACAAAGTTTTGTCTCGGATTACAATTAGAATATTTAAAGGAAGGAATTTTGATGCACCAAGAGACTTATACAGAAAAGGTGTTAAAGAGGTTTTATATAGACAAATCACACCCATTGAACAGTCCAATGGTTATAAGGTCACTTTCAAGATAAAAATAAAGAACTACTTGGTCCTGAAGTACCATATCTTAGTGCAATTGGTGCACTAATGTATCTTACTAGTCATACAAGACCTGATATATCATTTGTTGTCAATTTGTTAGCAAGACATAGTTCTTTACCCACGAAAAGGCATTGGAATGAGATTAAACACATATTCCGCTACCTTAGAGGTACAATGGACATGGGTTTGTTTTTCCCATATGTATCTAAGGCAAACCTAATTGGTTATGCTGATACGGGGTATTTGTCTGATCCTCATAACGGTCGATCACAAACAGGATATTTGTTTACATATGGTGGTACAACAATTTCATGGAGATCCATAAAACAAACGATCACAGCAACATCATCTAATCATGCTGAAATCATAGCATTAGATGAAGCAAGTCGAGAATGTGTTTGGTTGAGGTCTATGATTCAACATATTCAAGAAAATTGTGGCTTGCATGCTGGAAAACCACCACCAACAATCTTATGTGAAGATAATGCAGCTTGTATTTCTCAGTTAAAAGAGGGCTATATTAAAGGAGATAGAATAAAGCATATTTCACCAAAATTTTTCTTTACTCATGATCTTATAAAGAATGGTGAAATAAATGTCCAGCAAGTCCGATCATGTGAAAATCTAGCAGATCTTTTTAAAAAATCTTTACCAACTAAAGTCTTTGAGCAATTAGTACGGAACGGAAGATTGGTCTTCGACGCTTACATAAGTGTTCTGATGACGGGGAGAATTGAATATTTGTAATTCAATTATTTTTCATGAATATACTTTGTAAAGAATGTTGTACTCTTTTTCCTTCACTAGGTTTTTATCCCACTGAGTTTTTCCTAGTAAGGTTTTAACGAGGCACATTCTAAAATATAAACATCCAAGGGGGAGTATTATGAATATTTAATATATAGTGGATGTCCACTAAGGTTGCATGTGACACCCCCACTTCCCATTGTCCCAAATAATGGCATGCCTCTAAATTTTCATATGCTTGTTAACTCCCTATAAATAGGGATGCACCAGAATATGAACATACAAGGGGGGAAAATTCCATCTCTTTGCATTTCCGGTTTCTGTTTTCTTCTTCTCATTCTGCTTTACATTTTTAATTATTTTATAATAGAGATGCATATATGCACACACGCCCTGAAAGAGAAAGAAAGAGTGCAAAATTCCAATGTTTTTAAATAGTAGATCAATGATTAAATCGATGAAGTTATTAATTTATAATTTATTAGTTATATTGTGGTTATATTGCAATCACTAAGAGCAGGGACGGATCCACTTGTAGCTAGATGGGGGCAAATGACCCCACATGAGTATTTATAATATATTATAATAATTTATAAATGCTCCCACGTTTTATGTAACCTGACCACAATGTTTTGCAATAACTAATTATTGAATATTCAAATTGGCAAATGAAATCATATCAACGTGGGTGTGTGTAGTACAAGTCAATAATTTGGTGCTAATTGCCATGGCCCATGAGCCCATACCCATTACTTTTTCTATCAGATTTACGTTCCATTTTCTTCTTCTCCGGCGTGAAATCCTCTTCTTCATCCAGTCACACATATTATAGGTAAAAAAATAATTAATTTTTTTTAATTCAAATTCCATGGTTTTATTTATTTATTTATTTTCTTATATGAGATTCTAAACAATTATTTAATATTTAAGTTTTTGTTTAATCAGGTTAAAACTTAAAGCTATTAAACAAGATTTGAAGAACACTAACAAAAAAAGAAGACAACACGCGTTACATAATTTTTGAAGAAATTTATTGTGAGTATTACTTTAGTTTTTTTTTCTATTTGTGTAATCACTTTTAATATATCTATTTTTTTATTTTAGAATAATTCTCACATTTTTTTAATAAGAGAATGAATATATGCAGATAAAATTAAATATGGTTATTTGGTTTTTATTTTAGAGATGGAAAAGTATTTCAAAAGGAAAACCACTTCAGAGCAAACGTCTACTACTCAGTTTCAAGGAGAAGTTGATGAATGTAGAGATAAAATATTAGGCCCCGTCTTGAAGAAGACATTTTTAGAATTTGATTTGGAAAAGCTTCCTAATGATCCTGGATTAAGGCCAAAAATTTCTAATGATCATCCTAATGATAGAGATGAAATTAGGAGATATTATCTACAAAAGGGTCTTTGTCAACCAAAAGAAATTAATTTTCCACAAAGGCGATTTGGAAATACCTTTCGTAGATTTAATCCAGATTGGTATTTAAAATATGGCAACTGGTTAGAATATAGTCAAAAAGAAGATGCAGCATTTTGTTTATGTTGTTATCTAATGAGATCAGATCTTGGTGAGCATAAGTTGAGTAGTGAAACATTTATTACACAAGGTTTTATAAATTGAAAAAAGTGTGATAGGTTTCAAGAGTGATAACATTAAAAATGAGAAGATCATTCAATGTTTTCAAAATATGAAAAACCGAAGAGAACAATTATGATGTATATTTATATTTTTAAGAGTTTTATATTATCTTTTCTATGTTATACATGTATATTGCCCCCACAGTTTAAAGTTTCTGGATTCGTCACTGACTAAGAGTTATATTATATGTTTTATAAGATAAAAATTTTATAATAAATAAAAATTATATTAAAATATTATATATATATATATGTCTTTTATTTATTGAAAATATTTTAAAATATTTTTTTAAAAAAATAACAACAAAAATAAAAAAAATTAATTTTTAAAATATGACTGCTTCAATCCTGATTTTCAAAATTAATTCTAACCGATTTCAACCTAATTTTTTTTTATTCTAAATTTCCTTGATTTTTTTATTTGATTAAACCAGTTTTCGATCTAATCATCACAATGGAACTAACTATAGTGTGCAGCGATACATCAATCAATTCGTAAGAGTTAACTTGCAATTTGTGTCTACAACATGTGTGAATACAAGTCAGCAATTAAACATTCCATTCACATTGAATAAATCTTTTATATCGATTAAAAATAATTAAAAATCCATTAAATTAAAACCTAAAAAATTATATTATATATGGTTTGATTTAGCTTATTTTTAAAAATCAAACCCCAAACTTGACTGAAGTGTACTATTTAATATATTTCTTCCTTATATTATATTAGTGTATTTCAACATGAAGTAAAACTTATGTTTAAATTTTCTAAAGTCATGACTCTATTTTTAAAGTAATTATTCTTGATTTTATTAAGTTGAAGTTATATGTCTTATATTTTCATTTTATATGTCTTTTAAGGTGACACACCCGTAAGAAATATAATTATAATGTATTTTTTTCTTCATCTATTTTCCTAATGTTAAAAATATATGGTCAATCAAAAATATATAAGGTGAGGGTAATCCTCATCCTATGAGCTAAGTTTTAGGATTGAGTTAGGTCCAATACCTAAATTTAAGATGATATCATAGCTTATTATAGATTCGTTGTTGGGTCACCATGTTGTTCACGCTTCATTCCTAAGTGTGGATGTGTTTTATAAGTCCCACGGGCCACCTATATTCATCCACACTCCACTCCTAAGCGCGAAGGGGTGTGTTAATGTCTCATTCGCCACCCGTATTCATCTTATGTTCCATTCGTGAATGTGAAGGGGTGTGTTAATAGTAGCCAAATACCATCTCCAAGCTTCTAAAGCTTCTACAGTTGCAACTTCATAACAATTAGTTGTAGAAGGCCAGAAAGGTACTATTATATCAGTTGGCAAAATATTTGATTTTCCCTTCGACAAAACTAGCAACTCGACATCAGTGACCATTTACATTCTATAGTATTTGAAATCATATTCCACCTTTTGCAACTCCGTTAAGTTTTTAAGCAGTCTTGCATTCTTTATGCCCACAAAGTTTAGAGTTCCAGCCTCTAGCTTGGTCTCATCAACAATCAAGTGTGAACCTTCAATTAGTTGCGAGACTCTAGTTTCTAGTCTGTTAGTACCATAATTCTTTTTTGGTGAAAGTGAAGCAGAACTCAACAATCAACTATAAGAGGTATGCTAATTGTAACTTGTTATGGGAAAGCTTTCACTAAACCTTACTTCTTTTAATAAAGAAACCGTGTCTGTATTCGGAAAACAACTAAGTCTTGCTCTCAAGAACCTTGTCCCATTCACAACTAACATACCTCTTATAGTGGATTACTTGAGTTCTGCTTCACTTGCACTAAAAAAGAATTATGATACTAACACACTGTAAATTGTAACTAGCTAAAGGTTGACACTTGATTGTTGATGAGACCAAGCTACAGGCAAGAACTCTAAACTCTATGGGCATAGAGAATGCAAGACTGCTTAAAAACTTAACGTAGTTGCAAAAGGTGGAATATGATTTCAAATACTATAAAATAGAAATGGTAACTGATGTCTAGTTACTAGTTGCTAGTTTTGTCAGAGGGGAAATCAAATATCTTGCTAACTGATGTAATAGTACCTTTCCGACCTTTAGCAACCAATTGTTCTGAAGTTGTGACTGTAGAAGCTTTAGAAGCTTGGAGATGGTATTTGGCTCCTATTAACACACCCCTTCAGGTGAGTGAGACTTATTCACACTCATTCGCGCTCAGGAATGAAGTTTAGATGAATATAAGTGGCATGCAAGACTTATAGAACACTCACACACTAAGGAATTGAGCGAGGACAACATGGGTGACCCAGCAACGAATCTAAGATAGGCCCTGAGGTGTGTTAATAAGTCCTGTGGGCCACCTATATTCATCGATACTCCATTTCTGAGTGTGTGAGGGTGTGTTAAAAGTCTCACATTGACTAGAGATATGACCAATCAAAAATATATAAGGTGGAGGGTAATCCTTATCCTATGAGCTAGTTTCTAGGATTAAGTTAGGCTCAATACCCAAATTTAAGACCTAACATATCATTTTTTCTTTCTATACTTAATACCACTAAACAAATCAAATCTTTTCACAAGATAAATAAAAAGCAAAAGAAAAAGAGTAATTAATATAAAATCAAAAAAAGACGATTCAATATGAGCCATATTTAATCGGATCAAATGAAGTAAATTTCAATAAAATCAAACCAAACCACTTTAATAATATCATCAATTTAGATAATATTTTATCTAAAAATTGAATTGGGTATAGAACTATACACTCTTAATTTACATGCATGTCACAAACACTCATGTGTGATAACGATAAGAATTAAGAAGAAAATCGAAGTAGTCACCGATCAATACGAATCCATCATCCCCTTTATATTAATCAATCTTCAGACACTCAATTCATTTCTTCCACAAGAAAAGAATACATCTTGTCACCAATTTCTGATGTGCTTAAACAACAACAATAGCACAAAAGCATCAAAATCCAGAAACCACAATCAAATCAAATTAAACATAACAATGGCATTAACATCAAACACAAACAAAACAATAAAGCTAGAGCGTTATAATAGTTAACTCCGTAGAGTAAACAACAAGAAGCTCCTCAAAGCATCCTCCAAGTTCCTCTTCCGCGCAACGCTCCTCGCAGCCCTCATCCTCATCTTCCTCTTCGCCTTCAACCACTTTCCTCTCCTCGACCACCACCACCGCACCACCAACTTCCTTTCCTCCGTCTTCCACGACGACGCATGGGAGAACACCATCCGCCATTCTTCGACCCCGCTTCGCACTTATGGCATGACCGTCCTCGTCATTGGTGTCGCCGGATTGATCGGCACACAGTGCTTCTTCGCTCTAAAGAACTGTGGCGACAACTATCGGCCTCGAAACCTTCAACGACTACTACAACCCGTCGTTGAAGCGCGCGCGATAGAACCTCCTCGCAAAATACAAGATCTTCATAATCGAAGGTAACCTAAACGACGCATCGTTAATCGCAAAACTCTTCAATTCACTTTATTTTGTCATGTGCTCCACTTAGCAGCACAAGCGGGTGTGCGCTACGCCTTGCATAACCCCCAGTCCTACGTGGCATCTAACATCGCTGGCTTCGTGAACCTCCTGGAAACTTTGAAAGACGCAAGCCCCCAGCCCGTCGTTGTTTAGGGGTCATCCAGCTCTAATTATGGGCTCAACAGGCAAACCTCATTCTCCGAAATCCACCGCACGGTTCAACTTGCGAGCCTTTATGCCGCCACTAAAAAAGCCGACGAGGAAATGGCGCACATGTACAACCATATCTATGGACTCTCCCTCACTAGATTGCTCTTCTTCACCATTTAAGGGCCTTGGGGAAAGCCCGACTCACCAAGGACATTCTCCAAAGGAAAACCATCGATGTTTACCAGACGCAGAAGAAAAGGTGGTGTGTGACTTCACCTACATCGACAACATCGTCAAGGGATGCCTCGGCACACTAAACATGGCAGAAAAGAGCACTGACGGCGGCGGGAATAAACGCGGTTTGGCGTAGCTGAGAGTTTACTATCTCGACAACACCTCGCCGGTTCCGATAGGGAAACTAGTGGCGATTTTGGAAGGGTTGATGAAGGTGAAGGCGAAGAAGCACATGATTAAAATGCTATGAAACAGTGACGTTACATTGACACATGCGAATATGAGCTTGGCCTTTAGAGATTTCAGGGAGTTTTTAACCTATTTAGGTAACTTTCTCAAAAAGAATTTATAACTGTAGGCGTCTCCGCAAAGTAATTGGTGGTCTGGGGCTGTTCGGGTCACATTAGTGTTTAGAACTCGTCCCTTGAAGAGACGAATACTGGAAATCGCATGACAAGCAGACGAATTTCTACGTGCATGCCACCTGTCACCACACTATAAAATTCACCTGTTGAGTGGACGGTTTCCAGGTCAATTTCGCACGTCCACTAGACGAAATTACCAGGTGTCAGGGCCCATAAATTTGCACCTTTGAAGGACGAATTTGACTGTCATTCATCCTTTCATTATGCGAAGCTACTCTTTTTATACCAATTCCCATCCACAGATCGCTTGTGTGCTATTTCGGGTTAGAGTTTTTGCTGGTTGCTTGTCGTTGCAGTTTGGGTAAATTTGTTTAGTTGTATCTCTCTTTTTATACCAATTCCCATCCACAGACCGCTTGTGTGCTATTTCAGGTTAGAGTTTTTGCTGGTTGCTTGTCGTTGCAGTTTGGGTAAATTTGTTTAGTTGTATGTCTTTTTTTATGGAATAAAGTAAATCATTTTATTAGTAATAAGTTTTTTATTTTAGAAACAATTTTTCTTACCATAAATGCATTTTATTAGTTATAAGTTTTTATTCTGGAAATAATTTTTGTTCGTTTATATTTATATTATTACTGTTTGGATAATTTTTAAATTGAAATTAATATGAAGAGTATGTTTTTAAAGTTGTTGAATTTAAGGGTTGCAAGAATTTCTTCTCCTGTGGTTTTGTACACTAATGGCCGAAAATATGAAGGCCTTAAGAGGTATACATTTGAGGTTGACACAAAGTTAATGTATGTCCGGCGAGGTATTACTATTGACCAACTGAAATAAAAAATAGTCGCTAAATTAGAACTTAAAAATACTGGAAAGATTACCCAGTTAACAAATAGGTTGGTAGTTGATAAAAGGAAAATAAATTTGCGGCTTTTCATTCAACTAAAGATGAGGAGATTGATGTTGCGTTAAGAATGTTTGAGTTACAATCTAATATGGTTGTGCTGGAAATATATTTTGATTTTGACCGAGTTGGGTGTTCAATTTGAGACACACAAGGAGCCCTGTCACAATGTGTTACATTGATAGGGAGTAAGTACACATAAAACTTTTAATTGAAGTTAATAGTTGGTACTAAATTTTTTATTGGTAATTTTGATTTCTTTTGTTGTGAAAGGTGATACTATTACCAGTTTATCAGTCGATGATGACCTTGATTTTAATGTTGATGAGGAAAATGCGAGTAATGAGGAGGATCTATCAGATGAGCAAAATATCCCTAATTATAGTGATGTGGATACTAATGTTGAAGGGGACTTTGATTCTGAAGCAGTTCGTGTTATGACCGTTTTACCCGGCAGCGGTGTTCCATCAGGGTCAATGGTGACAGGTTAGTAATATTAAATTACATTGTTTGATAATTGATATTTTTATGGAATGGTGACGAACATTAGCGTTTACAGGAAATGCGGGTATACCATTTTGGACATCCTCACCACATTATACCAATATAAACTGGGATCACCCAGACGAAGAACAAATGCCACTTGGGTTAGACAACTAACCTGACTGGCGAATAGGTGATGATTTGTACGTTGGACTTAAGTTTGCATCAAAGTCTGAATTTCAAATTGCCTTGAAGCAATATGCTATGAAGAAACATCAAACGTACATTGTGGTTGAATCCAAACCAACACAGTTAACAGTTAAATGTCCAAATCAGTTAGATGGTTGTCCTTGGAGAATGACGGCAATATTATAAAAAAACGACATGGGTGGTCACTAAGTGGGGAGGGGGTCGCACTTGTGTCAACGTTGAACTGTCACAGGACTATCCGAAGCTGGATTCCGAGTTCATCTGCTCGTGTATACTAGGTATGTCCATGTAATGTATATATGTTTTTTAAACTATATGGTGTCATCTTTTAAAGTTGTATGTTTATGGTTTGACATACTACATATAGGGATGGTGAATCAAGATTCATCGGTTTCTATTGCCATGATCCAGGAGAGGATGTTAGGTGAATGTGGATTCAAAATCTCATATAGCAAAGCATGGAAGGCAAAACAGAAGGCGTTGGTGCGTGTGTTTGGTGATTAGGATGAGTCATACACTGTGTTGCCACGATGGTTGTGTCGTATGCGCGAGGTTGCACCTGGTTCAGCCTACCATATCACAACATTTGAGTACTACATCGGGACTAAATTTAATACACGTTTTTGAACTTTCAAACTGGTGTTTTGGACATTCAAACAATGTGTTGATGCGTTTGCATTTTGCAAGCCAATACTACAAGTGGATCAAACATTTCTGTATGAAAAATACCGAAATCCTTAATTGATTACAACCACTCAGGATGAGAATAATAATGTCCTACCGGTTGCATTTACAATAGTTGAGGGGGAAACTTTAAAGGCATGGACGTGGTTCCTGTCCCAAATCAGGATTCACGTGACTACAAAGTCAGACATATCTTTAATCTCTGAACGACATCAAAGCATAAAGTCTGTTGTCTCCAATCCCTAAATCGGGTGGCAACCTCTAAATGCATACCACGTCTTTTGCATAAGGCATATTGCCAACAATTTTAACAATAAATTTAAGAACGCGTCATTGAAGCAAGACTTGTTAAAGCTAGGTATTTAACGTAACCAACAATGCTTTAAATTGTTTTTTTTTGTTTTCAAACAAATTATAAGGGTTTGTTTCTACAGGGTACACTGTTAATAGGGATGTATTTGACAGGAACTTAATTAAATTTCAGAAGGAGAAACCTGAGGTTGCTAGGTGAATTGATGGAATTCGCAAAGAACAGTGTAGTTTGGCATACGATAACGGGGACTGTAGATTTGGGCATATGACAACCAACCTTTCTGAGTGCGTAAACAAGGTCCTAAAGGGTGCACGCAATATGCCAATTACAACATTGGTGAAGTGCACATACTCCAGATGGTTGAATACTTTGTTTGGCGTGGTCCACGTGCAAGATTAGAGTTTGGAGAAGAGTTGAGGTACACCAAAAAAATGATGGAAGAATTAGGAAAAAACCAAGCAAGTGCTTGTAGCCACCAGGTACAACGGTATGATATGCAAGGCAACCGGTTCAAAGTAGAAGAGAGGTTTGATCCAGTCACATAACATCGTGGGAGAAAGTATACGGTGACCCTGTCTATAAATCCGTCTTGTAACTGTGGAAGATTTAAGGCATATCAGTTTCCCTATTCGCATTTAATTACAGCGTGTGAACTGATGAGTGTGGATTATTTTCAGTTCATTCAGCAAACATACAGACAAAAAAAATATCAGCAACGCCTATTCTGGTCAGTGGTATCTCATAGGTAACGATGATGACCTCCCAAAAACTGATAATGTTTGGAAGCTAATCCCTGACCCCTTGAGGGTACGTGCAAAAGGTCATCCCAAGTCCACTCGTATTCGTAATGAAATGGATTGGGTTGAAAGTCAACCTAATACCATTACATGTCAACGTTGTAAACAGACTAGCCATAACATGTGTCAATCTCGATAGTCTATATTAGGGTCAAGTAGTAAGACCCAAGGTCCGTGATCCATACTATGGCATATGTAACTATGATCTTTTTTGAATGACAAGTAATTTAACAACAGTGGGCCTCAATATTACACTATAAATATTTTTAACAAAAGTTGATGCACAATGACATTTTAAAAAACAACAACATAAGTTAGTACATAACGACATTATCTAAGGACAACGATCATGGTCGAGGTTAGAGGAAACATACATGGCATGTTCAAATCCCTTGCATGCCTATGAGGGTTCCTTCTCTGTTGTAAAGTAGGTATGTCAGGGTCTTCATCTACTTCATTGTCAACAGCCAAGATGACCATGGTCACAGCCCTAGAGAGATCTATGTTTAAATCCAACCTCTATCCAAAATCATACGAGCTTCCTTCACCCCCGATGCATCACCAGTGGTGTGTTAGGTGTTAACAACTTATTAATGAACATCGTTGGTGACTCTTGTGGTGAAGGAGTATAGCCGCTACCTCCCGCTTGCCCGAGAAAGGGATCCACATTAGGGGAATAATAGTGATGCTTCCGGCCAAGCGTTTACGAAGGCCACTCATATGTTGGCCTAAACCCTGAGTCTGACTGAGATTGGGTTGGAACATAATACATTCCATGTTCTCGAGGAGGAAATGGTGGTAGACTATATACTTGGTGACCCTCTTATGTCTTGCCCCTCGGAATCCCCTGTTGCTCATTTCTGTTTCCAAGCATGTTAGTTTCAAATGTCTAGTTTGGCGGCTCATGTGCATATCTGATTAGAAGACACGCGGCTTCCAAGACTCGATCCTGTTCAGAGTACATTTGCATCACATTCTTGGACTACATCTTGATTTGGTCAAACATATTTGCATCTGATTGGCAGGGACGTTGTACATCTTCTGTTGCCAGATAATGGATGGTCTTCACTGCATCAACCTACACAACACAGAAAACACCGCTACAAGCTTAAACCTAAAAAATGTTATTAAACAATCAACGCATGTTACATGTTTGAACTTACTGAGCGCCCAACCAGAACATGTTTTCTTGTGATCCATCTTCGCGTATGCGTGTGGCCCCAACACATATACTCAAAATTCACACTCAGCAGACCCTTTATAGGAGGGTTTGTACATACTATTTGAAGGCGGTTTTCCCACATGTTAACCAATGATACATAAATTTGAGCATAATTTTCACCAGTTTTCCCTTTTTGTGTAATGCCATGGAGATCATTTGGCTGACGAGGTGGCGACAGTATATGCTGTTGCGTTCCAAACTGTCTCATCGCTCAGTCTAAATGATGCCACTCAACTATGTTGGAACACAATAATGGTACCACCGCTCTCCACGAGTCTGACCTTTGCAAACAAATTCCAGGCAAAGTCTACAAGACTTCATCAATATATAGGGTCCACACAATCTGTATGACATTGACAACAAAAAATTAGTCAACGAATTTTTATGATTAATGCATAGCATTTTAAGATACATCAGTTGGATTCATTTTGTCAAACGAACATCGGTAGAAGTCAAGATATTGTCTCACAGCCTTGAATGTTTGACTCCCTAACCACCTACAATGAAGTTAGGTGTTAAAAACACATGACATTATTTTGTTAAAAACTAAAACAAAAATTTAAATAATATATAATTTTATTACCTAGTAGCATAAGGGGTTCCTAGAAGTCTATCACGAGGGGGACATTTGGAGCAATACTAGGAAATTTGTCCGAAGCCCAAACATGAAGTAGTAGATGCAGACCACAAATTGACGACCGATCATAATCAATGGACTTACTTAACTCACAGTATAAATAACTTAGTGCTGCAAAACCCCAACTGTATTCATCATACGTATCGAGGTCATTTAGTAACGGCAGCTACTTCAAAGAGACCCTGCTATTGGACTGATTAAAGAATATAACACCACCAAATCAAGCGTAAAATACAAGCTCTGGTGTATCTCAACAACTACAGTGGAGTCTCAAGCTGGTCCTCAATGTTAGCAAAGTTATCTGAAAGCTAGTTCATCTTCATATAACCACAATGGAATACATCATCAGGCGAATACAAACCAAACAAGTTTTGCACCATTGCCTTCCAATCTTGATCTGACGTATCAACGGTCGACCATCTACTCACAACCTTGTAGTGCCACATCCTGAAGGGTAATCTGCACTCACCAGGTGGCATATGGAATATGTACGTCTCAGATCTCTATCTCTCCACAAGTGCTGACATCAAAGCAAGCTCCACCTGAAAAAATAAAGTTGGGCTACCCCTAAGGAAATCGACTCTCTGTAATAGTGGCATAATTTGTTGTGGAACAGATCCTCTTCCGCCACGGAAAAGTAATGTGCATCTATATTTTAAATCCTGTCTAGTATTCCATTCCATACAAATTCAGATACATGCACATTTTAAAATTTCAAAAGTGATGAATTTTCAGGGCCGAGATTTACTTTAGTTGATTGTCGCATAGATGAAGACGATGCATCCATCCTACAATACATACACACATTATTATTATATAAACACAATAAAAAATATTTCGAATAATAAATAAAATGCGTTCACATATTATATCAACTACTCATATTGATTTTTTCTAAATCAAACATTCTCAATTAAAAAATATATTATCAAAAATAAAATACTTTCACATACTATGAAGTAGTTAAATATATTTTTACCATTCTCTAAGCACTAAACAAAAAAAACTATCATGTAAAAAATATATTCTCATAATATACAAAAAAATTACATATATTTATTTTATTGTTTTAACATTACAACATTATTAGAATATATTCAAAAAACAATATTATAAAAATTTATTTATTTTACTGAACAAATCACAACAAAAAATAAAACTTTTAAAAGTAATAAAACACAAGTGTACCTTTCAATAAAGAAAATCTACACTTGAAGTCTTTAAAATGGTCGACCACAACAATAAACCACACTATAATTGAACTGGAAACAATGAAGTAAAGTTAAACTTTTAAGTGAAACTGCTCGTGAAAATGACTTTCACCGTGAATGAAGGAGGGGACTATGAGGGACCATTTTAAATTTGTCTGGTTGCCCTAATTTCATCTCTTCATAGGATGATTTTTACTATGAATTTGTCTGTGCATGGGATGAACTCCAATGCAATTTTGTCCTTCAATGTGTCCATTTCCATGCCAGCTTCCCCCTGCCCGACACATCCAAATTCTCCTCTTCATCATGCGAGTTTTGACCCTGCATTCGTCTGTCCCACATGCGGTTTCTCTACATGGTTGACACGTGGCAAGCATGCAGAGTTTCGTTCTATGCCCAAACAAATTATTGAATTTGCCTTTTCATCTTACGAAATCAAATTGTTATTACGACAGGAATCACCCTAGACAATGGATTATTTTGATTTCGACCCCAACTTATGAATTTTATTCAAAAATGATACCAAAGGGTCAAAAACTAAATTTCCTTAGACCATTGACGAGATCCGTGCCAGGCTTATACCCAAAATCGAGTTTTTGACCCATTTAGGATCTTTTTGAATAAAATTAATAAGTTGGGGCCAAAACCAAAATAATCCTTTGTTTGGGGTGATTCCTGTAACGTCCTAGGTTATTTTTGCATTTAGTTTTATTCAAACGATTACATCTTACGATATATTTTTCCTTTTCTTGAAAATTAATCGAGGTTTAGTGAAATAGCATTTATTTTTACTGACTTATTCAAGTGACAGCAGTCACAGTTAGATTAAATAAATGAGGTCTAGAGAGAAGAACAAGTTAATCTAAGCACAACGGATGGGAGAAAGGGAATCAGGGCTTCCCGCTTGAGCGAGGCCCCTACTCGTCTGAGCGAGATTCCGGACTCTCGCTTGAACGAGGTTTCTATTCGCTTGAGCGAATACCTTTCACACATCGGATTGGGCAAAACATGCAAACGGACTCCCGAAAATCTCACCCTAAAAATGATTCTGTTAACCAAAGGTTTGTCATAGCTACCATGAAAGCATATGTAAATGACAGTGATGTATTTTAAAATATAGATTTCCATCCGGTCCGGTCTTGGTTAAACACTAATAATAATAATACTCGGAAGTTCTTATACACACATATAACTCTATAGAGAGTCACTCAAAGTCACTCGGACCCTGGCACCGATCTCCCCCTTGGCGCGACTCCATGGCTCCTTCCCCCTCCCTGTCACTGGTTACTAAAAAAAAGGGCAAGGGTGAGTATTTGGCATTGTAATTAATATAGAATGGAACTTAACAAATATACATGCATATTTATACATATACATCAAGCATCATTCGAAAGTAAGCATACCGAAACATAGTGTATTACATACAGTAACTATATTAACCCAACCACGCAATTCCATCACATCCATCACGATCACAACTGACTCTCATACAATCTGACTCCTAGTATCCGGATACTAAAGGATTGGCCTTTAGCTGGGGGTCCTACTTGACACCCCGTGAACCCTGCTTGGTTCACCGAGTCCTGCTTGACTCTCCACCTCGACCACTGGGTCCTACTTGACCACTGGGTAGCTCAACTGGGCACGAAAACCACGGGAGCCGGAAATGAGGGGCTATCATATACCGTCGGCCATCCCACACCACATAGTCATTCAACAGTTTACCTTTCACATAATAATATCAATTCCTCATCACTCGGGTAGCCTGCTTGCTAACCCGACGTCACATAACACTGATCATTTCAACATTAGATATCACAAGATCATAACATGATAAACTCAACCACACCCAATCCTCCACTAATTAATGAACCCAGTCACACATGCACAAGCATAAACACACAACTACGTTTAGCAACATTTTCCTTAACCTGTTTACATTACCTCAATGACCTGAATAAGAAGCGAGCCCTATTCTAATTAATTATAACCCGAACACCCCCCTTACATTGGTTCCACGCTTCGATAATCTGCTCTTTGTGTCAATTCCTTCCTCTGAGCACTGGTTTCGCAGTCTCAACTCCGTCACTCAGTCTTCCGTTGCTTAACCTACTACCTACGGATCATAAAGTACAGCTCGTCACTTCAACGCCCTTAGTTCATGGACTGCATTTGGGCTCACACTCACCGGAGGAGTGGAGAACAGCCACGAATATAGCCATGCATGGCCCTTAACCGCCAAAGAATAAAAGGGATAAGGGAATCACAATTGGAACGGATCAGTAGACTCACCTTGAAGCCTCGATCACAGGAATGGGATTCAATTGAAGTTTGGACACAAATGGAGTCCCTCTCCAGCGCATGCAACTCAGCGTTAAGAGAGGAGAAAACGAAAGAGAAGGGACAGACCAGCAGCAAAGGTAACTTGTAAATAATGAAGAGGGAAGGAAGAGAATCTCCTTATATATATATAGCTCATGGGCAAGATCGTCTTTTCCTTTATTTTATTTGTATTCTTACTAAATTTAATCAATTTCACTATATTAAACTATTGCATAGTTATCAAATCAATTACACTTATTTATTCCCTCAACGTTTAATTATTCACAATTCTCTAATACTTCGCAAGAGTATAGGCCCAATATAAATATCGGCCCCCCGGTGTCCTAGCTTAGTGTTCATACCTCGGAAATCCGAGCTACAACCTGAGAGGTCGGATATCTTATCCGTGCTCACCTCTTGGTTACCTACACCCGTTGTTTCAGTCATTATGAGGTTAATCCGGGCTGTGACCCCGTGTGAGGCGCTCTCCTCACATCGGTTGGACCAGACCACCTAGCCCTGCCCGCTCTTCTCCTACACTCCCGATCTTCAACTCCGCCTGCTCGCGCTTCTGAGACCGATCTCGACACCGGCTTTCTTGTCTCTGGCTCAGACAGAACAAATATTAAATAAAACTTCTAAAACCTTTACTAATCATTTCCCATTTCTTATAATTCTCATTAAAACATCAGGGATGTTACATCCACCCCCCTAAAAGGAGATTTTGTCCCCGAAATCAGTGTTCCGGTTGGAAAAGATGAGGGTACATTCGTCTCATATCGGATTCTAACTCCCAAGTGTAGTTCATCCAATGTAAATTCTGCCACTTCACCTTCACCAGCGGTACCTCCTTGTTCCTTAACCGTTTGGTTTGATGCTCTTCAATGCTGATTGGTACCGCCTCCACCGTCAGGTTCTCCTTCACTTCAATGAAGTCACTCGGTACAATCATGGTATCACACGGAATGTAGGATCGAAGTTGCGATACGTGGAACACGTTGTGAATGTTAGTCAACGATTGGGGAAGATCCAGTCGATAAGCGACTTCACCAATCCGTTCTAGTATTTGGTATGGTCCAATATACTTCGGATTAAGCTTTTGGCTCTTCAAAATTCGACCTACACCCTTAGTCGGTGAAATCCTTAGGAACACCCAATCACCCACTTGGAATTCAAGGGGTCTGTGCCGATTGTCATAATAGCTCTTTTGCCGGTCTTGGGCAATTTTTATTTTCTCTCGGATTAAAGCGATTTGCTCGTTCATCTCTTGAATCATCTCAGGCCCCAGATGAAGGGCATCGCCGTTCTCATTCCAACATAATGGAGTACGACATTTCCGACCATAAAGAGCTTCGTATGGAGCCATCCCAATGCTGCTATGGTAACTGTTATTATATGCAAACTCTACCAAGGGCAAGTATTTCTCCCATGATCCGCCCTGTTCCAGTACACATGCCCTTAACATATCTTCAAGAGTCTGTATAGTCCGTTCTGATTGGCCATCGGTCTGGGGATGGTAGGCTGAGCTCAGTTTGAGCTCAGTACCCAGTTGTTGTTGCAAACTCCCCCAAAACCTTGAAGTGAATCGGGGATCCCGATCGGAGATAATGCTTGAGGGCACACCATGCAGTCGTACAACCTCAGCAACGTACAACTTAGCTAATCGATCTAGCGACCACTTCATATTTATTGCCAGGAAATGCGCACTTTTGGTTAGTCGATCAACAATCACCCAAATCGCGTTGTATCCGGTTTGAGTGCGGGGTAGTCCGGAGACGAAGTCCATGGTGATACCTTCCCACTTCCAGATCGGAATTTCTGGAGGTCGAAGCAAACCTGGAGGTCGTTGGTGCTCAACCTTGCACTTCTGGTATATCACACAGGATTTCACATACTCGATTATTGCCTTCTTCATGCTTGGCCACCAGAATTCCTTTTTTAAGTCATGATACATTTTTGTCACTCCCGGATGTATACTCAGAGAGCTCTTGTGTGCTTCTGATAGCACCGCCTGCCTGAAGCCTCCATGTGCAGGCACCACCACTCGGTTCCTGAATCTCCATATACCATCGTTACCCCGAGTTATCTCCACATTTTTGCCTTGGGTCTGAGTATCAATCAACCTCAGTAACTCTTTATCGTCTTTCTGTGCAGCTACCACCGACTCCAGAAATTCGTTGGAGATTTTTAACATTCTGATTGTCATTCGGTTTGGCGCGTCCATAACAATTCCAACATTCATATCTCTAAAGCTTTCCAGCAATTCCTGTTCTCTACCCATCAGGTAAGCCACGTGTAATACCTTCCTGCTTAGTGCATCTGCCACAACATTCGCTTTGCCCGGGTGATACTTTAAATCGAAGTCGTAATCCTTTAAATACTCCACCCATCGCCTCTGTCTCATATTTAGCTCCTTTTGATCAAATAAGTACTTTAAACTCTTGTGATCACTGAATACTACAAAGCGAGCCCCGTACAGATAATGACGCCAAATCTTCAGTGCGTACACCACTGCTGCAAGTTCCAGATCATGAGTCGGGTAATTCTCCTCATGTGGCCTCAATTGCCTCGAAGCATAAGCAATTGCCCGATCAGCTTGCATCAACACACACCCCAATCCAAATTTGGATGCATCACAATATACTTCAAATTCCTGTGTTACATCGGGCAGTGCAAGCACAGGGGCAGTCGTTAAACATCGCTTAAGAGTTTGGAAGCTTAATTCACACTTTTCCGACCACACGAAGGGGTTTCCTTTCCTTGTTAACCGAGTCAGAGGAAGTGCTATCCGAGAGAACCCCTCAATGAAGCGTCGATAGTATCCAGCTAATCCGAGGAAACTCCTGATTTCAGTTACTGACTTCGGCCTCTCCCAAGCCATAACCGCCTCAATTTTTGTCGGATCAACTGAGATTCCCTCTTGGGAAATTACATGGCCCAAGAATTGTACACTACTCCCCCAAAAATCACACTTAGATAGTTTAGCGTACAACTTCTTCTCCCGAAGTACTTGTAAAACAAGTCGAAGATGTTGAGCATGCTCCTCGTCCGACCTCGAATATACCAAAATATCATCAATGAATACTACCACAAACTGGTCCAAGTACGGTTGAAGGTCCGATTCATATAGTCCATAAAAATGACAGGAGCGTTCGTTACTCCAAAGGGCATTACTACATACTCGAAGTGCCCATACCGAGTCCGAAATGCTGTCTTTGGGATATCCTCCGACCTCACTCGGATCTGGTGGTACCCCGACCTCAAGTCGATCTTAGAGAACACAACGGCGCCTCGTAACTGGTCCAGTAAATCGTCAATCCGAGGTAGTGGATATTTATTTTTGATTGTCAGTTTGTTCAGCTGTCGGTAATCAATGCACATTCGCATACTACCGTCCTTCTTCTTTACCAGTAACACCGGAGCGCCCCAGGGTGAGGCACTGGGTCGGATAAAGCCCTTTTCTAGTAATTCGTTTACTTGTCTCTTCACTTCGATTAATTCCACCGAAGACATTCTATATGGCGCTCGGGACACAGGTTCTGCCCCGGGAATCAAGTCAATAGAGAAATCAATCTCCCGACTGGGAGGTAGCTCCGGAATTTCTTCCGGAAAAACGTCAGAAAATTCGCAAACAATTGGAATATCACTTGGCAGGAGGTTATGCCGACCCTCCGAAGCGAATAAAACAACATACGTGGTTAGGACATCGCTCACCCCGTTCTTCATGTCAAGTTCCTGAGAGAAAACAATATTCTTCCGATAAGAGTCGACCAACACATGATTAGCAGCAAGCCAATCGAGACCCAGAATAACATCTAAGTCCTTCAATGGCATACAGATAAAATTTACTCGAAAAGTACGGGCTTCGATTTGCATCGGCAGTTCTCTACACACTGTAGTTGCACGGAAAGTGGAACCAGTTGGAGTGGAAACAATAAGAGCGTTCTCCATTAAACCGATTGGCAGACCAAGCCGTCGCACACAACTTTCCGAAATAAAGGAATGGGTGGCACCTGAATCATAAATTACATCAACCAGATAACCACAGATGAGGCACTTACCCTGTACCAAATTGTCATTCCTCGTAGCTTCTGAAGCATCAAACGCAAATACACGCCCGGTCATGGCGTTCTGGGCACCGCTAGATTGGGCATCATATCTTCCTGATTGTTGGTTCCCTCTACCAGCTCCATTCCGGCCTCCCCTCGAAAAGTTGGAACCCCGGGTCCCAGAAGAGTTGGTTCGGTTGTCCGACCTGCCCTGCTGCTGCCTCTGAGGGCAATCGGGCCTGAGGTGCCCTGGTTGTCCACACTGGAAGCACACAATTTGATTGGCTTGGCAATGTTTGGCAATGTGACCTTCCTGACCACAATTGTAGCATGTACGACTACCAGAAGGATTACCCGATCGACCAGTGGAACCCCGACCGGAAGAGGATGAGGAGGTAGCAGAAGACTTGCCGCCCCGGAAGAATTGGCTCATCCTCTTGAAGTTGAATCCTTTTGCCTTCAGTGGCTTTTTATCTCTCGGCTGGGACGTCCTTTGTAACTGTACCTCTTCAGTCAGTCTTGCTTTGTTCACCAGGGTTGGGTAGTCCCTAATCTCCATCGGTACGATTACACTACGGAGCTCAATCCGTAGTCCAGCTTCGTATTTGGCGCACTTGCTACCTTCAGTCCCTTCTAACGAGAAAGGGTGGTAAAAATCACACAGCTCGTCAAACTTGCTGGTGTACTCGGCTACAGACATCCGGTCTTGCTCAAACTTCAGGAATTCCATTTCCTTCCGGATTTTGTAGTTGTCCGGGAAGTATTTGACAAGGAACCTCCTTCGGAAATTTACCCATACCAACGGCTCATTTGCTGCGTTCATCTGCACCTTCACTCGGGACCACCATACTCTAGCTTCTTCTTTTAGTTGGTAAGTAGCAAATAAAACCTTTTGCTCTTCTGAGCACTCAAAATATTCAAAAACCTGCTCGATATCCCTGATCCAGATGTATGCCCCGTCATAGTCGTGTCCCCCTTTGTAAGTCGGAGGATTCCTTTTCAGGAATTTATCCAGAGTGGGACCGGACTCGGTCCTACTCATCAGCTGAGTAAATCTAGAGAAGAAATCATCTCCTCCACCAAAACTAGTCTCTCCGGCAAACACATCACCATTTAGTAATTCTACAATGAGCAAACACATCACCATTAATAACCAAGATCAGCCAGGGGATCGCAAATTTACCTTATATTCATAGAATACTACGCCAGTGGAGTGCCAAGGGAACGATGCCAGGCCACACACAATCTCAATACAACGAAATACAATCAACCTTCATAAGACTATCACAATCACTAGATCGGCCCATACACCGGCTCTAGAAAGAACCGCTCTGATACCAAGTGTAACGTCCTAGGTTATTTTTGCATTTAGTTTTATTCAAACGATTACATCTTACGATATATTTTTCCTTTTCTTGAAAATTAATCGAGGTTTAGTGAAATAGCATTTATTTTTACTGACTTATTTAAGTGACAGCAGTCACAGTTAGATTAAATAAATGAGGTCTAGAGAGAAGAGCAAGTTAATCTAAGCACAACGGATGGGAGAAAGGGAATCAAGGCTTCCCGCTTGAGCGAGGCCCCTACTCGTCTGAGCGAGATTCTGGACTCTCGCTTGAACGAGGTTTCTATTCGCTTGAGCGAATACCTTTCACACATCGGATTGGGCAAAACATGCAAACGGACTCCCGAAAATCTCACCCTAAAAATGATTCTGTTAACCAAAGGTTTGTCATAGCTACCATGAAAGCATATGTAAATGACAGTGATGTATTTTAAAATATAGATTTGCATCCGGTCCGGTCTTGGTTAAACACTAATAATAATAATACTCGGAAGTTCTTATACACACATATAACTCTATAGAGAGTCACTCAAAGTCACTCGGACCCTGGCACCGATCTCCCCCTTGGCGCGACTCCATGGCTCCTTCCCCCTCCCTGTCACTGGTTACTAAAAAAAAGGGTAAGGGTGAGTGTTTGGCATTGTAATTAATATAGAATGGAACTTAACAAATATACATGCATATTTATACATATACATCAAGCATCATTCGAAAGTAAGCATACCGAAACATAGTGTATTACATACAGTAACTATATTAACCCAACCACGCAATTCCATCACATCCATCACGATCACAACTGACTCTCATACAATCTGACTCCTAGTATCCGGATACTAAAGGATTGGCCTTCAGCTGGGGGTCCTACTTGACACCCCGTGAACCCTGCTTGGTTCACCGAGTCCTGCTTGACTCTCCACCTCGACCACTGGGTCCTACTTGACCACTGGGTAGCTCAACTGGGCACGAAAACCACGGGAGCCGGAAATGAGGGGCTATCATATACCGTCGGCCATCCCACACCACATAGTCATTCAACAGTTTACCTTTCACATAATAATATCAATTCCTCATCACTCGGGTAGCCTGCTTGCTAACCCGACGTCACATAACACTGATCATTTCAACATTAGATATCACAAGATCATAACATGATAAACTCAACCACACCCGATCCTCCACTAATTAATGAACCCAGTCACACATGCACAAGCATAAACACACAACTACGTTTAGCAACATTTTCCTTAACCTGTTTACATTACCTCAATGACCTGAATAAGAAGCGAGTCCTATTCTAATTAATTATAACCCGAACACCCCCTTACATTGGTTCCACGCTTCGATAATCTGCTCTTTGTGTCGATTCTTTCCTCTGAGCACTGGTTTCGCAGTCTCAACTCCGTCACTCAGTCTTCCGTTGCTTAACCTACTACCTACGGATCATAAAGTACAGCTCGTCACTTCAACGCCCTTAGTTCATGGACTGCATTGGGGCTCACACTCACCGGAGGAGTGGAGAACAGCCACGAATATAGCCATGCATGGCCCTTAACCGCCAAAGAATAAAAGGGATAAGGGAATCACAATTGGAACGGATCAGTAGACTCACCTTGAAGCCTCGATCACAGGAATGGGATTCAATTGAAGTTTGGACACAAATGGAGTCCCTCTCCAGCGCATGCAACTCAGCGTTAAGAGAGGAGAAAACGAAAGAGAAGGGACAGACCAGCAGCAAAGGTAACTTGTAAATAATGAAGAGGGAAGGAAGAGAATCTCCTTATATATATATAGCTCATGGGCAAGATCGTCTTTTCCTTTATTTTATTTGTATTCTTACTAAATTTAACCAATTTCACTATATTAAACTATTGCATAGTTATCAAATCAATTACACTTATTTATTCCCTCAACGTTTAATTATTCACAATTCTCTAATACTTCGCAAGAGTATAGGCCCAATATGAATATCGGCCCCCCGGTGTCCTAGCTTAGTGTTCATACCTCGGAAATCCGAGCTACAACCTGAGAGGTCGGATATCTCATCCGTGCTCACCTCTTGGTTACCTACACCCGTTGTTTCAGTCATTATGAGGTTAATCCGGGCTGTGACCCCGTGTGAGGCGCTCTCCTCACATCGGTTGGACCAGACCACCTAGCCCTGCCCGCTCTTCTCCTACACTCCCGATCTTCAACTCCGCCTGCTCACGCTTCTGAGACCGATCTCGACACCGGCTTTCTTGTCTCTGGCTCAGACAGAACAAATATTAAATAAAACTTCTAAAACTTTTACTATTCATTTCCCATTTCTTATAATTCTCATTAAAACATCAGGGATGTTACAATTCCTATCATATCAACAATTTGATTTCATAAGATGAAGGGACGAATTCATTAATTTGTTTGGACATAGGACGAAACTCTGCATGCTTGCCACTTGTGTCCCTCATGGTCCCCTCCTTCATTCAAGGTGAAAGCCATTTTCACGAGCAGTTTCACTTAAAAGTTTACTTTGCTTCATTGTTTCCATTTTAATTGCAGTGTGGTTTATTGTTGTGGTGGACCATTTTAGAGACCTAAAGTGTAGATTTTCTTTATTGAAGGGTACACTTGTGTTTTATTATTTTAAAAGTTTTATTTTTTATTGTGATTTGTTCAGTAAAATAAATAAATTTTTATAATATTGTTGCTTTTTGAATATATTCTAATAATGTTGTAATGTTAAAACAATAAAATAAATGTAATTTTTTGTATATTATGAGAATATATTTTTTACATGATATTTTTTTGTTTAGGGTTTAACGAATGATAAAAATATATTTAACTACATGATAGTATGTGAAAGTATTTTATTTTTGATAACATATTTTTTAGTTGATAATGTTTGATTTAGAAAAAATCAATGTGAGTAGTTGATATAATATGTGAACACATTTTATTTATTATTTGAATTTTTTTTATTGTGTTTATATAATAATGATGTGTATATGTATTGTAAGATGGATGCATCGTCTTCATCTATGTGACAATCCACTAAAGTAAATCCCAGCCCTGAAAATTCATCACTCTTAAAATTTTAAAATGTGCATGTATCTGAATCTCTATGGAATGGAAGACCAGACAGGATTTTAAAATATAGACGTACATTACTTTTTTGTGATGAAAGAGGATCTGTTCCACAACAAATTATGCCACTATTACAAAGAGTTGGTTTCCTTGGGGTAGCCCAACTTCATTTTTTTCAGGAGCCTACTTTGGTGTCAGCACTTTGAAGAGATGGAGACCTAAGACGCACACATTTCATATGCCACCTGGTAAGTGCACGATTACCCTTCAGAATGTGGCAGTGCAAGTTAGCTATGAGTGGATGGTCGACCGTTGATAACTGATACGTCAGATCAAGATTGGAAGGCAATAGTGCAAAATTTGTTTGGTTTGTATTCGCCTAATGATGCATTTCATTGTGGTTGTTTGAAGATGAAGTGTCTTTTAGACAACTTCGCCAACGTTGAGGACCACCTTGGGACTCCACTACAGTTGTTGAGATACACCACAACTTATATTTTACGCTTTAGTCCAGCAACAGGGTCTCTTTGAAGTACCTGCCGTTACTAGATCACCTTGATTCGTGCGGCGAATACAGTTGGGGTTCTGCAGCACTGAGTTATTTATACTGTGAGTTATGTAAGTCCACTGATTATGACTGATCGTCAACTTGTGGTCTGCATCTACTACTTCATGTTTAGGCTTGGGACAAATTTCCTAGTATTGCTCCCAATGTCCCCCTCGTGATAGACTTCTAGGAACCCCTTATGCTGCTAGGTAATAAAATTATATATCATTTAAATTTTTGTTTAAGTTTTTAACAAAATAATGTCATGTGTTTTTAACACCTATTTTCATTGTTGGTGGTTAGGGAGTCAAACATTCAAGGATGTGAGACAAGATCTTGACTTCTACCGGCGTTCGTTTGACCAAATGAATCGCATTGATGTAAGTATCTTAAAATGCTATGCATTAATCATAAAAATTCGTTCACTAATTTTTTATGTTGTCAATGTCATACAGACTGTGTAGACCCATATACTGATGAAGTCTTGCAGACTTTGCTTGGAATTTGTTTGTAAGGGTCAAACTCGTGGAGAATGATGGTACCACTATTGTGTACAACCATAGTTGAGTGACATCAGTCAGACTGGGTGATGAAACAGTTGGGAATGCAGCACATATATCGTCGTAACCTTATCAGCTGAATAATCTCCATGGCATTACACAAAGAGGGAAAGCTGTTGAAAATTGGTCTCAAATTTATGTACCGTTGGTTAACATGTGTGAAAACCACCTTCAACTAGTATGTACAAACCCTCTTATGGAAGGTCTGTTGAGTATGAATTCTGAGTATATGTGTTGGTACCACACGCATATGCAAAGATGGATCACAAGAAAACATGTTCTGGTTGGGCGCTTAGTAAGTTCAAACATTTAACATGCGTTGATTGTTTAATAACATTTTTTAGGTTCAAGCTTGTAACAGTGTTTTTTGTGTTGTGTAGGTTGATGTAGTGGAGACCATCCATTATTTAGCAACAGAAGATGTACAGTGTCCCTGCCAATCAGCAGCAAATATGTTTGACCAAATCAAGATATAGTCCATGAATGTGATGCAAATGTACTCTGAATAGGGTCGAGTCTTGGAAGTCGCACGTCTTGTAATCAGATGTGCACATGAGCCGCCAAACCAGCCATTTGAAATTAACATGCTTGGAAACAGAAATGAGCAACAGGGGATTCCGAGGGGCAGGACATAAGAGGATCACCAAGTATATAGTATACCACCATTTTCTCCTCGAGAACATGGAATGTATTATGTTCCAACCCAATCTCAGTCAGACTTAGGGTTTAGGCCAACATATGAGTGGCCTTCGTAAACGCTTGGCCAGGAGCATCACTATTATACCACTAATGTGGATCTTTTTCTCGGGAAAGCGGGAGGTAACGGCTACACTCCTTCACCACAAGAGTCACCAACGATGTTCATTAATAAGTTGTTAACACCTAACACATCATTCGTGATGCATCGAGGGTGAAAAAAGCTCTCATGATTTTGGATAGAGGTTGGATTTAAACATAGATCTCTCTAGGGCTATGACCACGGTCAACTTGGTTGTTGACGATGAAGTAGATGAAGACCCTGACATACCTGCTTTACAGCAAAGAAGGAACCCGGATAGGCATGCAAGGGATTGGAACAAGCCATGTATTTTTCCCCTAACCCCGACCATGATCGTCGTCCTTAGATAATGTCGTTATGTATTAACTTATGTTGTTATTTTTTTAAATGTTATTGTGTATCAACTTTTGTTAAAAATGTTTATAATGTAATGCTGACACTCACTATTGTTAAATTACTTGTTATTCAAAAAAGATCTAGTTACATATGTCATAGTGTGGATCACGGACCTTGGGTCTTACTACTTGACCCTAATGCAGACTATCGACATTGACGCCTGTTATGGCCAGTTTGTTTACAACGTTGACATGTAATGATATTAGGTTGACTTTCAGCCCAATCCATTTCATTATGAATACGAGTTGACTTAGGACGACCTTTTGCACGTACCCTCAAGGGGTCAGGGGTTAGCTTCCAAACATCATCGGTTTCTGGGAGGTCATCATCTTTACCTACGGGATACCACTGGCCAGAATAGGCGTTGATTATATTTTTTGTGTGTACGCTGGATGAATGAACTGAAAAAAATCCACACTCATCAGTTGACACGCTGCAATTAAATGCGAACAGGGAAACCGATATGCCTTAAATCTTCCATAGTTACAAGATGGATTTATAGACAGGGTCACCGTATACTTTCTCCCACGATGTTGTGTGACTGGATCAAACCTCTCCTCTACTTCGAACCGTTTGCCCTGCGCATCATACCGTTGCACTCGATGGCTACAAGCACTTGCTTGGTTTTTTCCTTATTGTTCCATCACTTTTTTGGTGTACCTCAACTCTTCTCAGAACCCTGATCTTGCACGTGCACCACGCCGGACAAAGTATTCAATCATCCGAAGTATGTGCACTTCACCAACATTGTAATTGGCATTTTGCGTATACCCTTTAGGACCTTGTTTACGCATTCAGAAAGGTTGGTCGTCATATGCCCAAATCTACCGCCCCCGTCATTGTATGCCAAACTCCACTATTCTTTACGAATTCCATCAATCCGCGCAGCAACCTTCGGTTTCTCTTCCTAAAATTTAATTGAATTTATGTCAAAAACATCCCTATTGGCAGTGTACCTGTAGAAACAAACCCTTATAACTAGTTTAAAAAAAGAAATAATTTAAAACATTGTTAGTTACGTTAAATACCTAGCTTTAACAAGTCTTGCTTCAATGACGCATTCTTAAATTTATTGTTAAAATTATTGGCAATATGCCTTATGCAAAAAACGTGGTATGCATTTGGGGGTTGCCACCCGATTTGGCGATTGGAGACCGCAGACTTTATGTTTTGGTGTCGATCAGAGATTAAACATATGCCTGGCTTTGTAGTCACGTAAATCCTTATTTGGGCCAGGAACCACGTCCACGCCTGTAAAGTTCCCCCCTCAACTATTGCAAATGCAACCGATAGGACATTATTATTCCCATCCTGGGTGGTTGCAATCAACTAAGTATGTCGGTATTTTCCATACAAAAATTTCCATCCACTTGTAGTATTGGCTTGTAAAACAACGCATCAACACATTGTTTGAATGTCCAAAACACCAGTTTGAAAGTTCAAAAACGTGTATCAATTTCAGTCCCGATGTAGTACTCAAATGTTGTCATATGGTAGGTTGAACCAAGTGCCACCTTGTGACATCCCGGTCACTGTTGAGGGCGGGGAGTGATTGCCGGTGCATAGACACGGATAAGGAGCGGCTCCTGGCAGGCTTCCAATGGGAGAGGCAGATGAACAAACCGAATACTTACCAGAATAAGAGGCATCCAAAGACTGTATATGTATGAGACTATACAGTTGATAGCTCAAAGAAATGAATTTGTACTACCTATACCAACAAATGCATTGGCCTTTTCGGTAGCCTATTACTTAAGGACTCTAAAGTTAAGCGTGCTTAACTTGGAGTAATTCTGGAATGGGTGACCTCCTGGGAAGTTCTTGGAAAATGTGTGAGTGAGGACAAAAGCACACTGGAAAGGTCTTGTGTTTGTCTGTAGAGAGAGTCGTTCATACCTGAAAAGCGGCCGGGGCTTTACAGTGCCACTTCAGTTGTGAGATAGAATAAATATAAAATAAGTAAAATTGCATAAACACAATCAACAAACAATTATGATATGATGAATATGCCAAACAAAGTCATTTACATTTAATAATCTTTAATTTAGCCAGGTGATGTTATGCTGGATCCATTTTGATTTAGTGGGAATACTGCAGTAAAAAGTCTCATAGAGACACAAGTAGGACTTAGCATAATGTCACGAATCCCTACTTTTCGTAGCGCTCAAATTTCAAAGTACACAAGTAGAACTTAGCATATACCATAAATCCCTACCCTTCATGGCGCTCAACGAAAATAACGCTTTAACTCATCATAGAGTAACCCCCCACCAGGGCCGGTAATCATGGAACCCTTAAATTCCATGATACGTCCAAATGCTTATGATGCATGAATGCCTTTAATTCTCTTTATCAATTTAACATACCATGATATCAATACTTTCATAATCACTTGAAAGCCACAAGTTCTCAAAGGACACATCACATATATCAATTCTTAAAATCATGGATTTACAGTTCAACAACATATCTCAATAAACCACAAGGCATATATATACATTTAGTCATTTATAATTATCTATCACAAAGATATACATATTGTATAACATTCATAGGACACTCAATAACATCCATAATAATCAATAATCCCTCAATAATTCATAAATAAATCATTACCCACATGGAAAATATCCTTTTCATCCATAATAACCATCATAGGTAAATTTCAGAAATTTACAATAGCAACATACATTAGTAAAAAGACCATAACGTGAGCAAATCAAATCCTTTTTAAGTAATTCCACTTTCTATAGTTCCATAACTAAATTATCTACAACATTCATGAAGACTAAAAATTCTAATTTTTGCTCCACCTTACAAACAACACACTGACTTTTGCAAACAAAATTTTACTGCATGTACACAGTTTGGTAAAATAGGCATATCTCATTGTAAAAAAATATTTTAAGATAAAACTTATGCCAAATTTTCAAAAACAGAATTATCTATAACTTTTATGAAGACCATATGTCCCAATTCTATAAGTATAAAACATAGTTTTAAAATTACTTTCTGACTTCAGAACAGTACTTTCAGTATTACAAATTCAGTTATAGCTTTGACAACTTTTGGTAAAAATTGTATATCTCTTAATAGTAAAATTATTTTTACATTAGACTAAATCTCACATGTATGAAACTTAAATATCTAAAACTTTTATGAAGGGCTCAAAAATTAATTCCTTTTAAATTATTCTCAAATAGCTAGACAAGCACTGACCCATACATAGTTTCCAGAAATGTCACACATTAATAAATAAATAATAACTCAAGTTTTAGTTATCCTTTTTGGAAGATTTTGATCTCTAAATTTATAGGACACAAAGATCTACAACTTTTAGGAATATATTATTTTTAATTTCAAAATATATGAATTACCAAACTTTAATTAAAGACACTCATTTTCATAAACAATTAAACAACATGAGTAATTTAAACATAAATTCTATATTACTTAGAATTTTGATATAAGACCAAATCTAACAGAATCATAACATCTATATCTACAACTTTTATGAAGATAAAGATGGGTAATCATACTCACAAAATTTACATTCTCAACATATATCCATAAAAGTCATGAAACATTCAAAAGAACATACTTCATTATTTGACCATAACTCATGCTATACATATCCAAATCAGTTGGTTCAAGTCTCAAAATTCACATAACGAAAAGATCTACAACTTTGATGAAGAAGTCAAGCTCAAATTCACATATTTTCAGCTTCGAAATTAAGTAACAAGTTACGAAAATAAATATGAAAATCCTAGAACAGCATACAATTCTACCCATTCCATATTTATTCACAACCCTATCCCCTCTTACCTTAATGAAGGATCCTAGAGTGGTTGAAAGTATTCTCTTATTGTCCTAACTCCAGATCAAGAGTGACTTTGATGGAGAAACTAAAAGAAAATGAGAGATATGTTTTCACTAACTTAGCTTGTTATAAGATTTCAGACTTGGGAACAAGATGTAGTGTTGATTTAATCATGCAAATGACAAGTAGGGGATAAGCTTTTCATAATGGGATTGTAGTGGGGTGTTAGGTGCATTATGTGTGGTGATAATGGAAGTTTTAGGTGAGAAAAATAGGCTGCATTATTGACCATTCCCACAGCCTGCATAATGTAGCTTGTATGATTGAAGTAAATATCAATTCTGACACAGTTTTGGTATTTTGGGCATATCTCTCTCATATCTTAATGGATTTTAATGAATTTGATCTTGTTGGAAAAATAAGACAAAGAGGAACAACTTTGTAGTTGATGACTTTTTCAAATTCGGACTTTAACTAGGCACTAAAATATATACAAGATGATATGTTAAGTATGTATTATATGACTTGTTACCTAACTGATAAATTGTAAAGTACTTATAGTTATGTTATAATCTTGTAATTGTATATGATATACTTTCCCTTAGAATTTGTATAAACCGAACTACAAATGTATGATGGCAAGAAACAATAATGACGTTATGGTAGTCGCTTTTAACCGCTTGATTGAGGCCTTGGAGAGGCAAAACCAACCAAGAAATACTAGAGGACTTCACGGATTGGATCACTTCTTGAAAAGGAAGCCATCGCAGTTTAAAAGAGGCTATAATCTAGAGGTAGCATACCTGTGGATTAAGGAAATGGAACGCATCTTCTGATCTTTACCATGCACAGAATTCAAAAAGGTGGAGTATGTCACCTACATGATGATTGAGGAGGCAGAGAACTGGTGGATCCATGCGAGGATTCGTATGATTGAGGCTGACAGACCATTGGATTGGGCTAACTTCAGAGACTGTTTTCTAAAGAAATATTTTCCAGCAAGTGTGAAGAGCCAAAAGGAGTTGAAATTTATGGAGCTAAAACAAAGCTCATTGTTTGTTGGTGAGTATGCTGCTTAATTTGAAGAGTTATCCCTCTTTTACCCTCCTTTCCAACAGGCAGGTGCTGAAGCCTCAAAGTGCGTCAAGTTCGAGAATGGTTTGAAACCTGAAATCAAAGAGACTATCTGTTATCAAGAAATTCAGAGCTTCTCAATACTTATCAATAAATGCCGAATTTTTGAATAAAACCACCAAGCCAGATTGGCTCAAGAGAAGATCAATGACCACTGAGACCTTAGCCAGTTACCTTCAAGAGGAAATGATCGTCCTATCCAAATCGTTCTCGGGGAGGATCTTCATCTTCTGCAGGAATGCCTAGAAATTATCCTCAGATGCAACAAAGTCAAATATGCTTTAAATGTGGAGGGAACCACCATATCCGTGACTGCCCCAGAAGCTCAGAGGACATGATTTGTTTTCAATGTAACCAAAAAGGTCACATCCGCCCAAATTATCCTCAGAATCGCCATCCCTTTATCAGCAACAACAACAACAATGCGGTACATAATCGTGTAGCACCAGAATCAAACAATACAGATAAAATTGTACCGTTGATTTCACACTTGCTTTGCACAAGGTCATCTACTTGCTCTGCCTCTGAATCGCTGATGGCAAAGACTTTTCCTGTTGCTGGTTGTAATCTCTTATTTGCTGACTCCTCAGCCTTTATCTGAGGTTGAGTTCCCCGCCCATTTCCATTACAACCTCTTCTATGGGTAGCACCTCCACGGTTATGTACCGTATTGTTGTTGTTGCTGCTGATAAAGGGATGGCGATTCTGAGGACAATTTGGCGGATGTGACCTTTTTGGTTACATTGAAAACAAATCATGTCCTCTGAGCGTCTGGGGCAGCCATAGATATGGTGGTTCCCTCCACATTTAAAGCATCTTTGACTTTGTTGCATCTGAGGATAAATTCTAGGCATTCCTGCAGAAGATAAAGATCCTCCCCGAGAACGATTTGGATAGGACAATCATTTCCTCTTGAAGGTAACTGGCTAAGGTCTCAGTTGTCTATTGATCTTCTCTTGAGCCAATCTGGCTTGGTGGTTTTCTTTAAAAATTCAGTATTTATTGATCAGGATTGAGAAGCTCTGAATTTCTTAATAACAGATAGCCTCTTTAATTTTAGGTTTCAAACCATTCTCGAACTTGACGCACTTTGAGGCTTCAGCACATGCCTGTTGGAAAGGAGGGTAAAAGAGGGATAACTCTTCAATTAAGCAGCATACTCACCAACAAACAATGAGCCTTGTTTCAGCTCCATGAATTCCAACTCCTTTCGCCTCTTCACACTTGCTGAAAAATATTTCTCTAGAAAACAGTCTCTGAAGTTAGCCCAATCCAATGGTCTGCCGGCCTCAATCATACGAATCCTCGCATGGATCCACCGGTTCTCTGCCTCCTCAATCATCATGTAAGTGGCATACTCCACCTTTTCGAATTCTGTGCATAGTAAAGATCGGAAGATGCGTTCCATTTCCTTAATCCACATGTATGCTACCTCTGGATTATAGTCTCCTTTAAACTGCGATGGATTCCTTTTCAAGAAGTGATCTAATCCGTGAAGTCCTCTAGTATTTCTTGGTTGGTTTTGCCTCTCCAAGGCCTCAATCAAGCGGTTGAAAGCGGCTGACATAGCGTCATTATTGTTTCTTGCCATCCTACATTTATAGTTCGGTTTATACTAATTCTAAGGGAAAATATATCGTATACAATTACAAGATTATAACATAACTATAAGTACTTTACAATTTATCAGTTAGGTAACAAGTCATATAATACATACTTAACATATCATCTTGTACATATTTTAATGCCTAGTTAGAGTCCGAATTTGAAAAAGTCGTCAACTACAAAGTTGTTCCTCTTTGTCTTATCTTTCAACCAAGACCAAATTCATTAAAATCCATTAAGATATGAGGAGGTATGCCCACAATACCGAAACTGTGTCAGAATTGATATTTACTTCAATCATACAAGCTACATTATGCAGGCTGCAGGAATGGTCAATAATGCAGCCTATGTTTCTCACCTAAAACCTCCATTATCACCACACATAATGCACCTAACACCCTACTACAATCCCATTATGAAAATTTTATCCCCCACTTGTCATTTGCATGATTAAATCAACACTACATCTTGTTCCCAAGTCTGAAATCTTATAACAAGCTAAGTTAGTGAAAACATATCTCTCATTTTCTTTTAGTTTCTCCATCAAAGTCACTCTTGATCTGGAGTTAGGACAATAAGAGAATACTTTCAACCACTCTAGGATCCTTCATTAAGGTAAGAGGGGATAGGGTTGTGAATAAATATGGAATGGGTAGAATTGTATGCTGTTCTAGGATTTTCATATTTATTTTCGTAACTTGTTACTTAATTTCGAAGCTGAAAATATGTGAATTTGAGCTTGACTTCTTCATCAAAGTTGTAGATCTTTTCGTTATATGAATTTTGAGACTTGAACCAACTGATTTGGATATATATAGCATGAGTTATGGTCAAAATAATGAAGTATGTTTCTTTTGAATGTTTCATGACTTGGTTATGGATATATGTTGAAATTGTAAATTTTGTGAGTATGATTAGCCATCTTTATCTTCATAAAAGTTGTACATGTAGATATTATGATTCTGTTAGATTTGGTCTTATATCAAAATTTTAAGTAATATAAAATTTATGCTTAAATTACTCTCATGTACTCATGTTGTTTAATTGTTTCTGAAAATAAATGTCTTTAATTAAAGTTTGGTAATTCATATATTTTGAAATTGAAAATGATATATTCATGAAAGTTGTAGATCTTTGTGTCCTATAAATTTAAAGATCAAAATCTTTCAAACGGATAACTAAAACTTGAGTTATGATTTATTTATTAAAGTATGATGTTTCTAGAAGCTATGTATGGGTCAGTGCTTGTCTAGCTGTTTGAGAATAATTTATAAGGAAATAATTTTTGAGCCATTCATAAAAGTTTTAGATATTTGAGTTATGAACATGTGGGATTTAGTCTCATGTAAAAATAATTTTTCTATTAAGAGATATACAATTTTTACCAAAGGTTGTCAAAGCTGTAACTGAATCTGTAATACTGAAATTACTGTTTTGAAGTCAGAAAGTAATTTTGAAACTGCATTTTATACTTATAGAATTGGGACATATGGTCTTCATAAAAATTATAAATAATTCTGTTTTTAAAAATTTGGCACAAGTTTTATCTTAAAATAATTTTTTACAATGAGATATGTCTATTTTACCAAACTTTATACATGCAGTAAATTTTTTTTTACAAAAGTCAGTGTGTTGTTTGTAACTACAGAAATTCTGTAAGGAATTAAAATTTTTAGTCTTCATGAATGTTATAGATAATTTAGTTATGGAACTACAGAAAGTGGAATTACTTAAAAATGATTTGATTTGCTCACGCTATGGTCTTTTTACTAATGTATGTTGCTACTGTAAATTTTTAAAATTTACCTATGATGGTTATTATGGATGAAAATGATATTTTTCATGTGGGTAATGATTTATTTATGAATTATTGAGGGATTATTGATTATTATGGATGTTATTGAGTGTCCTATGAATGTTATACAATATGTATATCTTTGTGATAAATAATTATAAATGACTAAATGTATACATGAATGCATTGTGGTTTATTGAGATATGTTGTTGAACTGTAAATCCATGATTTTGAGAATTGATATATGTGATGTGTCCTTTGAGGACTTGTGGCTTTCAAGTGATTATAAAAGTATTGATATCATGGTATGTTAAATTGATAAAGAGAATTAAAGGTATTGATGCATCATAAGTATTTGGACGTATCATAGAATTTAAGGGTTCCATGATTGCCGGCCCTAGTGGGGGTTACTCTATGATGAGTTAAAGCCTTATTTTCGTTGAGCGCCATCACGAAAAGAGATTCATGGTTTATGTTAAGTCCTACTTGTGTACTTCGGTACTTGAACGCCATGAAGGGTAGGGATTCATGGTATATGCTAAGTCCTACTTGTGTACTTTGGTACTTGAGCGCTATGAAAGGTAGGGATTTGTGGCATTATGCTAAGTCATACTTGTGTCTCTATGAGACTTTTTACTGTAGTATTCCCACTAAATCAAAATGGATCCAACATGTCATCATTTGGCTAAATTAAAGATTATTAAATATAAATTACCTTGTTTGACATATTCATCATATCATAATTGTTTGTTGATTGTGTTTGTGTAATTTTACTTATTTTATCTTTATTCTATATTGTATCTCACTCTTACATTATTTTTACAGTGCATGCTTCACAAAATGACGAGTAGTGAAATTGATGAAGCTTTCATGTTTTATTGCTTGGATTTTCACTTTATTTGACTTGTAATGTGTTGTAATAATATTATTATGTACCTCGTACTGCAATCTTATCGATCGTTTCCGCTATATAAATGTTTTATGTTTTATTCATTCAGGACTAGTATGCATGATAATATTCTGCATTTATCAATTTTTATGTGACCTCAGAATTTAAATTACGAATTTCAAAATGATTCTTTAAACACGAAAAATTCATTACAAAAAATTGGGTTAATTGATTGTAATTTGTAATTTGGGTTTCGGGTATCACAACTGAAGTGGTATCAGCGCATGGCCTCTCCTAGTACGGTATGGTTCGGGGACGAACCAAGCGAAAGCTAGTGGGCATGTGACATCTCGGTCACTGTTGAGGGCGTGGAGTGATCGCCGGTGCATAGGCACGGACAAGGAGCGGCTCCTGGCAGGCTTCTAGTAGGAGGGGCAGATGAACAAACCGAATACATACCAGAATGAAAGGGATCCAAAGACTGTATAGGTATGAGACTATACAGTAGAAGATAGCTTAAAGAAATGAATTTGTACTACATATACCAACAGTGGCCTATCACTTAAGGACTCCAAAGTTAAGCATGCTTAACTTGAAGTAATTCGGGGATGGGTGACCTCCTCGAAAGTTCTCGGGAAGTGTGTGAGTGAGGACAAAAGCACACTGGAAAGGTCTCGTGTTGGTCTGTGGGGAGAGTCGTTCATTCCTGAAAAGCGGCCGGGGTGTTACACACCTCGCACATACGACACAACCACCAAGGCAACATAGCGTATGACTCATTCTAATCACCAAACACACACATCAACGCCTTCTGTTTTGCCTTCCATGCTTTGCTATACGAGATTTTGAATCCACATTCACCTAACATCTTCTCTTGGATCATGGCAATAGAAACTGACGGATCTGGATTCACCATCTCTATATGTAGTATGTCAAACCATAAACATACAACTTTAATAAATGACACCATATAGTTTAAAAAACATATATACATTACATGGACATACCTAGTATACACGAGCAGATGAACTTAGATTCCAGTTTCGGATGGTCTTGTGATAGTTCAACGTTGACACAAGTGTGACCCCCTCCCCACTTAGTGATCACTCATGTCTTTGTTTATTTTTTGGAATATTACCCTCATCCTTCAAGGATAACCATCTAGTTGATTTCGACATTTGATTGTTAGTTGTGTTGGTTTGGATTCAACCACAATGTACGTTTGATGTTTCTTCATAGCATATTGTTTCAAGGCAATTTGGAGTTCAGACTTTGATGCAAACTTAAGTCCAACGTATAAATCATCACCTATTCGCCAGTCAGATTGGTTGCCTAACCCAACTGGCATTTGTTCTTCGTTTGGATGATCTCAATTTATGTTCGTATAATGTGGTGAGGATGTCCAAAATGGTATACCCGCATTTCCTGTAAACGTTAATGTTCGTCACCATTCCATAAAAAACATCAATTACCTTCAAACAATGTAATTTAATATTACTATCCTGTCACCATTGACCCTGATGAAACACCGCTCCCAGGTAAAACGATCACAACACGAACTGCTACGGAATCAAAGTCTCTTTCAACATCAATATCCATATCACTATAATTGGGGATATTTTGCTCATCTAATTCATCCTCCTCACTACTCACGCATTCCTCATCAACATTAAAATTAGGGTCATCATCTTCTGATAAACTGGTAATAGTATCACCTTTCGCAACAAACGAAATAAAAATTACCAACAAAAATTTTAGTGCCAACTATTAATTATAAATAAAAGTTTTGCGTGTACTTACTCTCTATCAATGTAACACACTGACGGGGCTCCTTGTGTGTCCCGCATTGAACACTTAACTCGGTCAAAATCAACACATATCTTCAGCGCAACTATATTAGATTGTAACTCAAATATTCTCAACGCAACTTCAATCTCCTCATCTTCAGTTAATTGAAAAGCCGTAAACTTATTTTTCCTTTTATCAACTATCAACCTACTAGTTAATTGGATAATCATTCCAGTATTTTCAAGTTTCAATTTAGCAACTATTTCTTCGTAATACCTCACCGGACATACATTAACTTCATGTCACCCTCAAATGTATACTCTTAGGGCCTTCATATTTTTTCCATTAGTGTACAAAACCAGAGGAGAAGACATTCCTACAACCCTTAAATTCAACAACTTTGAAAACATACTCTTCATAGTAATTTCAATTTAAAAATTATCCAAATAGTAATAACATATATATAAACAAACAAAAATTATTTCCAGAATAAAAAACTTACAACTAATAAAATGCATTTGTGGTAAGAAAAATTATTTCCAAAAGATAAAACTTACTACTAATAAAATGATTCTTACTACTAAAAAAATTGATTCTATACAAAAAGACTTACAACTAAAAAAACTTACCCAAACTACAACAGCAACGAGCAACAAGCAAACAACAATGCCCAAATAGGAAATAGCATACAAGCGGTCTGTTGATGGAATTGGTATAAAAAGAGTAGCTTTGAATGAGGAAGGGACGAATGGCAGTCAAATTTGTCTTTCAAAGGTGCGAATTTATGGGCCCTGCCACCTGGCAATTTCGTCTGGTGAACGTACGAAATTAACCAAGAAACCATCCCTTTAACAGGTGAATTTTATGGTGTGGTGACAAGTGGCATGCTTGCAGAAATTCATCTGCTTGTCATGCGATTTTTAGTATTCGTCTCTTCAAGGGACGAATTTCAAACACTGATGTGACCCAAACAGCCCCGAACCATCAATTACTTTGAGGAAAAGCCTACAGTTGTAAATTTTTTGGAAAAGTTACCTAAATAGGTTAAAAACTCAAGGATATTCGTGATGTGGTACGTTGGTTATTACGGGGTTTATCTAGGGGCAAAATATGAAAATCATTATCTAGGGGCAAAATAAAAAAATATTTTTTAATATCATTAAATATTTATATCATAATCAAATTTGTTTTGTTTATATATATTTTTAAGACAACTAAATATTTTATATAATAAATAAAATTAAGAAATTTTAAATAAATACATAAAATATTTAAATGGTGGCGGCTCTAATGGTCCATGCGTGAATGGTGGCATATAAGAGGAGGAGACAGGTCTTGAAAGAAAAGAGTGGAAAGATAAAGAAAGTGCATACTTGAAGATATGTGAGTGTGAGATGTAAGAATGGTGGGTGGGGTCTACTTTAAGGTTGCGAAACTTGTCAAATTTATCCTTACTGTATGTAGATTTAGATGATTAATTAAGTTAAATTATGAAAAACAATTGTCCTTATCATTCCCGCTCCCGTTTTCTTATCATTTTTTTTTGTTATTTACAATTTCTCTTCGTGTTTTATGTGTGTTGTGGACTTAGTTGCCTATCATTGGAATCCTTCTACTTCTACTGCTTGAGCTTTGAATCGTAACGGCTAAGCTTGCATACTTAAGGGTTTGTTTGGTTGTTAGTTTGTGTAACCTGGTTGAGATAATTAGGGTTTTGTAAACGGAGTTGAAAAAACCAGGCTTTGTTGGAGAAAAAGTTGGGTTGGATAAATGGTGATTTGATAGAAAATTACCAAAAAAATATATTGAATATGTATATATATTAATAGTGTAAATATATATTATATCAAAATATGTATATATATAGATGATATTATGTATAATTAGATTATTTTAACAAAATAGATTATTTTTTTAACAAATTAGATTATTTTTTAACAAATTAGATTATTATATATATTTATCTATTTTTTAACAAATTATATTATTTTTTTAAGAAGTTAGATTATATTATATATTTAATGGAAAGGAAATGAATTTTTGCTTAAATTTACGCATAATGTAAATATTAAATATAGATTTATAAAACTCCAGCAGCTATTATTTGACTTCTGATGGACTCACGAACAACATTCATTCCTAGTGATGAAATCGTGTCAGGTTCTTCGCCAAGTACAAAATATTGGATCGTCAGACCTATAAATCCAACATTTATGCGTGTCTCCCCAAAAATCCGTGATAGTAGAAGATACTGGCCGTTCTTTAAAAATTGTATTAGAGCAATTGACGGGACTCATATACCATACGTCATACCATCTCGTGATTCTACACGATTTATTGGCAGGAAAGGCTACACATCCCAAAATGTGATGGCTGCTTGTGATATGTATATATGCTTCATTTTTGTCTTAATGGGAGGGATCTGCCCACGACGCACGTGTTTTCAAAGACGCAGTAACGACCCCAGCTTATGGTTTCCCACATCCACCCCTAGGTATGGTTTTCTTGTCCCTACATGTGTACATACGATGCTATTAGTTATAATAATATGTTGATGGTGTGCTTTTTTTGTAACAGGTAAATACTCTTTGGTTGACAGTGAAAACTGAGAGATACCATCTTCTTGACTTTAGACGCGCACGAGATTTTCAAAATAACAATGAAGTGTTTAACTATTTACACTCAAGTTTACGGAGCACAATAGAACGATCTTTTAGTGTTTGGAAAAATAGATTTGTCGTGCTTCGACATATGCCTAGCTATAGTTACGAGACCCAAGTTCACTTGATTTGTGCCGCAATGGAAATCCATAACTTCATTCGGAGATGCAACCTAGCTGACATTGAGTTTGACAACGAAAATGCAAACGACAGCTGTATGGGAGCTCAGCATCGGACACATTTTGTACTTGACGATGAACCTGACACGATTTCATCACCGGACATTAATGTTGTTGTGAGTCCATTAGAAGTCGAATAATAGCTACTGGAGTTTTATAAATCTATATCTAATATTTACATTATGCATAAATTTAAACAAAAAATCATTTTCTTTCCATTAAATATCTAATATAATCTAACTTGTTAAGAAAAATAATCTAATTTGTTAAAAAATACATTCTAATTATATATAATATCATCTAATTTGTTAAATATATATATATATATATAATAATCTAATTTGTTAAAAAAATAATCTAATTTGTTAAAAAATAATCTAATTATACATAATATCATTTATATATACATATTTTGATATAATATATATTTACATTATTATACCCTTTTTGATAATTTTCTATCAAACTACCATTTACTTACTCAATTTTTTCTCCAACCAAACACAATCACTACTTCCCATCCCACTTTCAAAAATTTAACATCCAAACACAACTTCGTTTATAAAACCTAAATTTTCTCAACTTCATTTACAAAACTCTAGTTATCTAAACCAAGTTAAACAAACTAATAACCAAACAAACCTTAAGCCTATGATTGCAAACGCTCTCTACAATACTTTGAAATTTGAACCGAAAGCCATAATATAATATCTTTGACCTAAAAAAAGGAATAATGTTTTTTATAGTCTTCTTTTTTCACCTGTTACAACTAATATTTTTAGTGTCTAGGGCTAATAGTACCGAGTTCGATCAGATTTCAACCAAAAAAAGATTGATTCAATGAAAATTAATTGGATTTTATAGGGTTAGATTTGTGTATTTTTTTAAAAACAAATTTAATATGATGAGTTGATTTGGTTCAGAATAAATGATTATATATCCAATTAAATTATAACCTATTATAAAATTTAAAAAAAGTATAAATATAGAAAATTTTAAAATCAATAAATTATTGAAACGCATAATCAAACATTTAAATTTAAAATTTAAATCCATCATCAAACATTATAAATTCATAATCAACTAAAGTATTGAAATCAATAATTATTGAAATCAATAATTGTTATCAAGTTTAGCTTTTAGGAATAACTAGGTTCATATTTTTTACTCTCTTGATTTAATTGGATCAATTCTGATTAATCCATCTTAAGTGATTTGGATCGGATGATCAAATTTAACAAGTAAACTCCATTCTCTGAAATAAAATCTTAGAGCTGATTAACATGACATGAAGAAGTTGATCCTTTTTATTAGGCCGAAAGCTCTACTAGGCGTGTTTTCATTGCAAATTCTTCCAGCTCAATTATGTTTTTTGGAAAGACAAAAAAATATGTTTTTGGACATTGTCCAAAACGGCATTTTGTGGGCGTTCACAATTTTTTTTTCTGTTTGGTTGGCATTAGCTTTTGTTTTTTATTTAACTATAGATATCATTATTCACCAAAAAAAACTATAGATATCATTTATTCAACTGGAAAAAATCAATTCAGATGCTACCTGGAGAGAGTCTTCAAGAGGCAATTCGGGCATAGTCTTCGTCTTTGGCCAGTCCTCTCCAATTTGGGCACAAAATTTGGGAATTGAAGATGTAGTTATGCAGTCAGACAAATTCAATTGCGTGAAATTGAGTCATATGTCGTGGATATTACCTCAATTAGAAGTGCATCTCGCTCTTGTGGCTTTGTTTGGGTCAAAAGGGAGGCCAACCAAGCTGCTCACACTGTGGCTCATCTTGCTGAGTTGAAGAGTCTTGGAAGAAATTGGTGGTTGTCTCCCCCAGAGAAGCTACAGAAAATCCTGGTCCAGGACAAACGTTGGATCCACCGGCCCCGGCGTGAATTTTCCGCTTGTGGAAGCTTTGTCGCATTGCCCCTTTCACTGCAGCATTCCCTAGGCTAGATGTGTGGTTCTGGTAGTGAGGCTCCCATGTTGAGTGCAATTGCATTAGGCTTCTTGTATTGTACCTATTGGGCCCTTTAGCCCATTTTCGTTTTCTGAATGCATTCTGATGATAAAAGAAAAACTGCATTACCAAAAAAAAAGAAAAACTGGAAAAAATCATGTCTGATGTTTGACAACACATAACCATAAGATGGATGGAGACAGATATTACGTTATTTGCCTGGCAGACATTTGTATACTCATAAAATCATTATGACCTTTTATTATTTTATGATAAGATTATATTTATTCAATATTATTTCATAATAATACTTTTTGTATATATTAAACTATTAATAACAACATATTTTTCTTTTATTTCGTTGAAAAAAGAGAAAGAAGTTGACTTTAAAATGTAGGGGAAATGACTGTAAAACAAGAGTAAACCATCAGTTTATCTTTACCAATGTGATTTCTTTTAGCCCTAATTAACTTCATTTATAGTTTAACTAATCGCAGTTTCTAATTCATTGAATAGTGTAAAATTTGTCTAATAAAAATTAAAAACAAAACACTAGAATATCGAGGAAATATAATATTAAATAAAGTTAAGGATTAAAATACTTTTTAAAAAAATCAAGACTAAAATAAATTAAAAAAGATTTATATATTAATAAGTCGTGACTTAATTAATAATGCAGATTAAAATTGTCTAAAGAGTCTCAAATTCAAACTCATTAATCACACTTATTAAAGAGTATAAAATCTTAAACGTGATTAAGTTTCGAATAAGATTATTTTAAGATAAGAATAATATAAATAACATTTTATGTTATAAAACAGAAATTTGAATGAATATACAATAACAAAATAGTAGAATGTTAGCTACAAAAAGTGATATGGTATGTTTTACCTATCCTATGAAAATCACAGCACAATAGTTACATAAATCAAAACTAATACAAGAAAAACCATAGGGACTGGGATGCAAGAATGGTCTAAAACAATGAGAACAAAGACAATTAGTAAACGTAGCCTACTCTACACAACACAAGTATAGAGGTTGTGGCTTAGTAAAATCAAAAGGATCTTAAATTCATAATTTCATTGGTCCTTTTGAATGAATAATTGAGTATTAATGAATCACATGGTAGAATGGGTGCATGTTATATAATAGTTCCTTTTGTGGTACAACTTGGAAGCTCCCTCGTCATAAGAAAATTAATTGGCATCTACCATTGGTTCTTTGAACTTAAGGGAATATGGCAAATTCAGGGTTATATATTATATATGTACATGCCCTTTTGCTTTTGCCTATGAAGAATTAAGGGATGCATGAATGAATGTTACATACATAGTTGCTTCGGTGACAACGATTGCTGATTGTTACATAGCCGCTTTATGACAACGGTTTCGGGGTGGTTGAAAGGTTACCACTATTTGGATATTGTTACCTCCTAAAATCAAAATATTAATTTAATTCAACTTAAAAGTTAATTTATAAATTAGAAATTATTTTAAATTTTCTAAATTAGATATTAATTATATTTATAATCAATGAAAAATTTATCTTAGTATTTTAACAATAAATACACACAAGAAAAATAATTAAATAAAACACATGTATGGCTTAACCCTTACCCTTGTATTGGACCCCCTTCATCCATTATTTATGATAACTATTCTCTCCATATTTATTTGACGACCTTTGGGGGAACTATATTTTAACTAATCTAGTAAGCTAACCAAATAGGCTAGTTATGGATAAGCTAGTTTATCCTGTTAGTTTACAGTACAACAAACAATTCCTAAATATTAATTAATACAAAGGTGTATAAGTAAACATGGAGAATGTAGTTACCATAGTGGATTGATGGGCAAAGGGTCAATGGAACTACAAGATAATCTAGGAACGTCAAAGTATTTAAACATTTCATAGTAGAAAAAATTAATTATTTAGATTAAATGTTGATTTATTACTAGAAAGCATGTTTTGTACATGTACGTAAATATTTAGAATCTTAATTAAGAAAAATATTGTTTGCGAACTTAGAATAATTTATATTTGTGTTGGCTCAAAGTGTTGACACGTGTGTGGACAGGTTGAAGTAGTGATAAGCTGGAGTGGCGCCATCTGGAGATGTCTCAGTGGTGATGGGAACCAAAGCACATGCAGATGCCTTCATGCAAATTTTATTTTTCTTTCACTTTTTAAACTAACCTTGCACATGGGAAACCCTATAATGTCAACCTCACCTAAAATGTTTTTTTCAAAGTGGATTAATTTATTGTTTTAACAGTAACTTAATTACTTTAATTTTTCGTATTACTTATAATTGCATTAATTAACATATTGTCAAATAACTTATGACTTGTAGTGGATTTATTTGACAAAACTCATATAAATTAGTTAGAAAATAAAAAGTTGAAAATTGATAAAATAGTTAATTAAATTAAAATGTGGGCGATAAAACTTGTGCACACGATCCATTGCTTGCACTCCCGTGTAAGGAGAGGATGACAACCCTTATTTTTCAAATTAAGTAAATAAAACATGGTACATTGAAAAATAGGAATATAAATGTCCTGGGGGATAGGGAGACCTTGGGAGATCTAGAGCTTTTCGTCACGTGGACAATGAGGGTCTTGGGTAGGCATACCTTGGGAAGATCTTGCTCCTCTAGGGAGAACACTCCAGTTGAAGACGTCGCCTCTTGTTAGCCCAGGAATGAGTCCCAGAGTCTGCAGTAGAAGAAGAGGAAGGAAGAGACCTTACAAGAATAAGGGCGAGAGAGTCGAATTTGGAATTGGGGTCAGGATCATGGAGGATTCCTCTTTGGTTGACCCACCCTTCTTGTAGGCCTTCTTCAAATCTCGGGTGGACATCTTGTTCGGGGCCATATCGTCTGAAAAAGAAAAATCAAAAGTTTAGTACGACAATACCAAGTGGGTAATACATGAAACCCTAGTAAAAGTTATACTTGCGTATCTAGGAGTCAGAGCGCTTGGGTTGATGGACAATGAGATCAATACTTGTGAGCTAAAATAATGCCCCAAATCTTTAGTAAAAATTGCACGTCATCACACTTGGCACAAGATAAATCCTCTCATTTTATCCAATATTGAACTGGTATATAAGTCCAATACAATGGAAATGTGGGATGACCATTAGGGTGGTGAAGAAAATCCTCCCCGGGCACATTTAGACTCACCTAAATGTTAAAAATTAAGCCATTAAAATTTTTATATGACCGGTCAAATGCCTCTATCAGACGCCTGCCAACTACCCCACTCAGGGAAACCCATCCCATAGGGACCCTTGCTTTGAAGATTTTTGCTTTAAAAAAATAGAAAAACACGGGAATTGAAGGGGTACGCCTGAAGTAATCACACAAAACCTCAAAGGCTTTCGTGAAAGTCCACCCATTGGGGTAAAGTTAGGTCGAGGCAATATTCAAAGCATTTAGAACCCTTCTTTCAAAATCAGAAAATGGGAAGGATAAATTAAGGCGAGATAAGAAGGTTTCATACACATAGGTGTACTCTAACTCTTCAGAATTTGTCCGAGCATGACAAACCCTTTCCTCAGAAGAGCAACAGAGATTTCAACGTTATGAGCCAGCAAGAAGTCATTAAAGACTCTCTTCTACCATAGTTAAGCAATAGCATCCTTACTACAGAGGGGGAAACTTTTGACAAGACTTCCTCCATGACCCATGAAAAGGCATTCAAAAAGAAAGCAGCCATCCCTAGAACACAGAAAAGAGCATAGGCAAGGGAAGAAGAGAAAAAGATTAGGAAAAATTATGAAAAGCACAGTAATAATGAAGAAAGGAAGAAGACCACTAACCTTTACAAAAACAAAATCTCAAGAAGCAAAGACAAAGGAGAAGATAGAGCAAGAAGTTAGAAGGAATCGCGAAGACAAAGGAAAAAAATGAAAGGGATTTGGGCTATATATAAAGAGTAACTCCCAAGAAGGAGATCTAACAGTGGGGAACAATCTCACCACCTTTACGGCCACGATGACCCAATAACCCATCGTGGGACAACTACTTTTAACAAGAGGCATTAAAACCTTTCCCTTTTGAAACAACACGTTTGAACCCAAAGGACGTATTTAAAAGCCTAAGGATACAAAATGTCTCATCATTATAAAAACAACTAGGCCCAGACATCACGTAGAGAAATGGAACGATGATTATCCACTACTTGACATGTGTTTCCCACTGAAGCTCATTTGTGAGCATTCAAAATATCTTTCACTTGGAGCATTCCCTCTCTCAAAGCATTCTCTCACTCATATTATCCATTCGCTTGGGACTCTTTGATTCGGGAAAAGGTCATTTAACGTCAACTGGCCTAGGAACGCTTCAATTTAACACATAGCTACTCAGCTTGACACTACGCTTAGAACTCGTGACTAGGGGCTCTTCTTCCCCCAAATTGAGGAAGGGCCCCACGATGCCCCATCTTCTCTCTATTTTCGGCAGACATAGAAGGGATTTTGATTCCCCTTCATCTTGGCAAGATACGGTTACACCCACGTCATTTAGGCCTGAATCGAAGGCCTTATTTCCCTTTCTTTCCCTTTCATTGTTGTATAAATTAATTAATCTAAAAAAGCTTTGTAATTCAAGTGACATTTTTTAGCAATACAACTCTAATTTTCCTAGGGTAATTCTCTAGGGTTATGTCACGTGTTCATTGTGAACGCATATTATAGGCCAAATTTTAAGGCTCAGTCTAGCATGGTTTGCATGCAAGCTTGTTTAAATGGTCTGTTTCTTTTTAAAAAAATCCTTAAAATATACAAATATACCTATTGATATAGGCTTGATATTGAACCAGACGATAACGACTCATAGACGTGTCTTCGACGTGAGACATCTTCTAGTGAGCGGCGTGTGACATCGGATGGACTCATACGACATTAATCTCCTGACCAAAGTCCTAAGGGACTGGAGTCAAGGAGAGGATAGGGGATTTGTTAGGGGCATACCAGCCTTATACATGCAAAATGTGTCATGAATGTTTATGATTGTGTTATAGTTTATCTGTCTTTTACAAAATCTGTACTGACACACGTTACATAGGACATCATCGTCAACCAAGTCTATAAATACTACACATTTACTCCGTATTAAGGTTTGTTCACCAACCACACTTGAACTCCAACATTAATTTACCCGGATTGACTTGAGCATCAGAGTGTCTTTGTAGCTAACACCCTATTTTGCCTTTTAATGCAGGATACCAATGTGTTGACGGGGTGAAATCACGACAAGACTTTTAGATCTCTACTGGACTAAGAAAGATAATACTGGATCCTCACCGAACTGGTATAATAGATAAAAAAGAGATTAACCTAATGTCAACACTAGAAGTTCTATCCTCCTTACCATATAGATTACCTATAAAATTAAGTGGTTGAAGTATAACTATATTAAAATAAACTATAGAAAACAATTATGCTTTCAATATAATATTCAATGTATATAATAAAAATAGTATAATAAATTGATTTAGGTTATATCATATTATATATAAATAGACCAACCTGTAAAAATTAGTTTAGAGCTTGATATTTTAGTTAATTAATTATTTTACAAAGTTTAAACTTAACCTTAACCTTTTTAATAAATGAGTCAAATTAAATTAGATTTTAAATAAGTTAAACCGTATATAAGTGTCTAACAAGTAATTTGACTTATTCACATCTTAGTAATAAATGGAGAAAGATGAAAAAGGATGAAGAAAAAGAGAGAAAAAGTTAAAGATGTTTTAAGGAGTGAAAACTAACCATTAAATTAATTATTTTAAAAAATAATACAAGTAATATTTTAAAAAATTTAAAGAGTTTAAAAGAAAATTAAAGATTACAATCAAGACCAAGAATAATATTTGGAATAAAATTTTATTTAAACCGTGGTACAAATTAATAATTATCCACCTCAATTAGTTTTTACCATTTTATAAATTGAAATTTTGGAGTGAAGAATTTATTTTTTTCTTGAACAGTTAGAAAATAAAAGAAAATTACAATATGGTATGATAAAATCGAGTCACTTTGGCAACTAAAATATTGTTAATTTGTGGTGGACGTCCAAATGAAATGAGATTAATTATGACTAACTAATTTACACCATAATTCCCTTCAGACAAAGTATGTATGAAAAACCTCACTTACACTGAATAAATGAGAAATTATGGGAAATGTGAACTATTAAGAATGTCTAAACATCTAAAAAATATTTTATTTTGTAATAATCAAATCTAGTTGATTATATTGGAATCTATTTTATATTTGGATATAGTTTTGAAAAAAGATAATTTAGATAATTTGTTTTGTATGCATTGTGTTAAAAAAATTAAATTTAAAATTACTAAAAAATATATAAACATTGTAAAATTCAAAAGATATGAAAGGTAAAATAGAAAAATCATAAATTTGTAGTATAAATAAGTATTTTTCTATTATTAAAATTTAAAAAATTAATATTATGATTATAATTATTTTTCTTAAAAAATCAATATATTATAATATTTTTTTAAAACACTCAAACATACAAAAAAAAAATTTCTCAAATATAAAAAATAAATACTAAAAAAACAATCCCGAATCACATATGGGACTAAAATTCTATAAACTATTAAAAGGGAAATTTATTCTTATAAATAAGATTAAATTATAGTTTGATTTTATCAATTCATATATTGAATCTTTAAAAAGACTAATTAGTTGTTTTTGGTTAGTCGTTTACTGAGTTTTGACCAACGGAAAAAAAAAAGATATGTTGACTTAATGAATTTTTGGTTGTTTTAAACGACATGAGAGATCAATATTAACTATTAAATTTTTATATTTTTACAATTTTACTTTCCTGAATAATTACCAACGGACCTTAATTCAATTTGTAAGTTCCATGAATATGAAGAAAACTTTTCCTCAACCTTAAGAATTTATAATGTATTTAAATTTAACAATAAAATTATCAAATTTAACAATATATCCTTTTGCTTTGATGACCATCTCCACAAAACAAACGTTTGTCATTGTCAAAAGGTTGAATTATTTTGGAAAGATTTTGAATTGGTCTATGTCGGGGTCCAAGGTCCGACGTGGCAACCAACCCTCAAATGATGCTTATAGATGTGTGTTTTACACTGGTCCAGTGGGGATCTGATATTATATCTCATATTCCAATGTGAAAATAAGAGTCTTGGAGTATTCTCTCAATCAAATCTCACCAACCTCACACATTGTGAGGTGAAGGGGATGTTACTTGCAAAGACACTTTGATGCTCAAGTTAGTAAGATATTCAAAGAGAATAAAAGAGCTCGAGTGTAAGTTGTAATAAGAATGTTCTACCTTTCTTTCGTTGATTTATAAGTTTTTATACCTTAAAGTAGTGGAAGAGTTGTTTCGAGTAGGTGAGTTTACCGTACGAAATGTCAGCATGATTTTGACTATTGTAGAAAGGTTGACACACAACGGTGATGTTACCTACTGACTGTACCTTTATATCAGTCATTTTGTAGGTTACTTTCTCGTCACACGATTACATAAGTCAACTTTGACCTTCTGGTATTGTAAGAATGACTCATACTGGTGTTAGGTCATGAGTCTCATGCGCGAAGTTAGATTTTAGTAATACGTGCGATGTCAGTCTTGTATGACGACTTTAGGTCTAATACCCTTTTTGCTCATAGGCCGGTATTAAGACCAGATCATTTTCCCCCAAGCTTGTTTGAGGGATCATACTAGGGTCTCAAATGAGTTATACCGTCTACTCGAGTCACTCTTTTGTAGGTGTGGGTAAGAGAAGAGAGATTCTTAACTTGGAAAAATATTTCAATTTATGTTATTTTGTGACTTTGATTCATCTCCCTAACTATCACGACTTATTTCTCTTAAGCTAAAATGTAGTGTTACGCGTAATACAAGTCACATCAATCATTGTGTCGGTTACTTTTCAATCAATGTGACGGTTTCATTTCAATCATAGTACGGTGGTTACTCTTTGCACATGGTCCTTAAAAATTGAAATGACACAGCCCACAAACTTTTGAATTGAGACGTTGCCATATTTCCCCCGGCCACACCTATAAACAGGTATCTAGAAAGCCTTTGAAACCTTGGTTAAACTTTGCTTGTTGAAACTCTACTAAAATTTCAAGAGACTATTTCCAGAAACCTAAAGATTTCCCAAACTTAAACTCTTTGAGGTCTTTGCTTTCAACCTGTGACCCTTAGGATCCTTCCATAAAACTCAGATAATCATCCCCATATTTTTTTTTTTAATTTTTCACTTATTTATATTTACCAATTTGTTGAGTGAGAGATGAGGACTATGGGAGGACAAAGAGAGGGTCACGGGAGAAAGATTTCTGCTAGGGCTCAGGGGCCTAAGTCACAAGTTTGGGGGATGGTAATAGGGTGATGGGGTAGAGACTATCTGTAGAGTCTCGTAATGACTTTTGGGCCATGAGGGCTTCTGATAGATAAGACAACTCTGAATTATATATTTCTAACAACATAAAATTTTACAACAATGTAAGCGGTTTAAGGCATATAGTAACTAAGATTGCTACTGAAGAAGGAGAGATGAATGTTGTAAAGATAGTACTAGGGTTCTTAAACGTGATCGCCCACCAAATCGATTGGGAACGACAGTTGGCTAAGAACCCCTATGTGTGGGTTCAAAGGGAGATTCTAGAAACTGCCTCCCGTCATGCTCGGCGAACGGAGGAGGGATGGAATTAAGATGCTTGGTATACTCCCAAGAGAAATACAAGCAACGATACATCATTCTGGCACCACGGTTGTTAGATCGCATTTGCCACGCCCTAGGAGAAAGAATAATTTTCATGTACGAGATATTGTTCACCTACCTTGGGGTACGCTTCCCACTAACAGAATTTGAGATGAGAGTCTTCTATTTCCTAGACTGTGCCCACACTCAACTTCATCCAAATGGGTGGGGTCAGGTGAGGAGCCTAGACGTGTTGAGGGAACACCTCAATTTCATTCCCACCGTCGCCATGTTGTTTTATTGCTACTGAGTCCTTCAGAGGGCGGACAAGGACGACAGCTTGAGCTTTGTCACACTCCGGTATGACTTGAAGATTATCAATTTTGAAGCCTTTACAGAGTCTGCTAAGATTAATGGCGGCTTCTTTAAGAAATTGTTTGTCAAAGTTCGGGTGAACCTGAACAAAGTTGTTTTCTAGGAAAGTGAAGACAGGATCAATAAATTCCTGGTGTCATGGACCCATGAACATTTTCTGTTGACTGGAGTGACATACATTATCAAAGAGAATAAACTTTCCCCACCTTGATCGAAGTGGTCAGCGCAATGCGAGTAATGTCTTTCCAAGAAGTTCTCATGCAAGTATTTGTTGGGGCCCTAGTCTCAAAGAGAAGCTTACCTACATAATAATCTTAGGAAATATCTTAGCTCTATTTTATGTACATTTTTGTTTTATAATGTTTTCCCTTTTCTTTGCATATCAAATTGAGACTTATGAGGCAAGAACTAGTTAAATAAGTTGCAAGCTGAGATGGCTGCTGTTGGGGCAAAGAATCTCATCCAACCCAAGTGAAATGCACGAAAGGCAGTAATGGATACCATCACCTTTTGGCCTGAGGATGCCGAGCAAATACCCCTTAAAGACTTTGCCAAGGTCTTCCCCCCGCCTCCAAGAAACAAAAACAAAAATAAAAAGAAGTCGTCAAAGAAGAAGCCGACCAAAGGGAAACACTGCTTGTAGTAGAATCATCCCGGGATACGTCCACGACGACTCCCGCATTCTTCAATATCTGCTATAGCAGGTCAAAAGACATGAGTCTACCATACACTAAAAAAAGTGTACCACAGCTTCCACCGGTGAAAGTGAGAGAAATAAATTTAAATCATTAAATCTTATCATGAATGATCGAGATTAAAATATATCAATCATATGAGTTTTTTAAAAGGTTATGTGACTTTTTAACTGATCATGTTACTTTAAAAATATTTTAATTATAACCATCTATATGTGATTATACAGTGCAAATTTGCTGCTTTCCCTCTTACATAAGAGAATCCTTCTCATAGGATACACACTCTCTCTATATACATATATTTTGGGTGTGTGTTAATGTGTGAGAGTCTTAGAGACTCTATTTTGAGTAATAGGATATTGACTGTTTAGACGTTTCTTTTTTTGGATACGTTTAGATTTGTAGTTTAGACTAATTCTAAAAAATTAAAATTTTAGAGTTATAATGTTTATTTAATTTCAATTCAATGTTTTAAAATTTTTAATAAAAAAATAAAAACATGAAATTATACAATCAACATATAAACTTATAACCGATACTAAATTATTCAAATCTTTATTAAAAGACTAACTCAATTAGTTGAATCAGATGTGAGTTGATGTATATTCCTTACATATGTTAAATTTCTGGTGAAACAAAAATAAAAACTATTCATTTATGTTGTTATTAAGGGTTTTTGAACATAAAATTTTACTTTCTAATTAAACTTAAATTCCATATTAACATAATAGTGATAATAACAATCATAATGACTACAAAAGTGGCTATAGTGATAATTAATGGTAATATATTGTATGAGAGAATTTTTTTTTTATAAAGAAGGAAGTATTGAACAACAAGAGAAAAACAAACATTTTGAACCAAGAAAGATTGACAATCACTTGGATATATTTCAACTTGGTATTATTCCTTAACCTTAAAAACTAATTTAACTGAATAATGAATTACATTATTTGCTTCCGTGTTTCCATGATGAACTGTAAAGACACATAGTGAAACCTTGAAAGACTCAAACAATCATGAAGAACTGAAAGAATGGTTTATAGGTAATTTCCCTACTAATTACTAGCTATTACAATGCAATATGTTTCTACCTTAATGGAGGTGAAGCATAAATTTGGTGCAACATTAATAGCCCAACGAAGAGCTAAACTGGAGCTTCAGCCAAGCCAACGCTGTGACATCCCGGCGCTGTTGAGGGCGGGGAGTGATCGCCGGTGCATTGGCACGGACAAGGAGCGGCTCCTGGCAGGCTTCCAGCGGGGGATGTGATATCCCGGTCACTGTTGAGGGCGGGGAGTGATCGCCGGTGCATAGGCACGGACAAGGAGCGGCTCCTGGCAGGCTTCCAGTGGGAGGGACACATGAACGAACTGAATACATACCAGAATGAAGAGGGATCCAAAGACTGTATAGGTATGGGACTATACAGTCGAGGATAGCTTAAAGGAATGAATTCATACTACCTATACCAACAAATGCATTAGCCTTTTCGGTGGCCTATCACTTAAGAACTCCAAAGTTAAGCGTGCTTAACTTGGAGTAATTCTGGGATGGGTGACCTCCTGGGAAGTTCTCAGGAAATGTGTGAGTGAGGACAAAAGCACATTGGAAAGGTCTCGTGTTGGTCTGTGGGGCGAGTCGTTCATTCCTGAAAAGCGGCCGGGGCGTTACAGTGGTATCAGAGCCTAGCCTCTCCTAGTACGGTATGGTTCGGGGACGAACCAGGCGGAAGCTGGTGGGCGTGTGACATCCCGGCGCTGTTGAGGGCGGGGAGTGATCGCCGGTGCATTGGCACGGACAAGGAGCGGCTCCTGGCAGGCTTCCAGCGGGGGATGTGATATCTCGGTCACTGTTGAGGGCGGGGAGTGATCGCCGGTGCATAGGCACGGACAAGGAGCGGCTCCTGGTAGGCTTCCAGTGGGAGGGACACATGAACGAACTGAATACATACCAGAATGAAGAGGGATCCAAAGACTGTATAGGTATGGGACTATACAGTCGAGGATAGCTTAAAGGAATGAATTCATACTACCTATACCAACAAATGCATTAGCCTTTTCGGTGGCCTATCACTTAAGAACTCCAAAGTTAAGCGTGCTTAACTTGGAGTAATTCTGGGATGGGTGACCTCCTGGGAAGTTCTCAGGAAATGTGTGAGTGAGGACAAAAGCACATTGGAAAGGTCTCGTGTTGGTCTGTGGGGCGAGTCGTTCATTCCTGAAAAGCGGCCGGGGCGTTACAAACGCCATACCTCCATGATCTCAAAAGCTACTCCAAAACCAACACCTTTCGGTATCCATGTTAAGCTTTATGAGATAAGTTGCTTCTCAATAAAATAATTTGAAGCCTTTATCATAGAGAGTTTAACCAAGATAGTTGGCGTGGTAGTTCAACACCTCATCCTTTAAGTATGTGGTCTTGAGTTTGATTCCAAAACCATGTAAATGGAGCAAACCATTTAACCAATTACTTATTATTTAGTGCGCCGACCATCAAGACAAAGGATTGGTCCTTAGGCTTTTGACTTTGTGGATACCTGAGGGGAAAACCTTACCCCTAAAAAAAGATTTAAATCCAAAATTTCACCTTCAAATACAAAACAATACCTATTAGCCCAAATGACATAAAATGCCATCTAAAACACCATGTAGATCCAATGTGCAAAATCAGCCACTTGCAAAGCATCTACATTAAGGCTCAATTTAGACAAAATCTATATGGGTATTACAAGTTCACATTTCAATAAAGCATGCATATTTATTTCAGGCACACACTCACAAAAAAGGACATACATCCTTAACATGAATCTTCTGTTTGGAAAGAGTTAAACTTACAGTGGAGGAACATTAATTAGCACTCAAAATTGTAGCCCAAATATTGGGAAGTACTAGAAAGAAGCATATATGCATGATAAGTAGACAATAGCTAATTGTAATTGAATCTTACACTATAAATGACATTCCTCTCAAACGACCAATACAACACATCCTTGACTTTCCTTAACTTAAAGGAATTCTCAAGATAAAGATTGATTCCAACAACCTTATTTCCTCATCAATCAATTGGTGCACCATTTGAACCAATTCTGCATATTGGTAACTTGAAGCATATTATCATTGTTGGAAGTCATTTATCATGCCAAATAATAATACTTCTACCAAGCGAGTTTAAATGCACTTAGCTCAACTTAAATTCATTTAGTTAACAAACCTAATTCTTAGATCAAATTCAACTTAAATGGTTCATGAACTAAGTCCATCGAGCTAATTAATGAATCAAATGTCAAACTTCTACATATTGAGTTGGTTTGGTTCATTGCGAGCTATAATACCAACCTTGCTTAGCTAAAAAAGCTTGATTAAAAACTTTAAATTGATGAAAACCCATTCCTCCCTTTTTGGATTTAGCTGATTTCCCACTGTAATCAGTAGATCCTCCCCTTCTTCACCTTACCACTCCAAGAAAATTTAGCTACCATACTTTCAGTTTGGTCATAGTGAGATTAAAACAACTCACAATGTAGTTCAAAATTGTTTAAACTATAGACTTAATCATAACCCTCTTTCCTACACAAAACAAAGCCTTCTTATTCTACCTTTCAATTTCTTCCAAACTTTATCTCAAACAAAATTAAATATTTAGGTTTTTAATCTCCCAATTGGAATACCCATATTTCTGGCATGAATTTAAACTGTATTTACACCTAATAATTATGCACCTAATAATTATGCTAATTTAAATATTCTGTTTGTAAGCACATTTCAGCTTAAAGAAAATTCTGATTTGTAAAGATTGATTTTCAATAAGAGAGATAATGGTGATATAAATAGTGACTTCAATAACAAGTGATAGTTGTAATGAAATTAGTAATAATAGTAGTTTTGCACTTGACATGATTATGATTATAATGACATTGATAAATATAATTTTATAGAAAAGAAGGTAGAGGTATAAACAAGAGTGGTAAGCATGAGCATGGTACTAGGAGTTCTAATGTCAAAATCTATATTAAATTTAACTAATCGTAAATTATGTATAAAAAGGTGTGTTGATGATTAATCAATTGCTTTTATCTTACCAGCTAAAGTCAAGTATGGGTTAAAAATTTAAAAGAATTATGTAAATTAAAAATGATATTAATATGTTTTCTTCCGTAGATGTTAATATTTTCACTCCAGTAAAAATGATGTTAATGTGCTTTTATTCATATTTTTCGAGAGGAAATTAATTTTTGAGTTTCTGGTATAAGATCACATGTATATTTCATATGATTGAAAATAATTATATTTAAAACTTAATCAGATTTAATATTTTATTCCTTTTTGGATTGATTTGACGTACATGAAAGTAACTTAAACAAATTTTGATCCTTATATTTTCTCTGTTCAAATCAGTTTCTTAAGTCTGTGTAACAATGAACTTTAACTTTCATTTATTTTGTCTATAAAGTGAGTTAACAAAACAAGCACACATGACCTATACGTGCTACTAATGACGTTTATTGATCCTTCCTGATCTCTTTTTAATCCAAAACAATATCCTTTGTGTTCTAAATTGTATATTGTCAATAGATTAAAATGGTTTCTCATGTTTAATTTCAAGTTTAAAATACTCTTAATATTTATTTCATATATAATGTTATTGGTGATCTAAAGAGTACTTATTTCAGGCCATGAACATTAGTCAAACAATAAACAAATTTGTTGTGAAACATGAGAGGGGTTAGTCAAACCTTTTCAACATGGATTAAAACATTTTCTTTTTTAAAAGTGACTTATAATTTGAATATTTGAATGTTATAAATTAGGGTTTCTCATTGTTGTCGGTTTAATATTATTGACACTTTAAAGAAGGAAACGTTTCATTTCGACCAAACAAGAAATGTTGTTCTAGGCTACAATTGTGATGAAGATGATGTCATTATACTTATCGTGCACACTAAAATAAACACGAGAAGAAGATTCTAGAGACGTAGCAATTATATAAAACTCCTCATGTAAAATATGCATACAAGTAATCTATTTTCTTAACCCTGAAAAATACTTAAATGTTGTTGTTTTAGATTTAAGAAGACCAAGTCTACATAAACAGATGTCGTTAATGTCACGTAGACGTCATGCATGTTTGTTCTATTAACTCACCTAATAAGATTAAATCACATTTTCATACAAATTTAAAAGACATGTTTAAATGAGAAGAAACATAAAAATCTAAATCAAATAAAAATATAACTTAACAAGAATCTGATAAAAATATAATTTAGGAGACAAAAATATAATTTACCTAGGAAAAAAAAGATATTCATTCATCTTGTATGTGGGTGAATGTGATGTGCATGTGCTTTTGCCTTAACATCCCCTTCTTGCCCCTCCTTTTTGATGTTCAGTTTGGGTATTTGGGTTTTCAATTGGATTTCATCCTCGCGTGTAACTTCCGAACGCAAAAACAGCACATTAGCCATTTGGAAAGGAAATAATAAAGAAAATTAATAAAAAAAGAGAGAAGAGAGAAACACATGACCAATTACACTACCAACAACAATGATGATATATATATATTGGGGACAACACAACTCAAGCACACAAACGCAAACAAACACCCCATAACCAAAGAAAGAGAGAGAGAAAGAAAACACAAGCAGTGGGTAAACAAAACCCAGAATCTAGAGAGGCCAAAAACGGCTCTACCATATGAATAGCGTAGCATAGCAACAACACAGAACAAAGTACTTCCTCCAAACCATATTATTACTATTATATATTTTTTACACATACATATACATATATATAACATAGTTTTGTGGTGTATTGAGATTGCTGTTCTCTCTTTCCCAATATATATTGTATTCATGTGAAAGAAAGAAAGAGAGAGATCTTGTCCTTCTACAATGTTCACTTTGTAGCGGACTAGGTAATCTCTCGCAACAATTTTCACTTGGACTTTCTTTCACCAATCGAAAATATTTCACTTTTTTCTTCTTAACGCTTCGAATCAGAGCTTCTTTTACCCTTTTCATCAATACCCATTATTTCTTAGGTACCAAAAAGTGCTTGATTCTCTTTATTCCGGTTAATTTTGCTGCTTTTATGCACTTTTTCCTCCCTTCGATTGTTTGTGTGTATGTTCAATACGATTTTTCAAATTTGGGATTAGGGTTTTTTTCCGGGTATGTGTACTCAGCTTGTTTGTGATGTTTTTTTAGGGTTTCTTGGGTCGTAATAACTGAGGCACTTGCAGAATTTGGGAAATTCCCCAGTGATTAGGGTTTTGAACAGAAGGTGTGATTGAAGGGAAGACTGTGCTTGTTTCTTCTGCGTGGGTTTGCGTGAAATGGGCATGGACTCTGATTTTTCCAGGGGTTCAAGTTTTGGATTTAGAACTGTGGTGATTGAGCATTTGGAATTGGAGATTGCTTAAGGATGGTGTTTAACGTTGATTATTTGAACATGGAAGAAGATTGTTTATATTATTATCAGTGATCAAGATTTGGAGAACCTTTTTGACACTACAAAAGTCTTCTTTCTAGGTCCTCATTTTGGTGTTCTTTGTTTTTTTTTTCCTCTACTATCCTTGGCGGGGGGGTAATTTTGGTTTTGGGCGTTGATACAGAGACAAAGTTGATAATTCTTTGTTGGGAGGCAAACAGACAGTGATTTCAGTGGTCCATTTTCGTTTATGAAGCAGCCTTTTGAATTGACATAGTTAGTTTGAGCTTAACGTACCATAGTTCTCCTAAACGTATGCTGATTGAGATCGTGTTGAACCATTTGCCGACTATAACTAGCTAGACTGAGTGGTTGATGTGCTCTGCATTGATATTGAATCATTTTCCAGTAATAATAGTTTGAGCTGTTTGAGTATTTTGAGGAAGGGTAGTAAACCTTGGTGGTTTTCACAATTGTGTCTGTAGCGAATAAGAGGCTTATGGAGGAATATTGAAGCTGGAAATGATTGCGGTGACATGGTGCATGGACAGGAGCATAGTTGCTGGTTTGTTCCCTTTCTGGAACATTGCTACTGGAAACTAATTGAAGCACTTTCAATTTTAAAAGGATTTAATACTAGGCCTATCTGGATTTTGTGCAATGTCGCGCTGTTTTCCATTTCCACCACCAGGGTATGAAAAGAAGGCTAGAACAGATGAAGTTGACATATTAAAAAAGGTTCAGACACTTTTCCTATATTCACTTTGTACATATAATTTGGCATAACATTATTTGCAGTGCAAAATGGAAGTTCTTGTGAGTTGCTCAATGTTAAATGTGTATTGGTGTAGTTCATTTTCTAAATGGAATATTAAAATGTTTCTCTAGAGTAAATGCTTAATGCATTCATGTTCTACTTGATTATGTACCTTCTGATATTTTGCATGTTTCTTCTGAATAACGATGTAAATTTAATTTGTTTGTGGTACATTGTAAATTGCTAAATAGGAATATTCTATTCGCCCTCTTTCAAAGTTTCGCATAAGCAAATAAAGTATAGAAGTTTTTGTCTGGTTGGGGTTTGGACTTTGGAGGCAATTTGAGATGACGGGAGGCTTACATGACAGTATCTGTCTTAAATGTTTACTAGATTCAATGTTAGGTATTTCTGTGTTGTGTCCAAAATTTGGATTTTTGGACTGTTGTGATATGTATGCATAATGCTGAATATATAAGTTCCAAGTGGAGAAATTATGTTGTTGCTGGTGAAGAGGGAAGGATCTTATGATGATTGAAAGTGTATATGCTCTGCTTGTGCGATGCACATCCATTCATGTAAGGATTTCATTTAAGTCTAGTCACTCTACTGCCTAACCTTGGCAATTTTATTTCTTCCGTTGATGGTAAGCCACTGGAATTTATTTTCATTTTTATGTTATGAATGTTGATATATCATTCATTTCAAAGCCAACTGTAGTTATCTAGCTTGTGTGTCAAAGTAAATACATATTAGTGCTGTCAATCTCCCATACTGCAGAATTTTGTTATGGATTTTCTTGCTTCTTTTGTGATTTGTTGGGTTGTGGGTTTTTCAGAAAATAGTTTGTGACTAGGGGTTTTAAAACGCGTGTGACCGCAGCGCTTTCTCATGTTGTGGCCCTTCCTCGCGCTCCCTTGGCCAGTGTGGTCGTGTTTTTAGTGGTGGCCGTCGCTCCTTAACCAGTGGTGTAGAACCCTTGCTTTGCTGTTGCGGGTGCGATCGCGAAGATGTCTTTTTTTTTTGTTTTTTTTTCATGGCATCAAAACGACGTCGTTTTGTTAAGTGAGGTGTTTTTTTTTTAATTTTCCCCCACTACACCTAAATGGTGTGTTTTGTTAACTGAGGCTTTTCCCCCTGCACATAAACAGTGCGTTTTGATAAGTGGTCTTTTTGTTATTTATTTCTTTAATCTGAAATGTTTATCCCCCATTCCCCCCTTTAAAATTTTTCCAGCTTATATATGTCTACATCGTATATTTTTAATTTTATTTTCTATTCTGTGATAGGATAAAATCTCACCCTTGATCGCGATTTCCCAGTTTTGGGATTTGCACGACATGCCATGATCTGGGATTAACAACCTAGGTTTGTGATTAGTATCAAATAGCGGGCCCTTTGTTTTAAAATAATGACATTTGTGCTTGATGTTATGCCTTCCACTTGGCACCAAATGCATTGAAGGCTTGAAGCAAAAATTTAGTATCAGTAGACATTGCCCATATATGTTGAATTTTGGAGATTCTTCAAATGTACTTGGTAATCCTTGCTGACTTTAGAAAGCAGCAAGTTTTTAATATTCTTAATTTGTCAGTCATAGAACAATTCAGCCCTGCTCAGGCACACACACAAAAAAAGTGTGAATTTCAAATGGTTGGGTGGCTTACCTGTATATTTACCTATTGGGCTGCTGAATTGTATCTTTTGGAGAATAATGGATTTAGAATCTTGGTCACAGAATTATAGTCATATTTTTTGGGGGGCGGGGGGTTCTAAAGTACTGAAGGGAAATCAAAGAATTATAGTCTTCCATCATGTGGGAAATCACTAGGTCTGCTTCTATGTGTGTATTGAAATATAAAATGTGAAGTATAAGTACAGTCCATGGTTAAAGATTCTATGCCTGTATAAGTGTATTGATTTTGTTTGTAATATTTATAATTTGAATTCCTTTTCCCAGTTTCTTGTTTAGGGTCTGTCGTTTCTTCCTGATCAGATTTTATTGTGATTACCGAGGAAATATAAATGTAAAATATACTAATTGTTTTATCTCCGGTTATTTGGCTACTGTGACTTCTTGACATCAGAAGTGAGATTTTTTAAGCTTCCTCCTTCGTACTGTTTCTATTCAAAGTTCCATCTTTTTTAAGCTGTCTATCTCCACAATCTAATAAACTTTTCATTTGTTTCTGAAGAAAAAGGAGAAAGAGAAAACAAAAGAAATAATGTCATTCTATTTCTTGTTAGCCCCCCCTTCCTCCTTTCCTTAGTCGATTTTTAATTGATCTCATGATTCATGCATCATATGTTCAAAGCTTGCTGGTTTTTTACTCTGTCTATAACTGAACTGTGTGATAATCATGGTCGTATCTGTGAAAATTGCCAGATTTTGTTTTCCTTGAAAATGAAAAAAATGGTCAAGTTTATTTTGTGGTGAAACTAGAGGTTTCCATGATGAGGTGATTGAGATTGGAAAATTTATTAGTGTTGTTTTTGTATAGATCCTTTTGGTACATCACTATATGTGCCCTCTGAGTTCGTGTTATGTTTTTCCTTGACTTGATTAATAATAATTTAACTATTTTTTGGGCTAACTTTTATTTGCTTATGAAATCATCAAATAGGTTATGGATGCAAATTGATAACTTCAGGCTGATTTTACATTATAAATGGATGATGCAATCACTAATCTGTCAACTGTCTGCATTGATTTCTTTATTTGACTGACAATGTTGTAAGTCAACTTAATTTGTTAAAATGTAAATGTGAACTTTTCCCTCAATTTTAAATGTAAATACACCATTCTTTTTGTTATTTGTTAGTGGCGTGCTAAATTTTTCATGTAGCTTTTCTTGTTTGGTCAGTGTTGCTCATATTTTACCATATCACAAGTCACAACCTACCTAATTGATTGTCCTGTCCTGTTGTCATATTTTACCATATTTTTGGTTGGTGTCGTTCTTGCCTGTGGTCCTTCTCATCTGGAAAAGGATGGGCTTCCTGAGTTCACTGGTAGCCTTTGGGCCTCTTCTTAGGGTACCGACTCTCTTTACTTCTTTGGTCCATACTTTATCTTCTGTCCCTTGCAATGCCTCTCTTTTTGTCCATTGAACTGGACTTATTGCAACCAATTTAAGTCCAGAGGGACTATGGCCAGTGTCTTGATCTGCCCTTTTCTAACAAGTTTTACTCCCTGTTCTTACCAGGCTCTTTGTTTCAATTTTTAATTGGAATCTGTTAGCAATAGCTTCTCTTAGGGGTAGATGAGCTTTTTAAAATTTTTGAGAAGAATGAGAAAATAAAACAGAAGCATTCTTTGTTGGATGAGGATGTTTGAGTGTGGAGGTTGCGCATATGGATATCAGCTAGAGATTATTGCGTTGGATCATTCATTAAAGGAAGCCTAGGCGGTAGATTTATTTCTGCAGATCAAGGCTGTTAAATTATATTTCAGTTGATAGGAACTTTTAAGTACATTTAGCCTTTGAGGCAGTGCACATTGGTCACTAACTTGAACTTCAGACTTTTAATTGCATATAACAACTTGAACTTTATGGTTCCCTGGAGTTCCATCCATGAAGATCGGGGAGATCTTTATGCTTTTTTTTGGAACATGAGAAATTAGAAGCAAAGAGAACACCAATAGAGAAATTGCAAGGAATTGCCTTGTGGTTTTGGGTTGGAGATCATGTCACTGTTCAGTCTACTTGTGTTGTTCTCATTTGGCTCCTCATAGAAATAGCTTAAAATTGATGTTTTTTCAATGGTTTGGTTTATATGAGAAATAGTCAAGTCTCAAGCAAGAAAGAAATAAAGAAATGCATTGGATTTTTGCATTATTATCTTATCTCATGAGCCAAGAAGATGTGGGATATAATTTTTTCCCTCAATAAAGAAATTGACTTTTTTATGTAATACAATTTTCTTAAAAGATATGGAAATAGAAGGGTGACCTGGTGTAGATTGGTAAGCCTAGAATACCTCTCTCGGTCAAAGTAATTCTCATCTAAGTAGAATGGTAAACCAGGATTTAGTTACTCTGAAGTGAGGTGTGTAAAGTGGAAAATGAGCATGTACAGTATGTGTATCCACTCTTTATTTCAAATAAATTATCGGTTAAAACACATTTTAAATCAAGGTTGGACACACCCTTACTATCTCCCCATACTTTCTCACTTTAGAGGATCCGCATTCAATAAACTTAAGAGTACCCCTCCAGATCAGATTACTCATACTAGAATTTCAAATATTTTTTTGAGAAGGAAATTACAATTATGCAAAAGGGTCTAAGTAACTTATGAGCGTAAATAATGAGGCATCTAAAGAGGCATTTATAACGCAAAGATAGTAAGATTCTTAAACAAATTATAGTTTCTAGAAAATTCTCAAATCCTGGATAAACTTTGATAGAATACTGCTCTCAGCAGCAGGGGAGCTGATCAGTTGCGGGCTGACTCAGTAAGTTTCTTAGTGACTAACCATGGTTAGAAGGTTAGCTATGACTAACTCTACCAAGTTAGTTGCTAACTACTTTAGTTAGCTTGCTCAAAAAGTTTCCCTATGATGTATAAATTCCGTGAACAACAGTGTTTCCATTATGAAATGAAATCAGAGTTTACAATTCTGTTCTCTCTCTAGTTTTCTCTTTCACTCTCATTGCTGAGATTCTAAAAAACTTAAATTAAATATAAAATTCTAATAATGTCTTTTCATTCTGTATTACTTCTTTATTATGGTTTGATTAGTTAAGCCAGTTAAGTTTGTGGTTGATCTTGATTGAATACGATAATGTTTGAATTTATGTAGCTGGTTCAAATGATTGATCAGGTTTGAGTTTTAAAACATTTCATATAATCACTTCATCATAGGTGTTCAAATACTGGGAAGATTCAATTTCACACAAGGAGAACATACTAATGGAGCTTAAGTATAGTTATGTGTCTGGTGGTCCCATTTAGTAGACTATTGTATTGACTATAGTGTATAGGATTGATCTTATTGTGAGACTTAGAAGATGAACAAGCAGTCACTTTGTTTTTTGCTCTATGCCTTAACCTTTTTAGGAACAAAATGATCAAGGTTTCTTTTTATTTAGAATCATTGAGTCGAGTATTAGAATATAGAAGAAAGTTCTCCTTGGTAGCATTTAAATTTCCGGATTGTTCATATATAGGTTTTAACTGGAGATGTATATTTTATTTGCTGATGTTTGGCATTTGAAATCCTTGATGAGATGAGACGTGTCAATTGCAATTTGCACTTCTCCGATTCTTGACAATATTTAATGCTGTTAACATGTAATGTCAAATGGCCAAATCATAATCTCTTTAATTTTGATATTAGTCACAGAACTTGTAGTTCATGCAGAAGAACTTTTAAAAAGTCATACCATATGTGCTAAAAAGGAAAAAATAACAAGATTGATTGGCATGGTCTGCTTTAGAATCTAAGAATTGAAGTGTTTTGTTGGGTTTAAAGAATCTAATCATTGGCACTGAACAAGGCATCAAAGTGAAATATTATCACCTTCTATTTCGATTACAATGGATTTGTGTTTCCCCTCTTAGTTTTATAGCTGGCTATTGCTGTGGTTTCTTCCTTAAACATATATAATCTTGAAGTAAATAAGAACTGCTTTTTTACATGTTTTACTGTTGATATTGTTCTCTCTGTTTTTCAGTTGTGAAGTCATTGTGGTTGTTTCCTTATTTGGTTATTTTTCTTAATATCTCTTCTCACCGTATGATTTGCAGGACAAGGAAAAGGATAGAAAACATAAGAAAGATAAGAAGGACAAGGAGAAGAAGGAAAGCAAGGAAAAGAGAGAGAAAGAAGGAAGGGATGGAAAACATAAGGAAAAGAAGGACAAAAAGGAAAAACACCGAGAAAGAAAGAAAGACAGGGACAAGAACAAGGACAGGGACAAGGACAAGGGCAGAGATAGAGATAAAAGTAAAATTGGCACTGCAGATGACAAAGGATTTCCAAGACAAGCTGAGGGTTCCGATGCAGGTCAACTCCATGAAAAGGAAATTAAGCAAAATGAAAGGAAGGGTGTCTTGTTTGACGGCAGACTCACCAAGCAGTATATTGGTAACAATGGGGAGATGGCAAAAGGGAATAATCATCTGTCAGGTTGGATTAAGGATGGTAATGGAGAAGCTGACAATCAGTTGGTTCATAAGTTTGCAAATACAGACCATAGAAAGGATGAACGGACTGTCAGGTTGGTGGCTAAAGGTGGTGGCACCTGGCCTGATAGTAATGAAAAACTCAGGGATAAGGGTCTTGAAACTAAGAAGATTGATGGGAGAGGTATGCAGGCTGAGGTTCGGCCTATTGGAAATGTACCAGTTCAGAACCATACTGGAATTTTGCATCATAGAGTTGATGGAATGCCCAAACTATTGGGGAAGTTTTTGGACAGGAATTTGGAAGCAACAGTTGAAGGTAAAGAGGTCAAGGAAAAGAAAGATGAAGAAAAAGAAAAGGCTAAGGAAAAGACAGAAGGAGGAAAAGAAAAGGTTAAGGATAAGAAAGCAGATGAGGGAGAAGAGAAGGTTAAGGAAAAGAAAGACGGAAAGGAGAAGGATAAGGAAAAGAAAGATGATAAACGGGAAGGTAAAAGGAAAGATAGGGAGAAGGAGAAGAAAGATAAAGAAAAGGAGAAGAAAGGGCATAGGAAGGACAAAGATAGGGATAAACAGAAAAAAAAGGAGGAGAAAGCTAAGGAGCATAGTGAACTTAAAACAACAGAGCAGAATAAATTAAAAGAAAGCAACAAAATTGGACCTATAGATTCAAATTTTTTTACACAAATTTCCAGTAACAACCATGAGAATATTGTTGGTGGGGAAAATCTCAAGAAACGGAAGAACATTGAATCAAATGGATTTCCACATGGTGAGTGTAATTTATGACGAGTCTTGTTCTCATTGCTACTCAGTGATACTATTCATTTGTATTTAAATACAAAAAGATGTTTCTCTTATTGGGTTTAGAGTAGTATATATTACTGACCTAATAAGCTAATACCAGATACTTCATTTTGTTAGATAATGGTGGGTTCCAATGATGTCACTTTTTTATTGATATTTTAATTTTAATTGTTGGTATTTTTCGGGTCACATTGATTAATTACTCAGTTTTGAGTGTATTTTTCTGTTGTTAGCTGACTGATGATTTATTTTTGAATTTTCTTACAGCCAATGACAATTTGCCCAATAAGTTTCCAAGACTGTCTTCTCATTCAATCATTGAAAATGGAAGAACATTGGAGCCTTGCCAAATTTCCACTCGGAATGCTTCAGACAGGTCAGGAGTAACCCCTATTGTTAAGGTAGAAAACAAGGAATGCAAGAGAAATGGCACCATTGAAATTCAACCATTTTCAGTTCCTTTAAATAAGACTCGTACTCTTACTATGCCACCTGATCTTGTAATTGAAGCATCTGCAAAGCCACCCCATCCAGATACCAAGTACCTAAGCCAGGTGTATCTAGTACCTAAGGTGGAACAGTGGTCTGATTTTGATGATCAAGAGTGGCTATTTGACAACGGCGTTTCACAAGAAAGAAAACCTGTGGGGAAACCTTCAGAGGTTGGGGAGAAACCACAGGTATGGGCAGAAGTTCTGCACATTGAGCCAGACATTTTTGCACTGCCGTATGTCATTCCGTACTGATTGATTATTTGGTCACACAATACATGAATGACATCTCTGCACAAGGGACCCTCCTTTGGCAACCTGCGGATGGAACTGCAGCACTTGGGAACTAGAAAATGATTTAAAATTTCTTGATGCATTCTTTTGTTACTTGCACTTTGGCTGCTGCAAGTGATGCGTGACTAGATTGATTTGCTCTTAAACCGTTCATATGGTGACTGTGTTTGACTGATTGCCTGCCTTTGATTTTTTACTGATTGGAAGGGGAGCATGTCACAGTTGTTGCTTGCTTGGTGCAGTGCTGCAGGCCAGGTTGGGGGGGGGGGGGGGGGGGGAGGGGTGGAGTTCTCACATGTGCATCCTAGTAAATTCATTTAGATACAAAGACTTTGTACAGGCAGCTTTGCAGATTGTTGAGAAGGGGTCCAACTTGTTTATTCCATTTTTGCTGAGAGCTGAGCTGCTCTTTCTAATTGAGTTGAGAATGAGAATATGTAAGTGGTCTTTGCACTCCCACCACAATTTTGATTTGTAACATAGAACTCTTGTTTCTGAGAATATGTATGATAGTGAAGGGGAAAAAGGTATTCGGATTCATTTATTCAGTTTTCTGTAAATTTTATTGGTTAAGGTATCATTTTGCACTAGTGTTGATTAAGTCCAATGAATTATGTTATTGAAAAGGGATAGTGGCTGCAAAGTCATAGATAATTAATTGAATTGGAATAATGGTATTTCAGGAATTTCAAGTAACAAGTAACAAAAAGTGCTCATGTGGTGTGTGGACTAAAACGAAGATATAGTCTATAGGTATTAGGCAGCAATAGTCAAGGTTAAGTTTGTGTGACTTTGGAAATCAAAACAACACTTGAGCCCAAAACACCTCTGGAAAATATGTACAATAATTGACTTGGCCTTAAAAAAAAGGCTCCAGGGATGATTTTTTTTTTTTGTTGTGTGATACTTCCGGGCAATTACAAAAGGCTCCAAGTAATACCATTATTTTAGGTGTTGTTCACGTAATTTTGGTTTTTAGTTTTAAAATTTTGAAAAATTAAAATTTGGTTTTGGTGTTAGTTTCATGTTTAGTTTATATGGTTTTTAATTTAAAAAATTCTTTAAAAACTTTTATGATTATATGATCAGAAGTACTTTTTAAACAAAAATAATAATATAATAGTAATAATAAATTTTCTATAATGATGGTGGTGGTTGTTGTGATAGTGACATGATGGTGATGGAAACTGTGTTGATGGTGGGGGGGGGGGGTGTTTGCGGGGGCAACGGTGATGATGGTGAAGGTTATTGTTGTTGTGACGATGGTGACATTTCTGACAATAACAATGGTTGTGGTAATAGAGAGGGTGGTGATGGTGGCAATAACGGTGGAGGTGGCGATGGTGGTGAGGACGATGACAACGATGATGGTGGTGGTGGAGGTCGTGGCGGCAGGTATGGTGGTGGAGGGTGTGGTGATGGTGGTAATGATGATGATGGTGAAAGCGACTATGGTGATGGTGGTTAGGGTGGTCATGACGATGATGGTTGTTATGGTTGGGTGGTGGTGATGATGGTTATGGTTGCGGTAATAGTGACAATGACAACGGTGGGAACGATAATTGTTGTGGTTATAACAACAGTGCTGATAGTGGTGATGATGGTGAAGGTGAGTTTAGGCCTAAACACCCTTTTTACCGTATAGGTTTTGTTTTCAAATTTATTTTTAAAAATAGAAAACTAAAAACTCACAATCACTCTCAACAGAGTGTTAGGTTTTATCACCCTTAAAGATATTCAATATCACCTTGCTTTGTGAAACATAAATTTAGTAGGCTTCTAGCCCCAAAGGATACCGAGAAAAAAAACTTTAAAAAAATAGCGCCTTTGTAAAACTTCAGTTTTTAGGAACATTTCTCTGTAATTTCTTCTCGGCCTTTTGGGCCCATTTAGAGTCTGTTTGATATGTAGTTGGGAAAATGAAGTTTAGAAAAAGAAGAAATCTATATGTTAATCTTGATCATTCACGTCGTTCAAGATAGTTAAAACTCCGTTTGATTTTTTTAGGATATATTTTCTCCCACTTTAAACTCCGTTTGCAAGTCTTTAACTTTAAAACAAACACACGCTTAGTTACCAAACAAATTCTCATTTTTGAAACTATACAAAAGGTTGTTGAGGTTAGTTTTATCCTTTTTCGCTTTTTTTATTTAATCAAAATAAATATTATTTTATAATGAATAATAAAATAAAGATTGAAGCGACTCATATTTGTCACAACTCTTGCTTTTTCATTTTATTCCCTTTAACCCTTTTCATACCCATTTTCTAGGTAATTTGACTCCTATTACATATTTTTGAATCAAAGTTCTTGAAAGCTAGCGACATGGTGACTCTACTTTCTCTTAGCTGAACTCAAATCACTCTTAAGGATCGAACACATGTTCAAACTGAAAGCACATCTTTTTATTTGCACAGCACTAAGACACTTTATAGTTTCACTTCAATAAAATTTTATATTAAAGCAGCACCTTTAGTTATGTATTATACGCGGTCCAACTCTAGATATAAGAAGATTCATATCTGATTAACCTTTACAAATTGGAATCAATAGTTCATTTTACAAAAGACTCGAGTTATTCTACATTTTTTAACTCATTTTTTAAATTTAACTTGATCCCTATGTTTATTTAGATACTTGCTTAAGGTAAGAAATTTTAAACACACGACTCTGATGATGACCTCTTGTTTTTTTTTATTTAAAAAATTGATGTTGATATCTTACTATTAAACACATAAATCAAGTAATAGGAAGTTTTTTTAACTTAATTTAGGTCCAAATTTAAGTATATGAGAGCATAGTCATGATAACTTTTGGTAAAGAGCTTGCTTTATTTTTTTTTGTCAAGAGAGCTTGCATCTATAATGATTTTCCCTAATTTTTTTTTGGGTTCTTCCTAACTTGTCAAGAGAGCTTATTTACCAACCACACATTATTTAAGCAAATCCAATTTGTATAGATTCTTCCCCTAACTAACAAAGAGATTTTGACCGAAATTACCACATATGAAATTGAGCATAATTTTGCAAAAAAAATAAAATAAAAATATCCCGCTTGTTTCTCAAGATTTTTTTTTGGTAAAGTTTCTTAATTATTGGGCTTTGATAAAATATTGGGCTAGCCTGTTTGTCTTGAATTTGGGCTTAGGCCTAGTACAACTATTCTCTTCCTCGGGTTTATTCATCTTTATGTTTGACAAAAACAGAAAAAGAAAACCATGCTTTACGTAAACAATGAATCTGTATGAATGAAAATATTATGACACATTACATGATCAATAATCATTAATTGTTTCCTAAGCTTTATATTATATTTAGGTTTAGTTCTCCTACTTTGAAATAACGTGTCTTGATCCTTAAAGAATTGAAAATACATTTAATTAGTCTCATGTTTGTTAGGAGTAGTTTTGTCATCTAACTTAATTTTATTCTATCCTAAACCAGGTCTATATGGTGAATTACCCTAATTCAAAGCTTTTTATCATCTTTGTATAATAGACAAGGAATCAAAGAGCTTGACGGCTTCCATATCAAAATTTTTGGGATTATGGTAACTAATTATACAAATTTCAATTAGAGTATAAAAGCAAAATTAAATTAACTAACCAACAAAATTGCCATAATAACAAAATGGTCAAATCCCATATGATCATTTGGAAGTCATTCGATAGAGCATGTGATAAAGTTAAATACGAGAGACCAATTTCATACGTTTTTAATTTTTTAGAAAATAAATAAATAATTTGAAGTTGGGGAGAAAATCATATTTAACCGCGATTAATAACTCATCAACTTTATTTTGAAAATATAGTTCCGACTATCTCTTATTAAACCACATATAAAGTCAATGTCTGCTTTCAATATGCATCATATAATATAATAAGTAGGACCTTTGGAAACATAACCATAATTAATACTACACAATAGAAGATAGAAGAAGAGGAGGCCAGAGGAAATATTATTATTATTATTATTATTATTATTATTATTATTATTATTATTATTATTATTATTATTATTTTAAGGACACAGTTTAAAAAATTGACGTAACATAAAATAAAATAATTAATTAAGAAGATGCAGTCCTGTCACTTGCAATCAATGACACCCCATATCCATATCCTTGGTTAGGTTAGGAGTTAGAACATAACATGCGTGATGAACTTATCATCATGGTGATTAAATCTTGAAAATTGAAAATGAAAAAAAAAGAGACAGGCTAATGAATACTTTACAAATAGAAAATTATCAGATATATATATTGTTAGAATCAAGTCTGTTCATAAAGGACTTTGGAGATTTTAAAATATTATTTAAAAACTTTAAGATTTGTTAATGACACATATCAAGACCTTTGATTTAAATAAAGTCTGGCTACGTGTCATTTAACCCCTCTATTTAAGTGTTTCAGGTTATAAAGTCTGTGATACATATGTTAAGGGAGTCCATCATTCAAAGTTTGCGATGACCAATACAAAATATTTAGCGATTGAGTCTGCATGGGACAAATCAAAATATATCCAAGTCTGTCCCAATTCAAGTTTGTCACAAGGCAATACTCAAGTGTGTCTATTCAAACCTAGGACTACTGAGTCACGTTCTTCATCAGTTTCACTCTTCAGACTCAACACACATATCACACTCTCTCAACTTTATCTATCCAAGTATCAAGTTATCAGAATCAGACCCCCTTTTCATATTGAATGGTCCTCTGATGTTGATTCAGTCTACTCAAGGATATTTTGAAGATATTTCAGTCCTAGCATTCTTCAAGCAAGTCTACTGCCAACCTGAAATGGAAAAGAAGACAAGTTCAAAAACCAACGCTCGCATGAAGAGAAAATCAAAGAAGTCACTCTGCGTAAATCGAAAAGCTGACAAAGATAAGCTCTTGAGTCAAAAAGCTTTAAAATGTCAACCAAGCTTATTTTGTGATAGTCCAGGATAGATGAAAGACAACAAAAAGGACACACTACTATGCTCGAGGCACTCTATTTTAGTGCAAAATCTGGAAATCCTTGAACCATACCTTTGTCCTCTTCTAATCTCTCAAGTCTGTACACTCAAATGGCTATCTCTTCTCAATTAAACAGTAATGACTATTTGCAATGACCTTTAAATAAGAAGAAATCTCAGACCTTGAAGATAGAGAACCAAGTGCGAACAAAGCTTTTCAAAAATAGAGACTCTCATTCTCATTCTTACATCTGCTTCTTGTAGACTTAGTCTTTGTTTTTCAACTTAGTATGTATAAGTTCTTAAGTTCATATCTTGTACACTAAGTTACCAAAACACAAACACATCTTAATCACTTCCTGTGTCAAAGTCTGGTGTGTTACCGGTCTTAAGTTTTAGTGGAAAATAGATTGGCCTAAAGAGGCTTTAGAAAGAATACCTGGGTTTGAGCTAGGAGTGACTTGTTGAAAGAATACTTGAGTTTGAGCTAGGAGTGGCTTGTTGAAAGAATACTTGGGTATTAAGCCGAAGTGACTGGAGTCAATAATACTTGAGGCACTGGAGGTGTTGTTTGTAAAAAGACGTTTTAACATAGTAAAAATCTTTCAAGTTTGAAGGTACTGGACGTTGCTTCATCGTTGGAAGTGAACTAGTATAAATCTGTTGTGTCTTTTCTCTCTACCCCTTATCTTTTTAAGTTTCAATCTTTGTTTGTCAAAGTTTACTGCTTTTTCTATTTGAAAAAGTTTTTATTCCATAAAAAAAGTTATAAACTTATTCAACCACCTTTCTAAATCTGTTTCTTCCTCATTATTATTTTCTTTATTTTCACATGAATCATATTATATAAAGTATAAAGACTTACAAGTTACAATATGTTTATGGACTCATCACTTTCACAGAATAAAAGACCATCGCTAGTATATAAGAAAAATAGCGACGGTACCCAAAGGGTCGCTAACTAGCAGCCATAGCGATGACAGGAAGTGGTCGCTGTCTAGCCAATCATAGTGACGGCTACAGGTGGTTGTTGTATAGCCACTAATAGCGACCGTTAAAGGCCGTCGCTATTATTGGTTAGACAACAATCACCTGTAGCCGTCGCTATGATTGGCTAGACAGCGACCACCCCTAGCCTTCGCTACTATTGGTTAGACAGCGACCACCTGCAGCCATCATTATGATTAGCTAGACAACAACCACCCCTAGTCATCGCTATGCGTGGCTATACAACGACCACGTCCGGTTGTCGCTATGGCTGCTAGTTAGCGATGGCGTGTTGTGGTTGCTGTATAGCCACTCATTGCAACGGGATACGTCGCCAACATGGGGACCCCATTAGCGACGGCGTGACGCTGTCGAATCTGTTGCGAGGGATGCCCTTTCTGTCGGTGTAGTATCAACGACGATTGACTTAGCGACGACGTTTTGTCCGTCATAATTACTGTCGCTAACGGGTTTAGCGACATAATTATCATGACTTAGTGACAGGTTTTTGCCGTTGCTAACAAGTTTTTTTAGTAGTGCAAAAATGAATATTCAATATAAATATCAAATGCAAAAATATTTAAAAATAAAATATGTTATCAAACTTCTTTTGTATTAGTAAAAAATATGACCACTCTTTTAATATTAGGAACTATATTTTTAACACTTTTATATCCTTTTGAAGTAACAGAAACATGAATTGTATCTAAAGCTATGGGTCAATTTGGTTCGAGTTTATAAAACCTCCTAGACTAAGAGAATTAAATTTATTAAAAGAAAACTCAATAAAAAGTATAAATCTTTTAGAAAGAAAGACTAAACAAATTCAGATGTTAAACAAAGAAATACAATATAAAATAGTTGAAGAACAATTAAAAACTCCAAAGATTCAACAAACTATTAAAAATTTTCAAGAAAAAATAGAAAAAGAAATTTGTGAAACAAATCCAATAGCCTTTTGGAATAGAAAGAAATATGAAATTGCATTGCTATACGAAGATAGTTTTAATGAAACAAAAATACCTACAAAAGCTAGGACAATACCAATGAATCAACAATATTTAGAATATTGTAAAAAAGAAATTCAAGAATATTTAGATAAGGGATTAATTAGACCTTCAAAATCACTTTGGAGTTGCTCAGGATTTTACATAATGAATGCCTCTGAACAAGAAAGAGGAGCTCCAAGATTAGTGATAAATTATAAACTTTTAAATAAAGTATTAAAATGGATAAGGTATCCATTACCTAACAAGTCAGATTTAATTAAAAGACTACACAATGCAACTGTATTTTCCAAATTTGATATGAAATCTAGTTATATCAAATCTCTGTAAAAGAAGAAGATAGATATAAAACAGCTTTTGTAGTCCCATTTGGACATTATGAATATGTAATGCCTTAAGATTTAAAAAATGCTCCAAGCGAATTTCAAAATACAATGAATGATATATTTTATCCTTATATAGAATTCTCAATAGTATATCTAGATGATGTTTTAATCTTCTCAAAAGGAATTAATCAACATATTTCTCATTTAGAAAAAATTATTAAACTTATAAAAGATAATGGACTAGTAGTATCAACAAGAAAAATAAAGTTATTTCAAACAAAAATAAGATTTTTAAGGTATGAAATATATTAAGAAACAATTACTCCTATACAAAGGTCTTTATAATTTGCAGATAAATTTCCTAACAAGATTAAATATAAAAAGCAATTACAAAAGTTTTTAGGATGTATTAATTATGTATCAGAATTTATGCCTAATATTAGAACTATTTATGCACCCCTTTATAAAAGACTTAGAAAAGATCCCCCTGCTTGGGATGATTAAATGACTCAAACGGTAATACAAGTAAAATCCTTAACCAAAAAGCTTCCGTGTTTAGGAATTCCTAATACAACAGGCTTTTTAATTTTAGAAATTGATGCCTTTGATTTGGGAGACGAAGGAGTATTAAAATAAAGAATTTCTGATTTTTCTAAAGAACAAATTGTACGATTTCATTCTAGAATTTGGCATCAAGCCCAACAAAAATATTCTACTGTTAAAAAAGAAATTTTATTAATAGTATTATGCGTTTTGAAATTTCAAGATGACTTATTTACCAAAAAGTTTTTAATCAGAACTGATTGTAAAGCTGCTTCAAGTGTTGTAAATAAAGATGTTTAAAATCTTATTTTTAAACATATTTTTGCTAGATGACAGTCTCTATTATCTTGCTTTAAATTTGATATTGAACATATAAAAGAAGAGAAAAATGCCCTTCCAGATTATTTAACCCGAGAATTTTTACAGGGATCATCATGAACGATAAAGGTAAATATATTTCTAAAGACCAATATGGTTCTTGATCCGGGGTGCTAACAGACCCCCCAATGTTAGAACCGGGGGGCACTGATGTAATGCCACGTCATCAGATTTACTTACCTAAGTAGGGTTTGGGAATTGTATATGGGGCTATACTCATAGCCACTACGATTGGTTAGTCAGGACTCTGGTCCTCTCCTGACAGTCAGACAGTAAATCAAAATCGGTATGGGCAACATGTACGTGTAAACACTGTAGCTACAGTAAGTTAAGAAGAATGTCAAATCATTTCTTCTACTAAGGTAATCCCTATAAATATAACTCATTTATTACTGAAGAAGGATCTGATATAATCTGAGAGTTACCTCTGCAATACCAATATTTCCCGTTTATTCGTACTGACTTAAGCATCAAAGAATCTTTTGTAGGTACACCTCCAGTGTGTTCCCACAACTTCGATACAGACTTAAACATCAAATTCACCTTGTACTTGAGGAACTTAGGCTCCTTACTGGACCTAGGTATAAAATACCGTACTCCACTGAGACGATGTAAAATTGAGAGCTAAGAGAGGTGACTCCGGACACCGGTCAAGATAGTCAACTCTTGACCCTGGTTCCAAGAGCAGGACATTGGCACGCCCGGTGGGACTGCGAAAATTATGAGTCCTACATCGTAATGAAGAAGAAGTCATAGACCATCCGAGAGGAGATGAAACTCCGGAGGGGCACGTCCAGAATGTGGTAAGGATGTTGGATTATAATGAAGGAATAGTAGAGACCCCTGGGACAGAGTTGGGGACATAGGAAGTAGTACGTCCAGATCCTAGAGATGAGATTATAAGGTAGCTGCGCCAAGAAATCCACGAGATTTAGAGGGAGAACCGAGGTAGCGACTAGAGGCAACAAGATGTTCATCACCAACAGGAGTGGTCTTTGACTTTTGTATGATGAGCAGGAATCCACGCACCGGATTGAAGAGATAAGTAGCTAAAGAAGGGCAATGCACCATGGTAGGGGAGGTGAACATCAGTTTAAGATACCATTCACTAGGAGATTAATGAGTGTCCCTATTCCTAGGCATCTATAAACCCCGCAGCCGTTGTCTATTGGGAAGTACACAGGGGAGTCTGACCCCAGTAGCCATTTGGATACCTACGTAAATAAGTCCTTATTCTTAGGAATGAAAGAAGATATCATGTGTAGGATGTTCCCCAGGACGTTGTACGCTAAAGCTTTGGGGTGGTTCAAGAGCTTGCCAGCTGGGTCGATTGACTCTTGAGACGATATGGCCCATGTGTTCTTACAACATTTCGTGGTATCTAGGGATGTGCCCAAGACATCCCATACATTGGCCTAAATTAGGCAAGGATTAGGAAAAAGTTTAAGAGATTTCCTGAAAAGGTTCTATAAGGAAGCTGCGCTTGTTCCGGGGTTGATAGAGGAGATACAGATGCATATTACGGTGGAAGCTTTACAACCGTAGTCACCTTTTGTGTTGTCTCTAGCAAAGGGACCACCTCAGACATTTGAAGAATCCAGAAATAAGGCAACAAAGTACGTAGGAAGGGAAATACATTTGGCAGCTGCCAAGAAGAAGAATGCGGATCAAGAGGAAATCCAGAAGCCAGAAAGGAAAATGTCAAGACCTGAAAGAAAAGGTCCTAGAAGGGACGTGTTCCTGAGACCAAAGGAAAGAAGAAGCGTGAATGAAATGGAATACACTCCATTGGAAGTTTGGCTTAGCCAGATTTTGAAAGAAGTTGGAATAAGGGGAATTATGGTATATGGAGTGAGAAAACCTTTGCCTACAAAGAGAGCAAGAAATCCCAACAAGTACTGCAAATTTCATGAGCAAGCCGGACATAACACCAATGAATATTGGCAATAAAGAAAGCTATTGAGATGTAGATAAGAGAAGGGAGGCTGAAACAATATCTGTTTAGATAGAGGGTGAATCCGAAGCCGGAGAGAGCAACACCAAGAAGAAGAGGAAGTCAATCCAATAGAGGAAGAAGAGGCCTGGCATTCAAAGAAGCCTATGTTGGATAAAGAAAAGGTCGCAGTAGATAATATCGATGATGATGATGAATCCTGGATAAAACCACCACCCAATTTGAGTAAGAGAGATGTCATTGACATGATCGTTGGAGGTTTTACTAGGGGCGAAGTGTCAAATTCAGCGTGGAAGAATCACTTGAGAATGATTATGTCGGTCGACTCAAAAGCAGATAACAAACCATTCAAAGATGGAATTCAGACCCCGACTATTACCTTTACTGATGATGATTATGGTCCAACAATGCCAGGGGGTGATGACGTAGTGGTTATTGAGGCTGTGGTAGCTAATAAAATGATTAGAAGAATGTTGGTGGACTAGGGGAGTTTATGCGTTGTCATCTCCTATGAAATCTTCAAGAAGATGGGCCAATCAAATTCAGATTTGACACCTTATACGTAGGAGCTGACGACGTTTAACGGAGCCAAACAACCTACTAAAGGCTATATGGATACCAGACTCACATTTGAAGGAGAGCCGGGGTCGAAGACGGTGCGCACAAGAGTACTGGTGATAGATGTTAAATCCCTATTTAATGGGATTATTAGGCATCCATCCTTGAATGCGTTAAAAGCAGTGGTCTCAACCCCCATCTACTGATAAATTTCATTGATAAGGACAACTAGGCGTCCTCTGTCCAGGGTGACTAGTAAATGGCGAGGTACTGTAATAACCTCAGCGTGCAAACGAAAACAGAAGAGTCCATCAAGAGGAAAAGGCTGAATGATGGCAGGCCAGTGCTAGAGTTGGTAAATTTGATAGATCTCAACCCTAGAGAAGAGTTGGCGCTGAACCCTGAAAATCCTCAGAGGCCCACATTGGAAGACAGAGTAAAGAAGGTTGTACTAGAAGAAGACCCTGTCAGGGATACGGAGATCAATGATTCATTGGATACCAGAATAGAGAAACAATCACTCAAATTATTGAAAGAATTCAAACACTTGCTTGCTTGGATAGCAACCGATATGCCTGGAATAGATCCAAACTTCTATTGCCATAAACTCGTGGTTTATCTAGAGTCAAGAGTGTTAGCACAGAAGAAAAGGAGTCTGGGGCCAGAGAAACGAAAGACGACATGTAAGCAGACGGAAGAACTATTAAAGGCCGGTTTTATAAGGGAAGTGCAGTATTCCTCATGGGTTTCAAACGTTGTGATGGTGAAGAAAGCAAATGGCAAGTGGCGAATGTGCACAGATTTAACGAATCTGAACAAGTGTTGCCCCAAGGACTCGTACCCTTTACCAAGCATTTATCAGATGGTGGATGATTCTTCAGGGTACTAGTTCCTATCTTTTATGGACGCATATTCATATTATAACTAAATATCGATGTTAAAGGGAGATGAAGACAAGACGATATTCATAAATGAAAAAGGAGTTTTCTGTTAGATAGTCATGTCATTCGGATTAAAGAATACTAGAGCTACCTATCAGAGGATGATGAATAAAGTTTTTGATGGGATGAGGTCAAAGGTGGTTGGGGTGTATGTCGATGATATTATAACCAAGACCCCAGCTAGTGGATACCACGTCGAGGATTTGAAAAAGGTATTTCAAAGACTCTAGCTATATAACATGAGGATGAACCCACTGAAATGTACGTTCGTAGTGCCTATAGGGCAGTTCTTGGGCTTCATGCTTACCCAAAGGGGTATAGAGGTCAACCCTGACAAGTGTAAAGTAGTAAGAGAACTACGGAGCCCAACTAACGTAAGGGAGGTACAGTCACTGAATGGAAAGGTAGCAGCGCTATCCCGGTTCATGCCAAAAATGGCACACCGGTCATTACCCCTTTACAAAGTACTGAAAAAAAGCAAAGAATTTCAGTGGGGAAAAAAGCAGAAGAAAGCATTTTAAGAGTTGAAAGAGGTGTTAGCCAACTCACCGGTATTAATGAGACTAGACCCCGGAGAAAAGTTGTTTGTTTATCTCTCAATATCAGACAATGCTATTGGGGCTGCATTGGTAAAGGAGACAGTTAAAGGTTAGAGGTCGATGTACTTCGTAGGAAAAATGTTGCAAGGATCAGAAGGTTGGTATTAGAAATTTGGAAAGGCAACTTTAGAGTTAGTTTGGACATCTCGACGATTAAGGCAGTACTTTCATGCACACCCAATCACAGTACGGAGGACTTCCCACTGAGAATGGTTTTTCATAAACTAGACCTAGCAGGAAGAATAACGAAATGGGCTATAGAGCTATCAGAATTTGATATATCCTTCGAACCCAGAACGACTCTAAAAGCTCAGGTGCTGACAGATTTTGTGACAGAGCTAACAAGAGAGGCCCTAATACCATTGCAGGAGCACTGGATGATTTACATTGACGGATCGTCAAACGAAAAGGATGTGGGCCTGGAGTAGTTATTGAAAGCGAAGACGGGGTGACTGTAGAGATCTCCCTCAGGCTTGATTTTAAAACATCAAATAACCAAGCAGAGTACAAGGCATGTTTAGCAGGACTCAGGGCGGCTCTAGATATGGGAGCACGTACGGCGGTGCTGTGCAGCGATTCACAACTTGTGATTTCGCAGATTAATAGAAGCTACCAAACCAAGGAACCACTGTTGTAGCAATATCTAGCTAATGTCAAGGAGTTAGGAGAAAGGTTTGTGAAGGTGGAGTTCAAACATGTACCCAGGGAGGAAAATGTCAGGGCAGATGTATTATCTCGGTTAGCAAGCACAAAAAAGGTGGGGTCAATGACAACAGTCATACAGAGCACTCTAGCTGCCCCAAGTATTTCAAACCCACTTAAAGTGTGCGCCATCCAGTTCAAAGCCCATCCAGAGGACTCATGGTTCATCCCTATTATCTGTTACATGGTAAGTGGACAACTTCCGGAATGCCCAGTGAAGAAAAAGAAGTTAAAGAAGGAGTTACCAAACTTTGCATTGGTTGATGGAAACTTGTTCAGAAGGGGAATATCTTCCCCTTCTTTAAAATGCTTGAATGAAGCTGAAGTGTGAAGAACTAAGGTTTTGATATCAACAACATATATGTAAGACTTGATCAAACAACATGGATGCAAGACTTGAAGAAAGATTCAGTCAACCATGTCAAATGCAAAAATAAGAGTCATGAAAATAATGTAAGATTTACTCACTATACAAAGATCATGGCCTTGAAAAGTATTTAAACAATTACATCAAAAAAGATTTAAAATACAAAAGCATGTGTCAAATAAATATATTTTTCAACATAGTAATTGATTATAAAAGTGATGTAATCGATTATGACATATAGAGTAATTGATTACCATGAATATGTAATCGATTACCATCATAGAAATGCACATGAATTTTTTCATGCAATGAACGTTGCAATTTGATTTTAAAATAGAGTAATCGATTACAAAGGAAAAGTAATCGATTACCATATTTCCAGAAGGCATTTGTCCATATTTTCAACAAGGAAAAGTCATGCTTTTTCATTGCAATCCTCATGAATCAATATGTCTCTTGGATTCCAGTAGACACAACTAATGAATGTGAAACCTTCTCTCTGCATCTCCTCATTTACTATAAATAGGAAAGGTTTCAAAGCATTAAACACAACACAAGAAATAAAGAAATCATTCTTACTTCTTTCTATCCTTTTCTAAAATACGCTTCAATGGCCATTTTCCTTGTGTTCTGAGATAAATCATTAGAGTGCTTCAATTTGTTTATTATACTCTTAAGGAGAGTTTTCTTTGAAAAGTTAGGTCTGATTTCTTAGGGAAGGATTTCCCTGAAGTGTGATTGGTACTCAGAGTGGTGTATCTCTGAGGGTTTTATTCTTAGACGTGGTGTAACATCCAAGGGTGTTATTCTTGGGTGTGGTGAAGCATCCCAAGGTGTTTGTGGTTGGGGTGGTGAGTCGCCAGTGTGGTGTAATCAAAAGAATTGATTATAGTGAAAATCTAAAGGGGTTCTTGAGGACTGGAGTAGGCAGGAGTTGGCCGAACCAGTATAAAATATTTGTTTGCACTTCTCAAACCTTTAAACTCTTTACGTTTAAAGCAGTATTATTCACATCATTTATCTTTACTTATTGAGTTCTTAAAGGAGAAATTTAATAATGGAAAAGTTTTTAATTTACTGAATTCACCCCCTCTTAAGTTTCCTAGAGGCCACTTGGGTAACAAAGTGGAGGAAGCATTAGCTGAAGTGCATGGGGGGACATGTGGTCACTACTGTGGAGGTAGAAGTTTAACCATAAAAGTTCTAAGAGCAGGATATTGGTGGCCCACTTTAGCCAAGGACGCAGTCGAGTATGTTAAGAAGTGTGACGCTTGCTAGAAGAGCAGCAATGAACACTGTAACACCCTATGTTACACCTTAATAAAATATATAAAAATTCATAATTTTTTTTTACTAAAAATATGATTGTTAAAAAGAAACTATCGGAATAAATTATATACATTATTTCTGAAATACCTCACTATTATTAAAACTTTATAAAGTATTTGTACATTCATCCGAAGAAAATAAACATTAAACATTATAAGAAAGAGAGGAAACTCCATGGCCCAGAAGCAGTTACTTATTAAAATTATTTATTCATTGGACCACGGTATTCATACCGAGCTCCCTTTCTAGAACGTGCTATATTTACTACCGATATTCTTCGATCCTTCCCTCTGAACCATCAATTTAAAACATGTGAAACAAAAACAGGAGAAAGAAGTGAGAAACAGAATATGATATTCTCGATTAAGACATAAGAAGCAAAGGGTTTTCACGAACCAATACATAATAATATCAATCACAATCACATACACAATCAATTATGAATGTATGAATATTATGCAATATCTTCATCATAACTTACCTATATATGTGGGCCCTTAAATTTTAATTTGCACTGGGCCAACCAGGAGTTTACACTGTTCCATAAGTCCGGATAATAATAATATGAACAGCTCAACTGACATGGAAACACTTAGAGACTAGTCAGATTGAGAAAGTTTTTATTGTGAAAGTACCCGACACTAGGGAGCTACCCCAGGTCCCCTGAAGCACCCTTTCACACCCTCTCATCCCAAGACTCGTAATTAAGCCTCCTCTAATGTATCCTCGGTTTCTATAATCAGTCCCCAGACAATATCATTTTATTTCACTTTAATGATTCATGATGCATGAACTACTCGCGTATTGAGTTGGTTAAGGCTTTTAGAAACTCAATTATTAAATCTCTTAAAGGTTTACAATATCATTTCAATAAACTGTACATTTTCTCAATTCTCTGAATTTTTGTCCCACAGAAATAAATTTGGTACAGTTTTTGAATCTCACTGAAATTTGAGTTTCTAAGCCTTAAATATCTAAAAACTTTCTCATATAAAACTTTACATAATCTTTCTCAAATTAAATCTTAACAAAATCAAATTTAGAAATCTCAATTATTTCCAAATATCTTTAGTTATTAAGTTGGAATAAAATAATTTTCTTTTAAAAAATTTTATTTTATTAAAAGAGAATAATCTTTAAATCATTAACCGTAAATACTTAAAGTTACAAAATTTCTTCTTTAATTCAAAATTTAATTATCTCAATTAATTTTCATAAAATGTCTACTTTCTAAAATAAATACTAATTTTTTTTATTCTAAATATAAAAATAATTTCTAAGAAGAAATAAAAGATAATAAAAATTTAAAGAGTAAGGTAAGAAATTCTTATTGAATTTTAGCTTTCCGTCATGCTCGCTATATGCTCAAACTCCACATTACAAAATCATCAATCAAAATCAAGCATTATCAATTATAACTAAATATCATCAATCAATCATAATCAAATCAATTAAATATCATTAATACATATCATAATGCAAAATTTAATGATTATTAATATAGTCAATTTGAGTCCTTTTGGTCAATTCCTCACATAGGTATATGTAAGTTCATATAATCCAGTCCTTGCATAGGTATAGTTCAGTCCATATGAGTTATAGTAGTCCAAATCCTTGCATAGGTATAGTCCAATTTATATAGGTTATAAAAGTTTAAGTCCTTGCATAGGTAGGTTAGAGTTAGTTAAATCAGATATTTAATTTAAAATTTTTTAAAAATTTTAAGTTAAAAAGTTAATATTTTAAAATAATAATATTATCAAATTTAAAAGGAGTAGGGGACTCCTCCCATTATTCTTATGTCTTTTCATATTATACTCTTATCTCACTCCCCCTTACATTGAATTGTTACCCAAAAGAGATTTGCTTTGCGCCTTCGATTTCTAAAAATATTATTACCAATCTTATTTCAGTATAAGCATAAGATGAAGATTATTACTACTTAAAACAGAAATGGTAAATTTTGAATAGTGAATAGTGAATAGTAAAACGTGAATAGTAACAGTAAATAGTAAATTGTGAATAGTAACGGTAAATAGTAAATCGTGAATAGTAACGGTAAATAGTAAAAACGTGAATAGTAAAGATAAATAGTAATAGTAAATAGTAATTTACTATTTGAATAGTAATTTACTATTGAAATAGTAATTTACTATTGAAATAGTGTTTTACTATGCAGAATAGTAACTTAAAATAATATTATTTCTAGTATAATAACAAATTTCTAAAAACAATATGAAAATAACCCAAAAAAATATAAAAGAGAAGTATTCTTACCTTAGGATTCTAGCAGAACCTTCTCCCAAAAAATTTTACTTCTCTCTCTCACTTCCACTACTATCTCACTAGCACTACTATATTAAGAAAACTTAATCTGAAATTGTGAATTCTAAAGAAGAAATCCTTCGGTATTTATAGGAAAAAAATTTACTATACATTCCATTATTTTAATATAAAAGTACTGTGCATTTTTGAATTTTTTATTCCTGATTACTGTGCATTTTTTAAAAATTTTATACATGCACAGTGTTTTGCATAGTAACTGTCGGCAAAATTATTAAGCCAAATAGTAACCTTTCACTCTGTATATTTTAAATATTCAAAATGAGTCCTTTTTGAAATTTAGCGATATTATATCAGTCCTCACTAATTTTATAATAAGTAATATAAAGCTGAAATTTTAAAAATCTAAAATTTTCTGTTCATAAAAATTTATTGATACGTTCCCAATTTTTAACGATTGGAAAAAATAGAGATTTTTCTCAAACCGATAATTTTTAGATAAGTCTACTTGAAATGGATTTTAGAAAATTTTATTATAATTTAAATTCACTTTCTTATAAATATTTTTAATTTAAGTCACTTATATGAATTTAAAATTATTTTAAAAAATATTATTTTATTAAAAAAAATTCTAAAATTCCAAAAAATTCCAAAAAATCATAAATAATACGTAGATTAAAAAGTTCTAAAGAACCATAATTTAATTCCTTCAAAATTTCAATATAAAAATAAAAATAGGGGTGTTACAAACACCATGTCCCAGTGGAGAAGTTATTCACATCGGCTGTCCCATAGTCATTCCACCAATGGGGCATGGACATTTTAGGACCATTTCCAATGGCCCTCGGTGGAGTTAAATATTTGATAGTTGCAGTAGACTACTTCACCAAGTGGATAGAAGCAGAAGCAGTAGTACACATCACTGCAGTACGAACAAGAAGATTTTTTTATGAAAATGTGATCACAAGGTTTGGGATACCAGGAAAGGTCATCATAGATAATGAGACTCAATTTACAGATGCCAAATTCAAGAATCTTTTGGACGGACTCCAGATTAAGCAAATTTTCTCATCAGTAGAACACCCTTAAACAAATGGTCAAGTCAAGGTGGCAAATAGAGAAATCCTGAAAGGGTTGAAGAAGCGACTGGGTGATGCAAAAGGAAAATGGGCCAACTAGCTTTGCCATGTCCTGTGGGCATATCAGATAACCCCTCATTCATCTACAGGAGAGGCCCCATTCCGGTTGGTATATAGGGTAGAGACAGTAATATCGGTGGAAATAAATTTGATTTCGCCAAGAGTGTAGCAGTTTGACGAGGTGGATAATGACCAGAGATTGAAAAATGAGTTAGACCTTCTCTAGGAGGTTAGAGAAGCAGCATTGTACGGGATCAAGCAGTCAAAGCTAAGGCTTTAGTGCGCTACAATGTCAAAGTTCAAAAGATGAGATTCAACATAGGTGACCTCATCTTGAGAAAAGCATCAGTTGGGAATTATTTTATGCATCAAGAAAAGTTGGCACCAACATGGGAAGGACCGTACCAGGTAAATGAAGTCACACCGGGGGAGCCTATCTTTTGGAAACTTTAGAAGGTGAAGTTTTCAAAAATAAATGGAATGTAAAGAACCTTTGTGTGTATTACAGCTAACTGACACCACGAGTCATGCACTCTTTTTCCTACCTAAGGTTTTTCCCATAGGGTTTACTTAGGGGGTTTTTAATGAGGCATGTAGCCAGGGTGCTTACTCATCAATAAAATACAAATTTGAAATATATTGCTTGCTATTTGCTTTTCAAGAATGGATGACTGAAAAGCCCTAGAGAGGTTAAACACTGGAGTAGTATAAGGACCCAAAGTGGTTAAGTTACAATTCAACTCGGAGTGGTCTAACAACCCCAGAGTGGTTGTTTCAATTAAACCCCGAAGTAGCTGAAAAGCCCCAGAGAGGTTAAACCCTAGAATGGTCTAAGGACCCTAGAATGGTTGTTTCAATTAAACCCCAGAGTGGCTGAGAAGCCCCAGAGAGGTTAAGCCCCAGAGTGGTCTAAGGACCCCAGAGTGGTTAAGTTTCAATTCAACCTTGGAGTGGTCTAAGCACCTAAGAGTGGTTAAGTTCTGATTAAACCCCGAAAGTGGTCTAAGGACCTCAGAATAGTTAAATTACATTTAAACCCCAGAGTGCTTGAATTTTCCTTAACTTCATTGTAGTGGGAAAATAAAATAGTTAAAAATCATCTTAATTAATAGTTAGTATGTTAGCAGTAAATAAAGTTTGGATGATAAGAGTAGTAAGAAACAGACGAGGTGGCAAAACGAAATTCATTCATAATGTAAGTTACAAAAGAAATGGAACACTGGCCAATCAAAATGTTGTCAAAAAAGATGGCAGAGCTCATCCCTCCTATACAGCATCACAGGAATGGATCTAAGGGTTAGAAGGGCCACCATCCACTTTCTCCCATTTTGAATCGGCATTTTCCCCCTTCTATTCATGATGACCATCCTCCACTGGGGTGTCATCCTCCGCCTCCGCTAGGGGTACGAACTTAAATGGCTTATCAGTAAGGGTGTAGGACTTTCCGCCAACCTCCGTTACCAATTCCCTATTCCGAAATCTATTAAAGAAACTGATCCCGTTCAAGTTCAACTTGGCACCTTGGTTATGAAAAATGACCTGGCAAACCGTGTGGCTAAATAAGTCCATGGCGGCCTAGGCAAACATAGTCATGTCATCTTTATATATTGTTCGTTTACCCTGAACCGTAGTGGAAAGATCATTATTTTTCTTTTGGAGTTCGGCCACGAGCTTCTCTATTTCGTCCACCTTAAGGCAGAGTCCTTCATTTTTCTTCTTCAGGTCATCTTTAGACTTCTGAAGATCCTGGTTTTCTTTGTTAAGGCTCTTAACCTGTGACGTCCCGTGTAATTTTCCGAATAAATTTTTCACGTTTTTTTTAAAAGATCATTTTAAAATTCACAAGTTAAATCAAAGTTCGCGTAACGATTGATAATTGCGGAATATTAATCATGTATGCTAGTCGTATATAATAAAATTTATGAAAATATTTGCTTAGCAAAAACAACTTAGAAATAACAGTACTTAGCATATAATATTTATTACAACTCATTAAAATCAAAGTCCAAGTAATAATTCAAATATTCGTCAATCATGGCATCAATCTTCGTTCTGCGTGGCATTCACTGTAAAAATTGATATAAGAGTGAGACAGAATATAGAATAAGTATAAAATAGATAAAATTGCACAAACACAATCAACAAATCATAATGATATGATGGTTATGCCAGACGAATTCATTTATATTTAATGAGTCTTTAATTAGTCAATGATGTCATGCTGGATCCATTTGGTTTGGTGGGAATACTGCAGTAAAAGGGTCTCATAGAGACACCGGTAGGAATTAATACAGTCATGGATCCCTACAGTCCCATGACCAACACATCGGTAGGAATTAATATAGTCATGGATCCCTACAACCCCATGACCAACACATCACAAAAAAAAAGGGCTTTAACTCATCATAGAGTAACCCCCCACCAGGGTAGGCAATCATGGAACCCCTAAATTCCATGGTGCGTCCAAATGCTTATGATGCATGAATGCCTTTAATTATTATTACCATTTAACATACCATGATATCCATATTTCCAAAACCTCTTGGAGAATACAAGTCTTCAAGGGATACAACACATAATAATTCACAGAATCATGGATTTACTGTTTCAACCACATATGTCAATAACCAAAAGGCATTCATGTACATATAAATTAATTTCGTTATTCATAATTATTCACTACCATAATATTCAAATTGTATGATACTCAACAGCATTCATAATAATTCATAATCACTCAAGAATTCAATAATAAATTATTACTCATAGAGAAAATATCATTTTTATCCATAATAACCATCATAAGTAAATTTCAGCATTTCCAAACAGCGACATGCGTTAGTAAAACAGTCATAATATGAGCAAATCAACTCCTTTTTAGGTGATTCCACTTTCTGTAGTTCAATAACATAATTGTCTACAACTTTCATGAGGAACACAATTTCAAATTCTGAACAGAAATATCACTTATTCACGAAATACCACACTGCCTCAGGGTGAGTTTTTCAAAACATACATATGTTAGTAATTTCAGTGTTTCTGGAGTTACAAAAATGATTTTTGCATGAAACTAGTTCTAAATTACTCTTAACACAAATATATACAATTTTCATGAAGATAATAAATTCAAATTCTAAGCAGAAATACCATTTATCCATAAAATACAACACTGCCTCCAGGTGAGTTTTCAAAACATATATATATTAGTATTTTCAACGTCTTTAGAGATACACAAATGATTTTAAAATGAAACAAGTTCTAAAATACTCTTAACATAATTATCTACAACTTTCATGAAGACACCAACAACTAATTCATACCACAAAATTTCCAGTATTGAAAACAAGATTCGGATTTCATAGTTAACAGATTTGCATCATGAACATACTTCTGTATTTTGAGCATAACTAGAGCTACAAGCATCTTTTTAACTTGAAACCACTTTCTATAAATCCCTAACATGTATATCTACAACTTTCGTGAAGACATCAGAGGCTGATTATGCATGTATAATTCCCAGAATATCAAAATATGCATAGAACATAGCTTAAACATTTCACTCGGTCATGCTGTAGTATTTTGGCTATAACTTTTGCTATACATATCCAAATCAGTTGAATAAGGTATCCAAAATTCACATAACAAAAAGATCTACAACTTTCATGAAGAAGTAAGAGTCAAATTCATACGTTTTCAGCTTCAAAATTAAGCAAAAAGAGACGAAATTAAAACTGGAATCCTAGAACAACATACAACTCTACCCATTTCACAAATATTCACAACCCTGTCCCCTCTTACTTGGTTTGCCGACTGAAAATGGCCTCTTGCTGTCCTGGCTTCTGTTTGAAGGAGTTATTTAGAAAGGAAGGAAATTGAATGAAAGATATTTCACTAGCTTTGTTCTAATCCGTTCTGGTTTAGCAAAAATGGCAGGATTAATAATGTAAGAGAAGTGGGGAACATTAGTTGAAGGATTAGGTGGAATAATGAAGCCTTTTGACTCCTTTTCAGAGTCAGCTTTGCATTGATTGGAATAAAATATTCAAAAGTATTATAATGGATGTACTTTCCCCTGTGATTGGTTCGTTGTGCCACTTATTTTTGGATTCATGTGATTAAGTGGGCTAATCACTAGCTGAAGTGGAATTAAAAAATTGCTCAGTGTTGAATGATTTGCAGAGGTCGGTATGGCGTGAGGGCGGTATTGAGTGTGAAGGGCGGTGTTGAGTGTGAAGGGCGTTGTTGAGTGTGAAGGGCGGCGTTGAGTGTGAAGGGCGGTGTTGAGTGTGAAGGGCGGTGTTGAGTGTGAAGGGCGGTGTTGAGTGTTTCTTAAGAAATATCCATGTCCTAAAAGACGTTCACGTTACTCCGCCAAGGCATTTGACCTCGTCAATGCTTATTACTCCGCCAAGGCATTAGTTGACATCCGATCTTCTTTGAAGTCTTGAAGTCGTCCTAACCTTGGAGGTCAGAACGGATCAGAAGTGTTCCTTCCGATCTCACTCAGCTGACTCCTCTTCCTTCATCCTTTCACTCGGTCAAGTTCTAGTCCGACTGGAACTCTACCAGTCGTGTGAAGAAAAAGGAAAACTGAGTCCCCTCGGTAAATCTCCTGAAACCGACTCCAATCACTCAGTTTTTCATTGCCAAAACCGACTCAACATCAGGTCAGTCATCACTCGGTGATCCACCTCCAAACCGAGTCACCTCAATCAATCTATCACTCAGTAAACTTAATACAACACTGACCATCACTCACTCAAACTTCCACTCGGTATCTTTGCCTATTCTCACTCGGAAAATACCATAGCCTCACTCAGATTCACTCGGCTAATCATCACTTAGTCAAGATCAAACCAACTTCTTCAACCACGTTTCACTCAGAGTCCATCAAGTCCATTGCTACTCGGAAATATATTTTCCTCTGTACTCTACTCGGAAATGAAAATTCTCAGCGAGTTTTCACTCGGAACTGCAATGTCTGACTATGAGTGACTCGGAAACGAGTCATTCAGAAGTATTTGACTCGGAAATAAGTCTCTTTAATTAATTTAACTTGGCAGTGAGTCACCCCAAGATGTGTCACTCGGATTCTCTCACCCAGAAGTGGTTCTATCAGTTCCACTTCACACATAAGTGTCTCGGGTGCAGGAATTTCACTCAGAATAAACTCACTCGGCCATATTCCACTCGGAAAGCACAACCTTCACTCGGAATTTCTCTTAGTCACTCAGAATTTTCCTTCTTCACTCAAAATTTTCATTCTTCACTCGGACAGAGCCCCTTTTTCACTCGGAAATTCGTTTCTAAGGCATATTTTACCCGGAAAATGGATCTTATCAATACAGGTCTATGTAATTTCTATAATTATACCCAAAAATGGAATTTTTTTTTGAGTATTATAAACCATCCATAGAGCGTTTTATTCATTGATCAACACTTACAGGCCTTCCATGCTTCATAAATTACATAATTGAACTACTATTAAAGCAGAATGTTACATTTCTCCCACCCTAATAAAAATTTTGTCCTCGAAATTTAACTTAACATACTCCTCAGTGAAACAATCCTGGATACTGCGTCCTCATAGCATCTTCACGCTCCCAAGTCAGAGTTACTTCGTTTCCTTGTTTCCATGCAACCTTCACTAGTGGTACGTTCTTGTTTCTCAGACGTTTATTCGATCTTTCTAGAATCTGTGTAGGTTCTGTGGAGATGGTCAGATTTTCTCTAACTTCAATATCATCAGCAGCAATCACGTGAGTGAGGTCTTGTACATACTTCCTTAGTTGTGATACGTGAAACACATTGTGCAGGTTTGCCAGGTGAGGAGGAAGTGCAATCTGATACGCCACTGTACCAATCCTCTTCAGGATCTCATATGGTCCAATGAACCTTGGACTCAACTTCTTACTCTTCAATGCTCGACCAATCCCCTTGTGAGGTGAAACCTTCAAAAATACATGCTCACCAACTTGGAATTCAAGTGGTTTCCTCCTCTTATCGTAATAGTGCTTCTGTCTGTCTTGGGATGCCTTCATCTTTTCCCTGATTATTTCTATTTATTCAGTAGTCTGTTGCATAATTTCAGGTCCTAACGCCAAACTCTCACCAGTTTCTAACCAACAAAGAGGCGTTCGACACTTTCTACCATACAATGCTTCAAATGGAGCCATACCAATACTGCTATGGTAGCTATTGTTATACGTGAATTCTATCAGTGGAAGAAACTGCTCCCAACTACCTCCATGTTCAAGCACACAAGATCGCAGTAAGTCTTTCAAACTTTGTATGGTACACTCTGACTGTCCATCTGTTTGGGGATGATAAGCTGAGCTTAATCGAAGCTTTGAACCCAATTCCTGATGCAAGCTTCCCCAGAATCGGGAAATGAACCTTGGATCTCTATCTGACACAATACTAGATGGTACACCATGAAGTCTTACGATCTCCTTCACATATAATTGTGCCAATTTTTGTAGAGAGTTCTTCATATTCATTGGGAGAAAATGAGCAGACTTTGTCAATCTGTCTACAATAACCCAGATTGCATCGTTCACTGAACGTGTTCTTGGTAATCCTGACACAAAGTCCATTGAAATGTTATCCCATTTCCAGACAGGAATCTCCAATGGTTGTAGTTCACCAGATGGCTTTTGATGTTCCACTTTGGCTTTTTGACACACCAGACATGAAGACACATATTCAGCTATCTCTTTCTTCATCCTTGGCCACCAAAAGCTTTTCTTCAGATCTTGATACATCTTGGTTGATCCAGGATGAATGCTCAACATACTTTTATGCGCTTCTTCTAAGATTGTTCTTCTCAGACCAACATCATCTGGTACACAAATTCTGCTTTTGATTCTCCAAATTCTATCTGATCCTTCTTGTAATCCCATATCTTTTCCCTTTGCCTGCAAGTCTCTCAACTCTTGTAATGGCAAATCTTCTTTCTGTCTTTCACCTATCAGCTTCAGAAAATCATTGGTTATCTTCAGAGTTCCCAAGATCAAACTCTTTGAAGATTTTATCTCCACACCCAAGTTCATGTCTCTGAATTGTTCTATCATCTCCATCTCTTTTATCATCAAAGATGCCATATGAATGGACTTTCGGCTAAGTGCATCTGCCACTACATTTACTTTTCCTGGATGGTACTTCAAATCGAAATCACAATCTTTAAGAAACTCCATCCATCTTCGCTGCCTCATGTTCAATTCCTTTTGATCGAACAAATACTTCAAGCTCTTGTGGTCACTGAACACTTCGAACTTGACTCCATACAGATGGTGTCTCCAGATTTTCAGGGTAAATACTACTGCTGCCAATTCTAGATCATGCGTTGGATAGTTCATCTCATGTGGTCTCAATTGCCTAGAAGCATAGGCAACCACTCTTCGTTGTTGCATCAAGACACAACCTAAGCCCATCTTAGAAGCATCACAATAAACCACAAAGTCTTCTTGTGGGTCAGGCAAGGTTAAGACTGGAGCAGATGTAAGCTTCGTTTTTAGTTCCTGAAAACTCCTCTCACATTCTGACGTCCAATCAAAAGGTTGATTCTTCCGGGTTAGAAGAGTCATTGGTAGGGCAATTTGAGAAAACCCCTAAATGAATCTCCGATAATAACCAGCTAATCCCAGGAAGCTTCGTATCTCAGTGACTGTAGTAGGTCTCTCCCAGTTCGTTACAGCTTCAATTTTAGAAGGGTCCACAGACACTCCTTCGCTTGAGATTACATGACCTAGAAACTCTACTTCCTTCAACCAGAATTCATATTTTGACAACTTGGCATACAACTGTTTCTCTTTCAGAATCTGTAATACCACTTGAAGATGCTTTTCATGTTCCTCCCACGTCTCAGAATAAATCAGAATGTCATCAATGAAGATAATAACAAACTGATCTAAGTATGAATGGAATACTCGATTCATGTAATCCATGAATACAGCTGGGGCATTGGTTACTCCGAAGGGCATCACAAGATACTCGTAATGGCCATAACGTGTTCTAAAAGTTGTCTTTGAAATATCCTCAGACTTGACACGAATCTGATGGTATCCCAATCGTAGATCAATCTTGGAAAATACAGTAGCGCCTCTCAATTGATCTATCAAATCATCAATTTTGGGCAAAGGGTATTTATTCTTCACCGTCAATTTGTTCAACTGACGATAATCTACACATAATCTCATGCTTCCATCTTTCTTCTTGACAAGTAATACTGGCGCTCCCCATGGCGACACAGTGGGCCTGATAAAATGCTTCTCTAATAACTCTTCAATTTGCTCCTTTAGTTCTGCCAGTTCAATAGGTGACATACGATATGGAGCCTTAGATACTGGTTCTGCTCCTGGAATTAAATCAATTGAGAATTCTATCTCATGTTCTGGAGGTAAACTTGAGACATCCTCAGGAAATACTTCAGGAAATTCAGAAACAACTGGCATCTCGATTGCTTTAGATTCACCATCTCCTTGTGAAAGAGTAAACAAGGCAAACAATTGGCTTTCACCTTGTAAGGCAAAGAGTTTGAGATTGTCGGAAGTAAGATTTTCTTCTGATGGAAGTATCACAGTTTTGTTATGACAGTCTACCAAGACTCGATTTGCCGATAACCAGTCCATCCCTAGGATTACTTCCAGATCCTTCAGAGGTAAACAAACAAGATCTACTAGAAAGTTTTTACCTTCTATGAGCATAGAACATTCGTTACACACCTTAGTAGTCCTAAATTGTGTACCGGTGGGAGTGGAAACAATCAGATCATATGTCATAGGCTTCACAGGTAATTGAAGGCGTCGAACACACTCATCAGAAATAAAAGAATGTGTAGCACCAGAATCAAATAACACAGATAAGATTGTACCATTGATTTTACACTTACTTTGTACGAGGTCATCAGCTTGGTCTGCCTCTGAACCGCTGATGGCAAAGACTCTCCCAGTTGTTGATTGTAACCTCTGGTCTGTTGACTCCCTGTTCTGTCTTGGAGGTTGAGCAGCTCGTATGTTTCCTCCACGACCTCCCTGATAGTTAGAGCCTTTTTGATTATTCATAGTGTTGCTGTCGTTGTTTTGTCGGTTCTGCGGGCAATTTGGACTGATGTGTCCTTTCTGATTACAACGATAGCAGCTAACCTCTCCCAGGTGTCGGGTGCAATCGCGTATATGATGATTACCTCCGCAATTATGGCACTTGATATTCGTATGATTGCTGCGTCTTTGGGAAGATAATGATCCTCCCTTGAAACAATTTGGATAGAACGTCCCTCTCCTTTTGAAATCAACTGACTGAGGTTTGAGTTGTTTATTGGCCTTTTCATGTGCCAATCTGGCTTGGTGATTTTCTTCAAAAATTCTGCATTTGTTGATCAGAATAGGAAAACTCCGAATTTCTTGGTACCCTATCGCCTCTTTAATTTCCAGATTCAGCCCGTTCTCAAATTTAACACATTTCGATTCTTTGGCACCAGCCTGTTGAAAAGGGGGGTAAAAGAGAGATAGTTCTTCAAACTTTACAGCATATTCTCCAACAGACATTGAGCCTTGTTTCAGCTCCATAAATTCCAGCTCTTTGCGGCTTTTCACACTTGCTGGAAAATATTTCTCCAGGAAACAGTCTTTGAAATTGACCCAGTTCAAGGGTCTGTCAGCCTCGATCAAACGGATTCTAGCATGAATCCACCGGTTTTCTGCCTCTTCCACCAACATATAGGTGGCATACTCCACCTTTTTGCATTCAGTGCAGGGCAATGCTCGAAAGATGCGCTCCATTTCCTTGGCCCAAAGATATGCTCCTTCTGGATTATAACCTCCTTTGAATTGTGAAGGCTTTCTTTTCAGGAAGTGGTCTAACCCATGAAGTCCTCCAGTGCTCCTTGGTTGGTTTTGTTGTTCTATGGCTTCAGCTAAGCGGTTGAAAGCTGCTGCCATATCGTTGTTGTTGTTGTTGTTGTTGTTGTTGTTTCTTGCCATCCTACATTCGTAGTTTGGTTTATACTAATTCTAAGGGAAAATATATTGTATTATAACCTAACTATAAATATTCTACAGTTCATCAATTAAGCAATAAATTGTATAACACATTTATCATATTACCAATAATAATCAAACAAATCATTTTGCAATTAATCAGTCAGGCACAAGTCAGATAGTACACACTTAACATGTTATCAAATAAGGAATCGAACATTTCACATATTATATCAAGAAACAGTACATGTCATAGCAATTGGTCCTGAATTTTTGAGAATGCTCTGATACCACCAATGTGACGTCCCGTGTAATTTTCCGAATAAATTTTTCACGTTTTTTTTAAAAGATCATTTTAAAATTCATAAGTTAAATCAAAGTTCGCGTAACGATTGATAATTGCGGAATATTAATCATGTATGCTAGTCGTATATAATAAAATTTATGAAAATATTTGCTTAGCAAAAACAACTTAGAAGTAACAGTACTTAGCATATAATATTTATTACAACTCATTAAAATCAAAGTCCAAGTAATAATTCAAATATTCGTCAATCATGGCATCAATCTTCGTTCTGCGTGGCATTCACTGTAAAAATTGATATAAGAGTGAGACAGAATATAGAATAAGTATAAAATAGATAAAATTGCACAAACACAATCAACAAATCATAATGATATGATGGTTATGCCAGACGAATTCATTTATATTTAATAAGTCTTTAATTAGTCAATGATGTCATGCTGGATCCATTTGGTTTGGTGGGAATACTGCAGTAAAAGGGTCTCATAGAGACACCGGTAGGAATTAATACAGTCATGGATCCCTACAGTCCCATGACCAACACATCGGTAGGAATTAATACAGTCATGGATCCCTACAACCCCATGACCAACACATCATAAAAAAAAGGGCTTTAACTCATCATAGAGTAACCCCCCACCAGGGTAGGCAATCATGGAACCCCTAAATTCCATGGTGCGTCCAAATGCTTATGATGCATGAATGCCTTTAATTCTTATTACCATTTAACATACCATGATATCCATATTTCCAAAACCTCTTGGAGAATACAAGTCTTCAAGGGACACAACACATAATAATTCATAGAATCATGGATTTACTGTTTCAACCACATATGTCAATAACCAAAAGGCATTCATGTACATATAAATTAATTTCGTTATTCATAATTATTCACTACCACAATATTCAAATTGTGTGATACTCAACAGCATTCATAATAATTCATAATCACTCAAGAATTCAATAATAAATTATTACTCATAGAGAAAATATCATTTTTATCCATAATAACCATCATAAGTAAATTTCAGCATTTCCAAACAGCGACATGCGTTAGTAAAATTGTCATAATATGAGCAAATCAACTCGTTTTTAGGTAATTCCACTTTCTGTAGTTCAATAACATAATTGTCTACAACTTTCATGAAGGACACAATTTCAAATTCCGAACAGAAATATCACTTATTCATGAAATACCACACTGGCTCAGGGTGAGTTTTTCAAAACGTACATATGTTAGTAATTTCAGTGTTTCTGGAGTTACAAAAATGATTTTTGCATGAAACCAGTTCTAAATTACTCTTAACACAAATATCTACAATTTTTATGAAGATAATAAATTCAAATTCTAAGCAGAAATACCATTTATCCACAAAATACAACACTGCCTCCAGGTGAGTTTTCAAAACGTACATATATTAGTATTTTCAACGTTTTTAGAGCTACACAAATGATTTTAACATGAAAAAAGTTCTAAAATACTCTTAACATAATTATCTACAACTTTCATGAAGACACCAACAACTAATTCATACCACAAAATTTCCAGTATTGAAAACAAGATTCGGATTTCATAGTTAACAGATTTGCATCATGAACATACTTCTGTATTTTGAGCATAACTAGAGCTACAAGCATCTTTTTAACTTGAAACCACTTTCTATAAATCCCTAACATGTATATCTACAACTTTCGTGAAGACATCAGAGGCTGATTATGCATGTATAATTCCCAGAATATCAAAATATGCATAGAACATAGCTTAAACATTTCACTCGGTCATGCTGTAGTATTTTGGATATAACTTTTGCTATACATATCCAAATCAGTTGAATAAGGTATCAAAATTCACATAACAAAAGGATCTACAACTTTCATGAAGAAGTCAGAGTCAAATTCATACGTTTTCAGCTTCAAAATTAAGCAAAAAGAGACGAAATTAAAACTGGAATCCTAGAACAACATACAACTCTACCCATTTCACAAATATTCACAACCCTGTCCCCTCTTACTTGGTTTGCCGACTGAAAATGGCCTCTTGCTGTCCTGGCTTCTATTTGAAGGAGTTATTTAGAAAGGAAGGAAATTGAATGAAAGATATTTCACTAGCTTTGTTCTAATCCGTTCTGGTTTAGCAAAAATGGCAGGATTAATAATGCAAGAGAAGTGGGAACATTAGTTGAAGGATTAGGTGGAATAATGAAGCCTTTTGACTCCTTTTCAGAGTCAGCTTTGCATTGATTGGAATAAAATATTCAAAAGTATTATAATGGATGTACTTTCCCCTGTGATTGGTTCGTTGTGCCACTTATTTTTGGATTCATGTGATTAAGTGGGCTAATCACTAGCTGAAGTGGAATTAAAAAAATTGCTCAGTGTTGAATGATTTGCAGAGGTCGGTATGGCGTGAGGGCGGTATTGAGTGTGAAGGGCGGTGGTGAGTGTGAAGGGCGTTGTTGAGTGTGAAGGGCGGTGTTGAGTGTGAAGGGCGGTGTTGAGTGTGAAGGGCGGTGTTGAGTGTTTCTTAAGAAATATCCATGTCCTAAAAGACGTTCACGTTACTCCGCCAAGGCATTTGACCTCGTCAATGCTTATTACTCCGCCAAGGCATTAGTTGACATCCGATCTTCTTTAAAGTCTTGAAGTCGTCCTAACCTTGGAGGTCAGAACGGATCAGAAGTGTTCCTTCCGATCTCACTCAGCTGACTCCTCTTCCTTCATCCTTTCACTCGGTCAAGTTCTAGTCCGACTGGAACTCTACCAGTCGTGTGAAGAAAAAGGAAAACTGAGTCCCCTCGGTAAATCTCCTGAAACCGACTCCAATCACTCAGTTTTTCATTGCCAAAACCAACTCAACATCAGGTCAGTCATCACTCGGTGATCCACCTCCAAACCGAGTCCCCTCAATCAATCTATCACTCAGTAAACTTAATACAACACTGACCATCACTCACTCAAACTTCCACTCGGTATCTTTGCCTATTCTCACTCGGAAAATACCATAGCCTCACTCAGATTCACTCGGCTAATCATCACTTAGTCAAGATCAAACCAACTTCTTCAACTACGTTTCACTCAGAGTCCATCAAGTCCATTGCTACTCAAAAATATATTTTCCTCTGTACTCCACTCGGAAATGAAAATTCTCAGCGAGTTTTCACTCGGAACTGCAATGTCTGACTATGAGTGACTCGGAAATGAGTCATTCAGAAGTATTTGACTCGGAAATAAGTCTCTTTAATTAATTTAACTTGGCAGTGAGTCACCCCAAGATGTGTCACTCGGATTCTCTCACCCAGAAGTGGTTCTATCAGTTCCACTTCACACATAAGTGTCTCGGGTGCAGGAATTTCACTCGGAATAAACTCACTCGGCCATATTCCACTCGAAAAGCATAACTTTCACTCGGAATTTCTCTTAGTCACTCGGAATTTTCCTTCTTCACTCAGAATTTTTATTCTTCACTCGGACAGAGCCCCCTTTTCACTCGGAAATTCATTTCTAAGGCATATTTTACCCGGAAAATGGATCTTATCAATACAGGTCTATGTAATTTCTATAATTATACCCAAAAATGGAATTTTTTTTTAGTATTATAAACCATCCATAGAGCGTTTTATTCATTGATCAACACTTACAGGCCTTCCATGCTTCATAAATTACATAATTGAACTACTATTAAAGCAGGATGCTGATGAGCCTTCACGCAGTCCTTTAAAAGGCCGGAGTTCTTCTCCTTCAACCGTTCTATTTCCCTCTGTGGCCCATCGGTAGCAGCAAAATAAAGGGCAAAGAGAGTTTCTATGTTATACCACATGGCAGTCTCGAGGGCAAACTAAACGTCTTGAGGGTTTAATCCCTCATTGAGATGCCACAGGAGAAGGATATCGGTGTCAGGGGGAGGGAGGGGTGGTTTTGACAAGCAAATCCTCCAGGGCTTCCATGCCAGAGATAGGAGCGGAAACGTCCACATCAATTGGCTCTTTAACACCTACCGTCTTCCCCTTGTCCTATACCTTCTGATCAGGGTCAACCCTCGACTTCTTAGAGACACCGGCTTCTCGTTTTCTCTCCCTCTTCTTGGCCGGTCCAGTCTCCGGAGCCACGGTCCCACCTGGAATCTGGAGGTTGGAAGCTTTCTTCAACTTCACAGCAACTTGATTCTCCTTAGAAACATCAACCTTGGATCCCTCCAAGTGCTTCCAAAGCATCAACACTTATGTTCCCTAAAAATGCAGTCATTAGCATCAAACCGAGGTACAAAAAAGATTAAAAAGAAAGAGAGGAAGATAAATACCCAAATGAGTGATTACTCATTTTGTGTTTCCAGAGTTCCTAGGAGGGAACGTCACTTGAGGGGAACACCCCGGGAGAGGGTATGAAGGGTATCGACGATGGTGCGGGAGGTCTCAGAGAGAGAGCCTTCATCGAATGAGTATGCTGTACTCTCTAATAAAAAATGTTTGTGGGTTCATCCGGTGTGGATCAAATAATTGCCGCCTTCATGTTTCCAAAAGGGAGACGCAGTCTTCTCAACAAAAAGTTTAAAGAACGAACTCTTGAAGGAGGAGCCATACATCTTGCAAGAGTCGGCATAAGCCTCAAAATTTACGATGTCACTCTGACATCGGAGATTGATAAAGCCCATCCTGGAGCTAGCTCGATGCATCACCTGAGCGTACCTAAAAAATATGGCGACGGTCGGGGTGAAGCGGAGGTGCTTTCTAAGAACTTGCAAGGCCATCACCAAGGCCCAACCATTGGGGTGAAGTTGACTAGGAGCGATGTCCAAAAAATGCAACACCCCTATCTCATACTTGTTTAGAGGGAACTGGACTCCCACTTTCAGTAGTGTAAAGTCATGGAAGTACATGAAGCGGTCCTGGGGTATGTGGTAGATTCGATCGACATAAGTCTTTTTCATACTTCTTAGCTCGCTAGAAGGACTCTGCCTCTAGCTGTATACCATCCTCCTCAACAGCGTGGGAGCTATAAGTTGCTAACACATCTTTAGCTACCCAGAAATACGGATCTTTAGCCTTCTTGGCTAACCAGTTGACCTTGTTAGTGATCATTAAAGTCTTGTCGGGGTTGTTCCTCAGTACGAATGATCTGACGGTGTCCATGACAACTACATGCTTTAAAAAAGGGATAACAGAATAAAAGTCAGTATCATCAACATAATAGTGCACTATGCCAGAATCTTCACCCCGGTCTGGAGACACAAGGGGAAAGGTGATTTAGGTTCATGAACACCAGAGGAAGAAGAATCCAGTTCCTAGGGATTTGGATTACCCCGGTTGACTGGAGTCACCCATCTACGGATGTCTGTTTGTGTGAGCCGAGGTCCACTACGAGAAACCTTGGGAGGCCAAAAAGTAGAAGGGCTCAAAATTATTTCGCAAGAGCTATCTTGGCCCTGACCGTTGTTAGTGGAAAAAGTAGACATCAAAAGTAAAAGAAAAGGTTAAAGGGCTACCCGTGTTTACGGTACGGATGGTCTTTCTAGTGCGAGCCAGGACGGATTAAAAAAAGAGAAGAAGATAGTGAATGGGCAGAGTTTCTAGAGGAAGGATGCAAAGTGAGGAACCAACGAAGTTCTTCCCCTTTTTATAGACGCCAAAGTCCTATGCGCCGAAGTTCAACCGTCGTTGCCCATGGACGATGTGGAAGATGAAGAGTCGCAGCCCAAAATAGGCGTCGCTTTACCTGAAAAAGACGTCACCTGATGGTACATGGATTACACGACTAGTCATGACTGGCCACATCATCGATCCACGTGAAATGACAGCTTTTTCTGACGGCGTACATTAAATGCTCCACCTAACTCATAATTCACATCATATCAGATGCGTTAGCATGACGGTTCCAAAGCCATATTGGTTCATCCGTCGGAGTCAAGGGGTAGTTCATTATTGTGACAACGCCACAACAATAAACTAAGGGGCAAATGATCTGGGGTGCTAACAGACCCCCCAAAGTTAGAACCGGGGTGGCACTGATGTAATGCCATGTCATAAGATTTACTTACCTAAGTAGGGTTTGGGAATTGTATCCGGGGTCTACACTCATAACCACTACGGTTGGTTAGTCAGGACCCCGGTCCTCTCCTGAAAGTCAGATAGTAAGTCGGAATCGTTATAGGAAACATGCACCTGTAGATACTGTAGCTACAGTAAGTTAGGAAAAATGTTAAATCATTTCTTCTACTAAGGTAATCCCTATAAATACAACTTATTTATCGCTGAAGAAGGATCTGATCTAATCTGAGAGTTGCCTCTGCAATACCAATATTTCTTGTTTATCCGTACTGACTTAAGTATCGAAGAATCTTTTGCAGGAACATCTCCAGTGTGTTCCCACAACTTCGGTAGGGACTCAAACATCAAATTCACCTTGTACTTGAGGAACTTACGCTCCCCACTGGACCTAGGTATAAAATATCATACTCTACTGAGACGGTGTAAAATTGAGAGCTAAGAGGGGTGACTCTGGACACCGATCAAGACAGTCAACTCTTGACCCCAGTTCTAAGAGCAGAACAGTTCTCCTAAGAGAGTGTTACCATTATCCTTTTCCTCATCCTTGGTATCTCTTTCACCTCAAACTCCTCAAAAAACCACTTCTCAAATAGTGCAAACTCCCATTTAAATATCTTACAAACTAAATATGTCATGTCAAAATTTAAATATCTTACAAACTAAATATGTCATGTCAGGTTTTAAAAGTTGGCTGATAATAGGTAAAGAAATCATAGTTATGGTTTACAATTATGAATAAGGCCCACTTATGAAATTTTGTTTCTCCTATTTTACCCCTAAAAATGAACCCTCTCTAATTTCTTATATGAATAGAGTGACAATATATTAGAACTGCTAGAAAAGGGTTACGAACCTGCTACGTGTTAACAACTATATCAAGCAATTTTTTTTATGTGAGAGTGATAATCTGGACCGCATAATAATACAATGCATGGTTGAGATTAGAAGTTTTCAAAATCACATGATCATTTAAAAGGTCACATAACTTTTTTAAAAACTTACATGATTAATCTTAACCATCAATTGTATGAATATACGGTCCAGATTCAATTCTTTCACTCTCACATAAGATAACCTTTCTTATATGATACATCATCTATATATATATACACAATAGTGACAATATGTGAATCTTTTATCTATATTTATTTATTTATTGTGTATCGATAATAAAATTTGGGCACATTTTTTTAATACTTAGTATAATATTTCATTAATCAAAATTAGACTTTTGTCTCACTAATGAGACATATGATAAATTAAAGGTTCATTATTTTCTGATAAGAATGGAAGTTTGATATGCATATTAATTATATAGAAGTATAGAGAAAAGTGAAGGGAAGGCCATAAATGGTGCTGGTAAGCTCTTTAATGGGGCTGCTGTGGTGAGACTGAGATTGCAGGAAACTCACTTATGTCCCAACTCATTTTTCATTTGTAGACCCTCCATTCTTAATGCCTTCCATTGGCGAAGTCGATTCTAGAGAACTTCTTTGTCAGATTTATCATGTCTTCTAATAAAGACTATGTCATACTTTCTTTGTTTTCCCTTATAGGCTTTCATATCTCACTCAAATAAAATCTCGTAGAGGCATAAATTTGGATTTTTTTTAATTTTAAAATACCCACTCTGGTCTTATAATACAAAGAGAAAATATTTTAGTGAAAGATAAAATTCACGTTTTTTTATTTTTTTATTCTTTCTTTGAAAAATGTCACAATTAATATTATTGTAATTTGTATAGATTGTATGTAAATAAAGATAAAATTAAAATGTTATAATGTCTTTTTATAAAAATAGTGCATAAACATATTGTTTTAATATACATGTTTTATTATGAATTGTCTTATAAATAGGATTAGAGAGAATTTTTTTTTTAAATAGGTCTTTAATAAAAAATCTTTTTTAAAAAATAAGAGGAGAAAGGAGAGGAAGAAAGTAGGTTGGAATGGCGACCCTCACCTAAATGGGTTAGACTTAATTTTTGATATATTTTTCCTAACCTTTATTTAAGAGGGTCCAAACTTGACCTAACTAGCTAACTCACTTATCATTTCTATTTTATGTTCAAATCTAACTGTTAAGATTTTTTTTGGCTCTCACATATATATATGTAGTATATAATTTAACTGAATTTATTATTGGTTAAAATTTATTGGAGCCAAATAAATTATGAGTGATGTTTTGATTTGTTTTCAGATATCTGCACAATAAAAAATTTAAGATGGTATTAAATATTTTTTATTATCTTATCTTCGTTTAGTTGAACTCTTAGGGAATTAATTAAATAATATTAAAATATAATACTAGAAAGTAGAAAGGATTAAGAAAAGATATATAAAATGTATTTTGTGATTTGTGTTCCAAAGCTAAAATGAATAGGTAAAAAATCAAAGTTATTATTTATAATTTAATCATGGTAAGAACATTTCTTAGTTATAACCTTCATTTTACTAGTAAAGAAGATTTTTTTTTAAGTGAAGAAGGATTTAACCACATGTGGATAAAAATCGAAAATCAATGATAAAAGAAGGAAAGAAGAAAACCCTTACAAGGAAATATAAAGCAAAATACCAAAATTTTATTATCGGCGTTAACGCTGCACTAGGTAAATTGGCTAAATCTATAGTTTGATATGTTATACTTTGGTTACTAGGTTTCAAACCCAAAACTTGGGAGAAAATAGATCCACAAGCAACAAACAATTAAAGATATTATTAAAAATTCATAATAAACATATTTATAAAAAATATATAATTAAAATATTTTCAATACATGTATTATAAAAATACATAATAAACACATTTGAAAATATAATTAGAAATATATTATTAAAATATATAAAAAGAAATTTTAAAAATATATTATTAAAATTGTTTGATAAATATATTATTAATAAATATATTTAACAAAATATAGTTTTAAAACTATTATATTATATTAAATATTTTCAAAATACATAATAAATATATTTACTAAATACATTATATATAAGAAACATATTTAAAATAATATTAAATCAATATACTGGAAAAGTATAATTATTTTAAAAATATATTAATAAATCATATAGTAAATATATATCTAAAATACATTTATAAAATATATAGAGTTTATGAAAAATATATATAATGAATGTATTTGATAAAACATGTTATTATAAATACATTTAATAAGAAAATATTATTAGAAATATATTAATAAATATATTATTTAAATTTATAATATGATGTGTTGATTAATATGAATTGATAAAATAATATTTTTTTATATTTGATCATTTAAACTCTTTATCAACCAAAGAAATGACATTAAATAAGGTATAAAGGGTAATTGAACCCATTACAATCAACACAATTTTAAATTTTTATTATAATAAATTTTAATATATAATTTAGTTTTATTTTTTACAATTTTAATACTTTTTATTAAATTATTAATATTTATTAAATAAGAATCTTATCACATTTACTTCCATCTTAGAGAAAAATTAATTTTTGTTGGGTCTTACTATTTTTTTTCTTTTTCTTTCCTAACAAACAAGAAAAAAATTATCTTATTTCCTTTCTTCATAATTTCACTCGTCACTTTCCCCTTAAACCAAACGAACCATTAATGTTTAAAACTCTTCAAAAAGATATAGAATCTATTTTTTTAAAAATTAAAAATGAAAAAATCAGATTGAAATTTTGAAGAAACTTATGAATTCAGCCATTCAACCGTATTTAAAATTTTGTGTGGCATATTAATTCAATTGGATGAAGCCTGACAAATCCCAACTTGCAATGTGCCATATCTTCACTTCTAATGTCAAAGTTGAAAATGAAAGCGATGCCTATTCAGCAGGACACTTGAATGATTGGATGACCGATCACAATATTTAACTTTGCTCTACAAACATTTATATTTTTCATGCAACAAAGTTTTGAAGGATTAAAATTGGAGTTCATCGTCTATACGCATAAGGATTAAACATATAATGAAGCATGGAAATTTTATTTTGTATTAGTTTTAAACAAGAGATAGGAATTGCAAAATTAAAACTAAAATAGTCTAAGGACTAAAAATATATTGCGAGACTACAAGTACAATATAAAAAACTCTTTCTTTTTTTCTCTGGTTGAAATTAAAAAAACACTTTATAGTAATCGTCTTAGAGATAAAAGTGTTGAAATAATAATAAAAACACTTCATAGTAGTTGCCTCAGATTATTAGAAGGGCCACATCATACATTACATAATTGGTGTCTTATACTATGTGACATTGGTTTTAAGATGAAATGTTAACAGACAGAAACATGGGTAAGAATGTAAACAGGTAGGTAGTTAGTAGTTGTAGAGGATACCGTGGTATCCATGAATATTTTTAAAAAAATTATATTTTCTCCATTCTTATTTATAAGACAATTTAAATAAAAAATATTAACTTATTTAAATTCAAATTTATTTTTGAGGTCACAAGATCAAAGCTATGAGACCAAGATCAAAGCTTATGGGAACAAGGTCAAAGTTATAAGACATGCATTCTTTCTTCTCATTCATTTCTTTCTTATCTTTTTTAATATGTGTAGCTAAATTCTTAGTTAGGGTTTAGGGTTTAGAACATTAGAGTAAAATTCATTGGGTTTACATGATTAATGCAAATACATCAAATTTGATGCCTTTTGGACTATAAACTAGATCTTAGACAAATAATTATGTAACCTACAATGGGTTGGTGAAACAAAACTTTATATGAACTAAAATCACTTTAGTGTAAGCCAACAGTTTACCTATTAGATTTTAGGTCTGACTTTTTTGTCATTTTCACCGTGTGAATAAGCCATATGCGTGCCTGATAATTCACAGTGTTCTAAAATTTTTGCCATATAATTTCATAGGAGTGGCCTTACCACACACATATAAGTGCTACACTTTACACACATATAAGTGTCCTTAATGGTTTGTTCACTACTAAAAAAACCTGTTAGCGACGACAAAAACTCGTTGCTAAGTCATGACAATTCCGTCGCTAAACCTGTTAGCAACGACAATTATGACGGACTGAAAGTCGTCGCTAAGTCAATCATCGCTGATACCACACCGGCGGGAAGGGCATCCGCCGTAACATTTTCGATGGCGTCACGCCGTCGTTAACGGGGTCTCTATGTTGGTGAGGTATCCCGTCACTATGAGTGGCTATACAGCGACCACAGAACACCGTCGCTAACTAGCTAATAATAGCGACGACAGATTATAGTCGCTATCTAGCCAATCACAATGACCACTCACTACCATCGCTAGGATTGGCTAGATAGCGACCACATCTTGCCGTCACTAACTAGCAGTCATAGCGACGACTATGAGTCATCGCTGTCTAGCCAATCCTAGTGACAACTGCAATGGTCGCTATTAGTGGCTATACAGAGACCACATATACCCGTCGCTATTTGGCTAGACAGTGACGACGTTATACCGTCGCTATATCTGCTAGTTAGCGACTCTTTGAGTGTCGTCGCTATTTTGCTTATATACTAGCAACGGACTTTTGTTCCGTTGCTAATATTAATTTTTTGTTTTTTTTACTTTTTGTTAGCTTTTTTAAGCTATTAATATGGGTTGAATATTAATAATATAGGTTTTTCTTTGTCGAATTTTAAATTAAAAATATCGAATGACATAAGAATTATAACAGGAGAATGAATGACATAAAATAAATACTAAATAGAATGATATAAATAGTAAAAATACAATGTCGTCGCTAAATATACAAACAAATAAAACATAAAAAGAGTAAAATCATAGGGAGGGGGATCCTGTGATGGTGGTGGTGGCGGCTCGTAAATAGGGGGAGTAAGCCTCACCATCAACTGCATTAGTAGCTCCTGCTGTGCAGCAAGTTGTTGACGAGTCTCGGCCTGCTGCTCCTTGGCCCGTCGTCGGTCTGCCTCGGCCCGTTCCTCCAAAGGCTGCCTCTAGCGTCGCTCCTCCTGTAGCTCATTGTATAGGTTTTGAATAACCTGAACAACATCTGTCGGAAGGCTAGAGGAGGAAAAGGAAGAGGAAGAGGTCTTCCCCTTCTTCGCGAGATGTGTGCCCATATTGCCCAACCCAAACACTCTTCCTTTCTTATTCACGCGGCCAACAACATCCATATAGATGGCGTTGTCATTAGAACAAGACAGGGTGGGAGGTACCTCCCCCTCAGGAGTGGCCCTCATGGCCTTATACGTCTCCTGTAAATGTAAAATAGTGATAGGGTTAATAAGTTGATTTGTAAATTATAAGCATGTGTAAGTTAAAATAAAATACCGCCAGATCTATCGTCTTTTGGTTAACCCATGCACCGACTTTGTTCTTCTTGGTCATTTGCATGACCTCAAATAGAGAAGGCTCACGGTGCTCCCTCAACTCCTATAGTTCACAATGTATTAAAATTATTATTAGAAAACATGTTTGGTCATTCATAAAAGAAATGTTTAACATCAATATACATACAAATCTCTTTTTATGCTCGAGGGTTGAAATGCTACCCCAAGTGTAGACGGAGGCTACAACATCAACGGCCCTGTTTGCCCTGTTCCATGCACTCACCTGTTGGAACAAGACCCCCCCACTTCTGGACCATCCTGTCCCAGTGGTCCTCGGGGATCCAATGAGGGCGCTCACCCTTGTCCCCCACCTTCCAAAGGGTACTCTTGATGATTTTGGAGGTCTTTGTGGCAAAGACCATCCTAATCTGATCAATCATAGCCTCTATCCATTGATAATCACGTTGTTACATAAAATAAGATTTCAATATTAAAAATAAGTGTATGAATTAGCCATAAATTCACAACAAATGGGAGTGTTAGCTTATCGAAAAAATGTCAAACCACCTATCCTGGACAACCTTCCCTGCATCTGTCCAAGAGATGTATGGACTATCCCATTGGGCCTTTAGAACCTTAGTAATCGCTTTGGTAGTGTGACTATTATCAACAAAACTGTAATAAACAATAGTTATAAACAAATAAAAACAAGTTACACACGAGGAGGCTACCGAAATTTCGGCAGAGTCTCCCTTATAAATATAACATTTCCAAATTTAAACGGTTGTCCCGTTACAAATAGAAGAGTTCCCAGTACAATTCAATGTATACAACTACTAAATAAACTAACATACAATAAACCAATTTAGGCACTATATGAGTTTTATACACAAAGCAACTAAGAAGCTACCAACTAAGAAACTTAAAACAAATTATAGTATACTCTCTTGTCTCCGGCCGGCTGTGGGACCAGCATGCGTAGGGGGATGCCGGAGGTGGGGTGGCCTCGAGGCCAACGTCATCCAAACCACCAGGTGAAGGAGTCTACTCTGGGGTTGTCTGTTGTGGGGTGGTCTGCTATGGTGGTAGAGTGGTGACCTGCTATGGGGTGGTTTGCTATGGGATAGTGGGCCCAAGTGGTGAAGGAATAGTAGCCTGTTGTGGGGTGATAGCCTGCAGACAAGATCCGAGGGTCCTCGAACCACCACCCCGATTGAAGGGTAGTCGACGTCCTATCATCTATAGAATAAAACATGAAAACAAATGTTAGTCTCAGACTATAAAGATATTTATGTATGTATATATATATATGTTTAATAACTGCATACTCTATGTCTCTTTGAGTTTGAAATTCCCCCTCAGTTTCAGTGTCACTATTGCTATCTGTTTCAATAGGTTCCTCAGTCTCCAAATCGGCCCTAGACCATTTTGACTGGGAGACAACATCTTTGTCAATGTGTTCACCCCTACAGTGGCGAGTGTCTCATCCATTATCACTGGATCAATGTTGAACAATAGATGACTGTCGTTGAGCTCGTTCGGAGCAAGCTGATAAGTATCCTCAACCTCATCAGAGACATTATCAGTGATCTAACTTCGAGCCTTAGCTTTGATTACTGCATACCAGTCTCGGTCCTTCCAGGGAAGTCCATGTAATAAACCTGCTCCGCTTGTTGGGCAAAAATGAAGGGATCAAACCTTTTATATCTACCATGTTTTGACCTCAATCAAGCCGTAGTTGTTGTAAACCTTTGTTCCTACACCGATTGTGTTGTCGTACCAATCACACTTGAATAGAACGATATCTCTTCTTAGTCATCCGGAGAAAGAAACTTCAACAATCTCTTTCAACACTCCATAGAAAGTCTTCCTCTAACTATCTGGTCGTGCCTTTAACATAAACCCTATAGTTATGGGTACGCATCCCTTCACTCCATTGAAAAATGTTAAACTTGTAGCCGTTTACATACTAAATAGGCCATTTTTTGACAGTTTTCAACGAACCCCAAGAAAGGGCTTGGAGTAAGGGATCTTCAATATTGTTATTATGGTCTTGAATCTATGTACAACATAACACATAGGTTATCGTTAGATACCTAATGTTAGAAGTACAACTAAAAAACATAAGGTATACGGGTCTTACGTGTTGTGCAAACCAACCTATGAATTTGGATGATACCTCACTATGAATTTGGTCATCAGTTATATATTTTGCTCAAGTTTTAGCATATTTGCATATAAAATATTAAAAGAACAAAAATTTAGATACAATAAAAGCTAGCTTTAGAATGCAAACTATAAGTTAGTGACTTACTCAAGATAGGGTTCCACTTCTAGGCAATTTAGAAGAATGTACAAGTGAGCCGCCTTTCGATCTTTCTCATCAATGTAACATTTTGTGGCCTTGCCCCCAGGATGACTGGGATAGTTAAAAATTGAAATTTGATCATCCAACCCTTTGTGTGTCGCCACCCCAAGATTGCGGGGAATTCTACTCATTCTAGTTTCTATCTCCGTCAGAAAATAGAAAGAAGTAAAAGTGGTCATTTCTTCCACTAAGTATGCCTTGTAAATTGATGCTTCAACGCACATTTTGTTTGACACTTAGTCTTTTAAAGAGTGTAAGAATCTAGAACAACATAAATAAATGTTAACTTATATAACACTATTATAGGAGAAAATCTCTGTAACGAAATTAAGTAGTTCTGGAGTTCACCTTTTAAAGGGATACATCCAATGGTACTGCACTGGGCCACCCACGAAGGACTCGTACGGTAGATGGATAGGCAGATGCTCCATCAAGTCAAAAAAACTTAGTAGGAAAATCTGTTCCAACTTACAAATCAAGACCAGGATACTTTCCTCCATCTTCACAAGTTTCTCTTCAATTAACGAAGTTGCCGTCAACTCCTTAAAGAAGTGACTCAACTCAACTAGCGGTTTCCAAATAGGTTTCGGTAAGGCATGAAATGCGTACGGTAGTAGTTGTTGCATAAACACATGACAATCATGACTTTTCATGACAAACACCCTGCCCTCCTTCACATCGACAAATCTACTCAAGTTAGAAGCGAATCCGTCAGGCAGGGTCAACCTATTTGTCCACACACATAACAATCTGTTGAGCTCTAGTTAAAACATATTTCACACGCGGTTTAAACATTCTTCCATGTTCGACATCCCTCAATTCTAACTCCTTCCTAGAACACCAAATCAGAAAGTCTAGATGACTCTTCTCGTTTTCCTTTGTTTTCCTTTTGATGTCCATCATAATGTCAAAAATATTCATGAAAACATTTCATTGAGTGTGTATGACATCAATGTTGTGTCTTAACAATAAGTATTTCCAATATGGAAAATCCCATAAGATACTCTTCTTCACCCAGTGGTGTTCCTTCCCACAACCCGCAAACTCCTTAACACTCTTATCCCAGATGTACGGATACTCTTTGACTCTCTGCCAAACCCGTGTACCGGATATCCTACGGGGTGGAGGTTCATTCATAACCTTGTTCTTCTTAAAAGCGGTTTTGTTTCTCCTGAATGGGTGATCCAACATTAGAAACTTTATATGACAGTCATAAAAACTTGTCTTGCCACTAACAGAGAGTGATTCCCCCCTGTATGTTCCATGCATACAGGGAAAGCAAGCTTCCCAGATGTTGAACATCCAGAAAACATACCATACGCTGGGAAGTCGTTAATGATCCACATCAAAACAACCCGCATCATGAAATTGTTCTTCAAGGATGCATCATAGGTCATCACCCAGACATCCCACAATTGTGATAACTCCTCAACCAATGGTTGCAAAAACACGTTTATCTTTGCCATATGATTTTTTTAGGGGTCTAAACGTTTGGAATCGAACCTCGGGCCCTTCAAGAAAAATGTTGTATGCTTTGACATGGTATCTTTGGAACTGGAACGACTCTGATCAGGCACTCGTGGCATTTGCTTGGCTAAAGGTGATGAAACATGCGTACACACAAAGTCATTATTTTACTAACTGTTAATTAATTATTCTTCACTTATTTTAAATCAATCATTAAATTAACATTAATCACCTCATGAACATCTTATAATTCACTATCCTTGTTTCCTCATCCATCCATACTATATGCATCTGGGCCTTACTGCCCTCACACACCATATAAACATTGGCTGAAGCCCACATATATCCCACAAATAAGTTCATACATCACCAGCCGTAGCCGCAAACATAAACAAACAACATCATACTACCTCACTCTATGACTCATTGCCCTACAAGTCTTTCTGGAAAGATCCGAGATGTTAGGAATGTCCGTACTTATGTTAGTTTTCCCCGTCCATTACAGAAAAGTATCAACACGTAATATGGCCAAGACCACCCCCATCTAACACCTTATAAATACCCTTCATTTACTACATGTAAAGGGCATTCACCAATCCATCGTTTGAGCTCCAATATTATTTACCTAATATTAACTCAAGCATTAGAGTGTCTTTGTAAGTGACATCCTATTCGCCCCTCAACATGAAATACTAGTGGTTGTTGAACTCATCACATTGAGACCTTTAGATTCCCACTAGACTCAAACATATAATACCAAATTCTTGCTGATTTAGTGTAATATGTGAACTTGATGGATTGATATTCATACCTAAGTTTGTTCCTCCATTACTAGAAAGATCATTGATATGTCTGATGGAACCTGTTAAATATATTTCCACTTTCACAATCTTAGACGTTTCCATGGACCCATAATCAACACCCAGACACCCAGAAGCCCATGTGTAAGATTTGACGCACATGGAACATAATCTTCATGGTTACGATGACCATAGTAATATTTAAAGTTTTATATATAGTAAATAAAATAAGGTAATGATAAATTTTATCTTATTATAACTAATATAAAATAATAGAATTATTATTATTATAATTACTATATAATAATGTCATCGTAAAAGAAATAAAAGTAATATTATAAAATATATTGTATGTTGACATACTTATAAATGAAATAGAAGATCTAACCATTTTTATAACATATTTTCTTTATTATTTCACATTACAAATGATTTGCAATTGTAATATTTCTTCTTTGTTAAATAATCATGTTAAATTATTATGTTTTTCTAGTTATCATCTTTCTTCCAAAGTCTTAAAGTCAAGTTCACTATCATCGATATTTCAAGTAAATATCTCATATTTAGATATATCCATAACAATAACATTATGAATTGACTATTGTAATATTATTTACTTTGTTGCTGAATTCAAAATATCTTTTTTTATCTACTTTAATAATTAAAAACATATTATTAATCAAAGAACTATATTATTATTCAATAATATTTTATTTAAATTTATTAAATTAATAATATAAACCTTTATATGAAATAAAACATTCTAATTACTAACAATTGAGAGATTCTAACATTAGCAGCTTATCCAACTAGGAGATGTTCGAATACATTCTTAAATGTCTAAGTTCCATAGAAACTGCCATGAATAAAATATTCATAGTAATAACAACCACGTAAAAACAGCATGTTAATTACCTTATTAAAAACATGGAGTTGAGTTTCTAGCTTGTTTTCCCTCTATAAAAGCCAACGTTGAGTCTTTCATTTCACAAGCTTTCCCTTTTATTATCTGAGTGCATTAAAGATGGCTGGTGCTAGGATAGTGTTATACGTGTTTCTGGCGGCATTTGTGTGGGTTAATGTTGAAAATGCATTTGTAAGTTGTGCTTTGCCCCCAGAGTTGCAAAGGAAAATTGCTAAAATCAACAAAAAGGGACCTTATATAGGTATAATCATACCAAATGACTTTGAAATCAACCCTCTGCTTCCGAATCCTAGCTACGTCCCCAGTAGCACCATCATAGATTTTGCAGGTTAATATAAAAAACTCTTTCCTCATGAAATTTTGCAAGAAATTAATTAACGCTTATTATTTATTTTTGTGTCTAATCAATAATTAATATATATTATATATCTATATGAATTAAGGAAAGAGATTTCGTTTTGGAGCCATTGGCGGCAAGCCTGTTATACTGGTCATGACAGGATTGAGCTTGGTATGGTTTTATTAATTATTTCCTCTTTTAGTTTTGTTTTCTTCTTATTTTATTTATTGAAATTTCTTTTGTAAAAACACATATATATTGTAGATAAATGCTGGTATAACTACTCAGCTTCTGTTAAGCTTTTTCAACATAGAAGGAGTGGTGCATTACGGTACTGCTGGAAATGCAAACCCGTCCTTGCATATTGGAGATGTAGTCATTCCCGAATTCTGGGCTCATCTCACACTTTGGAACTGGCAGGTCTCGACATTTCCTCTTATTTATTTATTTTTATTTTAACTCAAATCAAGCAAGATATATATTTTTCTATCAGTAACACTTTCTATATTGATTAGCTTGTGTTTGGAATAAATACCTCTAAAATATAATGAATTATTGTGTATATTTAAATGTGTAAATAGATATGTATTTAAAAGGAAATTTGGGTATGTTGTGGTGCAGAGGTATGGACAAGGACCTGATGATATGTTGTCCTTAGAAGAACAAGGAGATTTCACCAGGGAAATAGGGTACTTAAGGTTTGCAGATTTCACCTCAAACATAAGTGCTGACAGTGAAGTAGATAATCAACTCAACAACATCTGGTATCAGCCTGAAGAGATTTTTCCCATTGACGGCATTCCGGAAAAAAGGCAACATGCCTTTTGGGTTCCTGTTGATTCCAAATACTACGAAATTGCCAAAAAACTCCAGGTAACCAATCTGCGTCTCTCTCAAGAAATGGATAAAATTAGTGAAACAATTTATGAGGATGGTATTGCATGCAGGATGTGGAGCTGAGCAGGTGCGTAAACGCGACGACATGTTTGTCGGTACAACCTAAAGTGTCGCTGGTGCCTACAGGAATAAGCCACAGCCTATACCTAGACAACGCAGCATACACGCGTTTCTTGTTCAAGAAATTCAGAGCGAGCCCAGTGGACATGGAGAGTGCATCGGTGGCCCTTGTATGCCTACAACAAAGGGTACCCTTCCTCATTATAAGGTCTCTCTACGAATTGGGTGGTGGAGGTTCCACCGAGACCGATCACCCTGAGCTTTACCTATCACTCGCTAGCAGTAACTCTGTCGCCGTCGTTGTTGAGTTCGTTAAGCTCTTGTCACTCCACGCCAACCGCGCCACCATCTGATCCTTTCGTACTTACGCTTTAAATAAGGGCACATATATGTGCCCTCTACTGAAACCACTTCAATGTTGCAAATGCATGCCATTCAACTTCCCACTCACATGCTGTAGCAATCATCGAATATAGTTTCATTAATAAAATCATGTTTCTGCTTTTGTTTTAACTTTTATTAGGACACTTTTTTTATATAAAAAAATTACGTTGATTCAATTATATGCACGCTGAATTATGATTATATAACTAGTGAAAATTAATTTGATCTTTTCTCGTAAAACGAAAAGCTACTGGGTTAAACATCCAAAAGAATGAAATTTATAAGCCATTTGCACTCAATCTTTGTTATTAAATCTTATAAAGAAGGTTTATATGAATAATTACAACTCACTTTGTTAGTCATGTTATCACAAATAATTTTTGTCTCTTCATATGGCGTGTGAGAAGTGTTAGACTGAACTGCACGAGGATCAAACTTGAAGCTTTTAAAGATTTTCATATGGTAGTGTATAAAGTGCAACACTTATATATGTGTGGTAAGTCCGCTCCTATGAAATTATATGGCAAATATTTTAGAACACCGTGAACTATCAAGCACGCACATGGCTTATTCACACAGTGAAAATGACAAAAAAAGTCACGACCTAAAATCTAATAGGTAAACCGTTGGCTTACACTAAAGTGATTTTAGTTCATATAAAGTTTTGTTTCACCAACTCATTGTAGGTTACGTAATTATTTGTCTAAGATCTAGTTTATAGTCCAAAAGGCATCAAATTTGATGCATTTGCATTAATCATGTAAACCCAATGAATTTTACTCTAATGTTCTAAATTCTTCTAAAATATGAGGAAGATTGTTAGAATTTTTATTGTATTTCAAAAGAATTTGAGATTAAATTTTTAAATGGCTTATCTAAAATTGATTTAATCTGATTTAATGTTTTTAAAATGGCTATTTAAAGGTTAATTGTTTTTGACATTATATATTAATGGTTTTTTATATATAACAAATCATATTTAATTGTCTTTAATTATTTTGATTAATTTTTAGTACCATTTATAAGTTTGGATTAACTTGTCTTTCATACATTCCTTTTATATATTTAAGTTTTGAGATTGGTTACACAACAAAAATCTCTTTGCTAGTTATGATACTTGCTCACAAGTAGAAGGGATTGTTGAATCCTGAGGCTTATGTCCTAGATGAATACACTACTAGAAAAACAACTGATAGCTACCCTTAGTTAGTGATCGACACGTGACCGTCACTTCTTAGCGACCGTAATATAAAAGGGACCTTGAAAAGGAAAAATAGTGACCACATCAGCGACCAACAGAAACCCATCGCTAAAATTAGCAAAGAACCATCACTAACCCCGTCTCTACCTCATACCCCGTCGTTGCATTAGTCGCTACAATTATTTCCCTTCATCTTTTTGGTTTTCCTCCAAGGTTTTATTGGCGCCAAATCGTAGCGACGGCTACATACTATAGCTATGTGTTTGGATACATCAGCGACGCATACATACCATCGCTACTATCTTTGATGTACCACTGTAGCGACGGTTATGAATATCTATTGCTAACTTTGGATGCAACAGTGACAAATGCATACCGTCGCTACTATCACTGATGTACCACGCTAGCTACGGGTGTCAGTAAGTCGTCGCTATGTTTGGATACATCAGCGACGCAGTCTTGCCGTCGCTATAGTTCCTGGAGGGGAACAAAAATTTTTGGAGGGATTTCAAAATTGAGCGACAAATGTCATCGTTGCTAGTGTTATTATCATAGCGACGGGCATCAATAGCTGTCGCTATATCTGTCACTTTTCTAAAAATATCCACGGTTTGAGCGACAGTGTCTATTAGTTGCTAAAACTTATAACTAAACCCACATCAACCTTTCCCCTCCGTCACTTTTTCAGGCCCTAAATTGTGTCCCTTTTCTGCTCTTCCTTCATATCTTTCTCCACTCTTTGGACGACCCTGTCCCTCTCGGCGACCCTGTCCCTTTCCACTCTCTCGAATGACCTTGACCCTTGCCGTCCCCTCTACACTGACGTCGTATTTCGCTCGGCTTTGCCTCACCAGTTTCCCTTAACCTCCATCAGTCATCTCCCTCAGGTCAGGTTTCTCACCTATTTCCATTATGTGCTCCTTATGTTCAGAAATTTAGATTGAGATAGTCTTGGTTTCGTTGATCAAATTGGGATTGCTCTGTTTACAAAGTAATATTGTAAAAGGAACTTTAAATTGTTGGTGGGTTGAGAGATCCCATGTCAAGGAGTCTAAGTTGGAAAAGATGATCCTCCTCTACTTTTTTTTAATTAATATTTTACAAGTTACATTAGTTTGCCATGGTGTGGTACCTTCTACTTGATATACTATAGTTTCTATTGAATTGTTATCCTAGTTGAGAACATGTAGTTTAGTAAATGAGTGGTTGAACAAAAATGGTACTTAGCTTGGACACGTTTTATTATTCAGAAATATATCGGGTCTCATTGCTGCCATAGATGGTCATTTGACTAATATCTACATGTTTTATTATGATAACTTTCTCCTTTTTAATTTTTTATCCAATTCAGTCCACAGTTTAGAAAAACCGTTTTTGTAATCACTTGAAGGATAAGTCAATTCACTTGTCCTTTTCAAAAAATAAATCTTGATTTTTTAATAACGGTTGCAATTAAAATTTAACTGTGGTAACCCTGCATTTCAAAAACTGAGAATTATGATTAAATTGATTTAGTTTATTTTTGAGCTCTATTTTCTGGATTTGCAGTGTCTCACGAGGTTTCAGTTTCAGTTTATTTCTGAGCTCTATTTCTATGGTGCTTTAACCGTTTTATTCTTTCTATTAGATCTCAAGAATTGAAGTACCGGTTTCTGGTTATCATAATTGTTTCGGATCAGCTGATGCATTGTAGTTACATTGTTAGAACATGACTGGTGATATCAAATCAAAATAACTAATAAAAGCAGTACTAGTAATCAACACAGAATTAACATGGAGACTAGCTTTTTAAGAGTTGTGGATTTTTACTTTTTTATTTTCTTTTATCTATTTTTTGGAGGAAATGTCAAGAAAAACCCAAGCTACTCAATGAATAAATGCTTTAGAATAAAAAGGGTGTTATTGCAACAGGCATAACGTTATTTTTCTTATATTTCTAAAAATTTGTAAAATATGGTTCCATAATAGCATCGTACATTTTTTTAAACTACAAGCTTTGTTCATTTAAAATGTAGAGATAATTATCATGTTTCATATATGATTTAGTTAGTCTCTTCAATTCTGATAAAAGCTGGATTTTTAATTAGTTACCAATACTTAATTCTTACAAGAAATGCAAAATAGAATGCAATCTAATGACAAACATTTTACTGAACAATGGTTGTAGGGTATCTGCTTGGGGCTGGTAAACCGTATTATGCTTTAGCTTTACTTGCCTTAATAGTTCCACATGTCGTATTTCAGGTAAAGTACATTAAATTTACACGTTAAACTGTACTGCTCTTTCTATTTAAATTTATGGTGGCATCTTTCTGGTTCTTATCACTCTTGGGCCTTGCAGTTCCAGTACTTAATTATCACAAAATCTACCTTAATCCATTTCTTATTTCTGTAATTAAAAACTCAAGTCCTTTCATTACCCTTAGCAACAAATCTTTCTTTATCAAAACCGAAGTTTTCTCTTTCTTTTAATCTTGTCAAGAATTTCCTTATTCTTAAATCTCTATTTATTTAATAATACTATGTTTTAAGGCTTTAATTCATTTAAGGCCCTTCTTAGAGTTTTAACAAATAAGTATTTTCACAACTTCTTAATGAGTTTAAATTATAAAACTTTTCTTAAATCACAATTACTAATAAAAAAATCATTTCCTTTAACACTTCTTGAAAATTCTTAACAATCTCCAAAATCTAATCTTTTTATACCCATCTAAAAAAATCTTCAATTATTAATTCTTTATATTTCAAACTTGAAACGCCTAGAAGTTTCAAATTTCAATACCACTATCCCTTTTGTGCCTAACATCACATAACCTTCAAATGACAACTTTTCATAATATCAAAATGTCATAACCACCTTATTCTTACTTTCAAACAATAAAATTTTCATTCACCCTTTACGAAGTCACTATAAACCTCCTCAAAACACCGTTTAATGTTAGATAAAAAACATCTCTTTTATCTCCTTGTTCTTAGCTGGACTTCTGTTCAACTTAAAGTTATTCTCATTTGAGTCAAGAAACCCATTTGAGTTCAGTGGATTAGCTGGAGTTTCTCTAGTTAAAACACTTGAAATGGGGTTACTTTCCTCTGTTTACAATGTTCAGTGTTTCAGTGTAATTAGACTTATTCATTCAGGCCTGAATATATATGTTGTAAAAGTGTTTTTTTGTTATAATATTCAGTTTTTGTTTGAGTTTTTTAAGTTTATCTTTTTAAATTTTGACTCAAGTATAATTTGGAAAACAGTTTTACAAAATTGGAGAATGAGTAATATGGCCAATCATTTAATATGTTAAATTGATAATTATATATTTTATGTACATGTACAACTTTCCATCATTCTTCACACAAGTTGTGAAGGAGAAAACAAGTTAGATATATAATTTACACAAACACTATATGATATAGACCTCATTGATCATATAATATTGAGTAATTAGTAATCTATTTTGAAATGGAATGCTTTATCCAATGCCACCTTAGCTGCAATTTGCTTTATGTGTCTCTCTTTATTTAGTTTTCTTGCTACTTTTATGTGCTCAGTTCTCTCCTTGAAGGTCATGCAGCTTCCAACATACTTGTCTTTAGATCATCAAATAATTTGTTATGCGTTTTAATATTTTTATTTCAATACAAAAATTTATAACTGTCTAACCACTTCTTGGTTTGTCATACAGATCAGCACACATTACGTGTGGTCTCTATTTGTCTCTTTTTAGCTTCGTATCCATCGCTGATTCTCTTTCCCAGGTAATCCCCTAACGCTAACTTTCTCGTTATGTGTGTTGTATCTTTTTATGTGTTTGCATGTCGATTGTTGTTTGTTAGTGGAGAGCGGAGCTCATTAGGCATTGGTCTTGTGTGCTGATAACATGTTTTTTATGAATGTGTATTATTGTTTGTTAGTGGAGAGCAGATCTCAATAAGCATTGGATTTGTGTGCTGATAACATGTGTTTAATGTATGCATGTGTATTGTTGTCTATTAATGGAGAGTAGAGCTTACTAGGTGTTGGTGTTGTTTGCCTTAATTTGTTTATACAAGTCATAGTTATATATTGAACTATACTGGGAACTTTTCTGTGTATAACAAGGCATTATAAAAAATTTGGAAATGTCCAGTTTACAGGGAAGACTCTGCCAAAATTTTGGTAGGCTCTTTGTTTTAGGGTACATAAAAAAGTATACTAAAGTTTAAAAATGTAAGGTTTAGTCGTGTGTGTACCCACTAGGTTCCCGTTCAAGATTAAAGATAACCGATTGACATACCGTGTTGTGTTGGATCTTGAATTGTCCCGGTTGGACAGTTTGGGATGAATTTGTAACTAATAGGGTGTAACCCATCGTTGTTGTTTGGGATCTATCTTGTGTTGTTGATGTCCATTTTAAATTTTGGTTACTGTGTTTCATACTGTCTTTAGGTGCATGTCTGTGTGTGGTGTTTCACACCGTACGTATCTCTGTGTACTCGGAGATCAATATGAAATGTTGTTAAAATTCATAATGAACATCAACAATTTAAGATAAACCGTAAATAACATCGATGGGTTACGGATGGTTGCATATTCATCCCGAATGGGATAGGACCCCACCCACTTGCAACATCAAAGAGATAGAGAGTGATTCACAAACGATACTCACATAATGTTTAAATTAAAGTAACTAGAACTCTGTTTGTTAGATATTGTGAATGGAGATTCAGACAAATTGGCGATGGATGTACAACCAGCTAGATCAAAGTCGGTGAGTGACTGGGGAGTTTATGATGGGGTTGTTAGAGTTTATTTTGTTCACTGTGGCGAACACGCCTGTTTTTAAAGCGACTCAAAAGATTCGTTGTCCGTGCTCAAAGTACAAATGCATGAGTTTTGAATACGCGGATGATGTCATGTGCCACCTAAGTGAGAAGGGGTTCATGAAAAGATACTACTGTTGGTACAACCATGGTTAGCAGCTACCGCCCAAGCCATCAGCCATAACCGTGCAACAGTCTTACTATGAGGTCGAAGGGAACAGGGATACGTATAAAAACATGGAGCAGATGGTGATGGATCATGTTGGACCCTCCACCGGGCGTATGCTAGAACATGATAACCAAGGTGGGAATGAGGATGAGAATGTAAAAAAGGGTCCTAATCCAGAAGTGAAGAGATTTTATGATCTGTTGGCAGCGAATCAGACTCTATTGTCGGACGGGTGCGAGAATCACACTGAATTATCCGCTCCCTAGCTGCTTTAAGCCTAAAGGCAGATTATAATCTTTCATGAGGTTGTTTTAATAGGATGGTCGATCTGATGGGTTCTACATGCCTAGTAATCATCGAATGCCATTAAACCTGTACCATGCTAAGAAAAGAGTGGCAAACCTGGGGTCGGGTTATGTGAAGATAGAATATTGTGTTGGCGGATATATGTTATTTAGAAATGAGTTTGCAGACAAGAGTGTCACAAAATGTGTACATTACAATGAGGACCGCTACAAAACCGTTAAAAGGAGAGGGAAAGTAAGTAGGATGGCCAGGAAGAAAATATGGTACTTTCCTATAACACCGCGTCTTCAACGCCTGTACGCCTCGTTGTCCATGGCAAAACACATGTGTTGACATGCTTTGAACCGAACACAGGAGGGTCTTTTATGCCATCCTTCCGACGAGAAAGCATCACCACTAAAAAAACAACTGTTAGCGACGGACGTAATTGGTCGCTAATCAATGGAATTCCCGTCGCTAAAACCATTAGCGACGGCATCGCAGACGGGAAAGGGGACGTCGCTAAAACCCTCGTCGAAAACACCTCAGCGACCACATACACACCGTCGCTAAATTATTGACGGCGTGAGGCCGTCGCTAAATTCGTCTCTGCCCCCATAACTCCAGCCGTCGCTAAGTGTTGCCATACAGCGACCTCGAGGCCCCGTCGCTAATAACAGCCAACAGCGTCCACGGTATGCCGTCGCTATAGGTAGTGAGACAGCGACCAAGACATTCCGTCGCTAGTGGTTGCGATGTAGCGACGCCTAAGTCCGTCGCTAGTGGTTGTCATGTAGCGACCACAACGTCCGTCGCTAGTGGTTGCAAGGTAGCGACCACAACGTCCGTCGCTAGTGGTTGCCAGGTAGCGACCACAACGTCCGTCGCTAGTGGTTGCCAGGTAGCGACCACGACGTCCGTCGCTAGTGTTAATAAGTCCGCGACGGACATGAACCGTCGCTAACGAGAATTTTTAAATTTTTTTAAAATTGATTCAATATTGACTGGTTTTGTTAATTTAGCTTTAAAAATATCTTAATATTTTGTATTTTGTATTGGCTGATAAAATTTTATAATTAAATTAAAATAATTTTTTTGAAGTAATGAATTATTATTAAAAACAAAATAATATATTAAATTAATTTATGAAATAGGTTGAATTATTAATGATAGGTAGAATAAGGCTTTGTGATTTGAATGTAATTACCAATAAATATTGACATAATAAATAAAGAATGACAAAATAAATACTGAATGAAAATATAACATAACTAAAAATCAAATATACAAATGTGTATAAATAAAAGAACTACAATCAAGGTGGTGGGGGATCCTGGGGTGGTGGTGGGGGCGCCTGGGAAGTGGGGGGAGGTAGCCTCGCCATCAACTGCATCAGTAGCTCCTGCTGCTGAGCAAGTTGCCGACGAGTCTCGGCGTGCTGCTCCTCGGCCCGCTGTCGGTCCGCCTCGGCCTTCTGTCGGTCCGCCTCGTGCCGCTCCAACAGCAACTGCCTCTGACGTCGCTCCTCCTGTAGCTCATCGTTCAGGTTTTGAATTACCTGAACGACCTCAGTCGGAAGACCAGAGGAAGACGAAGAGGAAGGGGTCTTCCCCTTTTTCGCCAGCTGCGTGCCGACGCCACCCAATCCAAAGACCCTCCCTTTCTTGTTCACACCGCCAACAGCCTCCATATAGATGGCGTTGTCGTCAGAACAAGATAGGGTGGGAGGAACCTCCCCTTCAGGGGTGGAAGCCACCAGGTCCGCCTCCTTCTCGGCCCTCCTAGCCTGATACGCCTCCTGTAAATTCAAAAACAACGATAGGATTAGTAAGCTGATTTGTAAGTAAATTAAAAGCATGTGTCAGTTAAAAGTAAATACCACTAGCTCCGTAGTCTTCTGGTTTACCCATGCACCGACTTTGTTCTTCTTGGTCATTTGCATGACCTCAAACAAAGAAGGCTCCCGGTGCTCCCTCTGCTCCTGTGGTGGACAAAAAACATTGAGATTATTATTTGTAAACATGTAAGACGAACCATAATAGAAATGTTTAACATAAATATACTTACAAATCTTTTCTTGTGCTCGAGGGTTGAAATGCTACCCCCAGTGTAAACCGAGGCTGCAGCATCGGCGGCTCTGTTGGCCCTATTCCGAGCACTCGCCTGCTGGAATGGGACCCCGCCCCACTTCTGGACCATCCCGTCCCAATGGTCCTCCGGGATCCAACGAGGGCGCTCACCCTTGTCCCTCACCTTCCAAAGGGTACTCTTGATGATTTTGGAGGTCTTTGTGGCAAAGACCTTCCTAATCTCATCAATCATACCCTCCGCCCACTGGTAATCACGCTGTAAAATGAATTGAGAAATCAAAATTAATAACGGGTCTATTTTACAAATCAAGTCACAATAAATGAGCTAGGAACTTACCGAGAAGGTGTCAAACCACCTATCTTGCACAACCTTCCCAGCATCTGTCCAAGATATATATGGACCATCCCACTGGGCCTTCAAAACCTTAGTAATCGCTTTGGTAGTGCGACTACTATCAACAAAGCTGTAATGACAACAATTATGTTAGGAGTAAAACAACACACAATCTAGGGAGACACCCAAAATTTCGGCAGAGTCTCCCCTGTAAATGTAACATTTCCAAGTTTAAATAGTTACCCTGTTACAAACAGAAGAGTGCCCAGTACAATTCAATCTATACAAGTACTAATTAAAGTAAGCAACAATAAACCAACAAGTCTTTCAACTAAACCCTAATATAAAGTATCATACAAATAACATAAAAGTATATGAAATTTAGTCACTTACTCGTCTCCGGCCGGCACGGGTACCAACATGGGCAGAGGGGATGCCGGAGGTGGGGTCGCCTGATGGCCATGGTCCTCCAAGCCACCAACTCCAGGAGTCTGCTCTGGGGTGGTCAGCTGTGGGGGTGATGGGGTTGTCTGCTGTGGTGGTGGTGATGGAGTGGTCTGTTGGAGTGGTGATGGAGTGGTCTGCTGTGGTGGTGGTGATGGAGTGGTCTGCTGTAATGGGGATGGAGTGGTCCGCTGTGGTGGTGATGGAGTGGTCTGTTGCCCTGGGGTTTGCATCCCCAGACGGGAAGCCGGGGTCCTGGACCCACCACCCCTACTGAAGGGCAGTCGACGTCCCGTCATCTGTGGATAAAATCATGAAAAGAAAGGTTAGTCTCAGGATATATATAAACCTATGTATATATGTTTAACAACTACATACTCTGTGTCTGTTTCAGTTTCAAATTCCCCCTCAGTTTCAGTGTCACTGTGGTTATCTGTTTGAACAAGTTCATCAGTACCCAAATCAGCCCTAGACCGTTTTGATCGAGAGACAAGGTCTTTGTCAATGTGTTCACCCCCCGTAGTGGCGAGTGTCTCATCCATTATGACTGGATCAATGTTGAACAACAAATTGGCATCGTTGAGCTCGTGTGGTGCAAGCTGATAAGCGTCATCGACCTCCTCGGAGACATTGTCAGTGATCTGACTTCGGGCCTTGGCCTTGATTACTGCATACCAGTCCCGATGTCCTCCCGGGAAGTCGGTGTAATAAACCTGCTCAGCTTGTTAGGCAAAAATGAAGGGATCAAACCCTTTATATCTACCATTCTTCTTGACCTCAACTAAGCCGTAGTTGTTGTCAACCTTTGTTCCAACACCGATTGTGTTGTCGAACCAATCACATTTGAATAGAACAATATCTCTTCTTAGTTGTCCAGAGAATGAAACTTCAACAATCTCCGTCAGCACTCCATAAAAGTCTTCTTCCAACTGACCGGCGGTGCCTTTAACACAAACCCCGTAGTTATGGGTGCGCATCACTCTATCTCTTTGATGTTGCAAATTGGTGGGGCCCTATCCCATTCAGGATGAATATGCAACCATCCGTAACCCATCCCATAATTGTATGTCGTCTATCTTGAGTTGAATGAATGTTCATTTGAAATTTCGGCAGCATTTCGCATTGGTCCCCGAGTACACAGAGATACGTACGGTATGAAACACCACACGCAGACATGCACCCTGGGGACAATACGAAACACCATAACCGAAATTTCAAATGAACATTCATTCAACTTCTCAAGATAGACCACATACAACATTGATGGGTTACGCCCTACAGGTTACAAATTCATACCAAACTGTCCAACCGGGACAATTCAAGCTCCAACACAACACGGTACATCGACCGGTTATTTTGAAACTTGAACGGGAATCTAATGGGTACACACACGACTAAACCCTACATTATTAACGTTGTGTTTCATTTTTTAAGTTCCCTAAGAAAGGGAGCCTGCCGAAATTTTGGCAGAGTCTCCCCTGTAAACTAGACATTTCCCAAATTTACAAATGGCCTGTTACATATAGAAAACTACCCAGTATAGATAAATAAACATATCATACGCATTGTATATGATATTCACAGTTATGAACACAAAATCATGTTATCAATATATAAAATTAACCGCTAATGAGCTCTGCTCTCCACTAACAAACAACATTACACATGCATCGTAAATCATGTTATCAGCACACAAAACCAATGCCTAATGAGCTCTGCTCTCCACTAACAAACAACATTACACATGCATAAAAAATCATGTTATCAGCACACAAAATCACTGCCTAATGAGCTCAGCTCTCCACTAACAAACAACAATCAACATACATACACTTCAACACATACAACAGACATAGCCGGATAAGTTAGCGTTAGGGGATTACCTGGGAATGAGAGATAGCGATGAAGACAAAGCTGATGAGGGTCGAACACGAACCACACGTAAGGTGTCTTGGTCTGCATGACAAACTCTAGTTAGAATGGAAATTGAGTCATCAAAAGAAAAAGTTTTATTGGCCTTTGCTAATCATACATTTTCAATGAACTTTAGCAAGGTTGTCAGACTCGAGAGTCTACCAAGACTCGTTTTGGCTAGGTAGACTCGACTCGCTAACTCGACTCGTAAACTCGTAAGAGTTTACGAGTTTACCTCATGCTAAAAATTGTATCAAATTAATATTAGGCATGCATCCAAACAATATATAACATACTAAAAACGTTAAAAAATAAATAAACGCTTCTACCAGCGGGTATGACTAACATATTACCTACACACGTCACGTTGTATTGCTATTAAACTAGTCACTAAATTCTGGTGGAGACCAAAGAGTGTAGAGAAATAATTGAGGAAACAAGGAGTTAGAGGCAATTCATACAAGCTTTTGTATTTTAAAAGAGTTAATTTTTGTACAGTGACTCAGATACCATTCCTTTCCAAAAAATTTTTGAGGAGGAGGATGATCATGGCCCGTGGGTTTTGGGATGGAGGAGGGTTTTGGGATTTGGACATTTCCACTCCTAAGACGCTTGATGGGTTGGCATGTCCTGTTCCTGGAGACCCTCTCCCTTTGGGTTTGTCCCGTGGCACAAAGCTTTCCAGACCCCGACAGCTCCATTTCATGCACGCCCCTCTCATTCCTTCCTACTCCATTCTCCATGGCCTCTCTCTCCACCGTGTCCTCTCCCTCCCCCTCCTCCATGTCTGGCAAGTCTCTCCCTTCCATCTTCTTACCTCTGCTTTTGTTGCCTGACCATGTCTCTGCTCTGAAACTTTTTCAGGTTTCTATTTTTAAATGGTCAGTTCAATTTGCAGAGATTTGTTTCCTTTGTTAAGATTGAACCCAAAAAGCCTAAGGGCCTTTCCTCTTGGTTAAAAACCATTGGGAGACATCTGCAGAAGAAATCACTGTATGCCCTCCGCTTCTTCTCTGAGTTACAGTTGACGCCGGATGATATTTTACTTTTAGGCTTAGATGCATATGGCTATAGTGATCAGCGTCGTGCAAAAGCAGCCCTACATCATAAGGCAAGTGTCAATATGTATCCTCTTAGGAATTTCTAAGTTTTACGGCCCTGCAGGTTAGACTTTGTGGACTAGTAACACTTGAAAGGAGGGATATATATACCTACATTAAATCTAGTGAACTAATGTTTTATGTGGAATTTATGATTAATTTTAGGTTACCCTTTGGCCTTAGTTGTCAGATTCAAGGGGCAAGGAAAGTAATTTGCAGCAGATTGGATTAGAACCCAGAGGGCTATAGGCAAGGTAGTTAAAATCCTGATTTTAATCGGAAAAATCCCGATTCTACGATTTTGGAGGAGGAAAACGATCCGAGTCGCCCCTAGAACACCAAATGTGCATGAATCGCACTAGAATCGCGATTCTGGGCCTTAAATGACATATTCATGACCGCCTCCGCCTTCCTACCTCCGCCTCAGCGACTCTCAAAGCTCTACGAGGTACTTCAGCAACCATCTCTCTCGTCTCTCTCTTCTCCCTCGAAGCCATCGTCTTCTTCTTCCTCGAAACCATTCCCTCTTCTGCTACTCTTTCAAATACTAATAATGAAAGGGTTTTGGTTTAAAAGGAGAGACAAGAGGTGAGTTTTGCATGTTGAGTGTATCATCGAACCCTTTCTCTTCTCTTCTCTTCTCTTCATTTTCTAGGTTTTACTACTTTACTTCTCGCTTTGCCTCTTATCTTAATGTCTAACAACAACGATAATAAATTCAGCACGGCAGATCTCACCTCTGGTTTGTCACTCTTCTTCTTCTTCTTCATCTTCTTGTTTTCTTCTTCTCCATCTCTGTTCTCTGTTTCGTTTACTCCCTACAGCTCTCAATGAAGACAATCTCACCGACCTAGTGCTTTTTTAAGGAGAGACCAGCTCTTGAAGCCAAATACCAAGCTTTGTATTAGCCATTGTATACAAATACCAAATACCCCTTCTGTTGAGTTTTGGGTTGAAGTTACTTTTTAGTTGGTTCGTTTAGTGATCTTTTGACCACTTTATATTGTAGATTTCAGAGCGTGATGAAGGTGCTCTCAAGTTCCTTAAAGATATCAAGTGGAGCATGATAGAAAACCCCAAAGGATTTAAGCTTGAGTTCTTCTTTGATACCAATACCAATCCATACTTTTCAAATTCTGTATTGACAAAAACATATCATATGATTGATGAGGATGAACCTATTTTGGAGAAAGCAATTAGGTAAGCTGTTCTTTTTGAATGATGTTATTATGTTATCTGTTTGCATAGTTTATAATGTTGTCAAAAGGGTCTGGTTTGGTCTTGATCAAGGTTTACTTGCTATGTTCTTTTTCAATAGGACTAAAATTCAATGGTACCCAGGAAAATGCTTGACTCAGAAGGTTTTGAAGAAAAAGCCTTAGAAGGGTTCGAAGAATGCTAAACCAATTACTAAAACTAAAAACTGTGAAAGCTTCTTCAATTTTTTTAAAGCTAAGTGGTGTCCCACCTTTCTGGGCTGGTAATGATCCTAATATGCATTTAACTTTTTCTCTGTTGTATTATTATTTAGTCATCTATTCTGTACCTGAATTACATTAACTTTTTCTATTACTTTTAGAATCTGAATCAGGAATTTTCAGGCAGATTTTACACAGAGAGCTTGATTTTGTTTTTGAACCATGGCCTAATATCTCAGAAAGTGCTAAAGAATTGGTAAAACAAATGTTGGATAGGGACCCTAAGCAAAGAGTTTCTGCCCATGAAGTTTTATATGAGTTCCTTGAGTACTAGTTGTTACTGGATTTTCATGTGCCACTGGTGTATGTTGGCGTTTTATTATTATAGTGTCAGCTTCTTGGAAGATCGAATGACAATTGAATCTTGCATAATCAGGTCACCCTTGGATTGTTGATGATAAAGTTACTCCTGACAAACCCCTTGACTCTGCTATTTTGACATGCTTAAAGCATTTTTCAGCAATGAATAAACTTAAGAAGATGGTATTATGTGTATTTTTTTTAGCAATCATTGTATGCCTTATCATTTTCTGTTTGATTTTAACAATGTTGTTAAGTTTATTTTAATCTTTATATTCTAATCTCATGGAATCTGAAATTAATCCTTTATGGAAGCGGTAGGTAAATTATCATAGAATGTAGCAATAAGGAAAGTGATTTGGGTTAAGTTAAAATCATTTTTTGCTTTATTCTCCAAATAACAAAAGATATTTCATCAAACAAAACAACAAGTACAAGACCAGAGGTTGCAATACTGAACAAAGAAACACATGAAAGGCACAAACTGGTTGCATTATTAGACAAAGAAACACATGTAATGTATGGCACACATTTCTCTCTAAAAACACAAAGGATAATGAACACAAGCTTTACAAGTTTGTTACCTGTTTGCTACACCTGATGGCAGACTTAGGGGACTTCCGAACAGAGACAGAGGGGGACACAGCTCCAAGCCAGGGACGGCACACAGGGAGGGAGGTCGACGGCTGGAGGAAGAAGGGAGGAAGGGAGGGAGGTCGACGGCTGGAGGGAGGCTGACAGAGGGAGGGACGGAGCCTCGAACGGCCACAACTTCCAACGGAGAGGGTCACCGTCGTTTGTGAAGGGGAGACGGAGGTTTGGAGCTTCGTCAGACAGGTCGTGGTGGTTTGGTGGTTCCTGAGGCGCAGAGAGGGAAAAAAGAGGGATGGACGGGGATTGACGGAGGGGGAGACGGCTGAGAGGGGCAAGGGAGCGGTAGGGCAAATGAGAGGGAAAGGGTTTGCTCGAAGATACATTAAAAACTTAGCGACGGCTCGCACCCGTCGCTAATAACGTCACTACAATTAAAATCCTTAGCGACGACAAGAGAAATCCGTCACTAATGTCCTAAAAAGTAGCGACGGGGTAACCCTACCGTCACTACCTTCCCTTCTTAAAAGTGAAAACATGGAGGGAAGACGAAACCATAGCGACGGAAAACGAATCCCGTCACTAATCTCCTGAATTAGCGACGGGGCTCCCCACCGTCACTAACTTCTCTTCTTAAAACTGGAGGGAAGACGAAAATAATAGCGACCGAACACTAAATCCGTCACTACTCTCCTGAATATTAGCAACGGTAGGACAACTCCGTCACTAGTCTCCTGAATATTAGCGACGGGTTCTTCCTACCGTCGCTACTACCCTTTCTTAAATTAAAATAAGGTCAAAATAATAGCGACGACTGGTGGAACCGTCACTAGTACAAAACATAGCGACGCCGTTTAGCCGTCGCTAATGTTTGGCGCCAACAAAATAACATGGAGGGAAAACAAAAAAGGAGGATCTGAGAATATAGCGACCGTAGTAGCGACGGTGTTTGTATTTTTTAGCGACCGATTCCTCTTTTGGTCGCTAAATGCGTCGCTAAAACCTTTTTGGTCGCTGTTTATTTAAAACGGTCGCTAAAACGGTCGCTAGTTAGCGACGGTAGTTGGTGGTCGCTAATTAGAGGTAGCTGTTTAGGGTTTTTTTAGTAGTGCATGGAAGTGTTTGGATGAGCTATATCCGGACTTTTCAAGCGAGCTGCACAATGTACGACTTGGCTTATGTACTGATGGGTTCAACCCATTTGGTCAATACGGAAGAGCGTACTCTTGTTGGCCAGTCATACTGACTCCATACAATCTGCCGCCTGATATGTGTGTGAAGAGAGAGGAATTGAGTCATTCTTGTCCTCATGATTTCTTAACGAAATTATATAAAACTCTTATGAAGACCTTAAGAATTAATTCCCATTCGTTTAGTCCTAGTTTTATTTTTAAATACATTGTCCCTAATTCACGTGTCGATTCACCAAATTTTCGTATTTTGGCCATATCTCCCATTCTCGATGTCGGATTTCGACGTGATATAGCTCATTTTAAAAGGAAAAATTAGATCTACAACTTTTATGGTGATCATTTTGCCAAATTCCCATCAGAACAAAAGTTTATTTGTGTAGCAAAAATATTATGAATTTATGCCTTTTTGCATGTTTCATTGACACCTTGCCACTCCTTAAGCTGCCACCTCACCACGCCACTTGTCCATGCCTGAATATCCTTTGCCTAGTAAGCCGATCAAGCTTGTGTAACAAGCTTATGCCTTCCTTCCCTATAAATAACCACACCATTACCACTTCTTTGCCTTTTCCCTTCACCATTTGTCCTCCTCTCTCGGCTACTCTTTCTTTCACTTTTATTCTTACAAGGTTGAATGACCACCACCATGAGTAGCTCCTTTTCTCCCTCTCATTCACCAAACCTCCGTAGCTCTCCACCGTAACCATCACCCAAAATCACTTATCCTCTTCTAAACCACCACACAACACCATCACCTTAACCTCCACCCATTATCTCAAATTATCAAGTTCTCCTTCTCCTTGTTTTACACATGGCCGAGAGCTCCTTCACCTTGAGAGATCTCTCTCAAAATCTCAAATGTACCTCTAACTACTCCTAAGGCCTTTGCATGGCATCTCCTTCCATTTCCTATCACCATTGCAAATTATGGAGCTTTCCTCTCCTTGTTGTTGTTTTGGTCGAACCTCCATCACCTTGTCAAGGTAAAGTGTTTCTTCATCTTGAGTGTAAGGAGGCGTCACCACTAACATTTCGGAGCATCTTAGAGCTTATGGCACGACTAGGAACAAAAGGAGTAAGACCACAACCTTTTCTCCTCCAAACCGAAACCACCACCTAGGTAGAGGGGAATCAAGTCCCGCTAAATCTTGTCTCTCTCTCTCTCTCTCTCTCTCTATGTGTAAACTTTATGATGATTTCAAGGGTTTTGTAATTTTGTATGTATATTTCTTTGCATAGAAACTCTAATCTTTGGTGTTGTATGTTTTGGTGATATTGAATGTTACGTGCATGCAAAATGATTCCTTGATGTCTTGCTCTAGATAATGATACTTGTTACTCTTGAGGTTGGCCATGAAAATATAAGATGCATGCATGTTTATTTTTGGATTGTATTGGAAATTTAATGGTCTAATGAGATGGATTATATGATGTCCTTGGTGATTTAGGAAAACTTGTTCTTGATAATTTATGTTGTGGCTATGAACTTTTAAGAGGAAAGGTGATAAATTTTCATGCCTTGAATATTGATTTTATGGATTCCATGGTGTCTTAAGATTTAGAAGAATTTGATGCATGATATGTGTTTATGACCCAAGGATTAAAAGTGTGCATGAAGGTGTTGTTGCTTAAAATTGTTTGCTTGATGGGTTCTATAAGGTTGTGAATGATTAAAAATATCTATACACATTAAAGAAGCTTAGCCGTGAGTGTTTTATGAATGTGTATGATGATTTTCTTTTTTAAAAATGTAAGGAATATACAAAATAGAGTGATGTTAAAAAGCTAAAAATTTAAGGTGTTAAAAGCTAAAACTGATGGTGTTAAAGAATTAGAAATTTGCTGGTATCAAAAGCAGAGAACAATAGGTGTTAAAAAGCTGAATACAATAGGTGTTAAAAATCTCAAACAGAGGTGCTAAAAGGTATGAAACAAGTGGTGTTAAAAGCTATGACTTTCGAGCATTAAAATCTGAAATTTAATACAGGTGTTAAAAAATTAGATTTTGGTGGTGTTAATAACAAGATTTAAATGGTGTTAAAAGTTAGAATTGAAGTGGTGTTAAAACCATAATTTTAAAAAGTGTTAAAGGTTGGATTTTCAAAGGTTAAAAACGTAATGGTAAACCTTTTCAAGTAGTGATATTTCTAAGTTAATGATACTTTATGAGTTAAACAAATTAAAGTAAGTTCGTTAGAAGGTTTATGAAAACACTTACAAGTTAATCTTTATAAGGCTTTAAATGAGTTTAATTTAAGCATTACATTTTCTATATGTCAAATGACTTAAGAATCAAAAGAAGTTTTGATGTATGTTAAAAAGAAACTTGGTTTTTGACAAAAGGATTTTTGGTTATTAAGGTGAAATAAAAACTTAAGTTCTGGTTAAAGAAATAAGAAATCGTTTTATGTTAGGTTTTTAGAAATTAATTAAAATTAGTGAAAATTGTACAATAACTGAGTATTTAAATTAAGTAATTCTTGAACTTAAGACTCTTAATAAGTAAACTGATATAGGGAAAGGAATTTTGGTAAAATTACTAGAGACAAAACTACTTAAAATAAATAAAGTCTGTGTAAATTAAGGGGACATTAACTAGTAAGTGGTTAAGGTCTTATACAAAACACTTTGGGTGTAAAGAGTCTTTGAGTAGAAGTAGAATCTGTGGTGGCATGTCGTGTTTGACTTTTTGATAATTATTGGATTTAATGTGTTATTCTTGAATGATGAGTTTGATTATTGAGTGTGTGAATTGAAGTGCTTGATTATCTATGATATGCTTATTTTGTAATAGGATTTGGGTGAATGAATATGTGTATAGTGTTGCCATGTCATGAATGAATGAGAATTGATGTGTTATTGAAATCTAGTTGATGAGAATGAGTTGATAGTGATAGTGGAATTGTGTTATGAATTTTTTTGATGATTGCTGTGTGTTTTGATGAGCCCAATTATATGAATGGGCATGTGAGATGCTAACCTTATGATTGTGAATTGTATGAGATTGGATTGATGAATAAATTGATGACAATGAATTGTAAAAAAAGTTTGAAATAATGAAAGAAAATTTGTTGTGAAATGAAAGATGGAATTGATAATGTGAATCGTGAAAATGATAAGAGTCCCTGTGGGATCCTGGAAAGAGAATCCAACGAGGTCGATAAGAAGCTGATATGATTGCGTGAGCTGGTTTGATTCGGATCCAAATTGTTGAGTTATGATGAATTACCTTGTGACATGAGAATGACGGAATGAACACTAGATGAAATTGTCCTTAATTGCGGCTTATGATGTACTATGATTTTTAGATATTGGATTCCATGTATTTTGAGAAAGAAAATTATACAACTCGAGGAAATTGCTGAGTCGAGGCTTCGTTATTGAATAGTATAGCAGAGCGGAGTTTACACTATTGATTATAAGATTTTATTTAAAAGGCATTATTTTAACTTATGTATATACTTATATATGTTATTATTTTTAGGTACATATGTGTTTACGCAGTCTGGTACTATGAAAAGTGGTAAGTATTATATATTGAATAGAAGATTTTAGAGATAAGCATTAACTCTCCAAATTAAGGACAATGGCCAAGCTATGCGGGAATCCCACTCGATGACTATGATTGAAAGATAATTGGTTGTGCATACATGCATCATTGCATTGGTTTTGTGAGATGTTGTTGTACCGTGGCCAATTGCATTATAGTATGGGGTACACTGGAGAACATGCATGTTTCAGGTTCAGATTGAACCTTGGGAGTACTTCAGGTTTAGGCATCCAGATGGCTCAGTTAAGCACCTGATGTAGGAAAGTCCGTGGCCAGCCAGGGGTACTTCGACGTGACCAAACATTTCTAGGGCCGTGTAGCATGAGTTTTGGTTTTATGTTGCCACGCCCGGGGCATGAGGTTTGGATCTATGATGATGATGATAGGCTGCGGTCCATATGTACCCCTAGCAAAGAACTCGAAAGGACTCCGGCCGCATTGGTATTCCACGAAGATCATTCCTCCCAAGTAGACGTACTGGTGAGATGATGTTGATGATGATGAGATGAGGGGCCCCATTTGCATGCATGAGACGTAATTGAAAAAGAGAATCATAAACTGCCTAACTCATGCATAGCATTTGATTGACTAACAACATGTGATGTTTGTGTTATGAATTATGGTGATGTATTGCTAATAATTATGACTGTGTCTGTGATTGGTTCCTTTCATGTTATTACTTGATGATGTGATAATGGTTCAAGCTATGATATTGTGTGTTGTGATAATTATGACGACAACTAGAATTTGCTTGGTAGTCCTTGTAACTTGTGGCTTACCTGATTCTATGACAGTAAGCACATGGTGCTATCTGTGTAGTTGAAACTAGTTGGTATGTATTGTAATGTTGAGTATGAACTATGTATTAGTTATATATGTGGCTGAAACTTGCTTAGGAAATATTGTAACGATTATGCATGAACTATATGCTTGGTTGGGATATATATGTATAATGATGAATATGATGAGGTAGACTAGGGGGTATGTTATGATCGTGACTGTGATTTGTACGATGATTGTACTTGTGTAGTAATAGTGTCTTCTATGAATTCATGCGATGAGGTGATGATGGATTAGAGTCATATGATGCAAAATATGTCAAACATGGTTAAGGTACAATTTGGTACTATTTGTGTAAATGTAGATATGAACTTGATAAATATTAGTAACTTTTAGTATGTATGCCTATGCGGGGTAGATGTTACCCCGACCTTGTGTATTCTCTATGTATTATGCCAATGACATTATTTGGGGAGACATCCCAAATGATGAACCTCCCATTGTGTGAGGAACAAGTAGGGTGTCACCTTTATAATTTTTCCAGAAATGAATTTTGAGAAGAAGAAGAAGAAAAATTTTGCAGTGAAATGGATAGAAGAAATAGGATAATGCTTTAGTTGGTTCGTATTACTTTGTATCTATGGATACGTGCTTGCCCCTGCCATTCAGAGTAACGTAAGTATTGTTATGACCATGTAATACATAATGAGTTGTTTCTTGATCCACCATTGTTTTATGTACAAAAAAACTTCCACACTTTTTCACAAACTTGTAACCTCTTAGTTAAGTAGGATGGTCCAAGGGAAGAGATTTATCCTAGTTAACCGAGGGTGTTACGGCAACATAAGGGCACCACAGTCTCACAAGATTCCTATGCTTAACAAAAATAAAATTACTATAATCGGAGTCTATCCTAGCACAAGGCATTACAAATAATAAAAAGAACACTACTTCACGCGGAAGGAGGAGTAGAGGAACGGTCATTATAACACCCTGAAAATGAGGGTAAATTTTTCACGATTTAAAAATAATTATAAGTAACAGAAACCACGATATATAAAATGTCAAGTAATTACCCCATATCATTTAATGACCTATCTCATATATGAAGATATGAGAAGGTACCAGAGTGCTCCTTGGACGATCAAACTCAAGATCGTCCTAAGGGAAAAGAAGAAGATATAATTAAAATTTAAGGATGATAAGGATTTAGGTAAAAGAGAGGTCAAAGATACCTCACCAAATTGCTAGACATTAATAATACAATTTCCAAATAATAACATTATTTCTAGAGGTCACAGATCCCAAAACATTCAAGGAAATTGAGGAAAAGAAGCAAAAATGAAGAAACTGGAATCAGGGCATCTCGCTTGAGCGAGGCCCTTACTCGCTTGAGTGAGGACAACGAGCGTGAGCGAAAACGCTCCAGAAACCATCACCACACTCGCTCGCTTGAGTGAAAAAAGGACAGAACCTCACTGCCCACATTTCGCTTAAGCGAGGCACGATCACTTGAGCGAAAAAGGGACAAAACCTCACTGCCCATATTTCGCTCGAGCAAGGCTAGGCCTGGCTGAGCGAAATCCATCCAGTAAGCGCCTACCTGATATGCACGCATCTCGCTTGAGCGAGACACCAGCTCACCTGAGCGAGTTTGGGCCAAAGGCCACCCCTCTGATACAGGGGATTCTCACTTGAGCGAGAATCCATCTCGCTTGAGCGAGATTATCAGATCATGCGCAGAAACATGAAAAATCTCACAACCTAACATACAAAAACCCATCCCAAGCAAAATTGATCAAAATTAACATATCATATACATCATATTAAGCATTTAAAACTTGTTTCAAGTAATCATACTCTATAATTTCCATTTCAATTCATGAATCATATCATAATCAAGCTTATCAACCTTATATACTTAATAAAACACAAAATCTTAAGAAATATTTCATTCATTCATCAACTCTAGCAGCATTCCACATAATGTTTGACATCCATACTTTGTCAAGGTCATTAATGAAAATTAGCCATACATACAAGGGTCTAATTTTCCTACATGACCTCCAAAATTATCATTCATCATATTAAATTACAAAATTGAGCATATATGCATCATATACTATACAAAATAACAATATGCCGGCCAAGGCTCACCCACTTTTCTTCCATATTTACTTTCATCAACACTCGACCTCCAAAAGAGTAGGGTATCGTCATACCTACATCAACCTTAAAAATGGCAACTAGGAGGTGAGTAACATAATCCAAATGTATCAAAGTCATACATTATGATGATACTTATACATGCCTACATATAATACATTTCTCAAGAAACATCACAAGTTTCGTTCACATACTATATCATTTCATTTCAACATGTTACGTATTTAAAGCAATACATCCACAACACACATATCCAAATCGTTGGCATTCTTAATAACGTCATCATACACACAATGTTAGTACCACATTTCTTTCCTCTTTATTTATCAATCATCCATCGCCACCACGGGCTATCAACTAGGCATATCTCCAAACTATATGCAAATGCTCTTATAGCTAATGCATATATACAAAGGAATTATTATCAAATATGGATCCGTCTGTGGGAAACATCAACATACCAAATGTGGGTCAAGCATAGGTGTGCTACTATACCCCTACTGCAGTAGAAAAATGTGTACACATATACCTTAATTCATGCATGCTTAACAATATATTTTACTGGTACCAAACCGCTCTCGCCCCTATGTAGCACTAGTCACCCCGTGACTTACAAATCAACATCATGGCCTTACTTGCCAAAGTGCTACGGGCCCCTCTCGAACACACATCGAGAGAGCCGTGCCCCGTCAGACACCGAGGTAACTTGCTCATCATAGAGCCGCCTGCCCACTGGGCCCGCCACATAGGGTGCCTCATCACCAAACTATGGATAGCTTCGTGATTCCCAAAATCACTAGGGAAATACAACAATATACCTGTGCACTGGGTCGCCCTCCCACTAGGCCCGCCTAGTGGAACCCCTAACATTCCACATAGTCAACGTATGATATGCCATGGATGCAAATGCCAATCAATGCATTCTCACTCTATGCATCCTATCATGCCACTCCATATTCCACAATTTACCATAACCACTTAGTGGATTTCGTATACTCATCATTCTCCACCACTACCAACATTCATTGGGTTTCATACACACTATTAGTTAGTGGCAATCAATATTTATTAGTTCACACATTATGGGATGTTCAACCACATATCAATGAATACAACCATGGTCTCAAGCCATTCATAACAAATTCATTAACATGAATCAAAACATCACCATACTCATCATCCCAAAAGCATATGCCACATAACATAAATCATTCTAAATGTATTTCAATCATAAAATCATCATATCATCCACTCAAGCCAATCTATCATAACACAAGCATATATATATATATATATATATATATATATATTCATATCATTAATGGATGAAATCATGCATTTAGAAATGTTACCCCTCTACCTTAAGAGAAGTAATAATCAACGCGGTCTGATGGTCCTGCCTCGTCAATGGGGTGTTTTCCTACATTATACAATATACCACATAATTATTCTCTATTCAAACCACCAAGATTCAAATGCTCTTAATTAACTACTTGGTGTTTTATGCCTTTTTCTCAATCCTTACTTATTAATTTAATCCACCATAACCACCATGGATTATGTGCCCAAATTCATTATTATGCATTAAGGCTAAACCCATTCATGGGTTTCCATATTAATGGTTCCCAACCACCATTATCAATCATTCACCATCATTATTGGTTATTACTCATCATAAATAACAATTCCCATCATTAAATGCATTTTCTTAGCATTAATAAATACTCTTCTACTCATATTTTTCATTTCCCCCAAATTATAGGGTTAGGGTTTCACTAAAACCCAACAACCATAATAAATGTTCATCATCTTCCACCACATTAAATGCCATTTTCGTGTACCCCACCATGCCCTCATAAAACTCATATTAAATACACCCCACATTAGGGTTTCTTATCATAAATGCTTCCCACTTATAATCCACATGTATTAAACTCTCAAAATCATCATTAACCCATAACCTAAGGCATAACACCATTAGAAATAGAGAAGAACTTACCTCAAGCCAATAAAAGAGTGGGTGTCCAATGGAGAAGAAAAGGAGCACGAAAATAAGAGGGAGAGGAAGAGCTTTAAATCACCATTATCTTCCCCCTAAGCTTGAAGCAAAAACGAAAATGGAAGGAGGAAGGAGAGCACACCACACTTGGGGTTTTTAGAAGAAGAAGATGAGTGGGGGATAGAGTATGAAGAGAAAAGAGAGTGTATGAAGGGGAAGAAGAATCAACGTGAATGGGAGAAGGGAAAAAGAGTTTCAAATGTTTTAATTTAATCCCTTCATTAAAATTTTGTTTTACAACCAACAGGATCTCTGTTCGGGCTCAATACTTTATCTAAAAATTATTCTAAAGTTATATTCGGGTCCCCAATAATATTCTTAACAGCCCTGACCAACAGCACCTCAATCGGAGATACTTGGTCCGACACCCATATTTTAACCGGGTATTATTTTCAATTATTTAAGTCCCCATAAATTAAGAAAAATCACAAAAATTCTCAATTTAATCATTTTAATATTTTTGGGACATTAATCAATTCATATTTAATTATTCGTTATTTATTTCTCTCAATTAATCATTTATATAAATTTTGGGATGTTATAGTCAACCTAATCAACGTTTTGAGTCGTTCACTTTAATCGGTCCGACCAAGGGACTTGCACTGCTCTAAATTTGTTCCTTATGATCCGACAATGGAAAAAGGTGAAATGGCTCATCCACACACTCATACTCTTCCTTATTGACCTTAATCATTAACTTACAATGACAAAATTTATTACAAAATTCAATCGTTGAGTTTAAGAGAAAAGCCACAATTTTAATGTATTACTTTTCGGACAACATGGCTGAAGGACTCCACCACGGCCCGCCCAATAAACTCTTGTCAGTTTGGTAGGTGGAGTCCTTGTCTTTTAAGTTATTCTAAAGCCCCTTGTTCTTAAATTCAAGGTCTGTATTTTTTTTTGTTGGCCTCTCCACTTCGGCTTTGAGTCACTTTACCTTCTCTTTCGCCTCTTCCTCCCCGATTTTTAAAGTTGACATTAATACCTCCAAATTGGCATTCTTCCCATTTAATTCTTTGAGATGATGATGGATCTTACCCTGGCCTTCTAACATTTAGGCTTTTTTTTAACAGAGGTGATTAATCTTTGCTATAGGGCTTTTTTCAAAGAATGGAGGACAGATAGGCTCTTTGACGCAAACCACACCGCTCGATTAAAGGTGTAGTCCAACTCTTTAGTGCCCAGTCCGTTCTTAAGGCGGAACTGGAGAATGAATTCTTTTTGTTACCCTTCAATGGGTTCAAGCAAATGAAGAGAATCTTTATTACTCTCCATGTCATAGGGAATAATGATAGTTTCTGGATCGACCCGACCAATATTGTCCATCCATGTCAATGCGGGGTCGCTAAGCCTTTGCCCTTATCTTGCAGGGTAGGCTTTTTCGTCTCCGTTTTTTCTAGATCCTTCAGTGTCTTCCCAGGATCATTTCTTCTTCTCTTGGATCAGGGTAGTTTTGTTGACAGGGATGGAAATCTTCTTTCCTTCTTCAGCTGAGGTAGAATTTGATTCTCCATATCGTGGTTGGTACCAACCACCTTAATTATCCCTCGAAGCTTATCCAAAGCACTTCTGCCCGTGCTCTTTGTCAAGAAAAAAATACATATAGAAGATTAGATAGCGGCCATAAACTTCTAACTTGTTTGTAATGAATAAAGACATATGTAAATTACCTAGGGAGGATAAATATTTTGTCCTTTTTTGGCAGAACCTAGAAGAGCTTTCCATTTCAAAGGACTAGATTATGAAATTTTGTGTAAATCATCGACCACCAACCATGATTCTTCACTTAGTTTGTCATCATCCACCACATATACCCTATTCTCCAGTAGGAAGTGTGGATAGGTCCATCCAGTGTAAAACTTCAAAGTGTCCTCTACATTTTTCCTGAATATAGGTCAATTTGGCTTCACACAGAGTTTGAAAAACCACCTTTTGAAGAAGACGCCTTCACTAATTTGACATATGCCTCAAAGTTGATGATGTCACTTTAGGACTATAAGTTGACAAACCCTAAACCTTAACTGAGGTTAATATGCCTCAGAACACGAACATAATGGAAAAAAATCACCGTTATTGGTGTGAAGCTGAGATGATAGGTGAGAACCTCCAAGGTAATTATTAGGCCTTACCTATTTGGATAAAGTTGGCTGGGGGCGATGTCTAACAAATCACAGTACCCACATCTCAAATTCACTTAGTGAAAATTGTACCCTCACCTTTATGAATAGAATTTCATACATGTATACATATCAGTCCTCGGGGGTATGGCAGATCCGGTCTTTTATTAAAGGTGCCATTAGGGAAAAATAATCATTATAATTTTTTGAGGTCCAGATCCTCTCGGTATTTAGTTGGACCTCATCATGTGCTTCCGCATGGCGGCTACAGAAGAATAGTATCTCCCAATGCACCCAGAAGTAAGGATCCTTCACCTAGCCAGCTAGTTGATCTTATCAACAATCATATTAAAGTCTGCATGATCAATCATGACACGAAACTCTTCACTTCAGATTGAATGTCTTCAGCAGCCATCCTTTGCACTACATGTTTTAAAAAAGGCACACATCGGTAAAAAACAGTGTCGTTATCATGAAACAAATGATGTCGGAATCTTGTTCACAAAAGTAAGACAACACGACCACTGGTGAACTTGCAATCGGTAGGGTGGAAACCAACGAGTCTGACTCAGAGGAGAACATCGTATTTAAGTGTTGGTATCGCTCCTCCCTTTGGGTCCATCCTAGAAGATAGAGTCACCCTAATGGTCAAAGACCTCAGCATAGCTAGAGTGGCTTCCCTAGGGCCCTTCTTAACCCACCTATGTATATCCACTTGCGACAATCATGATTTTTCCCGGGTTCCTATAGATGGCCATGACGGTGGCTTAGAGCTGATCTCTACTGATTTGTCATTCACGTGGCTATCTTCTTTATCTTGGTTTGACATATTATCAAAATAAAATAAGTATAGAATTTAAGAAAAAGTTGAAACAGAGAGACTGCTTTAAGATTCCCAAATTTAAAGCTTTTTATCATCTTTGTATAATAGGCAAGGAATCAAACAACTTGACAACTTCCATATCAAAATTTTTGGGTTTATGGTAACTACTTATACAAATTTCAATTAAAGTATAAGAGCAAAACTAAGTTAATTAACCAACAAAATTGCCATAATAAAAAATGGTCAATCCCATATGATGATGTGGAAATCCTTTGGTAGAGTATGGGATAAAGTTAAATATGAAAGACCATTTTCATATGTTTTTAATTATTTAGATATTAAATAAATAATTTGAAGTTGGGGAAAATATCATATTTAATTGCGATTAATAACTTTTATCAACTTTATTTTGAATATGTAGTTCCGACACTATTTTAATATATATATATATATATATATATATAAGTAGTTCATAGATAGTGGAATCTGACAGGTGTCACTCTCTAGACAAGCCCATTTTTCCTTGAAAAATCTCCCGAGTTAACTCTCATCTTTCATCATTAAATGAATCCTGACTGTCACCTAATACTCCGTATTCCTAATAAACTTTCCAGTGTGTTCATATTTCTTTTATTCTTTCCACTGCCTCACGTTTCATTTTTTCATTTATTTCTTCACAAATGCAGAAACCCTTTGTTTCCCTCCTTGCATGCTTCACCTGTGTTTTTGTCACCTTTATTTATCATATACCATCGAATCTCCTCATTGATGGTCCCAAAACCATTCAAAGATTGTCTCACCATATTCATTCTTTGACGTTATGAAAATCCCCAGCTTTGAATGACCTCTCAATACAGATTTCTAATGCGCATTTAAAATCCAAGAAGCGTCCCTGAGGTATTGAATGGGTTTTTTTATTTTAAACCCCATGGTAGAAAGGACACCCTCCATCTTCCTCGCACTTATTCCTAATTTTAAACCTACCTTACCCTAGATCACTTAAATGTTCCATTACTATCTTCATCAACCCTCAATTTTTCTTGACATATTGGACGTGGAATTGTAGAAATGGGAACTGTTGTGACCGGGGTCATGGTAGGAAGCCGACTGTAAAAAGAAATTAAGTTCCTGAATTCCTTCCGGAAACCGTAGAGTCGCTACCAATGTTTTTAAGTAAAACATCAAAAAAACCCTAACCTAAAGGTATTGGTCCTAAGTTGAGATTTTAAGTTTGGGAGTCTGATTACAGGTGGGGAAGATATTAGCACCATATGCTGTCCATTTTAAATGGTTACCCTAAATTGTTTAAGTTTTGAATAATCCTAGTAGTTTGAAATTTAAACCTCTTAGAGACGTTTGTGGATTTATTATCGATTTAATAATTAAAGTTATATTTTTAGTGATTAACAATATGTCTCGTCCAAATTAATCGGGTCATCATTTAAAAATGTTTTGATTTTAGTTTTGCGAGTTAATGGGATATATTTATTTTTTTAAAATTTGGGCCTGATAGGATTAATTCCTCTGCTCCTACGTATTCCCCAAACGTAAAGGGAAATCAGGGTTACGTAGTTCTTTGTTTATTATTTTAAAAATAATGTAAAGTAAGTTAAAAATATTAAGATTTAGGAAAAGTTAATCAACAGGACGTCTCGTCCAAATTGATATCAAATATTATAAAAAAAGGGAACCTTAGGTTTATTTATTTTATTATTTTTTAGAAAAAACTTAATAGTCTAAATTAATTTTAAAATAAAAAATTTATATTATTTAAAATTTAGATCTACAGAACGTCTCATTCAAATTAATCTCTAATGTAAATATTTTTTATTTTTGTTACATATAAACATTATTAAAATATTTTATTGTGTAAATTAATTTTAAAAAATTTAAAACATAGATTAACAGGACGTCTCATCCAAATTAACCCCTAACATAAAGATTTTAACTTTTGTTACATGCCAATATCAATTTTTTTATCTTACAAACGTGATACTCTAACTTGGTTAGTAACGAACATCAGAAGGTATTCTATGCTATTGATTAGTAGATCTTCCTAGATGCGAAAGGGCTTCATATACTTAATCATACATATTATAATTCACTAGGAGACAAGAATCATAGACAATCACAAACAGGGAATTGTAGGGAAAAGAAAAAATACCTTGTGCTATTTTGTTTTTCTATACTGCGGCCCTTTGTTACTGCTTTTGCTTTCTTGGTGTATGTGTGGTGCTAAGATAACAACCCATTTTTCTTCTAATTCCACGTGACCCCTTCTCTATGTGAACTCTCTATTTCTTTCCCGATTTACGTTTTACACACACACACACACCTTTTTTTTTATATTTCACGTGAATTCCTGCTTTGTCATTCTCATTGTTTTTATATGAATTCTTATTTTTTCCCTTGTGATCAGTGTCCTGCCCCTTAGCGCATCACACACACACATATGATATCAAAACTAATTCCCTTCTTTATGTGGCATGTGCACCTTTATATATCTTTCCAAGCTCATCTTGTTCTATCATATATATGTATATATATATATATATCATCCATGGTATATTCATTTACATATAATCTGCTTTCATTTCTATCTATTACTGTGTATTTCTGGATATTCCTACCTACCCTACTGGTACCTGGCTCTGATACCAGATTTTGATTCCTGGATATATATCTAGGAGGGCGAGGAAAACAAACATTATATGGCTCAACATAAAACCATTTCTGATAATCAGGTTTATCAAATTCAGGTACTTTAAACAGATAAGACATAATTAAATCAAATAAAAAGATAAAAAAATTTAGAACTTACAAAAGTATCGAAATAGGAGATACAGAAAGCTTAGAACTTCATTAACTGAGAGAAAAAAGAGTACAAAGGAAAGGCAAAGAGGGAAGGTGAAGGCTGTGTCCTCTCCCTTCTCCCTAATGCGCTTATTTATACACAAACATTCTGTCATATTCTAGATAGGATCAGATTACATTTGAGATTACATTAAGATAGAATACACTGTTTTGAAATTACATCAGGATAGAATGGACTGTTTGAGATAAGATTCGATAGAGTCATGTCTTATCAAGTCTTTGTCGTCCATTATTGATGCTGTCATGTCTTTATTGATGCTGTCTTGTCTTCTAGTTATCAGTTTTTACTTTAATCATACATACCAAAGCACATATCTTCATTATCATTACTAGGGTCTTCAATTAACTCCAAATCTTCGTCATTCTTTTGAGAAGAAGATGAGGATTCTGATGATAAGGATCTTATTTTTCCCAAAGTCTTTTGTAATTCTTCCTCTGAAGATACAACGGCAAGTTCTGCCATTATCTTCTGCTTTTCAGCTAGAAATAATGAAGTCTTGTTGAAAGTTAATGTTGAATCTAAAGGTCTTGGGTCAGACACTTTTTGTTGAGAGACCCATTGATCAATTTTCGATTTAGATATTAGGCTAATATTAAACTTAGCCCACCATTTTATCTTAAGAGTACGGGTCAAGGTAGGGAGTTTTAATATTTCATGTGTAGGACTTATTGAATAATCCCAAGTAAATATCCAAGTTATGCTTTGGCTGGCGACGAAAGAAATTAATCTATATCCTGACACAAAAGTTGTTTTTTCTTTGAAATACAGGAATAGACTTTAAACTTCTGGAGGAAAAACTTGAATAATTGGTCCTACATCATAGAACCATTTGATAAACCATTTGGGGAATTTTAATGATATCCCTCTTCTGAACCATATGAACCAAGAATGAGTATATGGCCTTAAATATAACATGTTATACCAAGCCATCATGTAATCAAAGTAGTTATAAGTCTGAGGATCAAACTGTCTGGAGAACTCTTTAGGTAGTACTAATGCTTTATTCCACTCATGAGGAGAAATTATTTTACAAATTTTAAATTTTGAATAGGAAATGGTATTGGGCTCATCTTTTGAATAATAATGTTCTAACTGTATTGAATCAGTATCTACCAGTATGAACTCATAGAAAGTTCTAGTTTTCTTGAGGTCTCCTGGAATATAATGAAATGAGGATAATAACTGTAATGCTAAATCCTTTGAATCTTGTTTTATCTATTCTCTTTCAATAAAAGTTACTGGAATTTTCTCAGATTTTTCTAAGTACCCTTCTTGATTAATAAATGGGGTTGGTTTTGAAAGGTCGGAAGGTCTAACAAGAGTACTTGAATTAGGGGTAAGAGGAGTTAAAGATTTTGAAGAAGAAGGAGTTAAAGGTTTTTGAGATAGAGTAGTTAATATTTGAGTTGTAGTTCTTTGAGGAGTCTTTGGGGTAAGAGAGATTAGTGAAGAAGAAAAGGATAAGGGTAGTACTCTTTTTGGGGTTCCATATTGATCTTTTGATATGGCTTTTCCTTTATCAGTCATGATGTTCCTGTAGAAATTCACGGGTTAAGTAGTCGGGTAAAGAAGTTTTCTCTCCTTTAATATGTTCTATTTCAAATTCAAAACAAGATAATAAAGATTGCCATCGAGCAAATATATGTTTTGAAATAAGATTTTGAACATCCTTTTGAAATACGCTGGGAGCAGCTTTGCAATCAGTTCTTATTAAAAAAATTTTTACTAAATAAATCATCTTGAAATTTTAAAACACATAAAACTATTGAAAGAATTTCTTTTTTAATAGTAGAATATTTTTGTTGAGCCGAATGCCATATCCCCGAATGATATCTAACAATTTGTTCTATCTTAGAATTTTGAAGTTTTTGTTTTAATATTCCTCCGTATCCTATTTCTGAAGCATCAGTTTCTAATATTAATTCTGCTTCTGGATTAGGTATACCTAAACAAGGAATTTTCTTTGTTAAAGTTTTGATTTTTATAACAGATTGGGTCATAGTTTCATCCCAACTAGGAGGATCTTTTTTAAGCCTTTTGTATAAAGGTGCACAAGTAATCCTAATATTTGGAACAAAATCAGCAATATAGTTTATACATCCCAAAAATCGTTGAAGTTGTTTTTTGTCTTTTATTTCATTTGGAAATTTATCAGCAAATTCTAAAGACCTTTGAATAGGAACAATAGTATTTTGATAGATTTCTAACCCTAAAAATCTTATTTTGGTTTGGAATAATTTTATCTTTTTAGCAGATACTACAAGACCATGTTCTTTTATAACTTGAATAAATTTTTCTAAATGATTTATATGTTGGTTTATTCCTTTTGAAAAGATTAAGACATCATCCAAACATACTATTGAAAAATCCATATATGGATTAAATATATCATTCATTATATTTTGAAACTCACTTGGAGCATTCTTTAAACCCTGAGGCATTACATTCCATTCGTAATGCCCAAAAGGTACTACAAAAGCAGTTTTGTATTTATCCTCTTCTTTTACAGAAATCTGATAATATCCAGACTTCATATCAAATTTTGAAAATATATTGGCTTTATTAAGTCTTTTAATTAGATCTAACTTATTTGGTAAAGGATACCTAATCCATTTTAATGCTTTATTTAAAGGTTTGTAATTTATTACTAATCTAGGAGTGCCCCTTTCTTGTTCTGATGCATTCATAACATAAAATCCAGAACAACTCCAAGGGGATTTTGAAGGTCTGATTAGTCCTTTATCTAAATACTCTTGTATTTCATTTTTACAATATTCTAAATATTGTTGATTCATGGGAATAGTTCTAGCCTTAGTAGGAATTTGGTTTTCAGAAAAACTGTCCGCATATGGTAAGGATATTTCATATTTCTTTTTATTCCAAAAAGCAATAGGATTAGTTTCACAAATTTCTTTTTCTATTTTTTGTTGAATATTTTTTATTATCTTTTGTATCTTAGGAGTATTAATTTGGTCTTCAATTCGTTTATAATATATTTCTTGATTTATCATTTGTATTTGTTTTGTTTTTCTTGTTAATAAATTTATACTTTTTATTGAATTTTCTTTCAACTCATTTAGTTCTCTTAATCTAGGAGGCTTTATAAATTCAAAAAAGATTTCTTGGTCTAAAGACATAGAAATTATCCCAGTTTCGGTTACCCTAAAAGGATATAATAAAGTTAGAAATGGTGTTCCTAGTATTAAAGAAGAAGTCATATTTTTAACAAGAACAAAAGATGTTTGATAACAAATTTTATTTTTACATATTTTAGCATTAGATAATTTATACTGAATATTCATTTTGGACCCGTTAGCACTACTAACCCCTTCATTAGTAGTTTCATAATACTTGATAGGGACTAACCCCTCTTGAATGCAATTTATATCAGCTCCAGAATCAACCAATGCAATCATATCAAATTTTTCATTTTTAATTATTAATGATACTTCGATCAACCACTTATGAGAAGTAATAAGAGTTAATAAATTAATATATGTTTCCGTGAAATTTTCTTTAGAAGTTTGTTCTTCTTTTGAAGAAGAGGCTTGTCCTTCTATAATTTTCTTACCCTCTAGCTCTAATATTTTAAACTCTAAAGAAATATCATTTCGTTTTAATTCTTGTATTTCTTGTTTTAAAACCTTAATTTCTTCTTGAAGATCCTTAATAGAAACTGGACTTGGTTATTTAAAACGCTTTAAAATATCTTTTATCTCTACTGGTTCTATTGCTTTAGTTTGTTCTTCTCTAGATAACAAATTATTTAGTTGAGATAAAAACTCGTTTTTTAATGGAGAATCTTCCATTTTATCAATTATTGAAATTAATACAGAAGTTTGATCTTTAGTCATCATATTGATTGTTAGACAATTCGAGCACGAACATAACCCAGGTCCTAAGCAATAATCTTCTTCTTCTGACTTAAAACTTTCTTCTTCTGAAAAATTTTCTAATTGATATAACTCATTATCTGATTCTTCGGTTAATTCTTCATATCCGTCTTCTGGTTCTGAACTAATTAAAACTTGTATTAGACTTTCTTTTAATTTTTCCTCAATTTCTAAGGCATTTATTTTTTCTTGGACCCTACAATTTTTTGCAATATAGCCTTTTCTACCACATTTCCAACAAGTAACTATTCGTCGTTTATTAAATTTTTGAGGAACTTGTAGTTGAGGGCTATTAATAAGTTTTTTATTAGTAGTTTTTCTAGTATTTTTTATAAATTTATTAGTAGGTGTTTTACTTTTCTGTTCTATCTTTCTTTTACGCCTCCTTTGGGTACTAGGAGCAATTATATTATTTTCGATTCCATATTGATTACAAAAGGTTCCCACCTCTCGTTTGTCTACCATACTCTCCTTTTTTATTTTATTCTGTAGTTTATAATCCATACAGATATTAATACCTGTATCTACTATATGATTATGAAGCTCTCCATATGTTAAAAGTTTATAGTTAACTTCTGGTCCATAAGTCTTTTCTAGATTATGTTTTACCTTTTCAGAAAACAATCTAGGCAACCCAGCTATAAACTTCTCTTTCCAAAATCCTTCACTTCCATCTTCTCTAAGAGTTATTTTCGACAGAAAATTATCTTTATACCATCTATAATCTGACATAGTAGGGCACCTAAGATTAGTTAATTGAATTGATACTCGTTCTCTAAATAATTGTGGGTCTCCAATAAAGCTTTTAATAATAGAATAGATTAATGTGTTTACAGCGTTTGAATCAGTATTTCCTTCACATTTTATACTTTCCAATATTAAACTTTTATCTTGGGAAGATAAAAGATTATCCCACCACCCTTTTAACTGTCCAGTAAATCCTTGTATTATTAATATAGCTGCATCTTTTTCACTTATTTTCTTTGTTTTATATGCTGTCGCACACATAGTCATATGTGTCATTATATCTAATATTGTTTGTTCACTTAGCCCATCTATATTCCATTCTACAATATCATGACCGGAATAATTAACATTAGTTAATTCTCCTCTTTCTTCGTATTGGACATCTGCTAAAGAAGGCCTAGAATAATAATTTTTTAAAGGTGGATATGAGTACAATTTTTGAGTCGTTATTTTGTTTATTTCTGAGGTGTCTTTGTCTAAAGTGTTAACAGAACTTGACCCTAAACTTATCTTTTTTAATCTCTCTTTGATTTCATCCATATCTATTTCAAAATTAGTCTTTAATTTTATAGACTCCAATTCTTTCTGAGATATATTATTAAATTTGTAAATTGGATTTATTAAAGATTGTTTATTAGAATGAGGACCATCTATTTTATTCTCAATTCTAATTAATTGTTTACTCATTGTTTCTAAAGTAATGTTAGAAAAATTTAGTTGTTGATGAATCTTTTTTATATCTTTTTTATCTACAGGAGCTTCTTCATTTTCTACTTGTTTAAAAGGAATGGCTTCTATTTCAAGATCTCGGGAGGCCCTAATCTTTATCCCTTCCATTGGAGGATATTCAGATTCAATAACTTTACTATCATTAACTTTCCATGTAGTAGTCGATTTTGTTAGCGGTTGTAATTGCTTTATAAAGGGATTGTAAATTTTATTATTAATACAATATTCTTCAAACCAATCAAAGAAGTATCTATTTAATTCTTTATCTTTTATTTCTTGATAAAAGTTTTCCCTAAGTTGTTCGGTTTCTTTTTTGGTAAAAGTAGCAAAATACCATTTTCTCTTTAAAACATTGTATTCTGCCTCGAAATCTTGCCTTATCCAATCTTTATCTATAGTAAATTCTACTTCTCTACTTAGGGTATTAAGAACTTGTGATCTAGTAGGAGAATATTGAACCGATCCAGAATTATTACTATTTTCATAATCAGGGATGGCTATGTTAGGAATTTCATTTTTTATTCCGCTAAGATTAAAACTAATGGTAGAATTATCTATTGAATTTCTAGAGGACTCTCCTTGTAGGACCTTTGGTTTGATATTATAATTAGATCGATTAAAACGAAGGCGAACATCTCTTCCTTCTTGGATTATTTCTCTTAGCTCAGAATTATATATTTTTTCATCTTCTAGTATATCTTGTAATTTCCATTCTTCTGGAATTTTGGCTGCTATTTCTTCACGAGTTAATCATTTTCTAGTAGCAAAGTGGGATTTTCATAAATTAGCTTCTATTATGATAGTTTCTTCTTTATTAGTTTGTCTTAATGCTCTGAAATTATAATTTACTTTAGTAATTTTATAGTAAATCCTATATATAAGATTATAAGGACTTGCATCTTCATTAATGACATCAGTGGATTTTAAATACAATTTTATTGCTTCAGGTGTATACCTATTTCTTATGTCCATAGAAAAATTTGGATAACAATTAAAAAAGGCTGGCCCATCATGCAAATTACTTTCTAAAGTAGCTATCATAGAATCTTTAAAGTCTTTAATCCTAATATCTCTTAGCATTATTAAGACGGGAGAATTTATCCCAATCATAAAGTTGGGTTTAGCAGCCACTTGTATTAAGCCTATATGAATAAAGTTAAATCCTTTAGAAATATGTTTATTAATCATTTCTTGATCTAATACATTTATCTCTCTATTAGTTTTGGATCCAGGATAACTATATTCTAAAATATGTACTTCTTCGTTACTTTTATTCCATGAAAATTGTTGTTTATAAACTTGATCCTTTTTTATAAGTGGTATAGACCAATTATGAAAAGCATTTTCAATTTTTGCAATTTCTAACTCTTTTTCTGTTATATTATCATTTTCTAAACAAACCGCAGAGCTACTAGCTTGGTCAGGGTTTTGCCTTACGATCACCTTATCTTTCTTTTTTAACCCAAGGTCACTTAAAGTTTGTAATAAACTAGCCATTTTTGTTACCACAACTCCTATTTCTTCGCTGACCAACAGACTTACTGCTCTAACAAGCCTTACTACCGGGACCACGAAGACCTCAAGAAATTATGGTTAAAAAAGACTACTTTATTAAAATACTTGTAACCCGGATGTTAAAAAGAAATGATTTAGAATCGATTATCAAAACTTTAAACAAGCCACTTGCAACTCCTTTTGATTTATCTTTATTTTTATTAAGTCAATATCTCTTTGTAGTCTTTCTATACGTTCTTGAGTATGGCTGCTATAAGGAATGTTTCCTAAAGTTACTAGAACCTTTCTATATTCATATTTTAGAATTATTAAATTATTATTTATTTCACTATTATTATTCATTCAGTTATTAGCTTATTGTTTTCTTCGATCTTTAGATTTTCTAAAATTTTTATTATGGATTCTTGGTATTCTATTTCTTGTTTTCTGCTAACACCATTATGAAGCATATTTTCAAGAATTTTCTTTTCTTTATAAATTTGTATAGTTATGGCACGAATTCTTCTTGCAAGAAACCTAGACCTTTCTTTATAATTCATGAGTAGGATAGGCAACGTATTCTTCTTTTAATAGTGAACATTCTTTTATAATTTTCTGCTAAATTTTCTCTAATTGTAGGGTTCATCCAATGGTTTGGAAACCAAATAAGATCTTGAATATTGGCCTCAGACTCTCCTTTTTCTCTATAAAATTCTTTTACTAGTAATTTAGGGGATCTATTAAGATACCTAAGGTCTCTAGCTTTAAGTATTCTATTAATATCATCCATGGTATATTCATTTACATATAATCTACTTTCATTTCTATCTATTACTGTGTATTTCTGGGCTCGCCCTCCTAGATGTATATCCAGGAATCAAAATCTGTAATAGATAGAAATGCATCTAGGAGGGCGAGCCCAGAAATACACAGTAATAGATAGAAATGAAAGTAGGTTATATGTAAATTAATATACCATGGATGATATTAATAGAATACTTAAAGCTAGAGACCTTAGGTATCTTAATAGATCCCCTAAATTACTAGTAAAAGAATTTTATAGAGAAAAAAGAGAGTCTGAGGCCAATATTCAAGATCTTATTTAGTTTCCAAACCATTGGATGAACCCTGCAATTAGAGAAAATTTAGCAGAAAATTATAAAAGAATGTTCACTATTAAAAGAAGAATACGTTGCCTATCCTACTCATGAATTATAAAGAAAGGTCTAGGTTTCTTGCAAGAAGAATTCGTGCCATAACTATACAAATTTATAAAGAAAAGAAAATTCTTGAAAATATGCTTCATAATGGTGTTAGCAGAAAACAAGAAATAGAATACCAAGAATCCATAATAGAAATTTTAGAAAATCTAAAGATCGAAGAAAACAATAAGCTAATAACTGAATGAATAATAATAGTGAAATAAATAATAATTTAATAATTCTAAAATATGAATATAGAAAGGTTCTAGTAACTTTAGGAAACATTCCTTATAGCAGCCATACTCAAGAACGTATAGAAAGACTACAAAGAGATATTGACTTAATAAAAATAAAGATAAATCAAAAGGAGTTGCAACTGGCTTGTTTAAAGTTTTGATAATCGATTCTAAATCATTTCTTTTTAACATCCGGGTTACAAGTATTTTAATAAAGTAGTCTTTTTTAACCATAATTTCTTGAGGTCTTCGTGGTCACGGTAGTAAGGCTTGTTAGAGCAGTAAGTCCGTTGGTCAGCGAAGAAATAGGAGTTGTGATAACAAAAATGGCTAGTTTATTAAAAACTTTAAGTGACCTTGGGTTAAAAAAGAAAGATAAGGTGATCGTAAGGCAAAACCCTGACCAAGCTAGTAGCTCTGCGGTTTGTTTAGAAAATGATAATATAACAGAAAAAGAGTTAGAAATTGCAAAAATTGAAAATGCTTTTCATAATTGGTCTATACCACTTATAAAAAAGGATCAAGTTTATAAACAACAATTTTCATGGAATAAAAGTAACGAAGAAGTAATATTTTAGAATATAGTTATCCTGGATCCAAAACTAATAGAGAGATAAATGTATTAGATCAAGAAATGATTAATAAACATATTTCTAAAGGATTTAACTTTATTCATATAGGCTTAATACAAGTGGCTGCTAAACCCAACTTTATGATTGGGATAAATTCTCCCGTCTTAATAATGCTAAGAGATATTAGGATTAAAGACTTTAAAGATTCTATGATAGCTACTTTAGAAAGTAATTTGCATGATGGGCCAGCCTTTTTTAATTGTTATCCAAATTTTTCTATGGACATAAGAAATAGGTATACACCTGAAGCAATAAAATTGTATTTAAAATCCACTGATGTCATTAATGAAGATGCAAGTCCTTATAATCTTATATATAGGATTTACTATAAAATTACTAAAGTAAATTATAATTTCAGAGCATTAAGACAAACTAATAAAGAAGAAACTATCATAATAGAAGCTAATTTACGAAAATCCCACTTTGCTACTAGAAAACGATTAACTCGTGAAGAAATAGCAGCCAAAATTCCAGAAGAATGGAAATTACAAGATATACTAGAAGATGAAAAAATATATAATTCTGAGCTAAGAGAAATAATCCAAGAAGGAAGAGATGTTCGTCTTCGTTTTAATCGATCTAATTATAATATCAAACCACAGGTCCTACAAGGAGAGTCCTCTAGAAATTCAATAGATAATTCTACCATTAGTTTTAATCTTAGGGGAATAAAAAATGAAATTCCTAACATAGCCATGCCTGTTTATGAAAATAGTAATAATTCTGGATCGATTCAATATTCTCCTACTAGATCACAAGTTCTTAATACCCTAAGTAGAGAAGTAGAATTTACTATAGATAAAGATTGGATAAGGCAAGATTTCGAGGCAGAATACAATGTTTTAAAGAGAAAATGGTATTTTGCTACTTTTACCAAAAAAGAAACTGAACAACTTAGGGAAAACTTTTATCAAGAAATAAAAGATAAAGAATTAAATAGATACTTCTTTGATTGGTTTGAAGAATATTGTATTAATAATAAAATTTACAATCCCTTTATAAAGCAATTACAACCGCTAACAAAATCGACTACTACATGGAAAGTTAATGATAGTAAAGTTATTGAATCTGAATATCCTCCAATGGAAGGGATAAAGATTAGGGCCTCCCGAGATCTTGAAATAGAAGCCATTCCTTTTAAACAAGTAGAAAATGAAGAAGCTCCTGTAGATAAAAAAGATATAAAAAAGATTCATCAACAACTAAATTTTTCTAACATTACTTTAGAAACAATGAGTAAACAATTAATTAGAATTGAGAATAAAATAGATGGTCCTCATTCTAATAAACAATCTTTAATAAATCCAATTTACAAATTTAATAATATATCTCAGAAAGAATTGGAGTCTATAAAATTAAAGACTAATTTTGAAATAGATATGGATGAAATCAAAGAGAGATTAAAAAAGATAAGTTTAGGGTCAAGTTCTGTTAACACTTTAGACAAAGACACCTCAGAAATAAACAAAATAACGACTCAAAAATTGTACTCATATCCACCTTTAAAAAATTATTATTCTAGGCCTTCTTTAGCAGATGTCCAATACGAAGAAAGAGGAGAATTAACTAATGTTAATTATTCCGGTCATGATATTGTAGAATGGAATATAGATGGGCTAAGTGAACAAACAATATTAGATATAATGACACATATGACTATGTGTGCGACAGCATATAAAACAAAGAAAATAAGTGAAAAAGATGCAGCTATATTAATAATACAAGGATTTACTGGACAGTTAAAAGGGTGGTGGGATAATCTTTTATCTTCCCAAGATAAAAGTTTAATATTGGAAAGTATAAAATGTGAAGGAAATACTGATTCAAACGCTGTAAACACATTAATCTATTCTATTATTAAAAGCTTTATTGGAGACCCACAATTATTTAGAGAACGAGTATCAATTCAATTAACTAATCTTAGGTGCCCTACTATGTCAGATTATAGATGGTATAAAGATAATTTTCTGTCGAAAATAACTCTTAGAGAAGATGGAAGTGAAGGATTTTGGAAAGAGAAGTTTATAGCTGGGTTGCCTAGATTGTTTTCTGAAAAGGTAAAACATAATCTAGAAAAGACTTATGGACCAGAAGTTAACTATAAACTTTTAACATATGGAGAGCTTCATAATCATATAGTAGATACAGGTATTAATATCTGTATGGATTATAAACTACAGAATAAAATAAAAAAGGAGAGTATGGTAGATAAACGAGAGGTGGGAACCTTTTGTAATCAATATGGAATCGAAAACAATATAATTGCTCCTAGTACCCAAAGGAGGCGTAAAAGAAAGATAGAACAGAAAAGTAAAACACCTACTAATAAATTTATAAAAAATACTAGAAAAACTACTAATAAAAAACTTATTAATAGCCCTCAACTACAAGTTCCTCAAAAATTTAATAAACGACGAATAGTTACTTGTTGGAAATGTGGTAGAAAAGGCCATATTGCAAAAAATTGTAGGGTCCAAAAAAAAATAAATGCCTTAGAAATTGAGGAAAAATTAAAAGAAAGTCTAATACAAGTTTTAATTAGTTCAGAACCAGAAGACGGATATGAAGAATTAACCGAAGAATCAGATAATGAGTTATATCAATTAGAAAATTTTTCAGAAGAAGAAAGTTTTAAGTCAGAAGAAGAAGATTATTGCTTAGGACCTGGGTTATGTTCGTGCTCGAATTGTCTAACAATCAATATGATGACTAAAGATCAAACTTCTGTATTAATTTCAATAATTGATAAAATGGAAGATTCTCCATTAAAAAACGAGTTTTTATCTCAACTAAATAATTTGTTATCTAGAGAAGAACAAACTAAAGCAATAGAACTAGTAGAGATAAAAGATATTTTAAAGCATTTTAAACAACCAAGTCCAGTTTCTATTAAGGATCTTCAAGAAGAAATTAAGGTTTTAAAACAAGAAATACAAGAATTAAAACGAAATGATATTTCTTTAGAGTTTAAAATATTAGAGCTAGAGGGTAAGAAAATTATAGAAGGACAAGCCTCTTCTTCAAAAGAAGAACAAACTTCTAAAGAAAATTTCACGGAAACATATATTAATTTATTAACTCTTATTACTTCTCATAAGTGGTTGATCGAAGTATCATTAATAATTAAAAATGAAAAATTTGATATGATTGCATTGGTTGATTCTGGAGCTGATATAAATTGCATTCAAGAGGGGTTAGTCCCTATCAAGTATTATGAAACTACTAATGAAGGGGTTAGTAGTGCTAACGGGCCCAAAATGAATATTCAGTATAAATTATCTAATGCTAAAATATGTAAAAATAAAATTTGTTATCAAACATCTTTTGTTCTTGTTAAAAATATGACTTCTTCTTTAATACTAGGAACACCATTTCTAACTTTATTATATCCTTTTAGGGTAACCGAAACTGGGATAATTTCTATGTCTTTAGACCAAGAAATCTTTTTTGAATTTATAAAGCCTCCTAGATTAAGAGAACTAAATGAGTTGAAAGAAAATTCAATAAAAAGTATAAATTTATTAACAAGAAAAACAAAACAAATACAAATGATAAATCAAGAAATATATTATAAACGAATTGAAGACCAAATTAATACTCCTAAGATACAAAAGATAATAAAAAATATTCAACAAAAAATAGAAAAAGAAATTTGTGAAACTAATCCTATTGCTTTTTGGAATAAAAAGAAATATGAAATATCCTTACCATATGCGGACAGTTTTTCTGAAAACCAAATTCCTACTAAGGCTAGAACTATTCCCATGAATCAACAATATTTAGAATATTGTAAAAATGAAATACAAGAGTATTTAGATAAAGGACTAATCAGACCTTCAAAATCCCCTTGGAGTTGTTCTGGATTTTATGTTATGAATGCATCAGAACAAGAAAGGGGCACTCCTAGATTAGTAATAAATTACAAACCTTTAAATAAAGCATTAAAATGGATTAGGTATCCTTTACCAAATAAGTTAGATCTAATTAAAAGACTTAATAAAGCCAATATATTTTCAAAATTTGATATGAAGTCTGGATATTATCAGATTTCTGTAAAAGAAGAGGATAAATACAAAACTGCTTTTGTAGTACCTTTTGGGCATTACGAATGGAATGTAATGCCTCAGGGTTTAAAGAATGCTCCAAGTGAGTTTCAAAATATAATGAATGATATATTTAATCCATATATGGATTTTTCAATAGTATATTTGGATGATGTCTTAATCTTTTCAAAAGGAATAAACCAACATATAAATCATTTAGAAAAATTTATTCAAGTTATAAAAGAACATGGTCTTGTAGTATCTGCTAAAAAGATAAAATTATTCTAAACCAAAATAAGATTTTTAGGGTTAGAAATCTATCAAAATACTATTGTTCCTATTCAAAGGTCTTTAGAATTTGCTGATAAATTTCCAAATGAAATAAAAGACAAAAAACAACTTCAACGATTTTTGGGATGTATAAACTATATTGCTGATTTTGTTCCAAATATTAGGATTACTTGTGCACCTTTATACAAAAGGCTTAAAAAAGATCCTCCTAGTTGGGATGAAACTATGACCCAATCTGTTATAAAAATCAAAACTTTAACAAAGAAAATTCCTTGTTTAGGTATACCTAATCCAGAAGCAGAATTAATATTAGAAACTGATGCTTCAGAAATAGGATACGGAGGAATATTAAAACAAAAACTTCAAAATTCTAAGATAGAACAAATTGTTAGATATCATTCGGGGATATGGCATTCGACTCAACAAAAATATTCTACTGTTAAAAAAGAAATTCTTTCAATAGTTTTATGTGTTTTAAAATTTCAAGATGATTTATTTAGTAAAATTTTTTTAATAAGAACTGATTGCAAAGCTGCTCCCAGCGTATTTCAAAAGGATGTTCAAAATCTTATTTCAAAACATATATTTGCTCGATGGCAATCTTTATTATCTTGTTTTGAATTTGAAATAGAACATATTAAAGGAGAGAAAAATTCTTTACCCGACTACTTAACCCGTGAATTTCTACAGGAACATCATGACTGATAAAGGAAAAGCCATATCAAAAGATCAATATGGAACCCCAAAAAGGGTACTACTCTTATCCTTTTCTTCTTCACTAATCTCTCTTAGAAAAATCTGAGAAAATTCCAGTAACTTTTATTGAAAGAGAATGGATAAAACAAGATCCAAAGGATTTAGCATTACAGTTATTATCCTCATTTCATTATATTCCAGGAGACCTCAAGAAAACTAGAACTTTCTATGAGTTCATACTGGTAGATACTGATTCAATACAGTTAGAACATTATTATTCAAAAGATGAGCCCAATACCATTTCCTATTCAAAATTTAAAATTTGTAAAATAATTTCTCCTCATGAGTGGAATAAAGCATTAGTACTACCTAAAGAGTTCTCCAGACAGTTTGATCCTCAGACTTATAACTACTTTGATTACATGATGGCTTGGTATAACATGTTATATTTAAGGCCATATACTCATTCTTGGTTCATATGGTTTAGAAGAGGGATATCATTAAAATTCCCCAAATGGTTTATCAAATGGTTCTATGATGTAGGACCAATTATTCAAGTTTTTCCTCCAGAAGTTCAAAGTCTATTCCTGTATTTCAAAGAAAAAACAACTTTTGTGTCAGGATATAGATTAATTTCCTTCGTCGCCAGCCAAAGCATAACTTGGATATTTACTTGGGATTATTCAATAAGTCCTACACATGAAATATTAAAACTCCCTACCTTGACCCGTACTCTTAAGATAAAATGGTGGGCTAAGTTTAATATTAGCCTAATATCTAAATCGAAAATTGATCAATGGGTCTCTCAACAAAAAGTGTATGACCCAAGACCTTTAGATTCAGCATTAACTTTCAACAAGACTTCATTATTTCTAGCTGAAAAGCAGAAGATAATGGCAGAACTTGCCGCTGTATCTTCAGAGGAAGAATTACAAAAGACTTTGGGAAAAATAAGATCTTTATCATCAGAATCCTCATCTTCTTCTCAAAAGAATGACGAAGATTTGGAGTTAATTGAAGACCCTAGTAATGATAATGAAGATATGTGCTTTGGTATGTATGATTAAAGTAAAAACTGATAACTGGAAGATAAGACAGCATCAATAAAGACATGACAGCATTAATAATGGACGACAAAGACTTGATAAGACATGACTCTATCGAATCTTATCTCAAACAGTCCATTCTATCCTGATGTAATCTCAAAACAGTGTATTCTATCTTAATGTAATCTCAAATGTAATCTGATCCTATCTAGAATAGGACAGAATGTTTGTGTATAAATAAGCGCATTAGGGAGAAGGGAGAGGACACAGCCTTCACCTTCCCTCTTTGCCTTTCCTTTGTACTCTTTTTTCTCTCAGTTAATGAAGTTCTAAGCTTTCTGTATCTCCTATTTCAATACTCTTGTAAGTTCTAAATTTTTTTTATCTTTTTATTTGATTTAATTATGTCTTATCTGTTTAAAGTACCTGAATTTGATAAACCTGATTATCAGAAATGGTTTTATGTTGAGCCATATAATGTTTGTTTTCCTCGCCCTCCTAGATGTATATCCAGGAATCAAAATCTGGTATCAAAGCCTGGTACCAGTAGGGTAGGTAGGAATATCCAGAAATACACAGTAATAGATAGAAATAAAAGTAGATTATATGTAAATGAATATACCATGGATGATATTAATAGAATATATATATATATATATATATATATATATATATATTCAAAAATTCTATCTTATCTTATAATATATATATATATATATATATATATATATATTTAAAAGCTCTATCTCATTCTTTAAAATCCTCCTATCATTTTTTCTCTAATCTCCTATCATAAGCATTTGATCTTTTTTTTATAAATTCAAATTTTAAACTCCCCTCTCCTATTTGAATTTTAAAATTTCTCTAAGATTAGATTCCAATTCTTTTACGAAATTCAAAATTTATAGTTCTGATAATAATTTAAAAATTTTAAAGATCAAAGTCCAGATCAAGAATTCAAAATTCAAAGAAGTTTACAGGTTCTCTATTTTTCTTAAAAATTAAGTCCTATGTTGGATTGATTTATTATTATTATTATTATTATTATTTTTTATTTTTTATTATAATTTTTTAAAAATAATTACATGGGCCAGAAAAAATTGGGTAGCAACAAGAACCCTGATGTTTCATCATTGTCAAAGGTAAGTATTATTTTAGTGAATTCATTTGTTCTTCCCTATATGCATGTAAACATTATTGTTTTAATGTGTTGATTTTGTTTGTTTTTAATGTTAGGGGAAACTTGCTTAAGCGTCTGGATAATGTGGATATGAACGATTTCATTCCCTTTCAGTTCTGTAGGTAGACACATTCGTTCATCGTCTGGCAGAACAAATTGTTTATAATTGAAAGATCGTGATTCAAAGATTGACTCGTTCACCTGAAAGTTTGAGTAAATAATATTACTTTTAGTATAAGTATTTTTGTTTAATACCTTGAGTATATCATATATACATTTAGTATACATTGTTTTTGTTTGAGGTTTTATATATATAGTCAGTCTTAATATTGAATATGATTTTGTGTGTTCAAGCTACAAGTGTATATATATATATATATATATATATATATATATATATATATATATATATATATATATATATATATATATAGTTTCATTAAAAAATGTTATATATGTAGTTTTTGCTTGACTCCTAAATTATTATGATGAACAACAGAGCCTTTGTAAAATGAAGCTTTCTCCTATTTATAGATAAGTGGCCCTATATAACACTTTTCTTTGTTTTTCTTTCTTTGTTTTTTATTATCTATTACAACAGGTACATAGTTTAAATTTGTTCTGTTTGATAATTTTTTCATGTATATTATTATGTTTTTCTTTGCCGTTTGTTTCTTTTATCCAAGTTCTTAAATTTCAAATAAAATAAGATAATTTTGCTTTCCTTGGTTTCAATTTATAGGCATTATAAAATTAGATCTTTCTTTTATCATTGGAATGAATAACTTGAGGATTCATTTATGGAAAGTGAGTAACTTTATTCCCTTTTTATATATCTAACAAGTATATGCTTAATTTCCTGCCCAATAATATGTTTTCAATATTAAAATTAATATAAAGGATTTAATTAGTTCATCTGGATATGTTACTTCTTGTATTAGAATTACTAAGAATTCTTCGATCAACACATGTACTACTCAGGAATTTCAGCACCATAATGTGTTATTGTTTTTTTTTGCTTTGGTCATTAAAGTTGTTTTATTTGACACTTTAAATGTTGTATCTATGTTGTTGTATTTCCTTTTTAAAAACTTATTCAGTTTTTAATCATGCAAGACTTGATCCATTCAAGGTTTTGACACTTCTAATGCCATTAAGGTAGTCTTTCTGACCAAATTAAATACCAATTTCAGGAGTCCACTACAAAATCATTTTGTGCCATTTTTATGGATAGGACAATCCAAGAGACTCATCATTAAGAAATGAATCAAATGATGAGATGGAAAATGTCATTGGCACTCTTACTGCTAGTAAGGTCATCTTTGTGACCAAATTCAAAGGAAGATTGCTATCAGCATACTAGTTCATATTTGAATCTTAATCTTAGTATATTATAAAAAGTAGTTCATAAAGACCAAAATCTACATGTGTCACTCTCTGGTGAATCATGTTTTCCCTTCAAAAGTTTTTTTTTATTATCAATCTTTTATTTTATTTTTTAAATAGTTAACTGTTATGTATACCCTTCATTATTTAGGATGACTGTTCAATGAACTTGGGAACTAAAACATCAATAAATGCAGTGCCCTTTTAAATGATGGTTTACTCTGCCAAAATAGTCTTCTGTAACACCCTGGAGCCAACTTACAAATCCCAAGATAATTACCGTCACCATATAAAATCTCTTGGATAACTTATCTTTCACCTGGCAATTATCAAGTGATTCACAACCTGATTTCAGATGTTACTGATATAATATCAGAGTGTGCAACCTTTTCATAATGAACTTCTTATTATTATACATAATATCAGAGTTCCATACATATTATATTTTACAACAAACGCCTAGATCTTATAAAATATAAAGATATAAAGCACCAAAACATAGCATACACATAATACAACCAAAGTAGTCATACAAGTAGGCATCAACATCAAAAGTCTTCATGGTTCATCCACATCAAGCATTATCCAGTTTGTCACATGTCTTCCTGATTAAGCACTAAAGGGTTGCCAAAAACAGAAAGAGTGAGATAAAATATCAAATAAATAGAAATTAAATTAGATCATACAGAAACACATTTAGGATGCTATACGATGCAAATGTCAAACAAGTGTTTTGTAATATACTTATCTTATTATATTCTATTCTTTAATATGAATGAAAATGCATGATGGATCAATTCTGGTGGAAACATAAGCAGTGATTTCCAACAATAATATTTTTACGGATATCCAACCGATACCGCGCCCCATAATGCAACACTAACATCGGATAACAACATATATATCAATAACAGGTGTTGCGGGACCCCCTTAAGGACACACTGCTGAGCCTTTAAGACGGCCGTGGTATAAAACCACCGTAGAGGTTTGTTGCTCAACAGAGCGCGTTCCCCCACTGGGAACCCTCCGCGGATTCTTTGAATGGCTAATGCATATGATGCATGAATGCATTAGATTAAATTATCAAATTCCTTCATATAGTTAATCTTAATAATAAAATTATCATATCAATCAAATAAGCATACTTTATATATAATTCAAAGAATATAGAAACACATTTTCCATAATATTTATTAATAATTTAAAGAATATGAAAACACATTTTCTATATTATAGTATTCATTTAATATCATACTCCAAAGAAGATGGAAAACACATTTTCCATAATATAAAATTATGATACTAAAATAATTTAAAAACAAGAGTTTTCTTCCTTTAAATATGTTTAAATAAACTTCTAAATCTAATTTAATTAATTATATTTATTTATTTCAAAATAAAGTCTCTAAAATAATAAAAATCTAATAATAATAATAATTCTGATTTTTATAAAAAATCATTATTTTAAGTTTTTAATCATATTTACGAAAATGCCATAGGTCTTATTTACGAAAATGTCATCGTTCTAATTTATTTACAAAAATGTCATCATTCTGTTTTATTTACAAAAATGCCACTGCTCATTTTTATTTACGAAAATATCACCGCTTCTAGTTTTTAACATCAGTTGAAAATATCCGCTGTTAAAAGGTCTGATTCTGCATAACAAAAACAACACCTCTGTTTCTTTGTTTTTGCTATTTTAATTGATTTTAAATGCAAATTAAACATACCAATTGATTCCAAATCATCATACAACATAAAAAAATATTATATATCATATTCCAAACCAATTAACATCAATTTTATAACTTAATTCAAATTAAATTAAAATCTAATTATATGAGTTTTTAAACCATTAATCAATTAAACAAGCAATTCTAACTTAATTTCTATGTATTTAATATCCTATCTCTTCTTTCTTACCTCAATTGAAGATCCATAAGTTTTCCTTGTGCTAAAATCCCTTGATTCTCCAAATGGGTATGAATCTTAATGTGGGAAATTGGAAGAATTTAGAGTGAGAATGGAGGAAGGGAGAGCTTGATGAAGATGGCAATGGAGGAAGGAAGCTTATGGAATTCTCGATGATAGAATTCATATTTATAGAAGGTAGATGGCGGTGAACGAAGGCGGTGAAGGATTGGCGGTGGAAATAAGGAAGAAAAAAGGAGAGGTTTCGGGAGAGAAAGAAGATATTTATTTTATTTTAATTAATTAATGGGTCCCTTAATAATTCTATGTTTTATTGCCATATTTTATTTTTGTTTAGTTTCATTTTAAATCTGATTTACAAAATAAAAATATGCCTATAACCGGAATAAAATTTCCTATTTTCTAAAATTCATTTCTTATTTTTTTGAGAAATTTTAATTTTTCACTGTTTAATTATCGATTTAAATTTAATTAAAAATTAGGTTGTGACATCTTCCACCTATAGACCTAAAGCGCCATTCTATATATTATATATTATTGTAATATATTATAATCTTTCATCCATAGACCTGAAGGGTCATTTTATATATTATATACATATTTCTTTAATAATAGTTATAGTTGTATTAAGATTATATAATCTGTATACTATATACTATATGTAGATATATAGATTATATTTTATATATTAACATTATTCACGTTTTTTAATAATAGCTATAGTTATATTGAGATTATATATATATTATTTTATTTAATATGCTAAACACATAATTGATAACAAAACATGAAAAATAGTTTATCAAATATATCAAATTTAAAAATTAATATAGCCTTTAATTTACCAAAAAATAGTCAAGATCAAAATTTTAAATCTCAAATTACCTACTAAAACCACATATATATATATATATATTGTATATTATATATTATATATCTTATTTATGTTTTATGTTAGTCAAATATATCTGATAACATTAACAAAAAACTAAAGGGTTTTATATTTTTATGAATGAGAGTGTCGTTGGGAACTAAAACATCAATTAATCTAATGCTTTTTAATTGTTGGATTACCTTCTTAATTATTATTATTTATGAATTGAAGGGTTGGGAATCAAAATTATTTAATAATTACTATTTAATATTTATCATTGTTTAATATTTAATTTCTAATTTAATAAAATATTTAAGCTTATTCAAGTTAAATATGAAATAAGACCATTATTTAGTATTTAATTTCATATTTTATTAAATATTTAAGTTTAATCTTATTTGAAACTCTTTAGTTCTCTTAACCCCAAAAGTTTATCATTCGGTTTCCATATGAGGAAGGGGGAAAAGATCGTCAAAAGGAAAGGTGTGGTGATGGTTCAACGAAAAACAGTCAGCCCAATACATTAATAAGCTTAGAGGATTCACAGGTATGAATCACTTGTGTGTGCTCTAATCTCATTTAGATAAATTGTTGTTGTTAGTGACATATACTCTGGCCGACACCAATCTATATTAAGTTGCATGCTTGTTATATATTATGTTATCGGGAATTGGACATCTTAGTTATCAACAATTGGACATCTTAGTGCCAATCTAAATTACTGTTTACTGCATTTCTATTTAAAAAACTCTTCTTCACTTGTGTTCTCAGTATATGATTATTCATGATGAGACATTAAAATAACTTAGGCACTATTACTTGAACTTACTTCCCTAAGTTTTGTATTTTATTCTTTTATAAGGTTGTAGTGTTTATTAATGGAATGAAATTCTTTGTTTGAAGTTTCTTCCTTCCTATCTCATAAAGTTGTTTTGCTAATTTTCAAGTGAGTGGTTACGCATAGCATTGGAAGGGGTGGGTATTTTTTCCCATTTTTTCTATTTGCTTTAGGAGAATTTGTACCCTAGAAACTGAGTATCAGTAGTTAAATTATGACTATTTCACTTCTGTTAATGCAACAAAGTCTTTGTAAGTTGAACAAATATGTGTAAATAAAGCAAATGCTTCTAGGACAATAAATATCATTTTGTGTGGATACGATTTGACTAGCTTAATTCTACTTAGATTCACTTTTGGACCACTACTTTTGTGACCACTTTCGTTCTATCTCATGGAATTAATATATGGCTCCTTGAATTGTGAACTACACTGAAAGTCAAGTATAATAGAACTAAGCTTGATTTGTACTTAACAAGCCAACTATAATTAAAACAGACACACTAGAGATATATGACAAAACTTTTCCCCAAGCTAATGTAAAATATGACTTTAATATTCAAAAGTTAAAGTACTAAAAAATATTGTGATTGGTAAAGTGTGACATCCCAAGTCGATTTACCATTTATTTTCACCCAGTTAATCATTTACACAATAATTTTTCACGTTTAGTAAAAATTCACTCGGTCTTAATATAGAATAATATAAAATAATATTTACCCTTCTTAAATAGATTCAAAATAAATAAAGCATAGGAAAATAGATACATTAATAAAATAGAGTTGATTAGAAACAACAGAAGAGAAACGAAGGCAGGAGGGTCATTCGCCTGAGCGAGACCCTGATGCGCCTAGGTGAAATCCGAGGGAGTCGCTTAAGCGAGTTCCGACTCGCTTGAGCGAATGCTACCTGGCGAACCAGACTTACTAGGAAAACTCACAAGTCGGGGTTTCACTCAGAAAAAGGGTCCACTCGGTCAATTCTCTCTCAGAAATAGCGTACCACACAGCACTCAGAAAAGGTTCATTCAATCTTATGTCACTCAGAAAACACCCTAACCCTACTTCACTCAGAAGAAGCTCTCTCGGCCATAACTCACTCAGAAACATTCTACTTTTTCTTCACTCAGAACATTCTATTCTTTCTTCACTCGAAAGGGTCGAGGGATACACACTGGAAGGAAATAGAGACCAAACCAAACCAGCCCTCACTCGGACAAGACTAAATCCGCTCAGTAAATATTCGCCCGGGAATCGATTTTGCTACAACAACCACGTGAAAATAAATACCAATCATAATGCAACATAAATTCACATCCGATTCAATTTAATTCAGCACACAACATGTAACATCACACACTCAGAAAAACTTATTATGCACACACACACACACACACATATATATATATATATATTACACAATTCATTCAAAGTCACTCGGGCCTTGGCATCGATTCTCCGCTTGGCGCACCTCCAGGGCTCCGACCTCTTCCTTGTCACTGGTTACTAAATTGAAAACAATAGCAAGGGTGAGTGTTTGGCATCATAATTAATCTAGAAAGGAAATTAATAATTCATACGTATACAAACTCCGTTCGGTTACTTTATTATCAAATCGAAGGTCACACTCGGCAAATGACTCACACTCGGTAAATATAATAATTTATTCGACAAATATAACAAATAGCACTCGGCAATTTATCAAGTCATACTCAGTAATTATAACAAATTGAACTAGGCAAATATAGCAACTTATTCAGCAAATATAACAAACTGCACTCGGTAAATACATCAAGTTGCACTCGATAAATACATCAAGTTGCACTCGGCAAATATAATTAATCACACAACTAATAATTCAACAATTATCACAACTGACTCTCATACAAACTAACGCCTAGTATCCGGATACTAAAGGATCGACCTTCAGCTGGGGGTCGGACTTGACACCCCGTGAACCCGACTTGGTTCACCGAGCCCAACTTGGCTCCCCCTCAACCACTAGGTCAAAGACCTCTGGGTAGCTTAACTGGGTTTAACTTGACCACAAAAGCCAAAAATATAGGGTAATATATACCGTCGGTTATCCCACACTACATAATCATACATATAATTCACATTTCTCATATCAAGTGGCCATTAGAAACACATACTCAAAATCAATGCACCGATTGAAAAAGATTAGGGTACACCCATCTCATGTCTGATTCTAATTCCCAAGTGTAGGTTACCCCATTCAGATTCTACCACTTCACCTTCACTAATGGCACCTCCTTGTTTCTTAGTCGTTTGGTTTGATACTCCTCAATACTGATCGGTATAGCTTCCACCGTCAGGTCCTCCTTCAATTCAATAAAGTCACTCGGCACAATCATCGAGTCACACAGAATATAGGCTCAGAGTTGTGATACGTGAAACACATTGTGAATGTTAGTCAACGACTGGGGAAGATCTAGTCGGTAAGCAACATCACCGATCCTCTGCGATATTTGATACGGTCCGATGTATCTCAGATTAAGCTTTTGGCTCTTCAATATCCGACCTACACCTTTGGTCGGTGAAACCTTCAGGAATACCCAGTTGCCCACCTAAAATTCGAGCGGTCTATGCCGATTGTCATAATAACTCTTCTGTTAGTCTTGGGCAATCTTTATTTTCTCTCGGATCAGAGTAACTTGTTCATTCATCTCTTGGATCAACTCGGGCCCCAGATGAATGGCATCGCCATTCTTATTCCAGCACAATGGGGTACGACACCTCTGACCATAAAGAGCTTCATACGGAGCCATTCCAATGCTACTATGATAGCTGTTATTGTATGCAAACTCCACTAAGGGTAAATATTTTTCCTATGAGCCTCTCTGCTCCAACATACATGCTCTTAGCATATCCTCAAGAGTCTGTATAGTCCATTCTGATTGACCGTCAGTCTGCGGATGATAAGCTGAGCTCAGTCTTAGCTCAGTACCCAATTCTTGTTGCAGACTTCCCCAAAATCTGGAGGTGAAACGAGGATCCCGATCGGAAATAATACTCTAGGGTACACCGTGCAATCGTACAATCTCAGTAACGTACAGCCTAGGCAGTCGGTCCAATGACCATTTCATGTTCATTGCCAAGAAGTGAGCACTCTTGGTTAGTCGGTCAACAATCACCCAGATTGTATTGCACCCGGATTGGGTACGAGGTAGCCCGGATACGAAGTCCATGGTAATACTCTCCCACTTCCAAGTCAGAATCTCCGGAGGTTGAAGCAAACCTAGGGGTCTCTGATGTTCAACCTTGCATTTCTGGCATATCACACACGAATTCACGTACTCGGTTATCGCCTTCTTCATTCCTGGCCACCAGAATTCCTTCTTCAAATCGTGGTACATCTTGGTAACACCGGGATGAATACTCAGAGAACTCCTGTGTGCTTTAGCCAGCACGGCTTTCCTGAAATCACCGTTTGCAGGCACCACCACTCGGTCTCGGAATCTCCAAATTCCATCATTGCCCTGTGTTAACTCCATATCCTTGCCTCGTGCTTGTGTGTCGAGCAGTTCCAACAACTCCTCATCGTCTTTTTGGGCCTCAGCTAAAGATTCCAGAAATTCATTGGAGATTTTCAGCATTCCGACTGTCATTCGGTTTGGAGCGTTCATAACAACTCCGATGTTCATATCCCGAAAGCTCTCCAACAGTTCTTGCTCTTTGCCCATCATGAAAGCCGCGTGCAATACCCTTCTACTCAACGCATTGGCAACAACATTTGCCTTGCCCGGGTGGTACCTCAAATCGAAGTCATAGTCCTTCAGGTACTCCACCCATCTCCTTTGCCTCATGTTGAGTTCCTTCTGGTCGAATAAGTACTTCAAGCTCTTGTGGCCACTAAACACCATAAAACAAGACCCATATAGATAATGGCGCCAAATCTTTAATGCATATACCACTGCTGCCAGCTCAAGGTCATGAGTCGGATAATTCAGTTCATGTGGCCTCAATTGCCTGGAAGCATAGGCAATCACCCGGTCGGATTGCATCAGCACACATCCCAAACCAAACTTGGATGCATCGCAATACACTACAAATTCCTTTGTCACATTAGGCAATGCCAGCACAGGGGCAGTCGTCAAACACCGTTTAAGAGTTTGGAAACTCAACTCGCACTTTTCCGACCATATAAACGGACTTTCTTTTCTTGTCAGCCGAGTCAGAGGAAGCGCTATCCGAGAAAATCCCTCAATAAAACACCGATAGTACCCAGCTAATCCGAGGAAACTCCTGATTTCAGTTACCGACCTCGGCCTTTCCCAAGCCATAACCGCCTCAATCTTAGTCGGATCAACCGAGACGCCCTCTCGGGAAATCAGATGCCCTAGGAATTGTACACTACCTTCCCAGAAATCACACTTGGATAATTTAACGTACAACCTCTTCTCTCGTAGTATCTGTAGGACAACTTGAAGATGTTGAGCATGTTCCTCAACCGACTTCGAGTACACCAATATGTCATCAATGAATACCACCACAAACTGGTCCAAGTACGGTTGAAAAATCCGATTCATGTAGTCCATGAAGATAACAGGAGCATTCGTCACTCCAAAGGGCATTACAACGTACTCGAAGTGCCCATACTGAGTCCGAAATGCTATCTTCGGAATATCTTCCGACTTCACTCGGATCTGGTGATATCCCGACCTCAAGTTAATCTTAGAACATTGATGTCATACACACTGAACGTAATGTTTTCATGAATATTTTTGACACTGTTATGGACATCAAGGGGAGAACAAAGGACAATGAAAAGAGTCATCTAGACCTTCCGATTTGGTGTTCTACGAAGGAGTTGGAACTGAGGGATGCGGGACGTGGAAGAATGTTTAAACCCCATGCAAAATATGTTTTAACTAGACCACAACAGATTGCTGTGTGTATTTGGATGAATGGGTTGACCCTGCCTGCGGATTCGCTTCTAACTTGAGTAGATGTGTCGACGTGAAGGAGGGCAGGGTGTTTGCCATGTCTTTATGCAACAACTACTCCCGTACACGTTTCATGGCTTATCGAAGCCTATTTGGAAACTGTTGGTTGAGTTGAGTCACTTCTTTAAGGAGTTGACAGCAACTTCGTTGACTGTGGAGAAACTTGTGAAGATGGAAAAAACCATCCCGGTATTGATTTATAAGTTGGAGCAGATTTTCCCAACAAGTTTTTTTGACTCGATGGAGCATTTGCCTATCCATCTACCATACGAGGCCTTGGTTGGTGGCCCCGTACAGTATCGTTGGATGTATCCATTCTAACGGTGAACACCAGAACTCTTTAATTTTCTTGCAAACATTTCTTATAATAGTTTTTTCTAACTTAACATTTGTTTATGATTTGAAGATTCTTACGCTCTTTAAAAGACAAAGTGTCAAACAAAGCTTGCGTTGAAGCATCAATTTGTGAGGCATACTTAGTCGAAGAAATGACAACTTTTGCTTCTTTCTATTTTCTGACGGAGATAGAAACTAGAATGAGTAGAATTCCCCGTAATCTTGGGGTAGCTACCCACACAGATTTTGATGAACAAATATCGATTTTCAACTATCCTGGTCATCCGGGAGGCAAGCTTACAAAATGTTATATTGATGAGAAAGATCGAAAGGCGGCTCACTTGTACATTCTTCTAAAAGTGGAACCCTTTCTTGAGTAAGTCATAAAAGTTATATGTTACATTCTAAACGTAGCTTTTATAGTATCTAAATTTGTTTCCTTTAAATAGCTTATATACAGATATGCTAAAACTTGAGCAAAATGATTTAACTGATGACCAAATTCATAGTGAGGTGTCATCTAAGTTCGTTGGTTGGTTCGCACAACACATAAGACCCGTATACCGAGTGTTTTTTATCTTTACTTCTAACTCCCAGTATCTAACGGTGACCTATTTGTTATGTTGTACATAGATACAAGACCCTAACAACCATATTGAAGATTCTTTACTCCAAGCCCTTTCTTGGGGGCCGGTGAAAGCTGTTAAAAAATTGCCTATTTACTACGTAAATGGCTACAAGTTTAATATTCTTCAATGGAGTGAAGGGATGTGTACCCATAATTACAGGGTTTGTATTAGAGGCACCGCCAAACAGTTGGAAGAAGACTTTTATAGAGTGCTGACGAAGATTGTTGAAGTTTCATTCTTTGGACGACTAAGAAGAGATATTGTTCTATTCAAATGTGATTGGTTCGACAACACAATCGGTGTTGGAACAAAGGTTGACAACAACTACGGCTTAGTTGAGGTCAAGAAGAATGGTAGATATAAAGGGTTTGATCCCTTTATTTTTGCCCAACAAGCTAAGCAGGTTTATTACACCGACTTCTCGGGAGGACATCGAGACTGGTATGCAGTAATCAAGGCCAAGGCCCGAAGTCAGATCACTGACAATGTCTCCGAAAAGGTCGATGACGCTTATCAGCTTGCACGACACGAGCTCAATGATGGCAATTTGTTATTCAACATTGATCCAGTCATAATGGATGAGACACTTGCCACTACGGGGGGTGAACACATTGACAAAGACCTTGTCTCTCAATCAAAACGGTCTAGGGCTGATCTGGATACTGATGAAGTTGTTCAAACAAATAACGACAGTGACACTGAAACTGAAGGGGAATTTGAAACTGAAACAGACACAGAGTATGTAGTTATTAAACATATATATATAGGTTTATATATATCCTAAGGCTAACCTTTCTTTTCAGGATTTTATCCACAGATGACGGGACGTCGACTGCCCTTCAGTAGGGATGGTGGGTCCAGGACCCCGACATCCCATCTGGGGACTCCCACCCCAGAGCAGGGAACCACTCCATCACCACTACAGCTGACCACTCCATCACCACCACAGCGGACCACTCCATCACCACCATAGCCGACCACCCTATCACCACCACAGCTGACCACCCCAGAGCAGACTCCTAGAGTTGGTGGCTTGGAGGACCCTGGCCATCAGGCCACCCCACCTCCGGTATCCCCTCTGCCCATGTTGGTACCCGTGTCGGCCGGAGACGAGTAAGTGACTAAAACTCAAATACTTTTATGTTATTTGTATGGTACTTTATTTTAAACTTTAGTGGAAAGACTTGTTCGTTTATTGTATGTTACTTTAATTAGTACTTGTATAGATTGAATTGTACTGGGAACTCTTCTGTTTGTAATAGGGTAACTATTTAAACTTAGAAATATTACATTTACAGGGGAGACTCTGTCGGAATTTTGGGAGTCTCCCTAGATTGTGTGTTGTTTTACTCCTGATATAATTGTTGTCATTACAGCTTTGTTGATAGTAGTCGCACTACCAAAGCGATTACTAAGGTTTTAAAGGCCCAGTGGGATGGTCCATATATATCTTGGACAGATGCTGGGAAGGTTGTCCAAGATAGGTGGTTTGACACCTTCTCGGTAAGTTACCACATCAATTTGTTGTGATTTGATTTGTAAAATAGACCTCTTATTAATTTTGATTTCTTATTTCATTTTACAGCGTGATTATCAGTGGGCAAAGGGTATGATTGATGAGATTAAGAAGGTCTTTGCCACAAAGACCTCCAAAATCATCAAGAGTACCCTTTGGAAGGTGAGGGACAAGGGTGAGCGCCCTCGTTGGATCCCTGAGGACCATTGGGACGGGATGGTCCAGAAGTGGGGCGGTGTCCCGTTCCAGCAGGCGAGTGCTCGGAACAGGGCAAACAGAGCCGTCAATGTTGCAGCCTCAGTTTACACTGGGGGTAGAATTTCAACCCTCGAGCACAAGAAAAGATTTGTAAGTATATTTATGTTAAACATTTCTATTATGATTCGTCTGACATGTTTACAAATAATAATCTCAATGTTTTTTGTCCAACACAGGAGCTGAGGGAGCACCGGGAGCCTTCTTTGTTCGAGGTCATGCAAATGACCAAGAAGAACAAAGCCGGTGCATGGGTAAACCAGAAGACAATAGATCTAGCGGTATTTACATTTAACTCACACATGCTTATAATTTACAAATCAACTTACTAATCTTATCAGTGTTTTTTAATTTAAAGGAGGCGTATCAGGCCAGGAAGGCCGAGAAGGAGGCGGACCTGGTGGCTTTGACTCCTGAAGGGGAGGTTCCTCCCACCCTGTCTTGTTCCAACGACAACGCCATCTATATGGAGGCTATTGGCGGTGTGAACAAGAAAGGGAGGGTCTTTGGATTGGGTGGCGTCGGCACGCAGCTGGTGAAAAAGGGGAAGACCCCTTCCTCTTCCTCTTCGTCTGGTCTTCCGACTGAGGTTGTTTAGGTAATTCAAAACCTGAACGACGAGCTACAGGAGGAGTGACGTCAGAGGCAGCTTTTGGAGGAGCGGGCCGAGGCGGACCGACGGCGGGCTGAGGCGGACGGACAGCGGGCCGAGGAGCAGCACGCCGATACTCGTCAGCAACTTGCTCAGCAGCAGGAGCTACTGATGCAGTTAATGGCGAGACTACCTCCCCCCACTTCCCAGGCGCCCCCACCACCACCACAGGATCCCCCACCACCACGATTGTATTTTTATTATGTATACACATTTTATATTTCATTTACAGATTTTATATTATATTCCATTCAGTATTTATTTTGTCATTCTTCATTTATTATGTCAATATTTTTTGGTAATTAAATTCAAAGAAAAATGCCTTATTGTGATTATCATTAATAATTCAACCTATTTGATAAATAAATTTAATCCATTATTTTGTTTTTAATAATGATTTAATATTTTAAAAAAATTATTCAAATTTAATTATAAAATTTTATCACCCAATACAAAATATTAATCAATATTTTTAAAGTTAAATTAACAAAACCTATAAATATTTAAATAATTTTTTAAAAAAATAAAAATTCCCATTAGCGACGGATCCCATAGCGACGGATCCCAGTGGTCCCTGTATGGCTACCAATAACGACGGACACGGATGGTCGCTACATAAACCCATAGCGACGGATGAAAGTGGTCGCTGTATGGCTACCGATAGCGACGGTCATAAGTGGTCGCTGTATGGCTACCCATAGCGACGGATAAAGATGGTCGCTACATAACTACTAATAGCGACGGGGTAACGACGTCGCTATATGGCTACTAGTAGCGACGGGGTCCCGGTCGTCGCTGAACGTGGTCAGTTAGCGATGGCTGAAGTAAGTGAAGCAGAGACCATTTTAGCGATGGTCTTGTGCCGTCGGTAATGTAGCGACGGGGTTTCTGTGGTCGCTGATCTATCTTCGACGAAGGTTTTAGTGATGGTCGTTTGTCCGTCTGAAATACTGTCACTAGTCCTCTTAGCAACGACCTTGGCATGGATTAGCGACCAATTGTGTCCGTCGCTAACAGGTGTTTTTTTAGTTGTGCCACATTCTTCGTGTCGAACTCCTGGGAGAAAACGATACTCTTCCGATAGCAGTCCATCATCACATGGTTAGCAGCTAACCAATCGAGACCTAAGATAACATCTAGGTTCTTCAACGACATACAAATAAGGTTCACTTGGAAGGTACGATCTTCAACTTGCATCGGCAATTCCCCACACATGGTGGTTGCATGGAAAGTGGAGCCGGTAGGAGTGGAGACAATAAGGGCGTTTTCCATTAACACAATTGGCAAACTAACCCATCGTACACAACTCTCGAAAATAAATGAATGGGTCGCATCCGAATCATAAATTACATCAACAAGATAGCCATGGATGAGGCACTTACCCTGTACCAAGTTGTCATTCCTCGCAGCTTTCGAGGCATCAAAAGCAAATACCCGCCCGGTCATGACATTCTGGGCGCCACTAGATTGGGCATCAGATCTTCCCGATTGTTGGCCTCCACGACCAGCACCGTGTCTACCTCCTCTCGGAAAATTGGCACCCCGAGTCCCAGAAGTGTTGGCTCGGTTGCCATGCCCACTGGGTTGTTGCCTCTGTGGGAAATCGGGCCTGAGGTGTCCCGGTTGTCCACATTAGAAACAAACGACCTGATTGGCCAGACAGTGTCTTGAAATATGGCCCTCCTGGCCATAATTGTAGCACGCACGGCTACCAGACTGGCTACCCAAATGGCCAGTAGAACCCCAACCGGAAGAGGATGAAGATGTAGCAGAAGACTTGCACCACAAAAGAACTGCCCCATCCTCTTGAAGCTAAACCCCTTTGCCTTCAGTGGCTTCTTATCTCTCGGCTGAGATGCCCTCTGTAACTGCACCTCTTCCGTCAGCCTAGCCTTATTTACGAGAGTTGAGTAATCCCAAATCTCTATTAGCACAATTACACTACGGAGTTCAATCCGTAATCCCACCTCGTACTTGGCACACTTGCTGCCCTCAATTCCTTCCAATGAGAAAGAATGGTAGAAATCACACAGCTCATCAAACTTGCTGGTGTACTCGGCCACTGACATTCGGCCCTGTTCCAACTTCAGGAACTCCATTTCCTTCTGGATTTTGTAGTTATCTGGGAAGTACTTGACAAGGAACCTCCTTCGGAAATTTACCCATACTAGCGGTTCACCCACCGCGTTCATCTGCACCTTGGTCTGAGACCACCATACTCTACCTCGTCCTTTAATTGGTAAGTGGAAAATAGAACTTTCTGCTCCTCCGAGCACTCGAAATATTCAAAGACCTGTTCAATGTCCCTGATCCAAATATACGCCCTGTCATAATCGTGCCCTCCCTTGTAGGCCGGGGGATTCCTTTTCAGGAATTTATCCAGAGTGGGACCAGATTCAGTCCTACTCATCAACTGGGTAAACTTTGAGAAGAAATCATCTCCTCCACTAGAGCTGGTTCCTTCGACCATAATGTAATTCTACAATGGGTAAACACATCACCATTAGTAACCAATGCTCAACCAGGGAGTCAGACATTTACCTCATACATATAAAATACAACACCGCTGGAGTGCCAAGGGAATGATGCCAAGCTGCACAGACAACCACAAACATAATACAATAGAATACAAGCAGCCCAGAATAGGACTCACACAATCACTGGGTTGACCCATGCACCCGGCTCTAGAAAGAACTGCTCTGATACCAACTATGACATCCCAAGTCGATTTACCATTTATTTTCACCCGGTTAATCATTTACACAATAATTTTTCACGTTTAGTAAAAATTCACTCGGTCTTAATATAGAATAATATAAAATAATATTTACCCTTCTTAAAAACATTCAAAATAAATAAAGCATACTCAAAATACCAATAACCGATCGGAAAATAGATACATTAATAAAATAGAGTTGATTAGAAACAGCAGAAGAGAAACGAAGGCAGGAGGGTCATTCGCCTGAGCGAGACCCTGATGCGCCTAGGCGAAATCCGAGGGAGTCGCTTAAGCGAGTTCCGACTCACTTGAGCGAATGCTACCTGGCAAACCAGACTTTCCAGGAAAACTCACAAGTCAGGGTTTCACTCGGCAAAAGGGTCCACTCGGTCAATTCTCTCTCGGAAATAGTGTACCCACACAGCACTCAGAAAAGGTTCATTCAATCTTATGTCACTCGGAAAACACCCTAACCCTACTTCATTCGGAAGAAACTCTCTCAGCCATAACTCACTCGGAAACATTCTACTCTTTCTTTACTCAGAACATTCTATTCTTTCTTCACCCGGAAGGGTCGAGGGATACACACTGGAAGGAAATAGACACCAAACCAAACCAGCCCTCACTCGGACAAGACTAAATCCGCTCGGTAAATATTCGCCCGGGAATCGATTTTGCTACAACAACCACGTGAAAATAAATACCAATCATAATGCAACATAAATTCACATCCGATTCAATTTAACTCAGCACACAACATGTAACATCACACACTCAGAAAAACTCATTATGCATATATATATATATATATATATATATTACACAATTCATTGAAAGTCACTCGGGCCTTGGCATCGATTCTCCGCTTGGCGCACCTCCAGGGCTCCGACCTCTTCCCTATCACTGGTTACTAAGTTGAAAACAACAGCAAGGGTGAGTGTTTGGCATTATAAATAATCTAGAACGGAAATTAATAATTCATACGTATACAAACTCCGTTCGGTTACTTTATTATCAAATCGAAGGTCACACTCGGTAAATGACTCACACTCGGCAAATATAATAATTTATTCGGCAAATATAACAAATAGCACTCGGCAATTTATCAAGTCATACTCAGCAATTATAACAAATTGAACTAGGCAAATATAGCAACTTATTCAGCAAATATAATAAACTACACTCGGCAAATACATCAAGTTACACTCGATAAATACATTAAGTTGCACTCGGTAAATATAATTAATCACACAACTAATAATTCAACAATTGTCACAACTGACTCTTATACAAACTGACGCCTAGTATCTGGATACTAAAGGATCGACCTTCAGCTGGGGGCCCGACTTGACACCCCGTGAACCCGACTTGGTTCACCGAGCCCGACTTGGCTCCCCCTTAACCAATGGGTCAAAGACCTCTGGGTAGCTTAACTGGGTTCGACTTGACCACAGAAGCCAAAAATATAGGGTAATATATATCATCGGTCGTCCCACACCACATAATCATACATATAATTCACATTTCTCATATCAAGTGGCCATTAGAAACACATACTCATTCACTCGGGCGACCTGCTTGTCCAGCCCGGTATCATATTGCCACTACACCGATTGTCACAGCATCGAATATTTTAGAATCACCTTAAGCCACACACACACACGATCTTCATTCGATTGGTGTCCATACCCACATGCATACACATACACATACAATTTCCATTCATTAATATCCTCTTACCATCTTCACAATCAGTTCAATGACTCGGACTCACAGCATGTCCTATTCTAATTAATCATAACCCGAACACCCCCTTACCTCGGTTCCAAGCTTCGATAATCTGTTCCTGGTGCCGGTTACGTCCTCTGAGCACTGGGTTCACTGTCTCGCTTCCGAGTCTAGCACCAGCTCCGTCAATCAGCCTTTTGTTGTTCGGTCTGCTACCTACGGGGTCGGAATGCAAAACTCGTTAGCTTTACACTATCCTCAGCTCTAAGGACCATTTTCAAGCTCACACTCACCAGAGGAGTGGAGCACAGACCTACACACAGCCATGCATAGCCACTCGGTTAACAGAGAAAACGAAAGGGGGTAAGGAAACACAAATGTAAGTGGATCAATGGACTCACCTTGAGACCACGATCACGGAAATAGGCTTATCACTCGGTTTCGATACAAACAGAGTCCTCCTCTGGAGCATGCAACTCACAACAATGGAGGAAGAAGAAGAAGATGAACAGAAACGGAAGCAGATGATGAAGAAGAAAGAAGCAGTGGTTCACGTGAATGAGGAAAGAGAAAAAGGGGATCACCTTTATTCAAGACCCAGGGCAACCGGTAACCTCCCCAGCCGGTTACCTCCCCATTCTTAATACCATTTCCTTAAACGTTAAACCTTCCCCTTCTACTAATCATTCCTCATTTGCTATTAACCGATCAAATAAATCTATTTTCATTCATAATATTTAATTATTCATAATTGTCTAATAATTCATAAAAAATACCAAATAAATTTCAAAAACAATTATTAATATTTTTCCACCACATAGAATTTCACTAAATTGTCCGGGATGTTACATAAAGTTCTAACAATATGCTACCTGGACAAACAGAACTTCCTACCACCTCTTAATATGAAATCCTGAAAATAAATATTGCATTAAATTAGTAATCTGTTGGGGGTAAACTACAACACTCTTAATTGTTACTTACAAATTGGAAAGTTGATAAAAATCCAATCTATATTAAGTTGCATGCTTGCCATACATTGTGTTATCAGTTATTGGACATATTAGCGATCACTAAATTCTTTATTAATAATGGACGTTCTCCTTGCATGGTTACATAATATTTCATTCTTGGAATTTTATTTTACTGTGATAAATACACAGTTTACACGTTCTTTTCATACCTTTAGATAAGTTGCTTATATGATGATTGTAACCCAAAATACGAGATTCAAAGTGATAGTGGACCTATTATTGTTCATGACTCTAATGATGAAGTTTGTCATAATGCTTGTGACTTAGCCAAGAAAAATTTTACTCAGTTTTAAAGGGAAAATGGAGTGTTTAGTATTTTTATTTGAATTCACCATGTTCTCAATTTTTTTATGAATTATTTTTGTCCTTTGATGCTTTTGTATCTTATTGATGAATCTAATCATTTTCTATTTATGTGATCATTGTAACTCAATCCAAGAGATCCAAACTGATACAGAAGTTATTATCCTTAATGATTCTAATGATAAACCCCTTAACAATTTTTGTTACTTTGTCAAGAAAATGTTGACTAAGTTAAGTGGTCTTATTTCATTGACCTCTTGCTCCATTTTGGGAATCTTATTGACTTTGTTATCTTTTTTACAGGACTTACATTCAAAGTTTGCTTTTGTGGTTCTCAAAGGCAAGCCTCAAATCATTCAAGTAAGGATGGAAAAAGGTGTTGATGTGTGGCTCGTTGAAGTTTGTTGGTAGAAGGTCATGGGAAGTTTATCTTGGTACATGCTAGAGTGAGTTCTGTGTCAACCACAATTTGAAGAATGGTGATAGGATGTTGATTGGGAAGCCTTATATTAGTGCTCTTGTTCTATACTTTAGGGTTCAAAAATAAATATTTTTCTATCTAAACCTTTTAGTGCATTTTATTTTTCATTTTAATATGAGATGTTTTTTGTTGGCTTTTATAAATGAGCAATACATGGAAGACAATGTTATTTTTTGTTGTGTTGTGCATGATGACACTTTATGGGTTATACTTCTTATGTTTGCAAATTATATATATATATATATATATATACTCACTACTAAAAAAAGTCACTATAGTGACAGACAAAATCCCTTGCTAAATAAAAGAAATTTTTTGCTAATGACAATTAGTGATGGACACAACTACGAAATCTTCCTGTCGTTGAAAGGATCATCGCTAACGCATCAACGACGACAAAAGTAAATTGTCACAACGTTGCGATGAAAATCTTGGGCTCGAAGTCATTACTGGAGGGTGACACAGCAATGGTCCCCTTTGTGATCAAGTTCGTCCTTGTTTTAGCACCTTAATAGTGACTGAAAGCTTGCCATAGCTATAGGATTGCAGAGTGTTCGTCGCTAAGCCTGTCACTAATCGACTAGCGATGGTTAAAGTTGTGTAGCTACAAGGTTGATGAAACTACGTCGCTAATGTCGTCGCTATATAGAAACCAAGACAATCATAGATGCACGCCATATCTATGTGGTTGCTGATATTGCGTCGCTATTCTGTCGCTATTGTACAACCACAATAAGCGACAAAATGAGCCCTATAGCTAATTTGTCGTCAGCTATGGTGTCTGTCTATCGCTAATAGTAAAATTTGATTTTTTTGGTTAAATTGTACTATTACTTATAATTTAAATTAAATATTTTGATATCAAATTATATATTGTATTTTATAAATTTAAATTAAATATTTATATATAAAAAATTATATATGATTTTTTATGATGAATGTGAATTGATAATGTTTCTATTATTTATCCAATTTTGAGTATAGGCACGTAAATAAGAGAATGGGATAAAAAAGATATAAAATTAATCCAAAAATATTTACAACTCTAACAATAAAAAATGAATACAAAAGTGTGTAGGATGGTTAGTGTGGGGGGCTACTAGGCGATCCTACGGTGGTGGAGACGGCTAGGACGCAGATGAAGGTGTGAGTCTCCATCATCTGGAGGAGCATATCTTGCTGCTCTGCCAATTGCCTATGAGCCTCTCATCGGTCCGCCTCAGCTCGCTCCTCTGGTAATATCAAACACAGGCGACCGCCTCAGCTCGGTCCTCCAAAAGCTGCCTCTGTCGGCACTCTTCTGCTAGCTTGTTATTCAGGTTCTAAATAACCTGAACAACATCTGCTGACAACCTGGAGGAAGAGGCAAGGGCCTTCTCCTTCCTAGCGATCTGTGTGTCGATCCCTCCCAGGTCAAGTACCCTCTCTTTCTTGTTAGTGTCGTCGACAACCTCTAAATAGATGTCATTATCGTCGATAGAAGAAAGGGTGGGAGGTACCTCCCCATCAGGTGTTTAGTGTAACACCCCTTTATATACACGAGACATATATCTATTCTTCTTACTCTTTTTTTAGAAAGATATACATATTTATCACTTCTTATCTCGTGTATACAAGGACGTATATACATCTAATTTTCTTTGAATTTTGAAAGTAAAAAGTTTTAAATTATTCATAATGATAAAATGAACTTTCAGAAAATCATAAGTGATCAAAGATTACAGTATCATATCCAAAGAATAAGGTTTATTAAAGTTTAACCTTTACATTGATTTACAATCATCCAACTTAATATTGTATTAAGGTAAACTAAAACTAAAAATTTAATACCTCTACTTCGACTGTAACCAATTATTTCCTTATCTTCAAACCATGTGATTTTGAATCCTATTCTTGTCACATCTCTTCCCCTATCCGATTGAGGATGAGACCAATTTACCCTCTTGTAATTTTATCCTTTCATCTTGAACTCCTAGCTATATATCATATAACATATATTTTGGACACAAAATTCAAACAAGAAGGAGTGAGAAACAGAATATAATACTTTACAGATAAGACATAAGCATAAGGATTTTCATAATCTAATATAATAATTTCAATCACAATCATATACATAATCAATTATGAATGTAGAGTTTTCATAACATAACAATTATATTTTCATTCACAACCACCCACATAGAATTTCATAATCACATGAATGTCATGCAATGTTTTTAATACTATCATCTCATTCATTCTATGCAAGTGGGCCCTTAAAGTTTTAGTTTGCACTGGGCCAACCAGGAGTTTACACAATTCCATAAATTCCGGATAATAATAACATAAATGCCTTCATGGCATATGAACAGCTCAACTGGCGTAGAAACACTTAGAGACTAGTCAGACTGAGAAAGTTTTTATTGTGAAAGTACCCGACACTAGGGAGCGACCCCAGGTCACCTGAAGCACCCTTTCACACCCTCTCATCCCAAGGCTCGTAATTAAGCCTCCTCTAATGTATCCTCATTTTCTATAATCTGTCCCCAGGCAATATCACATCTTATTTCTCTTTAATGATTCATGATGCATGAACTAATCGCATATTTAGTTGGTTAAGACTTTTAGAAACTCAATTATTAAATACCATAAAGGTTCACAAAATCATCACAATAAACTATACATTCTCATAAGTTCTTCTTTGAACTTCTGTTATACTGAAATAATTTAGTACAGTCTTCAAATTCTGATCTTATCAAAATTGAGTTTTCAAGACTTAAATATCTCAAAACTTTCTCTTAAAAATCTTCACATATTTACATAATCTTTCTCAATTTGAATCTTAACTAGATTGAGTTTTAGAAATCTCGACAAAATATTCTTTAGTTATTTCGTTGGGGAAAACCAAAATAATTTACTTTAAACTTCTAATTTCTAAAGAAAATAATTTAAAATCATTAACTAAGAATGTAACACCCTCTGTTACACCTTAATAAATTCTAGAAAAACTCGTATTTTTTTTAAAGATATGATTGTTAAAAAGAAACTATAGGAATAAATTATATACATTATTTCTGAAATACCTCACAAATATTATTAAAACTTTATAAAGTATTTGTACATTCATCCGATGAAAATAAACATTAAACATTATAAGAAAAAGAGGAAACTCCATGGCCCAAAAGCAGTTACTTATTAACATTATTTATTCATTGGACCACGGTATTCGTACCGAGCTCCCTTTCTAGAACGTGTTATATTTACTGCCGATATTCTTCAATCCTTCCCTCTGAACCATCAATTTAAAACATGTGAAACAAAAACACGGAGAAAGGAGTGAGAAACAGAATATAATATTCTCGATTGAGACATAAGCAATAAAGGGTTTTCACAAACCAATACATAATAATATCAATCACAATCACATACACAATCAATTATGAATGCATGAATGTTATACAATATCTTCATCATAACTTACCTATATATGTGGGCCCTTAAATTTTAATTTGCACTGGGCCAACCAGGAGTTTACACTGTTCCATAAGTCCGGATAATAATAATATGAACAGCTCAACTGGCATGGAAACACTTAGAGACTAGTCAGATTGAGAAAGTTTTTATTGTGAAAGTACCCGACACTAGGGAGCTACCCCAGGTCCCCTGAAGCACCCTTTCACACCCTCTCATCCCAAGGCTCGTAATTAAGCCTCCTCTAATGTATCCTCAGTTTCTATAATCCGTCCCCAGACAATATTATTTCATTTCACTTTAATGATTCATGATGCATGAACTACTCGCGTATTGAGTTGGTTAAGGCTTTTAGAAACTCAATTATTAAATCCCTTAAAGGTTTACAATATCATTTCAATAAACTGTACATTTTCTCAATTCTCTGAATTTCTGTCCCACAGAAATAAATTTGGTACAGTTTTCAAATCTCACTGAAATTGAGTTTCTAAGCCTTAAATATCTAAAAACTTTATCATATAAAACTTTACATAATCTTTCTCAAATTAAATCTTAACAAAATCAAATTTAGGAATCTCAATTATTTCCAAATATCTTTAGTTATTAAGTTGGAAAAAATAAAATAATTTTCTTTTAAAAAATTTTATTTTATTAAAAGAGAATAATTATTAACCAAAAATACTTAACATTACAAAATTTTTCTTTAACTCAAGATTTAATTAAATAAATTCTCATAAAATTTTTCTTTCTAAAATAAATACTAATTTTTTTATTCTAAATATTGAAAATAAAGTTAATAAAAATAATTTCTAAGAAGGAATAAAAGATAATAAAATTTAAAGAGTAAGGTAAGAAATTCTTACTGAATTTTAGCTGTCCGTCACGCTCGCTATATGCTCAAACTCCATATTACAATATCATCAATCAAAATCAAGCAATATCAATCATAACTAAATATTATCAATCAATCAATCATAATCAAATCATAATCAAATCAATTAAATATCATTAATACATATCATAATACAAAATTTAATGATTATTAATATAGTCAATTTGAGTCATTTTGGTCAATTCTTCGCATAGGTATATGTAAGTCCATATAATCCAGTCCTTGCATAGGTATAGTTCAGTCCGTATGGGTCATAATGGTCCAAGTCCTTGCATAGGTATAATCCAGTCCATATAGGTCATAATGGTCCAAGTCCTTGCATAGGTATGTTAGAGTTAGTTAAACCGGATATTTAATTTAAAATTTATTAAAATTGTTAAGTTAAAAAGTTAATATTTTGAAATAATAATATTATTAAATTTAAAAGGAGTAGGGGACTCCTCCCATTATTCTTATGTCTTTTCATATCATACTCTTATCTCACTCCCCCTTACCTTGAATTGTTACCCAAAATGGATTTGCTTTGCGCCTCCGATTTCTAGAAATATTAATACCAATCTTATTTCAGTATAAGCATAAGACGAAGATTAAGATTACTACTTAAAACAGAAATGATAAATTTTGAATAGTGAATAGTGAATAGTGAATAGTGAATAGTAAATCATGAATAATAACAGTAAATAGTAAAACGTGAATAATAACAGTAAATAGTAAAACGTGAATAGTAACAGTAAATAGTAAATCGTAAATAGTAACGGTAAATAGTAACAGTAAATAGTAATTTACTATTTGAATAATAATTTACTATTGAAATAGTAATTTACTATTGAAATAGTGTTTACTATGCAGAATAGTAACTTAAAATAATATTATTTCTAGTATAATAATAGATTTCTAAAAACAATATAAAAATAACCCAAAAAATATAAAAGAGAAGTATTCTTACCTTAGGATTTTGGCAGAACCTTCTCTCCAAAAACTTTTCTTCTATCTCTCACTTCCACCACTATCTCACTAGCACTACTATATTAAGAAAACTTAATCTGAAATTGTGAATTCTAAAGAAGAAATCCTTCGGTATTTATAGGAAAAAAATTTACTATGCATTCCATTACTTTAATATAAAAGTACTATGCATTTTTGAATTTTTTATTCCAGGTTACTGTGCATCTTTTGAAAATTTCATACATGCACCGTGATTTGTATAGTAATTGTCGGCAAAATTATTAAGTCAAATAGTAACCCTTCACTCGGTATATTTTAAATATTCAAAATGAGTCCTTTTTGAAATTTAGCGATATTATATCGGTCCTCACTAATTTTATAATAAGTAATATAAAGCTGAAATTTTAAAAATCTAAAATTTTCTGTTAATAAAAATTTATTGATACGTTTCCAATTTTTTAACGATTGGAAAAAATCAAGATTTTTCTCAAACCGATAATTTTTAGATAAGTCTACTTGAAACGGATTTTAAAAAATTTTCTTATAATTTAAATTCACTTTCTTATAAATATTTTTAATTTAAGTCACTTATATGAATTTAAAATTATTTTTAAAAAATATTATTTTATTAAAAAATTCCAAAATTCCAAAATTCCAAAAAATTCCAAAAAATCATAAATAATACATAGGTTAAAAAGTTCTAAAGAACCATAATTTAATTCCTTCAAAATTTTAATATAAAAATAAAAAGAGGGGTGTTACAAAGAATACTTAAAACTATAAAAATTTTCTTTAATTCAAGAATTAATTATCTCAACCTCTGATTTTCATAAAATAACTTCTTTCTAATACTAGATTTTATTATAGAGATTAAAAATAAAGTTAGTGAAAATTATTTCTAAGAAGAAATAAAAGACTAAAATAATTATAAAATACTTTCTCTTGGAATAAAAATTTAAAGAGTAAGGTAAGAAAATTCATACTGAGTTTTAACTTTCCGTCATGCTTGCTATATGCTCAAACTTCATATCACAAGGTCATCAATCATTCATCAACCACAATCAAGTATCATCAATCATAATTGCATATTATTAATCACAGTCTAATATATTAAATCACAATATCATTAATCGAAATCAAATATAATTAATTATAATCAAGTCAAATCAACTAAATATCGCTCATAAATATAATTCAAATTTTAATGGTTATTTAAATTAGTAGATTTGATTTTGAGTCCTTATAGTCCATTCCTCGCACAGGTCTATATAAGTCCATATATATAATCCAGTCTTCGCATAGGTATAGTTCAGTCTAGACAGGTCATAATAGTCCAAGTCCTTGCATAGGTTTAGTTCGATCCATATAGGATATAAAAGTCCAAGTCCTTGCATAGGTTTAGTCCAGTCCGTATAAGTTATAATAATTCAGATCAATGCATAGATATTTCAGAATAAGTTACACAATATATTAAATTTAGTATTAATTTTAAGTTGAGAAGTTATTACTTTAAAATAATAATATTATTAAATTTAAAAGGAGTAGGGGACTCCTCCCATTATTCTTATGTCTTTCATATTATATTCTTATCTCACTCCCCCTTACCTCTTGTATACCGATTCGTTATTGAAAATCCGTGCGCGCCTTGTCTCCGAGTTCTAAAACATACCAATTTTATTTTAATATAATTACAAGATGAAAATTAAGATTACTACTTAAAATAAAAATAGTAAATTTTGAATAGTAAATAGTGAATAGTGAATAGTGAATAGTGAATAGTAACAGTAAATAGTAAATTGTGAATAGTAACAGTAAATAGTAAATCGTGAATAGTGATGGTAAATAGTAAAACGTAAACAGTAAAGATAAATAGTAACAGTAAAGGTAAATAGTAACAGTAAATAGTAATTTACTATTTGAATAGTAATTTACTATTTGAATAGTAATTTACTATTGAAATAGTAATTTACTATACAGAATAGTAACTTAAAATAATATTATTTCCAGTATAATAATAGATTTCTAAAAACGATATAAAAATAACCCTAAAAAATATAAAAGAGATGTATTCGTACCTTAGAATTTTAGCAGAAACTTCTTCCAAAAAAATTTATTTCTCTCTCTTACTTTCACCACTATCTCACTAACACTACCATATTAAGAAAACTTAATCTGAAATTGTGAATTCTAAAGAAGAATTCCTTAGGTATTTATAGGAAAAAAATTTACTATGCATTTCATTATTTTAATATAAAAGTACTGTGTGTTTTTTGAAATTTAAAACCTGGTTACTGTACATGTTTTGAAAATTTCATACATGCACAGTGTTTTGCATAGTAAATGTCGGCATAATTATTAAGTCAAATAGTAACCTTTCACTCGGTATATTTTAAATATTCAAAATTAATCCTTTTTGAAATTAAGCGATATTATATCAGTTCTCACTAATTTTATGATAAGTAATATAAAGTTTAAATTTTAAAAATCTAAAATTTTCTGTTAATAAAAATTTATTAGTACGTTTTCAATTTTTTTACAATTGATAAAAATCAAGATTTTACTCAAACCGATAATTTTTAGATAAGTCTACTTGAAATAGATTCTAAAAAATTTTCTTATAATTTAACTTTACATTCTTGTAAATATTTTTAATTTTAAGTAACTTTATATGAATTTAAAATTATTTAAAATATATTATTTTATTAAAATATTTCAAAAATTTCAAAAAATTCCTGAAAATCATAAATATTATGTAGATCAAAAAGTTCTAAAGAACCATAGTCTAATTCCTTCAAAATTGTATTTTAAAATTCTAATAAGAGTTAAATCTTAAATATGTAAAAACATAAATATAACAACATAAGATAAAAATGGTGAATAATAAAGATATTAAAAATTCTTAATATAATTTTCTTAATTAGTGAATACTAATTAAGTCATTTTAAAATTCTCATTCAGAAAAATTTTCATTTTTTTTATTATTATTATTTTAAAAAACAAATAATTAAATATAAATACCAAAATTTCAAAAAAATAATAATAATAAACTAACTTATAGTAAGTATTTCTCAAGAAAGATATATTAATATCTATTTTCTATTTGTATTAAAAATGAGATGTTACATTTAGGCCACCATATTTATTACCACTGAATCATGAAATCTAATTATTTTAGTTCATTAATATCCCATTCTACCATAAAAACAAAAATATTATCCATTTAACATGATCCTTTCCTTTTATAGTTAGTTAAACAAAAGTACAAGGAAGGACAGTGATAATAATAAGCATTACATGATAAATCCTTTCCCATTAACTAGTTATTAGCATACTGAGGGACCGACCAAATAATCAGTCTATTAATTTTACGACCAAAGAAAGCGGACCTTCAATAATTTCATATGACATTAGTGAAATTTAATTATGGAGAATTTAGTTCAATTCTATTTTATCTAGTTATTTCTTCTCTTTATTGTATAGCTTCAAGAACTCAACACATCTTCTTCCTAAAGCAAAATCTGTAAGTTTCTTATTTTACTCAACTGACTTGTTGTTCTAATTTGATTGATGAGTTAAAATTTGATTTAATTTGATTGATGAGTTATTCACATTTTCTTAATGTTATTACTCTTTACATAAAGGATTTTTTCAAAGTCAAAAATGCCAAACACATATTAAAATCACTCAATGGTTTAATTGGATTGATGAGTTATTCACATTTTCTTAATGTTATTACTCTTTACATAAAGGATTCTTTCAAAGTCAAAAATGCCAGTTGATGAGGACGAGAGAACAGAACATGGAAATAAAAAAATAAAGAAAAACACACACACAATATACACAACTAAAAAAACACCTGTTAGCGACGGAAGGAATTCGTCGCTAATCCTAGCCACGACCGTCGCTAAAACCATTAGCGACGACATCTCAGACGGGACACAGGACGTCGCTAAAACCCTCGTCGAAAACACATCAGCGACCACATGCATGTCGTCGCTAAATTATTGACGGCGTAAGGCCGTCGCTAACGTCGCCTCTGCCCCAATAACCCCAGCCGTCGCTAAGTGTTGCCCTACAGCGACCTCAGAACCCCGTCGCTACTAGGAGCCACCAGCCGTCGCTATGGGTACTCATTTAGCGACCACTTAGGTCCGTCGCTGTTTTTAACAATACAGCGACCACTGATTTCCGTCGCTGTTGTAAACAATACAGCGACCAATGTATTCTGTCGCTGTTTCTTACATAACAGCGACCACTCTAATCCGTCGCTGTTTTTAACGATATAGCGACCATCTTTTTCCGTCGCTAATTGGAAACTTTTATTTAAAAAAATTGATTTTAATATTTATATAGGTTTTGTTAAATATTTTGTATTTTGTATTGGCTGATAAAATTTTAAAATTAAATTTAAATAATTTTTTTAACAGGTAAAATTATTATTAAAAACAAAAAAATAAATTAAATTTCTTTATCAAATAGGTTGAATTATTAATGATAGGTACAGTAAGGTTTTTTGATTTGAATTTAATTAGCAATAAATATTGACATAATAAATGAAGAATGACCAAATAAATACTGAATAAAATATAACATAAAAACTAAAAATCAAATATACAATGTGTATAAATAATAAAAATACAATCATGGTGGTGGGGGATCCTGGGGTGGTGGTGGGGGCGCCTGGGAAGTGGGGGGAGGTAGCCTCGCCATCAACTACATCAGTAGCTCCTGCTGCTGAGCAAGTTGCCGACGAGTCTCGGCGTGCTGCTCCTCGGCCTTCTGTCGGTCCGCCTCGGCCCGCTCCAACAGCAACTGCCTCTGACGTTGCTCCTCCTGTAGCTCATCGTTCAGGTTTTGAATTACCTGAACGACCTCAGTCGAAAGACCAGAGGAAGACGAAGAGGAAGGGGTCTTCCCCTTTTTCGCCAGCTGCGTGCCGACGCCACCCAATCCAAATACCCTCCCTTTCTTGTTCACACCGCCAACAGCCTCCATATAGATGGCGTTGTCGTCAGAACAAGATAGGGTGGGAGGAACCTCCCATTCAGGAGTGGAAGCCACCAGGTCTCCTTCTCGGCCCTCCTGGCCTGATACGCCTCCTGTAAATTCAAAGGAAACGATAGGATTAGTAAGCTGATTTGTAAATTATAAGCATGTGTCAGTTAAAAGGAAATACCGCTAGATCCGTAGTCTTCTGGTTTACCCATGCACCGGCTTTGTTCTTCTTGGTCATTTGCATGACCTCAAACAAAGAAGGCTCCCGGTGCTCCCTCAGCTCCTGTGGTGGACAAAAAACATTGAGTAACTTATTTGTAAACATGTAAGACGAATCATAATAGAAATGTTTAACATAAATATACTTACAAATCTTTTCTTGTGCTCGAGGGTTGAAATGCTACCCCCAGTGTAAATCGAGGCTGCAGCATCGGCGGCTCTGTTGGCCCTGTTCCGAGCACTCGCCTGCTGGAACGGGACCCCGCCCCACTTCTGGACCATCCCGGCCCAATGGTCCTCCGGGATCCAACGAGGGCGCTCACCCTTGTCCCTCACCTTCCAAAGGGTACTCTTGATGATTTTGGAGGTCTTTGTGGCAAAGACCTTCCTAATCTCATCAATCATACCCTCCGCCCACTGGTAATCACGCTGTAAAATGAAATGAGAAATCAAAATTAATAAGAGGTCTATTTTACAAATCAAGTCACAACAAATGAACTAGGAACTTACCGAGAAGGTGTCAAACCACCTATCTTGCACAACCTTCCCAGCATCTGTCCAAGATATATATGGACCATCCCACTGGGCCTTCAAAACCTTAGTAATCGCTTTGGTAGTGCGACTACTTTCAACAAAGTTGTAAGGACAACAATTATGTTAGGAGTAAAACAACACACAATCTAGGGAGACCCCCAAAATTTCGGCAGAGTCTCCCCTGTAAATGTAACATTTCCAAGTTTAAATAGTTACCCTGTTACAAACAGAAGAGTGCCCAGTACAATTCAATCTATACAAGTACTAATTAAAGTAACATCCAATAAACCAACAAGTCTTTCCACTAAAGTTTAATATAAAGTATCATACAAATAACATAAAAGTATTTGAGGTTTAGTCACTTACTCGTCTCCGGCCGGCACGGGTACCAACATGGGCAGAGGGGATGCCGGAGGTGGGGTCGCCTGATGGCCATGGTCCTCCAAGCCACCAGCTCCAGGACTCTGCTCTGTGGTGGTCAGTCGGGGTGATGGGGTGGTCTGCAGTGGTGGTGGTGGTGGTGGAGTGGTCTGCTCTGGTGGTGGTGGTGGCGGTGATGGAGTGCTCTGCTGTAGTGGTGATGGAGTCGTCTGCTGTCCTGGGGTGGGAGTCCCCTGCCGGGATGTCGGGGTCCTGGACCCACCACCCCTACTGAAGGGCAGTCGACGTCTCGTCATCTGTGGATAAAATCATGAAAAGAAAGGTTAGTCTCAGGATATATATAAACCTATATAACATTTTGTTTAACGACTACATACTCTGTGTCTGTTTCAGTTTCAAATTCCCCCTCAGTTTCAGTGTCACTGTAGTTATCTGTTTGAACAAGTTCATCAGTATCCAAATCAGCCCTAGACCGTTTTGATCGAGAGACAAGGTCTTTATCAATGTGTTCACCCCCCGTAGTGGCGAGTGTCTCATCCATTATGACTGGATCAATGTTGAACAACAAATCGGCATCGTTGAGCTCGTGTGGTGCAAGCTGATAAGCGTCATCAACCTCCTCTGAGACATTGTCAGTGATCTGACTTCGGGCCTTGGCCTTGATTACTGCATACCAGTCCCGATGTCCTCCTGGGAAGTCGGTGTAATAAACCTGCTCAGCTTGTTGGGCAAAAATGAATGGATCAAACCCTTTATATCTACCATTCTTCTTGACCTCAACTAAGCCGTAGTTGTTGTCAACCTTTGTTCCAACACCGATTGTGTTATCGAACCAATCACATTTGAATAGAACAATATCTCTTCTTAGTCGTCCAGAGAACGAAACTTCAACAATCTCCGTCAGCACTCCATAAAAGTCTTCTTCCAACTGTCCGGCGGTGCCTTTAACACAAACCCCGTAGTTATGGGTGCGCATCCCTTCACTCCATTGAAGAATATTAAACTTGTAGCCATTTACGTAGTAAATAGGCCATTTTTTAACAGTTTTCACCGGCCCCCAAGAAAGGGCTTGGAGTAAAGAATCTTCAATATGGTTGTTAGGGTCTTGTATCTATGTACAACATACAAAGTAGGTCATCGTTAGATAACGGGAGTTAGAAGCAAATAGGCTTAAAAACACTTGGTATACGGGTCTTACGTGTTGCGCGAACCAACCAACGAACTTGGATGACACCTCACTATGAATTTGCTCATCAGTTAAATCATTTTGCTCAAGTTTTAGCATATCTGTGTATAAGCTATTCAAAGGAAACAAATTTAGATACTATAAAAGCTACGTTAAGAATGTATAATATAACTTCTATGACTTACTCAATAAAGGGTTCCACTTCTGGGCAATTGAGAAGAATGTACAAGTGAGCCGCCTTTCGATCTTTCTCATCAATGTAACATTTTGTGAGCCTGCCCCCCGGGTGACCAGGATAGTTGAAAATCGATGTTTGTTCATCAAAACCTGTGCGGCTGGCTACCCCAAGATTGCGGGGAATTCTACTCATTCTAGTTTCTATCTCCGTCGGAAAATAGAAAGAAGCAAAGGTTGTCATTTCTTCGACTAAGTATGCCTCACAAATTGATGCTTCAACGCAGGCTTTGTTCGACACTTTATCTTTTAAAGAGCGTAAGAATCTTCAACATCATTAACAAGATGGTGTTAAGTTATAAAATACTATTATAAGCACGATTTGTAAGGAAATTAAAGAGTTCACCAAGCATTCACCTTTCGAATGGATACATCCAACGATACTGCACTGGGCCACCAACCAAGGCCTCGTACGGTAGATGGATAGGCAAATGCTCCATGGAGTCAAAGAAACTTGGTGGGAAAATCTGCTCCAACTTACAAATCAATACCGGGATAGTTTCTTCCATCTTCACAAGTTTCTCCACAGTCAACGAAGTAGCCGTCAACTCCTTAAAGAAGTGACTCAACTCCACTAACGGTTTCCAAATAGGCTTCGGTAAGGCATGAAACGCGTACGGGAGTAGTTGTTGCATAAACACATGGCAATCATGACTTTTCATGCCAAACACCCTGCCCTCCTTCACGTCGACACATCTACTCAAGTTAGAAGCGAATCCGTCAGGCAGGGTCAACCCATTCATCCAAATACACACAGCAATCTGTTGTGGTCTAGTTAAAGCATATTTTGCATGGGGTTTAAACATTCTTCCACGTCCCGCATCCCTCAACTCCAACTCCTTCCTGGAACACCAAATTGGAAGGTCTAGACGACTCTTCTCGTTGTCCTTTGTTCTCCCTTTGATGTCCATAACAGTGTCAAAAATATTCATGAAAATATTACGTTCAGTGTGCATGACATCAATGTTGTGTCTTAACAACAAGTCTTTCCAATATGGCAAATCCCATAAGACACTCTGCTTCACCTAGTGGTGTTCCTTACCGTAACCCGCAAACTCCTTAACACTCTTGTCCCAGATGTAAGGATACTCTTCGACCCTCTGCCAAACCCGTGCACCAGATAACCTACGGGGTAGAGGTTCATTAACAACCTTGTTCTTCTTAAAAGCGGTTTTGTTCCTCCTAAATAGGTGATCCAACGGTAGAAACTTTCTATGACAGTCAAAGAAAGTTGTCTTGCCACTAACAGGGAGTGATTCCCCCCCGGTATGTTCCATGCATACAGGACAAGCAAGCTTCCCAGACGTGGACCATCCAGAAAGCATACCATAGGCCGGGAAGTCGTTAATAGTCCACATCAAAACAGCATGCATCATAAAGTTGTTCTTCAAAGACGCATCGTATGTCATTACCTCGACATCCCATAACTGTGACAACTCTTCAACCAACGGTTGCAAAAACACGTCTATGTTCGCCTTTGGATTTTTGGGTCCTGGAACCAGTATAGATAGAAACATGACCTCCCTCTTCATACACATATCAGGAGGCAGATTGTATGGGGTCAGGATGACTGGCCAACAAGAGTAAGCCCTTCCGTATTGACCGAAAGGGTTAAACCCATCAGTACATAAGCCAAGTCTTACATTGCGCGGCTCGCCAGAAAAGTCCGGATATAGCTCATCCAAACACTTCCATGCTTTCCCGTCGGAAGGATGGCAAAGAAACCCCTCTTGTGTTCGGTTCAGAGCATGCCAACGCATGTGTTTTGCCGTGGACAATGAGGCATACAGGCGTTGAAGACGCGGTGTTATAGGGAAGTACCATATTTTCTTCCTGGCCGTCCGGGTTACCTTCCCTCTCCTTTTAACGATCTTGTAGCGTTCCTCATTACAATGCAAACATTTTGTGACACTGTTGTCTGCAAACTCATTTCTGAATAGCATACATCCACTAACACAACACTCTATCTTCACACAACCCAACCCTAAGTTTGCCACTTGTTTCTTAGCACGGTACAGGTTTGCTGGCATTCTGTGATTACTAGGCATGGTGGAACCCATCAGATTGACCATCCTATCAAAACAACCTCCAGAAAGATTATAATCTGCCTTTAGGCTTAAAGCAGCTAGGGAGGCGGATAACTCAGTGTGACTGTTGCACCCGTCCCACAATGGAGTCTGAGCCGCCGCCAACAAATCATAAAATCTCTTCACCTCCGGATTAGGATCCTCCTCTACATTGTCAGAGTCCCCATGACCTGCTTGGTCATTATGTTCTAGCATACGCCCGGTGGAGGGTCCAACATGATCCATCACCATTTGTTCTATGTTGTTGTACGTATCCCTGTTTCCTCCAACCTCGTAGTAAGACTGTTGCACGGTTACGTCTGATGGTCTACGCGGTAACTGCTCACCATGGTTGTACCAGCAGTGGTATGTTTCCATGAACCCTTTCTCAGTTAGGTGGCACATGACATCATCCGCGTATTCAAAACTTATGCATTTGTACCTTGAGCACGGACAACGGATCTTCTGAGTCACTTCAAATCCAGGCGTGTTTGCCGTAGCGAACGGAATGAACTCCAATAGCCCCATCATAAACTCCTCAGTCACTCGCCGACTGCGATCTAGTCGGTTGTACATCCATCGCCGATTTGCCGGTACCTCCATTTACAATATCTAACAAGCACGGTTTCTGTTACTTTACATTTTTAAAATTTTATTTGACTATCGGTTGTGAATCACTCTATCTCTTTGATGTTGCAAATTGGTGGGGCCCTATCCCATTCGGGATGAATATGCAACCATCCGTAACCCATCCCATAATTGTATGTGGTCTATCTTGAGTTGAATGAATGTTCATTTGAAATTTCGGCAGCATTTCGCATTGGTCCCCGAGTACACAGAGATACGTACGGTATGAAACACCACACGCAGACATGCACCCTGGGGACAATACGAAACACCATAACTGAAATTTCAAATGAACATTCATTCAACTTCTCAAGATAGACCACATACAACATTGATGGGTTACGCCCTACAGGTTACAAATTCATACCAAACTGTCCAACCGGGACAATTCAAGATCCAACACAACACGGTACATCGACCGGTTGTTTTGAAACTTGAACGGGAATCTAATGGGTACACACACGACTAAACCCTACATTATTAAAGTTGAGTTTCATTTTTTAAGTTCCCTAAGAAAGGGAGTCTGCCAAAATTTTGGCAGAGTCTCCCCTGTAAACTAGACATTTCCCAAATTTACAAACGGCCTGTTACATACAGAAAACTTCCCAGTATAGATAAATAAACATATCATACGCATTGTATATGATATTCATAGTTACGAACACCAAATCATGTTACCAATACATAAAATCAATGCCTAATGAGATGTACTCTCTACTAACAAACAACATTACACATGCATCATAAATCATGTTATCAGCACACAAAACCAATGCCTAATGAGCTCTGCTCTCCACTAACAAACAACATTACACATGCATAAAAAATCATGTTATCAGCACACAAAACCATCGCCTAATGAGCTCTGCTTTCCACTAACAAACAACATTACACATGCATAAAACACATTATAAACACATCAAAACCAGTTCCTAATCTCTCTACTAACAAACAACAATTGACATGCATACATATATCGAGAAAGTCAGCGTTAGGGGATTACCTAGCGAAAAAAGTCGGTGATGAATACGGAGCTGAAGAGAGACGATCAGAGACCACGCGTGATCTGTGTTACTCTGTATGACAAACCAAGAAGTCGTTAGAAACTTACAAGTAGCAAGGAAACTAAACAAAGAGAGACACGTAAAGCAAATAATAGATTACACAGCCACGACTTCTTAGTGATCTAGACACTTGGGATCCACGTGAGAATGAGTCCATGAGAGACGCAACACAAACTACAATGGTTCAAGTATTCCAAGACACTAAGGCAGCATTAAATTTAAAACCAAATACGTAACAAATAAGAAACATAAGCTATGAAATGAACTAGGAAACTATAAATCATATTCATCTTCTTCATCAACAGTAATCTCCTAGTTCCAACTCTTCTTCCCTATCATCTACAGTTGCCATTAATAGAGTGGGGAGGTGCTGTTGGAGCCTGCAGGTGGCTGTTGGAGGTGGTCGGACCTTCACCAGCAGCAGCTGTTGGAGACTGCAGCTGTTGGAAATAAAAGGAAATGGAGAGAGAAAAGGGAAGGGGGAGCTCGCCGGAGACAGAACACCAGTTCTGTGGTACTCGCCGGAGACGAAAAACAGTTATGTGGATCATTGGTGGAGTTCATTGTTAACAATACAGAAGCCCTCCAAGCTGAGGTACAATTTGTTGTTGTTATTACCTTATCTCACCACTTCATGCTTTTTTATTTGAGTCTGTTGCTATAAGGAATCAAATTAGTTTGGAAATTATGCTTGATTGTTTAGAAATCAAATTAGGGTGAAAAGACATTAATAATATTTTTTAATAGAAATTTTTCATTTTTAATTCTTTAACTAGTGTCCTTAGGACACTTATTAGTATTTTCCTTTTTCTTCCATGTCTTGTTTTTGTTTTGTTTTGTATTGGGTTGTCAAATTATGTTAGTTGTCCTTGTACTGTGTTTGTCTTTTCACATTAATCAACTGAAAGTGATTGTACATCTGACTAGGAGCCCTTGTCATGTCCCTTACTTTCAATAAATTTTGCAGATTCGTATTGTTTTAGATTGTAGGTCTAATAATGTTTGTTAAAATGAAGTTATTAAATATGCTTGGTGATGATCTAACAATAGAGGTTTTTTTGGTTTGACATGTCTTAATTGGTTTACATAGGAGTGATCTTTATAGGTTAAAGGTTTATGTTGGATACAACTTAGAATACTAACATTCTCCAACAAAGCACTCATAGTAGAATGTTAACTTTGGGGTTAATTAATTATTTATTAATTTTGGGATCTTAAGTTCTCATTTTTTGTGTTTTCTTCGTCCTTAAAAGAAAAATGGGGATGGAGGGATAAGTTGATTTTCTTAGTCATTCATAACTCCATAATAAAAATGGGGATGGAGGGGTAAGTGAAATCTGCCTAAGTTTAATATCTAACCGGAACCCCAACACAATATAATTGCAATTTGTTTCCACTTTTATTCTTAGAATATTACTATTTCATTCATATATGTTAAAATAAATTCACTTTTAAAATGATTAAATTGTCACATTCAACATGTACATGCATATGTTCGAAATTTAACAAGGTTTAAAATTCATTCAAATCTCACCCCAATTCTATTCCAAGACGAATAAAATATAAAGAGAAATAGATTATAAGTTAACCACGCTGAATTTCCATTCAGGGTCAAGAAGTATTAACATATTTAAACACTTTCTTTGCAGAAGTATTAACATGAATAAAGAAGAAAAACAATGATTCTGAGGCATCCTATTTCCATATCAGATTTCTAACATGTAGAGGAGGGAGAAAACAATTTTTTCTCTTAGAAAAATCATTTTAAGTGATTTATATAAATAGAACTATAAAAATGTATCACGATTTAGGTATTCTCCAAGGTTCACCATGATACATTAATAACGCAACACGAGGGAATCAAAATTTGACAGAATCCAAATCTGCCATGTTAAAGAACTTCTTGTTCAGTGTCAAGTCTCCATGAGAATTCAATCTACAGCCAGCAAAAGGACCAAACAAGCACGGAACCACAGCACAACAGGATTTCATTCTTCTGAACCAAATGATCAGTATCAATTTTACAGTTATGCATAGTTTTACTGCATCAAATTCTTGGTGAAGGTGAAATTCAGGGATTCTCCTCAACACTATGAGCCTTTGATTCGTGCTAAGGTCTATATATATATGTACATTGCTGAGTATTGGTTTATTTTAGTTTCATTATCAATATGTATTTAAAAAACTGTTTTAAAAAACAATATCTCTGTTTTAAATTTTTAAAACCCAAAAACCAAAACCCAAAATTGCTTTATAGAATACTCAGTGTAACAACAATCAAATGAATAGCAAACATTGAATCAACTTAAGCAGGATTAGAACCACAATCACATTTCCATAAACAAACTTCAACAATCAACATAATACCATTAGAATCAACCAGCCAATGCATTACAAACATCACAATGGACCGGCCAAAAATTAAAGTACAGCAACAGAGATGGAAAGCTGAGAGAGAGCAAAGCTGAGAGAGAGCAAACCTGCGAGAGAGATGGAAAGCTGAGGGAGGGGGAACCTGAGAGAGAGACGGAAAGCTGAGGGAGAGCAAACCAGCGAGAGAGATGGAAAGTGAACGGCTTTAATGGCTTCGACGGAGAAGACACAACAGAGAACGCAATCAAGGGAGAGGGAGAGGGAAAGTGAAATGGGGTTTAGGGATTCTAAAAATGATGTAGAAATAAGATGGAAAGGGGAAGTGGTGGTATCGGAGACGACGGAGAGGGAGACGGTGGAGCAGCCGACGGAGGTGACACGGTGGCTCGTGAGACAGAGACGACGGAGTAGACGTTGGCTTCGTGAGATGGCCTGACGGAGGGGGTGGAGGTGAAGGTTCGGAAGCTAGAGAAGAGGGAAAAGGGTTTAGGGTAGGGATTGGGGGATAGCAGAAGTGATTGACAGGGGAGGTCTGCATCGAGTAAGTTGTTATACTTAGCGACGGACAGAATCCGTCGCTATCAAGGTCACTGAATTACCACCACTAGCGACGGATGACGACACGTGTCGCTAACATACCACCCCTAGCGACGACTATATCCGTCGCTACATTCCCTCCAAATTTTAAAACCCTTCAGGAACCTTAGTCACAGACACGTTCCGTCGCTGAGGTATACAAAAATAGCGACGGTAGTCGCCACCGTCACTACCTTGCAAATAGCGACGGTATATCAGCGTCGCTGATTTATCAGCAGACATAGCGACGGCCGTGCCACCGTCGCTATAACTGGGCGCCATATAAAACTTGGAGGGAAACCAAAAAAATGGAGGGAAATAACTTTAGCGACCGTGTCAGGGACGGTGTATGAGTTAGCGACGGTATTAGTGACGGTTATTTGCCAAATTCAGCGACGGCGTAGGGTTGGTCGCTAAAATGGTCACTATTTTCGTATTCGAAGTCCCTTTTCTTCTAGCCGTCGCTAATGCGGTCACTGTTTAGCGACGGTGTTCGGCGATCGCTATTGTTGTGTAGCTATTTGTCATTTTTCTAGTAGTGATATAGAATAAGATCAGAGATGAGAGGATGAGAGAGTGAGTGGGAGACAAATCTTATTGCTGTTGAGAGTGAATGTGTGACCCGCCAGGGACGAGTGACGAAAGACTGGGTTTGTGAGACTCACTTTGTGAGCCACTAAAGACGAGAGACGAGAGGTGAGAGATAAGAAAGTAGGTTCCAAAGTTACTAGAGACGAGAGACAAAAGATGAGAGAGTGGGTTTTAGGGCACTAAGGCAAACTAAGATAGGAACAAAGGGAGGAAGAAGATTGAGGGAACTAGGGCAACTAATTTAGGAGGAGAGAAGAGCTTGAATAAAATTAAAAGATTTAGCAACAATTACCATACCATTACTAACCGCATCATAACACACACCTTTGGCAACATGACAACAGTCTATTCGTTACTTATCCACCTGGTTGAAATTTAGTGACGATAATAACTTCCATCATTGATGAAATTAATGACGATAATTCATCGCTGCCAGTTCTACTAACCAGCAATGACAAAACTCCACCGTTGTAGGTTCACTGTTTCGTTAACGACAGTTATAAAAGTCATTATTGGAGGAATAAAGAAAAATAAAGGGAAACAAAAGAGTTAAAGCAAGGCACAAAACATTAGCGATGACGGCGCCCGTCGCTGTAGGTTACTTGCATCTGTAGTGATGGACTACCAGCATTTTTAGCGATGAACACAGTTACCGTCATTGGCTTAACAAAAAAAATTGAAGGCAAAGCCAAAAACTTAGAAGGAAACCACAAAACTTTAGTGATGATGTCACCCGTCACTGTATAGGTTCCCTGCATCTTTAGCGACGGGATGACGCCATCGCTGGTGTAAAAAATAGAGGGAAGGCAAAAGACTTAGTGGCAAATTAAAAAGTTGGTTGGTGATGGAGTAATCGATGATGTAAAGGGTAGCAACGGTGTCAACGACGACTAACTGATAACCTTTAGCGACGGAATAGGTGGCAATCACGAATTTGGTAGCTGATTTTCTTTCCAAGTGTGAGGGCGGTCACTTTTCCTTTGTCATTGCTAATTCGGTCACTAACTAGTGATGACTAGTTGTAGTCGCTAAGTTTTTGTAGCTGTCAGTGGCTTTTTTAGTAGTGACTATTTCTGTACTTGCAAATTATATTTACTGGAGTTTCAGGTATCTTAAGGTCAAAAGCACCTTTTTAGATTAAATAAATAATAGTGACCGAATGTGTTATGTCCCTATGCTCAGTAAATATAGTTAAAAGTGTATAGTTATTTAGTTAATTTAACTTGAAAATCATAGCGTGAAATGCTATTAACTTTCTCCCTTGTGTTTTAGATAAGATTGATATAATCCCTTTAGGAGTGCATGCTTAAGGAAGTCAGTTTTGGGACATTTTAGAGATTCATTTCTTTATTTATTAACCTAATAAAAATAGATTTTTAAAATACATCATTACCAACTTATTCATGTAGATGTTCATTGTAAAGAAAAACTGAGTAATTAATCTGCCTGCTGATAAAAGTGTGTTTTTACTTAATGGATTATACTGCTTTTGTGTGTAAATTATTTATATATTGTTTTTGTACTTGCTGACTATCTCTCTAAAACATAAATGTAGTGGAGTCTGAAGTATCTCAAGGATAAAAGGGAACCATTTATTTTAAACAAAGAATACCATGTACCATAAAATATTTACATTTTGCATATGGTCAGAAATATAATTGAAAAGTTTATGCTTATTTAGTTCAATTACCTTGATACTGACAACATGAAATTTTTCAGGTTCCTCCTTGTTTTATTAGGGATAACATTAATATTTTTTGGTCTTGAGAAAGACAGTTCTAGAACATTGCAGACATTGATTTTTTGTTATTAAACTATAATAAAAACAAATGCCTAAGTGATACAACTTCCCTTGCTTGCTTGAATTAATTACAAATTCCTTTGGGAACTTAAACATCACTTTAGGTTCCCTACATTACTAGCCAACTATTGTATATACCCTTCATTAACTAGCATAAGATATGTAGTGGTCTTGAAAACTTCAACATCAAACCAATGCAATGCCACTAATAACATGGTTTATATTGTTAGTTATTATAGTGTTTCATTTATATACTTGTTTCTCATAAACTAAAGGGTTATTCCTAATAACAGCATATAATTATGACATAGCGAACAATTTTAACATATAACCTCAAGGGTTATTCTTAATAGCTCAAGGTAGTTGTTACATGTATTTAAAGTCAATAAGGGACAATTCCTAACTTTTTATATTAATAACATTTAATAGTAGTAATATTTTTAATTTAATATAATATTTATTATTTTTATAGTAATATTCATCATTTAAATATGTCTATTTGGATTCTAATTGAAACATCCCGACTTAAATACAACAAATCCGAGGCAGGGGAAATTTTTCGCATTCAGAGTAGGAGTTGGGACCAAATAAAAATAACCCGAAGTCGAGGGAAAGTGAAAACGGGTCAAGGCGCCACTCGCTTGGCCAGACCCTGCTTCGGTTCAACAAAAACCAGCGGATAACGCTTGAGCGAGCCCTTTCTCGCTGGGGCGAGTCCTTATTCGCTGAAGCGAACTACTACACTCGGTATCCCCTAACTCGGAATCGGGAACTCCGCTCACTCGGGAACGATCTCTACATGTCATACTTCCATCGGAAGTTTATACACAGTTACTTATTCTTGCCTTCAAGATCTCATCTCAGGCATGGTTTACTCAGAGGCGTTTTAACCTCATCCGGAATGACTCATTCAGTCTTTCCTCACTCAAAACCTCTTTTTTTTTTAACTTACTTCACTTAGAAATAATTTCCCTCGGATATATTTCACTCGGAGACACTCCACCCTCAACACACTCGGGAGTGTCTCACCCCTTCTTCTCTCGGGATCATTTCACAATTCTTTACTCGGGATTTTTTTTTTCTAGGTCAATTCTCACTCGGAATTATGTAAACCTCATTCACTTGGAATATCTAAGCCTTATTCACTCAGAGGATGTTTTCTAAAATATACCTCACTCAGGGACATCTTAACCATCCTTCCCTCGGAAGTGGTTTCCCCAGAATTTCCCACTCGAGAGTATTTTAAATCTTTCTCCAATCGGGAGAGTTTCACTTAGCTACTTCTCACTCGATACATATTGACTAGCCTTCCCTCGAAAGTAGTCTTAGTAGACGTAGCTCACTCAGAATTGGTTTAACTCTTATTCACTCGGGAAAGGCCCTCTACTATGCCTCACACGGAACCATTTAGCCCTTAGTACTTCTCCTATAACAATATTTCCTGGTAATTCAACAACCTCATAAAATTAAAGATATATATACATGCATTCGTAGTACTGGGTGGTTCAAATCCATATATATAGATAAATGTGCTTAAACAAAACATGTTCATAAGAGCCGGCCAAGGCTACAGCAAACTATATACAAAATGTACCATATGTACATCACAACAGTACAAAATACTCAACACTCGGACTTGAGGAGCACTCGTCAATCTCCATCCCGGCCTATATCCACTGAAAATATAGCCACAATAGGGGTGAGCTTTTTACATATTAAATAACAGTTATTAACTCCGATAATCCTCAAGTTCTCAACTATGCAATATCATATCTCAAACAAATCAATCACATACACTGCCATTCGATATGTTTACACACGGCATCATTCAATCAGAGTTTACTCAACTAACACTCGGCTATATTAATCATGATATTCTCAATAACATTTACACACGTACATACACATCACGTTGAGCTCGACAACAGTTATAAGTGTGCACACATTTATTCAGTCGGATCCGATTGTTCATTAACAAATGTTTATGTTGTAACATAAGCTCCCAGCCTTTTTCTCAGCTCCAAGTTGATCCGGCCGTTTTACTGGTACCAAACCGTTTGCCCTCTCATGTAACACAGTCACTCCAAGCGACAACGGAAGTGTTACGAGCAGCCCCGAGTCCCACTCGGTAGGCTTGCCTTGAGTCCAACCCAAGGTCTTTCTTTGTATCTCATACATATTCATTTGATTACCATTTCTACATTAAGCGTCCCACGCTGTATGCACTCGGCATTTCAATGGTGAATCACATGCATATGACTTTAATCATCAAGCGTCCCACGCTAAATGCTCTCAGCATTTCCGATAGTGCATCCCATGCATTTTATCATTATCATTAGTACAACAGTGCCATTTCACTCGTTAAGCACCTTATAACACATGCATCTCATGCAGTCATTATAAAATCACAACGGATTCAGCACAACATTCACATATCTTATACACTCGGCAAACCACACTTTCATTATATGCATCTCATGCTTTTTTATATAAAAATCACAAACGGGAATTAACATATCAGATTATCTCATATATTCAGCATTCTCAATAAAATCGACATGCATCTCATGCATCTTAATACAAAATCCCAAACGGGAATCAACATAACAGATTCACATCTCATGCATTCGGCATTCTCAATAAAATCGACACGCATCTCATGCACAAGCACTCATGGACGGAAATTCATACAACACTACACAACTCAACTATCTCATATCCGGTATTCGAAAGTTATCGATCAAACAAATCACACAATTATCACATTCAAAGTCATAAACATACAGTACAGCACTTTCACCCGGAACCCGTCCATAAACCATGCATTTGAGATGTAAAGCACCCCCTACCTATTGTAGAGATTCAGAAGCTCCTCGAGCTACAATGCTGACCGATCGCCCCCTTCGGTCACTCATTCTCACTGAACAACCTTCGAACCCAGTCGTTGACTCTGCACCAAAAGTTGTCTTCTCCTTAAAGCAGATCCGTCTCACCCACAGTGAAGTACTTCTACAACTCCGAGACTCTCACAGCTTCGAGTGGATGAAGAAGAAGAAGGAGAAGAAGACGACGAAGAGGAAGAAGAAGAAGAAACTTGGGAGGAGAAACAGAAACAACACCTCTTTATTCTCGAAGGAGAACGCTCTTAACTCTCTCAGTCCTTTCCAACTCAGCGTGAATGAATGAGTGAGAGAGAGGGACCGAAACCTTTTATACTATCAGGGGGCACATGCGTCATTTTCCTGGCCTCTTTTTATTATTTAACCATTAGCCTTAATCTGTAATTAATCTTAATCAGCAATTAAATCTAAATCAGGATGTTACACTAATCTTTCGAATGATTTGTTTTATTTTTCCATCAATGCAAAGTAACTTTTTATGCTTTTAGACCGGACACGTTGAACAATTTTGTTTTAAGTGGACCTTTTATTAGATTGGAGATATATGTCATAGTTTGGCTCTATGACAAAGTTCTTATTGCTATATGAATAAATTTTCTGAAGGTTTCGGATCGAAGTCATTTTTTTTCCAATGTAGTTTTTCACAATGCAATTTTCAGTCTTTGCATGTTACTATGGATATTCTGGTTGAAAATCTACAAGTTATACACTCCCATTAAGAAAAGAGATTACTAAATCACCATGATTTACTTTTTAAAAGAAAGAGACATATTCTGACACTTTAAATTGCTACATATTTGTACAAGTTATTAATTTTCTAGAAATATTTGCAAGAATGCAAGAAAAATACAAGGAAAAGGTGAAGCAAAAAGGGCATGACACATGCAAAAGAGAAATATTATTATTCAGATACTATTCAAATATTTATAAAAGTTTTTAAGTCAGTAACATTAACGTATCTACAACATAATCAATCCTTTTAAATAATTATTCATCAATAAAATTTAAAATACAGCTACCCTTATATCAATGTTAATAATAAATAATAAATTTAATGTCATCTTTTAGCCTATCAAAATTTCCCTATATATAGCTAGTTATGCATGTATAATTTGATCAATATAATTTACAACAATAAAATATAATGTTTCTTTCTTTATTAATGAACCGTAAATCTGTATCAACTCAAATAAATCAAAGACGATTTAAATAGATATTTATAAAGTTAAAATAAAACACTTAACATTAATATTCATACATATATTTTTTATCTTAATCTTAATAATATATTTAAAATAGTCCTTATTGGCTTATAAAAAAATCCAATACAAATACATACTTTGTTATTTTAATCTTAATAATAAATTTTAAATATTATCTAATTATTTAGATTTGTATTATCCAAGAGAGGATCAAATTAGTTATATATATATATATATATATATATATATATATATATAAAGTTAAAATTGAAGCTTTACAATAATATCAATACAAATAATTAAATATTTTAAAAATTATTCATTGATATGTGACTTTAAAAATATGTATATTCTTATTTTAATATTAATAATATATAATAAATTTAAAATGGTCTCTACTAGCCTAAAAAAATCAATAATATAGAGCAAATAAACATTATAATTGGATCAATCTAATTTACAATAAAAAATTATATTTTATTTCTTTGTTTGATTTGGCCGAAATGAAAAATAGATATTTGTAAATAATCAATCTTTTGTTATAATTATTCATTCATGAATTTTTAAATACAGGTACCCTTATTTCAATCTTAATAATAAATAATAAATAATAAATTTAAAATCATCCCTAATAGCCTAAAAAAATTCATGATATAAAACAAATTATACATATATATACATCAATTAATATAATTTACAACAATTAAATATAATAATACCTTATTTTAAACATACTAATTAACTTAAATATTTTTACACCTACCATTTTTATCTCTTTTCGAGAAATAAACTGTGAGTTGTTAAACTAGTTTCTCATAAAGTCAAGGGCTGCTTTCAATATGCATCATACCATATCATAAATGTATACATATATGTAGGACCTTTGGAAACATAACCATGATTAATACTACGATAGAAGATAGGAGACAATTTTAATTAGGAGGCCAGGGGAAATATTATTATTATTATTTTAAGGGTACGGTTTAAAAAAATGACATAACTTAAATTAATAAGACGTAGTCCTGTCCCTTGCAATCAATGACACTCCATATCCATATCCTTGGTTAGGTTAGGAGTTAGAACATAACATGCATGATGACCTTATCATCATGGTGATTAAATCTTGAAAATTGAAAATGAAAAAAAGAGACACAAGCTAATGAATGTTTCACACATGAAAATTATCAGGCATATATACTCATTATTATTTTCTCTATTTTCACATGAATCATATAATATATAGTATAAAGATTTACAAGTTACAATGTGTTTATGGACCCATCACCTTCTCAATGTATGTTACTCATTAAAAGGTGTATTTTTTCCCTTTTTGAAAAATGAGAAAACAAGAAGCATGCATGATGGTATTATTTCATAAATCATTTTCAAAATTTGTATGAATTTGCTTTTTAAGGGATTATTAATTAGTGGTTTTAATTAAACAACGTGTTTGGTAAAATTTTATATGTAAAAATTTTAAAATGAACTTGAAAAAGCAAGACACTTTTCTTATAAGCTTTTTCAATTTACATATAAATAAGCACATTAGTTTTAGCTTCACAAACGTCTCCTAGTAATTTGTCTGAATATCTATATGCATAATTTACCAAAGACGGCCTAGTTAAAACATGCCACCGAAATATGAGTTGAATTTATGGGTGAAATTAAGTTGAGTAGAATCTATAACTTAGTTTATTTAATTAAATTATAAATTTGATTTAACTTGTTTATTAGAGAAGTTAAATTTTAGGCTTTTAAAAGGTTCATTTAACTAAAAAGTCATAATTCCGCGTCTCAAAGAAAATCTACTTAAGTCACGGTATAATATTCTTTATTTTATAATATAAGTATAAACATTTGAATAATTATGTTTCAAAATACGAGATATTATTCCTCTTACACCCCTAATTATTTTATTATAAAGTTTAAGTTTGTGATACGTTATTTCAATCATTTATTGTTATTAGTATATTTTTAAAAAATTAAATTTATGATATACCAACCAAAATAAATACGTCCCTTGTATTTTATATCATAGAACATGTAGTATAAGTGATTTATTATAATATATATTTTATTTTAGAAAAATACTAACCAGTATGATAGGGGCATTAATGAAGAAAATCAAATAAAAAATTCATTTAAACATATCATTAAAACTTATTCATCTTAATTTTTAAACAACCTACATAATTAATAATAAAAAACTTATATTTTTACTTTCTTAAGTAATACCGTTACGCATAAGTCAACGAACCCACAGTTTAATAACTTAAACTTATAAGTCTCTTGGAGTACAATTTAGATTTAAAGTCCTACTAGTTACCTATTTTATACACTTTTTTTTCTTAGAATAAACCATTTAAATATCTTACAAACTACCATGTCATGTCAAGTTTTAAAAGTTGGCTGATAATAGCTAAAGAAATCATATTCATGGTTGATAATTATGGATAAGGCCCACTTATGAAATTTTGCTTCTCCTATTTTACTCCTAAAAATTGACCCTCTCTAATTCCCTTTTAGGAATAGAGTGACAATGTAGTAGAACCGCCAGAAAGGGATCACGAACCTGCTACGTGTTAACAAATATATAAAGCAAAGCTATTCATATATATATATATATACTACACACACTATGAAAAAAATAGTGAAAATATGTAAATCTTTGAATTGACATAAAAATAAATGATTTTTATGATATGCACATTAAAAATCATATTAATAACTTCATGTGTATATCAAGAATAACCAACCCATAAATTTTATGTTGGGGGACTAGCTACTATTTATTTTATTTTATATTATATTTGTTCTTCAATATAAGAAATTTTTTTAGAATTTTTTCTTTAATATAAAATCTATTTTCAAAATTTGATATCATTAATTATTTTTGCCTAAACACTCCTATTGATGTATAATTTTTCTTGAAATCAATATAATAATAATAAATAATATATATCAATTGAACCATTTTATCTCTATTATGATAATTAAACAATAAATCAAGAGAATAAAATGAAAATTCATAATAATTTTTAGGGTAATTTTGAAAACTTATTACAAATTTTAAAAACTATTAAATTTAATTGAATTAATCAATTTTTTAATACACATCGTAAATTGGGTAAAATAATCTTACAAAAGAAATGTGGAAAGAAATTTTAATAGTGAGGATAGAGTTAGAGATATATATCTTAATTCATCATTTTATATTATAATACACCGAACAAAATTATTTAAGTGGGGCATTAGACCCATAACCTCTTGAGTAGGTTTGTCCTTAAGAATAGCAGTTTTAAAAACTTAGATTATAAGTGTGTATGAATAGTTTTATCGTGTATTAGTATTTACTTACTAATACTTTGGAGTTTGGATCTAGACTTGCACTCTACTTGGGCATAAAGAAATATATATATATATATATATATATATATATATATATATATATATATATATATTTAAAAAAATGGTTAGAATGTATGATTAGTGCAAATATATTGTGATTTTTAATACTTGTTTGCTTGAGTAGTATATTCCTAACATGAATTCCATTAGAAGATTATGATTGGCCGAGTAGTAAGACCTTGTCAATATATCTGCTTGTGTGTGCGTGTATGTCAATATATATATTTCTGCATCGATAATAAAATTTGATACAATAAAGCAAAGCTTTCATGTATATATAAGAAAGGTTGGACTATGAAAGAGTGATAGGAGAAAATCTAGATTGTGTAATGATACAATGTATGATTGACTTTTTTAAAAACTCGCGTCATTAATCTTAATCATCCATTATATTAGTTTACGGTCCAGATTCACTCTTTTCACTCTCACATAAGATAACCTTTCTCATATGATACATATTTTATATATATATATATATATATATATATATATATATACACAATAGTAACAATATATGAATCTTTTATCTATATTTATTTATTTATTTATTTATTGTGTATCGATAATAAAATTTGGGCACATTTTTTTAATACTTAGTATAATATTTCATCAATCAAAATTAAAAACTTTTGTCTCACTAATGAGACATATGATAAATTAAAGGTTCATTATTTTCTGATAAGAATGGAAGTTTGATATGCATATTAATTATATAGAAGTATAGAGAAAAGTGAAGGGAAGGCCATAAATGGTGCTGGTAAGCTCTTTAATGGGGCTGCTGTGGTGAGACTGAGATTGCTGGAAACTCACATATGTCCCAACTCATTTTTCATTTGTAGACCCTCCATTCTTAATGCCTTCCATCTATATCACTTCCATGTGTTGGGAAAAAGAAATATTAAATACACCCCTTAAGTTGATAAGATTCTTATGAAAAGGAAATAAAAACTTTTAAAAAGGTTTTATAAAATGAATGCGAAAAAAAAGAAAATATACTAAAACTTGTGAAGCTAATCACTAAGCCTAACATATGGTCTTGAATTAAAGTTTTAAAATGTATAATTTCGTAAATTGTTATTAAAATATTATGGTCTATAATGATTACTTCTGATTTGTACTTGAATATAATATTTGAAATTAAAAGACAGGTTTAACCCGGCCTTTTCCATCATTAACAAATTACTTACAATATACAAAAGAAAAAAAGTTTATGTAATGTCATGGTTAAGAAAAAAGGTTTAGACATAAAGCACATTCACTTATGGATGATCAATAAAATACCCACAAGAAATTTGAGTTGGGACTGAAGCCCACCATTCTCATGCTTTAGTTTTTTTTGCAAGTCACTTTAAATTAATTTACTTACAAACAATAAATCATCATATGAATGAGTCATGACTCAATCAATGTAAATTTAAATTGTGGTGTCCCATCTAAATTCCTAAAATTAATTCTCAGGATTTATAAAAGTTAGAGGAAATTTTTCACGATTCACACAAAACCCCGATGAACTAACCTTAAGAATCTAAGCGACACACAGTTTAACAATGCCACCCAATAGAAGACTTAAATTACCAACCCTAGCGGGCTTTAAAATGGACCTACAGATTTAAACAATGAACAAGGTATCATTCTCTTCCCATATATAAAGATATGAGTCGGGAATTATTAGTCCAAATTTTCTGGACATACGGAGGACTAAGTCCTTAATATAAAACCATGACAAATTAAACCTCAAATGAAGTATCAGCTACCTATATTTTAACAATCAGACAATTATAAGTTACATATCATCATACATACTAAGTGACAGAATCAAACCTCGTATGCCTAAATACTTAACAGCTTAGGCTAACCGAAGGGCTATCAACATTTATTAGATCTTAATATTGGGTAGCACATACATGTGTACACCAGTTTGAGCCAACCAAATGGCTACATAAGACTTCATAAAACAAATAACTCTAGGCCAATCAAGGGGCCATATCATCATTTCATATGTTAATCAAACACACATCACAACAAAATAGTTAAATACCAAATTTGTCTTCAGCATTGCATCGCATTCGCCTCTGAGCTTACCTTGCGGTATCATCACCCTGAAAAATTCACTAAAGTGAAAATTGACGGGTAAGTACCACTTCAAGCAGTAAATAGTAATCTGACATATAAAGAACATTCACCCATTATGTCATGTAATTTAAAACATTATAGCTACAACGCATTGGCATACAAACCCATAACCCACATCTTAATCATCAATTTACTTCCTAATATTATCAATTCCATATCAGTTATTAATTCAATTTCCAATTATTACCAGATACCTATAAATCATCACTTCAATCTCAAACCTTACTGGGAACATATGTATACATATCAATTCAATTCCAAACATCATCAAATACATATTAACCATCAACTCAACTTCATCAATAATCATCAGTTCAATATCAGACATCACCACATATAATATCAAATTAATCATCAACTCAACTTCATCATCGATCATTAGTTCAATATCATGCATCATATATATATATATATATATATCATTAATTCGACATTAACATCATAAAATACAATATCAAAGGTAAATCAAGGTGTCAAGCAAATCAAAGTGCTATTTGAGGATAATGACCATGATATATCAAAAAGGGAAGCCATTAGCGAACTGAAGCGCTAGATAAACCAAAATGTCATATAACAAATATCCATGAGCGAACCAAAGTGCTCAACAAAGTGAAGTGCCATATAATAACATAAATGTCATAGTCTCTCTACTCATCCATTCAACAACCATCAAATATAAATATATATATATATATATATATTGATCCGGTCCTAACACCGGCCCCCAAGAGCATGGCTTTAATGCCTTGCCAGATCAGCATTTTGAATAAAGAGAAGTATGCTTTAAATACACTACGAATACTTCTATACGGAATGCATACCGCCAGGTCAAGTAACTCCGCCAAGGCATGTTACTCCGCCAAGGAACGCAACCCCGCCAAGGCATGTTACGCCACCAAGGCACCTCACACCGCCAAGGCATGTTACTCCGCCAAGGAAAGTAACCCTGCCAAAGTTGTTACTCCGCCAAGCCATAGGCTCAATATTGGCGGAATATTGAATTTTCCACACTACATAGCGAGCCCATACTCACAACCCCGGCACGAGATTGATTCTGTCTTGAGAGGTTAATAATGGGAATCACGCTGTCACGCATTAAAGGGAATAACAATAAAATATTAAAGCACTAACTCTTTCCAGACAAGTGGTGATACCTACTACAATAATGGTGCATGTAAACGGCGCAGGGACCCACTACCTTTTCAGCATTATGCCTGAAGACAAGGAGCGGGTCCTACCAATAATGAAGCACCAGTAACAGGTATATAAACCTCACTCAAAAAGGTATAAGGGATCTCCCCCATTTCTAAACCTTACACTCTCTTACTTGCATAATTCTCTCTGACTGTCTTTCTAAGTCTCTAAGTATTCTGAAATACTGACTTGAGCGTCGGAGAACGATTGCAGGTACCACCCCCAATCGGGTCAAGACAAAGAAGACCTCGTCAGGCGGATTGTGACACCGCCACAGAGTACATTACACTCCGCCTCAACATACAAAGACTCTCCGTATTTGTAATTATACACACATTGCTTTGTATCAAAAACACATTCATATATATTTTGAGTTGTTCTACAAGCGTATCTCTACACCCCCTGTAAAGAACAGTTCATTGGCACGCCCAGTAGGACTTGTAAAATTGGTAATCCCACAATCTTTGATCAATCTTCATCATTAATGGAGAGACAAGGACCTGAGATGCAGAACGGGGATTCTCCTCCATGCAATCCCAGACGTCTTAACTTCGATAATGATGCTCAGAAAAAAGCAACGCAAGCTGATTCTCCAGATCCAAGAGATGACATGATTCGAATGTTGAGAGAAGAACTTGTAGAACTTCGTCGTGAAAAAGCGAACCCAGTGCATGAGGAAGCTGATCCCGCAAGACAGCCACATCATGAACCACACATGCAGGAGGAATCAAGTACTCCTAACTACTCTCGTATTCCTACATACATGGAGGAGCAACGAAGCCTCCCACTGGTGAATGCTCAGCATCAAGCAGGAAGGAGAGCAGGCTCAAACGCGTCCCCCTCAGGATATAAGATGAGTATCCCATTTTCTAAAAGGCTCATGAATGCACATGTACCCAGACATTTACAAACTATGCAGCCCATTTCTATAGGGAAATACACTGGGGAAACAGATCCCTCTAAGCATTTAGATGCTTATATCTACGAGGCCATGTTTCTAGGAGCTGAGGAGGATGTCATGTGCTAAATGTTCCCCAGAACCCTTACAGGCGAAGCTCTTAGTTAGTTCAAGAGCTTACCTTCAGGTTCCATTGATTCGTGGGAGGAGCTGGCCTCAGCTTTTGGAAGCCACTTCGTGATCTCCAGGGATGCACCCAGAACCTCTCATACCTTGGCTCAGATCAAACAAGGCGACAAAGAATCTCTGAAGGATTTCCTTAAAAGATTTTACAAGGAGGCAGCCATGGTCCCTGATCTGACAGAGGCAATCCAGTTGCATATTCTCATAGAAGCTATGCAACCAGAATCACCTTTCGCTTTGTCACTGGCAAAGGGACCTCCAACCACGATGGAGGAATTTCGCAAGAAGGCGTCCAAGTACGTGGGTATCGAGATGCATTTGGAAGCCACTGCATCTCGTAGTAAACCACCCCCTGCAACTCCACCTCATGACAAAGGGAAAGAGAAGTCATCGAAGAATGACAAGTCCCTCCAGAGGGACAAAGTAGGGAACCAACCTTTCAAACAGCAAGACAGACGCGTGTTCAATTTTGCTCACTATGCACCACTGAACACATCATACGAGCAAATCTTACGTGAAATAGGATGGACTACCCTCAATGTTTATGGAATTCGACGTCCACCACCCTCAATCAGGCGCGGTGGAAACCCAAAGAAGTATTGTGAATTCCATGAGTCAGTTGGCCATACCACAGAAGAATGTAAACAACTCAAAAATACCATTGAGGTGCTCATTCGTGAAGGTAAACTGAAACACTACCTGTTCAAAGGCAAATCTCATGATGAGCCTGAAAAGTTTGAAAAGCAACATCGTGATCGTTCTCCGGATCCTGATAGTACTCGGGAACCAAAACGTACGGCGGTATCAGAGAAACAAAAAGGCGTTGTTCTGGAGTCCGCCCAACGAGAACCGAGCCCTGAACCTAGATCACAGAGTAAAAGGCAGGTGGTGGACATGATTGCTGGAGGCTTCGCAGGAGGCGGACCCTCAAACACCGCCTGGAAAAATCATCATCGTATGATCTTATCTGTGCAGGGCAAGAACAAAGGATATCGCCCATTCAGGGACGGAGTTCAGACTCCACCTATAACCTTCACAGATGATGATTTTGGCCCAACCATTCCTGAGGGAGATGACGCAGTAGTGATCATTGCGGTGATCGCTAATATAGATGTAAAACGCATCCTAGTTGATCAGGGAAGTTCCTGCGACGTTATCTTTTATGACTGTTTTAAACGCATGGGACTGACTGGCGCTGATTTGTAGCCTTACACACAGGACCTTACAGCTTTTAATGGCGCCAAACAGCCTACTAAAGGCTACTTGGACACAAGGATTACCTTCGATGGTGAACCTGGAGCAAGGACTGTGAAATCCAGGGTTCTTGTCATTGATGTTAAATCCCCATACAATGGCATCATTGGGCGGCCTACTCTGAATGCCATGGAAGCCATCGTTTCAACCCCCCACTTGTTAATCAAGTTCATCGATAAAGATAATCAAGTCTCATCTGTCAGGGGTGACCAGGAGATGGCTCGTTATTGTTACAATTTAAGTCTTAACATGGTGAAGCTTGAAACCATGTCTAAGAAAAGAAAATTGAATGAAGGAAACAGTGCGGCGGCATCCGTCAACTTGGTGGATCTTGATCCCAGGGCGGAGTCTTCTATAGACCCACTAAATCCTTTGAAACCAACTCCTGATGGTGGTTCCAAGTCTATTGTTTTGGGCAGCACCCCAGAGCAAATTATTAACATCAATGACAAACTGGAGCCTAACATGGAAGCAAGACTGATTGCACTCCTCCATGAATACAAGGAAATTTTTGCCTGGACAGCTGCAGACATGCCTGGTATGGATCCTAACTTTTGTTGCCACCGCCTGGCGGTGTATCCTGAAACCAAGCCAGTGGCACAAAAGAAATGGCGTATGGGTCCTGCTAAGCAAAAGGCTGCTTGTGAACAAACTGAAGAACTCCTTAAGGCGGGGTTCATCAGGGAACTCCGTTACTCTTCCTGGCTGTCCAACGTGGTTATGGTACAGAAAGCCAATGGCAAATGGCGCATGTGCATAGACTACGTTGATCTGAATAAATGTTGTCCCAAAGATCCTTATCCTCTCCCCAACATTGACAGACTGGTTGACGACTCATCAGGATACAAGTATCTATCCTTCATGGATGCTTACTCTGGATACAACCAAATTCCAATGTGTGAGGATGATCAGGAAAAAACAGCATTTATCAATGACAAAGGGGTCTTTTGCTACAATGTCATGCCATTTGGGCTGAAGAACGCCGGGGCCACCTACCAGCGCATGATCAACAAAGTCTTTGAGGGCATGCACACAAAGCTGGTGGAGGTTTATATTGATGATATCATCGCCAAGACTCCAGAGGGAGGAGACCATGTTGAAGACCTACGCCTCATTTTTCAACGCCTGCGGCAATACAACATGAGACTCAACCCACTAAAATGCACGTTTGCTGTGCCTGGGGGGAGATTTTTGGGTTTCATGTTAACACAAAGAGGCATAGAAGCTAATCCTGACAAGTGTCGTGTGATACAAGAGTTGCAGAGCCCCAAAACATTGAAAGAGGTACAATCCCTCAATGGCAAAATCGCTGCTCTAGCACGATTCATGCCAAAAATGGCTCATCGCTCTCTCCCCTTGTACAAGATGTTGAAGAAGGATAAAAAATTCAATTGGGGCCTAGAGCAAGAGGCGGCCTTCTAAAGCTTGAAAAATGTCTTAGCCAGCCCTCCAATCCTGGTAAAACCAAGTCTAGGTGAGCAACTCATTGTTTATTTGTCTGTTTCAGATGAAGCGCTGGCAGTGGCCCTGGTCAAGGAAACAGTTGAAGGCCAACGACCGGTCTACTTCACTGGTAAAACATTGCATGGTGCGGAGTGCCGTTATTAGAAGATTGAAAAGGCAGCACTTGCAGTTGTTTGGGCCTCACGACGCCTAAGACCATATTTCTATGCACATCCCATCCTGATTCGCACAGACTTGCCACTCCGTACTATATTGTTCAAGCCAGACTTGGCAGGAAGGATGATCAAATGGGCCATAGAACTCTCTGAATTTGACATATCCTACGAACCAAGAACTGCTATCAAGGCACAAGTCCTAGCAGATTTCTTAGTTGAATTAACAGGCTCTAGCCCAGATGCAGATCATTCACACTGGACAATATATGTCGATGGGTCTTCGAACAGCAAAGGATGTGGGGCAGGAATCGTTATAGAAAGTGATGACGGGGTACATCTTGAAATTTCATTGCACTTCACCTTCACTACGTCTAACAATCAGGCAGAGTATGAAGCCTGCTTAGCCGGACTCAGAGCAGCACAAGATATTGGGGCCAAAACTGTTACTCTATGCAGTGATTCTCAACTAGTCATCTCACAAATTCTTGGTGAGTATCAGGCTAAAGAACCTCTGCTGCAACAATATCTGGACTGCGTCAATGAGTTAAAACAGCGCTTCGATGAAGTAACTTTCAAACATGTACCTCGCGAAGAAAATACACGTGCTGATATCCTGTCCAGGTTAGCCAGCACAAAGAAGACGGGATGCACAACTACAGTTGTACAGAGTACTTTGGCGGAGCCAAGTATTTCCATTCCCTCCTCAATACATATGATTAAAAGCTGCCCCGTTGATGACAACTCCTGGATAGCTCCAATAGTTCGTTACCTGGTTAATGGACAATTACCCACGGATGATCTTGAGCGAAAGAAACTAAAGAAAGAGGCACCCTATTACATACTCCTGGATGGACAGCTATACCGCCAAGGAATTTCTGTTCCTTATTTAATTTGTATAAATGAAAATGAGGTGCAAGCTGTTTTGGAAGAAGTCCATGAAGGGCAGTGTGGACATCATCCAGGGGCACAGAGTCTAATGAGAAAAATACTCAGGGCGGGGTATTGGTGGCCCACTCTGAAGCATGACTCCGCCTCATATGTTCAAAAATGCGATCAATGTCAACGATTCGCAAATCTTCACCATACTCCGGCCGAGGAAATGTCATCATCAATAACGCCCTGGCCTTTTTATCAATGGGGCATGGATATTCTAGGTCCATTCCCAACTGCGCCCGGTGGTATCAAATACTTGATAGTTGGTGTTGACTATTTCACCAAATGGATTGAGGCAGAGGCAGTGGTGCACATAACGTCGGCCAGGACTCGAAGATTCGTTTATGAGAATATCATTGCACGTTTCGGAGTCCCTGGACGCATAGTCACTGATAATGGCACCCAATTCACAGATCGCAAGTTCACTGAACTCCTAGAAAATCTCAGCATCACGCATATTTTCTCTTCTGTGGAACACCCTCAAACCAATGGACAAGCAGAGGTCGCCAACAGAGAAATCTTGAAGGGCCTCAAGAAATGCCTCGGTGAGGCGAAGGGAGATTGGGCAAATCAATTATGCCACATTTTGTGGGCATATAGAACTACCCCACATTCCACCACGAATGAATCTCCGTATCGGCTGACATATGGAGTCGAGGCTGTCATTCCCATTGAATTGACAGCCCCTTCAGCTCGAGTCCTCCATTTCAACGAGGAAGCCAATCAACAGAACCTCGCACACGAATTGGAGGTTTTGGCAGAGTTGAGAGAGGAAGCCTTTGTGAGAGACCAAGCTGTCAAAGCAAAGGCCGCCAAACGGTATAATGCACGTATTTTTGAACGCCGTTTCAAAAAGGGAGATTTGGTCTTGAGAAGGGCCAACATTGGCAACAAATTTACGCACCAAGGCAAATTGGCACCAACTTGGGAAGGTCCATACCGAGTCATCGAGGTTTTGGGCAAGGGTACATACCGCCTGGAAAACTTGGATGGCACTCTGATGATGCATGATTTATCCTTAATTCCTCAATTTAAATGTGTATAATTTGCCATCACTTAGTGTGTAATATACTGCACTTTAACACATTTTCATCATTTGAGCTTTATTTAATATTTAATTTTAAAATGAATTAAGGATAAATTTTTAATAAAAGTTGGTTTTCTCTTGTTTTATAGTGTGTGATTAAGCCTGTAATTAAAAAATAATTACCACAGGTCAAACGAAAGAAGCCACGACTCAAGAAATGGTCAAAAATGCGAGAAAAGCACCAGAACAGGTCTGGGAATCGATTCACCAATGTGGGAATCGATTCCCACACAAAAGAACAGCAAGGAATCGATTCAAGCACCCTGGGAATCGATTCATATAGCTAGGAATCGATTCCCCACCCCTGTGAATCGATTCATATGCATTTTAAAGGCCTGGGAATCGATTCAAACAAGCATGAATCGATTCATGTGCTTGGGAATCGATTCCCACCCCTGAGGAATCGATTCCTATGTGTAAAATTTCCCAAAAATTGCCTAGATGAATCGATTCAGGCACAGATTTATTAGTGGAAACATCAGATAACGCATTATCAAAGTGGAAACAACACTGAAGCTGATAATGGAGCACTGAAGCATGATAATGGAGCACCATTGAATTGTAAATTAAGAGTGCACATTCCATTACAAATTAATTAAGGCATAAGCGTTGCTTTTGAGCTCCTATAAATAGGAAGCAAGGCAAGGGGCAAAACCATTCATTCTTCATCAGAAGACATCAATTCCTCCTTCATACGTTCTTCCTCTTCTCTTCTCCGTTGGAATTTTTCCAGCAAGTTCTTCATTTCTGGGTTAGTTTCATTGTTTGTAGTTGTAATTATGGAGGGCTAAAACCCCTAGATTGATTTTCTTGGAGAATGTTGTAATGTAATTTTGAGGTCATTAATTTTAATATAGTATGCTTTTATTATTGTTATTTCTTCATAATCTTTCTCTACTTATTTAATTCCATTTTGTTTAATTAAATTTGTATGCTTAATCGGTTTAATTATTTAAATGGAATAAAATAAGGTTTTAAATTAGAATGGATTAAGGAAATATGCATGCTTAATGAATATTTTCATAATCACTTTTAATAATTATGGTTTGCTTAATTCCATAATTTGAGAATAGATTATGTATATAGGCGATGTTCTTATGTATGCTCAATAATTCCTAGATTTTACGATCTTGACTCCTTTTGCTTAATTAGGATGCTTGATTAAAATATTCATTTTTAAATGAAAGTAAAGGAATTGTGAATTGAAAAAGACGCTTAGTTGATCAATTCAATTTGAGCTAAGAAATTAACATTAATAAGTATACAAATTATTTTTAGTGAACCAAGGATAAATTTATTTACAATACTCCAAGAAAATCAATCGCTTGTTATTTATTGTTTTAAATCCTTTATTTACCTTGTTTTAATTTTAATTGTGACAACAAAAATCAATCAAAACCCCCCCAATTGTATGTTAGTTGAACTTATGTTTGTAAAAATTTTTAGTTGTTGAGTTTTTATTTTTAATTGTTAAAAATTAGTTTAAGACTTGATTTTTCCTAAATTTTTGTGTTGATCCTTGAGAGAACGACCTAGGTTGACACCCTAGTACTACGTTAATTAATTTTAATGTACTAATTTGAGGGAATCACGACTGTAAAAATATATTCACGTCAAATTTTGGCGCCGCAGCCGGGGATCAACGATCTTTAGGAAAAACTCTTGTTTTAAATTAATTTTTTTTATTAAAAAAAAAATTTTTAAAAAAATTTTCTTTTGTTTGTTTGTTTGTTTATTTTATTTCTTTTGCATGATTTAGGATTCTTATGATTTATTGCTCATCATGATCAAATATCTTGTTGTATGCTATGTATGACTAGAAGAACTTTTGAGCATTTATATTCATTTGATCCTGAAATTGAAAGAACTTTTCATAGGTTAATTAGAGAAGCTAGATTTAATAATAACTTTGTTGATATTGATAGTGATAGTATTTTTTCTGAATCTGTTGAAAGTACTGCTAGTTTTTCTGATATGGCTGAACCTCGTGAAAGAACTCTTAGAGAACTAGCTGCTCCTGAATTCACTTACGAAAGTTTGTGTATTCAATATCCTGATGAGGATGTCCCTTTTATTCTTAAGACCGGACTTATACACCTGTTGCCTAAGTTTCATGGTCTTGCAGGTGAAGATCCGCACAAACACCTCAAAGAATTCCACATTGTGTGCTCCACAATGAAACCCCAAAACGTTCAAGAAGACCATGTCTATCTTAAAGCGTTTCCTCATTCTTTAGAGGGTGTTGCTAAGGATTGGTTGTACTACCTTGCTCCAAGATCAATCACAAGTTGGAATGACTTAAAGAAAATGTTCTTGGAAAAATTCTTTCCTGCCTCTAGAACAACTGCAATCCGTAAAGACATATCTGGCATTAGGCAACTCTCTGGAGAAAGTCTTTATGAATATTGGGAGAGATTTAAAAAACTTTGTGCAAGTTGCCCTCACCACCAAATTTCTGAACAACTTCTTCTTCAGTACTTCTATGAAGGTTTACACCACGTTGATCGCAACATGATTGATGCGGCAAGTGGAGGAGCTTTAGGAGATATGACTGCTGCTGAAGCAAGAAATCTGATTGAGAAGATGGCATCTAACTCTCAACAATTTGGTGTGAGAAATGATTCTTTCAAACCCATGTTTGATTCCAATTCTAGTTCATCTGGAATTAAATTGGAGAGCAAACTTGATGCTCTCACCACTCTAGTCACACAATTGGCAGTAAATCAAAAATCCATGACTGCTAAAGTATGTGGCATCTGCTCTTCACAAGAGCACCCCACTGATTGTTGTCCTTCTCTACAAGAAAAGGATAATAATAGTCCCCAAGCCTATGCAGCTAACATCTACCATGATAGGCCTCCACCACCACAAAACCATGACCTTTCCACCAACAGATACAATCCAGGTTGGAGGAACCATCCAAACTTGAGATGGGGGAACTAACAACAAAATCCCCAACCTCCATTTCAAAATAATGCACCAACCTTCCAAAGAACTACACCTCAACCATCCACAAATGGCCCTTCTTTGGAGGATCTGGTGAAACAAATGGCTACACAGAACTTGGAATATCAACAGAGGAATGATGCTACCATCTAGAGTTTAAGCAACCAAATAGGGCAATTGGCTTCATCATTAAGCCAGTTACAATCTCAAAACTCTAACAAATTACCATCTCAACCAGCTGCAAATCCAAGAAATGTGAGTGCAATTCAGTTAAGATCAGGTAAGAACCTTGAAGTACCCATACCTAAGGAACCTGAAAAACAAACAGATGTGCCCACAACAGTTGAGAATGATGTGCCCCCTTCAAGCACAAGCAAATCTGAGAAGCAACCATCCCAAATTCCACCTCATATCCCTCTTCCTTTCCCACCAAAAGCAATTCCAAGTAAGAAGATGGAAGAAGTAGACAAAGAAATTTTGGATACTTTCAGGAAAGTAGAAGTAAATATACCTCTTCTTGATGCAATCAAACAAGTCCCCAAGTATGCCAAATTTCTGAAGGAGTTGTGTACTCACAAGAGGAGACTCAAAGGTAATGAATGGATAAGTATGGGAAGGAATGTATCTGCACTGCTTGGTAAGGAAAATATCCCTGAAAAATGCAAGGATCCAGGTACGTTTTCTATACCCTGTATCATAGGCAATAACAAATTTGAAAATTGCATGTTAGATTTAGGAGCTTCAATAAATGTTATGCCTATGTCTGTTTTTAAATCTTTGTCTCTTGGAAATTTACAACCTACTGGTGTAGTAATTCAGCTAGCCAATAGGAGCACTGCTTATCCTGCTGGAGTTATAGAGGATGTTTTGGTTCAGGTAGAACAACTTGTTTTCCCTGCTGACTTTTTCGTACTTGATATGGAAGAAGGTATGCCTCAAATTCCTGTTCCTATCATTTTGGGAAGACCATTTTTAAAAATAGCTCGAACCAAAATAGATGTTCATTCTGGAACCCTTTCTATGGAATTTGGTGACACTAAGGTAAGATTTAACATTCTAGATGCCATGAAACACCCTTCTGAAAATCATTCTGTTTTCCAAATTGACATTATTGATGAATTAGTTTTTGAACATTTTTCTGATGTTGATTTGGAATGCATAGATGATTCATACAGTTGTTTTGCATGCAATAATTATGAGAATTGTGATATTTGTGCTGAAATTGACAAATACATAACTGCTGATTTAGAGTCTATAGAAATACCTGTTCTAAATGCAGATTTTCAAGAAGACTCTAACAAAATTTTTGAGGTGCAAGAATCCAAATCTGTTTTGTTAGTTCCATCTACTTTGCAGGCACCTAATCTGGAGCTAAATTTCTTACTTGAAAACCTCAAGTATTCATACTTGGGAAATGATGAGGAGCTTCCGGTGATAATCTTTACTTCTCTTGATGAAAATCAAGAAGTAAAATCTCTGCAAGATTTGGGAAGGCACAAGAAGGCTAGACCATTATCCAATCTGCTTCAAAAGGATGTGGTATTTGAGTTTGATCCACCTTGAGGGAGTTTTTTCTTACCCATCTCTTTACTTTTTCATTATATTGTCTATTTTGTATGCTCTGTCTTACATTGAGGACAATGTATGATTTAAGTGTGGGGGTGGGATCATTTATGTGTTTATTGTTTGATTAAATTTTGTGTGATATTAAAAAAAAAATTATTAAAAATAAAAGATTTTGTGTGTGTTTTTGTTTTAAAAAGGCATGTTTTATTGGAATTTTAAGATATGCATGAGTAACAAGTAAATTCTTTCATGTCTGATATGAGCTTAATGATATGTTATAATTTGAACTCAAGCAATTTTGGTATGATGAGAATGACATGATAATTGATAGATGATCATATATGATAGAATTATACCTTGTGAGATTTTTGAGCCTTAAAATTTGATGGATCACTTTAAACCATCTTAATCCTTTCATGTGTGATTAATTCCTGAAAGCTTACATCTTAATTTTTGTCTTGTTTCTTGATGATACTTGAAACTCATATGAATGTATTTTGATACAGGCATTTTGTTCAATTGAGCCACTAAGCCAGAAAAGCCTACCATGAATAAATTATCTCTTGCTAGCCATTTTGAGCCTTTTTAACTGTTTCATTGTTGCAGCTCAAAATAAACCATGGATGAAGAACCAAAATATACCTACCTTAAGAAATATATTGAAGCTTTGGAATCAAGTCAAAACAGGCATTCAAATAAGTGTGGGGGTGTGCAAAAAGGAATTGCAACTCTTGTTCCAAGTGTTATGCAATCTCATAAAAAAAATAAAAAAAATAAAAAAATTTACCAAATACCATACAATAAATGTTTTACCCTCACTGTTTGCCAGTGAAATTAATTGCTTCATCATTCTTTTTGGTATATATATAAATATATATATTTCATCCATTTTAACCTTGGCCACATTTCAACCCTGTGAAAGCCCTGTTGATCTATACATACATTTGTGTTGATTGTGGAATTGAGAAACTTGCCAAATTTTTAGACTGCTTGATTTTCAGGAATTGTTTTGAGTGTATACACAAACCTTAAACACTTAAGAGTTGAGAGTATGTCTTGTGAGGTTCTATCACTTATGATCTTCTTTTCAGTTTAATTTAATTTTCACATGCCTAACTGTTTGAATGATCTTTATATATATCTTGATGCTCTGAATCTTGCATGTTAAATAACTCTTGTTTCTCTGTATATTCTTAAAATTTCATGCCAAATCTGTGTGTTGTTTTCAACTTAATGTTTTCAATAAATTAAAATACTTGTTTTTATTTTGATTTTGCCCGGGAGTGCAAAAGAATAAGTGTGGGAGTATTTGATGATGCATGATTTATCCTTAATTCCTCAATTTAAATGTGTATAATTTGCCATCACTTAGTGTGTAATATACTGCACTTTAACACATTTTCATCATTTGAGCTTTATTTAATATTTAATTTTAAAATGAATTAAGGATAAATTTTTAATAAAAGTTGGTTTTCTCTTGTTTTGTAGTGTGTGATTAAGCCTGTAATTAAAAAATAATTACCACAGGTCAAACGAAAGAAGCCACGACTTAAGAAATGGTCAAAAATGCGAGAAAAGCACCAGAACAGGTCTGGGAATCGATTCACCAATGTGGGAATCGATTCCCACACAAAAGAACAGCAAGGAATCGATTCAAGCACCCTGGGAATCGATTCATATAGCTAGGAATCGATTCCCCACCCCTGTGAATCGATTCATATGCATTTTAAAGGCCTGGGAATCGATTCAAACAAGCATGAATCGATTCATGTGCTTGGGAATCGATTCCTATTCCCACCCCTGAGGAATCGATTCCTATGTGTAAAATTTCCCAAAAATTGCCTAGATGAATCGATTCAGGCATAGATTTATCAGTGGAAACATCAGATAACGCATTATCAAAGTGGAAACAACACTGAAGCTGATAATGGAGCACTGAAGCATGATAATGGAGCACCATTGAATTGTAAATTAAGAGTGCACATTCCATTACAAATTAATTAAGGCATAAGCGTTGCTTTTGAGCTCCTATAAATAGGAAGCAAGGCAAGGGGCAAAACCATTCATTCTTCATCAGAAGACATCAATTCCTCCTTCATACGTTCTTCCTCTTCTCTTCTCCGTTGGAATTTTTCCAGCAAGTTCTTCATTTCCGGGTTAGTTTCATTGTTTGTAGTTGTAATTATGGAGGGCTAAAACCCCTAGATTGATTTTCTTGGAGAATGTTGTAATGTAATTTTGAGGTCATTAATTTTAATATAGTATGCTTTTATTATTGTTATTTCTTCATAATCTTTCTCTACTTATTTAATTCCATTTTGTTTAATTAAATTTGTATGCTTAATCGGTTTAATTATTCAAATGGAATAAAATAAGGTATTAAATTAGAATGGATTAAGGAAATATGCATGCTTAATGAATATTTTCATAATCACTTTTAATAATTATGGTTTGCTTAATTCCATAATTTGAGAATAGATTATGTATATAGGCGATGTTCTTATGTATGCTCAATAATTCCTAGATTTTACGATCTTGACTCCTTTTGCTTAATTAGGATGCTTGATTAAAATATTCATTTTTAAATGAAAGTAAAGGAATTGTGAATTGAAAAAGACGCTTAGTTGATCAATTCAATTTGAGCTAAGAAATTAACATTAATAAGTATACAAATTATTTTTAGTGAACCAAGGATAAATTTATTTACAATACTCCAAGAAAATCAATCGCTTGTTATTTATTGTTTTAAATCCTTTATTTACCTTGTTTTAATTTTAATTGTGACAACAAAAATCAATCAACCCCCCCCCCCCCAATTGTATGTTAGTTGAACTTATGTTTGTAAAAATTTTTAGTTGTTGAGTTTTTATTTTTAATTGTTAAAAATTAGTTTAAGACTTGATTTTTCCTAAATTTTTGTGTTGATCCTTGAGAGAACGACCTAGGTTGACACCCTAGTACTACGTTAATTAATTTTAATGTACTAATTTGATGGAATCACGACTGTAAAAATATATTCACGTCACACTCCGGTCAGAAATAAATGGAACATTTTAAATTTACGCATATATTACAGTTAGTTGGGTAATACGGTATGATCTTTTCTTCCTAACTCAAGGATCTTCCTATGTATGCTTTCCTTGAAAGGGTTTCGAAAAGATATATCCTAACTCAATCCTTTATGTAGTTCCATTCTCAATGAAATGCCTTCCTGCATTTAATCTTCACTCTAACTTTGAATTGATTATCCATGGCAGAATTTGTTCCCATGCAGATAAAACAACGACTCCAAAACTGAAGGACAAACGCATAACTCTTTATTCCATAAAGATCAACCAACATGCAACGCCGCTTCATAAACGGAGTCAACAAAAACTCCTTGGGGAATTGGTGTCTCAGCTATATGCTGCACCATACTGACCCTAAGGTACAGAAAACTCCTTGGGGGGAAAGGATTGGTATCTCAGCTATATGCTGCACCATACTGACCCTAAGGTACAGAAAACTCCTTGGGGGGAAAGGATTGGTGTCTCAGCTGTATGCTGCACCATACCGACCCTAAGGTACAGAACACTCCTTAGGGGGAAAGGATTGGTGTCTCAGCTATATGCTGCACCATACCGACCCTAAGGTACAGAAAACTCCTTGGGGGGAAAGGATTGGTGTCACAGCTATATGCTGCACCATACCGACCCTAAGGTCCTGCAGGCCGCCTCTGGAAAGAACTGGTGTCACAGCTAAAGGCTGCACTAATTCGTCCCCAAGGTCCTGCAGGCTTCTTGTGGAAAGAGCTGGTGTCACAGCTATATGCTGCACTACGCTAACTCCAAAACGCAACCAATTTCTTGCAGGAACAATTGGTGTCACAGCTATTTGCTGCACCATACTGCCTCAAAGGTTTAACCAATTTCTTGCAGGATGAATTGGTGTCACAGCTATATGCTACACCCTACCATCTCAAGGGTAAGAACCAACAAAATTCTCACAGGAAGAATCGGTGTCACAAGCTATATGCTGCACCATAGCCATCCTGGATTCAACAATTCACATTTGATCAGGAGTTACACTCCGGTCCAAGTACAAAAGGATGAACACTCCATCCAAAGCTTGACTCCGCCTAACTACCAATGTTTTACGGAGTATATGAGTAACAAACTCAAGCACTACCCAACAAGTTCAAGTAAGTTCAACACTTGTAAAATTATGCTTCATGGAAATTCCTAAGAGGCTACTCCGCCTTCTTACGGAATACAACTCCTAGGAAATTCCTAAGAGGCTACTCCGCCTTCTTACGGAATACAACTCCTAGGAAATTCCTAAGAGGCTACTCCACCTTCTTACGGAATCAACTCCTTGGAAATTCCTAAGAGGCTATTCCGCCTTCTTACGGAATCCAACCTCATTGAAATTCCTAAGAGGCCACTCCGCCTTCTTACAGAATCCAATTTCATTGAGATTCCTAAGAGGCTACTCCGCCTTCTTACGGAATCCTACTCCATTGAAATTCCTAAAAGGCTACTCCGCCTTCTTATGGAATCCAATCTCTTTGAAATTCCTAAGAGGCTACTCCGCCTTCTTACGGAATCCAACTCCATTGAAATTCCTAAGAGGCCACTCCGCCCTCTTACGGAATCCAATCTCATGGAAATTCCCAAGAGGTCATTCCACCTCATGGCAGAACTCTGTTTCATTGAGACTCTCAAGAGACTACTACGCCTCACTGTTGAATTTACTTCAGTTAAATTCCTAAGAGGCTACCTCGCCTCCCTACTGAAGTTTACTTCGCCAAAATTTTAAAAAAAAAAGGGGGCTATTCCGCCTCGTTATTACTTAGTCATATTTCATTAAGTCCTCAAATGATTACTTTGTCTTCTTAACATCGTTTTGCAAGGCATAAAATCGACGGACTCAAACATTGCTAATATGGACAAGTATACATTTACAGAAAATTTACTTTATTCAATATTGCCAACATTGATAAAATCCAGAGCCTATCCTGGAACAAGGTGATATCATTAAAATGCTGATAAAAACAAAAGCTTGCGAAGGGTTTCAGGAGCTGGTCTTCAAGGGTCGGACGGCATCCCTTCCTGTTGGGCAGAGGTGGCCTGACCTTCACCAGGTTTGATTAAACTTTGGGAGGGAGGCAAGTCCGCCAAGATATATTCAACACTGGGCGTAGGAGCATGACCCCCTTGAACAGGCACCATCAATTCTCCATTGATGAATTCATAGTAAGGATGAATGCCTGTGGTGGATAGAGCAACGCCTGGATTGCGATAACGGAGTTGACGAACAGCCATGCTGAAAGCATCATCAATCGCTGTCTCAGTCGCATCCAGCGTGGATTGTAACTCCTTGTCAAGCTTTTCATTGGCTGCATCAGAGGTAGCTTTTTCAGCTTGCAACCCTTCAACCTGTTTTTCAAGGTTAGTGTACGCAGTAGCTGCTTGGTCTAACTCCGCCACCCAGGCATCTTCAGCAGTGGCTTTATCAAGTTCAAGGAAAATCAACCTCTGCTGGAGCTCACTTGCATCCTCGCCCAATTTTTGTTTCTGCTGAATTAAGTCCGAAATCTGTTGTTTCAGCAGATTATTGTCAGCCCTCACCTGGGTCAGGCCACTCACCTCCTCGCCCAGCTTTGTGTTTCGCTCTTTTAAGCTGGAAACTTGCTTCTCCAGCAAAGCTTTGTCAGCTCTCACCCGAGCCAGCTCCTCCTCCAGCTTCTTGATGTTGGCGTCGGCGGTGTCAAGGTGTTTATCCTTCACCTTGATCACCTCCGACAGTTGTTCATTATCATGTTCCAAGCTGCGTATCTTCTCAATAGAATCATGAAAAGATTCTTGGAACATGTTAGCTTCAGCAGCCACTTCCGCAATACGAGGGACGGAAGCAAGGAAACCATCAATTTCAGTAAGATGCCACGTTGCAGCAGCAGTGGCATCTGCAACTTCCTCAAAGTCGATGTTTGGGCGGAGAATGAAGTCCGGATCACGCCTCTCTGACTAGTGGGATCCCACATTTGTGAAATACAAATAAGGGTTCATACGAGACCCCGCCAGGGGCAAAGAGACGGATCGCCTAGATGGCTCCCCTGGAACATCGACTAAGAAAACTGCCGCCCCTCTAGTGGTTAATCTCAAGACGGGATCTTCAGATGGGCGGACTGGGGAAATTTGGACTCTCTCCGCCTCGTCTTTCACAACTTGGCCTGGAGAAGCTTGAGCTCCCTCTGCCTCATCTTCCACTGCATGGATTGGAGTTTGAACTCTCTCCACTTCTTCCCCCACAGCACCTTCTTCAAGGGCGCCTTCAACTCCGCCCATAGCAGCAAAAGTACCCATAACAGGTACTTCCGGAGTCTCCTCCAAGTCAATGGCAGCATCAATTGATGCTCCTTCCTCAACCCTCTTCTTGCTTTTGGTCCTCCTTCTTTGCAAGGGCTGGAGGTCTATTTCCTCTTCTTCCTCCTCAGCAGCTTTTGGTTCTTGGCGTTTCTTAGAACGCCTCTCAACAGTAGCTGTTGAGGACCCTGCACCACCTTCAAAATTCACTATGTTGGTGGATGCAGGGAAAGGAAGGGTCTTTGTTAGAGCAGCAGTCAGACTCCTCCTGGGCTGCATATTATTCTCCGCATCAATCTCCCTACGGCTCATGCGGATCCTCTTAATACGTTCCATCTCAGGGAATGCAGCAATTTCTCCTGCAAAACAACATGCATGAATTTGATCAGAAACTGCAGGAAACAACAAGAGTAATATTCAAGCCAAAAGTCTTAACGTATTACTTAAATATCCCTGAGCATCCCGCCCAAGCAACCTTCGATAAAAAATCAGTTTGTGGACGGAGTTATACTCCTTCAGCGTACGGAGTACTTCCACAGATGCGGCTGATAAAGCACTCTCCTCAACTTCATATGCCCGCTTAGTCAGGAGGAAGTGCTCATGTGTCCACGCAACTGGGAATTGATCAATTCCCTCCTTATTCCGCCAGAAGACGGACTCGCCCTTCTTAACAGAAACCTTTATAAAACTTTTTCTGAAGTGGAGTCCGCCTTCCTTGACGGAGTCAGCAAACGCCTTGAAGTTTAGAATCTTCGGCTCCGCCCGAAGAGTAACAAAACCCATGCCGCCCGTCTTTATATTTACTCTCCTCATAATGCGGCAGAAAGAAAAGAACAACGCCACAGTAGGCGTAAACTCTAGGTACTCAGCCATCACTTCAAAGCTACGCACTATTCCCCAACCATTGGGATGCAGCTGGGAAGGGGCGCAGTCCAGGAACCTCAGCACGCCCATCTAAAATTTATTCAATGGGAAACGCACCCCCAGCTGAGTAAATAGAATATCATACATGTATATAGTACGGATATTCTGAGGGCGATGGCATATCCGCTCGTACGTCTTGGGAGAACGAATGATAAACCTCTCTTCATACCGTTCATCTTTCCATATAGGCACAGACAACTCCACTACACTGCCATTAGTTGTTGCATGGCGAGAGGAAGTACCCTTAACATCTTCCTCAACCCAACAGTAGGGGTCAATCTCAAGTGTCTTCTCCCAGTCCAGTCCATGAAACACGACATTTTGACACTCTGCCATTGTCAGCACTTGTGTATGGGAAACACCTCCTGACACAAACGAATGTACAGCATTACTAAAGTACTCCACGCTGCTGTAAAACGTTGAGTCCCTCCTAGTATAAAAAGCCTCATCTTCACTCTCAATGTCAGAAAACATGGGACGAACAGAAACCCTAGAACGAGACTCTGACCCCTTTCCCCTCATCTTCCTTTTTACGACCACACAAAAAGGAAAAATAAAACCAACCCAATGAAAATGAAGAAGCAAAGAAGAGGAAGAAGCGAGTACCTTAAGCTTCTGAAAGTATAGAAGAACTCCAACACCAATAAACTCGCAAGAGAGTAGCAAAAACGCTTTTAGCAAACAAAAACGAAGTGAGAGATGAAGCAAAACATTTCCCTCCTGAGAGTTTACCTATTTATAGGCATGGCTTAGGGGGAAATAAGCGAATCCTCAAAAATCTCGAAGATGTGTTTGCAGCCGTTAGATAAATCTCATCAACGGTTCTAAAATTCAAACATGCGTTTACAACCGTTGGATTAGTCTCACTGACGGTTCCTTTTTTGCTGAAACCAATAGATATATCTAAGGGCAGATATTTCATGGGCCGCGTTTTCAAAATCCAAGGCCCACGGTAATAACCTCGAAAACGTTTCTCAATCGCCATCACGCGCATTTATGTCCCATCATTGGAATGGCAATCGTTACGAGGGCATACGTGGCAATGAGAGACTGAAGAATAAAAAACATGGTTTCGAGGCGCATTAATGACAGGCGTGGCAAGTAATGACAAGCCAATAAATGCGCGAAAACACTTGGCCACACACCCCTCAACTAGCAAATGTCGCCTAAACCCATGCCTACAAAAGCTAAACTTAAGTGTCATAGCTCATTAAAGTGACTCCGCCAGTCACTATAACAAGCTAGGGGGCATATGATCCGGTCCTAACACCGGCCCCCAAGAGCATGGCTTTAATGCCTTGCCAGATCAGCATTTTGAATAAAGAGAAGTATGCTTTAAATACACTACGAATACTTCTATACGGAATGCATACCGCCAGGTCAAGTAACTCCGCCAAGGCATGTTACTCCGCCAAGGAACGCAACCCCGCCAAGGCATGTTACGCCACCAAGGCACCTCACACCGCCAAGGCATGTTACTCCGCCAAGGAAAGTAACCCTGCCAAAGTTGTTACTCCGCCAAGCCATAGGCTCAATATTGGCAGAATATTGAATTTCCCACACTGCGTAGCGAGCCCATACTCACAACCCCGACACGAGATTGATTCTGTCTTGAGAGGTTAATAATGGGAATCACGCTGTCACGCATTAAAGGGAATAACAATAAAATATTAAAGCACTAACGCTTTCCAGACAAGTGGTGATACCTACTACAATAATGGTGCATGTAAACGGCGCAGGGACCCACTACCTTTTCAGCATTATGCCTGAAGACAAGGAGCGGGTCCTACCAATAATGGAGCACCAGTAACAGGTATATAAACCTCACTCAAAAAGGTATAAGGGATCTCCCCCATTTCTAAACCTTACACTCTCTTACTTGCATAATTCTCTCTGACTGTCTTTCTAAGTCTCTAAGTATTCTGAAATACTGACTTGAGCGTCGGAGAACGATTGCAGTTACCACCCCCAATCGGGTCAAGACAAAGAAGACCTCGTCAGGCGGATTGTGACACCGCCACAGAGTATATTACACTCCGCCTCAACATACAAAGACTCTCCGTATTTGTAATTATACACACATTGCTTTGTATCAAAAACACATTCATATATATTTTGAGTTGTTCTACAAGCGTATCTCTACACCCCCTGTAAAGAACAGTTCATTGGCACGCCCAGTGGGACCTGTAAAATTGGTAATCCCATAATCTTTTATCAATCTTCATCATTAATGGAGAGACAAGGACCTGAGATGCAGAACGAGGATTCTCCTCCACGCAATCCCAGACGTCTTAACTTTGATAATGATGCTCAGAAAAAAGCAACGCAAGCTGATTCTCCAGATCCAAGAGATGACATGATTCGAATGTTGAGAGAAGAACTTGCAGAACTTCGTCATGAAAAAGCGAACCCAGTGCATGAGGAAGCTGGTCCCGCAAGACAGCCACATCATGAACCACACATGCAGGAGGAATCAAGTACTCCTAACTACTCTCGTATTCCTACATACATGGAGGAGCAACGAAGCCTCCCACTGGTGAATGCTCAGCATCAAGCAGGAAGGAGAGCAGGCTCAAACGCGTCCCCCTCAGGATATAAGATGAGTATCCCATTTTCTAAAAGGCTCATGAATGCACATGTACCCAGACATTTGCAAACTATGCAGCCTATTTCTATAGGGAAATACACTGGGGAAACAGATCCCTCTAAGCATTTAGATGCTTATATCTACGAGGCCATGTTTCTAGGCCATGCTTTTCAAAAAAAATGTTGACTTCTAAATCAGCTCTAATTGCCAACATCCGAGGGTTATAAATCTTGTCGACGGGGTGTCGAAACTACCCCGGAGCATCGAAATCCTACCGACGCCTTTCCGATAGTACGTGACCAATTTAGAGAAAGGGAATAGAATGTCAAAAGCATTGCATGCAACGTAAAAGAGAAACATGCATGTATTTAGAAAGGGTAATATGTGCATGCTCTTGTATTTTAATCACAACTTGAGCTACGGGTGTCCGATTTTAGCGATCTTAGTCTCAAAATTCTCGTAACAAAATTTACTACAACTTTTACAAAGACATTATATGCCAGTTTTAAGCCAATAATTCCATAATTGCAAGAAAAGGATTCTGACTCGTAACAAAATTTTAGAAAAACACAGCTTTCGTATTTTGGTGATAACTTTCACTCTAGACGTCAGATTTAGGTTTTTTTGGCTTATTAGAAAAAGAAAAGAAAGAATAACATTTATGTTGATGATTTTCTTTAAAACTGGATGGATGGTCCTCATGAAAGCAGATTAGAAACTCAACGAATTTAAAATATTTTAGCATATAGAAATGGAAGAGAAAAAGCACTACTAAAAAAACAACTTTTAACGACGGAATACGTTGGTCGCTAATCCATGCCAAGACCGTCGCTAAAAACCTTAGCGACGACATTTTAGACGGGATAGTACCCGTCGCTAAAACCTTCGTCGAAAATAGATCAGCGACCACAAAATGGTCGTCGCTAAAATGCCGACGGCATGAGACCGTCGCTAAGATGGTCTCTTCTTCACTGACTTCAGCCGTCGCTAACTGTGGCCATACAGCGACCTGATGCCTCCGTCGCTAGTAGCGACGGCCATTTACCGTCGCTATGTTTAGTCATACAGCGACCGCAGAATCCGTCGCTAGTTGTAGTCCATCAGCGACCGTACATGTCCGTCGCTGTGGTAGTCAAACAGCGACCACAAGCTCCGTCGCTAGTTGTGGTCCACTAGTGACCGTATGCATCCGTCGCTGTAGTAGACATTCAGCGACTACTGGAGTCCGTCGCTGTTTAATCTTATAGCGACCGTCTAATTCCGTCGCTAAATGGAATTTTTTAATTTTTAAAAAAATTGGTTAAATATTTACTGGTTTTGTTAATTTAACTTTAAAAATGTATTAATATTTTGTATTTTGTATTGGCTAATAAAATTTTATAATTAAATTTAAATAATTTTTTTAAAATATTAAATGATTATTAAAAACAAAATAATGGATTAAATTTATTTATCAAATAGGTTGAATTATTAATGATAGTTACAATAAGGCTTTTTGATTTGAATTTAATTACCAATAAATATTGACATAATAAATGAAGAATGACAAAATAAATACTGAATGAAATATAACATAAAAACTAAAAATCAAATATACAATGTGTATAAATAATAAAAATACAATCATGGTGGTAGAGGATCCTGGGGTGGTAGTGGGGGCGCCTGGGAAGTGGGGGGAGGTAGCCTCGCCATCAACTGCATCAGTAACTCCTGCTGCTGAGCAAGTTACCGACGAGTCTCGGCGTGCTGCTCCTCGGCCCGTCGTCGGTCCACCTCGGCTTGCTGTCGGTCCGCCTCGGCCTGCTCCAACAACAACTGCGTCTGACGTCGCTCCTCCTGTAGCTCATCGTTCAGGTTTTGAATTACCTGAACGACCTCAGTCGGAAGACCAGAGGAAGACGAAGAGAAAGGGGTCTTCCCCTTTTTTGCCAGCTGCGTGCCGACGCCACCCAATCCAAATACCCTCCCTTTCTTGTTCACACCGCCAACAGCCTCCATATAGATGGCGTTGTCGTCAGAACAAGATAGGGTGCGAGGAACCTCCCCTTCAGGAGTGGAAGCCACCAGGTCCGTCTCCTTCTCGGCCCTCCTGGCTTGATACGCCTCCTGTAAATTCAAAAACAATAATAGGATTAGTAAGCTGATTTGTAAATTATAAGCATGTGTCAGTTAAAAGTAAATACCGCTAGATCCATAGTCTTCTGGTTTACCCATGCACCGGTTTTGTTGTTCTTGGTCATTTGCATGACCTCAAACAAAGAAGGCTCCCGGTGCTCCCTCAGCTCTTGTGGTGGACAAAAAACATTGACATTATTATTTGTAAACATGTCAGACGAATCATAATAGAAATGTTTAACATAAATATACTTACAAATCTTTTCTTGTGCTCGAGGGTTGAAATGCTACCCCCAGTGTAAACCGAGGCTACAGCATCGGCGGCTCTGTTGGCCCTGTTCCGAGCACTCGCCTGCTGGAACGGGACCCCGCCCCACTTCTGGACCATCCCGTCCCAATGGTCCTCCGGGATCCAACGAGGGCGCTCACCCTTGTCCCTCACCTTCCAAAGGGTACTCTTGATGATTTTGGAGGTCTTTGTGGCAAAGACCTTCCTAATCTCATCAATCATACCCTCCGCCCACTAGTAATCACGCTGTAAAATGAAATGAGAAATCAAAATTATTAACAGGTCTATTTTACAAATCAACACTACAACAGAAAATGAAAAAGGAAGCGCCACTATTGTCTGCAGTTGGGCGGAACCGCAGACTTTGATGAAAAAAATGGAGTATTGTATGCGGTTTCCATATCAAACGCTGACAATACTATTGTCTGCGGTTGGGTGTTTGAACCGCAGACATTAGTGTGAGCGGGACCTATCATTAAACGCAGACAATACTCATTACACTTAGAAATTGCTCTCCACCGTGGGTAACATATATTTTATTATTTTTCAATGGCTGACTTTTCAAAGTTTGGTATATTAAGCTTCTAGAAGTTTTGTTTGCAACTTTTCACTTGCTTTCCAACGTTTCATTTTCTATTGTGCTCTGCTCTTTGTGCTTGTACCCTTTATGCTTCCATTCCACGCTGCTCTTCGTTTGCTGGCAGATTTGTGTGGTCCCTTTGTGCGTTTGCATTTTGCTGTTGGTGGTCCATCCTCTTGTTGTATTTTGTACCAGAGTGTCCTCTTTCTTTCTTCAAGTAAGTTTTTTTATTTTTTTATCTCCCCCTCTGTTTTGGCTTCCTCTATTTTGGCTTTCCTTTGTTAAAAATTGCTTAAATTTTCTTTATTATTAGATACCCAAATAATAATGATAATAATAATATATACTGGAAAAAGAGACATATTATTCAACTAAATAACAGCTTCCATGTATTGCCATGTTATTTACTTATTTTTATAATTTTTATATATTTTTTGGCTTCTTAATCTTTGTATATTATTTGATGCCTTTAGCCAAGTGTATATGTATAACATGTGCCTTTATGATAAACTTTTGTGGTTCTTTGGATTTAACTATGCTGTAGCCGTGATATGCAAAGGAAGTGTAGGATAGATTGAAAAAATTGTCACATGGTATAGAATAAAATAATTATGAGTGGAAGGAATTAAAATAATGTGTGCTTTAGAGGGCTTTGACGTGAAATAGAGCAAAGATTTTTGTGTTCATTATTGAAAGCTTGTTGATTATGGATGACTTAATTAATTAATAAAACTTTTAGCATGTGGGCCCTTTAATAAAAAAAATTCAGCAATTTGCCTTGATTTTACTCTACTTTTACGTTGAGAGCTAGTAGAAAGTAGGAATAGATTTGTAATTTTTTTAATTCAAAGATCATGGTGGGCCAAGCTACACTTTATTCAATTCATTAATTTATCAAAGTTTTTAGCATATTTACTTGAAAGAAAAGGAGATTATAGAAAAGAAGATTATAGAGGTGGATTTTTGCATTTTTAGTGAAACAAACAATTTAATTAACTTAAATGGAAACTTCAAAAATTAATTTTTTTTAAAGAAATGGAATTATAATTTATTGAAAGGACAAAACACTGATCCAATTGCATAACATAATATTATTTTATTGAAAGGACAAAAGCACTAACGTTTCTTTTCTCCTTCCTGCGTGCCTTTTTCCTTTATGCTTCCAGACCTGCGTTAAACTCCTCTGTTAGAAGAACAAAAAAATTTTGTGGTCCCTCTTCTTGGTACTTCTTCTTGCTGCGTTAGTTTTGCTGTTGGTGGAGAAAAATTTGTGGTCCCTCTTCTTGGTCCCTTTCTTTATGCGTTAGTGCATCCCCTTCTCTTCAAGGTATTTTTTTATTTTCTTTATCTCCCTCTGTTTTAGCTTTTGCTTATTATATATGGTAGTGAAATACATTCATATTCAAAGGCATGTTCACTAGTTTCCAGTAGCTTTATTTTAGCCAATACATTGCTTATTATATATGGTAGTGAAATATGATATTCTGCAGCTTTATTTAAGCTTCATGTGCGCTAATTTGGAAAGGAAATATGAAAATGCAAAGCCATGTTCTTTCGGTTTCCAGTAATACTTTAGGCTGCATCCATCTTTCGCTAATTTAATAATTAATAAAATCAGTAGAATAGAAAAATTAATAATATTAATTCTTTCCATAATTTAAAATAATTAAAATTTTATTGACGAATTTTTTTTTTAACTTTCTCCAATCTATGCTTACTTCAACAAACAATTAGAGGTGTAAAAATTTAATGGTATTCCTTCGTTTTGAAAGAAAAAAAGAACAAATAAATAAAGTGTATAAAATCCGTAATGGTCATAATCCTAATTACATTTATTAGTTCCCATAAAATTAGGTAAAAAAATTATAGAGAATTAATTTTATATTGATTATTAAAATAATCAATGTAAATTGATCAACTATTAATTAACTTAACTATGTAATATAAAAATGAATAAGTGTAATGATTTAGCTTTCCCTTTCAAGTTTCATAGATTTTATTTATTGTAGTTGGATATGGTAATAACTAGTAAATACAATGTTTATTCTATATTAAGTTAATTGTACATAAATTATTGATTAGTTTTTCCTTGTATTTACTAAGAATGGATAGGCGTTGGGTGTATGCTAATCGTTTGTCTCAAGAGTATGAGGATGGAGTGAAGGAATTCATTAGCTTTGTAATTAAACATGCCAAAGACCTCAATCGTATTCCTTGCCCATGCTGGTGTTGTTCGAATGTGAGGCGAGTTAATGTTAATGAATTAAAAGATCATCTTATGTGTAACGGAATTGCTACAAGTTATACATGTTGGACAAAGCATGGTGAGCTAAGAGCTGGGTGTAGTGAAAGTTTAGGAAGTACTGTGAACTTGACAGCCATGGATACTGACACAGATAACATGTACATGGGCGATAATGTTGAAGAGATTGCAAAGGTTCTTGAGGATGATCTTCGAGATTGTCCTGAGATGTTTGACAGTTTAAGAAATGATGCAAAGAAGCCATTGTATACTAGTTGCTTGAAATTCACAAGGCTGTCAGCGGTGTTAAAGTTATATAACTTGAAAGCAGGAAATGGTTGGAGTGATAAAAGTTTCACAGCTCTGCTTTCTCTTCTGAAAGATATGCTTCCAGATGATAATGTGCTCCCAGGAAGAGCTTATGAGGCAAAACAAATGTTATGCTCTATCGGGTTGAGTTACCAGAAAATACATGCATGTCCCAATGATTGCATTTTGTTTCGAAATGAATATGCATCATACTCCAGCTGCCCTAAATGTGATTCCTTGCGATATAAGAAGGAAAATTCTTCTCCTGCTAAAGTTGTATGGTATTTTCCTATAATACCGAGATTCAGGCGCATGTTTCATGACGTAGAAGATGCAAGACACTTGACATGGCATGCTAATGAAAGGATTAGGGACGGGAAACTTAGGCATCCTGCAGATTCTCCTCAATGGAGAAAAATTGATGATGACTACCCAGATTTTGGCAATGAACCCAGAAACCTACGACTTGCATTATCAACTGATGGAATCAATCCACATGGAGTTCAAAGCAGCACCCATAGTACATGGCCAGTGATTTTAATGATTTATAATCTACCTCCATGGTTATGTATGAAGCGAAAATATTTAATGTTGTCGATGCTAATTTCTGGACCTAAACAACCTGGAAATGATATTGATGTGTATCTGGCCCCTTTAGTTGAAGATTTAAAAATGTTATGGGACCATGGTGTTGAGGTGTACGATGAATATCGAGGTGAGAGTTTTACTCTACGAGCAATGTTGTTTGGTACAATCAATGATTTTCCTGCCTATGGCAATCTATCTGGGTATAGCATAAAAGGCCAATGTGGATGTCCTATATGTGAAGAAGATACAGATTACATCCGACTGAGTCATTGTATGAAAAATGTATTTCTTGGGCACCGTAGATTCTTACCATTGGGACATCATTACCGGGGATGGAGAAAGGCATTTAATGGCAACATAGAAGAACGTAGAGCCCCTTTAGGCTTAACAGGTGATCAAGTATTTGACAAGGTGAAAGATTTACAAGCTAATTTTGGTAAACCTTTTGCCAAGAACCTTCCTACTAGTGGGTGGAAGAAAAGGTCTATATTGTTTGACTTGCCTTATTGGAAATCATTATATGTGAGACATTTTCTTGATGTGATGCATATTGAAAAGAATGTTTGTGAAAGTATCATTGGTACACTTTTGAACATTCCAGGAAAGACCAAAGATGGCATCAAAGCAAGACTTGACATGGTATGTATGGGAATAAGAAAAGAATTGAGGCCACAAAAAAAGGGAAAGCGAACGTATCTACCCCCAGCAGCATATACACTATCTCGAAAGGAGAAAATAACATTTCTCCAATTTCTTAGTGCGGTTAAAGTTCCAGAAGGGTACTCTTCAAATATCAAGAGTCTTGTATCAATGAAGGATCTCAAGTTAAAAGGTCTAAAATCCCATGATTGTCATATTCTAATGGAGAGTTTGATCCCGATAGCTATACGCTCGGTTTTGCCTGAAAAGGTTCGTGGTGCAATAACAAAGTTATGTTTCTTCTTCAAGGCGATTTGTAGCAAGGTGGTTGACCCTGGGACATTACCGACTCTACAGAATAAAATTGTTACAACATTATGTGAGTTAGAAATGTATTTTCCACCCTCTTTTTTTGATGTCATGATTCATCTAACGGTTTATTTGGTTAGAGAGACACAATTATGTGGCCCGGCTTACATGAGATGGATGTATCCCATTGAACGTTACATGAAGATTTTGAAAGGATATGTAAAGAATCGAAGTCGGCCAGAAGGTTGTATTGTTGAACGATATATAGTTGAGGAGGCAGTTGAGTTTTGCACATCTTACTTGTCTAATGTTGATTTCATAGGGGTACCAAGGTCTCGTCACACAGGAAAGTTAAATGGTCATGGTTTGACTGGGGCACAAATCATAGATGTTCCAATAATAGAATGGGAACAAGCACATTTATATATTCTTCATAACTCTACAGAGGTTGATCCATATGTTGAAATGCACAAGGAGATTCTCAAATCTAGGTATCCAAGTAGGAATGAAAATTGGATATTAAAACAACACAATCAAACTTTTGTACCATGGTTTAAAGATCATATTTCAATAGAATTGGGAGAAAGAGATGCTTCAGTATCAGAGAGAATCAGATGGATATCTAAAGGACCACAAATACAGGCCTTTTCATATAGTTCTTACATGATTAATGGGTATACATTTTATACAAAGGAGCATGATGAACGGAGTACACAACAAAATAGTGGCGTGAGTCTTGTTGCTCAATCATTGCATATCTCAAGTGCTAAAGACAAAAATCCAATATATGCAAGTATGTCATACTTTGGGGTTATTGAACACATATGGGAGTTGGATTATGTAATGTTTAAAGAGGTGGTCTTTTGTTGTAAGTGGGTTGACAACAACCATGGTGTTCGAGTGGACGGATCGGGCTTCATACAAGTTGATCTAAATAAAGAAGGATACAAAGATGATCGATTTATTTTGGCATCACAAGCTAAACAGGTGTTCTATGTCCCAGACCCTTCAGACAAAAGGTGTTCAATTGTTCTTTTATCAAAGGAAAACATGAATAAAATTGTTGAAGAAGGTGCCTTAAATAATGATGTTGAGGATAATCCTTTCTTGGGAATGTCACAATCACAAGGCAGTGATCCAATGGTAGAAGACAACATGTATTTAAGAAATGATCATACAGATGGAATATGGATAAATATATTGCATCATGGTACAAGGAAAAGAAAGAGGATAACCTAAATGTGTATGACTTTTTCTTTCATTATGTTCATGTTTAGTATCTCCATTTATTATATTTATGTAAACATAACTCACCATGTGTATGTATGATTTTACAGATCCATGGCATCTAACACTGAGGATGCAAATAAAGATGCTAGTAAAAACAAGAAAATAGGACGTGGATGTAGCATGTTGAAGAACATTATGAAGGCTACAAAGGAAGGACAAAAACTATCGGTAACAACAAATTACTTGGTTTTATTTTTTACACTTGAAATACACTTACTTACTTGTCTTGTTTGTAGGTTGGATGGAATCTTAAGGGCCAGCCTATAAATCCCAACAAAGCTAGTTTTGTAAATTACATTGGCCATGTCACCCGGAATAATGTGCCGATCTCATATGATAAATGGGAAAATGTACCTGATGAAATCAAGAGAACTATTTGGGATTCAGTGAGGGTAAGCTTATCATGTCTTGGATTTTTGAACACTATCTAACCTTTAACTTCATTTAATATCATTTGTTTCCAGCAAGCCTTTGATGTGGGTGAGGAAAGAAGGAAATTTGTACTTTCTAAGGCCGCTCAAGCGGCTAGATCATTTAGAACAAAAGTAAAGAAACGTGCAGTTCATGAAGATGGTGAGCTTAGTTCAGAAATTCCAGAAAAATATTCTAGAATGATAGATGAGGATGTTTGGAATGATTTTATGACTCATTGTGAAACTGAAGAATTCAAGGTAATAAAAGTTATGTTCCTTTCCATTTACTTTCTTCAAATTCAAGATACCTAGTCTAACATGTTAATAAAATTACATTGTGTTTAATTAGAAACTAAGTAAAGAAAATGCTGAAAGAGCGAGGTCAATGCAATATAGGTTCAGAAAATCTGCTAAAGGATATGCTATTTTGGAACAAGAGATGGTATGTATGACTGATTAGTATTTTGTTAGCAATAACTTTTGTAACCTTAAATTATATGATAGTACATTACAAATAATGATTGTAGTTAGCTGAGTCAAGTTCAGACGGGACTACTTCTATACCTCGTCATTTATTATGGAAAGCTGGCCGAGTTAACAAAGGTGGCATAATTGATGATGAGAGTGTTCTGAAAGTATGGGAAGAATGTGTAAGTGTCATAATTGACTAGCTATATTTTTGTTAGGTTTTGTATTCTATTTGGATAATTTTCATGTTAATTACAGGAGAAGCTCTCACAATCGTCTGAATCACAATGTGAATCTCGTGATGATATTCTGGCTAAAGCCTTAAATGTACCAGAGCACCCTGGCCGTGTTAGGGGTATCGGTTTTGGTGTTTGTCAAAGAGATTTATTTGGACATAAAAAGCAAACTCATTCTAGCAACCATGAAATAGAGCAACTAAAGATACAAATGGAGAAACTAACACAGATTGTTGCACATTTTGTAAACACACAAGCACATCCATCTCATATGCCAGAAATGGTGAGACCAGATCCACTTATACCATCCTTTGGGCAACCTACTAGGCTATCAAGTGGAAAAGGTAGTTGCACACCAATACCAGTTTCGGGCAAACCACCTCCATCGAGTGGTAAGGATAGTTGGACACCAATTTCAATGTCAAAGTTACCTAAGGTATATTAACAAATATATGTATTATTATCTAACTATTGTGTACAAGCATGACCTTAAAGTTTATTAATAATTATTCTTACTTGATTTTAGGGTGAACATAAATGTTTATTACATTTGTCAACTCCATGCCATCGAATGGTTGCTAAAGGTAAAGTGTATAATTTGTCGAGGGAGACTCTCCATAATAACACAATGTTGGAAAATCATGCAAGAGTGTCAATTGACATAGTGGAAGAAGCTGAACGTCATACTACACTTCCTGTGCCTAATGAAAATGATTGTTTGGTAACTCTGACTGATGCATTAGGTACTTTTGTGTCTTGGCTTATTCATCTTATACAGATACTTAATCAGGTATCCTTTAATTGTTAAATTTTACTTTGATAGTTTATTTTGTTTAGTGTAATTTAGCTAATTCATTATGTTCACATGGAAATTTTAGACACCAACAGCATCCAAGAATAAGGGAAAAAACGTAAGCCATGTAGCAAAATCAGTAACTTCCCCATTGAAACAATTGTCTCCCAGTCCACTAGTTTCCAGCAATAGTGCCAAAGCAGTTCCTTATTGCAAATTTCTAGAGTTTTATGTGAAATCCCATCCAGAGGGGGTCCAATTTTCTCTTCACATGCCTATTGAAATATTCAATGTTGAATTCGAAGACCAAATTGGCACTGAATGCATTAAGGAGATTCTTGATCATGATTTGTTGAGTGCTACTAGTATTTGTGTTTATATGAGGTATTTAATAATTGTAACAATTACTTTACTATTGCCTTGTTATGTTTTAAAAAACTTACTTTGGTATTTGTGTTTATATCAGGTTTCTATATGATCAGTACTTGCATGGAAATTCAACAACAAAGTTTTCTTTTCTATCTCCACACATGTTGTCTCAATACAACAAAGACCGCCCTTTTCAATATATAGCTGATGCTCTTTGTTCATTTCGTGAGCAAGATAAATTGATTATTGCACCATATAATACAGGGTGAGGTCATCATCACTTGTTGACAATAACCTTTCTTAATGATTTATCTTAACTAATATATACTTGTTGGAAAAACATACAGGGGACATTGGGTATTGATTGCCATTAACGTGTTGGAGGAAACTGTGTATTATTTGGATAGTCTTCATGGCAATTTCAATGAATACCCAGAAATGAGAGACTTGTTTAATGCGTGAGTATATTATTTATCTAGTGGAGATTTTCATGAGTGTATCTAATGATAGAATTTATTAACATATGTTTTTTGTTCTAATAAATTTTGTTAGAGGTATATGTATTTATCGTGCATTTCGAGGAATCCCGATACCTAAATTCAAGACTCAAATGAAATGGTGCAAGGTTGAGGTATATGTTTTCATCTTTTACCTTTTACAGTTCATCAATAGAATAAGTGCTTTTAATGGGATAATTTTTTCTAAGTGCAGTGCCCTCGTCAAAAGAATAATATAGACTGTGGATATTATGTAATGAGGTTCATGAAAGAGATTATGCAAATGAGACAAACAAAGATTCCAAAGACAGTATGACTCTAACCATGTGTATTATACTTCCATTATAATTTCATTTTCTTGATGTCTATGTGTATGTGTAATTTAATTTTAATCTCCACAACTGCTTAAATGTTTGCACTTGCAGTATTTTGATGAGTATCAGTGTACCAACTACAACATTGAACAATTGGATGAAGTAAAGGAGGATTGGTCTTCATATGTTTTCAACACATTTTTAAATTAGGTTAATTTCTAAATTTCATAATTTATTAGTTCCTTTGTTCATATTTGCTAATTTTACCTTATATGTATTAATCTGTCTATATTTTTGTCAATTAGGAAACAAAGTAACTCATCCTTTGCAGTCAAAGTCCTACATGAACAATGCCAGCAATAGATAGTACCACCATGTGTTTTTGGATTGTACATGTTATATGAATCATGCAAACAGTTGATTGTACTCACTTATTTTTTGGACAGCACATGTCGCATGAATCATGCTAGTAGTAGATATATAGAACTCACACTTAACATGCTATATTTTGGTGTAGGATAATGCTAGATCTTTTGCTAACTAATGATGGTTGACAATTTACTATGATATCATGTGCAGGAATTAAAATTATTTTTAGATTAGAATACACTATAATGATAGATGTGGGCTTGATCAAATTTATAAGTGGATGTATTCCTTTTTAGGTATTAATATTGTTATATTTCATTTTTGAGAAATAATGATGGAAATTAGTATATATTTGTATTTAATATAGGTGTCTGAAACTATAAATATTAGTTGGTGAATTATGTTTTAGGTATCACTTAATGTTACAATGTTCATTGGTAATTATCATGTGCAAGAATTAGTATGGAAGTATGTAATTAATATAGGTACATGAAGCTAAAACCATTTTAAAAAATTGTTGGTTGATGTTTTACTTTTTTAGCTATTGTTGTATCTATAATTTTAAAAATGTTAGAGTAAAAATTAGTTTATTAATTAATACAGGTTTAGTAAATTAAAAATTAAAAATTAAAAATTAAAAAAAAAGTAACTATTGTCTGCGGTTATAGAAATAAACGCAGACATTGTGAGAGTATAGACTATTGTCTGCGGTTCAGCGTCACAACCGCAGACAATGTTTTCTTACAAATTGACTATTGTCTGCGGTTCAGCGTTACAACCGCTAACATTGTTTGCTTATTCTCTGCGGTTCCTTATTCCAACCGCTGACATTGTTTGACTATTGTCAGCGGTTCCGTGTTACAACCGCTGACAATACATAACTAATGTCAGCGGTTTAAGCGCTGACGTTGTTTTTTGTGCTATTAATAGCGCCATTATTCTCTGCGTTTGCGCCGCTGACAATAGCTATTACGGAACCGCTGACAAAGGCCTTTTTTGTAGTAGTGCAAGTCACAACAAATGAGCTAGGAACTTACCGAGAAGGTGTCAAACCACCTATCTTGGACAACCTTCCCAGCATCTGTCCAAGATATATATGGACCATCCCACTGGGCCTTTAATACCTTAGTAATCGCTTTGGTAGTGCGACTACTATCAACAAAGCTGTAATGACAACAATTATATCAGGAGAATAACAGTGGACAATCTAGGGAGACTCCCAAAATTTCGGCAGAGTCTCCCCTGTAAATGTAACATTTCCAAGTTTAAATAGTTACCCTGTTACAAACAGAAGAGTGCGCAATACAATTCAATCTATACAAGTACTAATTAAAGTAACATCCAATAAACCAACAAGTTTTTCCACTAAAGTTTAATATAAAGTACCATTATAATAACATAAAAGTATTTGAGGTTTAGTCACTTACTCGTCTCCGGCCGGCACGGGTACCAACGGGGGCAGAGGGGATGCCGAAGGTGGGGTGGGCTGATGGCCATGGTCCTCCAAGCCACCAACTCTAGAAGTCTGCTCTGGGGTGGTCAGCTGTGGGGGTGATGGGGTGGTCTGCTGTGGTGGTGGTCGTGGAGTGGTCTGCTGTGGTGGTGGTGATGGAGTGCTCTGCTGAAGTGGTGATGGAGTGGTTCGCTGTGGTAGTGATGGAGTGGTCTCCTGTCCTGGGGTGGGAGTCCCCAGCCGGGATGTCGGGGTCCTGGACCCATCACCCCTACTGAAAGGCAGTCGACGTCCCATCATCTGTGGATAAAATCATGAAAAGAAAGGTTAGTCTCAGGATATATATAAACCTATGTATATATGTTTAACAACTACATACTCTGTGTCTGTTTCAGTTTCAAATTCCCCCTCAGTTTCAGTGTCACTGTGGTTATCTGTTTGAACAAGTTCATCAGTATCCAAATCAGCCCTAGACCGTTTTGATCGAGAGACAAGGTCTTTGTCAATGTGTTCACCCCCCGTAGTGGCGAGTGTCTTATCCATTATGACTGGATCAATGTTGAACAACAAATTGGCATCATTGGGCTCGTGTGGTGCAAGCTGATAAGCGTCATCGACCTCCTCGGAGACATTGTCAGTGATCTGACTTCGGGCCTTGGCCTTGATTACTGCATACCAGTCCCGATGTCCTCCCGGGAAGTCGGTGTAATAAACCTGCTCAGCTTGTTGGGAAAAAATGAAGGGATCAAACCCTTTATATCTACCATTCTTCTTGACCTCAACTAAGCCGTAGTTGTTGTCAACCTTTGTTCTAACACCGATTGTGTTGTCGAACCAATCACATTTGAATAGAACAATATCTCTTCTTAGTCGTCCAGAGAACGAAACTTCAACAATCTCCGTCAGCACTCCATAAAAGTCTTCTTCCAACTGTCCGGCGATGCCTCTAACACAAACCCCGTAGTTATGGGTACGCATCCCTTCACTCCATTGAAGAATATTAAACTTGTAGCCATTTACGTAGTAAATAGGCTATTTTTTAACAGTTTTCACCGGCCCCCAAGAAAGGGCTTGGAGCAAAGAATCTTCAATATGGTTGTTTGGGTCTTGTATCTATGTACAAAATAACAAGTAGGTCATCGTTAGATATCAGAAGTTAGAAGCAAAGATAAAAAACACTTGGTAAACGGGTCTTACGTGTTGCGCGAACCAACCAACGAACTTGGATGACACCTCACTATGAATTTGGTCATCAGTTAAATCATTTTGCTCAAGTTTTAGCATATCTGTGTATAAGCTAATCAAAGGAAACAAATTTAGATACTATAAAAGCTACGTTTAGAATGTAACATATAACTTGTATGACTTACTCAATAAAGGGTTCTACTTCTGGGCAATTTAGAAGAATGTACAAGTGAGCCGCCTTTCGATCTTTCTCATCAATATAACATTTTGTGGGCTTGCCCCCCGGGTGACCAGGATAGTTGAAAATCGATGTTTGTTCATCAAACCCTGTGCGGCTGGCTACCCCAAGATTGCGGGGAATTCTACTCATTCTAGTTTCTATCTCCGTCGGAAAATAGAAAGAAGCAAAGGTTGTCATTTCTTTGACTAAGTATGCCTCACAAATTGATGCTTCAACGCAGGCTTTGTTCGACACTTTATCCTTTAAAGAGCGTAAGAATCTTCAACATCATACACAAGTGTTAAGTTAGAAAATACTATTATAAGAAGTGTTTGCAAGGAAATTAAAGAGTTCTGGCGTTCACCTTTCGAATGGATACATCCAACGATACTGCACCGGGCCACCAACCAAGGCCTCGTACGGTAGATGGATAGGCAAATGCTCCATGGAGTCAAAAAAACTTGGTGGGAAAATTTGCTCCAACTTACAAATCAATACCGGGATAGTTTCTTCCATCTTCACAAGTTTCTCCACGGTCAACGAAGTAGCCGTCAACTCCTTAAAGAAGTGACTCAACTCCACCAACGGTTTCCAAATAGGCTTCGGTAAGGCATGAAACGCGTACGGGAGTAGTTGTTGCATAAACACATGGCAATCATGACTTTTCATGCCAAACACCCTGCCCTCCTTCACGTTGACACATCTACTCAAGTTAGAAGTGAATCCGTCAGGCAGGGTCAACCCATTCATCCAAATACACACAGCAATCTGTTGTGGTCTAGTTAAAGCATATTTTGCATGGGGTTTAAACATTCTTCCATGTCCCGCATCCCTAAACTCCAACTCCTTCCTAGAACACCAAATCGGAAGGTCTAGACGACTCTTCTCATTGTCCTTTGTTCTCCCTTTGATGTCCATAACAGTGTCAAAAATATTCATGAAAACGTTAAGCTCTGTGTGCATGACATCAATGTTGTGTCTTAACAACAAGTCTTTCCAATATGGCAAATCCCACAAGACACTCTGCTTCACCCAGTGGTGTTCCTTACCGTAATCCGCAAACTCCTTAACACTCTTGTCCCAGATGTACGGATACTCTTTGACCCTCTGCCAAACCCGTGCACCAGATAACCTACGGGGTGGAGGTTCATTAACAACCTTGTTCTTCTTAAAAGCGGTTTTGTTTCTCCTAAACAGGTGATCCAACGGTAGAAACTTTCTATGACAGTCAAAGAAACTTGTCTTGCCACTAACAGGGAGTGATTCCCCCCCCCCCGGTATGTTCCATGCATACAGGGCAAGCAAGCTTCCCAGACATGGACCATCCAGAAAGCATACCATAGGCCGGGAAGTCATTAATAGTCCACATCAAAACAGCACACATCATAAAGTTGTTCTTCAAAGATGCATCGTATGTCATTACCCCGACATCCTATAACTGTGATAACTCTTCAACCAACGGTTGTAAAAACACGTCTATGTTCGCCTTTGGATTTTTGGGTCCTGGAACCAGTATAGATAGAAACATGACCTCCCTCTTCATACACATATCAGGAGGCAGATTGTATGGGGTCAGGATGACTGGCCAACAAGAGTAAGCTCTTCCGTATTGACTGAACGGGTTAAACCCATCAGTACATAAGCCAAGTCTTACATTGCGCGGCTCGCCAGAAAAGTCCGGATATAGCTCATCCAAACACTTCCATGCTTTCCCGTCGGAAGGATGGCAAAGAAACCCCTCTTGTGTTTGGTTCAGAGCATGCCAACGCATGTGTTTTGCCGTAGACAATGAGGCATACAGGCGTTGATGACGCGATGTTATAGGGAAGTACCACATTTTCTTCCTGGCCGTCCGGGTTACCTTCCCTCTCCTTTTAACAGTTTTGTAGCGTTCCTCATTACAATGCAGACATTTTGTGACACTCTTATCTGCAAACTCATTTCTGAACAGCATACATCCACCAACATAACACTCTATCTTCACACAACCCAACCCCAAGTTTGCCACTTGTTTCTTAGCATGGTACAGGTTTGCTGGCATTCTATGATTACTAGGCATGGTGGAACCCATCAGATTGACCATCCTATTAAAACAACCTCCAGAAAGATTATAATCTACCTTTAGGCTTAAAGCAGCTAGGGAGGCGGATAACTCAGTGTGACTGTTGCACCCGTCCCACAATAGAGTCTGAGCCGCCGCTAACAAATCATAAAATCTCTTCACCTCCGGATTAGGATCCTCCTCTATATTGTCAGAGTCTCCATGACTTGCTTGGTCATTATGTTCCAGCAGACGCCCGGTGGAGGGTCCAACATGATCCATCACTATTTGTTCTATGTTGTTGTACGTATCCCTGTTTCCTCCAACCTCATAGTAAGACTGTTGCACAGTTACGTCTGATGGTCTACGCGGTAACTGCTCACCATGGTTGTACCAGTAGTGGTATGTTTCCATGAACCCTTTCTCAGTTAGGTGGCACATGACATCATCCGTGTATTCAAAACTCATGCATTTGCACGTTGAGCACGGACAACGAATCTTCTGACTTGCTTCAAATCCAGGCGTGTTTGCCGTAACGAATGGAATGAACTCCAATAGCCCCATCATAAACTCCTCAGTCACTCGCCGACTGCGATCTAGTCGGTTGTACATCCATCGTCGATTTGTCGGTACCTCCATTTATAATATCTAACAAGCACGATCTCTGTTACCTTACACATTTAAATTTTTATTTAACTATCGGTTGTGAATCACTCTATCTCTTTGATGTTGCAAATTGGTGGGGCCCTATCCCATTCGGGATGAATATGCAACCATCCGTAACCCATCCCATAATTGTATGTGGTCTATCTTGTGTCATTGATGTTCATTTGAAATTTCGGCAGCATTTCGCATTGGTCCCCGAGTACACAGAGATACGTACGGTATGAAACACCACACGCAGACATGCACCCTGGGGACAATACGAAACACCATAACCAAAATTTCAAATGAACATTCCTTCAACTTCTCAAGATAGACCACATACAACATTGATGGGTTACGCCCTACAGGTTACAAATTCATACCAAACTGTCCAACCGGGACAATTTAAGATCCAACACAACACGGTACATCGACCGGTTGTTTTGAAACTTGAACGGGAATCTAATGGGTACACACATGACTAAACCCTACATTATTAACGTTGAGTTTCATTATTTAAGTTCCCTAAGAAAGAGAGCCTGCCGAAATTTTGGCAGAGTCTCCCCTGTAAACTAGACATTTCCCAAAATTAGAAACGGCCTGTTACATACAAAAAACTTCCCAGTATTGATAATTATATATGTTACGCATTGAATGTGATATTGAGAGGTATTAAGTCCTAAATCATGTTATCAACACACAAAACCAATTCTTAATGAGCTCTGCTCTCCACTAACAAACAACATTACACATGCATAAAACATTATGTTATCAGCACACAAAACCAATTCCTAATGAGCTCTGTTCTCCACTAACAAACAACATTACACATGCATAAAACATTATGTTATCAGCATACAAAACCAATTCCTAATGAGCTCTGCTCTCCACTAACAAACAACATTACACATGTATAAAACATTATGTTATCAGCACACAAAACCAATTCCTAATGAGCTCTGCTCTCCACTAACAAACAACATTACACATGTATAAAACACATTATAAACACATCAAAACCAATTCCTAATGAGCTTTGATCTCTACTAACAAACAATAATTGACATGCATACACATATCGGGAAAGTCAGCGTAAGGGGATTACCTAGGGAAAAAGGTCAGCGATGAATACAAAGCTGAAGAGATACGATCAGAGACCACGGGTGATGTGTGTTACTCTGCATGACAAACCAAGAAGTCGTTAGACAGTTACGAGTAGCAAGGAAACTAAACAAAGAGAGACACACAAAGTAAACTATCTAGCAATATGGAATTTTCTATTTTTCAAAATAATTGAACTTCCAACTTTCATTCAGTTAAAAATAACAGTGAATCTTATCTAGCAATCTAGCATTCTTATATTCATAAAAAACCCAACAGCATTCTTAACAATCTATAACAGCAAGAAGTGTGAGGTATGAAAGTGGGGCATCACAGTCATCTTCCTCTGCATCACCCACAACAACTTTACTTGGCAACCTTCTTCAGATAATATGGTTGACATCAAGCCAAGGTCTTCCATGGATAACTCTTCCTCTGTGGTTTTCCATGACACTACTCATCACAATAATAACAACAAGCTTCAACCTTAAGATTCTGACTCTTCCAATGACCCCAACTTGCATATGATGGGTTTAGGCCTTTCTTCCCAACCCATGGATTGGAATCAACCATCCTTGTTGTAAGTGCAAACTAAACTAATCTTACTATATATATTTCGAGTCAACTACCCTCCACTAAATTTTAGATTCACCCAGACAAAGACCCGATTGTATTAGGGCACCCTTTTTCCTTCTTTCTCACTCGCACGCGACTTCTCTTTTCTCACTCTGCTTCCAGCGCGACGCGACTTCAACCTCTGCTTCTTCTTCTTTGTTTCTTATTTGCGTTTGGTCTCCTGTTCCTTTGTGGTATGTGAGGCTAGAACATATGGGCTATAATGGATTGAAGGTTATGATGAAAAAGTCAATGTTGAGAGGCCTACCAAATTTAGAGATACTAGATAACATTGTCTACATAGGATGTCAGTTTGGCAAAGTACACGAGTTACCATATAAGGAGTCAAGATATTGAGAAAAGACACCACTAAAGTTAGTACACTCACATATCTTAGGAATAATGAAGTAGTTAGAAATCGATAAATGATCACATTCTTAGATGATTTCTCTAAGTATGTTTGGGTAAACTTCATGAAAGAGAAATTTGAAGCTTTTATGAAGTTCATAAAGTTTTAAGAGAAGGATGAGAAAGAAGATAGATGAAAAATTCAATGTTTACATACCAACAATAGGAGAGAGTAGTACACTTTAAAGAAGTTCATTCAATACCTACAGAAGTTTAGCATAAGGAGACAATTGACTTGTCCATATACTCTATAACTGTCAAGTGTGCTTGCTATATGTGTGTGTCGAGTAAGGAGCGTAACAAAATTGATAATAAAATAGTATAGTGTATATTTGTCAGTTATGATAACCAACAAAAAGGTTGAGATGTTGTGATCCTACCACTAGACAGTGTTATGTAACTAAGAATGTTGTGTTTAATGAGTATCATCGTGGTGGTTTTCACAAGTATCTCAGACTCAAAGGCGATCAAAGAGCAGGTACAAAATCATATCGAGGTACAACCATAAGATAAAGAGGTATAATAGGAACAAGGAGTAGTTAATGATAAACAATTAATTGATTAAGGCAGAGCAAGATCTTCATATAAAAAAAAAACCTTCATAAATAAATATCTACATAAGATGTTATAATAAGAATGACCAAACAAGTAGAGGATCTAGAAATATGCTATGACAGTATTGATAGAAGATAATAAGTCAAACAGTTTTAAAAGAATAACACAACATAAAAAATAGAGAGATGCGATAGAAGAAGAAATTAAGACACTAAAACAAAATAAATCATGGTAAGGCAACAAAGTTCATATCAAGAAAAAATAATTATTAAGGGGAATGTAAATGGAAAGCTACCGGAGATATCTACATTTTACAAGCTATACAGAAACTCTAGAAGGCTATACATACTACCGCATAGCTACAGAACCTTTGTGAAACCCAATTTGCAAAAAGTAACCGACAATACTAGTATAAATAGGATTGCCAACTTATTGGATGTGTGCAGCAAGAAGCTCGTGGGTATGTGCAAGAAATTAAGCTCGTTAGGAAGTGATTGTAAGAGAGAATAGTCGCTGAGGGGATAGTTTTATAAGTTATTATAATTACAATGAAGGTGTATTTTTAATCTTAAAAAATATAAGAAATATTAAGAAGTATTTGAGACTGTTATAGTCTTTCTTTTATATTAATAATATTTCTTTAAAAAAAACTTCATAGCAGTTTAACCGTTAAAAATGAACCAAAAAAGTAAAGAATTAATTTGATTGTTAGGTAAAAGCCATTCTTCATATATTAAGGAAGAATTGGTTGTCTCCAATGTCCAAGAACAGCCTTCCCCTGAACTCTATCCATGACAGCAAGACCAGCAGCAACGTGTTGTATAGTCACGACCCAGTTCCAGTCCCTTCGTAAAAACGATAAGATAATGCACGAACACTATTACACTACCGGAGCAATACCATCCTTGACAGCATGCGACCCTTCCAAATAACTAATAATCCAGCCCTCACAGCATCTCTCAATGTGTAATTGCTTGGCTAAAGGCTGATAAATAATTTTCTAAAGGTTTTGTTAATGCATCTTTATTGTTAGAACAGGATGATTGAATTCATCCCGGTAAAAACTTACCATTTTAAATGACTTAAACCTAGCTTAACAGTGGACAATGTGAGGCTACCAACATAACAAATACAACACAATCAAAGAGTAAGGGAACAGATTCCAACCTGACACTGTAGAACCGTGAGGGAGCTTGGAGCCCGGAGCGACTCTGCCACTGAGAGGACAACGAGAAGGAGAAGGGAGAAAACCGTGTGAGGGAGCCCGAAGCCAGCAGCCAGGAGCCACGACGGAGTCTGCCACTGACGGAGGGGAGAAGGAGAAGGAGGAGAAGGGAGGAAACCCACAATGTGGTCAGCGGAGGGGGAGAGGGAAGTGAGGAGATGGACACACGGAGCAGAGTGGAGAAGGAAACGTGCGGCAGAGAGGAGAAGGACACACCGGGCAGAGTGGAGAACGGAACGCGAGGCAGAGAAGAAGAGGAAAGGGGGAGAAAAGAAAGTGGAGCAGAGAAGAAACACTGATTAGGGCTCGGGGCGATTAAGTTATAACCATTAGCGACGGAACACAACTACCGTCGCTAATAAAACACACTAGCGACGGCCAACCCCGTCACTATAGTGGCAGTCTAGTACTCTAAGTAGCGACGGTAACAAAAGCCCGTCACTAATCCTTCAATATTAGCGACGGTGTGTCAATGCCGTCACTACGTTCATACTCAAATGTTAAATTTTAAAGGGAAGAGCCAAAAACATAGCAACGACGACACAAGGCCGTCACTAATTCACAGAATATTAGCGACGGTTTATCCCGCCGTCACTACCTTGCCTTTTTAAAAATACAAAAATGGAGGTAAGACCGAAAGTCATAGCGACGGCCGTCCAACCGTCACTAGTACAAAACATAGCGACACGGGTCCTGCGTCGCTAATGTTTGGAGGAAAGGTACCGACGGCCACCACCGTCGCTATGGTTTGGCGCCAACAAAAAAACCATGGAGGGAAACAAAAAAGGATGTATGTTAAAGCTAGCGACCGCACCAGCGACGGGGTGTTGCAATTTTTAACGACCGTCGTTCATCTGGTCGCTAACATTGTCGCTAATTTGCTTTTTTGGTCCTCTTCTGCTAGCGGTCGCTAACACGGTCACTATTTAGCGACGGGGTTCCGGTGGTCGCTAAATAGAGGTAGCTATTTAAGGTTTTTTTTAGTGGTGAAGGGCCATACATGTAAGGGTAGAGGATTGTTTAGCTTAACGACATGGATTTTACACTGATCAGCGACTGAGATCCTTCGTTTCAACTTCGATCGAATCTCTGATGAAACGTTCATTTGGACATGACGAAACCTTTAAGCTTTTTTACGATTATGGTTACACTCGTGAGAGGACTTGAGGGAGGAAAAAGGAAGAGGATAATGGGTATTTTATGGTTTGTGGTCATGGTGGTGGCGAAGTGGTTCACAGTTGTGATGTTGGTGAGAAGGAGTATTGAAGTGCAACGAGAAGGAACTTGAGAGTGTGGTGGTGTTATGGCATAAGGAAAATGGAAGCTAAGAGGGAATGAAAGAGTTGAAAGAATATAAAGTGAGGTAATAGTCTCAGAAGCAAATAGTGAAGAGTGAAGAGATGGAATAAAGAAATATGATGAATTGGAATAAAGAGAATAAGGGTGTGTAATTTGGTGGTGATGTGAAGAGTTAAAGAGTGAATGGAGAAAACGGTATTTGGTGATGAAGTAAGGAGAATTTGAAGAATGGGAATGAAGTAAAGATACGGTGGTAATCTGAAGAATTTGAAGCACATGGAATAATCAATGGCATGCAACGGCATGAGTATGGAGTACATGTGGCGAGTGTATGACGTGGTGACGTGATGTGGGTTCCCTTGGTGGGACAAGTGTTATGGTGAGGAGGTGGAAAGTGGCAACACAACATAATGAAGTGGCATGGTGAAATAAGGTGGCACATTAATTTTTGCATGAGATCATGGTGCATTGATGATAAACACATGGTTGTTTGGGTGGAAGATTCACGCTGCTTCATTGCCATGAAATTTAGGATGTGTTACAACGTAAAGTTTACAAAACAATGAACATAAGAGTTGTTCCTTATCTTTTCCTTTTTCGAATGAGTCAATGATCACTTTATTCTGATAACTATAAAAAATAGAGAAATTCTTGGATACCCTCTCTAAATGAGGGTTTCAATACCCCTAGCCATGTGTTATGCCATATGTGAAAATTATGTGTGATTTAAATAATTAGAATTAATGCCCTTATCCATGTGTCATGCCACATGTCAAAATCATGTGTGATTTAAGCAACTAGGATGGATGGACATGATTGTATCTAGTAATCGATCATTCATAAATAGTCAACGTATTAAAACATTTTATATGCTAAAATTTAAATATAACAAGGCTTGATCCTGCAACACATTAGAGAGAAGATAGGAACCTTACCACTAAACTATCTGACACATTTAAAAAATATGATGCAACTATATATAGTTATATTATATCTGTAGAATGTATATCCGTTAATAAAATCTATCTATGAAATAAACTTTTTTGTCTTTTTTTCATTTTGTAGAAAAAGTAAAATTAATGAACAAAAAAAGGCGGGAATATTTATTTTGCAAATAAATATTATTAATATATATACATTCTACAAATATAAATAACAATATATGGTTATATTACATCTCTTAAATGTAACCTAGTGGTGAGGCTTTTCTTCCATCTCCTACTCAAATCAAACACTTCAAATGTTATCTTAGAATCTAAACAAAAATGATGATTTTGAAAAATATGTGGCATAGACAGAGTTGACATGTGGCTAGAGACTAATACACGTGGTATAAATTTAGTTGACACGTGGCTAGAGGCATTCATTCCAGTTGCTTCATAACACGTGACTGTAGGCATCTATTCCTAAAAAACTAATGATATATCTTTTAATTTGCTAAGGCTCATCTTTCATCTCTTATATATACGTTAGGGGATCAAACCTGGTTACACTTAAATTTTGAAATATAAATATTTTAAAATGTTGACTATCTACGAGTAACTAGTTTGACCGATTGCTAAGCGTATTAATTGAGGGCTCTAATGCTCCTAGCCCCCTAGTCATGTGTTAATTGAATTTATGCCACATGTATTAGTCTCTAGCCATGTGTCAACTCAATCTATGTCACATATTTTTCCAAGTCATCATTTTTGTTTGGATTCTAAGATAGTATTTGAAGCGTTCGATTTGAGTAGAAGATGGAAGAGTAGCCTCACCACTAGGTTACATTTAAGATATATAATATAACCATATATTGTTATATTATATTTGTAGAATATATATATTAATAATATTTATTTGAAAAAAAATATTCCCACCTTTTTTTCGTTTATTAATTTTACTTTTAATTTTTATACTAAATAAAAACAGACAAAAATATTTATTTTGTTAATAAATTTTATTAACAGATATACATTCTACAAATATAATATAACTATATAGTTATGTCATAATTTTTAAATGTATTAAGTAGTTTAGTGGTAAGACTTTTTGTTTCTTTCCCATGTGTTGTGGGATCAAGTCTTGATACTATTAAATTTTGGCTATTAAATATTTTAATGTGTACTATTTATTTCGACATGTGGCATGACACATGGCTAAGAGCATCAATTCTACTTAAATTACACATAATTTTTACACATGGCATGACATGTGGCTAGGGGTATTGAAACCCTCAATTTAGAGAGGGTACCCAAGTTAAACCCTAAAAAGTATGCCTAAAATACTAAAAGATGTTCACGTGATATGTTAATTCCTAGACCCGTAACTTAAAATAAAAACTAGAAAGTGTATTCAGAATTATCCTTCGTAGTCTTTATGAGAATTATAGGGAATTTTGTTACAAAGATTTTGAAACTATAATCACTCAATTCTGATATTGGGAGGTTAAGTTACGTTAGAAATAATGGAACATGCGCAAAAGTTTCTACACTTGGAACAAACGGAATCAAGGAAACAAAGTTGGAATTTTGACAAATCTTAGGGGATTATTTAGATCATGGATTTTGATTAATAGGTTTAACCTTATAGCTTTTCCTGTTACCCAGGGTCTTCTAAAATTCTTGGCGCCTAGTTTCAAACCCAAATATAGAGTGCCAATACGACCCCGAACAATCGGGAGTTAATTTACATCTTTCAATGTTTTTCGACAAAAAATAGTCTGAATGTAGAATTAAACTCACAGAATCTATTGATTAATAAATTTAATCAATAGCAAGAGCGTTGGGAATATATTTGGGCTCGGGAGTGACTCATGCTTCAGGACTTGGTTCCAAACTCAAGCAAAAACGATCATGCATTGAACTTCACATCAATGGTAGAACTCTTCCTGCTTGGTGATTGTTACGTAACTTCTACTCAAACAACTTCCTATAAGGTTATCTTAACCTCAGGGAGTCTCATTTCATTTTTGACACACAAAGTCCCAGATGCAGGACTCTACCATACATAAAATCCTAGATATAGGTCTGGCCAAAGCCTATACTTTCATAAAAATACTACAAGATCTGCCTTCATAGGTTCAAGGCCTTAGAGACTTACCCTAAAAATTAAGGGTGTTACACACATATTCATAAAAGTGTCCTAATAAAAACAAAAATGAAAAATTCTAACTATGGTTTTAGTTATCAAAATGGATCTGTTTGACTTACTTAGACTGATCCACTATAGGTTGGTTAAATTTTCAACGTAATCCAACCTGATTAAGATATAGACAGTTTTAAAAAACAAAACCACACTAAACTAACCCAACCAACTTTGAGTTCAAGCCTAGTTTGAGAATACATTAATGTGTGTTGAAGATAATGGACAAACCCATGGATGGAAATCACTAATCCTCTAGTTGTGTCTCATCTTTTGTCTTGACAACTAAAATATGTCATGTTAATCAATTAATTTTTGTTTCATTAGCCAATGTATTTTAACTTTTTAAAATTTTAGGGATCAGTCTTTTCCTTTTATTTAATATTGGTTGTTTCAATAATTAGTTTTAAAAAAATACTTTTTATATGGTTAAAAGAAAACGATGCAAAATAGTACTTTTTATACTGTTTATTTTAATCCTAGGCATATAATGTATTAGATATGAACTAGAGTAATAGATCTTTGTGTGTGTATATATATATATATATATATATATATATATATATATATATATATATATATATATATATGATGTACCATATGAGAAAAGTTCTTTTATGTGAGAGTGAGAAGAACGAATAACTATTCATGTATGATTATACGACCCATAATTACTCCTCTCATCCTCATATAAGAAAACATTTTTTACAAGATACATCCCCTATATTATATATATATATATATGTATATATATATATATATATATATATATATATATATATATATATATATATGTATAGTTCAATAAATGGAGCGCGGGCTATGACACCTTGAAGGTAGAAGAGATGCATGAATAGTCACATGAACAACGCATGTCTGGGACCGATTAAAATATCTTCTAAATTTCCTTTTACACCTTTTTCTTCCTCTTTTTTATAAAATTCTTGAACTGGACCATTGAAAAATATTGACATTTACTACTAGTTTGATGGAAATTAAATTCTAATGATAAATATTACAAAATTACAATAATAATTAATATGATACGTTATGTTGTAGAAAATTATAATAATTGTTATAAATATTACGTGGATATTCATCATTTATGAGTCATCCCTGAGATGTTATAATAGTTTGATATGTTATTTGTTTATTGTGTATATTAAAATATTGATGAAATATTATATCCTAAGTTTTTTTATATTGAGAACTTGTTGTACTTGTATGGATGACTTTTTATGTTTATTTTTCTCTTCTTTGTATCATTTTCTCTAGTATTTGATCTCTATTTATATTATTCCATATCATATTATCAAGGCATGACTATGATTGTCAGGTCAACAAATTCAAAGGCTATCTCATAGTTTCTTTGTTTTTGTAGGCATTGATATCAAACTCAAACAAGATCTTACGGAAACCCAAATTTGTAAGTATTTTTTAGAAGTACCCACTCTAGTGTTATAAGAGAAGGACAAATTGTTTTAGTGGTCTTATTTATAAGATAAATTTCACCAATTTAAAAGTATTTAATGCTTTTTTTACCTTTTTATTTTTTCTTTGAAAACTAACACAATTAATATTAATGTAGAGCTTGTATTTAAATAAGGATAAAATTGAAACGTTACAATTTTTTTTTAATAAAAAATAGCACATTAACATATTTTCTTAATATATATGTTTTGATCAAAATTATCTTATAAATAAGACCGGAGAAAATATTGTTTGTCATTACAAAAAAATCATCAAAAAATTATTTTTCAATAAAGTCTTTAAGAAGAAATACTTTTTTAAAAAACAAGAGGAGGGGAAAAAGTGAGTCGGACTGTCAGTTCTCACCTAAACGGGTCAGGCCTGATTTCTTGATATATTTTCCTTATCCTTATTTAAAAGGGAGGTTTGACCCAACCAACCAACTCATTTTGTCATTACTATATAAAACGTAGCTTTAGATCTAATTATGGAAACTTTTTTTGTGGCTTGAATCTTAAAGACATTCCCTTAAAGAAATTGAGCCCTTGTGAGTGTATATATATATATTACTTAACTCACTTTGTTATTGTTAAAATTTATTTGGAACCAGTTAAATTATGAGTGAAGTTTTGATTTATTTTTAAATATCTGTCTAATAAAAAATTTTAAGATAATATTAAATATTTTTTTATTATCTTCGTTTAATTGAACTCTTAGGGAATTAATTAAATAATATTAAAATATAATACTAGAAAGTAGAACGGATACTAGTAAACAAATAGGAGAAAAGATATATAAAATGTATTCTGTAATTTGTGTTCCGAAACTAATCAAGGTTAGAACATCTGTTAGTTATAACCTTCATTTTCCTAGTAAAGAAGATTTTTTTTTAGTGAAGAAGGATTTAATCATACGTGGTAGAAACCGAAAATCAATGATAAAAGAAAGAAAGGAAAAAAACTCCTTACAAGGAAATATAAAGCAACTTTCTAGGGTCCTTTCTTCTCAACACCAATATTTTTATCAGATGTTCATGATGCATTAGGCAATTTAAATAGGTTAAATCTATAGTTTGATATGTTACACTTTAGTTACTAGGTTTCAAACCCAAAACTTAGGAGAAGATAGACAACATCCATTAAGCCACAAACAATCTTCAACACATATAAAACAATTTTTATTTATATAAGATAATATTTCATGTTTTTATTTATTAATATTTTCTACTAGTTATATATTTAATAAATATATGATTTTTATATATCATTAAAATATATTTAAAATATTTTATATTTATTAAAAATAGAATTAAGTATAAATATTAATAACTATAATATTAAAAAATATTTGATAAATATATTTTTAAAATATGTAATTGAAATCTATTCATTAAAATATTATTAAAAATAAGTAATACACATATTTATAAAAAACATATAATTAAAAGATATTCAATACATATATTATAAAAATACGTAATAAGCACATTTGAAAAATATAATTAGAAATCAATTTAAGAAATATATTATTAAAAATATATAACAAATATAAATTTTAAAAAATAAATTATTAAAACTATGTTTGATAAATATACTATTATTAAATATATTTAATAAAGTGTAATTTTAAAACTATTATATTAAACTTAAATATTTTCAAAACACGTAATAAATATATTTATTAAAATATATTATATGTAATAAATATGTTTAAAATGACATTTAATAAATATACTGGATAAATTATAACTATTTAAAAAGTATATTAATAAAATTATTTAATAAATATATACATATAAAAGAAACATTTATAAAATATATGCTTTATGAAAAATATATATAATGAATATATTTGATAAAACATGTTATTTTAAATATATTTAATAAGAAAATATTATTAAAAATATATTTAATAAATATATTTTTAAATATATAATATTATGTATTGAGTAATGTGAATTGAAAAAATGATATAATTTTTTTAATATTTGATCATACAACTTAGTTCATCCATTTCTTTATATATGTGCCAAAGAAATGACATTAAATAAGGTATAAAGGTTACTTGAATTCATTACAATTTCAATTTTTATTATAATAAATTTTAATATATAAAATCTATTTTTATCTTTTAGAATTTTGTATATTTTTATTAAATTATTAATATTTATTAAACAATAATCTCATCACATTTACTTCCATCTTAAATAAAATTTTTGTTGGGTCTCACTATTTTTTTCTTCCAAACAAACAAGAAAAAAGTTTATTTTTCAACCTATTTCCTTCCATCATAATTTCACTCCCCATTTCTTCCCCAAACCAAAGGTATTATTAATAGAAAGATAAATTTAAAACTTTTTAAAAGCATAGAGAATAAATTAAAGAATCACATTGAAACAAAAATCAATAGATCTAAAAGAAAATTATGAATTTAGCCATTTAAATAATGAAGAGTGGGTGTAAACTGAAAACCAATAGAGCAACCGTATTTAAAATATTTGTGGCATATTAATTCAAATGGATGAAGCCTGATTGACAAATACCAACTTGCAATGTGCCATATCTTCACTTCAACTACTTTCTCCGACATCATTCACTTCTATGTCAAAGTTGAAAGTTGAAAATGAAAGCTTCAAAAAAAACAAATGAAACCGAATCCTATTCAGCAGGACACTTGAATGAATGGATCTGTAACACATGCTGACCAAAATAGTTGGGGACCCATCGCAATATTTAACTTGGCTCTATACAAACCTTCATATTTTTCATGCATGGAATAAGATATTTATTTGCAACAACTTTTTGAAGGATTAAAATTGGAGTTGTTCGTCTATATGCATAAGGATTAAACATATAATGAAGCATGGAATTTTACTTTGTAGTTGTAATGTTGGAGAAAATGTAAGACTGAGGTGTGTGAGAAGCACACTGGGCTTAAGGGTTTGTTCGCGTAGCGCGTGACCCCCAGGATACAACAGTCCGTCTGAATAGAACAGGAGCAGAACTAGCAAAAGGTTAAGCGTAATTATGTGTAAACCGGAAAGAAAGATATTATAAACATAACGTGTACGATTTGTTTTAATATCATAAACATAACCGATTAATTCCGGGTTAATGAGACGTTACAGAATTCAAATACTAATCATACTCATTAACCAGAAATTAATCAGATAACCAGGTAAGATATTCTCTTTAAAAACAAATCGTAACGTTCTTAAAATTAAACGCCCCAATAAATGGCTTTCTCTAATAGGCTTTTCAAATTTAAAATTCAAATTTAAAGAAAAAGAATTTAAAAATAAAAAGGAACGGCGTATATCATCGTGCGCGTAGGGGGGGGGCATTTGCACACGAAACAGATATTTCGGCCCAAACCCACTTGCGCGCGAGCCCACTTCCTTTCTATCTTGTTTACCACCATAAGTTCTCTTTCTATATATAAAGCCTTAAGAGAAATGTTGTCCAAGCAATGTGGGACTAGAAACTTTTGAAATAAGCAAAATTTCCAACAATCCCCCACATATTTCAAAAGTTTCTTTTATTTTTATTTTTTATTTTTTATTTTTTTAAAAATATATATATATATATCCGGTTTACATCATGGTGCAAATGCATCAGATCTGGTGTCTTCAGGACTATGAACCAGACCCTAGACAGATAAACTTAACTTACAGTAATTTTGGTGAAGCAAAGCTTCTATGAACCAAAATCACTTTAATGTAAGATAGCGGTTTACCCATCACATTTCACTTCTCGACTCTTTTAGCTGTTTTCACCGTTTTGCGCGAATAGGCCGTGCGCGTGCCTGGTAATTCATGAGTGCTTTAGAGATTTGCCTAAATCTCATGCAAGCGGCCTCACTTGACACTCATATAGGTGACTTCATCAAGTGTATCCTACATTTTATACACCACCCATAAGGGATATGAAAATCATTAAAATTTAATAATTATCCTCTCGTTCTTTGTAGCCAAGCACTTCACACATCATAGGAATGGAGGAAGAAATAGTGCTAGAGGATTAACAACGACTTGTTATTACCCATATGAACCTTCTTCATGGGATCTCCAATCACAAAGGTTGGGTTCCCATCATTGTTAATTTTATTGTAGGCTCAAGTCCTATTCCCCTCGATGTTTCATAAACAACCTTTCTTCCCAAAGGTTTCGTCAGAGGATCGGCCAAATTCACTTCTGACTTCACATACTCTATGGATATTATTCCATTATTTAGCAGCTGCTTTACCACATCGTGTCTCAAACGGATGTGTCTGTTCTTACCATTGTAAGATTTATTTTTAGCAATGGCTATCGCCGATTGACTATCACAATGCATAGATATTGAAGGTGTTGGTTTTATTCCTAATGGAATATCTGCTAAGAAGTTTCTTAACCACTTAGCCTCACTACCAGCCAATTCTAGAGCAATAAACTCTGACTCCATAGTAGATCTTGCAATAATATTTTGTTTGACTGATCTCCAAGTAACAGCACCACCACCTAGTGTAAACACATAACCACTAGTGGATTTTGTCTCATCTGAATCCGAGATCCAGTTGGCATCACAGTATCCTTCTAATACTGCGGGATATCCATTATATAATATACCATAATTTATGGTACCTCTCAAATATTTCATTAATCTTGCTAAAGCAACCCAATGCTCATTATTAGGATTATGAGTATATCTACTCAATCTGCCCACAACATATGCTATGTCAGGTCTCGAATAATTCATTAAATGTAATAGGCTCCCAATAATTTGAGCATATTTGGATTGAGACACAGGTTCTCCTCTATTTTTCTTTAATTGAGTGTTGCCATCATAAGGAGTACTCACTGGTTTTGACTCAAAATATTCAAACTTCCGAAGAAGTTTCTCAATATAATGTTCTTGAGAGAGCATTATATTATTATCCTTCCTTATGATTTTAACACCCAAGATAACACTTGCCTCACCCATGTCTTTCATATCGAAATTGTTAGCAAGAAATTGTTTTGTATTAATTACTGATCTGTCCTGAACCGGGGTCTAGAGATCCGGACTCAGACCAGTCACAAATAGTATGTAAATACTGTATAAAAGACCGGATGTATGTGTATCCGGTGTTGATATCCGTTGTCCTTGAATGAGGAGAGCGGATTGGGCATTCTGGAGATCCTTCACACCGACCTAACGCGTTGAAGTGGGCGAATGGTGGTGTCACCTGCAAAGATTCTCCGACGCTCAAGTCAGTAATATTCCAAGTTAGGAATGTATTCAGAGAGGAATCAGTCGTAAAAGAGCTGAAGAAGAAGAAGATCCCTTACTTCAATCATGAAGTGAGTTCATATACCTGATTGGCTCGATTAACGAGGATTCGTTGGTGGGGAACCACCAACTCCCATTAGCATTATTATATTGCGCACTTACCTGCATGATTGGGTCAAGTGGCTATTTTATATTGAGCATAGAGAATGTAGACTAGGATTAGGGAACAAGTTGACCATTCCCGTGAGCAGAATTTGGCTCGTAGTGCAGGGAATTATTGATCGATCCCTGTAGCAACAATCCTTGTCTTTTGCACAGTGACGTGTGTATTATCCGTTGTCATGGTGTTATCCTGAACAACCGGTATAGGGAGAACGCCTGATACGGAATTACAGTTCGGATGTATACCGATGACATCGGTTACACGTAGATGTCTCATCAAAGACGTTGAAATATGTATAGCAGATCGGATACCGGTATTGAGACCGGATCATATGTCCCCTAGCTTGTGTGAGGGACCGAATGGTTGTTCACATAAGCTACTCAACCTGCGAGAGGTCTTAATATCGGTAAACTTACGTGTGTAACAGTTCCTTAGCATCTGTTGTCATTCGTAAGGAACCGTTCTAAAATTAATAGATCCGACCTGTCAATGCGGCCACAACGGATTCAGACAAAGATTCGTTGTACGAGAATTTCAAGAGTTTATTGGAATTGAAAACTCTTGAAGTTCGTGTAACGGCTGTAAAGTGCGAATTGCGTTGCATGATTGGACATTAAATGCTTTTAATCACGTGGGCAAGCAATTATTGCGTCTGAGATGAAAATCTCATTAACCGTCGTTTTGGGCTTAATGGGCCTGAAGTTTTCGGAACTTTTGGGCCTAGTGGATAGCCCTTCGCTGAGTCGCTATCGTTTTGGCGCCCAAGAATTTGGAACGGTTGTGTCGTTTCGCTTGTGAACGAATGCGTTTTATTGAGAACGACACAATTTCAAGAGGGGGTAACCGACCCTCTTCGTTTCCCATAAAAGGAACACTTAGTGGGTTCTGGGTTCCACTCGCTTTTGTTTACTCAACGAAACTCTGCAGAAATTTTGCAAGGAAGTTTGCTGCCTACATTACGAGGGTTTCTTCGTTCCTCATATTCATCGTTGTCATCTGAGGTAACTATTCCTTCCTCGTTGCTCTGGTTTTGTTTTGTTTTGCTACTTCTTAGTTAAAGAAAGTAGGCTTCGTCTAGGGGGGGGGAATCAGTTTCCCGCAACCCTAATAGTCATGGGGAAGAATCCTTATGATTCTTCCTAAGACTGAATCGCGTCGCTCAGAAAGGGGATCTTACTCACTGTGGAAAGTGACCTTTCCCTTCTCAGAGTCGCCCTCTGATTGTAATTGCTTTCAAAATGCAGTGAGTAATGATTGTAACTTTCTGACGACATTTTATTTCTTATCGTAGATTAAGGAGTTCGATTTAGAAAATCCAAATGGCCACTGGAGAGGGAAACTCTGGAAATAACGCTATTTCGAGGACATCTGAAGGTCTCTATAGCGTAGTTGCTTCGAGGCTGAATTGGGAGGAGGTTCAGGCTAAATGGCCTTTCTGCAGGGTGTCCAGTGAGTTTAAGGACCTGGCCTCTCGTCATGCGGATGAGGAGGGATCTCGGATTCAACCGAGGTTCACGCTGAGTACGGATGAAGAGACGAAAAAGTGGTATAGGGTTTACGCACCACTTCCGACAGAGCGGATATGCCATATCGTCCCTAATGACCGCTCTGTATATATGTATGACTTTATTTTTCATTATCTGGGAGTTTGTTTCCCTCTAACCGAACTCCAGATGGGCGTCTTGAAGTTTCTGAACTGCGCACCCTCCCAACTTCACCCCAACGGTTGCGGCCTCGTCCGAGCTTTGGAGGTCTTGGGTGAACATTTTAACTTCACGCCAACTGTAGCGATGCTGTTCTACTACACTCAGGTAGTTCGAAGGGCAAACAAGCAGGGTGGAGTTAGTCTGGTGACTCTCCGGACTCTCTGTTCCTTTGTGAACTTTGAGTCTTATACGGATTCTGCCAAGGTTGACGGGAAGTCCTTCAAGACTTATTTCACTCGCATCTCCATTAAGAAGGGCAAACCCATATTTTGGAAGGATGAAGAGGGCATCGACAAATTTCCCCTAAGTTGGACACACAAACATTTTCTCTTGAGCTCACACGCGTACTACACTGACCAATCCGATCTGTCTCGTGAGACGTCGAGAGTGTTGTTCGCACTTGAATCACACACTACACGTCGTCACGTCTTTTCGTGTAGGCGTTTGCTAAGTAGCTCAAGCGGAGTCCGGGAGGAATATTTGCGTACTTCTCGTTTTGTTTCACCTTTTCTCCTTTACCAAATATATATAGAATATTTGTAGCTGCTAACATCTTGTGTTTGTTCATGTAGGTGAAATAGAACAAGAAACTCCTGAGATGGACAAGTTAAAGAAATTCAAGGCGGCGGGTAAGTCCGTTGCCCATGAAAATGAAGTGAAGCCCAGGCCCTCAACTAAGGATCGTCCTGAGTTAATCATCCTGACCTCGGATGCTGAAGGGGACATCCCACTGGTTGAGGGCGGTTCATCCGATGTTGGTGCAGCCTCGGGTCAGCCTCCAGTTACTGAGAGGAGAAGAAAGATCCAGAATGATCCTGCAAGGCGTCAGTCCAAGAAGCAAAGGACTTCGGAGGATCCTGCTGCTGGGGTTTCTGGATCAGAGCCGACCTCCTTCCCAACTACCTCGTTTCTCACCCCCTTCCTCTCCTATGAGGGTTCTACTCCAGCCACTCTTCCTCCACCGATGTACAAACTCCGGCCTACACTCAGTCCTAAAGAAATTAAGGAAGCGTGTGAGGCCGGAAGGTGGCAGTTAGCCGAACTTGCTGGAATGCTTTCTTCAGTCAGCGAGTTGGCTAACAACGTCGATAAGGTTGAAGAATTGAGTGACGAGTTGAAAGAACTCAAGCTTTCCTCGGAAAAAGACAAAGCCGCCATGAAGTTAATGGAAGATCGCCTTAGCAAGTCTAAGGAGTTTGGAGATATCATGACTAAAGAGAATCTCAAGCTCAAAGGCGATCTTAAAAACTTGGAAGGCAAAGTGGCAGAGAAGGAGGAAGAACTCCGTAGCAGCCAAGATAAGAATAAAGCTGACGCTGAGGAGTGGTCTCAAAGGGAGAAGAAGCTCCTTCTTGAGATAGAGGGACTGAAGGCTAGGAAAGCGGAGTCCGAAGTATCCAGTGAGGAGCTGTCCAAGTTGCGGGGAGAATTGGCTACAGCGAAAGCTGAGAGAGAAGAAGCTGTTGACATATGCAGCCGGGCTGTTGAAGAGTCCTTCGGCCTAGCCATACGCCAAGTCTTCTACCGCAACCCCACTGCGAAACTTAACCTTTATGGAATGGATCCGTACTATGAATTCCATGGGGGGAAGTTAGTCGTAGTGGTGGATGGTCGTCACGAAGATCCTCCGACGTCCTTGTACGGTTTGCCTCCTCTTCCTGAGGGTCAAACCATGGGACCTGATTACGTCTTTCCTGTGTCCGAGGTTCCCTCTTCTGAAGAAAGGGCTGAGGCTCCTGGAGGTGAGACTCCTGTGGGAGGTTCCAAAGGAAGGGGCACAAGAGCCTGGTGCTGAGGAGGCGCAAAAAACTGAAGAACAGATTCCTCCTCCGTAGTTTTGTTTTCATTTACATGTATAGTTGTGTACCGGGATCAACTCCGGATTTTGAACTATTGTATGTAATTTCATTTCAATGAATGAGTTTTGATTGAAGAAATTTGTCTTCGTCGTTTCATGTATATATAAATCGTTACTAATCCGTTCTGTATAATTAATCTTAAGGCCAGATTGAAATAACTGCCTCAGAAAATTAAACAATAAATAAAATTTAGAACGGATAAATATATACATGTCCCCAAGTGCGTATTAAGAAAAAGGGTGCCTGTCTTTGGGGCATGATCCTTAATTTTCTTAATTCTCTTAGGGAAAGATGGGTCGATCCGCTGTTCAGTAGAGTAGTGTAACAAAACGGATGACTGCTTTTAATCCGTAATGCTCTCACAGGAGATGACAATATTGTTCCAAGCTTAGGGAACTGCAAGGAAGTGGTGTTTGAGTCCTTTATCATAAGGATGATGATGGGAGTTTTTTCTACGCCAGGAGTTACGTCGTTGTATCACAGAATAGGTGATAAAGAGTATCCGTCCTGGGAGAATACCTCTTGAAAGCGAAAGTGCGGACTGACTTTCGGAATTTTCCATCATAAAGATGATTATGGGAATTGATCATGCCAGGTGTTTTATCATCAAATCACTTCATAAGTGATTGTAATCATCCGTCTTGGGGAGGTGTACAGCACCAGAAGTTATAACATCGGATCACATAACAGGTGATTGAGATCATCCTTCCTTGAGGTGTGTACGGCGCCAGGAGTTACATCGTCATATCACAGAATAGGTGATTGAGATCATCCGTCCTGGGCAGGTACACCATGTCAAAGAGTTACATCGTCAGATCACATAATGGGTGATGTCCGTTCTGGAAAAGTACACAACACCAAGAGTTGCATCGTCAGATCACAGATTAGGTGATTTAGATAATCCGTCCTGGAGACATTTTTCAATTGTAGAGGTACGGATTTAGTGAATACTTCTCAGAATGATGATGAGAATTATTCATACCAGGAGTTACATCGTCGAATCACTTTATAGGTGATTGAGATCATCCGTCCTGGAATGATTAGTGGAGCTCTTCGTACCAGGAGTTACATCATCGAATCACAAAATAGGTGAATGAGATCATCCGTCCTGGTGATTTTTTTTTCAATCATGGGAGTGCGGATTAGGCAATTTTCGCATCCATCCGAAATCCGAGTATTACCTCTACTAGCCCCCTAGCTGATGTGAGGAAGCAGTTGACTTGCTCATATGAGCTACATTGATCATAGTACGTTTGGATTTCGGATTTGCACCGAAGTGTAAATATCCGCTCTGGGAACCATGTTCCGTAGTGATGAAATTTTAAGGGCGGATTCGACAATGGGAATATCAGAAGTTTATCGAATTTCGCAACCCTTGGTATTCGGGTAATGGTGGCCACGTTTCTAATGATTGGACATTTAATGCCTTAATTCACGTGGGCGAGCCATTATTGCGTTAAGTGCGCATGTCTTAGTAACTATCACGCATAGTCATGTTGGGCCTAGTATTTGGTTTTAATAGGCCCATTTCGATGGCTCTGTGACAAAACGATGGCATTTTCGCGCCTTGAGGTACTAAACGACAATTTTGGTCCACTAAACGGGGAGTCGTTTGGGGGTAAACAACAGGTTATGTTTAGTGGGTATTTGAAAAATTCTCGTGCCCTGAGATAGGCATATCCGGCAATTTCAGTTTCCATTTCGTCTTGCTTCCTTGACGAACGTGTGCAAAAGTTCCAAGAAGTTCTTCGTGTCCGCCTCTGTGAATTTCAATTCACTATCCTTAGGTAACCACTTTCCCTTCGTTTTCTGTATCTCTTTTCGATATTTGAGAATGCCTAGGAAGGGTGTTAGCTTCAGTGGCGTTAGCCCTAGAGGAAGAGGAGGAAGGGCTTTGACTCAAAACCCTAGCGTTCGTGGTGGGAGGATCCCAGTGATCTTCCAGTCGAAGCCACAGTATACAGAGAGGGAGGAGTCGCAATATCAAAGGCGAAGGGTGATTATACCCTCTTCAGAGTCTTCCTCCTCCAGTGAGAGTGTCGAGAGTGGGGATTTGTAACTCTCTGATGATGTGAAATTCTATCGCAGTATCAAAGCTTTCACTATGGTGACAAAGAAAGTTACTGGGAGGAAATCGTCTGAAGGGGAATCTCCCTCTGAGAAGTTTATTTTGAAGACCCAATCCGGCCTATGCAATGTGGTTGCACACCGGATAGACTGGGTGAAATTCCAACAGAAGCGCCCATTCAGCTGGGTCGCTGAGGAATTTCGTGAAACTGCATCCGTGCGTGCTCGCGAGGACGGAGCAGAGTTGGAACCGCGCTTCACAGTCTGGAAGAAGAATAAATACCGATGGTGTTTTAAGGTGTTCGCTCCCCTTCCATCAGAACGGATATGTCATACACCGGACGAGAGGTCCTTGTTCATGTATGATTTTTTATTTCTGAACTTGGGCGTGCGTTTCCCCTTTACGAAGTTTCAGATGGGAGTCCTGAGATTACTGGATTGCGCTCCCTCGCAACTTCACCCTAATGGATGGGGATTGGTCCGCTCTCTTGAAGTGCTTGGGGAGCACTTCAACTTTCAACCGACGGTGGCCATGCTTTTCTACTTCACTCAAGTGGTCCGTCGTGCGAATAAGGAGAAAGGAGGAGTGAGCTTGATATCCCTCCGGACTATCTCCAAGATCATCAACTTCGAGGCGTACACTGACTCTGCCAAAGTTGATGGGCGTTCATTCAAATCTTATTATACAAAGATCAGCGTCGATCCGAATGAACCAGTTTTTTGGTTAACTGAAGATGGGATTCCAAAGATCCCAGTGGCTTGGACGCATGAGCATTTCTTGCTAACCTTCCAGGCGTACTACACTGAGGAGGACGAACTGAGCCCATCTTCCATCTCCGTTCTTTCAGCTCTTCAATCCTACACAGCCTCGCACCAATTTTTCTCCTGCAGGCGTTTGTTAGGACCAAAGTCTACTTGCGAGGAATATTTACATAATTTCCCTGCCATTCTTCATGCGTTATTATGTCATTTGCCTTGAAAATTTTTCGTCTCTGATTGTGCCTTTTGATTTTGCAGGTGAAATTCAGAGCGAGTCTCCAGAGATGAATAGGCTAAACGGACTCAAGGCCAGAGAGACTTCCGTTGCGGCTGAAAATGACATTCAGGCAAAGCGGAACTCGAAGAAGGCTACTGCTGAGACGATAATATTAACTTCGTCTGCTGGTGACGATATTCCTCTGATCGAGGGCGGATCTGAGAAGGTTGTGGAGAAAAAGAAGAGGACAAAGCGTAGCCCCTCGAAGATCTCAGACCGTCAATCCTCGCCCAAAAAACCAAAAACTTCAAGAGGGGTTGCTGAGCCAGGGCCTTCTAAGGAAAAGAGAGCGGAAGAGCCCACTCCTGATGCCCCAGGCAGTGTAATCACTTATGGGGTGAAGCCAATAACGACTTATTTCGCGCCCAAAGCCCCTTGCCCTCTTGAAGGTAGTTCCGGTCTTGTTCAACATCCGGTGTATGAGGGCTCTGTTCCTGAGGGCGTTCCTGAACCTTCACCCAAGGTGAAGCCCTCGTTGAAGAGTGATGAAATGATCAGAGCTTGCGACGACGGACAGAAGCACTTGGCTGAGTTATCTGGGCTCCTCAAGTCGGTTCGTGAGCTCACAGAAGAGAACGAGAGGCTCACCTCAATGGTTGGCAAGGACAAGGCAATCATCCTCCAATTAGAAGGAAAATTAGAAGCTTCCAGAGAAGAAATTCAGAAGAAGGATGAAGAAATTGCCAAGCTGAAGAACCTTGCCAAGGAGCTGAAGGGTCAAGTTCTTGATCAGAAAAAAATCAATGCTGACCTCTACTCCGGTTTTTGTGTGGAGAAGGAACGCTCTTCAAAGTTGGAAGAGGAGCTTAAGGAAGTTAAAGTTGTTTATTCTCGAGGAACCGAAGATTGGTCGCGTAAGGAGAAGGAGCTGCTCTCAAAGTTGGCGGACACAAAAGCAGAATTTGACGAGGCTGTAGATATGTGCGATCAAGCAGTCAAGGAATCCTTTGGGTTGGCTGTTCGTCAAATTCAATACCGGAATCCCAAGGTGAAACTTAATCTGAATGGTATTGATCCGTTCTATGAGTTTCATCAAGGGAAACTAGTGGCCATAGTCGATAAGCGTCATGAAAGTCCGCCTAACACTCCTTATAAGTTTGCTCCTTTACCTAAAGGTCAATCAATGGGACCTTCACTCCCGAAGCCCATAAGCACAGGAACAAGCTCTCGCACTGAAGAAGGCAAGATCGGAGACAAAGGCAAAGGGAAGGAAGGAGACTCAAGCCAGAGAAAGTAGCGCCTTCCTTGTTTCCTTTTTTATTTTATTGATTCGAATTCGCTGTGTTCCGGGATCAGCTCCGGATTATTACACGAATTGTAATTCTCATTAAATCAATAAAAAGGTTTTTTACCTCCATACTTGTTTAGTGAAAAACAACTTAAATAGAGGGATTGCATGTGTATTGTATCATTCCGGATTTTAAGTAATGAAGATCGGATTCTAAAACAAAATCTCCATACCGGACTTATACATGCGAGATGAATTTCATAATAAGATCACCGCTTGTGAGGGAACACATCATCGTCACAAGAACGGCTTAAGGGGAATGATTGTGAGATCGTTTAGACGAGAGTTCATTCCTCAAGGTATTCGTTAAATCGTTGATGCTGTCCCCCAGTTTCATTGGGTGATTATTCACTTTGAATAACTCTGAGTGAGATTTTCTCGTGAGAGCTTTTAAGAGGGAGGATTTAAAATAGAAATTCCTCCTCAAATATTTCCGACTGAGAGATTTCGGGTGAATATGCCTTAGATTGTGGCATACCCGAGTGAATTGTTTGTGTCAGAGTTTATGAGTCAGGTCTCAATTGAAGAATTGATGACTCAGAATTATAAGCTATAAAATTTCCAAATAAAGAACTTCATGAGAGCATTAATCTGGAGTTCAGTATAACTTACTTGTTGTGTTTGGAGTTCGGTTTGATCCTACAGTCCATGTCATATTTGGCCTTCGGTTTAATCCTACTAGCCGTTCTTCAATTGGTCTTTGGTTTTATCCAATGACAATTCTTCACCGACGTTCGGTTTATCCTACTAGTCGTACTCAGAGTTCGGTTTAATCCTACAATCCGAGCCTTCGATACGGGGTTCAGATCAGGGCTAATCCTGAACCTACTACGCCCGTCACTTGGGGTTCAGCGTGGTCTTGAAGAAGAACCAGCTTACTACGCCCAAGCCTTCGCATGGGGTTCGGTTTGTGGCCTTGAAAAAGGACCAGCCCTACAACCCATGTAGTCTTCGAATGGGGTTCGGTTTGTGGCCTTGAAAAAGGACCAGCCCTACAACCCATGCCCTGAGGTTCGGTTTAATCCTACAACTCAGGTCTTCACCGACGTTCGGTTAATCCTACTAGTCGTACTCAGAGTTCGGTTTAATCCTACAATCTGAGCCTTCACCGGTGTTCAGCCAAACTTACTAACCGTACCCAGAGTTCGGTTTAATCCTACAATCTGGGCCTTCAATACTTAGACACACTCGAGGAGTTACATCGTCAATTACAGAATGGGTAATTGAGATCATCCGTCCTGAGTATGTTCTTGTGCGTTGCGCATATTCGAGGAGTTACATCGTCAACTACAGAATAAGTAGCTGAGATCATCCGTCCTGAATATGCTTCTGTACACCGGATAAACTGAAAATCACAGCATAAGAAAAACTCGAAAGAGTTAAATTGTTGTGAGAGATTCTTATTAAATCAAAAATAAGAATTACAATGAGAGCGTAGCTGCGAAAATAAATTCTCCAGTATTCAATCCAAGATAAGGATAGGAGAGTGTAGATGGTTCCAACAGCTAGCTATAGTAGATGCGCAAGTTTTGGGTGTTCCATTTATTTCGGATAGGAGTGCCATCAAGGTTTTCAAGGCGGTAAGAGCCTTTGCCAGTAACTTCGGATACCCTGTATGGGCCTTCCCAGTTTGGGGCTAGTTTGCCTTGATGAGCGAATTTGTTCCCTATACTTGCTTTCCTCAAAACCAAATCTCCAACGTTGAAAGTCCTTGATTGGACTCGTTTGTTGTACCGGAGAGCAACTTTGGCTTTTATGGCTTGATCTCTGATGAAAGCGTCTTCTCTGAGTTCTTGTATGACATCTATTTCGGATGCCAAGTTAGCATTGTTGGTTTCTTCAGAGAAGTACTTAACCCTTGTGGAAGCAATTTGCAGTTCCACAGGTATCATTGCCTCGACCCCGTATGTTAGGCGATATGGGGATTCATTGGTGGATGAATGAGGCGTTGTCCGATATGCCCATAAGACATGACACAGCTGGTCTGTCCATCCGCCCTTGGCTTCACCAAGGCGTTTCTTTAGTCCCTTCAGCACCTCCCTGTTGGCCACTTCAGCTTGACCGTTAGTTTGGGGATGTTCGACGGATGAGAATATTTGGGTTATTCCTAACCCTTCAAGCAAATCTATGAATTTTCTATCCGTGAACTGGGTGCCGTTGTCTGTGACAATCCGTGCTGGGACCCCGAACCGTGTTATGATGTTTTCATACATGAAACGACGAGTTCGGGCTGAAGTAATATGCACCACCGGCTCTGCTTCTATCCACTTAGTGAAATAATCGACCCCTACAATGAGATATTTGATGCCCCCAGGAGCAGTTGGAAAGGGGCCCAGAATATCCAAACCCCATTGGTAAAAGGGCCATGGAACAGCGGATGTGAAGAGTTCTTCCGCCGGTGTGTGGTGAAGGTTAGAGAATTTTTGGCAAGCATCACATTTTTTGACGAAATCAATGGAGTCTTGCTTCATTGTGGGCCACCAGTATCCAGCTCTGAGGATTTTTCGCATTAAGCTTCTTCCTCCGGCGTGGTGTCCACATTGTCCTCCATGCACTTCCTCCATTACATCTTGCACCTCATCCTCTTTGAGACAGATCAAATAGGGCACAGAGAGTGCCCTTCTGTAGAGATTACCATCAATCATAGTGAAATATGGTAATTCTCTCCTTATCCTCGTTTTTTCCTTATCATCCGTAGGTAGTTGTCCATCAGCCAAGTAACGGATGTAAGGAGCCATCCATGTATCTTCGTAAGGGGAGTTAGTCATTATGGCGTTTAGAGAAGGGAAAAGAGGAATGCTGGGCGACGTTAGCGTGCTTTGAACCAACGTAGTGGTGCTACCTGGTCGTTTAGTGCTTGCTAACCTGGAGAGTATATCCGCTCTCGTATTCTCTTCACGTGGAACATGCTTGAATTCCACCTTTGAGAATTTCTCAGTCAACTCCTTGACACAGTTCAAGTATAATTGGAGTTGAGGTTCGCAAGCTTGATAATCTCCTAAGATCTGCGAAATCACCAGCTGTGAATCACTACAAAGTGTTGCCTCAGAAGCTCCGATGTCAGTTGCAGCTCTTAGCCCGGCCAAGCAAGCTTCGTACTCAGCTTGGTTGTTGGATGTTTTAAAATTGAAACGAAGGGAGATCTCCAGGTGTACTCCGTCGTCACTTTCTAGAACTACACCTGCTCCAGAGCCTCTTTGGTTTGATGAACCATCAACGTAAATGGTCCAATGGACTCGAGGGTAATCTGGATCAGTCCCTGTCATTTCCACAATAAAGTCAGCCAGGACTTGAGCTTTAATAGCGTTGCGGGGTTCGTAGGATATATCAAACTCAGAGAGTTCAATAGACCATTTGATCATTCTCCCAGCGAGATCGGGCTTGATTAAGACAGAACGGAGTGGTAAATCCGTTCTTACTATGATCGGATGGGCGTGAAAGTACTGACGCAACCGTCGTGAGGCCCAAACAACAGCGAGGGCGGCCTTTTCAATTTTCTGATACCGGATCTCAGCTCCTTGCAAGGTCTTGCTAGTGAAATAGACCAGTCTTTGTCCATCAGGAGTTTCTTTTATCAAGGCAACGCCCAAAGCTTCATCTGAAATAGCCAAGTACAGAATGAGTGTGTCTTCGGGGTCAGGCTTTGTGAGAATGGGAGGTTTGGACAACACCTCCTTAAGCTCTTGGAAAGCTTTTTCTTGTTCCTGTCCCCACTCGAATTTCTTGGACTTTTTCAGTATTTTGTACAGGGGGAGCGACCTGTGAGCCATCTTTGGCATGAATCGTGCCAAAGCTGCTACCTTGCCATTCAGGGATTGAACTTCTTTGAGATTCTTAGGACTCTGCATGTCTAGAATCGTTTGGCACTTCCCTGGATTGGCTTCAATACCACGTTGAGTTAACATGAAACCCAAAAACTTCCCAGCAGGGACAGCAAATGTGCACTTCATTGGGTTCAGCCTCATGTTAAATTGTCTCAAACGGGTGAATACTTGGCGTAGATCCTCAATATGATCACCACCAACCGGTGTCTTTGCTATTATGTCGTCAATGTATACTTCAACAAGTTTGGTGTGCATACCTTCGAAAACCTTGTTGATCATGCGCTGATACGTCGCCCCAGCGTTTTTCAGGCCAAAGGGCATGACTGTATAGCAAAAGACACCACGATCATTTATGAAGGCCGTCTTCTCTTGATCCTCTTCACACATCGGAATTTGGTTGTAACCAGAATAAGCGTCCATGAAGCTCAGGTATTGATAACCAGAGGAATCATCCACCATCCGATCTATATTAGGAAGAGGATAAGGATCTTTTGGACAGCAGCGGTTGAGGTCCACGTAGTCAATGCACATTCTCCATTTACCATTGGATTTAGGGACCATCACCACATTCGAAAGCCAAGAGGAATATTGGATTTCCCTGATAAATCCGGCCTTCAGCAACTCCTCAGTTTGCTGGCAAGCTGCCTTCTGTTTCTCTGGGCCCAATCGTCTTTTCTTTTGGGCCACAGGTTTCGTCTCTGGATAGACGGATAGTTTATGACAGCAGAATTCAGGGTCTATGCCTGGCATATCGGCTGCAGTCCATCCAAAGAGGTCTTTAAACTCTTGCAATAGAGCCAGCAGTCGCTGCTCTATTTCAGTATCTAGCTTGTCATTGATACGGGTGATCTTTTCTGGAAGATCTCCCAAGACGATGTCCCTGGAACTTCCATCCGGTGTGGGCTTTGATGGGTTGAACGGATCAATGTTCAAATCCGCTCTAGGGTCCAGGTCGACAAGGCTTACAGATCCAGCCGATGTTCCAGCATCATTAAGTTTCCTCTTTTTATTGGAGGCATCCAGCTTTGTCATGTTGAGGCTAAGGTTGTAGCAGTACCTAGCCATCTCTTGATCACCCCGGATAGATGACACAGCATTATCCTTGTCAATGAACTTGATAAGGAGATGTGGGGTTGATACAACTGCCTCCATTGCATTCAGAGTGGGACGGCCTATGATGCCATTAAATGGTGATTTGACATCAATCACTAGCACCCGAGACCTAACCGTCCTGGCGCCTGGCTCGCCTTCAAACGAGATAAGGGTATCAAGATACCCTTTAGTTGGTTGCTTTGCACCATTGAAAGCTGTTAGTTCCTGCGTGTAAGGCTGTAAGTCTGAGTCTTTAAAACTCATTCTTTCAAAGCAATTATAGAAAATAACATCGCAGGAACTTCCCTGGTCAACAAGGATTCTTCGGACGTCCTTGTTGGCGATCACAGCAGTGATGACTACAGCATCGTCACCACCAGGAATGGTTGGGCCAAAATCCTCGTCAGAGAAAGAGATTGTGGGAGCTTCAATCCCACCTCTGTAAGGGCGATTGTCTTTGACTTTCCCTTGCACAGATAGAATCATTCTGTGATGATTCTTACGGGCTGTAATTGAAGCTCCTCCTCCAGCGAACCCTCCAGCAATCATGTCGATAACTTCACGACGGCCCTGACGTTGTTGCTGGGGCATGCTGTCTTTCTGTGCTGCATTATCAGTCATCACACCTTTTTGCTTCTCTGTAGCAGAGAACTTTCGAACCGGACTGGGGTTATTGTCATCCCCATCGTCTGGATCTCTTTCTCTTTTCTCATTCCGTTCTGCCCTGTCAAAGGATTTTTCTTTGAACAGGTATTGCTTCAACTTGCCTTTTCTAATTAGCGTCTCAACCGCGTTCTTTAGCGCTTGGCATTCATCAGTTGAATGACCATTTTGTTCATGAAAATCACAGTACTTACGTGAATTTCCTGGTCTTTTCATAGGGGCTGGTCTTCTGATGCCATATGTGCTGAGCATTGGCCATCCGACCTCTCTTAAAATCTGAGACGGCCTGGCAGACAATTGTGCATAATGGCTGAAGGAATTGACGTGCCTTTCTCGAGGTCGAGGAGGGTGGTTATTAACCTTAGGATTTGTAAATGGCCTCTCCATGCGTTCTGACCTCGTCTTCTCCTTACCCTTCTGGGTTTGGGGAGATGGTGCTGGTGGCTTTTTCTTTGCAGCCATTGCCTCCAAGTGCATCTCTATGCTCACGTACTTTGAGGCTTTTTCCTGAACTCCTCAAAAGTTGCTGGAGGGCTCTTTGCTAATGAAAGAGCGAAAGCTGATCCTGGCTGTAATGCCTCAATGACGATATGCAGCTTGATAGATTCTGTGAGGTTAGGAACCAGGGCTGCTTCCTTATAAAACCTCTTCAAAAAATCTTTTAAGCCCTCTGTTTCACCTTGCTTAATCTGAGCTAAGGTATGGGACGTCTTGGGCACGTCTCTGGAGATGACAAAGTGGGTTTCAAAGGTAGCTGTCATTTCCGTCCAAGAATCTATGGATCCAGAAGGCAGGCCTTTAAACCACCCGAGGGCCTCCTCAGACAATGTTCGAGGGAACATTCGGCACATCACGTCCTCATCAGCCCCCAAGTACATGGCTTCAAACACATAAGCATCAAGGTGCTTAGTTGGATCAGTTTCACCATTATACTTTCCGATGGAAAGTGGTTAAGTAGTTTGAAGGTGCTTGGGGATGCTGATGCCCATAAGTCTCCTTGAAAAAGGAACCTTCAGATTGCAAGACAATGGGGGTGCTGTTGTTGAATCTCTCTTCCTTCGGGAAGCTGCATCCTCAGAATCGCGAGTCTGTTCTCCCCCCTCAAATGTAGGGATATTTGAGTACTGAAGAGTGGTGGACTTTTCACCATCAGTTGCGTGGGGAATGTTTCGCGTGCGAGATGATTCTTTATCCTCGCTTTGCCTTTTTTCTCTTCGCAATTCAGCGAGTTCCCTCTGAAGTTGTTTGATCAACTCATCGCGAGGATCAGGATCAGACACAGTTACTATCTTCTTTGAGCTGCCCCCATGAGAATCAAAGTTGAGTTTTCTGAAGGTGTTGGGATTGATTCTGCCTTCAGCTTGATTCTCCATGAAGTCTTGTGCTTCGCTTTCCATTGTGGATTACCTGCTCTGTCAAAGGATATGGGAATAACTTTATCGGGTCCCACTGGGCGTGCCAATGATCTGTCCTGAACCGGGGTCTAGAGATCCGGACTCAGACCAGTCACAAATAGTATGTAAATACTATATAAAAGACCGGATGTATATGTATCCGGTGTTGATATCCGTTGTCCTTGAATGAGGAGAGCGGATTGGGCGTTCTGGAGATCCTTCACACCGACCTAACGCGTTGAAGTGGGCGAATGGTGGTGTCACCTGCAAAGATTCTCCGACGCTCAAGTCAGTAATATTCCAAGTTAGGAATGTATTCAGAGAGGAATCAGTCGTAAAAGAGCTGAAGAAGAAGAAGATCCCTCACTTCAATCATGAAGTGAGTTCATATACCTGATTGGCTCGATTAACGAGGATTCGTTGGTGGGGAACCACCAACTCCCATTAGCATTATTATATTGCGCACTTACCTGCATGATTGGGTCAAGTGGCTATTTTATATTGAGCATAGAGAATGTAGACTAGGATTAGGGAACAAGTTGACCATTCCCGTGAGCAGAATTTGGCTCGTAGTGCAGGGAATTATTGATCGATCCCTGTAGCAACAATCCTTGTCTTTTGCACAGTGACGTGTGTATTATCCGTTGTCATGGTGTTATCCTGAACAACCGGTATAGGGAGAACGCCTGATACGGAATTACAGTCCGGATGTATACCGATGACATCGGTTACACGTAGATGTCTCATCAAAGACGTTGAAATATGTATAGCAGATCGGATACCGGTATTGAGACCGGATCAATTACTATATCATCATTTGTACCAAAAATAAGCATGTCATCCACGTATAAGCATACAATCACACATTCACTATTTTCTACTTTTGTATATACACACTTGTCAACTTCTGAATAAAAGAACCCATTTCTAGTTAATACACTATCAAATTTTTCATGCCACTGTTTCGGTGCTTGTTTTAATCCATATAAAGATTTAAGAAGTTTACAAACCTTAGTTTCTTGACCAGAAACCACACAACCTTCTGGTTGAACCATATAAATTTCTTCTTCTAAATCACCATTTAAAAAAGCAGTTTTTACATCCATTTGATGAATAACAAGTTTATAAATGGATGCTAAAGCGATTAAAACTCTTATAGAAGCAATCCTGGTTACGGGAGCAAAAGTATCAAAATAATCAATATTTTGTTTTTGAGTAAAACCTTTAGCTACTAAAGGGCTTTATATTTATCAACTGATCCATCAGGAAAATATTTTCTTTTAAAAATCCATTTACAGCCAATAGGTTTGGCTCCCGGAGGTAAATCTACTAAAGTCCAGGTTTTATTTTTTAAAATAGAGTCTAATTCAATTTTAATCGCTTCTTTCCAAAATACAGCATCAGAAGAAGAAATTGCTTCATTAAAATTTAATGGTTCATTGTTAACCAGATAGGTATAAAAATCATTTCCAAAAGATGTTTCTTTTCTTTGTCTCTTACTTCTTCTTAAATTTTCATATGATTTTTCAGAGGCATCACACAAAGGTTCACTAGAAATATTAATAGGTTCATTCATTTGTGAACTAGAAATATTTTCAATATCAATAATAGGTTCACAAGAAACACGATCAATATACATAGGAAATATATGCTCAAAAAACTCAGCATTTTTAGTCTCAATGATAGAATTGCATGCAATAATATCGCTTTTCACAACTAAAAACCGATAGGCAGTGCTATTTTGAGCATAACCAATAAACATACAATCACAAGTCTTAGATCCTATCTTTCTCTTTTTAGGATCAGGCAACATTACTTTAGCTAAACACCCCCACACTTTTAGATAATCTAAGTTAGGCTTATAACCTTTCCATAATTCATAAGGTGTTTTACCAGAATGTTTATAAGGAATCCTATTTTGTATATGACATGCAGACAATATAGCTTCTCCCCAAAGATTATTGGGTGCAGATGAAGAGACAAGCAGAGCATTCATCATTTCTTTTAGAGTCCTATTTTTTCTTTCAGCTACACCATTAGACTCGGGTGAATATGGTGGAGTTATTTCATGTATTATCCCTTCTTTTTCACAAAAATCATTAAAAAGAATATATTCACCTCCTCTATCAGACCTTACCCTTTTAATTTTTTTATTTAATTGATTTTCCACTTCGGCTTTATAAATTAAAAACATATCAAAAGCTTCATCTTTATTTTTAATTAAATAAATCTTAGTGTATCTTGAAAAATCATCAATAAAAGTCACATAATATTTTTTACCACCTCTAGTTACAGCTTGTTTTAAATCACCTAAATCGGAATGAATTAACGAAAGTAACTCAGACTCACGGTTCACAGGAAAACATGATTTTTTCATAATTTTTGATTTAACACATATATCACATTTGTTTAAATTCGCATTTTGAAAACCGGAGATCATACCATCATCACGCAATTTTTTCAAATATTTAAAACTAACATGTCCTAGTCTAGCATGCCACAAATCATACGAATCAACAATATACGCAGAAGATGAAGCATTATTATTATCAGTAGAAATGTTCAAAACAAAGAGTCCATGATCACAATACCCTTTTCCAACAAAAACATCATTTTTGGTCATGATAATCTTATCAGACTCAAAAGAAACCTTAATTCCTACTTTTCCCAAAAGAGCAACAGAAATTAAATTTGCTCTAATACAAGGTACATGAAGCACATCATTAAGTGCCAAGGTCTTTCCAGATGTGAGTTTGAGAAAAACTTTCCCTTTACCAAGGACATCAGCCTTTCGAGAATCACTGAGATACACAAATTCTTCTCCTTCCCCCACAACTTTGTAGGAGGTAAACAAATCACGGTTCGCACATATGTGCTTGGTAGCCCCAGAGTCTACCACCCATTTACTCACATTGGCCACAATTAAGGCTTGAGAAACAACCGCAACAATAACATCATTGTCATCTCCTTTAGCCAAATTAACTCTTGGCTTAGGAGGAATATCGTTTCTCTTCCTGTATCTACATGCTGGAGCATGGTGACCTGGCTTACCACACACAAAGCAAAAACCCTTCTTTTTGAAGGCAGTGGGATTAGCAGAATTAAGTTGTCTAGCAGGAAAATGATCAAAGGACTTTTTGTTATCATACCTCTTATTTTTGTTCCTGGCCTGCACCATATTTGCTCTTGCAGCCAATGCTCTACCTCTCGCTACCTTTTCTTCTTTACGGTTGGTGTCCTCAATGATTATGTGGGTAATCAATTCTGAAACAGAGAGCTTACTCAGTTTGTGCTTGAGTTGTTGTTTGTAATCCTTCCACGACTCTGGTAATTTTTCAATCAAAAAACCTGTAACTAATTCATCTTGCATAGTAATATTTTCAGACTTGAGGTCCTCCAGCAGCTTATGGTATTCGTTAATTTGGACATTTATGTCCTTGTTATCAGTCATTTCCCAGCGATAAAAATTTCTAACTAGGAAATTTTGTTTCCCAGCATCCTCAGCGGTGTATTTTACTTTAATGGACTCCCAAATGGCCTTTGCTTCCTTGTAAGAACAGTAGACATCGAAAAGCTCGTTAGATAATGTACTAAGAATAGTATGACGGCATACCTTGTTAGCATTGACCCATAATTCAAGAGCGTTAGGATCGGTTGGCTTGTCATCAGTGATGGCAAACTCGACCCCGTGTATGTCGAGAACAGAGAAGACCCGTTCCTGCCAACGGCGGTAGCTTTGGCCTCCGAAGACTTCGATTTTGGAGACGTCAGGAAAAGGTTTAGCAAATATGACCGGGGCAGGAGGCAATGGTGGGGGAACAATGTTGGCGTTGTTCCCATTTTCATTCACAGCTTCAGCCATCGAAAACCCTTAAGATTGTTGGAGAAAATGTAAGACTGAGGCGTGTGAGAAGCACACTGGGCTTAAGGGTTTGTTCGCGTAGCGCGTGACCCCCCAGGATACAACAGTCCGTCTGAATAGAACAGGAGCAGAACTAGCAAAAGGTTAAGCGTAATTGTGTGTAAACCGGAAAGAAAGATATTATAAACATAACGTGTACGATTTGTTTTAATATCATAAACATAACCGATTAATTCCGGGTTAATGAGACGTTACAGAATTCAAATACTAATCATACTCATTAACCAGAAATTAATCAGATAACCAGGTAAGATATTCCCTTTAAAAACAAATCGTAACATTCTTAAAATTAAACGCCCCAATAAATGGCTTTCTCTAATAGGCTTTTCAAATTTAAAATTCAAATTTAAAGAAAAAGAATTTAAAAATAAAAAGGAACGGCGTATATCATCGTGCGCGCAGGGGGGGCAAATCATCAGATTTGCACACGAAACAGATATTTCGGCCCAAACCCACTTGCGCGCGAGCCCACTTCCTTTCTATCTTGTTTACCACCATAAGTTCTCTTTCTATATATAAAGCCTTAAGAGAAATCTTGTCCAAGCAATGTGGGACTAGAAACTTTTGAAATAAGCAAAATTTCCAACAAGTAAAACAATGGATAGGAATTAAAAACTTAAAACTAAAATAGTATACGGACTAAAAATATATGGCAGAGGCTACAAGTAAAAAAAAAACACTTTTTGTTTTCTCTAGTTTATAGTAATTGTCTTAAACACAGGTGGAAAAAACACATTTTATACCGATTATAGAATAGTTGGTGGAAAAAATGGCGCGTGGGTAATTTTATAAATATTTCAAAATTTTATAATGGTTTAAATTTACACCTGGTGTGAAAACTTTATATTATACCGGTCATTGATAATACCCAATGAGAAAGTGTTCTCTTACACCGGTCCATTTTTTATGACCGGTACAAACAAAAAAAGCTAGTTTTTTAGTGTTCCATTTCAGCAAGCAAAAGAATCCTTCCTGCTTCTTGTGCAATTTTTGTACTAAAAGAAGCAAAAAGAACTCCTTCCCTCTTCTGCTCCATCTTTGTTTCTGTCGCGACCGGGATCGTGACACGGCCGACCCTTAAAAATGATGAATATTTTTTTTGGTTCGAAAAGAAAAAAAAGGGAGTCGCCACCAATATTTTTTAGGATAAAATACCGGAAAAACCTTTTATTAAAGCATTGGTCAAAAATGAGATTCCAGATTCGGGAGTCTGATTACAGGTGAGGAAGGTATTAGCACCTCACAACTGTCCGTTATAAAAACGATTACCTCAATATGATAGCGCACATTATAATTAACCCAATAATTATTTTAACTTCTTCATGAAAAGAAAGTATATGAGATGATAAAATATATAAAAAATAAACAAAAATAAACACGGAATATTTACATGAGAATAACAGGACGTCTCATCCAAATTAAACTCGCTCCACCATTTTTTTAAGAAAAGATATTAAAAAAATAAGATATTAACAGGACGTCTCGTCCAAATTAAACTCGCTCCACCATTTAAAAAAATATAATAAAAATTACAATAATAATGATAATAGTAATAAATACAACTTCTATGCCAGTCCAAATAAAAGGTGTGAAACACTCATTTCTATTAATATTTGTCAATTAACAGGAATTGATTATTAATTGAAAAGGGAACAGAGACATCAACCAGCAATTAATTTAACAGAAACTAAAACAAATACAAGTATTAAAAAAAATAAAAATAAAGGGAAGAGTAGGACCGGTGTGGTGAGAAATGAACTGGACTTTATGAGTTGAGAGGAGAGGGATTAAATTTGAGGGAGTGTACAGTGTGGTGAGGAATTGAGGGGCTGTTGGTATGGGTTTAAAGGGGGTTGTTGGCTTGAAGGAAGGATCGTATAGTGAGGTGGAGAGGGAGAAAAGGGACGGTGTTGGTCTTTTGAGGGAGTGTGTGGTACGGTTTTAGAGGGAAGGAGGAGAGGGAGAGTACGGTGAGAGAGAGAGTGAGCATGAAGTGAGAGGGAATGGGACGGTGGAAGGGGGCTGTGAGGACGATTGGAGGAGGGGCAGTATGGTGGTTTGAGGGATGTGGGGGAGTGTACGGGTTTAGAGGAGGAAGGTGTTGGGTGAGGTAGAGGACGGTTGGAGGTGGGAGAAAGGAGAAGGACGGTTGAGTGTTGGAGAAGGAAAAAATAGTATGGTGAGGGGGACGGTGTGATGGTGTGGAGAGGGAGAAGACAGTATGGTGAAGAAGAGAGGGACGAAGGAGAGAGGAAAAGAGGGACCAGTATTAGGAGAAAGTGAGGGGGCTGGACTGAGTGAAGAGAGGGACAGTGTTTCTTCTCTCAAAAAATAAAGGCTTTTCCTCCTTTTTTTTCTCTCTTTTTGAAGGCTTCAGGATCCTCTCTATTTATAGAGGTCTTGGACGTTCACCATCAATGGCAAGTGGGGCTTCTCCTTTTGTCTTGAAGTCAGCCGCCCCACTAGATCAGCATTGGATATAGCCTGGATGGAGTTGGTAGGAACAACTTGCACCTAAACAGCTATAGGGGATGGCGGTTAGTGGGTTTCTCCTTTGTCACTTTGTCAGCCGCCCCCACAAATCAAGGATCCACTTGGATAGTGGAAATCCAAGTCAGCAAGGGCATTCGGTGGAAATATGGGTCGGATTTCACCTTCTCTCCAGAATCTGAGTGGAAAAGGTGGCTTTTCTGTACAAGACCGAGTGGAAAAGGTGCCTTTTGTACACAAGACCGAGTAAAAAAGGTGTTGTTCTTTCAAAAACCGAGTGAAAGCTTTGCTCGGTGTTGCTTTGTTGGTTGGTGTAGTTGCTGTGAGGAGCTGGACGAGCAAAGCAATTCTGATTGGAACACTCAATCGGAACCGAGTGAAAAGTGACTCGGAAAATGGTTGAAAAGATGGCTCGGAAATGGTTAAAGGATGGCTCGGAAATAGGTGAAAGGTGGCTCGGAATTGGGTGAAAAGTGGCTCAGAAATGGCTGAAGATTGGCTCGGAAATCGCTGAAGGATGTGACTCGGTACTGACTAAAGATTGGCTCGGTGCTGACTAAAGAGAGGACTCACTCGGTGCTGACTGAAAGAGACTCACTCGGTAGCGACTGAGGAGTGAATGACTCGGTGCTGACTAAGAGTAGCTCACTCGGTGCTGACTGAAAAGGACTCACTCAGATTTGTCTGAAGGGTGACTCAAAACAAGTTCAAATGATTTAATCGGCCCTTGTACAATGTTTCACTCGGCTATGTCTCTGGAAATGAACCAGTCAGAGAGACCTTGCTTGGATTTGCTTGGTAGTATCACAGTTTGAAGTACTCAATCGGAGTTGCTTCAAATAGAGGGGTTTTGCTCGGCAGTGCATCTGCTTGAAGCATCTATTCGGCATCTCAGAAGTATTATACTCGGCTATACCTCTGGCCGATAGGTCAGCACCATTCTTTTTTTGACTTAAGACCGAATCAATCATGAAGTAAATTTCACTCGGAAATAAATCACTCGGATTGAATCACTCGGAGAATTGTTGGTCGGATACATGGCTCGAGATTGATCCAATCGGATGCATTCATCATCCTTAAGACTAAGTTTCATTTGTTTCATTTGTGAACTCAGCTCAGAATGTACCATCGGACCACTCGGTGCATTCACTTGGAGACCGATCCTTCATTTCAATCTGAATTGTTTCACTCGTCAACAACAGTTTGGATGCACTTGCTGGGGAGTCTCCAATCGGATGTGCTTACTCGGGATTGCTTATTCAGGAGTCGGACTCACATTTCAATCAGAATGGAACTTGAGAAAGTCTGAGCACTCGGATGTCTTCACTCGGAAGCCTTTCTTACATTTCAATCCGAATGGTTTCACTTGACAACAATAGTTCGGATGCACTTCCTCGGAAACTGACCTTATTCCCCACTCAGAATTTAGAACTCAGCTTCAGCAATGCATCCCACTTGGATGTGTTCATTCGGGAATGCTTCCATTCGGTTGTTTTCTCTCGGGAGTAACAGGGAACCGGCTTTATTTTCAATTAGAATTTGGATTGATAATCAACCTTTCAGATTCATTCGGAGTCGGCCTCTGTTTTCACTTGGAACAGCTTCAATCATCAATCAACTCTTCGGATTTATTCACTCGGAGTCGGTCTTTTTTTAATCAGAATTCGGAACTCAGCTTTAATCCTTCGGGTGCAATCACTCGGAAACCGACTCTCTTGTTACTCAGGACTCGGAACTTGAGAATCTGGCCACCTGGATATATTTACTCGGAGCCGGCCTTCTTTTCCACTCGGAAACACACCACCCGATTGACAACTCACTCGGCAACGTCTCACTCGGAGACATGTTACTCGAAACGCCTTTCCGCTTGAGCGGGATTCCCACTCGCTTGAGCGCTCACCTTTCCGCTTGGGCGAGGTTCCCACTCGCTTGAGCGAGAAAAGGCCAGAGGTCAAATTCCTGATTCACCACAGTCTCGCTTGGGCGAAATTCCCTCTCGCTTGAGCGAAATTCCTACTCACATCAACATACCACTCAGCCATGTCATCACTCGGAGACTCCTTACTTGGAAATGATCATTCCGAGTCATCTCACTCGGAAATGATCATTTCCGAGTCAGAATTTTTTTATTTTTATTTATTTATTTTTTATTATTATTATTATTATTATTTACTCTCTCTTTTTTCTTTTCTTTTTTTTCTTTTTTTTCTTTTTTTTTCTTCTCTTTTTTTTTATTTTTTTCAATTCTTTTCACTTGTAGATTCCCTATTCTTGGTGAAGAAAATTCCCTATTCTTGGTGAAAATTGACTGGACTGAAATAGGTGTTCACAGATGCCCCTCTTTACTTTTTTTCAATGAGGAAAAGCATGAAGTTTCTTCTTGCTTTTGAAATGGAAAGGGAGTAAAGACGTGAACACCATTGTCGAAGTCATGCTGACTCTAATAACCAGGAGTAACAGATGAGGGGGAAAAACCTAAGAATTGACCCTTAAATCTTTTTCATTCTCTTCTTTTTTTTTTGACATAAAGGATTGCCCTAGTATCTTAAGCAGCCTAGAAATGGATATCCAAAGCTTTGGAGAAAAATGAATGAATTGGGGTGTGCTTGGAAATTGTCTAGGCATGGAATTTCTAAATCTATGACTGGAAAGTAAATGGCATGGGTATTGCCTCTTAGTAAACAACAAAAGTAAAGATGAGGGTGTTGCCTCTCAGTTGACAAGAAAAGAAAGAGGTGAGGGTGTTGCTTCTCGGTTTACAGGAAAAATGAAGGTGAGGGTGTTGCCCCTCGGTTGACTGGAAAGTAAAAGGTGAGGGTGTTACCTCTCGGTTTATAGGAAAAGTAAAGGTGAGGGTGTTGCCTCTCGGTTGACTGGAAAGTAATAGGTGAGGGTGTTGCCTCTCGGTTGACAGGAAAAGTAAAGGTTAGGGTGTTTCCTCTCGGTTGACTGGAAAGTAAAAGGTGAGGGTGTTGCCTCTCGGTTGACAGGAAAAGTAAAGGTGAAGGTGTTGCCTCTCGGTTGACTGGAAAGTAAAAGGTGAGGGTGTTGCCTCTCGGTTGACAGGGAAAGTAAAAGGATGCCGTTTGTTTGGCGACAGAAAGGTAAAGGGGTGCCATTTATTCGGTAACTGGAAGGTAAAGGGTGCCATTTGATCGGCAGCTGGAAGGCAAAGGGGTGCCATTTGATCGGCAACTGGAAAGTAAAGGGGTGCCATTTGATCGGTGATAGAAAAATAAAGGGTGCATTTGATTGGCAACTGGAAGGTAAAGGGTGCCATTTGATCGGTAACTGGAAGATAAAGGGTAAGGATGTTGCCTCTTGGTTGACTGAAAAGTAAAAATTGGGGGAGCTAACAGGACGTCTCATCCGAATTAACTCTCTGTTGATAGGGAACGTAAAGATTGGGGGAGCTAACAGGACGTCTCGTCCGAATTAGCTCTTTATACCTAAAAGCTCAGGGTGATGCCCCAGTTTGTCATGACTGAAGCCCTTGACTGAAAAAGAATAAATTTGGGGTGATGTCCCAGTTTGAGATGGTTTGAAAGAGTTTCTGGGGGTTGTCCTTTTACAGGAAGAGTGATCTAGGGGTTAACAGGACGTCCCGTCCAAATTAACCAGGATCTAGAGCTTTGGGGTGATGCCCCAATTTGGAAGAGATATCTGGGGAGATGCCCCAGTTTGAGCTTTTTTTGGAGATTCGGGGTACTGCCCCTTGACTGGAAGAGTGATCTAGGGAGATGCCCCAGTTTGAGCTTTTTTAGAGATTCGGGGTACTGCCCCTTGACTGGAAGAGTGATCTGGGGAGATGCCCCAGTTTGAGCTTTTTTGGTGATTTGGGGTACTGCCCCTTGACTGGAAGAGTGATTTGGGGAGATGCCCTAGTTTGAGCTTTTTTGGTGAGAGGAGTACGATGGGTGCTAGTTTGGTAATGGTGAACTCACTGGGGAAGGATAAGTCTTCTTAAGCATGATCAAAGAAATATCCTGGTTGAGGGAGCTAAGTTCATTTTACGGTTTTCCTCGGGGGGAACCCTCGGTCTGCGTTCCACTTAGGTACGAACGGTGGGTCTTGCTGGGGGAAAGCTTTGGCGAATACCTGCTTTTGAATGATGGATTCTGATCGCCCCCTTTAACAAGAAAGTGAGTTAGTATAAAAAGACTTTACAGGTAAATCTTCCCTGGCGACTAGCTTTTTAAGGTAACTCATGGATGAAATAGAAACATCCTCTGACTTTGGCGAGCGTATTTAGTGGAGATGGTTATGCTTATACCAAGCGAAGTCTGGCGCTAGGATGCATTTCGTTCCCCATAACTTTACGCTCTGTCGTTTTCAATTTCAAAAAATTCTTTTAGGCAAAAACTCGTTTATTCATAAAATTTGGTCATGAACATTTAAGAAGAAAGGAGAATTTTATTTACAAACATCAGGTATATACAGTGGTGATGAAAATAATATTAAACATAGAGATGTGATAAGATATAAAGAATTGAAGGCAAATAGAAAGGGAAAGGCTCATATATCCTCTAGTGATCTTTTGAGAGCAATGAAAAACTTGACCCTTTTATTACGACTTTGTGTTCGTCCTTTGATTCTGCTTCTGCGGGCGTAATTTGACAATGACCCTAATACCCGTTTTGACTTCCTTTGTCTTTGGCTTGAAGGGTTTATGTTGCAGAGTCGAGTTTGTGATTCAATCTGAACCGCCCTTTCAGGTTTTCGGCTCATCTTGTTGCTCTAACTTTTGCCTAGGCCGCCTTTTTAGGTTTTCAACCTAGCGAGCTCTTTTTATTTATTTATTTTATTATATTATGCAAAGTATTTCTTCACTACATTGGCATTGACAGGCATTGGCAGGTCGTCCCCATCCATGTTAGTAAGTATGAGAGCTCCTCTGGAAAAAGCCTTCTTTATAACATATGGTCCTTCATAATTAGGTGTCCATTTCCCTCGGACGTCTTTTTGAATTGGCAAAATCTTCTTGAGAACCAAATCCCCTTCTTGGAACTGTCTGGGGCACACTTTCTTTTCATATGCCCGCTTCATGCGTCTTTGATACAATTGTCCCTGGCAAAGGGCGGTTAACCTTTTCCCGTCAATCAGATTCAATTGGTCATATTTGGCTTGGACCCATTCAGCTTCTTCCAGTTTGGCTTCCATGATCACCCTAAGGGATGGAATTTCCACTTCAAATGGCAGTACAGCTTCCATTCCGTAGACCAAAGAAAATGGTGTTGCCCCAGTTGAAGTTCGCACTGAGGTTCAGTATCCGTGCAGCGAGAAAGGGAGCATATCATGCCAGTCTTTGTAGGTTTCTACCATTTTTTGCACTATCTTCTTAATATTTTTATTTGCTGCCTCAACTGCTCCATTCATCTTCAGACGGTACGGAGAGGAGTTATGGTGAGAGATTTTAAAGTTCTCGCAAAGCTCCTTCATCATTTTGTTGTTTAAATTTGTACCATTGTCTGTAATGATTTGGTTTGGTAGGCCATACTGGCATATCAGTTCACGCTTGATGAATTTGACCACAACATTTTTTGTCACATTGGTGTATGAAGCTGCCTCCACCCACTTGGTGAAATAATTGATAGCAACCAGAATAAAACGATGACCGTTTGAGGCTTTTGGCTCAATGGGCCCAATTACATCCATACCCCACATTGAAAAGGGCCATGGTGTTGACAAGACATTTAAGGATAAAGGCGGTGCATGAATGTGATCAGCATAAATCTGACATTTATGACACCTTCGTACGTAAGCAAAACAATCTGCTTCCATAGTCATCCAATAATACTCGGCTCTCAGGATTTTCCTTGACATAGCATGCCCATTCGTATGAGTTTCGAAAGATCCTTCGTGGATATCTTTCATGATTTGATTTGCCTCGACGGTATCAACACACCGGAGGAGAACGGAATCATAATTCCTCTTGTATAGCATGTTACCACTCAATAGGTATCCCACAGCTAGCCTTTTCAAAGTTCGTTTGTCATTATCCGTGATGCCTTCAGGGTATTCTTGGCACTGGAGGTATCTTTTGATGTCATGATACCAAGGCTTGCCATCTGGTTCTCCTTCTATGACCTGGCAATGGGCAGGTTCTTGCTGCTTCTTTACCTCAATGAGAGGCACTTCGTAATCATTGCTAACTTCAAACATAGTGGCTAGGGTGGCTAAAGCATCTGCCATTTGGTTGTCCTCTCGTGGAATATGATGGAAAGTGACTTCATCGAATCTTTTGATCATCTCCTTGATGTGAGCATGATAGGGAACTAGTTTACTGTCTCTAGTTTCCCACTCATCCTTTAGTTGATGGATAATCAAAGCAGAATCTCCATAAACTTCCAGGACTTTTATTCCCATGTTTAAAGCTGCTTGAATACCTAGAGAACATGCTTCATATTCTGCAACATTGTTAGTGCAGTCAAAGCACAACCGAGCGTAAATAGGGATGAATTCCTTATCAGGTGAGATCAGGATAACCCCAATTCCATGTCCTAGTGCATTGGACGCCCCATCGAATCTCATGATCCATCTGGTTTCCAGACCATCTTCTTCTTTGGAAAGGGCCAAGATATCCTCATCTGGGAAATCATGCCGCATTGGTTGGTAAGCCTCAATGGGTTGGTGTGCCAAGTAATCTGCTAGCGCATTCCCTTTAATTGCCTTTTGGGTGACATATGTTATGTCGTATTCTGTCAGTAACACTTGCCAACGGGCAATCCTTCCAGTTAAAGCAGGTTTTTCAAAGATATACTTGATGGGATCCATCTTAGACACCAGCCAAGTAGTATGATTAAGCATGTATTGCCGTAAGCGTCAGGCAGCCCAGGCCAATGCACAACATGTTCTTTCAAGAGATGAATACCTCATCTCGCATTCAGTAAATCTCTTGCTCAAGTAGTAGATGGCGCATTCCTTCCTCCCAGTCTCATCATGTTGACCTAATACGCACCCCATGGATTCATTCAGCACAGTCAGGTATAGGATTAGTGGTCTCCCATGAACAGGTGGCACCAAGACTGGTAGCTCCAATAAGTACTGCTTTATTTTTTCAAATGCAATCTAGCAATCTTCATTCCACTGCCCAGGCTGGTTCTTGCGAAGCAATTTGAAAATTGGCTCACAGGTTGCTGTCATTTGGGAAATGAATCGAGCGATGTAATTCAATCTTCCCAAGAACCCTCGAACTTCTTTTTCAGTACGAGGAGGAGGCATTTCCAGAATTGCCTTGACTTTGTCAGGATCAACTTCTATCCCTCTCTCATTCACAATGAATCCTAACAATTTATCAGATCTTGCACCAAAAGTGCACTTGGCAGGATTCAGTCTGAGCTTGAATTTCCTTAACCTTTCAAAGAGTTTTCTCAAATCAGCAATATGCTCCCCTTCAGATTTGGATTTGGCAATTATGTCATCGACATAGACTTCTATTTCCTTGTGCATCATATCATGGAAGAGAGTCACCATTGCCCTTTGATAAGTGGCTCCCGCGTTCTTCAATCCGAAGGACATTACTTTGTAACAAAAGGTGCCCCATAGAGTGATGAACGTGGTCTTTTCCATATCTTTCGGTGCCATCTTAATCTGATTATACCCCGAAAATCCATCCATAAATAAGAAGATGGAATGTTGAGCTATGTTATCAACCAGTATGTCAATTTGAGGTAAAGGAAAATCATCCTTAGGGCTAGCCCGATTCAAGTCTCGGTAATCTACACACATCCTCACTTTCCCATCTTTCTTTGGAACGAGAACTATGTTGGCTACCCATTGCGAATATTTAGCTACAGCTAAGAAACCAACATCAAATTGCTTCTTGACTTCTTCTTTGATCTTAAGAAGCATTTCTGGTTTCATTCGTCGCAGCTTTTGCTTGATCGACGGACATTCCAGCTTTAAAGGCAACCTGTGTTCCACAATGTTATTATCCAGACCCGGCATATCTTGATATGACCATGCAAAAATGTCTCAAAATTCCCAGAGCAGTTCAATCAATTCATTCTGCCGCTGTTCGCTCAAAAGGGTGCCTATCTTGACTTCTTTATTTTCCCCTTCATCTCCCAGATTAATGGTCTCAATCTTTTCCTGATAAGGTTGAATTTCCTTATCTTCCTGTTCCATTAATCTTGCCAATTCGGGTGAAGGTTCAAAGTCTTCCTCACTCTCCTCATAGGCGTAATCATTCGGATTATCAGAGTCATGAAACAGAACCGAGTTCTCATTATTCTCAGAAGAATCGCTTTCAAATCTGCATTTGGTGTTATATTATAATGAATGAAAACAAAGAAAGATAAGCAAGGGGAAGGTTTAAAAGAAAGAGATTGAACAAAGATGAGGTATAAAATTGGACTGCATTCATTTAATTTAATAAACAAGCAAGTTTTTGCCCTTATTACAAAATGGATCCCAAAGCCTTAGGCATAGCAAAGGGATCGACCAGTTTTGAAAACAACAATTATTACTTTGACTGAGGATTGATAGTTGTGGGGAACTCCACGATTTCCCAGTTGTCCAGTTCTTGACCGGGTGAGCAAGCATGCACCAATTCCATATCATAGCTGGGTCCGTCTCCAATCATGGCCACCTGACCCGTATATATAATCCCGGCGCTCCTGAAGCTTTGATAGAGGTCACAGATAGGGATTCTAGCAGTGTTGAATTCTTGACCGGTAAGGCGAGAAATCCTTCTCTCCCTCCTTTCTTCTCCTATCCTTTTTCTGTCAGTTGCTGTAGGCTTGTACCCCAGGCCATATCTATCCTTGTTTTCTGGGAGGCATATAGGTTGGGTTCTTCCTTCCAATTCTCGCCCTAGCCCTCTCCCCAGCTTGTATCCTTCTCTCAACATTGTTTTTACAACCATTAGAGGCACGTTTGGAAAGGATGTCTTCGTAATGCTTATTGTATTGGCCACCTCTAAAGCCTGAAATGAGGTTTCGAGGGCTTCCTCGGTTGCTTCAATGTACGGGGTATTGGCAGGTTTGCTGACCAACAAGTCCTCTTCTCCAGAGATAATCACCAACTTGTTGTCAATGATGAATTTCAACTTCTGGTGCAGAGTGGAAGGGACTACCCCAGCCGAATGGATCCACGGCTGTCCGAGCAAACAACTGTATGCGGGCGTAATATCCATGACTTGAAAAAGGATTTGAAAGGTGCATGGCCCAACTTGTATAGGCAATTCAATTTCTCCCATAACCTCCCCGCGAGTTCCGTCAAAAGCCCGGACTACCATAGAACTGGGTCTCATATGGGTCCTATCAAAAGGCAACTTTGCCAACATAGATTTTGGCATTACATTTAGGGATGATCCATTGTCAACAAGCACCTTCGCTATGATATGATCTTGGCATTTTACGGAGATATGAAGGGCTTTGTTGTGCCCTCTTCCTTCCACTGGTGTCTCGTCATCCGTAAAGGTAAGATAATTATTGGCCACTATGTGTCCCACTATGCCCTCAAACTTATCTACGGGCAAATCATGCTTCACATGTGCCTCACTCAAAACCTTCATCAGCGTGTTTCGATGTGGTTCGAAACTCATTAGCAAGGACAACAGAGAAATCTTGGCCGGGGTGTGGTTCAGTTGGTCCAACACTTGGTAATCACTATGACGAATGAATCTTAGAAATTCTTGGGCTTCCTCTTCAGTTACAGCCTTCTTTGCTTCACCAGAGGATTCTCCCTTCCCATGTCTAACATCCCCTGTAGCTTTGTCAAGTTTTGGTTCTGGGGGAGTATATACTCTTCCACTCCAGGTGACACCCCCAATTCCAGCAATATTTGTGACAGGGGATGATGGCGTAGGCTCAACTGCCTCAGAACTAGTAACAACCACATCAGTGCCATATTTCCACGGCACAGCTCGTGAATCCTTGTAAGGGAACGGGGTTGGCGCGTTCACCGTGATGACAGTTTTAGCAGGAGTCGGAGCCACTGGTGTATTTTTGTTGTAAAATATGACTAGAGGCTTTGGGGCCCAAACTCGGCTTTGCTCTTATATCATATTTATTTTGCCTTCACGATGCCGACAAACTTCTATGACATGACTATCCATAAGTCCCTGAAGGGTTTTTTGGAAGTCCCTTTGCTTTGCGGATTGGAGGTCATTGCACTCTTCATCCCATGATTCTTCTATCAATCCTATCTTAAGCCTATGGGAGTGAATCATTTCCAACAGCATTTGGATGTCCTCAACCTTAGAAATACATTCCTCATCTCTTTCCACAGCGTTAACACCTGGTCTCCCGTGGTTAGGCAGAGGATTGGTGGTCACATTTGGGCTTCTTTCTTTGAAGCTTATCCAATCAGCTCTGATTAAATCTCTTACCTTAAACTTCAATGCCAAGCAATTCTCAGTGGAATGCCCTGGTGCACTGGCGTGGTAATCGCATCGCGCATTTGGGTCATACCCTCTGGGATAAGGTGGTTGAAGCGATTTTAGAGGGCAAGATGCCACCAATGTGTTTTAATAAGATGGGGGAGATGTTCAGTGTAGGTCATGGGAATTGGATCAAATTGCACTTGAGTGCAGTCATTATTCTGCCTCCTCATGTTTGGATTCGTCGGGTCCATTTGTGGTGGTTGGTATGGTGCTTGTGGTGGTACAGGTGGTCGCATAACTGGTGGTCAGAAATGTGGTGGGTTCGAATTCGGGATTGCAGCCACATATGGGTGTGGTGCATTATGATAAGTTGACAAAAAGGTGATGGGGGTAGGTGATCTGGGCTGGTTCCTTCTTTGATTATGAGAGACCAGGTTAGTCTCTCCCTCTCTTCTTTTACTTTTTCCAAGTGAAGGTTTTCTTGCTGCACCAACCCCTGGTGGGCCTCGAGTAATCTTCCCAGTCCTCAGGCCATTCTCTATTCTTTCTCCGATAGTGACGATGTCGGAGAAATGAGATGAAATGCTTCCAATCATCTTATCGTAGAAAGGTGACTGGAGTGTATCAATAAATATGGAAATTACCTCCTTCTCTGATAGAGGTGGGTCAACCTGCGCGGCTACCTTGTGCCACCGTTGGGCGTACTCTTTAAACGTCTCGCTATCCTTTTTAGTCATGTTTTGCAACTGTACTTTATCTGGTGCCATATCCAGATTATACTTGTACTGTTGCATGAAAGCATCTGCCAGATCTTCCCAACAGCGTATACGAGATCGTTCAAGATGATTGTACCAAGTCAGAGGTGCTCCAGCCAGACTATCCTAGAAACAATGAATGAGCAGAGGGTCATTGGAAGCATGAGAAGCCATCTTTCGGTAGTACATGGTAAGATGGTTCTTCGGACAGGTTAGCCCCCGATACTTATCAAATTCAGGCATTTTGAACTTGGGGGGAATAACAACATCAGGAATCAGACAGAGTTGTGCAGCACTGCCCATTCCAAACCGGTTTGTTCTTTCTATTTCTCTTAAACGCATTTCCAGGAACTCTAACCTTCCCTCCTGGGTAGCAGCAGCAGCACTTGGACCTCCAGCAACATGATGACTAGTACCCCTAATTGGTTGGTCGACATGTGCCGGGTTTGCATTAGGCATCGAGATGTGGGGTCTGGTTGTTGCTTGGGTAGCTTGTGGTTGCGCGGCTTGTGTATGGATCAGAATCGTTTGAGGATCCCGGGCGGGTGGAGCGTTTGGTTGAGCCGTATGAAGGATTGTTTCCTGATAATCAGGCTCTTCTTGAAGTGGTGGGAAATAGCCAGGTGGCAATCCATATGGGGGAAAGGGTATGGCATTGCCTTCCTCATCTATGTAGATAGGTTGCTGGGTGTCTGCAGGGTTTGATTTCCTAACGTGAATAGTTAGGGGATGCGCAGCAGGGTTTGAGATTGGCCCTCCAGCAGGACCCTGTGTGTGTTGGGAGTGGATGGTCGTTGTCTGGCGTTTTCAGTACCCGTTAAAGAATCCCCTTCTGTGACTCTCCTTTCAAGAAGCTTGGCCATTTCAGCCATCTGCTCTTTCAGCTGATTGACTTCAGCTCTCAATTTCTCATTTTCTTGTTCCATTTCAGCCATGAGTCTTGTATCAAGCCTAGTCATGTAAGGATGTCTACCTGTTATGTCTGGGAAGTCAACAAGAAATTGTTAAAAAGAAAGCATTAAATAAAAGCAGTAAAAGAAAAACAAATGGTATGTGAAGCGATCGCGGAACTCGGCCAGTATCCTCTGACCTTTTTCAGAACTTTTTTCAAAAGTGATAAGTGGAAATTAACATGAGATAGTTGTGGAAATAAGAGAATCCCTTTTTCTGAATTCTAACAATACATTACTGCTGGTAGTCTATTCTTTATGCAGAAAAAGTAAATCAGCCATTCTTAGCCCGGGCAATCATGGCCCTCATTTTACAAATCCTTTCTCTACAATAATCAAGGAAAGTCACAATTTCTCTTAGGGAGTTAAGAAGATTAACCATCCCCTCAGCTTGCTTGAGCAGGAGCGGGAGATCTTCTAGAACTCTATTAGCCAAATATGCCAGGTGGGCGAAGCGATTCATCCATGAATGAATATCCTCATTTTGCTGTGTTAGTTCATCTTTTAGAACACGGATAGCTTCACCACATTCTTGTTCAACATCCATCGCGCGCCATTGCTCGCCATTTATCTCATGCTGGCAAGCTTCTACCACCTCATCAAGCTGATGCTCTAATCGGCTAACTTGCAATTGCAGAAGCTCTTTTTACACCAAGGCATTTTGCTTGTGCTCTTTGGCTTTTGCCAACATGTCCCTTAAGAGCTGCTTATCAGTCAACATGGTATCCCTTTGCTTGTTCTTCACTTTCAGTTGAGTATTAGCCGTTCGAAGGCATTGACTTTGTTTCCTCAGGTAATCCCTTTCGATTTTCTCTTTTTTCCAATCTCCTTGATGGTTTGCTTGCTTTCTAAATTCTCCCTTTTCTGAAGGGCACATTCTTGTTGAGAAATCAGCAAATCTTTTTCTAGCTCCTTATTTTTGGCGGTTAGTTCTTTTATCTTGGCTCTCATTGCTTCCTCTTCAAGGGTAGGAGGGGTAACATGTGTGCTTGTTGGGAGATAGGAGGGATTCCTGAATGGCAGCTTGACAATGGAAACTCTGTTTAGGACCCATTGGTAGTACTCTTCCTTCACAGTGTGGCTTCGAGTTCCCAGTTCTTTCCCTTGTCTGTAGACTTTCTTCCATGCATTTGCTACATCCGGATGATAGAGGTACAATCTCCTTCTGAGTAGTAAATGATGAAAGAAGTAAGGGATTCTCCATCGGGTGATCCAAGTAAGGGATAGGCTAGCTAACGTTTGGCTATGACAGGGTTGTAATTAATGCATCCCTGAGTGCCCATGAGAGGAACGTTCAGGTAGTTTCCACAATGGTGAATTATGGTGTCAACCTTCAGCCATTGCGGATACCACCTTACTTTATCAGCCGTGAGCCCTACCAAGTGATTGGCCCATTCACACCCATTCTTCACTACTAACTGACATAAATTCAGATCGGAGACAGGACATTCAACTTTGCTGACTTGGTGGAAGACATGCGACGTAAGCCACACCTATAGAGCAGGTAAACAGCAAATGATTCTCTTTCCACCTTGTGTATAGCAGAAGTCCATGGTGCAGTACGTATTTGCCAAGATAGCAGTTACGGGATTTTCAGACTTGAACTTACGGGCAAGGAAAACGCCAATAGCATCATAGTCCACGTAATTATCAATATTAGGGGATAAGATAACACCATAAATGGTGAGAGCCAAGGTATCCATGAAGGCTTCCCAATCTCCTTTCTCAGCTAGCAGGTGTATGTGCTTCTCAAAATATTCCCGATTAAACCCCAGGATCTGATTTCTATTCAGTCGCGCACTCCTTAACACTTCCGGGTGAATCCTTAGGACATTAGCGATGGTAACAATATTCGCTTGACGTCCAAGGTGGCGGTAAGGCATTTGTCCTTCTAATGGCATCCCCAGAATTTGTTCAAACTCCTCAACAGATGGAGCCAATTGAAAGTCTCGGAAGGTGAAACAACGGAGAGGTGGGTCATAGAACTGAACCAAAGCAGTAATTGCCTCGACTTGTACTTCCACTTCCAGCAACTTTAAGATCCTCCCATATTTCCTTGAGAAAACCATTTTCTGATTCATGTCCAATTTCTTCCCTAAGGCTTGTAAACTGGTTGTATCAACTTTCTTAGCCTTAACATGCAGTAATTTTTTCAACTCGGGTACATTTTTACCACAACTACCTGATCTCATGTTAATTTCCATATTTCACTCAGAGGTACTAGCTAAGCTCTTGATAGCTCCCTGTGAGAACATATAAAAGAAAAATCAGTCATTGGGAACTGACATGCTTTGCAAATTGATACTCCTCTAGTATCTTTCTTGAAAACAATTTTGTATTAGGGAAGTTATGATTTGACAAAACTTGCAACAAATCAAGGATCACGTGAGTTATGGATTTTCTGATCATTGTTAAAAATGATTTTTTTTATATTTTTATGATTCAGAAAATTCATAACTCAAGATCTTGAGACTTATGCAAATATGAAAGAAAAGGACCACTTGCCCATTAAAGGATCACTAGTTGAAAGTAAGTCATTTTTTTTGAAAAAGTAATCCACTAAACAGGCAAGTGGTCCTTTAATTTGGATCAGAAGGGAAAGTGAGAATGAGAAAAGGTATAAGTAAAGTTTGCCCCTTTTGTGCCTTAAGGTGGGTTTTTCTGAAGGTCTCCTAATGGTTCTAAGGTTGGTTTATCAGTGACATCTCGCATTAGGTGGCTTATTCTAAACTTTCTAAAGGTCACTAGAGCCAAGATCCTACTCATGATGTTGACCACAAATAGTAGGAAGTCTACTAGGCGTGGGCACCATGAATAAGTCGAACTCTAGCTGAGATTCTCACGGTAACCAGACAGGAAGTACATCCCAAATGGCTCCGCTACCAACCTCCCCTAATCTTAAGTTTCATTTGGGCCCGGGTATAGGGTCCCACTCAAAAGTGTGTGCAAATTGTGAGTGTAGTGTGTGAAAGAGGCATTCAATACCTGTACCTTACTCATCCTGTACATAGAATAAACACGGAGCAACAAAATAAAGTCGTCTAACCTAGGGTTCAATGATCACACAGATATTATCATCAAACAGAAACCATATATAAACATTGATGAAAAATAAAATAAAAGAAGAAGTTAAATAATTAATAAGCTAATTAAAACACACGCTATCAAATTGACTGGCTTGACTCTTTAAAGTCCCCAGCGGAGTCGCCATCTGTCACGACCGGGATCGCGGCGGGACGGCTGACCCTTAAAAATGTTGAATACTTTTTTTGGTTCGAAAAGAAAAAACAGGGAGTCGCCACCAATATTTTTTAGGATAAAATATCGGGAAAACCTTTTATTAAAGCATTGGTCAAAAATAAGATTCCAGATTCGGGAGTCTGATCACAGGTGAGGAAGGTATTAGCACCTCACAACTGTCCGTTATAAAAACGGTTACCTCAATATGATAGCGCACATTATAATTAACCCAATAATTATTTTAACTTCTTCATGAAAAGAAAGTATATGAGATGATAAAATATATAAAAAATAAACATAAATAAACACGGAATATTTACATGAGAATAACAGGACGTCTCGTCCAAATTAAACTCGCTCCACCATTTTTTTAAGAAAAGATATTAAAAAATGAGAATAACAGGACGTCTCGTCCAAATTAAACTCGCTCCACCATTTAAAAAATATAATAAAAATTACAATAATAATGATAATAGTAATAAATACAACTTCTATGCCAGTCCAAATAAAAGGTGTGAAACACTCATTTCTATTAATATTTGTCAACTAACAGGAATTGATTATCAATTGAAAAGGGAACAGAGACATCAACCAGCAATTAATTTAACAAAAACTAAAACAAATACAAGTATTAAAAAAATAAAAATAAAGGGAAGAGTAGGACCGGTGTGGTGAGAAAGGAACTGGACTTTGTGAGTTGAGAGGAGAGGGATTAAATTTGAGGGAGTGTACGGTGTGGTGAGGAATTGAGGGGCTGTTGGTATGGGTTTAAAGGGGGCTGTTGGCTTGAAGGAAGGATCATATAGTGAGGTGGAGAGGGAGAAAAGGGACGGTGTTGGTCTTTTGAGGGAGTGTGTGGTACGGTTTTAGAGGGAAAGAGGAGAGGGAGAGTATGGTGAGAGAGAGAGTGAGCATGGAGTGAGAGGGAATGGGACGGTGGAAGGGGGCTGTGAGGACGGTTAGAGGAGGGGCAGTATGGTGGTTTAAGGGATGTGAGGGAGTGTACGGGTTTAGAGGAGGAAGGTGTTGGTGAGGTAGAGGACGGTTGGAGGTGGGAGAAAGGAGAAGGACGGTTGGGTGTTGGAGAAGGGAAAAATAGTATGGTGAGGGGGACGGTGTGATGGTGTGGAGAGGGAGAAGACAGTATGGTGAAGAAGAGAGGGACGAAGGAGAGAAGAAGAGAGGGACCAGTATTGGGAGAAAGTAAGGGGGCTGGACCGAGTGAAGAGAGGGACAGTGTTTCTTCTCACAAAAAATGAAAGCTTTTCCTCCTTTTTTTCTCTCTTTTTGAAGGCTTCAGGATCCTCTCTATTTATAGAGGTCTTAGACGTTCACCATCAATGGCAAGTAGGGCTTCTCCTTTTGTCTTGAAGTCAGCCGCCCCACTAGATCAGCATTGGATACAGCCTGGATGGAGTTGGTAGGAACAACTTGCACCTAAACAGCTATAGGGGATGGCGGCTAGTGGGTTTCTCCTTTGTCACTTTGTCAGCCGCCCCCCACAAATCAAGGATCTACTTGGTTACTGGAAATCCAAGTCAGCAAGGGCATTCGGTGGAAATATGGGTCGGATTTCACCTTCTCTCTAGAATCCGAGTGGAAAAGGTGGCTTTTGTGCACAAGACCGAGTGGAAAAGGTGCCTTTTGTACACAAGACCGAGTAAAAAAGGTGTTGTTCTTTCAAAAACCGAGTAAAAGCTTTGCTCGGTGTTGCTTTGTTGGTCGATGTAGTTGCTGTGAGGAGCTGGACGAGCAAAGCAATTCTGATTGGAACACTCAATCGGAACCGAGTGAAAAGTGACTCAGAAAATGGTTGAAAAGATGGCTCGGAAATGGTTAAAGGATGGCTCAGAAATGGGTGAAAGATGGCTCAGAATCAGGTGAAAAGTGGCTCAGAAATGGCTGAAGATTGGCTTGGAAATCGCTGAAGGATGTGACTCGGTACTGACTGAAGATTGGCTCGGTGCTGACTAAAGAGAGGACTCACTCGGTGCTGACTGAAAGAGACTCACTCGGTAGCGACTGAGGAGTGAATGACTCGGTGCTGACTAAGAGTAGCTTACTCGGTGCTGACTGAAAATGACTTACTCAGATTTGTCTGAAGGGTGACTCAAAACAAGTTCAAATGATTCAATCGGCCCTTGTACAATGTTTCACTCGGCTATGTCTCTGGAAATGAACCAGTCAGAGAGACCTTGCTTGGATTTGCTTGGTAGTATCACGGTTTGAAGTACTCAATCAGAGTTGCTTCAATTGGAGGGGTTTTGCTCGGCAGTGCTTCTGCTTGAAGCATCCATTCGGCATCTCAAAAGTATTATACTCGGCTATACCTCTAGCCGACAGGTCAGCACCATTCTTTCTTTGACTTAAGACCGAATCAATCGTGAAGTAAATTTCACTCGGAAATAAATCACTCGGATTGAATCACTCAGAGAATTGTTGGTCGGATACATGGCTTGGGATTGATCCAATCGGATGCATTCATCATCCTTAAGACTAAGTTTCATTTGTTTCATTTATGAACTCAGCTCAGAATGTACCATCGGACCACTCGGTGCATTCACTCGGAGACCGATCCTTTCTTTCAATCTGAATTGTTTCACTCGTCAACAACAGTTTGGATGCACTTGCTGGGGAGTCTCCAATCGGATGTGCTTACTCGGGATTGCTTATTCAGGAGTCGGACTCACATTTCAATCAGAATGGAACTTGAGAAAGTCTGACCACTCAGACGTCTTCACTCGGAAGCCTTTCTTACATTTCAATCCGAATGGTTTCACTTGACAACAATAGTTCGGATGCACTTCCTCAGAAACCGACCTTATTCCCCACTCAGAATTTGGAACTCAGCTTCAGCAATGCATCCCAATCGGATGTGTTCATTCAGGAATGCTTCCATTCGGTTGTTTTCTCTCGGGAGTAACAGGAAACCGGCTTTATTTTCAATTAGAATTTAGATTGATAATCAACCTTTCGGATTCATTCGAAGTCGGCCTTTGTTTTCACTCGGAACAGCTTCAATCATCAATCAACTCTTCGGATTTATTCACTCAGATACGGTCTTTTTTCAATCAAAATTTGGAACTCAGCTTTAATCCTTCGGGTGCAATCACTCGGAAACCGACTCTCTAGTTACTTAGGACTCGGAACTTGAGAATCTGGCCACCTGGATATATTTACTCGGAGCCGGCCTTCTTTTCCACTCGGAAACACACCACCCGGTTGACAATTCACTCGGCAACGTCTCACTCGGAGACATGTTACTCGAAACGCCTTTCCGCTTGAGCGGGATTCCCACTCACTTGAGCGCTCACCTTTCCGCTTGGGTGAAGTTCCCACTCGCTTGAGCGAGAAGAGGCCAGAGGTCAAATTCCTGATTCATCACAGTCTCGCTTGGGTGAAATTCCCTCTCGCTTGAGCGAAATTCTCACTCACATCAACATACCACTCGGCCATGTCATGACTCGGAGACTCCTTTCTCGGAAATGATCATTCCGAGTCATCTCACTCGGAAATGATCATTTCCGAGTCAGAATTTTATTTTTATTTTTATTTTTATTTTATTATTATTTTTTTGCTCTCTTTTTTTCTTTTCTTTTTTTTCTTCTCTTTTTTTTATTTTTTTTCCAATTCTTTTCACTTGTGGATTCCCTATTCTTGGTGACAAAAATTCCCTATTCTTGGTGAAAATTGACTGGACCGAAATAGGTGTTCACAGTTTCCAAAACACAAGTAAAAAGAAAAAGCTCCTTCGCTTTTTTGCTCCATCTTCATTCCAAAACAAGTGAAAAACAAAAGGCTCCTTCCTTTTTCTGCTCCATCTTTGTTCCAAAATAGTAAACAAAAAGACAAAGTTATCTTCTCCCCTATGTGAAAAGGTAGATCTACCAAGTAATGCTTCCTTTTCACTATTTTTCCATTTTTTTGGTTTGTGTTGGGTGTTTCACTATTTTCCCCTTTTGATTTTGTTGTGTTGGTATGTAGTTATCTTTTGTGGGTTGTGTTTATTGCTTCTCATTTTTAATGTCATTTTGGTTGTGCCTCTTGAATTGGATGTTATAAAAATGTTGTTCCCCTTATATTGGTTGTGCTCCTCATGAGTGTTGTTGTTCAAAGAAATGTTGTTTGTCACTTTCTACACTACTTAATTGATTAAGAAACATGGGTTAATCGATTAAGCATGATGTTAATTGATTAAGAAATACTTTATATATATCTAACAAATTTATTACATTGTTTAGGACTGTAAACCTAATTTCATGTAACAAAAGGTAGAAGATCCACTTGGGCGTTCAGGGACATTGGCGGTGAAAATTGACAAGTCACCTTTAAAATTAGAGCTAGGAGTTAAGGTTATAGGAAAGGATATTCCAATCCCATTATATATCAGCAAGCATGATGTTTTGGAGGTTACTTTAGGTGATGAAATGCTAAACATATCTGTCATACAACTTTGGTTAATGTAAGACAATTTTATAGCCTCACATGAAATTTATATGATAAATGTATTATTTTGGATTTATATATTAATAATCATTTTATATTTATTCAATTAGGTATCTACATAACTTATGCAAGAAGAAGGGACTCACAGATACCTATGGATTTTTTGATCCTGTGTTTCATGATAAAGGAAACAAAAGAGATGACATATAAAGCTACATTCAATGTAGATTATTGGAAAGAAAATTGTGTTACCTTGCACTGTATTTTATTGATTCGTAAGTAATGTGATCCTCGTTTTGATTGTTTAATTTTTTTAAACATCATTACATATTTATGTAAGGCTCATTGGTAGTTGATAATAATATGTCAAAAAGAGAATTTATGTGTCCTATGCTCAATAAAGGGTAAACCATCCAAAGAACTCAAACAAATTCTACAAATGTAAGTCTACTCTCAATTATAAATGTCTAATTAAAGATATCACCGTATGCATTTATGTTATTGTAAGTGATAGCCAATCACAAGCGCACGGTTTATCGAAGTAATATAAAAGATTATCGTTCTCTATATGGATTATGCCCAAGTACCGGTTTACTATGATTTGATTATCTAGACAAATTGGTTCAATTAAAGGAATGTTCACTATACTTCAAACTAGAAACAAAAACAAAAAACTTAAAGCCTTTTGGAATGGAGTCAATTGCTTTCTAAGAATCAATCAAAGGAAAACTCTTGGGAGTTAAAAAGGTTCATATGCTAATATCAAATTTCATGTAATTCACTTCCCCAATTATGAAATTTAATTTCTAAGGTACATTTTCCTAATGTAATTAGCAATCTTCTCTCGAAGCCTTACTAATGTACCTAATTCCCAAAGAACCGTGTTATATTTGTAAATTAAGTCCATTAGGTTTTGTGAAAGCCTATTAGCCCTTAAATAGTTTTGCTTACTCTCGTAACTCAAAACCATAGGTGTGTTTGAATATGCTTTCAGGTTCACAGATTTTGATAATGACAAAGGAATATTGAAGAAACTCTTGGAGAAACAAGAAAGAACATCAGACCTGCAAAAACACGCAGGCTAATCGATTACGACGACAAGAATAATCGATTAGGAAGCCTCTGTTTGTACACTAATCGATTAAACACATAAGGATAATCGATTAGATAGCTTCTGTTTGTACACTAATCAATTGCAAGACATCAGATAATCGATTACATAGTTCCTGTTTCGCATCTAATCGATTACACCAACAAGACTAATCGATTACTGAACCTCTGTTTGAATTAAATGCATCAGGTATTTGAGCTAATCGATTATAGGACACATACAATCAATTATAAAGCTCCTGGAATGATTACTAATCGATTATAGACAAGGACAATTGATTACAAGTCTGCGTAATCAAATTAAATGCTTCAGGTGCCAGTCCTAGTCGATTACAAGATGAAGCATAATCGATTACCAAGTCTCTGAGTAGAAGCTAATCGATTACAAGGGATAGGCTAATCGATTACAACACGAGTTACACTGCAGATTTCAAAAGCTAATCGATTATAGCTCGAGGAGTAATCGATTAGGGTAGTGCCAGAAATTAGGGAAAGTGCTTTTTAAGTGGAAACCAACTTATTTCTCCATAGATCTAAGGCACCCACGGCATGCAACGGCTAGGAACTCCATTATGCTCATCTCCAAGCTCTATAAATGTAAGAATTCCTCAAGCTACTAAGAAGCATCAATTACATCCATCAAAGGAAATCAATTCTTGGATCTTGTGAGTTTTATCCTTGTATAGTTTCATTTTTTTGAAACTTAGAACTTCAACTTGTGTATCCTCTCTTGTTGAGAGTTAGAATTTGAGAGAGCATTCACTTGTATATCTACTCTATTAAGAGAGTTACTTGCTTGTAAACACTACACCAAACACAAAGGTTTTCACTCTAGGTTGAGTGGTCACAAAGGTTGGGGTTCAACCTTTGGGTATTGAGAGTTTGAGAGATTGGGTGGGTTGCCCTTGTGCTAGTGAGGATTGAGTTCTTGAGTGTGGGACACTAGGAAGCTGCAATTGCTCATAGCTTGTAATCTCTAAACTTCAAAAGTGGAAATCCTTCAAGTGGGTTGCTTGAAGGCGAGACGTACACCGGGGTTGGTGGAACTCGTTAAATTGGTTTGCAAGCTCTTCTCCCTTACTCTTTTACATTCATATACTGCATTTTATTGATTTGTGTTGGTTGATTGTGATTTACATACTTAAGCTTGCTTGAATTAATTAACTTTGAATATTGCACACTAAGTGTTTGACAAATTGCCTCATCCATATTTACCTCTTGTTTTGCATTGTCTTTTGTATCTTATTTGATCTCACTTGCCTAATCTCTAAACTTGTGATAAAAGAATCAAGTTCAAAGGCATTCTAAGCAAAGTTTTAAAGACTCAATTCACCCCCTCTTGAGTATTGAGGCCACTTGAATAACAATAGGTCCAATTTCATGCTTTCAAATAATATACCTACTCTCGTAGCTTACATCGTTTGGAATCAACTACGCTCCTCTCAAAGTCATGTAGAAGCATTAAGCATTCATGAAATCGAATAGAAAACATAAATTACATAAAAGGAGAGGATGAAAAATAGTCAATTCAATCCATATGCATATTACCCCCTTAATCACAAGAGAAGGGGTTTAGTTCATCATAGAATTCATTACAAAGCAACAAGCCATTAATGCAATTCCCAACATAGGAGAAAACCCAAATACCAAATAAGGATTCTGAAAATAGAAGAGAAGCTCTCACTTTGTCTTCTAAATCTTCACCCAAAACGCCGCGATTCGTTGTTCCTTGGTGTTGGTCCTTGAATCTCATCTGAAATCCCCTAAGAAAGCTCTCAGTTTTCTCTCCCACAAAGTGCCTAAAGTCTCTGTGTGTGTTTCCAATGAGTGCCCCCTTTGTTATGCTCAGAAACCGCTCCTAAAAATAGGGAAATTGCAAAACATGCCAAATCCACTGGCAGTGGGAAAAGCCCATGACCAGTGGATCATGACAGGGGTCCAAAAATCTTTAATTTTGGGTTCTAGGCAGCAAGATCCATGACCAGTGGGAAAAACCCATTGGCAGTGGATTTCCAAACAGTGAAAACCACGGCCAGTGGGTTTTTTCTTTGCATAAAACTCCATTTTCCAGCAAGGTCCACGACCAGTGGGAAAAACCCTCGGCCAGTTGATTTTTCTATCTCTATTTTTACGTATTTTGGCTCAAGTCAGTAGGATCCACTGGTGTGGCAATTTCCCATTGGTAGTGGGTTTCTCTTAACTTCACTAAAATGCTCCTGGAGTGCTCTTTTTGATGTATCCTTTCTCCATAGTGTATTTCAAGGATCTACATGGCTTTATTTTTATGCTTTTGAAGTCTTGATCCTTCCCATCCATCCAATGCTTCATTAAATGCCTCTTGTTTCCTTGTTTATGAACCTATAACAAAGTGTTTCCTGTAAAAGATAGACACCTAAGTAGCATGTGCGGAATAAAAGAAAATCAATGGGATTAAGGGGAAAAACTAACACAAATAAACTAAAAATGATGACAAAAGGACCCTAAAACTAATGCAAACTATACACTTACCAAAATACCCCAAACTAGAACATTGCTTATTCTCAAGCAATCATTATATCTATAGGAGGGTAAACTAAGAATAAATAACCCATGCAAAATTAAGGAACCCAAAATTAATTCAAATTATTTTCATTATGTTTTTCTTTAAGATGATTACCCAAAAATGTCAAGTTAAAATCCAAACAATGAACAATCCACACTTCACTAAGATTGAACCAACGATACCCTTTTCTCACCTTCCCTCTTAGTGTTTTAAATTTGTGCATAAAATCGCTCAAATTAACACACCTTAAACACTACCATAGGCTTGACAATTGATCGTAGACTCCATAGTTATCAAGAATACATGTCATAGTCTAAAGGTTTTTGAAAGGTTGTAACGTGGCCAAAGGTTCGATATGTAGGTATGGAAATCAAGAAAAAAGGAAAACACAAAGGGCTAAACGATTCCTAAGAAAAACAAGTTTCAAAGAAGGACAAAATAAGTATTCTCTTTCACACTTAAACACTTTTAGGAGCATAATTCAATTTTTTAGTAATTAACTCTTGTTTTCTCATTATCATCCTTCTCTTTTCCTTTCTTTTCTTTCTCTTTTTCATTCCATTTTTTTAAAATCAAATCTCCACATTGCATTATACCCCTTTTATTAACAATAAACTTTTTCTCTAGTTGCTATTCTTTTGCTTCTTCTACAAGAATCATGCAAATTAGGAAGCAAAGAGGCAATTTGAAAAAGAAATATGGAAATTGCATTAGGCTCAAAAAGGGCAACTAATAGGTTGATTTAATAAACAATTTCTATGGCTAAAGAATAATGCCTAAAGTGCCTTTTTTATTCCATGACATATATTCACCAACCATTTTGAATCGGTCTGAAGCCAAGTTCTAGAATGCCTAACATGTATGAATCACTCAAAGAAAGGAAATAAAGGTTAAATTTTTAATCATTGCAAAACCCTTTCAGGCTCAAAAACCTTACTATGGTGATTAGTCCAGATCCTAGAAAGCATGGATTTATCACGAGTCTTTCGTCCTAACAATCAGGCAATCATCATCAAGAAAATTAATTTTTTTAAGTTTTGGGATCCTAATATGCATGTGGTCTATTTACTCAAAATTAAACGTACCCTATACTCTAGCAATCACTATCAGAACTAACAATGCTATCCTACGACATAACCAAAATGAAACAATAAGTGGAAAGAAAAAAATCATGCAATGCAATCACAATGAAAACAAACAAGAAAAATCATCAGGTTAAGTTTCGGTTTACCCATACCCCAAATTAATTTCGGACATTGTCCTCAATGTGCAATAATAAGAGATAATAGTAAAAAGAAATTTAACTGATACAGGATCATCTTATCATGGAGAGGGGGTGAGAAATGCCCCTGCTGATGACTCTGTGGGCAGTGGCATCTCTATGTCCAGAGGAGCATCCTCAGCATCATCTATACTTGAAAATAGGAAAGAAGTCCCCCCTCCCAACTTTGTTCTTTCTCTTCTTTCCAATGGATTTGGTCATTTCTGTGGACATGATTCCTTGCTAAAAGGCATAAATTAAATGACAATGTTAAACACATAAGGAAAAGATCAATCCAAACCAAATATAGGATCATATAAAAGAGAAGATATTGGGTGAACATGGCTCATGAAAACTTTAAAAATCACACCAATATTGAAAGGAAAGATGCCTAATGATAGGAGGTTGTGCATGGGAACATGAATCATAAAGATAAAGTTCAAGTTTCCTAACCAATAGCATGCAACAATCCTAAGAAAAATAAACCTAAATTGGTTTAGGCATTTTCACAAACACTTGGTAGGCAAATATATATCTCACATGAAACACCCCAAACTTGAATTTTAAACAACCCCCATGGTTTCAATTTAATCCACATAGCTTTAGTGTGTGTCAAACAATATATATTCAGCAAAATATAGCAATACACTGAAGCATAAAACAAGAGTAGGTAAATGGGAATGATGAACTATGCATAGGGATAATGATCAATTCAACCAATTCAAAGCATACCAATTCCAAATTGAACCATTAACAAGCATCACAATGCATAAACTAAGCCTCCCAGATATCCAATTTTGAAAGAAACACTTAATATTGAATTTTTTTTCAAAACCCCAATTAACAGCAAATGGCAAAAAGAAATGGTAAGTGTTCTTACTTTGTAGGGAGGTAGTGTGACAAAATGCTTGGGAAAACTTGCAAAGATGATGCGAGTGAAGGAATGCAAGAGCAAAAAGGGGAGTTCTTCAAAGGTTTGGAGCAAAAAGGAAGAAGGAAAGAAGTATGGTGTGCGTAAGTATAAAAAGGGAGAGAGCATTGTGTGTGAGTTATAAATAAAAGAGACCATGTTATGTGATCCACGGCCAGTGGGAAAAAACCCACGGCCCGTGGAGGCTACTGTTTTGGGCTAATTAATTTCATACACACACCTGTTAAGTTCCCTGGCTAGTGGAACTTACCGTCCCTTTACTCTAAAAAATTATGCATAAGACACACCATTCAGTCAGAGAGATCCACGGCCAATGGGAAAAACCCACTGCCAGTGGATCTAACTGAGTTGCCCAAAAAATTAGTCTTTAATTTCAAGTTATAGAAATCCACTGCCAGTGGAAATTTCCCACTGCTAGTGGATTTTACTAGTTTCCAAAAATTTTCTTGCGTTAACTCCAGCTCTCAAAATCAGTGAAGTCCACTACCAGTGGGAAATTTCCACTTTCAGTGGATGTCACTATTTTAACCATTGAAAATCATGCAATCGTGAAAAAGAAAAAAAGATCCTGTGTTTATTGATGCAAATGTATAAATGGAAAAACAATCATGCATTTGAAATGGAAAAATGAAAGAATAACATGCCTTAAAAAGAAACATTGTGCAACAAAATGGAAAAGTAAACGTGGGGTTACCTCCCCACAAGTGCTAAGTTTAACGCCTTCAACTAGACTCTATACCTTAATGACAGTCAAGAATCTAATAGGGCCAAGAAATTCAAACCTTAATATGGAAGGTAAAGGTTTAAGTTTAACATTTGGGCTCACCACTTTTTCAAAATGACCTCAGTATCATGTTTCAGTGTATGTTACCTTCACTACTTTTTGATGTTCCTATAAACTCATTCAGAAAAACAGAATCAAGTGGGTCCTTAGGAAGAATCTTTTCCTTCACCACTTGGTCAACTAATTCAATGTTACAACAAACATTATCATGAAAAGGTTTTTTCAAAGCATCTATCAAATTAAAATCAACCTTTTGGTCCCCTACAGTCAGAGAGAACTTACCATTTTTAACATCAATCATGGCATTTATAGTGGCTAAAAATGGCCTGCCTAATATAATGGGGATCATAGAATCATCATCCATCTCTAGCACAACAAAATCAGTAGGGATAAAAAATTTTCCTACCCTAATAGGAACATCCTCTAAAATACCTACAGGATACTTAATAGATCTATCATCCAGTTGTAAAGACATCTTAGTGGGTTTCAATTCACTCAATCCCAGCTTTTTAGAAATAGACAGAGGCATCAGGCTAACACTAGCTCCTAAATCACATAAAGCTCTATCTATTGGCTTGTCACCAATCATGCATGGGATAGAAAAGCTACCTGGATCCTAAAGCTTGGGTGGCAGCTTTTTCTTGATCAATGCACTATACTCCTCAATAAATGCCACAATACCATCCTTCTCTAGCCTTCTTTTGTTGGACAAAATATCCTTCAGAAACTTTGCGTAGGTAGGCATTTGTTGCAAAACATCAGTGAAAGGAATATTAATATATAATTTCTTTAATACCTCTAGGAACTTACCGAACTATTTGTCTAACTTGGCCTTGGCCAAGCGTTGAGGAAATAGTATAGGAGGTTGATATGGCTTAACCTCCTCTTTTATTTCATATAGTTTCTCTTCTTTAGTCAATGGATGAGAGGAAGACTCATCCACTTTCTTGTCCACCTTAGCTTCTGAGTCCGTCATGCCGGTTGGACCCTTATATTGAATACCACTCCTATGAGTGACAACCATAATATGGTTAGACAGGCCCGCCTCTTGTTTTTCAGGAAATGTCCTTGGTGCTCTTGTGGAGTTGGAGGCTTATTGGGCAATCTGGGTCTCTAACATTTTGTTGTGGGTGGCTAGGGAATCCACCTTCGAAGTTAAGTTCTTAATCACCTCAGAGAACCCATTATTTTGCTGGATCTGCGTGGTTACAAATGTCTCTATCAAAGACTCCAACTTGGATTTTTGTGGAGCATAAGGTCCTTGTTGAGGCTTGAAGTTGCCTTGATTTCCTTGGAATGGTGGGGGTCGGTTTTGGAATCCTAGTGGTCCTTGTTGTCTGTAGTTATTCCTAAAGTTTCTGCCAAAGCTACCTAAGGCATCCACGTGTTGCATATCGAACTCAGGACCTTGGGTTACTCCAACCTGACAACCTGTAATAGTATGACCTGCAACACCACATAACTCATATACCACATTTGCAGTACTTGCTCCTAACTTATCAAATTTTACAGTTAAAGCTTCTACCTTAGCAGTAAGTAAGGAAATAACATCTAAAGAATACTTACCTGGAGTTCTTGATGGTAAACTCTATTCAGATGACCATTGGTATGTGTTTTGTGTCACTTCTTTTATAAGGTTATACCCTTCCTCCTTGTTTTTACTCATAAAGGCACCGCCAGCTGCGGTATCTAAGGTAACCCTTTGATTTAGGGTTAAACCGTTATAGAAGATGTAGACTGTTAACCACCGTTCCATTCCATGATGTGGGCATTCTCTAAGAATCTCCTTGTACCTCTCCCAAGCATCGTACAAGATTTTATCATCTTTCTGTGTGAAAGTGATGATTCGCTTTCGAAGTTGGTCTGTTTTACTGTGTGGGTAGTACCTGTTGAGAAAAAGTATGGGACAACTGCTGCCAAGTTGTAATTGACCCCTCTGAAAGCGAATACAACCAAGATCTAGCTTTATCTCTTAAGGAGAACGGGAAAAGCCTCAACCTAATTGCATCATTTAAAACCCTATTCACCTTGAGTGTATCACAATACTCAAGAAAAATTTGTAGATGCAAGTTAGGATCCTTGGATGACAATTCTCCAAACTGATTTTGTTGGACCATTGAGAGCAAAGATGGCTTCAATTCAAAGTTATTTTCCTTAATAGTAGGCCATGTGATGCTAGGCCTCTTTCCCATCACATTGGGTGCTGCAATGTCCCGGAGTGCTCTGTTATCAGGATTATCCATTAGTGCTTGGGTCGTTGAACTTGGAGCTTGTTGCTTGCTTTGTTCTCTTTGTCTTCGAAGAGCTCTGATTCTATGGAGGGTCTGTTCGATTTCATGGTCAAAGATATCTTCAAAGCTAGCACTTCTTTGCATAAAGGGACTGCACAATTCACAAAATAACAAAGAACCCAAGTGTAATTCTGCAGAAAAATAAAGAAAAGAAAAACCATAAAAATAATGTAGAAAAAAAAGAAACAAAAAATTTTGCATACAAAAATTAAATGCCTAATCTAATCAAATCATCGCTTAGTCAATATTGGGGGAAACACAATCCCCGACAACGGCGCCAAAAACTTGATAACCAACTGCAAGATCACAGTTTATCAAAGTAATATAAAAGATTATCGTTCTCCACAGGGATTGTGCCTAAGTAACGGTTTACTATGATTTGATTATCCAGACAAATTGGTTTAATTAAAGGAATGTTCACTTTGTTTTAAACTAGAAATAGAAAACTTAAAGCCTTTTGGAATAAAAGTCAATTGCTTTCTAAGAATCAATTAAAGGAAAGCTCTTAGGAGTAAAAAAGGTTCATATGCTAGTATTAAATTTCATGTAATTCACTTCCCTAATTATGAAATTTAATTTCTAAGGTAGATTTTCCTAATGTAATTAGCAACCTTCTCTCGAAGCGTTACTAATGTACCTAATTCCCAAAGAACTACGTTATATTTGTAAATTAAGTCCATTACATTTTGTGAAAACCTATTAGCCCTCAAATAGTTTTGCTTACCCTCGTAACTCAAAACCATAGGTTCAATTTTATGCTTTCAGACAATATACCTACTCTCGTAGCTTACATCATTTGGAATCAACTATGCTCCTCTTAAAGTCATGTAGAAGCATTAAGCATTCATGAAATCGAATAGAAAATATAAATTCCATAAAAGGAGAAGATGAAAAACAGTTAATTCAATCCATTTGCATATTACCCCCTTAATCCTAAGAGAAGGGGTTTAATTCGTCATAGAGTTAATTACAAAGCAACAAGCCATTAATTTAATTCCCAACATAGGAGAAAACCCAAATACAAAATAAGGATTCTAAAAATAGAAAAAAAGCTCTCACTTTTGTCTTCTAAATGTTCACCCAAAACGCCATGATTTGATGTTCCTTGGTGTTGGTCCTTGAATCTCCTCTGAAATCCCCTAAGAAAGCTCTTAATTTTCTCTCCCAAAAAGTGCCTAAAGTCTCTGTGTCTATTTCTAATGAGTACCCCCCTTTGTTATGCTCAGAAACTGCGCCTAAAAATAGGGAAATTGTAGAATGTGCCAAATCCACTGGTAGTGGGAAAACCCACGGCTAGTGGATCGTGACAAGGGTCCAAAAGTCTTCAATTTTAGGTTCCAGGTAGTAAGTTCCATGACCAGTGGGAAAAATCCACAAGCAGTGGATTTCCAAACAGCAAGAACCACAGCCAGTAGATTTTTTCTATGCACAAAACTCCATTTTCCAGCAAGGTCCGCGACCAGTGGATCTTTCTGTCTCTATTTTTACGCATTTTGGCTCAAGTCAATAGGATCCACTAGCAGTGGGTTTCTCTTAACTTCACCAAAATGCTCCCGAAGTACTCTTTTTGATGTATCCTTTTTCCATAGTGCATTCCAAGGGTCTACATGACTTTATTTTTATGCTTTTGAAGTCTTAAATCCTTTCCATCCATCTAATGCTTCATCAAATGCCTCTTGTTTCCTTGTTTATGAGCCTATAACAAAGTGTTTCCTACTAAAGATAGACACCTGAGTAGTATGTGTGGAATAAAAGAAAATCAATGGGATTAAGGGGAAAAACTAACACAAAAAACCAAAAATGATGACAAAAAGACCCTAAAACTAATGCAAACTAGACACCTATCAGTAAGCTTATTATTGTAGAACATACAAGCATCTCATTTATTACTAGGTTGGCACACAAAAAATTTTGAAACCTCCTAAGGATCACTTCAACTGTAAGCTATATATCTATAATTTATATTTGTTTGGTTGTGGTAGTTTTATCCTACATATGTCAAGATTAATTTGGTGTTATTTTTATAGTGCCCAACACAACCACTAGGAAGCATGTAGTGTGGATTTTATGTAATGAAACACATGTTGGATATTGTCTTGGCAAACATTCTCGATTCATAGGACAAGGTAATTTTTTAATCATGCTCTTAATAATAGTTTCATCTTCAGAAGCTTATTCGCCGTCTGCATTTGTCATAATTGCATTGTACTTGAGTAATTGAGTTTGTTGATTATGTACGAAAATTAATGGAGTTTATGTTTATTTTGGTTGCATTGTTATTTACGCTTAATTTTATAGTTGTGTATTTGTTCAAGTTGCGTATGCTTATTATGTTTCTATTGGTAATGAATCATAGTTTTCTATACTTGTTCAAGTTACATGTGATAATGCATTGTATTTTGTATATTAGGTTGCATGTGCTTATTATATTCTTATTGCTAACACGTTATGGTTTTAAATTAACAGAGATTCAGTCAACAACCATTTTTTGAGGATATGGTTATAGACATTCAAAGACAATGGGCAACATATTTGTTTAATGTGTTGCCAAAATCATTAGTTTAAATTTATTGGTTTCTTACATTGTTAATGTTTTTAATTGATATATTTCAGTGTGTGTCTTGATCTCTTTATTAATCAATCTAGACTCTTAAAACTTCATTTATATGCATGTATGGATATATTTTGGTGTGTCTCTTGATCTCTTTATTAATTTTAATTGATATATTATATGGTTTTAATTTATATATTGATATTAATTTTATGACATTTGATGATTAAATTCAAACATGGTCATGTCTATCAAATATAATTAAATTTGGATTAGTTTGTCTGATATAATTGGGTTGAAACTAGACGGGATTAAAATGCTCCCAAAAAAATAGGGAAAATAGAAAAAATAAAGAAAAACACAATACTTTTTACATCGGTTGTTGTCAATAATAGGTATAAAATGTATATTTTTATACCAAGCGTAAATAAATGACCGGTGTAAAATATGCACTTTTTATACTGAGAATAAATAAATGATCGGCGTAAATTTATATTTTACACTGGTCGTAACGAATAGAACTGGTATAAATTAAACATTTTACAAAGGTTGTTAAGAAAGAAACCCGTGTAAAAAGTCTTTTTCTCACCAGTTGCTGATTGTTTAAAAAAGTCTTACTTTTCTAACTTGCTGGGTCTACACCGGTCGTACAACCAGTGTAAAAAGCCTAAAATGACTGGTGTAAAAATTCCATTCCGCACTAGTGAGAGATAGAAGCGTTGAAATTAAAAAAAACACTTTATAGTAATTGCCTTAGAGATGGTTAGAAGTGTCAGATCGTACATTACGTGTTCGGTGCCTCATAATATGTGGTATATTTTAAATATCTATTAGACAATTCTTTATATTATCAATTAGTTATGAGATAGAATCTAAACAAAGATAGAAACATGAGTAAGGATGTAAACGGGTAGGTAGTGTACTACCAATACTCATACCCGTACATATTGGTAGTTGTAGAGGGTACCCGTTGGTATCCATTAATATTTTAAAAAAATATACTCTCCTTGTTTCTATTTATAAGATAAATTAGACCAAAACACACATATTAAAAAATATATTAATGTACTAATTTTGATAAAAAGATATTGTAACATTTCAATTTTATTATTATGTAAATATAAACTCATTTTTGAGGTCATGGCCAAAGAAGATACTAAACTAAAGAAGAGCATCAAAGGTTGTGTGGGGACATAAAATATGATGTTCTCAAAACATTAGTTTTTGAAAGAAACTATATATATATATATATAGAGAGAGAGAGAGAGAGAGAGAGAGATAGAGAGATGTGCAAAACACTTTTTTCACTTTATTTTTACCACTCTTATTAGGATTAGAATCTTAGAATTATCTCTTCCATTTGGAGTTTGTCAGAACAAAATCAAAGCTACAAGACATGGATTATTTCATTTCATTCATCTCTTTCTCTTATCTTTTCAACATCTGTAGCTAAATTCTTAGTTAGGGAAAGATGAATCCAAATTTGAATTCTATGTAAACCTAATGTTATTCAATTCAATTTCATGCATGTTATTGGTTGATTTATGATCTTAGATTGTAATTGAAAAATTAAGTTTGAGATTGGAATTGAAGTAATTGTTGCAAATTTTTGATAGGGTGATTGGAAATTTCATAGGCTGAGGTGTGTGACTCACTCTGTCCTTAAGGGTTTGTTCATCTAGGACATGAGCCCTAAGATTCAACAGTCTTTTCTGCTTATAAGCAAGTACCAAAACTAGTAAATAGATTTTTGTTTTGTAACCCACTCTGAAAACTTACGTATATATAAAAGGAATGTATGAAAAGACAATTCAATTTGACTTTAGAAATGGTAACACAAATTAACCAAAATAATTAAAGGCAATTAAATATGGTTCGTTATATAATAAAGAATCATTAATATGTAATGTCAAATAATTAACCTGTAAATAACCATTTTAAAAATATTAAATCAGATCAAATCAATTTTAGATAAGCCATTTAAAAATTTAATCACACATTCTTCTGAAATACAACAAAAAAAATCCAATAATCTTCCTCATATTTCAAAAGAATTTAAAACGTTAGATTAAAATTCATTGGGTTCAAGTGATTAATGTAAATGCATCAAACATGGTGTCTTTGGACTAAAAACTAGATCCTAAAGAAATACAGTTAACCTACAATGAGTTGGTGAAACAAAACTTTCTATATACCAAGATCACTTTGGTGTAAGCTAGCAGTTTACCTATTACAATACAGGTCATGACTCTTTTGTCATTTTCATTGTGTGAATAAGTCATATGCATGTTTAACGATTCAGGAGTGTTCTAAAATTTTTGCCATATAATTTCATAGGAACTACCTTACCCCATACTCATATAAATGTTTTCATCATGTGTATAATACACTTTATACACCATCATAGGAAAAGACAAAAATTATATGTAATTACTTATATAAACCTTGTTCATGGGATCTAATTACAAAGGTTGAGCTCTTATCACTGTAATTAAAAATGGCGTATATATCGCATTCTTCTTGATGTTTAACCCTCTAGCTTTTTACTGTGAAACACAAGGTCAAATTAAATTTTACTCATAATTTAATTAGTAACTACGTTATATCATTATAATTATAATGTTTCCATGTACATACCTAAAATTTTTTCATAAATTCTATCATTTTACTTTCAATACTACCACTTAGTAATCACAACATATAATTTAAGAAGACTTGTTTCTTCCATAAAATGCACATGCTAAGAAATTTTCTTAGCTTTTTAGCCTTATATTTTACCAAGTAAAGCAATAAACTTGGCCTCTATGTTTAATTTAGGTTACTCAAGTCTACTTATAAATTTTAAGTGACAACTTCTCTTTTGAGGTTAAAATAATTCACTTAGTTATTCTCGTTAATATTAAATTACTCAACATCACTATGTTATTGTAATACAATAAAAATATCAAAATCAAATTTCATAATATCTCTTCAAGAGGAGAATAAATTCATTCATTTAACTATGAGATTCAATCAATATCACCATACTATTAGTATAGTGGAATTCACTATAAACAATATCATAACATTGTGGTTCATGATATCTCTCGAACACTTTATATGAATCCAACTCACCAAAACTTTATCATCACAATATAAATTCTTTTTTAATGTTATCATTGTAAGGGATCTTATCCAAATATCAAACTCAATGAGAAGTTTCTCAGTATAATATTCTTGTGATATACTATCATACTTCCTTAGATTAAACTTAAATCACATTTGTCTTTGTATCACAACAATAACATATTGTAGGCAACATGGCTTATCAAAGCCTATCATGCATGTTAACCAAGTGGCCTCAATTACTCAAGAGGGGGGGTGATTGAGTATTAAAAAATTTTCTTTGGAATGCTCTTGAAATTGATTCTTTTGTTACTATGTATATTTAAGATAATAAATTAGATAACAAGAAGCAACAAATTATACACAAGACAAATTAATAACTACTTAAAGAGTTTGAATAATGAATCAATTTAGTTACAAAGCAATTTATAGGACTTTAGAAAGATTGATTCAAAAGAAATGCTTAAGTCCAAGTTCAACAATGTTATTAAAAGAAGGTTTCAACTTAATGTATCATGCACTTAGTCAAATTAATAAAGCAAGAAATTAAGCAAACAAATTAAGTGCACAAATTAAATGAGTTTAGGGAAGAAAGATTTGCAAACTGATGTATACGAGTTCCACCACGCCGGTGTACGTCTCGCCTCTAAGCAACCCACTTAGAGGATTTCCACTATTGTAGATTAGAGATACACTTTGAGCAATTGCAACTTCCTAGTGTCCCACACTCAAGAATCCAATCCTCACAAGTACAAGGGCACCCCACCCAATCTCTCAATCTCACAATTACAAGGTTGAAACCCAACCCAAGATTTCTATGAAGTTTAGTGTTTTAAGTGTACAAGGAAACTCTCTCACTAGAGTGGATATACAAGTTTTAAAGCTTACACAAGATAGTAACTCTCAAAGAGAGGATATGCAAGTTAAGTACACAAATATAATTTTCCCACAAATTAACTCTCAAGAAATATACCAATCAAAGAATAAAGAGAGTAAGTAGAAGAGCAAGAGAATGGAGGGGGAAGAAAGCAAATGGAAATGCTTCAAATGCTTGGTGTAAGTTTTGCCTTCAACTCCTTCTCTATTTATAGGCTCCATGAGGCATGGCATGTGTAATATTCAATTCCTTGGGAGCTTGAAGTGTTAGGCATGTGTGTCTCCATTCAACTTGGCATTCCAATTCCAATAAACCTTTTAGTGTCTCCAAGAGAATATGGCATGTGCATCAAGAAGCATGTTTGTCCAATATTTAGTTTAATTGCATTTTCAATGTGACACATGCATGTGGAGAGGGATAAGGCATGGAGCATTGCCTAGGACTCTTCAAATTGAGTGAACCGAAGGGAATTGTAAGTCTATGCATGATTTTTGTTCCTGACAGCATGTTGAATCGATTCAGGCCTTGAGAAATCACATCCTGGGTGCTTTGTTTTCGTATGAATCGATTCAGGCTAGGGAGGAATCGATTCATTCACTTGATTTTCACATTCTGGGCCACTTGATTCGTATGAATCGATTCATATTATGTTTGAATCGATTCATGCACCTGATTCTCCAATTTTGGTGCATTTTCCATCCCCTTTTGGAATCCTTTTACATACACTTTGGTTCCTTTGATTCTTAGGCACTTTGATGATCAATTCTCACTTGTTTTGAGCTTCTTTAAATGCCTTTAACATATGTCCTTGATTATCCATCAAATTTAAGCATCAACCATTTTAGATTCCACATCAAACATAATTAATCGCTTGATAACATCCTTGGTATTTCTCTATTTGTTGTGTCATTATCAAAACCTACATCAACATAAAAATACATTCTCCCCCTTTTTGATGATGACAACAAATGTTTGTCTCTTGGGATGTTAGTATCACAATAATTCAAATATGTAAGAAAGACTCCCCCTTTGACATGCAATTTGTTATCATATATTTATGACATTATAGGCACAAGTATGTAAGGAGCATTTAAGGATAAAAGGTCTCTCCCCCTTAATAAGGTTTCTCCCCCTTAATATATATTCTCTCCCTCTTAATCATCTCCTCTTTAATCATTTAACACTTTAAAGATCTCTTACTTTTTACAAGATATTTTTATGTCATTTAGAAAGTGTAATCTTCTCCCCCTTTCTTATATATTTCTCTCCCCCTTTAAATGTATGTATTTCTCTCCCCCTTTGGCATCATCAAAAAGATTTCCTTATTTGATAAACATATACAACTTAAAGGTAGATGCATACATTTTGAAGTAAGATGGCAATGCAACATTCATTACGAAATCATTCAAGGCATATAGGCATATAATGTCTCATGGGAATCGATTCATCTAGCTATTTTTACGCGAGTTTGAAGAATCATGTTACTAGATGGTTGTTTTGTGAGGGATATATACAATGATTTAAATTTTGCAAGTTGCCAATGATTTTGTTGCACAAGAAAGTCAAGAAAATCAAAGGTCATTTGCCATTTATTTTTGAGAACCATGTTGTATATAGGAGATTATCTTTGTGTCAAAATATGTTTAAAATAAATGGGGACTCCACGGGGTCTTAATATAAGACAAGAGATTTGTAGAGCATTAAGTTGATTATTGGAAATGTGAGTATAAATTTTCTTTAAAAATTTGTATGTATATCACAAAGTAAGGTATTATGTTCAAGGAAATGAAAATTTTATGAAAAAGATGAGTTTGAAATCTTCAAGTTAAAGATTTGCAAAATTTTGTTCAAAGAGTAAGAAAGTGTGATAAAATAAATCAATTAGGAAATTTCCAAAATTCCTAATTCCCTTCTAATATTTATAAATTGGTCTTTTGGAAGGGGTTTTGTAAAAATGTCCGCCAATTGTTTTGAAGTTTCAACATATTCAAGTACACAATCTCCTTTCAAAACATGGTCTCTTATGAAGTGATGTCTTATTTCAATGTGTTTGGTCCTAGAATGCATGACCGGATTCTTAGATATATTTATTGCACTAGTGTTATCACATTTAATGGGACTTTATCCAAGGTAATACCAAAATCAAGAAGTTGTTGTCTCATCCATAGAATTTGAGCACAACAACTACCGGCTGCTACATATTCTGCCTCAGCCGTTGATAACGCAACACTTGCTTGTTTCTTGCTATGCCAAGAAACAAGGGAACTACCAAGTAAATGACATGTGCCACTAGTACTTTTTCTATCAAGCTTACAACCCGCAAAGTCAGAATCAGAATATCCTAAAAGATTACATTCAACTCCTTTGGGATACCACAAACCAACATTTTGAGTACCCACAAGATATTTCAAAATTCTTTTTACGGCAGTTAAGTGTGATTCTTTAGGACATGCTTGATATCTAGCACACATGCATACCGCAAACATAATATCGGGTCTACTAGCAGTTAAATAAAGTAAGGATCCTATCATTCCTCGATACTTAGTTATTTCAACATCCTTACCTTTTTCATCTTTATCTAGATAGCAAGATGTGCTCATTGGTGTTGTTATTTCGTTTGCCTTATCCATTTCAAATCGTTTGAGTAATTCTTTACAATATTTTGTTTGACTAATAAAAGTTCCTTCATTTGTTTGTTTAATATGTAATCCTAGGAAAAAGGTGAGTTCTCCCATCATGGACATTTCAAATTCTTTTTGCATGAATTTAGCGAACTCTTGACAAAGACTCTCATTTGTAGCACCAAAAATTATGTCATCAACATAAACTTGTACCAAAAGAATGTCATGATTTTTACGCCTTATAAATAGTGTAGTGTCAACCTTTCCTCTTTCGAAATTATTTTCTAAAAGAAATTTGCTAAGTCTTTCATACCAAGCTCTTGGAGCTTGTTTCAAACCGTATAAGGCTTTTCTCAATTTAAAAACATGATTTGGAAATTTATGATTTTCAAAACCGGGAGGTTGATCTACATAAACTTCTTCTTGAATATAGCCATTTAAAAAAGCGCTTTTGACATCCATTTGATAAAGTTTAAAATCCATACAACAAGCAAAAGCTAATAATAATCTAATGGCTTCTAACCTAGCTACGGGAGCATACGTTTCTTCATAGTCTATTCCTTCTTCTTGATTATACCCCTTAGCAACTAGCCTAGCTTTGTTTCTAGTTATTATTCCATTTTCATCTAGTTTGTTCCTAAAAACCCATTTGGTGCCTATTATTTGATGGACATTGGGTCTTGGCACAAGTTCCCAAACTTCATTTCTTTCAAATTGGTTTAATTCTTCTTGCATGGCCAACATCCAATGTTCATCAATAATGGCTTCATCAATATTTTTAGGTTCAATTTGAGATACAAAGTGTAACACCCTCGGTTAAATAAGACAAATCCTTCTGTAGGTTCATCCCATTTAACTGAGAGTGCTAACAGTTTTCAGAAAAAGTGAATTTTTTTTTTTTAAAAATAAATAAATACGTGGCAGATCAGCGGAAGTAATATTGTATATATCACATAGTCATTCACAAACTGTAAATAATTATACTCTTAACAGAATGGGGCACGCGGGCACCCTTAAATATTATACAGTCATCCGGTGTCTGATTATAAATATTCTATCCTTAATGATTATTCTCAACGGGTTCAGCGTATTGCTGATCTTCACACTCGGGTTCTTGAGTTTCTAATTCCTCTGAAAAATGTTCAACAGTAAGGGTGAGTATAACCCAAGACCCTGATTGGTTCATCCGATGCGGACATAATTCAGTTAACATACAATGTCACATAGATCATACATTTAATATATTTATCACAATCAAGCATGTTGTCATCACATAATCGTACCTTTAGCATGTTCACAGTTATAACAATCAAGCATATTTTCATGAAATTAATCGTACATATAACATATTCACAATTGTAACAATCAAGTATGCTGTAATGAATGCATGAGTTCGGATTTATTATGATTTATCTTTGGTTAAGTCTCATGATGCATGCGGGCCCAATAAATCGTTTCATCTTCTTCTCAATCTTTGGAATATCACCATTCCAATCATCTAGAGCGATCAGGGTCTGCCCAAGTTCCATGTGGTACAAAATGAACTCATTGGTTCTCATTATTAATTTAAATATTTTTGGAACTTGGATCCCTACGATCATAGTTACACTCCGTCATTTAGTCAAAGTACACTAGAATTGCATCGTCTCACCCGGCTATCAGGCGCGACTCTGATGCCATTGGGTTGCCGTTCCAATTGTACTCCCAAGATTCTTCATGGAGATCGAACGTGAGTGTCCTCCACTGTACCAAGTGTATGCTCTAGAGGTTTTTTTTTCTTCTTCAAAAATATTTTCATGATGCGAAATGCATTTATCTTATCAATTGATTCCTGGGTATCTTATGTGTTTCCAGTCTCATCATATCATTCTCAAATTTCTTGAATTCCATCAATCATTTAAACCTTGTAAGATATCCGTTTTATTAATATAGAAATATGTCTAATATATATATATATATATTCTTTCATAAAGAGTAAAATAATATATCCTTTATGTAATTACGCATAATTTAGATGTTTAACAAAGTATAGTGATAATAAAAATAATAATAAGGATAACAATATTAAGTATGACAATAAATAATGATAATAATGGAATAAGAATGTTAATTATAACTTACCAATAACTTAAAAAGTATTGAAAATTGGTTTCCAATTGAGAATTCAAGTGAAAATCACTAAAAATAGAGTTTTCCGAGTGAAATGGGTTGAATACCGAATAATTTTAACTTGAAGTGAGTTTCTGAATAAGATAGGCATCAATCCGAGTAAAATAATCCTAATTCCGAGTGGAATCAAGTTGATAAGAGATTTCTGAGTTACTTTAACTATATAATCCGAGTGAAAATAAACTAAAAGGAGTTTTCTGAGTAAAATAAAGGTTTATCGAATTAAAAATCACTGGGAAGAGTTTTCATGAGTGAAGCTACTTAAATTCTGAGTGAAAATGAGTTCTGAATGAAATTAATCATAATTCCGAGTATAAATAAGCAAAACCGAGTAAAATAAGTGTAAAACCGGTCGGAAATATCATAAAACCGAGTAAAATAACCTGTTATCATATTTGTTTCACTGAAAATCACACGGTACCCATGTTTCTTAGTATATTCAGTGCAATCAATACATGTCATATCACAATTCATCACTCGGTAACATATATATATATATACATGCATATAAAGATAACAATTCAAAGCATTTCATACATACTGAACTTGTCCTCACTCGGTTTTCCCACAAGGCACCCAAGAATATACCCCCTTACCTCAATGAAGTTCTTGGATGGAAGGAAAGAGGTTTCCCCTTCACTGTCCTACACCAATTCCGAGCGAGAGAGGAATGGAATTAAGAGAGAAAGCTTGTTTGTAGAAGAAAAAGAAGAAAGGGAAATGATAACAGAGGTGTGTCTGTTGCTAAGTCTCGTGTGTGTGTGTCCTCTAAGAGTCCTGGCGTTGGTTTAAATAAGAAGAGAGTGAGTGGAAATTAAATGGGGAACATCGGTTGGAGGATTAGGTAAGATAATGGAGCCTTTTGACTCCTTTCCCAGTCAGCTTTGCATTAAATAGAAATAAAATATATAAAGTTATTGTAATGGAGGCAACTTTCTCCTTCGATTGGTTCATTGTGCCAATCATTCTTGGCTTTATATGGTTAAGTGGGCTAACCACTATCTGATATGGAATAATAAAAAAAAAATATTTAGTGCTGGCAAGGTCGTCATCTCATGTGAGGCAGTATTGGGTGAGTGAGGGCGGAGTGTAATGTGAGGACGGTATTAGGTGAGGCGGTATGGAGTATGAGGCGGTATGGAGTGTGGGGCGGTGTGGAGTGTGGGGCGGTGTGGAGTGTGGGGCGGTGTGGAGTATAAGGCGGAGTGTAGTGATGGGCAGGGTGTAGTGACAGGCGGTGTGTAGTGGGCGGTGTTGAGTGTGAAGTAGGGAAGGACGGTGTGTTAAGGGGTTCAGGTACCCCGTCTGTGGAAAGGGGCGGTGTTGTGATGAACACCGGCTCAGAGCTGTCCGGTGTGAACTCCTAATGTAAGAACGGATCCAGTAGCCATCCGGTGTGCACATATGCTCATCTTAAGCGAAATCCGATTCGCTTGAGCGAATCCGCCCTTCATGGCTCGGAATCTTCAAAAACTGACTCAACACTTGCTTTCTCACTCGGTAATGGTTCAGCCTCTCTATTTTTCTCTCGGAATGGTTCCTTCTTCCATTTCCACTCGGTTCTCTAAGTAATTACATAGGAAACCGTTCGGAATAGTTCCATAACATGTTCCACTCGGTAAGAAGCATCAAATCAACATAAACTTGAGTGTTTAAGCTTTCTTTCACTCGGAATACTTCAACCAGAGCAGTTTTCTTCAGAACAGAAGTACTTGGCAAGGTTTGACTCGGAAACAAGTCATTCCAGGGTGTTTTGACTCAGAATTCCATCCTCCACTCGGAATTTCTAATCTTTCACTCGGAATTCTTCTCTGTCACTCGGAACAGAGCCCTTTTCACTCGGTTTTTGCATAATTTCGCTAATGATCCTTATAATTTACATTGTTATGCGCAAAATGATACTTATGAGATACCACAGACCATCAACAGGGTATATATATTGACTTATTCTTCTTTCAAACCTTCCATAATTCAAAAATTACAAGAGTGAAATTGTTTCTAAAAACAGAGATGTTACACAAAGGCTAAGTGATTGCATGCATTTCTAATGGCATTGCGAGTACTTACCCCTTTGGTTATTTCTCCAATGATTTTGTCCAAGGGATGGTCCTTTAAGGTTACCCAATCTTGTTGTTTATCAAGTTGTGTTGCACCTCCTTCATTGTTGGCTTCTTCTTTGTCTTCTAAGTTCATTTCTTGGAAGGTACCTACAAGATCATCAACTTCCTTTCTCGGAGGATTTTGGTTAAGTTCATCAAATTTAACATGTATGGACTCTTCAATTGTATAGGTTCATTTGTTAAAGAGTCTATATGCTTTACTAGTAGATGAATAACCTAGAAAAATTGCTTCATCAGATTTTGCATCAAATTTGCCAAGATTTTCCTTTCCATTGTTTAAGACAAAGCATTTGCATCCAAAAATGTGAAAGTAAGAAATATTTGGTTTTCGTCCTTTATAAAGTTCATAGGGGGTTTTCTTTAGTATAGGCCTTATTAAACAACGATTCATAACATGACAAGCGGTGTTCACCGCATCAGCGCAAAAATGTTTTGAAATATTCGCTTCATTCAACATAGTTCTTGCAAGCTCCGCTAAAGATCGATTTTTCCTTTCAACTACTCCATTTTGTTGTGGAGTTCTTGGAGCCGAAAAATTATGTTCAATGCCAAACTTTTCACAAAATTTCTCAAAAGATTGGTTTTCAAATTCTCCCCCATGATCCGTTCGAATGGATGCTATTTTTAAATTTTGTTCATTTTGGATGACCTTGGCAAGTTTCTTAAATGCTTGATATGCTTCATGTTTATGAGTAAGAAACAATGTCCATGTATATCTAGAGTAATCATCCACAATCACAAGACCATAATAGTTTCCACCAAAACTTTTGATTTTCGAAGGTCCAAATAAATCCATATGTAAGAGTTGTAAAGGTCTAGTTGTTGAAACAATATTTTTTGCTTGAAAAGAAGCCTTTACTTGTTTTCCTTTTTGACAAGCGTCACAAAATTTATTTTCAAATTTCAATTTTGGTAAACCAATAACTAAATCTTTTGAAACAAGTTTATTTAAATGGTCTACATGAATGTGAGCAATTCTTCTATGCCAAAGCCATGATTCATCCTCTTTAGTTATAAAGCATTGTACATCATTTGAAGGAAGGCAATCTAGATTAATCATGTAAATGTTATCTACTCTTTGACCAACGAACTTTATTTCCTTGTTTAGTTTGTTTTCAATTATGCAACCATTTGATTCAAAAACGATTTTATAGCCTTTATCACATAATTGATTAATACTAAGCAAGTTGTGTTTTAGTCCTTCAACATATAATACATCATTTATGGAGGTGGAAGAATTTTTACCAATATTTCCGATTCCGAGTATTCTTCCCTTTGTGTTATCTCCATAAGTAACAAATACTTTATTTCGTGGAGTAAGTGATATAAACTTACTTTTATCTCCCGTCATATGTTTAGAACACCCACTATCCAAGTACCAATTGGTGTTACTTGCCTTAAAACATACCTACAAAATAATTCAAGTTAGAGAGCTTGGTACCCATTTTATGTTGGGTCCTTGTAGGTTAGTTTGTGAAGATGTTCCCTTAGGAACCCATACTTTTCTCACTACTTTTGGTCCTAATCTTCTAACATTGCAATTATAAGAGTTATGACCTTTAAGACCACAATGATTACATTTTACAAAAGGTGTAGATGATTTACAAGGTTGCACAAAGAAATTTTTATAATGTTTATCTTTCTTATGAGCATGTGATCCTTGATTATAACCTAGTCCCATTTTGTTAAACATACAACGTTGTTTTCCAAGAAGTGCATTTAAATTATCTCTACCGTTGGTGAATTTTTCAAGCGTTGTGTTTAAGTCTAGTACTTTCTTCTCAAGTATATCACATTTCCTAGCAAATTCACAAGGCTTATTCTTGGAGCATGCTTGATCATTTATGTTGTTTTTTCCATTTGTAAACTTTTCTAGAGTTTTATTCAAGTCCAATATTTTAGTTTCTAGCATATCACATTTCTTTACAAACTCACAAGGTTTGGTTCTAGAGCATGTTTGAACATTAGCTAACTCTTCTTTTAAAGATTCATTCTCTTTACAAACTTCCATGAGATGCATTTCTAGAGTATTACTGGTTTTTCTAGATAATTTGAGCTTATTAGAGACTTTTATGAATTTATCATACAAATCATCAAGAGCATCAAGTAATTCATCCTTATCTAAGTTATGAAAGTTTACCTCATTTTCTTCATCTTGGTGATTGGCCATGAGACAAAAGTTTGCTTCTTCATTTTCCGATTCATCCGAGCTAGTTATCTCGTTTTCATCCCATGCAACATATGCTCTTCTTCTTTCTTTTCTTTCTTTGTTTTTCTTCTTTAGATTTGGGCAATCCATTTTGAAGTGTCCTTCCTTACCACACTCAAAACAAGTAGGTGAAGTAGAATTTTCTTTAAGTTTAGATTTCTTACCTTGTGGTTTGAAGTTCCTTTGGAAGCGCTTGCTCTTCATTAGCTTTCCAAACCGTTTCACAAATAGGCTTAGTTCTTCATCCTCATCAACTTCACTCTCGGTTTCATCTTCAACCATTGAAGTAGCTTTGAGAGCTAATCCTTTCTTCTTTGATGTCTTTTCTTCTTCTTCCGCTTGTCTTAGATCTTTCAACTCTTGTTCTTGCTCTTGTAATTTACCAAACAAGGTTGCAAGAGACATCTCATTTATGGTGGGAGATTGCTTGATGGCCGTAACAAGAGGTTGCCACTCCCTAGTAAGACTTTTTAACACTTTGTGAATAAGCTCTTTGTTAGAATAAGATTTGCCAAGAGTAATGAGATGATTAATGATCAAAGTAAACCTTTTTTGAAGATCTAAAATAGCTTCATTAGGATTCATCCTAAAACTTTCATATTGGCTAGTTAAAGTGCTAATTTTTGAATCCTTAACATCACTAGTTCCTTCATGAGTTATTTGAAGGGTATCCCACATTTCTTTAGCCGTTTTACATGTTATTACTCTAAAGAATTCATCGGGACCTAAAGCCGAAGTAATAAGATTTTTTGCCTTATAATTATATTGCACTTTCTTTTCTTCTTCACTAGACCAATTGTCCATAGGCTTTTCAACTTGTTTATCATCCACAATATGCATAGGTATAAAGGGACCATTTTCAATAGCATTCCACACTCTTAAATCCATTGATTGCACAAAAATTTTCATTCTTGCTTTCCAAAAAGCATAACCCTCACTATTAAAAGCGGGAGGTCGATTTGTAGCACCACCCTCGGGAAACATGTTATATGAGGTTGAGGCCATTTGTTCTCTTGAAGCCGTTAAGCTTGATTTTCCAAGAGTCAAGCTCTGATACCACTTGTTAACCAAGTGGCCTCAATTACTCAAGAGGGGGGGTGAATTGAGTATTAAAAAATTTTCTTTGGAATGCTCTTGAAATTGATTCTTTTGTGTTACTGTGTATATTTAAGATAATAAATTAGATAACAAGAAGCAACAAATTATACACAAGACAAACTAATAACTACTTAAAGAGTTTGAATAATGAATCAATTTAGTTACAAAGCAATTTATAGGACTTTAGAAAGATTGATTCAAAAGAAATGCTTAAGTCCAACTTCAACAATGTTATTAAAAGAAGGTTTCAACTTAATGTATCATGCACTTAGTCAAATTAATAAAGCAAGAAATTAAGCAAACAAATTAAGTGCACAAATTAAATGAGTTTAGGGAAGAAAGATTTGCAAACCGATGTATACGAGTTCCACCACGCCGGTGTACGTCTCGCCTCTAAGCAACCCACTTAGAGGATTTCCACTATTGTAGATTAGAGATACACTTTGAGAAATTGCAACTTCCTAGTGTCCCACACTCAAGAATCCAATCCTCACAAGTACAAGGGCACCCCACCCAATCTCTCAATCTCACAATTACAAGGTTGAAACCCAACCCAAGATTTCTATGAAGTTTAGTGTTTTAAGTGTACAAGGAAACTCTCTCACTAGAGTGGATATACAAGTTTTAAAGCTTACACAAGATAGTAACTCTCAAAGAGAGGATATGCAAGTTAAGTACACAAATATAATTTTCCCATAAATTAACTCTTAAGAAATATACCAATCAAAGAATAAAGAGAGTAAGTAGAAGAGCAAGAGAAGGGAGGGGGAAGAAAGCAAATGGAAATGCTTCAAATGCTTGGTGTAAGTTTTGCCTTCAACTCCTTCTCTATTTATAGGCTCCATGAGGCATGGCATGTGTAATATTTAATTCCTTGGGAGCTTGAAGTGTTAGGCATGTGTGTCTCCATTCAACTTGGCATTCCAATTCCAATAAACCTTTTAGTGTCTCCAAGAGAATATGGCATGTGCATCAAGAAGCATGTTTGTCCAATATTTAATTTAATTGCATTTTCAATGTGACACATGCATGTGGAGAGGGACAAGGCATGGAGCATTGCATAGGACTCTTCAAATTGAGTGAACCGAAGGGAATTGTAAGTCTATGCATGATTTTTGTTCCTGACAGCATGTTGAATCGATTCAGGCCTTGAGAAATCACATCCTGGGTGCTTTGTTTTCGTATGAATCGATTCAGGCTAGGGAGGAATCGATTCATTCACTTGATTTTCACATTCTGGGCCACTTGATTCGTATGAATCGATTCATATTATGTTTGAATCGATTCATGCACCTGATTCTCCAATTTTGGTGCATTTTCCATCCCCTTTTGGAATCCTTTTACATACACTTTGGTTCCTTTGATTCTTAGGCACTTTGATGATCAATTCTCACTTGTTTTGAGCTTCTTTAAATGCCTTTAACATATGTCCTTGATTATCCATCAAATTTAAGCATCAACCATTTTAGATTCCACATCAAACATAATTAATCGCTTGATAACATCCTTGGTATTTCTCCATTTGTTGTGTCATTATCAAAACCTACATCAACATAAAAATACAATGCATGCATCAACACAATTTTTTAAGCAAAGTTAGATATCTCATATATATCCGGGGGTGTGTGACTTATATTATCCTTAAGAGTTTGTTCGTCTAGCAAAGGTATCAAAACTAGCAAAGGATTTATGTTTTCTAACCTAGTCTGAAAACTCGTATTTATAAACCCATGTATGAAAGGGTAAATAAATCTTTATAAATGGTAACAGAAATTAATCAAGATAATTAAAGACAATTAAATCTGATATGATATATAATTAAAAATCATTAATATATAACGTAAAAAAATAATTAACCTTTAATTAACCATTTTAAAAATATTAAATCAGATCAAATCAATTTTAGATAAGCCATTTAAAAATTTAATCTCAAATTCTTTTAAAATATAACAAAAATTCCAACAGTAGTTAACATGATTAGTGATACTCTAGAGATAGAGATCATTGATTATTGATTGCAAGCATTCCTTTGAGATTTTTCATCTATTTACTTTCCTTGATTAAGAATCAATAAGTGATTAGGGTTCTAAATATAGGGGAAAAGGAGTTTGAGCTAAAGAATCGATCTTTCTCTAATATAATGAATTTGAATTTAGATTTACATGATCAATTAGATTAAATTTTATTTATTTTTACATAAAAGGATAATTATGAGGATTTTGAGCTTAACACCTTATCCATTGTGCTTTCTTTATGTTTTTACTCCTATCTTGTCACTTCTTCTTTGATTTATTCTTAACTAATACTTGTAGTTTTAGATGTCACTTTACTTTGGTCCTCATTATGATATATATTTGTCAACACTCAACTTGTTAAGCTTAAATAATAGTGAAATATGATCGTTGGTGTTTGGACCATAAATCTTTGTAGACGATACTTTTACTCATTTTGAATAATGTGTCAATTTGGTATACTAGTCAAATTTATCATCATTGGAATTTTACTCTTGACATAATACTAATTTTTCTTAACTTTCAAACTAATTTTTCACATTAATAAGAATTATCACATTAATATATATCATTAATATGAATTTGAATCTTGTATATAAAAGATTTTAGTATAGAGAGCCAGAGTCCCTTTCAGTATTCACCAAGATACCAATAAATGCAACATTTATCAAAGTGGAGAAACTGTCACAAAAACAATAATGTTATATATATATATATATATATATATATATGGGTTTATATTTTTTCACTAAATTACTATTTTGGTCTTGTGCTTGTTAGGCAAGTTACAGTTTAATCCTGCATCTATAAAAAGTTTTAGTTTAATCATATATGTTTTAAGTAAGTTTTAATTTAGCTTCATATTTGTTAATGATTTCAGGGTAGTTCTTTTTTGGAAAATAATTGGGTTAACAAGGGTTATAAATGTGGCACAAATTATATTTAGTTAATGTTGATGGTGCAATATTCATTAGATGACATGTTTTGTTATTTGAAGGGAAGAAAACATTTCTATTCTTTGTTGGATCAAAGGCTATTAGGAATTGTTGAAGAGCTTGTGAGGTCTTTGGTGCAAATGTGAAGCTACCTAGATCAATATGTGGCAATTTTCAAGCAAGGTGAGGTCATGCAAGATAAACAGTGTTGGAAATGGTGATGAATACAAGTGATAAGAGATCGTCTTTGTGTTAAATATGTATTTATTATTAACGTTGATTTATGAGGGAAGAAGATGGGTGTTAAGTTTAATGGTTATTGTAAAGAACTAAACTGGATTTTTGTTAAATATACAAAACCAACTTGATCCATTAACAAACCTGAAGGGTTAAATTGAAATTTTTTTAAACATATTTGACTTACATAAAACTATTAACAAATGTAAATGACTTAACTAAAGATATATATATATATATATATATATATATATATATATATATTACAAAAAAAATAAATTATATATAATCTATATTATATACATTTGTCAAGTTTTTGAGAACATATTTTAAACAATTTTGGTCATGTGTTCGCTCATCATACAATGCTGATTTTATATTATTTTTAAATACAATAATTTATATAGGATTGATTTATAATACATATGATTGGCTATAAAAAAGTATATAATATTTTAGGATAAAGACTAGCAAGTCCTATTTGCATAATTTTTTTGTTGCTCTAATTTTTATATTCCTTGTTTTTATCTTCTTGATATTTTCTTATAAATTTCTCTCTTTTTGTTCCTATTTCACAAACTTGGTTTTTTAATCCTCTCTACTCATTTGATAAATAGATTTTCTTTTTAATTTTCTATATTTTAATTATATATAAATGCTACCATTTTTACTTATATTTTTCAAGTTATTTCATCATAATGTTCGAAATATGTTAAATTTGAATAAAAGAACAACAATATACAATTAAGTTTACACATACACATAGTTTATTTTAAACTTGATTAAGTTTCTCTTTTTCTTCTTCTTTCTTCTTTGGGATTTTTTTCCAACCTTTTCATTAAGTTTGATTTTTTGGAGTTTGAATTAATAAAAACCAAAACTTTTTTTCACGGGTTATTCTTTCCTTCACCATGTTTGTGAAAGTGTTTGCTTTATCTATTTTTATAGAGCACACCAGTTTTCAGATCTGTAGAGGATGTCAAGAACGTCTATGACAACGTTAGCTTTATATGTTTTTTTATGGATTCCGTATTGACATACGTTACGTAAAACATTCTCACTATCTAAAATCTATAAATACCATGGTGATCAGAATCGAACTCGACTAGCCGGTTAAATTGAATGAACCGGGAATTGGAGCCTTCACCGGTCTGGAATTGCAAAAAAAAAAACCAGTAGTTTATTAAACCTGTTGAAAATTGGAAAACCGGTATAAAAATGGGTTATCCCCGTTGAAACTGAGTCACTTAATTTTAGAAAAATTAGAAAAGTAAAAAATGATTTCGTTTTTGTCTACCTTTTTTAATTTCCCCCTAAATTCTAAAGGTTTCATTCTTCTTCTCAGTTTCACTCTCCATTCGATTCCATTCCATCTCTGTCAAGTTTCACACTTTCTTACTCGTCTTTGTCTCTCTCGCTTCGTCTTTGTCTCACTCTTCTTCGTCTTCATCTCCCATCGTTCAGTAGTCATTGTCGAGCTTTACTGTCTGTCACTACTCAATAAGTCAAACGTAATGCTACCGCAATCCGCCATCATATAAACCTTACCCTTCACGATAATGTTGGCATGCGTTTACTTCTCCTGGACCTCAACAAGGCCCACCACGCGTTCCCACCGCCCCACAATAGGGTCAAGCACCTTTGCCCCTTTGGTGGAGCAAGACCACATGTTGGAGACTCAACCAACAATGACGTAGATTTTATTGTCAATGACGCTAGCCCTGGAGAACTTGTGGGCAACACGCATGGAGGTGTCGGAGAGCTAGTGGTGGAAGCGGCAATCGAGGAGCCAGACGTGGGAGGAAGGGACATTGTTGATGCGTGCTAGGCAGTTCAAAACGACATCGTCCGGGAAGGAAGGGATTAGGAGGTTGTTGCTGGGTGTGGTCGATTCTATTTTCATTTATTCTAAATATGGCACAGATAGTGTTCAGGGGTTAAAACTTGAAAGAGGCCAACATTCTTTTTCCTTTGCTTTAGTCTATGGGGGAGTGGCACAAATAGTATTCAGAGGTTGAAACTTGAAAGATCAAGGCTCCAATCGAGGCTTTATTGTTTTCTTTATCAATGATGTAATTTTGGAAAGTATTTGCACTTGTTTTGAAATGAGTTATCTAGGTTATTCCATATTTAATGGCATGTGCTTTTTTCACCACCATGTTTCTCATGGTAAAAATTGTCAAAAAGGAACATTATAGTATATCTGAAGGATCACATAGTATTGTCCATAACATGGCTGAATTGTCAATTTTTTTATGAAACTAGAGATATCTGTACATTTCAATACTTTATGAGTTGTAGGGGGTAAGGTTTCTCTTACTTTTGGCATAGCATTCCCCAACCCCGGTGGGGGGCTTGCACAATAGGCTATTAGCTCAGTGCTAAAGTGCGCCATTGATAATTGCATAGTTATGCTTGAATTGCGAGGGCTCTCAGTCACATGGATAGTTCGATGTATTCATCAGTGTCTGAACCTTAGATATGGATCATCTAAGGCACATTAGCATGGCGTACTTCTCCTATATTGAATTGGGGTTTGAACCAAACTTCTCCACAGGAGGATAGATATGACAATTCAGGTGAGATCCAATGTAGACCCAACTTTCTCTTCACTCGTAGAATCCGAGCGGTCCCTGGGGACCATCACGGCCCCTTTCTTTTTGAAAATTCATACATATCTCTTATTAGTATATGGATAGTTATCTCTCAAGCACAAGTTTAGGTTTAACCTCAATGGAAAAAAATGGAGCACCTGTAACAACGTGTCTTCACAAACCAAGAATAACTATGAGATCGCCCCTTTCATTATAGGGTGACGACAAGATCTTACTATTCAAGCCTTTTTTTCATGCTTTTTTCTAGGGGTCTGTAGAAAATTACAATCAATAAGATTTTCCTAATCCTTTCCTCCTAAAAAGAAGAACGTGAAATTCTTTTTTTTCCACAGGGACCAAGAGATTAGATCTACCCATAAGAAGAATAGAATGCTTGGCTAATAAATAATTTCTTTTTTTTTGAACTATTTCAGTTATCAAAATAGGTATTAGGAGAAAGATATATTTTTCAGAGAGAAAGACAAAAAATTAAAAAACCTTACGCTTGCTAAAGGTGAATTTTGTAAATAAAATGAGAAATTCCTTTTGTCGTGTGTATCCCCGATTAATGCAGCCTCATATACTTCCATTTTAGGTTCACAATATTAAAGTATGAAGCGAAAGGTTATGCCTATACTTATGGGGTTATGTCAACTCTACTCCACTAGTACCAATAAGCAAGATGAAGGAATCGCATTCATGTTATAAAAGAATAAAAACTTTATGATTTTTGAAAAACCCATTGTGTTTGTATTGTCTTTTTGATAATGATGCTCTAACTATACTGAGTCTGTATCTACCTGGATGAATTCATAGAAAAGTTTTTTCTTAACATCATTTGACACATATTGAAAATAAAATAGTAAGTTTTTAGCCAAATCCCTTGGATTTTGGTGCATCCACTCTTTATCTAGAATGATAATGGGTAGTTTTAAAGACTTTTCTAGATAACCATCTTGAGCTATATATGGTGTTGATTTTGAAAGGTCAGAAGGCTTTACTAGGGTATTTACATATTGAAGAGGTGAATATAAATTTTTTGAAGGAGGGGTTTGAATTATTTGGGAAGCAATTTTTTGAGGAGTTTTGGAGATAAGGTTATCAATGATCATGAAAATGATAAGGGTAATATCCTTTTAGGAGTACCATATTGATCTTTTGATATTGACTTTATTTTATCACTCAATTTGATCCCTGTAAAAATTCCCAAATTAAATAACTAGGAATAGTGTTTTTCTCTCCTTTTGTATGTTCTATATCAAATTCAAATCAAGAAAGTAAAGATTGTCATCTAGCAAAAAACATATTTTGAAATAAGATTTTGAACATCCTTTTGTAAAACGCTAGAAGTGGCATTCTATTCGAATTAAAAATCTTTTGCTAAACAATCATCTTGAAATTTTAAAACACATAAAATTGTGTATAAAATTTCATTTTTGACAATAGAATATTTTTGTTGGGTCGGATGCTAAATACCTACAATTTATTCTTTTGAAGAATCAGGAATATTAAATAGGCTTTTGGATTTGGAATTCCTAAATATGGTAATTCTTTAATTAATGTTTTAACTTGTTTTCTAATTTACGTCATTTTATTATCTCAAGGAGGGGATCTTTCCTTAGTCTTCTATAGATTGGAGCACAAATAGTTTTAATATTTGGCATAAATTCAGCTATATAATTTATACATTTTAAAAATCTTTGTAACTGTTTATATCTTTTATTTTGTGTGAGATTTTATTTGCAAATTCTAAATACCTTTAAAAGGGAGTTATAGTTTCTTGATAGATTTCATACCCTAAAACTCTTCCTCCAGCTTGAAATAATTTTATTTTTCTCGTTGAAACAACTAATCTATTTTCTTTTATTATTTCTATAAATCTTTTTAAGTGCTGAATATGTTGATTTATTCCTTTTGAAAATATTAGTACATCTTCTAGGTATATTATTAAAAAAATACATATATGGGTAAATATGCCATTTATTATATTCTAAAATTCACTAGGCGCATTCTTTAATCCTTGGGCATTACTACAAAAGTTGCTATATATTTCTTCTTTTATATATATTTGATAGTATTTATATTTCATATAACATTTTAAAAATATAATGGTGTTATGAAGTCCTTTAATTAAGTCTAATTTATTGAATAAAGAGTATCTAATCCATTTTAATACTTTAAAGGTTTATAGTTGAATAGCTTATTACTGATCTTAGAGCACCTGTTTTTATTAAAAAGCATTCATTACATCAAACCTGGACAACTCCATGGAGATTTTGATGGCCTAATTAATCCTTTATCTAATACTGCTGGGTTTTTTTATAATGTTCAAAATATTATTGATTCATATGTATTGCTCTAGCTCAAGTGGGTATCTTGTGTTCATCAAATCCTTCTTTATAAGGTAATGAGGTTTCATATTTTTTCTATTCCAAAATGCTATTGGATTTGTGTCACAAATCTCTTTCTTTATTTTTATTTGAAAATCTTATATTATATTTTGAATTTTAATTTGTTTTTATATTCTCTTATACTGAATTTCTTTATTTAATATTTTTGTTTGCTTTGTTTTCCTTTCTAATTGATTAACTCTTTTAATTGAATTTTCTTTTAATAGATTTAATTCTCTCAATTTGAGTGGTTTAATAAATTCAAAACAAATGTTTTTTCTATGACTTTTGAAACAATTCCTTCTTCAAATACTTCAAATGGATGTAATAATGTCAAAAAGGGGTTCATAGGATTAGGGAAATGGTCATATTTTTTTATTAGTACAAAAGAAGTTTTATAACATATTCTATTTTTACATGTTTTAGCATTAGATAACTTATATTGAATACTCATTTTAGATCCATTAGTACTACTAACTCTTTCACTAGTTTCTTCATAATATTTTGTTGGAATTAAGTTTTCTTGGATACAGTTAATATCTACTCCTAAGTCTACTAAGGCTATCATGTTAAAAATTTATTTTTTTACGACTAGTTACTTCAACTGGCTATTTGTGAGAGGTTATTAAGCTTAACAAATTTATAAAAGATTCACTACATTCATCATTTTTCTCGTCTATTTTTTTTGAGTTTCTATTTTTTTCTTTCCTTCTAATTTTATTAATTTATATTCTAAAGAAATATCATTTTGTTTCAATTCTTGAATTTCATGTTTTAAAATTCTAATTTCTTTTTGTAAATCTTTTATTGTTACCTGATTAGCTAGTTGTTTAAAACTTTTTAAAATGTCTTTCATTTCAACTATTTCTACAATTTGAGTTCTATTTTGTTCACATTTTATAATTATAATCATTTAGTTGATGTAGAAATTCATTTTTAATGGAGAATCTCCCATTCAATTATTGAAATTAGAGTTGAGATTTGATCTTTGGTGATCATATTTACTACCATTCAATTTGAACGGGAACATAATCCTGGTCCTATATAGTAATTTTCTTCTTCATTTTCATCTTCTTCTTAAGAGGAAGAACTTTGATTAAATTGATATATTTCATTTCTATTTCATTTTCTTCTTGTGATTATTCTCCGTGTTCAGAATTTATTAAAACATTTAGTAAACTTTTTTTAAGTTTTTCTTCGATCGTTAAAGTATTTATCTTTTGTTGAACTCTATAATTCTTTGCAATGTGACCTTTTCTACCACATTCCCAACACGTAACTATTCTTTTCTTTTAACAATTGTTCTTTTTAGGCGTAGTTATAGGTTGGTTTTGTTGAGTTAGTTTTTAAGGTTGATATTTTTAAGTATAATTCTTTTTATAAAGTCTTGTATATTTAGGGGTTTGTTTTTGAGATTGTTCTTTTTTCTTTCTGTGTATTTTGAGTACTAGCAGTCGTTATTGACTCTATTCCATATTGAGCATAAAAGGCACCTACTATAAATGTCCATAAGTTATACAATTATACAATTAAGTAATTGTTCATAAGTTATATCTCTGTAATTAAAATCATTTTCGTATATTTTTAATAAATTTATTCTAACTTTTTTAGAATAGGGTTTTGAAAATCCTGTTATAAATTTTTCTTTTGAAAAACCTTTATTACCATCTTCTCTCATGGTTACTTTAAATAAGAAGGTATCTTTATACCATCTATACACAACTAAAAAATCCTTTGATAGCTACCTCAAATTAGCGACCGCCGCTACCCGTCGCTAATCAGCGATCGTATCAGCGACCGCATAAACAAAAGGGACCTAAAAATGAAAGTTAGTCACGCAATCAGCGACCACTTGAAACCGTCACTAAAAATTACTAAAATACCGTCGCTAATACCCACACCGTCACTGTCACGGTCGCTAATGCTTCCCGCCATCTTTTTATTTTCCCTCTATATGATTTTGTTGGCGCAAAAATTAGCGATGGCATAAACACGTCGCTAAAGTTAAATGTAACAATTAGTAACAGATGCGTATTCATCGCAACTACCAACACGTCACTGAGACGGAGGCTTACCCGTCGCTACTACACTGTCACAGACATTTTTGTTTTCCTCTGTAATATTATCGACGACGTTTTGCGTCGCTATCATTTTAAGTGAGCGACGATCGGGCACGCTGTCACTAATTTTCACTAGGGACGGGTTTCATGACGGTGTTATGTAATCGCTAAGTTTATAACTTACTCGATGGTAACTTTCCCTGTTTATCACTTTTTCTGCCCCCAAGCCCTAATCCCTCTTGTTTTCCTCTCTATGCCTCCCTAAGTATAAACCACCGAACCACCACCGTGCTCCATACTCTACCACGAACCACCCAACCACCACCGCCTTCATCACCATCTCTGACGAAGCTCTTAACCTCCGTTTCTTGCCTCACGAACCACTGTCACTGTCTGTCTCCACCCTCTCCATTGGAAGCTCTGGTCGTTCAAGGCTCCTTTCCTTCCACCGTCTAAGAGCCAGGTCTCTTCGCCGTCTCCCTCATCCATGACCGTAGGTAAGGTACATTGTCCTTCTGTATGAGCTGTGTTATTTTTCCTATCTCTGTGTGGGCTTTGTTGTTTGTTCTGTTTGTATCATATTTAAGAGGATGTATCATGTTTTAGAGACTATATGAAGAAGCCTAAATATTCATTCTAATTTCATTGTATCATATTGTTGTTTAATGTTTGGAGTTGCTTAGAGTTAAAACTTAAAACTTACCTACTTTATGAGTTATGTTATGAATTGTTGGTTATCAATAGTTTCATGCAAGTCCATAGTCTTTTCAATAGATTTATGGTGTTTGAATTATGGTTTTATATCCACATAAACATATACATGTATAATTTCTAGAATCATTTTTATAGTTACCAAACAATACGCATAACACTATTTTCCTGTTTTGTTCTGTTACATCCTCTTCCAAAGGCTACCTTAGTATTATGCTTCTCTTTCCCTTTTAAGTTAATATTACTCTTAAATTCATTTGAATGATGCATTTCTTATGTAGGTCTTTGCTAAACAAGATTGTTATTAATCAGAATATGATTTTGTAAGATAAGAAAACAACAAAAAACACAAGTACATATTTTAAAAGGATACAACCATGGTGGTTAAAATCTGGCATTAACTTGTAGAATCTATAATTCTAAGTGTCTACCTCTGATTTCAAGTTAATTGAGTTACACTCTTAGTTATACTTGTTATTATTGGTTCTGATGTTGTTAAGACCATGAGGTTAATTAGGTTTGTGAGATTGGATGATCTCACGATTTTAGTGGGATGGGGTAATCTAGAAAGCACCAAAAACTGCAGGCGGCGAAGATTCTATTGGGATCATCATTCGTGCTCATCAAATTGTGAGATCACATCTCTTCTCGATGCTGGGTGATGTAGCATCTGGTTAGAGTTGTGTGACCCAGTTTGGAGGACAGCTTTTTCTTAGTTTTTTTTATAACTGACTCACATTCTTATTTTTAAACACAAACACAACCTCCTCTGCTTCATTTCCCAACTTCTCCTTTCTTAGTTTCTCTGAAACTCCAAACTGTTCATATTCATGTGTTGTGGATCAGACTAGTGTTTCATCGCAACTGCCGTCACCTCAAGTGTGAGTCAGGACTGTGCTGCTATTATGATGACATGTGCACCTTGTTCATACTGTGTATGGATACCAATCCATGTGTTTCACATAAATGCGAGATAATGTGGAATTCTAATATTAATTAGTCTTTTTCCAGCATGAAAAACATCAAATATGGGTTGTTTAATGTGTTATTTATTGTGACAAAGATTATTATTTCATCTCAATATTTGGATATTGGGTTGTTCATTGTGACAAAGACTAGCCTCTACATTTTGTTGTTTAGAAGTAGCAAAAATTATAGTTTAGGTTGTTAATACCTGTTTAATTTCATTACTGCTTGTTTGTGTTTTGAACCTTATCGATATTAATGAAAAATCTTTAGATGCTGCTCCATCAAACTTACTCACTGATGCTAAAGGTGTTAACTTGTTTGAATGTTAAAACAATAGCTATGCGTGATACATAACTAAAAAAACAGTTGTTAGCGACGGAAACAATTGGTCGCTAATCCATGCCAAGGCCGTCGCTAAGAGGACTAGTGACGGTATTTCTGACGGCCAAACGACCGTCGCTAAAACCTTCGTCGAAGATAGATCAGCGACCACAAAAACGCCGTCGCTACATTACCAACGGCATAACACCGTCGCTAACATGGTCTCTGCTTCACTTACTTCAGCCGTCGCTAACTTACCACGTTTAGCGACGATGAAGATCCCGTTGCTACGGTTAGCGACCAACACACATCGTCACTAAGTGTAGCCATACAGTGACCACTTATGCCCGTCGCTAGGGGTACCAGACAGCGACCACCTATGGTCGTCGCTAAGAGTACCAGACAACGACCACTTATGCCTGTCGCTATGGGTATCCATACAGCGACCACCTATTCCCGTCGCTATGGTAGCCCTACAGCGACCACCTATTCCCGTCGCTATGGTAGCCATACAACAACCACCTCTTCCCGTCCTTATGGGTAGCCATACAGCGACCACTGGCCGCCGTCGTTATGAGTGGTTATTTAGCGACTATATTATTCCGTCGCTAATGGGATTTTTTATTTTTTTAAAAAATTATTTAAATATTTAAAGATTTTGTTAATTTAACTTTAAAAATGTTGATTAATATTTTGTATTCGGTGATAAAATTTTATAATTAAACTTGAATAATATTTTTAAAATATTAAATTATTATTAAAAACAAAATAATGGATTAAATTTATTTATCAAATAGGTTGAATTATTAATGATAATCAAAATAAGGCATTTTTCTTTGAATTTAATTACCAATAAATATTGACATAATGAAAAATGACAAAATAAATACTGAATGGAATATAATATAAAAACTTTAAATGAAATATACAATGTGTATACATAATAAAAATACAATCATGGTGGTGGGGGATCCTGTGGTGGTGGTGGGGGCGCCTGGGAAGTGGGGGGAGGTAGTCTCGCCATCAACTGTATCAGTAGCTCCTGCTGCTGAGCAAGTTGCCGACGAGTCTCGGCGTGCTGCTCCTCGGCCCGCCGTCAGTCCGCCTCGGCCCGCTCCTCCAAAAGCTGCCTCTGACGTCGCTCATCCTGTAGCTCGTCATTCAAGTTTTGAATTACCTGAACAACCTCAGTTGGAAGACCAGACGAAGAGGAAGAGGAATGGGTCTTCCCCTTTTTCGCCAGCTGCGTGCCGACGCCACCCAATCCAAAGACCCTCTCTTTCTTGTTCACACCGCCAACAGCCTCCATATAGATGGCGTTGTCATCGGAACAAGACAGGGTGGGAGGAACCTCCCCTTCAGGAGTCGAAGCCACCAGGTCCGCCTCCTTCTCGGCCCTCCTGGCCTGATACGCCTCCTATAAATTAAAAAACACTGAAAAGATTAGTAAGCTGATTTGTAAATTATAAGCATGTGTGAGTTAAAAGTAAATACCGCTAGATCTGTAGTCTTCTGGTTTACCCATGCACCGACTTTATTCTTCTTGGTCATTTGTATGACCTCAAAATAAGAAGGCTCCCGGTGCTCCCTCAGCTCCTGTGGTGGACAAAAAACATTGAGATTATTATTTGTAAACATGTCACACGAATCATAATAGAAATGTTTAACATAAATATACTTACAAATCTTTTCTTGTGCTCGAGGGTTGAAATGCTACCCTCAGTGTAAACTGAGGCTGCAGTATTGGCGGCTCTGTTTGCCCTGTTCTGAGCACTCGCCTGCTGGAACGGGACACCACCCCACTTCTGGACCATCCCGTCCCAATGGTCCTCGGGGATCCAACGAGGGCGCTCACCCTTGTCCCTCACCTTCCAAAGGGTACTCTTGATGATTTTGGAGGTCTTTGTGGCAAAGACCTTCCTAATTTTATCAATTATACCCTTTGCCCACTGATAATCACACTATAAAATGAAATGAGAAATCAAAATTAATAAGAGGTCTATTTTACAAATCAAATCACAACAAATTGATGTGGTAACTTACCGAGAAGGTGTCAAACCACCTATCTTGGACAACCTTCCCAGCATCTGTCCAAGATATATATGGACCATCCCACTGGGCCTTTAAAACCTTAGTAATCGCTTTGGTAGTACGACTACTATCAACAAAGCTGTAATGACAACAATTATATCAGAAGTAAAACAACACACAATCTAGGGAGACTCCCAAAATTCTGACAGAGTCTCCCCTATAAATGTAACATTTCCAAGTTTAAATAGTTACCCTGTTACAAACAGAAGAGTTCCCAGTACAATTCAATCTATACAAGTACTAATTAAAGTAACATACAATAAACGAATAAGTCTTTCCACTAAAATTTAATATAAAGTACCATATAAATAACATAAAAGTATTTGAGTTTTAGTCACTTACTCATCTCCGGCCGGCATAGGTACCAACATGGGCAGAGGGGATACCGGAAGTGGGGTGGCCTGATGGCCATGATCCTTCAAGCCACCAACTCCAGGAGTTTGCTCTGGGGTGGTCAGCTGTGGGGGTGATGGGGTGGTCTGCTGTAGTGGTGATGGAGTGGTCCGCTGTGGTGGTGATGGAGTGGTCTGCTGTAGTGGTGATGGAGTGGTCCGCTGTGGTTGTGATGGAGTGGCCTGCTGTAGTGGTGATGGAGTGGTTCCCTGCTCTGGGGTAGGAGTCCCCAGACGGGATACCGGGGTCCTGGACCCACAACCCCTACTGAAGGGCAGTTGACGTCCCGTCATCTGTGGATAAAATTATGAAAAAAAAGGTTAGTCTCAGGATATATATAAACCTATGTATATATGTTTAACAACTACATACTCTGTGTTTGTTTTAGTTTTAAATTCCCCCTCAGTTTCAGTGTCACTGTGGTTATCTGTTTGAACAACTTCATCAGTATCCAAATCAGCCCTAGACCGTTTTGATCGAGAGACAAGGTCTTTGTCAATGTGTTCATCCCCCGTAGTGGCGAGTGTCTCATCCATAATGACTGGATCAATGTTGAACAACAAATTGCCATCGTTGAGCTCGTGTTGTGCAAGCTAATTAGCGTCATCGACCTCCTCGAAGACATTGTCAGTGACCTGACTTCGGGCCTTGGCCTTGATTACTACATACCAGTCCCGATGTCCTCCCAGGAAGTCGGTGTAATAAACCTGCTCAGCTTGTTGGGCAAAAATGAAGGGATCAAATCGTTTATATCTACCATTCTTCTTGACCTCAACTAAGCCGTAGTTGTTGTCAACCTTTGTTCCAACACCGATTGTGTTGTCGAACCAATCACATTTGAATAGAACAATATCTCTTCTTAGTCGTCCAGAGAATGAAACTTCAACAATCTCCGTCAACACTCCATAAAAGTCTTCTTCCAACTGTTCGGTGGTGCCTCTAACACAAACCCCGTAGTTATAGGTACGCATCCCTTCACTCCATTGAAGAATATTAAACTTGTAGCCATTTACGTAGTAAATAGGCCATTTTTTAACAGTTTTCACCGGCCCCCAAGAAAGGGCTTGGAGTAAAGAATCTTCAATATGGTTGTTAAGGTCTTGTATCTATATACAACATAACAAATAGGTTATCGTTAGATACTGGGAGTTAGAAGCACAGATAAAAAACACTCGGTATACGGGTCTTACGTGTTGTGCGAACCAACCAACGAACTTGGATGACACCTCACTATGAATTTGGTCATCAGTTAAATCATTTTGCTCAAGTTTTAGCATATCTGTATATAAGCTATTTAAAGGAAACAAATTTAGATACTATAAAAGCTGTGTTTAGAATGTAACATATAACTTTTATGACTTACTCAAGAAAGGGTTCTACTTCTGGGCAATTTAGAAGAATGTACAAGTGAGCCGCCTTTCGATCTTTCTCATCAATGTAACATTTTGTGAGCTTGCCCCCCGGATGACCAGGATAGTTGAAAATCGATATTTGTTCATCAAACCTTGTGCGGGTGGCTACCCCAAGATTGCAGGGAATTCTACTCATTCTAGTTTCTATCTCCGTCAGAAAATAGAAAGAAGCAAAGGTTGTCATTTCTTTGACTAAGTATGCCTCATAAATTGATGCTTCAATGCAGGCTTTGTTCGACACTTTATCTTTTAAAGAGTGTAAGAATCTTCAACATCATAAACAAATGTTAAGTTAGAAAATACTATTATAAGAAGTGTTTGCAAGGAAATTAAAGAGTTCTAGCGTTCACCTTTCGAATGGATACATCCAACGATACTGCAACGGGCCACCAACCAAGGCCTCGTACGGTAGATGGATAGGCAAATGCTCCATCGAGTCAAAAAAACTTGGTGGGAAAATTTGCTCCAACTTACAAATCAATACCGGGATAGTTTCTTCCTTCTTCACAAGTTTCTCCAAAGTCAACGAAGTAGCCGTCAACTCCTTAAAGAAGTGACTCAACTCCACCAACGGTTTCCAAATAGGCTTCGGTAAGGCATGAAACGTGTACGGGAGTAGTTGTTGCATAAACACATGGCAATCATGACTTTTCATGCCAAACACCCTGCCCTCCTTCACGTCGACACATCTACTCAAGTTAGAAGCGAATTCGTCAGGCAGGGTCAACCCATTCATCCAAATACACACAACAATCTGTTGTGGTCTAGTTAAAGCATATTTTGCATGGGGTTTAAACATTCTTCCACGTCCCGCATCCTTCAATTCCAACTCCTTCCTAGAACACCAAATTAGAAGGTCTAGACGACTCTTCTTGTTGTCCTTTGTTCTCCCTTTGATGTCCATAACAGTGTCAAAAATATTCATGAAAACATTACGTTCAGTGTGCATTACATCAATGTTGTGTCTTAACAACAAGTCTTTCCAATATGGCAAATCCCACAAGATGCTCTACTTCACCCAGTGGTGTTCTTTACCATAACCCGTAAACTCTTTAACACTCTCGTCCCAGATGTAAGGATACTCTTCGACCCTCTGCCAAACTCGTGCACCGGATAACCTACGGGGTGGAGGTTTATTAACAACCTTGTTCTTCTTAAAAGCGATTTTGTTTCTCCTAAACGGGTGATCCAACGATAAAAACTTTCTATGACAGTCAAAGAAACTTGTCTTTCCACTAACAGGGAGTGATTCCCCCCCGGTATGTTCCATGCATACAGGGCAAGCAAGCTTCCCAGACGTTGACTATCCAGAAAGCATACCATAGGCCGGGAAGTCGTTAATAGTCCACATCAAAACAGCACGCATCATAAAATTGTTCTTCAAAGACGCATCGTATGTCATTACCCCGACTTCCCATAGTTATGATAACTCTTCAACCAACGGTTGTAAAAACACATCTATGTTCGCCTTTGGATTTTTGGGTCCAGGAACCAGTATAGATAGAAACATGACCTCCCTCTTCATACACATATCAGGAGGCAGATTGTATGGGGTCAGTATGACTGGCCAACAAGAGTAAGCTCTTCTGTATTGACCAAACGGGTTAAACCCATCAGTACATAAGCCAAGTCTTACATTGCGCGGCTCGCTAGAAAAGTCCGGATATAGCTCATCCAAACACTTCCATTCTTTCCCGTCGGAAGGATGGCAAAGAAACCCCTCTTGTGTTCGGTTCAGAGCATGCCAACGCATGTGTTTTTCCATGGACAATGAGGCATACAGGCGTTAAAGACGCGGTGTTATAGGGAAGTACCACATTTTCTTCCTGGCCGTCCGGGTTACCTTTCCTCTCCTTTTAACGATTTTGTAGGTTCCTCATTACAATGTAGACATTTTGTGACACTCTTATCTGTAAATTCATTTCTGTACAGCATACATCCGCCAACATAACACTCTATCTTCACACAACCCAACCCCAAGTTTGTCACTTGTTTCTTAGCATGGTACAAGTTTGTTGGCATTCGATGATTACTAGGCATAGTGGAACCCATCAGATTGACCATCCTATTAAAACAACCTCCAGAAAGATTATAATCTGCCTTTAGGCTCAAAGCAGCTAGGGAGGCGGATAACTCAGTGTGACTGTTGCACCCATCCCCCAATAGAGTCTGAGCCGCCGCTAACAAATCATAAAATCTCTTCACCTCCGGATTAGGATCCTCCTCTACATTGTCAGAGTCTCCATGACATGCTTGGTCATCATGTTCCAGCATACGCCCGGTGGAGGGTCCAACATGATCCATCACCATTTGTTCTATGTTGTTGTACGTATCCCTGTTTCCTCCAACCTCGTAGTAAGACTGTTGCACGGTTACGTCTGATGGTCTTAGAGGTAACTGCTCACCATAGTTGTACCAGCAGTGGTATATTTCCATAAACCCTTTCTCAGTTAGGTGGCACATGACATCATCCGTGTATTCAAAACTCATGCATTTGCACCTTGAGCACGGACAACGAATCTTCTGAGTCACTTCAAATCCAGGCGTGTTTGCCATAGCGAACGGAATGAACTCCAATATCCCCATCATAAACTCCTCAGTCACTCGCCGACTGCGATCTAGTCAGTTGTACATCCATCACCGATTTACCGGTACCTCCATTTACAATATCTAACAAGCATGATTTCTGTTACTTTACATTTTTAAATTTTTAGTTGACTATGGGTTGTGAATCACTCTATCTCTTTGATGTTGCAAATTGGTGGGGCCCTATCCCATTCGGGATGAATATGCAACCATCCGTAACCCATCGATGTTGTATGTGGTCTATCTTGTGTCGTTGATATTCATTTGAAATTTTGGCATAATTTTGCATTGGTCCCCGAGTACACAGAGATACGTACGGTATGAAACACCGCACGCAGTCATGCACCCTGGGGACAATACGAAACACCAAAACTGAAATTTTAAATGAACATTCAACGTCTCAACATAGACCACATACAACATTGATGGGTTACGCCCTACTGGTGACAAATTCATACCAAACTGTCCAACTGGGACAATTCAAGATCCAACACAACACGGTACATCAGCCGGTTGTTTTGAAACTTGAACGAGAATCTAATGGGTACACACACGACTAAACCCTACATTATTAAAGTTGAGTTTCATTTTTTAAGTTCCCTAAGAAAGGGAGCCTGCCAAAATTTTGGCAGAGTCTCCCCTGTAATCTAGACATTTCCCAAATTTAGAAATGGCCTGTTACATACAGAAAACTTCCCAGTATAGATAATTATATATGCTACGCATATGTATATGATATTGAGAGGTATTAAGTCCTAAATGATGTTATCAGCACACAAAACCAATGCCTAATGAGCTCTGCTCTCCACTAACAAGCAACATTACACATGCATAAAAAATCATGTTATCAGCACACAAAACCAATTCCTAATGAGCTCTGCTCTCCACTAACAAACAACATTACACATGCATAAAAAAATCATGTTATTAGCACACAAAACCACTGCCTAATGAGCTCTGCTCTCCACTAACAAACAACAATCAACATACATACACTTCAAAACATACAACACACATAGCCAGAAAGTTAGCGTTAGGGGATTATCGTCGAAAGAGAGATAGCGATGGAGACGAAGCTGATGAGAGCCGAACACAAACCACGCGTAAAGTGTATTGGTCTGCATGACAATGTTGATTGTTAACAGTGTTAATCAAAGTTCCCAACATTCAACTGCTTTCCATAATGAGGTTTCTAAAGATGTAATAGCTAATAATGTAATAACTTTTAGCTTTACAACTTACTAAAAAAGGGAAAATAGAAAAATTGAATCCTAAATATCTTTAGGAAATTAACAATTTTTGTTCACATCAATACCATATCTTATGTCAGACGAAAGAAGCAAATTACATTAATTAAAAGAAACAACACATTTTGTCATGTACAACAGAATAACTTATCACAAACAACAGAATAAGATTTTGTCATTCAACCAACGATTTATGAAGTTATGAACAAAGTCCTTGAAAGATACATTATAGGTCATATTAAGTCATAAATTGACAATTACATAGTGTAGGTCATATTAAATCGTAAGTTAAGAACCCAGTTTATTTTTGAAAAATCATTCGACAAGTTCAGCTATTACTCAATAGAAGTGCTCCTAAACGGGTTTCACGTACAAAGCTAAAGGTATTATAATATGGGAGATACTTACTATGTTGCACACATATTCAAATGTATATACTGAAATATGACAACGAAGAGACCAATATTAAAACATTCAAGACAATAGGTAGCATAACACTAAATTCAAATCTCATAAAAGAGGTTTATGTTCTAATTCTACATAATTTCACAAGTTGTAAAATACTTCATCACATAGATTTGGGTGGACAACAAGATCGGAAACAAAAGTTTATCAGTAAATTTATTTTATCTAGTCGGTTTAAGAACCAAATTGATGTTTGCTGCTCGTTTACTCTTAAGATTCATGAGTAAACCAACTGACTTACACCTTTGAAATGAAATTGAAGGATAGATATAAGTAGTGTTTTGTAATTCATAATATTAATCAGTAGATATTTTCAATAAAACACTACCTAAAGGAATTGATGAGACCTGATATCATGTTTGCAGTAAGCATTCTTTCAAGATTTATACATTGTGCTAGTTCGGTTCATCTTCAAGCTGCCAAACGGATTGTGAGATATGTAAAGGAAACTGTAAATTATGTCACCAACTCAGGTGGAAGAAAGGGATCAAGAATAGATTTAAAGTTTCAATGTTTAAGTAGGACCATTTAATAAAGAATGGTTTTGCTTAAAAAGAAACTCAGGTGGTAAACCATCAATATTCAATCAGACCTACCTATAAATCTTATTATTAGCCTTAAATCTAAAATATAAGCTCCCAAATGTTAGCTTGAAGAATCAATCAAAGATGTCAATAAAGGACAAAACTTGAAAACAAGGAGAACAACTACTGTGTATAATCATATTCAGTAAAGTAGGGGCCACATGGAAATTAAGATGAATTGAAAAGAAAAACATATGTAGTGTAGTGTAGTGATCACAGAGAGAAGAGAAGAAGGGTGAAAGCATGGCTTTTCTAGCAAGTTTGGTTGCTGTTCAACTAGCTTCTGTGAGGAGTTTTTACTGGAAGTTCCCTTACTGGAGCTAAGCTCTCTTTCAATCCTCTCGCCTCACTTTCAAACCCAACAATTTTAAACATTTAATTGAAATATAACTAATTAACTAGTCTAGATTCCACAACAGCATTGTATCAATCATATTTAGTTATTTCTGAAAGCCTTTAGCTAGTTATTTCTGAAAGCCTATAGCTAGTTATTTCTGAAAGCCTATAACTAAACTTACCTAATTCAGGTACCAAGCTAAAGTTCGCATTGATGATGAGCACAAGAACAACAAATTTCAATGTTCAACCAAAAGCAGAGAAAACCCAAAATAGCTTCACACATAGCCAAGGAGAGAAAATGAATACTGCAGAGCTGACGGGAGGTAAGAATATGATTGGAATGTTGAATTAAGGTGAATGCCTAATTTAGGATTAAAAGTTACATACACACTTTTTTCTAGATGTTATGGATTTTTTTTTGTTACAACCCAAGGTTATGTTTAAAAGAGTTTATACTTATTTTTAACTTACTCTTAAGTTCAACAATTCGCTAGGCCACATATATAATAGACAGGACACTGACAAGTCCGCTTACTCCAAAGTCTGATATAAATCTTTTACTCATGTATACAAGATTATGTAACTCACTGGTTCCATGAGATTCATAAAGAACATATACTCCTGGGTCTGTGATTTCTATCACTACTATCACAGTATATAATAATTTGATCTGTTAGTAGTTATAAATACTAATATTTTATTAATTATAGAAAAAAATTTCCAACTTGAACTTTTCTATAGCATTTCTTCAATTATCATCATATTTTTGATAAATTACAATATCATGATAATTTTCAGGTAGTTTATAAAACATTTAGGATCATTTTATATGGCATCAGCAGACAAGAGCAGTAGCAAAACATTTAGGATCACTTTTTCAGGCTTCAGGCTTCAGCAGTGTAGAGCAGTAGCAAAATAGAAATAGATAACACAAACAAGACTTCTTCTCAAGAAAATTACAGAACATCAATAATTGAAACTAACCTAGACACAGAACAGAACAGAAATTGGAAAATTAATGAAAAATAATATTAAATCAGCAAAATTAATTATTACTAATGGGAGAAACAAACAATCATGAAAAAACTAACCTACACACAGAACACAAACAGAACCCGCGAGTTAGAGAGGGGCGTGCGCGTGGTGGTGGTCTACTCTCTTCTGGTCAGAAAAGATCAAGGTGATGGAAGAAGAAAACTTCTTCTTAAAGACTTGCCAGCCAGCATAATTTTTTTGATACCCAGCAAAGATGAGAGCTCAGTTCACAAAGAGAAGAAAGAGAGACTGAGGGAGGAGGGAAGAGAAGAAAATAAAAAATCTCACCTGGGTTGTTTGGAGTTTAGGGGCTAATGCACACCACCGTCATAGGCTCGACGACGACACAGAGATGGGTTCACCGTGAAGGAGGTCAGACGATGACGTTAGAGAGGGCTCGACGACGACAGCGAAGACACCAAATGCAGAGCCACAACACGACGGGATGAAGATTAGGGAGGGGAGGCACAACGAAGGAAGAAGATGCAGTGGGTTTGCGGGATGAAGATCAGGGAAGGGAAGATGGGAGAGGCACGAGCACGAACGAGGAAGGAAATAAAAATCAGAGTGGGAATTTTGCCCTAAGTAAGTCAAGCCCAAAACGACGTCATTGGCCATTGGCGATGGTAACTTCAGTTATTAGCGACGAACGTTGCCGTTGCTATGTATAAATAACACTTAGCGACGGTACAATTAAAAATATTAGCGACGGCCAACCAATACCGTCACTACCTTCCCCTTCTTAAAAGTGGAAGACTGAAAATAATAGTGATGGCACAGCAATACCGTCACTAATCACCCAGAATATTAGCGACGCCGTCACTACCTTCCCTTCTTAGGAGTAAAATATGGAGGGAAGACCGAAAATAATAGCAACGACCAACCACCCGTCACTAGTTCAAAACCTAGCGACGACGTCACTGCGTCGCTGATTTCTCCGAAGACATAGCGACTGTAATGTCACCGTCGCTATCAGTTGGCGTGCATATATATGTTGGAGGGAAACCAAAAAAATAGAGGGAAATAACGTTAGCGACCGTATCAGGGACGGGTATGATTTCGCGAAGGTATTAGTGACGGTTCTTGGCCAATTTCAGCGACGGTATGGTGTTGGTCGCTGATGTCGTCACTATTTTTCGTATTCAAGGTCCCTTTCATGTAGTGGTCACTAATTCGGTCACTAATTAACGACGGCGTTTGGCGGTCGCTAACGGAGTGTAGCTATTAGTCATTTTTCTAGTAGTGATATTCAATATTTGCTGTTTTCTCGGTTAAATCTTAATCCATTTCTTTAGCGTGGTGTGTTGGTTTTGACCCCCTTCAAGTTTCAAAATCTCTTGTAAGGTGCCTTTTGCCTTGGTTTTTGTTGCTAAAATGTATACCCTTTTGAATTCAATCTTGGCTACTGTCATATGATTTTAATGCAAGGTGATTGTCTTATTTTCTGAAAGACTACTAGGTGTTTCCCTTCTCTGAGGGTTAGAATTTCAAATTTGTTAGAATTACAATCATATAGAATTATGTGTTTTATGTTTTGGTCCTGCCAAAACTTAGGTGATAAAATAAGAATTTCTAAATTCATTTAGGATTCTATTGTTTAGATACAAAATCCAAAATTTAAAAATAAAATTCATTATAATTCTTACTAAACATCTATTTAATATTAATATACTAATACTTATATGGGGTTGAGTTGGTGTGGGAAAAGTTGATCCAAATCAATTAAATGGGGTCTGGTTCAATTTGAGGTATTTTTGCAATAATTTTATATATAACCTAAAATGAATCACTCTATTAAAATATTGGTTAGTTCTAGTGAGTTAATTGAGCCCCATTAATAAATTTAAGACAAGAGTGTTGGGGGAGAAGGGAATGAGTTCAAGCTGAATCAGGTGGGAAGAGTTTGAAATTTATTATTGTGAGACTTAACTTGAACTTTATCAGGCTTTATCATGTTTTAGTTGCAGGGTCTGATTTTTAAGCTTAGGATCTGGCTTCACTAAGTGAAGGAGCGCACTTTAGTCTTTGGAGAACAAAGTGCACCAATAATTGTTGATTAGGAAATCACGGGTTGAGATTATTGTAACATACCACAAAATATTTAGCAAACTTTTTTAGTTGAACTTTATTAGGGTGTTAGATTCTCAACCGTTGATTTTCTAATCAAATTCTTAGTTTACTTTGATCTCTATAGTGGAACTGCTTATTTTAAATATGCCAAATCACTCATTTTGTTCTTTATAGTGTTTATCTCAGATTCCAGAGTCCTTATCTGCATGGCTAAATTCTCTCTGTCTTCCAAAATTCTCTCTTGTTCTAGGGCTTTTATGCCAATCTTCTCTTTCAGAGTTTGGATCTGAATCACATATTCAGAATTTTGTTCTATTTTTTCCACCAGTCAAACTTCTAAGTTAGACCTTGGAAATAGTTAAAGGTATAATCAAATTGTTAATTGTAATGTTCAACAAGTGGCTATTTATTCAGACTTTTGTATGTAAAACTCATATAGTTGTAGGTTACTTGTATGGTAGTTTATTGTATGTTAGTTTATTTAGTACTTGTATAAATTGAATTGTACTGGGAAATCTTTTGTTTGTAATAGGGCAATTGTTCAAACTTGGAAATGTTACAATTACATGGGAGACTCTATCGAAATTTTGGTGACCTCCCCGTGTGTTTCCTATAATACTATTTATTTATAATTATTGGCTTCAAAATTTTAGTTTTGTTGATAGTAGTCGCACTACCAAACCGATTACTAAGGTGTTGAAGGCCCATTGGGATGGTCCATACATCTCATGGCAGATGCTGTGAAGGTTATCCAGGATAGGTGGTTTGACACCTTCTCGATAAGTTAACACTTTTTTTGTTGTGAAATTATGGCTAAAATATACGTGTTATTAATTTTAAAATATGATTTCATTATTACAGCGTGATTATCAGTAGGCAGAGGGTATGATTGATGAGATTAGGAAGGTCTTTGCCATAAAGACCTCCAAAATCATCAAGAGTTGTGACACCCCAAAATTAGGGGAAAATTTTTCACGTTTTTATAATTCATACATCAATGAAAAGAAATAAGTGGTGAAGCTTTCAACCTAACACCTGGATCTACGATAAACCACTCCCATATATGAAGATATGAGAGGGTGAGTTCAAAAGGTTATCTTATAATAACTTTTCCAATTAAAAACAGTGGAAGATGTAATTAATTTAATTGTTGATTGATTGATTTTCAAGAGAAGGAATATCATGAAAACATGGGATGTATTTCATATAGCTTAGAGGTCCATTATATACTCCATAATACCTTTAAAGTGATGCTTAAAGGAGAAATAATGTATAGAAAACAAAAATTTATTTAAAATAACAAATATGGGAATCAGTGTGCCACTCGCTCAAGCGAGAATCCCATTCGCTTGAGCGAGCCAACGTAGGTACGCTTGGGCGAGGCAAGGGGAGACTGAACAAATGAAAGGTTTTGGGTATCAGGGGTCCATCTCGCTTGAGCGAACCCTGTTTCGCTTGAGCGAGATGCTAAGGGAATCCTTGAGCGGGCCAGCGAGAAGCTTGAGCGAAGGAGGAGGATTGCATCAGGTACCAATCTCGCTTGAGCGAAACATGTCTTGCTTGAGCGAGATTGCTCCAGAAACTATGGGAACTCTCTGGCCGGTTTTCGCTTGGGCGAGGCACCTCTCGCCTGGGCGAAAATCGTCCAGTATCAATTTCTTATCCTCCTCGCTTGAGCGACCGCCCCCCACGCCTGAGTGAAAATTATCCATAGGCTAACCTCTGATTCCACACCAATCTCGCTTGGGCGAGATTCACACCCGCTCGGGCGAAATCAGGACAGTGACCAAAACTCAATTTCATAACAATCTCACTCGAGCGAGATTCTCACTCGCTGCAGAATCTATGCAGAAACGTGGGAATTCATAGAATTCATACAACCTACTATGCCAAAATTCAATCTACTCCAATTCTTTTAAATTTGACATAAATTACACATCATATTGCACATTTATAACATGTCTCATTCATCTATATACCACAAAATCCTTTCTAGTCCATAAATTCAAACCAATGCTAACTCTTCAACTATTATAACTACCAATCATCAACACTTAACACAAATCCTCATTTTGCATCATCATACATTCACAATTCTGCCAAATTCATTCATTCAACTCATAAACATCAACATAAATTATCATTTGTTCATTACATCGTTGGGTCATAAATGAAAATTGGTCATACACCAAGATCCAATTTTCCTCTATGACCACCAAAATCACCTATCACCATTCTATATTTTGAAATCACATCAGTATACAAACAAGCTATACAAAATCTAAACCTCGCCGGCCAAGGCTTTTCCTACACCACTATTTACCTCTTCCAGCAAAATATACTTCAAAATGTCAACCCCTTCCCATGAGTACCCTGCATCACAACTCTAAAAATAGACAACATGGGAGAGTGAGTCCACATTCCAAAGGTATGAATATGAATACCATGTGATTATGTATATATGCATCTATACATGTATACTTTGCATATCCATGACATTCACCATGCCATATACCATCACAATTCCATCATACTTTTATCATAAATAATAACACAATTCCAAACAAAGTACACAAGTACATACATAATCATGTCTCTCAATAACTGACCTATCACACAACAATTATTTGGTATTCATATCTTTTATGTTGTCTTAAAATATATTTATACAACCTCATCATAACCATCATCATATCTCACCACTTTGGCATACCTCCATCTATATGCAAATGCTCTTAAGCTAATGCATATGCACAAAGGAGTATTTCAACAATTGTAGATCTGACTGTGGGAATTCGACACCAAATGTGGGATTCAAGCATGGTCATCTAACCACACCCCTACTGCAGTAGTAAAATGTGTACACTTATTCTTTAAATTGCATGCATTCACCAATCGTTTTACTGGTACCAAACCACATCGCCCATCTTGCAACACCTGGTCATTATCACCATGACCGCGGTACACAACATATCAACATATGGTGTTGTGGGCCAACCATGAGATAAATCATGGCAGCTGTGATCCTAAGGACCACCGGGGACACCTGCTCATCAAGACCCACCCCCCACAAGGGTCAACCACATGCGGCTCCCCGTAGCACAACATGGGCAGCTTCGTGAGTTACACACCGAGTCACAGGGGCAATATATTTCGCTCATACACAAATCCACCCTCTCACTGGGCCAACCGGGGGAATCTCCTAAAATTCCAACACCGGCAGCTATGCAGTATGCCATGGATGCAAATGCAAATCATATGCATTCCTCACTCTATGCATCCTATACATGCCACTCATCATCCATCATCATCGTCACCAACATCACCAAAAGGTTTTTAATGGATTCAATCTTGTTGGTTATTCTCATTAATTTGAATCTTTGTGTGGCATTCACAACAGTTATCAAATGTATCATTCAACTTTAATACCAATCAAGAATACAATTCATTCTTCTATCGAAATCATTAGCATTCGTTATGCTTTCTTGGTGGACTTATATTTATCTAACCACATATTCGTCAAACAATTCATGCCACCACACACCGCACACCACAATTTCTTCTAAATGCACTCAAGCATGTTGCCAAACATATTATCTACATCATACACCACATCATTATTTTTCACAACATTCAAGCAAGGCTAATATGCATGACAATACATACCACAATCAAATAACATTCAAATTCATGCATTTAAAAAATAAGACTCCTCTCCTACCTCAAGAGAAGAATTTCGATTGATAAGACGCTCCCGCCTCGTCGTTGGGAATAGGTCCTACATTCACATTCATATAAAACCTTAATTAATCAACTACTCAAGTCATCAATTCAATTCTATGTAGTCATATTCATAGCTATAATTTCACAACATGTGATAAACATATTGTAGATACCATTTTCATCCTTTATTAGGCTTCAGGAATTCCTTCCCATTAAACCACCATCATTAAATTTAAAGGTTACCAACCATAATAGCCTAAATCTTCATATAACCCCATTCATCCATACACCTATTCATCAATGTCATGCATTCCCTTCATAAAACATTGTCTTCAATCAACATTTACCATTTCCCCCAAATCTTAAAGTTAGGGTTTTACCAAAACCCAACCACATTCATTAGTACATCAATCTTTCATCTCCTTTCCCTCATAAATGCACCAACCACCATTAACTCCTCTCATAAACACTTACATTTATGATAACCCATTTCTAGGGCATAAGCATTAAATGCTCTCAACAATCACCCATTCACATGCATTACTCCCTCAACATACATTAACATTTATACACAGGAAAACCCAAGTAAAATGATGAGTCTTCATACCTCACACCCAACAACAATGTGGGTTCGAGAGAGAGAGAGAACACGAAAATAGGGAGAAAGAAGAGGTGAGGAACTCCAAGCTTCCAAGCCTCTTCAGAACGAAAATGGAGAAGGAGATGATCACCTCTTGGCTTAGGGTGTTTGGGAGGAGAAGAGAAGAAGAATAGAGAAGGAAATAAGAGAAGAGAAGAAGAGAAAGGTTTCCCATAGAAATAAGAAACCAACATGAAAGAATAGAAGGGAAATTGGGCTTTTTGTTTTATTTTATTTCCATTCATTAGAATTTCATCGTTTTACCACTAACAGGCTCTTCGTTCGGGCTCAATACTTTATCTAAAAATTATTCCGAATATGCATCCGGATTCCCAATATTATTCTCAATAGCCCTGACCAGTATCATCTCATTCCGAGATACTTGGTCTGACACCCATATCGTAACCAGACTCATTTTCAGCTTAACCGGTCTCTATAAATCACCAAAAATTCCCAAAATTCTTAAGTTAATTAATTTCAATATATTAGGACATTAAATAATTTATATTCAACTTGTCAATATTTATTTTCCTTAATTAATCCTCTATTTTAAAATTTGGGATGTTACAAGAGTACCCTTTGGAAGGTGAGGGACAAGGGCGAGCACCCTCGTTGGATCCCCGAGGACCATTGGGACGGGATGGTCCAGAAGTGGGGTGGTGTCTTGTTCCAGTAGGTGAGTGCTCGGAACAAGGCAAACAGAGCCATCGATGTTACAACGTCAATTTACACTGGGGGTAGCATTTCAACCCTCGAGCACAAGAAACGATTTGTAAGTCTATTTATGTTTAACATTTTTATTATGATTAGTCTAACATGTTTAGGAATAATAACTTCAATGCTTGTTGTCCACTACAGGAGTTGAGGGAGCACCGCGAGCCTTCTTTGTTTGAGGTCGTGCAAATGACCAAGAAGAACAAAGTCGGTGCATGGGTAAACCAGAAGACTACAGATCTAGCGGTATTTACTTTTAACTTACACTTGCTTATAATTTACAAATCAGATTACTAATCCTATCAGTGTTTTTGAATTTACATGAAGCGTATCAGGCCAGGAGGGCCGAGAAGGAGGCAGACTTGGTGGCTTCGACTCCTGAGGGGAGGTTCCTCCCACCCTGTCTTGTTCTACGACAACGCCATCTATATGGAGGCTGTTGGCGGCGTGAACAAGAAAGGGAGGATCTTTGGATTGGGCGGCGTCGGCACGCAGTTGGCGAAAAAAGGGAAGACCTCTTCCTCTTCCTCTTCGTCTAGCCTTCCGACTGAAGTTGTTCAGGTAATTCAAAACCTGAACAACGAGCTACAGGAGGAGCAATGTCAGAGGCAACTTTTGGAGGAACGGGCCGAGTCAGACTAACAGCGGGCCAAGGATGATCAATGGCGGGCTGAGGAGCAGCACATAGAGACTCGTCGACAACTTGCTCAGCAGTAGGAGCTACTGATGCAGTTGATGTGAGGCTACCTCCCCTCACTTCCCAGTCACCACCACCACCACCACCACAGGATCCCCCACCATAATGATTACTTTTTTATACTTTTTTATTATGTATAGACACTGTATATTTGATTTATACTTTTTATATTATATTCAATTCAGTATTTATTTTATGCCATCCTTCATTTATTATTTTATTATGTCAATATTAGATATTTGTAATTAAATTCAAAGAAAAATGCCTTATTATGACTATTGCAATTAATTCAATCTATTTGAAAATTAAATTTAATCCATCATTGTATTTTTAACAACAATTTAATATTAAAATAAAAAACATTCAAAATTTAATTATCAAAATTTATAGTTTAAAAAGCAAGCACTCACCGACTAGAAAATATTATTCAAAATTTCTAGTTTAAAATTAAATTAACAAAACCTATAAATATTGAAGAGGTGAAAAAACTATTTTAAAAATTAAAATAATATTAGCGACGGCTAGGGGCGTCGTTGTATGCTTATTTACATCGACGGATAGATGGTGGTCGATGTATTGTTAACATAGCGACGGGGTCACGTGGTCGCCATAAGTAACCATAGCGAAGACTTCACGTGGTCGCTGTATGGTTACCAATAGCGACGGCGCTACGTGGTCGCTGTATGGTTACCCATAGCGACGGCGTTACGTGGTCGCTGTATGGTTACCCATAGAGACGATGCTACGTGGTCGCTGTATGGTTACCCATAGCGACGGCGTTACGTGGTCGCTATAAGTAATCATTAGCGACGGCGGCCGTTACCAATGCAGGGACCATAATAGCGACGACATTATGACATCGAAAATGTAGCGATGGAAGTATTCGTTGTCGCTGTTCTGTCTGCGACCATGGTTTTAGCGACGGTTGTGATGCCGTCTTAAAGCCCATCGCTAACAGTGTTAGCGACGGCAATGTCATGAAATAATGACTGGTTTTATCCGTCACTAACAGTTTTTCTTTGTAGTGATAATTGGGCATGGTTGGACAACATAGATTAGTTAATTGAGTTGAAAGGTTATCCTTCAACATATGTGGATCTCCTATAAAACTTTTAACTATTGAATAAACTAATATAGATACAACATTAGATCGTTGCACCCCTGTTTCACTCTTTACACTTTCATGTATAGTTTCTCCTTTTGTTGGAGTTGGTAGATTATCCCATTATCCCTTTGCTTTGTATTATAAATATTGTTGCTTCATTTTCTGAAATTTTCTTTGTTTTGTATGTTGTGGCACACATTGCCATGTGAGTTATTACATCTAAAATAGTATGTTGCTTAACCCATCTATAATTCAGTTTACTATGTCAGATCTAGAATAAATTACATTAGTTAATTCTCCCCTTTCTTCAATTTGCACATTTGTAAATGTTGGTCGAAGATAATAGTTTCTTAAGATAGGGTAATTTCTTGTTTGAGTTCTTATTTTATTTTACAACAAAATTTCTTTTTCTAAAGCATTTATCAAACTTTCAATATTAATCCTTTTTAATTTTTCTTTTATATCATCAATATCTAATTCAATATCATTTTAAGTCTTAAAGAATCCAAATCATTTTGTGGTACATTATTGAATTTATATATAGGATTTATTAAAGAATTTTTTAAAGTACTATGATTTTCTAACTTGGTTTCTATTCTAACTAATTGTTTACTCATGGTCTCTAGTATTATTGATAAATCTTTTATATATCTCTCTTTTCTACAGGAACTTTTTCATTGTCTACATGTTTATACGAAGTTGCTTCTATTTCAAGATCTTTTGTTACTAAAATCTTTATACCTTCCAAAGGAGGGTATTCTGATTCAATATTTTTATCATTAATAGTCTTCCTTGTACATGTATTTTTTTATTAAGGGTTGTATTCGTTTGTTTTTTATGAAAGGGTTGTAAATATTTTATTTTTTGCAATGATCAGAGAACCAATCAAAGAAATATCCATTTATCTCATTTTCTACAAATATTGATGAAATAATTTTTTAAATCTTATTGTTTCTTCTTTTGAAAAGGTAAAGAAAAACCTTTTCTTTCTTTTTGGTTATAAGGAGCTTTAAAATCTTGTCGAATCCAATTTTTTCTATCACAAAGGGAGTTTCTCTAGTTAAAGTATTTAATATTTGAGATCGTATTGGGGAATATTGAGAAGATTCAGACTTATGAGTTTCTTGATAAATAGATTTAGCAATATTAGACATATTATCTCTTAACCTTCTTAAATATAAATTAATAGTAGTCATCTATAGAGTATCTAGATATTTTTGGTCAAATTAATTAAGGTTTATTAGTTCTAATAAATGGCCTATTTAATCTTAATTTAATATCATTTTTTTCTTATATTATATCTTTAACTTTAGTATTATGTATCTTTTCTTACTCTAAAATATCTTTTAATACCCATTTTTTAGGAATTCTTTTTAAATATATATTTTATGTAGGTTGTTAACCTTTTACAAGTCTATTCACCAGTGGAGAAAAAGGCTTTAAGCACGATTCTACGGGGCTTTTAAGCACATTTCTACAACCGTCCTTGTTCCCGGCGTGCTTGTAGATAGGGACTTTTAAGGACGGTTCTGAACCGTGTTCGTAAGTAGCTTTTAAGCACGGTTATTTTTAACCGTCTTCGTAGGGGGCACTTTTAAGCACGGTTATGAAAATAACCGTCTTCGTAGGGGGACTTTTTAGTACGGTTATTCAAATAACCATCTTTGTAAGCTGACTTTTAAGCACGGTTGAGAAACAACCGTCTTCGTAGGCTGGTTTTTTTAGCACGGTTATACATATAACCGTCTTTGTAGGCTGGGCTTTTTAGCACGGTTGCGCAATAACCATCTTTGTATGCTGGACTTTTAAGCACGGTTAAGACCATAACCGTGCTTAAAACCTTATTTTTTTTAATTATTTTTTTCTAATTTTTCACCTAAACCTGCAAACAGAATATAACTAGATAGCCCAGACAGCCCAATGATGAATAATAATGAAAATGAATAAATTCCAATCAAACTATCTAAACATCAAATATGGTACATAAAATGCACAATAAGTGATTAAGCTACACTAATAGGTATATAAGTACACACTAATAATATAATAAACGATAGAAGTCTATTGGATTCCTTCCTTGAGTTAAAGAAGGCTGGTGGCCCATTGGTTTCTAATTTTGTCAATGTATCCTTCAGGGAACATTAAGGAGGAGTCTCGAAAGTGCTGCGAAGAAGACATAATCATTAATAGGTGAGCAACAAATTGTAAGAGTAGTATGTAAAAACCAAATAAATTAAAGTAAGCAGCAAAAACTTACAGTTGTCCATCCGTCTACTATACCAGATTGGACAATGGTGAGCATCTTCTTCATCACGAAATACCTATACTCAAAGGTGCCATCCTGCCGATAAGACTACAAGGTACCATACATTGATTTCACAACTGGTTATTGTTTTTGTTACTAATTGAGGTAACTTTAAAAGTAATGCTTATTAATTGAAGTACTTACTTTTGGGAAGACCCAGTCTAGTTTTTTCTTGGTCACTTTGCTGCATAGTCAATGGTACCCAATAAAAGCCCTATAAGAGAATAAAACACCAGCTTAGTGAATAGAATGACTTTATCAAATATATAAAGTGTAACATCCCTGATGTTTTAATGAGAATTATAAGAAATGGGAAATGATTAGTAAAAGTTTTAGAAGTTTTATTTAATATTTGTTCTGTCTGAGCCAGAGATAAGAAAGCCGGTGTCGAGATCGGTCTCAAAAGCGTGAGCAGGCGGAGTTAAAGATCGGGAGTGTAGGAGAAGAGCGGGCAGGGCTAGGTGGTCTGGTCCAACCGATGTGAGGAGAGCACCTCACACGGGGTCATAGCCCGGATTAACCTCATAATGACTGAAACAACGGGTGTAGGTAACCAAGAGGTGAGCACGGATGAGATATCCGACCTCTCAGGTTGTAGCTCAGATTTCCGAGGTATGAACACTAAGCTAGGCACCGGGGGGCCGATATTTATATTGGGCTTATACTCTTGCGAAGTATTAGAGAATTGTGAATAATTAAACGTTGAGGGAATAAATAAGTGTAATTGATTTGATAATTATGCAATAGTTTAATATAGTGAAATTGATTAAATTTAGTAAGAATACAAATGAAATAAAGGAAAAGACGATCTTGCCCATGAGCTATATACATATATAAGGAGATTCTCTTCCTTCCCTCTTCATTATTTACAAGTTACCTTTGCTGCTGGTCTGTCCCTTCTCTCTCATTTTCTCCTCTCTTAACGTTGAGTTGCATGCGCTGGAGAGGGACTCCATTTGTGTCCAAACTTCAATTAATTCCCATTCCTGTGATCGAGGCTTCAAGGTGAGTCTATTGATCCGTTCCAATTGTGATTCCCTTATCCCTTTTATTCTTTGGCGGTTTAGGGCCATGCATGGCTATATTCGTGGCTGTTCTCCACTCCTCTGGTGAGTGTGAGCCCAAATGCAGTCCATGAACTAAGGGCGTTGAAGTGACGAGCTGTACTTTATGATCCGTAGGTAGTAGGTTAAGCAACGGAAGACTGAGTGACGGAGTTGAGACTGCGAAACCAGTGCTCAGAGGAAGGAATCGACACAGAGAGCAGATTATCGAAGCGTGGAACCAAAGTAAGGGGGTGTTCGGGTTATAATTAATTAGAATAGGACTCGCTTCTTATTCAGGTCATTGAGGTAATGTAAACAGGTTAAGGAAAATGTTGCTAAACGTAGTTGTGTGTTTATGCTTGTGCATGTATGACTGGGTTCATTAATTAGTGGAGGATCGGGTGTGGTTGAGTTTATCATGTTATGATCTTGTGATATCTAATGTTGAAATGATCAGTGTTATGTGACGTCGGGTTAGCAAGCAGGCTACCCGAGTGATGAGGAATTGATATTATTATATGAAAGGTAAACTGTTGAATGACTATGTGGTGTGGGATGGCCGACGGTATATGATAGCCCCTCATTTCCGGCTCCCGTGGTTTTCGTGCCCAGTTGAGCTACCCAGTGGTCAAGTAGGACCCAGTGGTCGAGGTGGAGAGTCAAGCAGGACTCGGTGAACCAAGCAGGGTTCACGGGGTGTCAAGTAGGACCCCCAGCTGAAGGCCAATCCTTTAGTATCCGGATACTAGGAGTCAGATTGTATGAGAGTCAGTTGTGATCGTGATGAATGTGATGGAATTACGTGGTTGGGTTAATATAGTTACTGTATGTAATACACTATGTTTCGGTATGCTTACTTTCGAATGATGCTTGATGTATATGTATAAATATGCATGTATATTTGTTAAGTTCCATTCTATATTAATTACAATGCCAAACACTCACCCTTGCCTTTTTTTAGTAACCAGAGACAGGGAGGGGGAAGGAGCCATGGAGTCGCGCCAAGGGGGAGAACGGTGCCAGGGTCCGAGTGACTTTGAGTGACTCTCTATAGAGTTATATATGTGTATAAGAACTTCCGAATATTATTAATTAGTTGTATTTAATCAAGACCGGACCGGATGCAAATTTAAATTTTAAAATACATTACTGTCATTTACATATGCTGTCGTGGTAGCTATGACAAACCTTTGATTAACAGAATCATTTTTAGGGTGAGATTTTCGGGAGTCCGTCTGCATGTTTTGTCTAATCCGATGTGTGAAAGGTATTCGCTCAAGCGAATAGAAATCTCGTTCAAGCGAGAGTCCAGAATCTCACTTAGACGAGTAGGGGCCTCGCTCAAGCGGGAAACCCTGATTCCCTTTCTCCCATCCGTTGTGCTTCGATTAACTTGCTCTTCTTTTCTAGATCTCATTTATTTAATCTAATTGTGACTGCTGTCACTTGAATAAGTCAGTAAAAATAAATGCTTTTTCACTAAATCTCGATTAATTTTCAAGAAAAGGAAAAATTTATCGTAAGATGTAATCGTTTGAATAAAAATAAATGCAAAAATAACCTAGGACGTTACATAAAGTTATTATTTTTAAAAATTAACTTACCTGTCGAGTATTTTCATGTAGTCCGCACCAGGACTCCCATGCAACGAACAGAAACATGCAACAATGCCGTCCTTCGGGCAAATGACCAACAGTTGCCAGTGAAGGCTGCAATGTACCGTTGATTAGGAACAACGCAATCCATTATTAAATTAACAACAATAAGTAAATATTTATTAGACTCTTACTCTCTATGAAATAGCGCAAGGTACACAGTCTTGTTCGAGGCATGCATCCAATTCTGGATGTATGCCTGAATCTCCTCCTTGTTGTTCCCACGAAGTTGTATTAGAGAGGGCTCCAGGAAACCATAAATGTCTTGGACACCTATCTCTATGCAAAGTATATGTAAAAACCTAATCAAATTTGTAGACGTTTAGTGTTGTAAAAAATAACAATTTAAATGACACTATCATTAAACAAAAAACTTATAGCTCCCAACACTGAATCACTGAAATGTTCAACATCGTCTTCCCCATTAGGACCTCACACAAGTCAGGTCGTGCAATGTACACTGGCAACGAACTTGGGAGGCCAAAAACGAATTCCTCCCATGGGACCGGGATAGTGCAATTACGAAGCCCAACCGATATGTCCCATAGTCGTTCCATTGGATCAAGGGGCTCTGGCTTCTTTGATGGGGCAGCAACCTACTAAAATAGTTAAAAAAATTAGAAGCAATTTATGTCCTTTGAAACCATAACTTAATATAAACTTGATGCTTGGGTAAAGAGCATACCTGGGGACCAGAATCTAACACAAGTCTGGTCAGCCACATAAGGAAGTGTCCTACAGCCTGGCCGACTAGTCGTACCTCAGAAGTTGGAATGGGAACAACTGCATCTGCCTCGAGGACCTGTACAACCAAAATCCTTGACACACCATCAGGCAATTTCTGATGGTGAACCAAAGGGCCTAGGTTATACACTGAAGCAATGGCAACTGGCTCTTCCACTCCATCCATAAATAGGTCACACTGACGGCAGTCTCCAAGATTTACATCGTCATCATCACCATCAGGTGCAGCACATGACCCCTTCACTAGTGCAAAAGTAGCATTTCACAACGTAAAAGTCACCACGGATTTAGAAAAATCGATGTGAAAAGTCAATGCGGTGGCATTTTTGAAAATATATGTAAATGTTCACGTCGGTTTTATTAAAAACCGTTGTTAAATAAGAAGGCGGTGGCATTTTTGAAAATATTAGCAAAACATTTCACATCTGTTTTAAGGAAAACTGATGTGTAATATGCTCTCTCACATCTGCTTTTAAAAACCGTGGTGATATATTTAAGCGGTGGCAATTTTGAAAATATGCGTAACTATAAGAAATGTTGAAATAGGATATTCCACATCGGTTTTTTACAGAAAACCGATGTTAACAATTTTCATGCCATATCGGTTTGTATATGAAATCGTGGTGTAATATGAAATTGACGTTAACAATTTTCATGCGTAACATTGCCTAATACACATCGGTTTTGCTAAAAACCGATGTTAGAAATGCTTAACAGTGTCAGATTACACATCGGTTTTATTAAAAACCGATATGAGTAGTGTATTAAATTTTATTACGCGCGTGTACAGGTTCTCCCTTTGTTGATGTTACACATCGGTTTTAGTAGAAACCGATGTGAGAGTGAATTAAAATTTTATAAACGCTAATGCTTTTCCCGCCCATGATATTACACATCGGTTTTTTTATAAACCGATGTGAGAACTTCATTAAATTAGTTTCCATTCCTTATTCTGCTACAGCGTCATTCCCTTTCCATCTTCTGCTGCAGCGTCAGGTTCTCCACTCCATTCCGAGATCTTCAACTTCTCCATTCTCTATTCTCCATTCCGTGACTGCAACGACTTCACCTTCTCCAATCGGTGACATTGTCTTCTCCAACACCATCTTGCGCGTAAGTATGCACATTAAAACAGAGAAGTTTTATGCTTTATTTGTCCCCCTTACTCTTTATCTCTCAATAACGTTTGTGCAATGGCATTGGGCAGCTTTCCATCTTGCTAATCGGTGACTTCGTGGTGCTTATTGTCATCTCCGAAATCAAGCTTCTCCAACTTGTGTGAAGCTTCTCTAACTCCATCTTGAACTTCCTTTTTGTAAGCTTTTTTTTCCACATCTTCTTCATGTGTTTGGTTTAACTCTTTTATGTTGAAATTGAGCTTTGCCTTGTTAAAATACCCAAAAGAACTTGAGTTGTGTTGAAATTATTACTTTTTGTATTGAATATAGGGTTTTGCATTATAGGTGGTATGTAAGTGAACCACTAATTAAATTTGCCTTGAACATGTTTGTTAAAATACCTTAGAGAACTTGAAAATGAATTAAGTATGTTTGTGTTGAAAATTATGTTTGTGTTGAAAATTAAGTATGTTTATCTTGAAAATGGTGTGTATGGTTCTCATTTTTCACATGTAAATGTTTAATGTAGGTATGTTTGTATTGAAAATGGGTGCTTTATGTATTATGTAGTGTTGTTTAACTTAATGTAGTGTAATGTATGAGTGTAAGTACATTAAATAATAAGCTTTTGTGCCATTAATTTTTGCCTTGAACATGTTTGTTAAAATGCCTTAGAGAACTTGAATATGAAATTGTCTATGTTTGTGTTGAAAATGGTGTGTATGGTTCTCATTTTTCACATGTAAATGCTTAATGTAGATATGTTTGTATTGAAAAGGGTGCTTTATGCATTATGTTGAATGGGTGTTTGTTAAAATGCCTTAGAGAACTTGAATATGAAATTCTGGGTGTTTTATGTCAAGTAAGAACATTATGTTGCTTAATTCATACCTTGATATATTGGGGCATTAATGTCCATTGATGTTTTGTTGTTGACGTTAGAACATTTGTACCAATGGATCGAAGTTGGATTAATGCTAGACGGACACGTAATAAGTATGCAGTTGGGGTGGAAGCTTTTTTGGAATTTGCTCAGAGAAATGTTCCAAATAATAATGGGAGATTTTATTGTCCATGTGTGAAATGTTTAAATGTAAAACGGTTAACTGTTGAGGAAATTAGAGATCATGTCATATGTCATGGGTTTTGTAAGAATTATACAACATGGACATGGCACGGAGAATTAATGTTGATACCGAGTGTGTCTGAAACAGAAGAAGTTAATGAAGGAATAAATAATGGGTTAGAAGACATGATACGTGACATTGGACGCGAATCTTTTGAAAGAGCACATGTGTATGATGATTGGACTCAGGATGTGGATTTGCCTTTGTATCCAGGGTGTAAACTAAAACGATTAGAAGCAGTGTTAAGGCTAGTTAATCTGAAGGCAAAGAATGGATGGACTGATAAAAGTTTCATAGAATTACTTGGGTTATTGCAACAGAAAATACTTCCAGAAGGGAATACATTACCTAATCGTACCTATGAAGCGAAGAAGGTTATATGTCCTATGAGTATGGAGTATAAAAAAATACACGCATGTCCGAATGACTGCATCTTGTATAGAAGAGAGTATGAAAAGCTACATGAGTGTCCTGTATGTGGTGAATCACGATATAAGGTGAAAAATGGTGAATCTAGTGATGATGTGAGAACCAAAAATCCTCCTGAAAAAGTTTTATGGTATTTACCTATAATTCCAAGGTTTAGGCGATTGTTTGCCAACAAGAATGATGCAAAGAGTCTTAGGTGGCATGTTGAAGAAAGAAAAGTAGATGGAAAACTTCGTCATCCAGCAGATTCTTTACAATGGAAGAAAATTAATCAATTATTTCCTGTTTTTGGCAATGAACCCAGAAATCTCCGGCTTGGACTTGCCACAGATGGAATGAATCCTTATAGTAGCCTAAGTAGTATACACAGTTCATGGCCTGTTATGTTGGTTGTTTATAATCTATCCCCTCAACTATGCATGAAACGAAAATACATCATGTTGTCTATGATGATTTCGGGCCCTAAACAACCAGGGAATGACATAGATGTATATTTAAGGCCGTTGATTGAAGACTTGTCAATGTTATGGGAGGAAGGCATAGATGTTTATGATGCCTACACCTGTGAATATTTCAAGTTACGTGCCATGATCTTTTGTACCATAAATAACTTCCCAGCATATGGTAACTTATCCGGGTATAGTGTTAAAGGACATAAGGCATGTCCTATATGTGAAGTAGGAACATGTTACCGTCAAATGTATCATGGAAAGAAAACAGTTTACCTTGGGCATAGGAGATTTCTCAGACAGGATCACCCGTATCGTAAATTAAAGAAAGCTTTTCATGGATCTCAAGAGAATGAGATTGCTCCTGTGGCATTGACAGGAGATGAGGTTTATGAAAAGGTAAAAGACACCAATGTTGTCTTGGGAAAGAAGCAGAAGCGTCAGGCTACAGACAAAAATGTATGGAAGAAAAGATCTATCTTTTTTGACCTCCCTTATTGGCCTTTTCTTGATGTAAGGCATTGTATTGATGTGATGCATGTGGAGAAAAATGTATGTGATAGTATTATTGGAACACTTCTAAATATCCCAGGAAAGACAAAGGATGGGGTGACTTCTCGTCGAGACATGCTTGACATGGGTATACGGGATTCCTTGGCTCCAGTAATTATAGGTCAGCGGACATACTTGCCTCCAGCTTGTCATACATTGTCAAAGAATGAGAGAAAAAGTTTGTGTCAATGTCTGCATGGCGTAAAAGTTCCACAAGGTTATTCATCAAATATCAAAAAACTTGTTTCAATGAAAGACCTCAAATTAATTGGTTTAAAATCTCATGATTGTCATGTGTTGATGCAACAATTATTACCAGTGGCTATTCGTGACATTTTGCCCAAAAATGTTAGAGTGACTATAACCAAGTTATGTTTTTTCTTCAATGCTATATGTAGTAAAGTGATTGACCCTGGGAAATTGGTTGAGTTACAAAATGATGCAGTGGTTATATTGTGCCAATTGGAGATGTATTTTCCACCTTCTTTTTTTGACATCATGGTGCATCTAATTGTTCATCTAGTTAGGGAGATTAGTATTTGTGGCCCAGTTTATTTGAGATGGATGTACCCTATTGAGCGATACATGAAAATTTTAAAGGGGTATATGAAGAATCAGTATCGTCCGGAAGCTTCTATTGTTGAAAGATATATTGCAGAAGAAGCTATTGAATTTTATACTGATTATTTGTCAGGTGTGGACTCAATTGGAATACCAAAGCCTCGTTTCAGAGAAGGAAGTATAGGACATGGCATTCGGGGTTTCTCTGTTAAGAGTAAGCCACGTGAGGAGGTCCTACAAGCACATTTGTACATCTTGAACAACACTGATGAGGTTCTACCATACATATCTAGGCATAAGAATATTATCAAGACAAAAAATCCTCGCATGACTGAAAAATGATTGGTGAATGAGCATAATAAAATTTTCCTTAATTGGTTCAGAGGACAAGTGGTGAATGATGACACTGCCTCAGAGACATTAAAATGGCTAGCAAGCGGTCCTAACTTTGATGTTGTGTGTTGGAGTGGTTATTACATTAATCATTACACCTTCTACACAAAGTCTCAGGATGACAATAGTCGGGTGCAAAATAGTGGTATGATGATAGTGGCTGAATCCATTCATTTTTCTAGTGCAAAGGATAAGAATCCAATTGTGGCATCCATCCCCTATTATGGAGTCATTGAGGAGATTTGGGAAGTTGACTATGTTAAATTTAGAGTGCCCATTTTCAGATGTAAGTGGGTTGATGGTAACACTGGTGTAAAGACAGATGAAATGGGGTTTACCTTGGTGGAACTTAACAAAGTAGCGCATGAGGATGAGCCTTTCATCATGGCATCCCAAGCAAAACAAGTTTTTTACATAACTGATCCTTCTAACAAAAGGTGGTCAGTTGCACTTCATGGAAAATGTTTGGTGGATATCGATGAGAATCATAGTTCAACACTTGATATTATAGAGACTCCTCCATTCTCATCTAGCATGCCAACATTATGCGATGATGATGATGAAATAGACAATGTCCATGCCATCTGTAATGATCATCAAGAAGGGATTTGGGAGCATATAATCGACACTTCTTAAGTTAGTTATCAAACTTGTTTCATATTATTGCATTTATATTATTTAACCATGTAATTGACAATTATTTTATTTTCTTTCAATAGGGAAATGGATGATCATCCTGAGAGTACATCAAACACCCAGGGGACTTGTCGGAAGAGTAGGGGTACCACACGGATGAGGGAGCTAGTAGCTACACGCGGTGGTGGTCAAAAAATCGCCATCCAATTTGATGAGGTAACTTGGAACCCTATTGGAGAAAACAGGGATAAATTTGTTAGCTTTGTAGCCTTACTTGCACGGAGCAAGGTTAGCATCTTGAATGATAAGTGGAAGGATGTAGATGCATATGTTAAGGAGCAAATTTGGGAGAGTATAACGGTATGTTGTTATTTATAAGTAATTCTACTATAATTTTGAAATGTTTTGTTATATTTGATAATGTTTTATTATATCTAATGTAGCTCACATATGATGTCCCCAACAACACCACTTTGAAGAAGAAATTACTAACATTTTGTAGTGAGCGTTGGAGAGCTTTCAAGACATATCTAGCAACTAATTATATTTTTGGGAATATGAGGGACAAAGTTCCATTAGAGGATTATCCATGGATCGATGAAGACACATGGAAGTCATTTGTTGAGATTAGGACAGATCCGACCTTCCAGGTAATTTCAATCACTTGTTTAGTTATTATTGGAATTTATAAGTTATTTTATATACTAACATTTATTTAGATATCATTAATGACAGGAGAAAAGAAGAGTTGCACAAGACATTCAAAAGAAGAATTGTTATCCTCACTTATTATCTCGTGGAGGGTACAAATTGTTAGAAAAAAAGATGATGGAAGAGAAGTTGAAACAGAGGCAGGAAGCTTCAGGAACTGATCCTACTGCTATCATCTCTCCACCATCTCCTCCACTACGACATGAAAAATGGAAAAAAGCTAGACAAAGGAAATCAGGAAGCTACACATCCGAGGAAACTCGTGTTGTTGCTGAGACAATTGTGAGTATTCGTAATTAATTATCATTTTATCGTGTCATTTAATTTATTCATGAACGTAATGTTATATTTTTACAGGATTCTTTGGAACAAAGAAGCTCAGTTGGTGAATTTGTGGCATCTGGACGAGAGGACATATTGACTACCGCCTTAGGGCGGCCAGAACATAGTGGTCGTGTTCGAGCATGTGGTCTAGGGGTTGGTCTAAAGACATACTTTGGACATTCAGGATGACAAAATATTATCAAGGATGAGAAAAAATTTAGGGAAGAGCTAAAGATGGAGCTTAGAGAGGAACTAAAACATGAAATTCTCCAGGAGCTAGCCCGTATGCAATAACCTTCACAAATTCCTGAACGACCACCACAAACGCCTTCACATCCTGTACTCTTAAGCACAAAAGGGAGTTGTGCTCCAGATGATTTATCTCCACAAGATTATGCTCATGTCCCAGACCGATGCAAGCTTTATGTTGATCATCCATACCGTTTGGTGGCACTTGGCAATGTGTATAATTTTGGGTCTACCATCCACCATAAGCAAATAAGTAATGATCATGTGAGGGTATCAATTGATAGGATTAAGGAAGCAGATGCTGCATTACCTATTCCCACAGATGAAGTATGTACAGTGGGGGAAGCCTTTAAGCACTTCATCTTATGGCCCAGAAGACTAGTTAAAATTATATCGGAGGATGAGGTATAAAATTCCATGCAATAATACCTGTTTAATTACACCCACTATTAGTTATATATGATTTTATTAATACCTATACCTGTTTAATTGTGATTTATTAGGCCAATGTTGATGTGGTTAAGAAAGTTACACAAAAACAACCTTTACAAGAAACAGAAGAGTATAGTGATCCACTTGGGAGGTTGTGTTTTGTAGCAATGAATCTTGGATCTGAAACAATACAGTTGGAACTAGATGCTAGTGCCATAGGCAAGGACTCTCCAATCTCTTTCTTTATTACCCAGCAAGATATTTTGGAATTTCTAATGGGAAAAGAGATGCTAAACATATCTGTGCTCCAATTATGGTTGATGTGAGTTTATTACTAGTTAATTTTTTAAATGTCTATTACAAATACATATATGTGATCCAATTATGTTTGTTTATATTTTAGGTATTTGCACAACCTTTGCAATATTAATGGATGTCATGATTATAGCTTCCTTGAGCCTGAGCACATCCAAGACACAGGAAATAGTGTAGATCAAATCCGGGCATATATTCAACATAGGATATCCACAAGTTCCTATGACTTTTTTTTAGCTCCATATTATGAATTGTTAGTACAACCTTAAATTTCAAGTATTATTATACATGTGTTTTTGTGTAAACTTCCTCATTTCTTTTGTGATCTGACAGGAACCATTGGCAATTGATCATTATTTGTCCCAAACAAAATGTTGTTGTCTTCTTTTGCTCATTATGGAAACAACCAGGGAAAAACATTAAGGGTGCTATTAACTTGTAAGTGTTTTGTTAACTTGTAGGTGTTTTGTTAACTTGTAGGTGTTCTTGAGAATTCTTGAATGTTAACTTGTTGGTTGTTTTTATACTATAGAGCCTTGGATGCTTGTAATGTTTTGGGAGGGTCACGACCTATGACTAGGAAGAAGCTTGAATGGATAATCCTAAGAGTAAGTCACTTTATGTTACATTAACTCTATGTTGCCTTTATGCCTAGACATGACTTAATGAGGTTTAAGAATTTGATGCAAAGTTTACTTGTTCCTAATTTTAGGCTAATAAACAATCGTCGGGCAACAACCATTGTGGTTATTATGTCATGGGACACATGCTCAATGTCATAATAGGGAACATTAAGGATAATTGGATACAGGTATTGAAATGATTTAAGAAGGAAGCATTTTCTAGTAGTTAAATGCATATTCTGACATCACATACTTGTAGGTTTTTAGCAACAAGGAACCATTCACTTCTGATGAAATTGATGTGGTTCGTAAGCGTTGGGCAACATATCTTCTTCAAGTAGCTAGATTATGATCAACACAAGTGTTTAAATTTTGTATATATTATGTATGAAATTCTGACCTAAACTATGTATAAAATAATGTTTGGTGTTATATATATATTGATTGACATATGATTTTAATTGGTGTTGATATATTTGTTTTCTGTGTTGTATAAATGTATGCCCAGGAATTGACATGAAAAATTAATATAGTTGGGATGAATAGGTTTCTTTAAAAAATTCGTATATAATGAAACAATTAAAAAAATTTTAAAAAAAAACATGTTTTCACATCGGTTTTTATAAAAACCGATGTTATAAGTCCAAATCCACAACGGTTTTTATAAAAAACCGATGTGGTAGTTCCAAATTCACATCGGTTTCCCCAAAAACTGATGTGGTAAGTTCTCATATTCACAACGGTTTTTTAAAAACTGATGTTATAACTTCATTTCCACAACGGTTTCCATTAAAAACCGATGTTATATATCCATATTTTCACATCGGTTTTCTCAAAAAACCGATGTTACATCTATTTTTCACATCGGTTTAAAAACCGATGTGAAATATCCTTATATTTCACATCGGCCAGATCCACATCGGTTCGAAAACCGATGTGAAAAGCCCAAAAAAATCGATGTTAAATGTCTTTTTTGCACTAGTGCTTTGTGCTGACCCGCCTAGTCTATATAATAACACAACATTTTGAAGTTATTCAAGGAATAATGATAGCAAATCATAGGTGATTCAATTAAATAATGTACAATATAACCTGTGGGTCCACCACCGGTGGCGTAGGTTGACATTGTTGACTAAAGGACGCCATCATCTCACTTTGAAACCGTGTCATCTCTTCCTGAAGTAGCCTCTGTATTTCCTCCTTTGCCTCTGCCTTCACTGCGGCAACCTTGTCCTCAAAGGCCTTTTCCAAATCAGATATGGATTAGGAAGGGGTGGCGGGACGGCCGAAATAGCTTCGGAGACCTGCAGAGAAAGAATAATTAGAAATAAAAATGTTATCATACAGAATCTAAGATTATTAATGTAAACGTACCATGACCTCGACCAGCTGAACGTACTCGTCCAGGGTGCTCTGGTCGGCCGATGGCGGCGGTCAATATATCATCCCTACCATGTGACACAAATGACCCTTGAGTCGACTGCTCAATTAAGGAATCCTGCAACCAAAAGTCAGTGATTAGTGTTGTTAGGGTTTGATGGACAATTAACGTTACATAAAAGGTATTGACAAGCTTTGTACTTACAATCCTTGAGACAACCTCCTCAACATGTGATGAAGTGTACTGCCCACTCTTCTTCATCCTGGCACGCTTCCATTTTTCATGTCGTGCGGGTGGGGAGAGGGGATCCACAATAGTGGCATCAGGGTGGCTACCTTGACGTTGCCTAGCTTTCTCCTCCACGAGCCGATCCTCCAACAATCGATAGCCCCTACATGACAACCTGTGAGGGCAGTCATTTTTCCCCTGAATTTCCTGTGCTTTCATACGTCTGGCTTGCATCAAAACAATTCAAAGACATTTATACGTTATACATTCTCCGATAACTATAAAAACATAATCAGTAAAAGATACATACAATAAATTCGTCCGTGTGCCTGGATGCCACAAACGCATCCCAAGTCTGCTGATCTATGGATGTGTATTTCTCTCCAGGAAACTGACCTTGCTTCTTCCCGTAGACATACCTAAAATTTAAAATATTTGAATTAAGTAATTGATAACATAAAACATGATGATTTTAAACATGTATATTTTAAAATTAAAATATACGTGGAGGTTAGGTTGCTCTTGAATGTCCTCCATCGGTCAGTGATCTCAGACATGATCTTCCTACGCAGTGTATCAACCGCAGGAATATCCCAAGCATCCTACACGTGCCAAATAAACAAGTAAGAGATTATTACGTATAACAAATTACGATAGGAGTAACTAAATGTACAGATAAATGTACTTACAACAACATCAGCCCAAATTGCATTCTTCACGACCTCCTCAACACTATCCCAATCAGGGATAATGATGGACACCTTCGACCGTGCCAAGACACCTAAGTAACTCTGAAACTTGGCGGTGTTAGGTCCCGAAGTCCTCCCGGTGCAAATATCAATGTCAATATGGGTCCTCTGACCCTGATGGCGCCTAAGTGCAACACTGGTCATCCGGGTAACACCTCTCCTCCTAGCTGAGGAATCTGTGCCCTGGGAGTCAGATCTCGCATGTGAATCCTGGTCAGCCATAGGTATCTGTTCATAGAAACAAAAATATAATTTGTGAGTATAATAAACTAACTTTAGCAAACAAGAATATGTTTATAAGCATGATGAATGATATATAACCATACCCTATGTTTCCCACAGACCCTCCTGGTGGTCATTACGAGTCGCAACTATATCATCTATGAGATCTTCCACAACGTTGGTTGGTGTACGTGTTGTTAGACAAGGTATGTCTAGGACATCAAGACATGGATCCTTAATGTTGTGTCTACCTTGAACAACAACTGACCATCGTTTATCTGATGGGTCAACAACATAGAAAACTTGTTTTACTTGAGCTGCCATGATGAAAGGCTCCTCCTTATGACCTATCTTGTTTAAGTCCACTAACGTAAAACCGAAATCATCTAGTTTGACACCATTTTTGCTATTAACCCATTTACATTTAAAAACAGGAACTGTGAAACGACCATAATCAACTTCCCATAAATCTTCAATGACACCAAAATAACATAACTCAGCCATGATAGGGTTTTTGTCCTTTGAAGTGGAAAAATGCATTGATTCGGCCACAACCATAACTCCACTATTTTGCACCGTACTCCTGTTATCTTGAATCCTTGTATAGAATGAATAATTATTTATGTCATAGCCACAATAAGTGATTACATCAAAGTTGGGTCCTAGTGCTATTCGATGTAATATCTCAGGAGCAGATGTATCTTTGAGAAGGGTCATTTTGAACCACTGCATGAACGTTTTATTGTGTTCGTTCAACACCCACTTTTCAGCCATTCTAGGGTTGTTTCTTTTGACTATGTCTTTATGTGCAGCTAAATATGGGAGGATAACGTCTGTGTTGTTCAAAATATAAAAGTGTGCTTGGAGGACTTCATCACGTGACATGCTTTTAATTTTTTTCCCAATGGTACCTTTCCTATCAATCACCCTTCATGACGAGTCTTCGGAATACCAATGCTTTTATCCTGTGACATGTAATCTGTGCAGAACTCAATTGCTTCCTCTGCAATGTACCTTTCTACTATCGATGCTTCGGGGTGGCGTTGGTTCTTCATATAGCCTTTCAAAATTTTCATGTATCGCTCAACAGGATACATCCACCTCAAGAACACTGGCCCACACAAACGGACCTCCCTCACTAAATGGATGATTAAATGTACCATTATGTCAAAGAATGAAGGAGGGAAATACATTTCCAACTGGGATAGTATAAGAAACCCTTCCTGTTCCAACGCTTCCAACTCCTCATGGGCGATTACTTTGGCACATATGGCATTGAAAAACAAACACACCCTCGTTATCACATGTCTGATATTTTGAGGGAGAATGTCACGAATGGCAATGGGTAGAAATTGTTGCATCAGCATATGACAATCATGTGACTTTAAACCAACTAACTTCATATCCTTCAAGGAAACACAAGTATTAATGTTGGAACCGTACCCAGATGGAAGTTTGACACCACACAACGATTCACACAAACTTTGCTTCTCCTTTCTAGACAAGGTATGAATGCTGGAGGCAAATATGTTCGTTTGCCCTTTACTTGTGGGTGTAACTCCTCACGTATACCCAACAACTCCAAGTCTAGACGTGAATTCAGGCCATCCTTTGTTTTTCCAGGTATCTTTAACAGGGTTCCAATCAAACTATCACACACATTTTTCTCCACATGCATTACATCAATACAGTGCCTCACATCAAGCTCTTTCCAATATGGCAAATCGAAAAATATTGACCTTTTCTTCTATGTGCTTTTTAAGATAGACTGCTTCTCAGACTTACCAAAGACCATATTGACTTCTTTCACCTTTTCATATACTTGACGACCAGACAATGGTGGGGGAGGCAGTTCAAACTCTTGTGCACCATTGAACGACTTCTTCAACCTATGAAATGGATGATTAGGTGTGACAAACCTATGATGTCGAAGATAAACATTTTTCCTTCCATGATGTAGTCGATCCGAACTAGTTCCCTCCTCACATATAGGACACACTTTATGTCCTTTGACGCTATAGCCTGAGAGGTTACCATAAGCTGGAAAATCATTGATCGTACAGAATAATATGGCCCTCAAATTGAATGATTATCCTGTAAGCCCGTCAAACACATCAACCCCCTCTTCCCATAACATTTTTAGGTCTTCAACTAACGAAGATAAGTATACATCAATGTCGTTCCCTGGTTGTCGTGGACCAGAAATCATCATTGATAACATAACGTATTTCTGTTTCATGCACAGCCATGGCGGCAAGTTGTAAACAAATAATAAAATAGGCCAGGAACTATGGTTTGTGCTTAGGTTCCCATATGGGTTCATGTCGTCTGTGGCTAGTGCAAGCCTAACATGTCTTGGGTCACGGGAAAAATCTGGAAACATCGTATCCATTTTTTTCCACTGTAATCCATCTGTCGGATGCCTAACTAGTCCGTCAACAACCCTTTCATCAGCATGAAATCTCATAAGCTTCGCATCATCTGCATTGGCAAATAGACGCTTTAATCTTGGAACTATGAGGAGATACCACAACACTTTCACAGAAGACCCTTTTTTGCATAAATCATCAGAATCAACCTCTTTCTTCTTATACCGTGACACCCCACACCTAGGACATCGATGCAGCATTTCATACTCACCACGGTATAATACACAATCATTTGGGCATGCATGTATCTTCGTATACTCCAAGCCCATAGGACACAACACCTTTTTAGCCTCATAGTTACGATTTGGCAAAGTGTTACCAACTGGGAGCATTTCTTTCAACAACTTAAGCAACTCAATGAAGCTTTTATCTGTCCACCCATTTATCGCTTTCAAATTAAATAATTATAAAACTGCTGACAACCTCGTGAAATTGGGACAATTCGGATACAACGGCTTTTTTGAATCCTCACATAGAATCGCATATACGTGAGCTCTCTTAAAACTTTCTACCCCCACATCACGGATCATATCCTCAAGTCGGTCATCCATGTCATCATCAACCTCATGCGCAAAGCTCTGGTCTTTTGTTTGAAAGCTAGTACTTGTCACCTCAACATGTTCACCATGCCATATCCATCGTGTATAACTCTGAAGAAATCCATCACACAACAGATGTTCTCGAACCTCTGTCAATTCTAGCCGGCGCATGTTTAAGCATTTAACACAAGGGCAAAAATACGTTCCATTCACCTCTTCAGTATTTCGTATCACGTACTCTATGAATGTTTCGACTCCACCCTCATATTGTGGACTTATACGTGATGCTGTTATCCAACTTCGATCCATACTCACTGTTTACAATACCAGTAAATTTAACGGTGCTATTTATCTTACTTTCTTCACAAAGGTGGTGGTCCTACCCATTTAGAATGAACATTTTTCTATACATCATAACTACATACCACCTAGGAGTTATTTTAAAATTTGATAAAATTTCGGCAGCATTTCGCATTGGTCTCTAAGTACACAAAATGAAAGTGGTGACATCAAATTCAACCACAATCAAATATGCACCCAGAGAATAATACAAAATTTAGCTAACCAAAACTTGATCAAATTTTAAAATTACTCCTAACTTGTACATAGCAATAATGCATAAAAATTTGTTCATCCCAAACTGTCCAAACGGACAATTCAAGATTCAACACAAATGATGAAATCAATTAATTTAATTACCATTTGTGTCGAATCTCAAACGGGAAACTATGTTTTACTCATTTACAATTTAAAAAATCACAATTCAAAGGGACTATATAAACTTATCAAAAACTAAAAAATAATAAATAAAAATTAATCTACTACTAGTACTAGTACTGGTAATAACTACATTTAAAAAACATATTAAACTACATTCCATTTGTGTTATGTAAGAATCTTAATTTAAAAATCTAAATCTACTACTAGTACTAACTACATTCCATTTAAGACATGATAAAATTTTTAATATTCAAAATTTAACCTAATTGTGTATAATTTTTATTTACTTTAAAATATCAGCCTTTTTGTATTTAATTTTTTTAATAGTGCAACAAATGTTACTAATGTTTATATATTTAATCTAAGTATTTATTCTAAGTTGATTAATCTATAACTTTTAATTTATAACTAAGTAACAATCAATCTAAGTTGATGAATCTATAACTTTTAATCTATAACTAAGTAACAATCAATCAAAGTATTTAATTTATATCCAACAAAATTCTAATTTCCTAATATAGAATATTCTTATTTTCCTAAAACTAAGCTTCATATTAACAGAGTATACAAATTAATTTCAACAATCAATACTTAATCTATAGTTAACAAATAATTTTACTAATATTTAACTAACTAAGCAAAACTTGCATTAATCTCAACCATAAGAATTAAAAATAGAAAATGTGGGGTTTAAGAAAAAATACCTCTTTCGGAATGCCCAACGTCAATCGAGAAGTAGGAAGCGAGGAGGATGGAAGAAGACCTTGGGCGTCGTGCGGAATGAGAAAGAGTAATGGAGGGAGGGAGGAGGAAAACAACTCGGTAATGGAGGGGAATGTTTAGATGAAAGGTAAAATGGAGGGAGGAGGAATAGAACTCGGTAATGGAGGGAGGGAGGAGGAGGAAGAAGACTAAGAGGTAGAATGGAGGGAAATGAAAAGAGTAATACTGATGTACCTGTGACAAATGCGTATTTCGAGGGGACGACCCTATAAGCACGGTTCCCCAAAGAACCGTGTTAGTATCTCACCTTTTAAGCACGGGCCCCTGAGAACCGTGTTAGAAGACAAATTTTTTAAAACTTTTAAGCACGGTTCCCTCGACAACCGTGTTAGTATCTTACCCCTTTAAGCACGGTTCCCCTTAACCGTGTTTGTAAGTCTTTTAAAAAAATTATTTTAAAAAAATATACTAACCTTTAAGCACGGTTCAGCGCAACCGTCTTTGTAAGTCTTTTAAAAAAATTATTCAATAAAATTTTAACAACTTTTAAGCACGGTCCCGTTGTAACCGTCTTTGTAAGTCTTTTAAAAAAATTATAACAACTTTTAAGCACGGTCCAGTTGTAACCGTGCTCATATATGGCTTTTAAGGATGGTCTCCTTTCAACCGTGCTTGTATATCACTTTTAAAATTAAAACACGCTTTCTCCTATTTACAAAAATGCCACCGTGTCATTTTAAGCACGGTTATGGGATAACCGTGCTCGTATCCTGTCCTCATAGCCGATTTTTACACTAGTGATTGGTTTGTTTAAGATAACTCATTGACTTATTTAGTATATGTTTGTTGGTTTTTTTCATTGACTTTAATGTAAATTAAGTTTTTAAATAGGTTACCAATAGGGTCGTCAAACAATTCGTGCAAAGTAGACACTTGGCACAGAGCCTCAAATTATCGAGGGCCTCCAGATTTTTACATGCTTACAAATTTACGTTAGCCTTTTTTTGCCTTCTAATTACATTGGCTTGACACTTTCCCTCTCCTTACATTTAAGTAATATTATGTCTCACTGCCAAATCATGATTGATTTTTAAATATGGAAGGGCCTAATTTTCATAATTAGAACGTCGTCTCCAAAAGTTTTAAGATGGCCCTAGTTACTAGGCCAAATCAGGCTTCTAAATAAGTTAGATTAGACTTGAAAATTAGGCCTATATCAAGTAACAAGTCACATTTAGGTCTTGTAATTAAATACCAAGGTAGACTTAACCCCTGTAAAGCTTAATTCGGCCTAGCATATTCTCACCCATATGCATAGATTGGTGAGTTAAGCGGATTGAGTTATAGTAAGTGGTAGGTTAGAGTCGCTTTAGTTATGTCTTTATGGGCCTAGCGGTTTTAGCACACCTAATTAGACCTAATTTACCATCTTTAGTTATATTCTTTAGGTAATCAAGTGATATACTAGGATTCTCCCTTAACTTTGTAATTTAATACACTAATTACTACTTCCTAAATTCCAATTTACACGATAATTTAGGCCAAAACACACATATTAAAAAAATATATTAAGGCATTAATTTTTATAAAAAACATTATAATATTCTAATTTTATCCTTAGTTAAATTCAAATTCCACTTTAATGTTAATTTTTGAACAATGATAAATATAGGGAAAAACATTAAATACTTTTAGGTAGGGAAACTTTGTATTATAAACGGGACCACTAAAACACTTCTTTCTTTGTCATGTAAATAGAATCGGAGAGAGTATTATGTTTCTTATCTCTCAATCATGATTTCACACAAAAAAATATTATTTTCTTCAAAAATCATGGGTAATGGAAAAAATAAAAAATTTGATGGTTGATTGAATTACTTTCAACATTTTCACCACACATTAACCCAAAAAAGAGTAAATAACAAGAATTGAGCTACAAATTTACCAATTTTTTTATGTTTACAAAAGTAGCTTGTAGGACTTTTTGGCAAATAAAAAAATGTCCATTTGACATAGGTAGTTTATGATTTTTTAGGAGCTTATGTCTTTCCAAAAACTTGTAGATCTATTTGATGAACACATAAAAGGATCAGTTTATGAGTTCATTTGATAAAACCAACGGATAAGTTAGCTAAAAGCTAAAAAGCTAGTTTAAAAATGATAAGCTAACTGAAAGCTTTGGAATCCGTTTGGCAAAATAAACGAATAAGCTAGCTGAAAGCTTAAAGTTGGTAGTTAGAAACTAATAAACTAGCTGATTAAATTTAAATATGCTTGGTAAAATTAACTATTAAACATAGAATGATGTAAATATATTTTTTAAAGAATATAGATATGAGTAATTTTAAAATATATATATATATATATATCAATAAGGATAAAAGTGTAAAAAAATAAAGTAAATTAGGAGCTTATAAGCTCAAAAGTTACTTTCAAGTAGCTTTTCAAAAAAAGCTACTAACTCCAGTTTTAAATGTAAGCAAAAATAACTATTTTTACATATATTAAGAATGATGATTGGAAGTAGTTATTTGCATTAATATTATCAAATATTTGATATTTTAATATCCTAAAATACCTCTAATATAATTATTTACACAAAACATTAGTTGCCTTGAGAATATATATACATACATATATATAAGGAGGATACATTTGGTAGACAATTTATAGGATCAAAAATTTTACTAAAATTTGTTTATATTTGGAATCGAATGTGTTTAAGCTACTAAAATAAACTCATTTACCAAATAAGACTAATTAGTCAAATAAACTTTTGAGCAGTTAAAATAAATTATAAGTTAGCTTAAATCACTACTCATGCACTTGATAAACATATTTTATGGTTTTTCAAAAACTATAAGCTCACTTATTAATTGTTTAGTTATCATTTTTACCCTTATATTTTTTTAAAAATGATAACTTTATTTCTCACAAGATTAAAATATTCCATAGGTTTAAAGTCATTTAACATAATCAAACAACTCTTTTAATAAATTCCCTAAAAAGCTATAAGCTACCCAAAAAATCATAATTATAAGCTCGATTTGCCAAACAAATCCAAAATAAGAAAAATCTATAACTTTTGAAAACCTATAAACTCTGACTATTTAAGAAGTTAAGTTAACTTAAGAGTATGTTTTACAAAACTAATGGATAAGCTAGCTAGCATCTAAAAGCCTAGTTAAATGCTTGAAGCTGGCAGTTGGAAGCTAAAAGTTGATATGCTAATTGATTAAGTTAAAATGTGTTGATAAAACTAGTTGTTAAATGTAAAATGACATAAAACATATATTCCTTTTAAAAATAGATATGAGTGATTTTAAAACCATATATATTAGTGAGGATAAAAGTGTAAAAATAAAAAAAGTTCAGAGCTTATAGGCTCATAAACTACTTCAAGTAACTTGTCAAAAAATATTACAAGCTACTAAAATAAGTTTTGTAAGCTAGTAAAATAAGATACAAGGTAGCTTAAATCACTACTCATTGTCTTTCCAATCATAGCCTACATAGCGTTTCATCTTTTCAAAAGTTATAGACTCTCTAAGTAATAGTTTAGTTATCATATTTTTTAAAAATTGATACAATTTTTTACCTATTACATAATTATAATATGAAAAATACTAATGATCGTCCTAAGGGTATTAGTTAAGAAATTCATTTTAAAACATCATTAAAACTCACTCAATCTTATTTATAAGGAACTCTTACATAATTTTTAATAAAAAATTCTCTATTTCCTTAAACAATGCTCTCTTAAACGATGCCCTTAGTGAACTAACCAACATGACCCTTAGAGTCTCTTTGGTGCGTAGGATAAAGACATGATAACAAGGACCTGATAGGATAAACTATCATATTTTGTGTTTATTGCACCAACATAATATAATAAGCTTTTCATGTTGTCTATCATATCTTATTGGCCCTTGTAATTTCTATCATGAGAAAAAGCTGAGTAAGGAATGAACATCATAGGATAAAGGATACATGTATCTATATTTTTTTATGGAGTGTGTACTATTATTATTATATTATTGTCATTTTATAATAATAATGTCGCGACTGAGATCACGACTGGAGAATGACCACAAAAAGGAATTTTGAAATCCTTTTGAAAAACTGGAGTCGCTACTAATATTTCTTTAAAGGCAAAGATCAAGAACACCTTGTTAAGACACTGATCACAAAAATAAGGCTCTAAGTTTGGGAGTCAAATTATAGGTGGGGAAGATTTTAGCACCCTACACTGTCCACTATAAGATGGTTACCTCAGATAGATTGTGCAATATTAATAGCTCAGAAATTGATTTAACCTCTTTTAAAAAGAAAAACAATTTAACAACACAAACAAAGGAAAAAGGAAATTTCAAAATGAGGTTAATATGATGTCTCATATAAATTAATCTGAAATCAAACACGTCTAAAATTTTGACAAGAGTAAAAGGACGTTTCATCCAAATTAATCTTGTTACGAAAAAAGCTTTGTTTTGATGAACAAAAAAGAGCTTATGAATATGACAAAATTAACAAGACGTCTCATCTAAATTAATCTCATTGCAAATAAAATAATGCCTCAAATTAAAATGTAACAAATTTAAACTTGATCAAGACAAACGACGATAAATAAAAATTTATGAAAAGAAAGAAAGCACCAAAAGGAATTAATCTTGCTCCTACATATTCCTGGAGACGTCAGAAACACAGAATTATGTAGTTCTTTGATTTGGAAATTAATTTTAAAAATTAATTTTTTTTATTTTTTGAAATGATTTTTAAAAGGAAATTTAAAATTTTGACGTAATTTGAAGAAAAGATATTTTGGACTTTCATATATTTAAAAAGAGATACCATTGCATTTCAAGATTAAAGGAAACTTGAATTTCAAGATTAAACTAGAAATATATTTTTTTAGTTTTTTTAGTATATTTAATAAAAAGGTCATAAATTAATAAAGGAACAACACTAAAAATAGATGATTTTTATTTTATGTACATCAAGCACAAGACAGAAAATGAAAAATAAATATAATAAAAAAATAGGTCTGTTACAAAACAAAAGGAAGTTAAAACAATAAAAAAACAAAAGTAAAAAAGAAAGAAAGAATGGGCCTCATCCTAGTAGACCTCATTGGCCTAATAAAATCCAAAATAAATACTTTAAAGAAACATAAAATGGGGGAGGCAAGGCTTAAACCTACATATTTTGGTTGGAATATGGTTAAGTCTTACCATTAGGACAATCATCAATATTTGTTAACAAGCTACAAACACATTATACATATACATAACACAAGACAAGCGTAATAATGAAAAACACATCAATTGGGGGGTTCATACACAAGACCTTTTTCTATGATAGGGACACACCTTGCCACTAGAACCACCCAACCTTTGGATAATAATTTCATAAATAAAACCCATATAACATTAACCTAAATAGAACATTTTTTAAAAGGAACACGGGCTTTAGTCTGCAAAGGCTTCATTGGCTTTAAACAAAAAAGGAAACCCTAAAAACTAAACACACATACACTAAACACAAACCAAAAGAGAAAAAATGAGAGGGAGAAGAAAGGGGGCGGCAACCATGGTGAGAAAATACGAGAGGGGGATCACATGTGTGCATGTGAGCGAGAGAGAGACCGAACGGTGGGAGTGGTTCATGGCAGCAGTAGCGATGGCCTCGGACAACTTTGGCGATGGTGGTGGCTAGTGGTTGTGTGGCAGGCGAAGATCATTGAAAAGAGATCATGAAATAGGAGGTGTGAAAGGATGGTGTTACCATGGTGGTAGTCACGATTTTTACGGGTTTCGTTTCATTTTTTCTTCTTTGTTATTTGAGTTTAGGTGAAGGTTGATAAGTGTGCATGTTGTCTTGTTTTTTAGTGTTTTTAGATGTAGCTTTTATTTATTTTTGCCCTTACTTATCATGACTTCCTTGAGTTTTAGTTTCTTTCCATATGGACTACTCGGTTGTCTCTATTTTTGTAGGACTATTGATGTTTTAGGTCTATTCTGATGAGAAATGGCAACTTGGGTGTAGGAAAAAGCCTCTAGAAACCTTAGCTATGTAATTGGGCAAAGTCAGAACAAACCACTAGCAGTGGTTGTCACTAGAATAAAGAAAATAAAGAGAATAAAGTGGTAGAGACCACCACTGGCCGTGGTTTCCCACCACTAGCCATGGTTGGTGCTGGTTGTGTAAGGATCCATCAAACAGAGACAACCACTGGCCGTGCTTGTCATCAGGTGCCATGTACATTGAATTCTGGAAGATTTTGGAACATCAGACCCCGAACCACTGCCAGTGGTTTGCCACCACTGGTCGTGGTTGCCCCCACGAAGCCTTGTTTCCTTATTCTTAGGATGCATTTTGGGGGCAGTTGAAGGGGGTTCTGAATAGAAATTTTGAGAGGCAGAAAAGAAAGAAGGAAAATAGGAGATTTGAGAAGAGGATCTTGAGGAGAAAAACAAGAAGGGAGATCAAGGGTTCAAGCTTGGAGAAAAAAATTAGAAGACTAGTGAGAACATTTCTTCTACTTTTAATCCTCTGTTTTGTAATTCTTATTTTTTGAATGATGGGATAAATTTTTGTAACTTGTGGATTTATAACCTCTTCCATGAGGAACTAATTTCTCATTCTTGGGATTAGGGGGAAAATATGCATGTGTATCAAATTAGGTTACTCTGATTTTCTTTGTTGTTGGATTTCTATTTTCTATTCATTTTCATGAGATCATAATGCTTCTAATGGCTTAGAAATAAGGTTAGATAAATTTAATCAATATGGATGATCGAGAGATCGACCTATCATTAGAATGTATGAAATTGAACCTAGGGATTCAGGTTACGAAAGTAAGCAAAACTCTTTGAGGAATAATGGGATTTTCATAGAGCGTAAAGGATCTAATTAACGAATTAAACACGGTTCTTTGGTAATTAGGTACGTTAGTGGAGTTTTGAGAGAAATACACTAATTAGCTAAAAAAATCCGCCTGAGGAACAAAAATTGAATAACGGAGAAAGGATTAGTTTTAAATTTGGTACATTGCATATGAACCTACCGATTCCCAAGAGCCTATTTCATCTTAATTCTAAAAAAGGGATTTTAATTTGAGTTTTCTATCAATATCCTTTAGCTCTTAATTAATTTTACTGTATATTTCACTTTGAAACAAATTGTCTAGATAATTAAATCACTGTGAACTGGTACTTGGGCACAATCCTCGTAGGAACGGTCATTCTTTTAGTACTTCGATATCCGTACGCTTGCGATTGGCTATCAAGTTTTTGGCGCCGTTGCCAGGGATTGTCCCCCAATATTGGCTAAGCGGTGTTCTGATTAGACTAGATATTCTTTTATTTTTATTTTTTACATAATTTTGTGTTTTTGGTTTCTATTTTTCTGTAAAATTACACTTGGGTGTTCTTTGTTGTTTTTGTGAGTTTGTGCAGGCCTCTTTATGCGAAGAAGTGCTAGTTTTAAGCATATTTTTTTATCCTGAAATAGAAAGAACTCTTCGAAAGATCTGAGCTCTTAGGAAAAAAATAGAACAAAGTAAGCAAATGGCTTTGAGCTCAACAATCCAAGCATAAATGGATAATCCAGACGATAGAGCCCTCTGTGATTTTGCAGCGCCCAATGCGATGGGCCGAAGGTCTAGCATCACTAGGCCAACCATCGAGGTAAATAATTTTGAGTTGAAGCCATCCTTGCTCTCGATGGTTCAACAAAGTCAGTTTGGAGGATTGCCATCTAAGGATCCCAACTTGCATCTTCAGATTTTCCTTGTGTATTATGATACACTCAAGGTAAATAGGGTCTCAAGCGACACAATCCAGCTTAGCCTTTGCCCATTCTCTTTAAGGGACAAGGCCATAGCTTGGTTGTATGCGCTTCCAGAAGGGTCAATCACTACATGGGAGCAGTTGTCTCATGCCTTCCTCAACCAATATTATCCAAGGAACAAAACAGACCAGTTGAGGAAGCAAAACATCACTTTCAATCAAAAAAATGATGAGACTCTATATGATGCCTAGGAGAGGTACAAAGAAATGATCCGGGAATGCCCACACCATGGCACTGAACACTGGTGGACGGTGTATATTTTCTATAATGGGCTCACCTCGAACTAGAAGGTAACCTTGGATGTTGCAGCTAGCGGTGCCTTGATGAGTAAGACCATGTAGGAGGGTTACAATCTCATAGAGTAGGTTGCCCAAAACACATACCAGTGCTCTTCATAAAAGAGTTTACCATGAACTCCATGTAAGTACTCTGTTGATGCTCTCTCTTTATTAACTACTAAACTAAAAGCATTAACTGTAAAAATTGATAAATTTGATAAATTAGGAGCAGGTACTACTAAGATGATTTGTGAGTTGTCTGGCGTTTTAGGTCATAATATTTCAGGATGCCAGCTTGGGATAAATGAAAGTCCTGAGCCAGAGATACAACAGGTGGATGCTATTGGGAACTATGGTGGAAATTATGGCAATAATTTCAGACAGCCATAAGGACCACCTAGTTTCTAAAACCAACCACCTCCTTATCAAGGAAATCCAAGTAATTTCTGACAACCACAAGGACCCTTCATTCCATAAAAATCTAAGCTGGAGTCCTTGATGGAGACCTTTATGACCACCCAGCTAAAACAAAATAATGAGTTCTCCAATGCTGTGAAGAAGCTAACCTCCAAGGTGGACACTCTTGCCACCTATAATAAAATGTTGGAGAACCAGATTGCTCAGCAGGCCTCATCCTCTCAAAGAATGCCAGGAACCTTTCCTATAAAGCCCAAAACGGGACTATCCAATCATACCATTGCTATCACTCTTAGGAGTGTTACATAGTATGATGGTCTGGTTGGTATGACTGAAGAGGAAGCCAAGAAAGAGAAGAAGAGGGAAGAGTCTCACTCTCATCCTGAAATTAAAGAAGAGAAACAAAGTGAAAAGAAGGAGAAGGTGAAGCCATATCAGCCTCCAGTTCTATATCCTCAACGCTTGAACAAGGCTAAGCTTGATAAACAATTTGGTAAGTTTCTTGAAGTTCTTAAGAAGCTTTATGTTAATATTCCTTTTACAGATGCCTTGCAGCAAATGCCGATATATGCAAAGTTCCTAAAGGACATCTTATCCAATAAAAGGAAATTAAAGGAGGATAGTATAGTAGCACTCACTAAAGAATGTAGTGCTTTGATCCAAAGGAAGCTACCACCCAAGCAGGATCCAGGTAGTTTTTTTATCCCTTGTGTGATTGGTGACATGGCCATTGATAGAGCATTATGTGACTTAAGTGTAACATCCCAAATAATTAAATTAATTTTATGACTGATGGAAAAAAATATTAATAATCATCTTTGAATTAAATTCTAGATTTTGAGAATTATTAATATTTGATATAAATATAATTTAAAAATAATTGAATGTTTTGGATTAGATGAACCTATGAATTGGGTGATATTGAATTTTTAATGTGGAATGGAAAATTTGGAATTACCAATAGGGTTAAAAGTAAAAGTTTTAATTAAAACTTTAAGGGAAAAGTATAAAAGAAATAGGGGAAAAGACCATTTCGCCCTGCACCTTAAATAAAAAATTACTTTCTTCTTCCCCATTCTTTCACGCGAGCTTTTCTTCTTCTTCCCTTCACCATGGCCGACAGCTTCTAACTTCCGATTGGTGGTTCGTTTTGCGTTGGAACTTCAAATTGATCATATTTCTGGTATTGTGGCTTCGAGGTAAGCATTATGGACCTATCAATTTGAGCTATCTCTCTTCCCCTTCACTTTCTCTCTCTAGCCAAATGGCCATGCATGGTGGGGGTTCTATTTTCCATTCCTTCTGCACATTGGAGCTTGGAAACGATATTTAGAGCAATGAGAGTAGTATAACATTAATGGGTTTTGTATTTTGACCTTCGTAGGTAGCAAAGTAAACGTCGAAAGACCGAGTGGTGAAGCGGGTGTTAGATTCGGAAGTGGAACCTTGAACCAAGTGTCTGGAGGACGCAACCGACACCGAGAACAAATCGTTGAAGCTTGGAATTGAGGTAAGGGGGTGTTTGGTTTGTGATTAAATAGAATAGGTATGTATGTCAAGCTTGGGACATCTAACTAAATCTTGAAACATTGAGAAAAGTTACTAAGTAATAATTGTATGTGTATGTATATATGAATGTAGAGTTGTAGGCATTTTGTGGTAGTTATTAAACTAAAGCATTCTGAGTTGTGATAAATTGATGTGTATGGTGGCATTGTATTGGTGGGCTTGACACATTGGTCGCCCCAGTTGATGATTATGATCTGTTATTGATGGCCACATGATAGGTGACATGAGAATGTGATATATATGCATGATTATGTAGTGTGGAACGGCCGACAGTATGTATAGCCCCTCGTTTTCTGGCTGCCGTGGTTTTTGTACCCAGTGGTCAAGTAGGACCCAGTGGTTAAGGTGGAGAGTCAAGCAGGACTCGGTGGACCAAGCAGGGTCCATGGGGTGCCAAGTAGGACCCCCAGCTGAAGGCCGATCCTTTAGTATCCAAATACTAAGTGTTGAATTATGTGAGAGTCAGTTGTGATACTCGATGAAATTGTTGATATTATGTGATGATGTGAATGTGCTCTATTATATTTGTTGGTTGTGAATTGTACATTGAGGATGCTGAAACTTGTATGAAACTAAGAAGCTGTAGATATGAATTGGTGGATAAAGAAAAGTGAAATTATTTACATAAGGTAGAATTAGTGAATTAGTATTAGCGGTAATACTTAGTTAATCATGCACCTCGTTATTTAATTGCCGTTTATGATATATCAAACACTCACCCTTGCTGTGGTTTCCTTTAATTTAGTAACCAGTGACAGGGAGGACATTGATGCCCTGGAGGTACGCCAAGCGGAGAATTGATGCCAAGGAGTGAAGGAAATTAGGAAATAAATGATGTGTGTAATATGTAATTTATTTTATGTATGTAATGTCATAACATGTTTCATGTGTGTGTGTTGGATTAACCTAGCATATGGTCAATATGATTATGATATGGTAGGAATGATGGAAACTTGAATTATGAATGATTGTGATAGATGATGAGTTAGAACTTGTATGTTAATTAAGAAGGATATGAATTCATGTTGATGGGGTAGTAAGGTGGTGATGGCAAATCTTGATTTTCGTGAATCTGATGTACATTGGCATAGAGCCATTATTATGTGTAGATGATAAATTGCTATGGGCAGGTGTTGTTTATATTTGTGAAGCACGAATGATGCAAGTTGTGTATGGATTGTCTATTGTTATAATGATTATGATGCAATTTGTATGTGAATTGTTAGTGTCTAGATGATGAAACAAATGAATGATGGACCTCATGAATTTTTTATTTTGTGTAAGAAGCATATGAAGTAATAAGCTTGATTGTGATACATTTAATGAATTAGAATTAGGATTGATGTGTATATTTAGTTGGAATCAATCTCAAATGCATGCTTGAATGTGTGCAGATGGATAATTTAGGCCAAATGATGCATATGAAGGTTTAAGCATATTAGATTGTGTAAAAATCTTTAGTTTTCAAGCTTGTACTGCATAACTCGCTCAAGCGAGAAGTATTCTTGCTCAAGCGAGAGTCCTTAGTATTAGTAGTGTGGCCTCTGGCTTAATCTCGCTCAAGTGGGAATGATTCTCGCTCAAGCGAGACATGCATGCATCAGGAGGGTGTATTTACTGAATGAATATCGCTCAAGCGGGCCTAGCCTCGCTCGAGCGAAGGCTAGGAAAATTGATTCTGTGTCGATTTCGCACAAGCGAGTGTGACTCGCTCAAGCGAACGAGCAGGGATTAGGTTCTGGAGTATTTTCCCTTAAGCGACAGGGCTTGCTTGGGCCTCTCGCTTAAGCGAGTGATGTTTGAGGTGATTCTAGAGCGTTTTTGCTAAAGCGAGCTCTGCTTGCTCAAGCGAAATAGGGATCTGGTATGCATATGGTTTTTCCTCACTCAAACGTATTTAATGGCTCACCCAAGTGTGTATTTAGGAACTCACTCAAGCGTGTGAGGGTCTCGCTCATGCGACCCTCATTGTTTTTGCTTAAGCGAGTCAGGGCCTCGCTCAAACGAGTGGCCTTGATCCAATTTTCTTCTTTTTATTTCATTTAACCATCTTGCTTGATTCTTTTAGGGTCCCTTGAGCTATAAAAACATGGTTATCTTTATCTGATGGTATAAATTTTCCTTTGGTGAATAATATTTTCCTTCACTTCTAATATCTTCAAAAATTGCAAAAAAAAATTCCTCTATATTTTTATTAATCGGTATAGCATCGTGTGTTTAATTAACTTCAATTGCGTAATTAGTATCTAATAATTAGGCAAGACATTATAGGTGGTATCAGAGCGGTTCCTTTCAGGACTGAATGGGTGGCTATATGTAATAAATTGTGTGAGTCCTGTATAGAGCTACCCTGGTATTTTATTGTGTTTGCTTGTGGTTATTTGTGTCATTGACAGGGTAACATGGCATCATTCCCTTGGCACTTTGGTGGCATTGTGTTTTATATGTGTATAAGGTAAATATTCTACCCCCTGGTAGATCATTGGTTATTAATGGTGATGTGTTTGATTATTGTAGAATTGCTTTATGGCTGAGGGAACTAGTTCTGGTGGAGGAGATGACTTCTTCTCAAAATTCTCTCAAATAATGAGTAGAACTGAATCTGGCCCAACTCTTGATAAATTTCTGAAGAGGAATCCACCTGCTTATAAAGGAGGACACGACTATGATGGTGCACATGTTTGGATACGGGAAATTAAATAAGCTTTTGAATATTTTGAGTGCTCGGAGGAGCAGAAAGTACAATTTGCTACTTACCAGTTGAAAGACGAGGCTAGAGTGTGGTGGTCTAGGACCAAGGTGCAAATGAATGCAGCAAGTGAACCATTGGTATGGGCAAACTTCCGTAAAAGGTTTGATGAATACACTACTAAGTTTGATGAATTATGTGACTTTTACCACCCTTTCTCCTTAGAAGGGACTGAAGGTACTAAATGTGCTAAGTATGAAGCTGGATTGCGAATTGAACTTCATAGTGTGATTGTGCCTATAGAAATTCGAGACTATCCTACTTTGGTGAATAAAGCCAGATTCACTAAGGAAGTACAATTGTAGAGAACATTCCAACCAAAGGACAAGAAACCGTTGAAGGCGAAAGGGTTCAGCTTTAAGAAGATGGGTCAGTTTTTCCATGGTGGCAAGTCTTCCGCTATGTCTTTTTCCTCTTCTGGTCGTGGTTCTACCGGCCATTCTAGTAGCCATTCTGGTGGTCGTGCATGCTATAATTGTGGTCAGGAGGACCATATTCCAAAACATTGTCCTGCTAGCCAAACTATTTGCTTCCAATATGGACAACCGGGGCACTTTATGCCGGATTGACCACAGAGGCCGCAGCAGGGTGGACATGGTAATCGGGCTAATGCTTCTATGACTCGTTGTGCTAATTTTCAGCAGGGAGGTTGAAACAACGGTGTCGTGGAAGCCAAACCTGAGGAGGTCCGATGCTCAATCCAATGGTGCTCAAAATGTTATGGCGGGGCGAGTATTTGCCTTTGGTGCTTCTGAGGTTGCAAGAACTGACAACTTGGTGTAGGGTAAGTGTATTATTCATGGCTATCTGGTAAATGTGATTTATGATTCTGGTGCTACGTATTCTTTTATTTTTGAAAGTTGTGTACGACGGCTTGGCCTACCGGTGGTGTTAATGGAGAATGCCCTTAGTGTCTCCACTCCTACTGGTTCCACATTCCGGGTAACCACTATGTATGGGGAATTGCCAATGCAAGTTGAAGACCGTTCCTTTCTGGTGAATCTGATTTGTATGCCATTGAAGAACTTAGATATTATTCTAGGTCTCAATTGGTTGGCTACTAACCATGTTATGGTGGACTGTTACCGAAAGACTATAATTTTCTCCCAAGAACTTGACACTAAGAATATGGTGAGTGATGTCTCTGTAACTTATGTTATTCTATTTGCTTTAGAGGGGTGGTATAATCTTATGCCTAGTGATATTCCAGTGGTGTGTGATTTTCCTGATGTGTTTCCGGAAGATATTCTGGGATTGCCTCCCAGTCGGGAGATTGATTTTGCCATTAATTTGATTCCCAGGGCCAAACATGTGTCCCGTGCACCTTATAGGATGTCTTCGGTAGAGTTGGCAGAGGTTAAGAAATAGGTCAATGAGTTGCTGGATAAGGGATTCATTCGGCCGAGTGCATCACCGTGGGGCGCTCCGGTGTTACTTATAAAGAAAAAGGACGGTAGTATGCGAATGTGTATCGATTACCGGCAGTTGAATAAACTGAAAATCAAAAACAAATACCCCTTACCGCGGATCGATGATTTATTGGATCAATTACGGGACACAGTGGTATTTTTTAAGATTGATCTAAGGTCAGGATATCATCAGATTAGGGTGAAATCCGAGGATGTCCCGAAAATGGCGTTTCGGACTCGTTATGGTCACTTTGAATATGTTGTGATGCCGTTTGGAGTGACTAATACTCCAAATATTTTTATGGATTATATGAACTGGATCTTCCAACCATACTTAGATCAATTTGTGGTGGTGTTCATTGATGATATACTGGTGTATTCAAAGTCTCTTGAGGAGCATGCACAACATCTTCAGATTATTTTGCAGGTGTTACGCGAGAAGCGGTTATATGCTAAACTGTCGAAGTGTGATTTCTAGGAAGCGAGTGTACAATTCTTGGGACATGTGATTTCCCATGATGGCGTATCTGTTGACCCATCCAAAATTGAGGCGGTTATGGCTTGGGAGAGGCCTAGGTCGGTGATTGAAATTAGAAGTTTCTTGGGATTGGCTGGTTATTATCACTGCTTTATTGAAGGATTTTCTCGAATTGCTACCTTTGACGAGAAAGGAGAATCCGTTTATGTGGATGGAAAAGTGTGAATTGAGTTTTCAAACTCTGAAGTGGTGTTTGACTACTGCACCTATGCTTGCACTACCAGATGTGATGAAAGAATTTGTGGTATATTGTGATGTATCCAAGTTTGGCTTAGGATGTGTACTGATGCAGGATGATAAGGTGATTGCCTATGCTTCAAGGCAATTGAGACCGCACGAGCAGAATTACCCTACTCACGATCTTGAGCTTGTGGCAGTGGTATTTGCATTAAAGATTTGGCACCATTATTTATATAGTTCTCGTTTTGTGGTATTTAGTGACCACAAGAGCTTGAAATACTTATTTGATCAGAAAGAGCTAAACATGAGACAAAGGCGATGGGTTGAGTACCTGAAGTACTATGATTTTGATCTGAGATATCATCCTGGCAAAGAAAATGTTGTTGCTAATGCTTTGAGTAGGAAAGTCTTGCATGCAGCCTTCCTGATGGGAAAGGAGTAGGAATTATTAGAGGATTTTCATGACATGAATGTTAGGGTTGTCATGCAAGCCCCGAATCAGATGGTTGTTGGAATACTGAAGATCTTAAATGAATTTTTGAAATTCTTAGCGGCGGCCCAGGGATCTGATGAGGAGTTAATGAGGCTACTTGATGTCCAAACTAAGGGCAAGGAAATGAGTTTGACTAAAGGACGTGATGGTATTTAGCGATTCAGAAACGGTGTTGTTGTGCCTACTATGGGTGATTTTAGGCAGTTAGTGTTATTTAAAGCACATAAAAGTTCCTTAAGCATTTATCTTGGTGTTACAAAAATGTACCATGATTTGAAGAAAGAGTTCTGGTGGCCAGGCATGAAACGAGTGATCACTGACTATGTAAGATCTTGTGTGGTATGTCAGAAATGTAAGGTTGAGCACTAGAGGCCTCCTGGATTGCTCCAACCACCTGAGATTCCGATTTGGAAGTGGGAAAGTATCACGATAGATTTTGTATCCGGGTTGCCTCGAACCCGTTCTGGATGTGATGTTATTTGGGTGGTTGTGGATAGATTGACCAAAAGTGCCCATTTTCTGGCTATGAATATGAAATGGTCGTTGGACAGACTTGCCAGGTTATATATCACTGAGATTGTGAGACTGTATGGTATGCCTTCAAGTATTATTTCCGATCCTGACCCGCGGTTTACTTCCAGATTCTAGAAGAGTTTACAGCAAGAGCTAGGTTCTGAATTGAGGTTAAGTTCAGCCTATCATCCTCAAACTAATGGCCAATCTGAGCGCACTATCCAGACTTTAGAGGACATGCTCCGTGCTTGTGTGTTGGAGCAAGGTGGTTCATGGGAGAGGTATTTTCCATTGGTGGAGTTTGCGTATAATAACAGTAACCATAGTAGCATCGGTATGGCTCCATATGAAGTTTTATATGGTAGAAGGTGTCGTACACCTCTATGTTGGAATAAAAATGGTGATACTATCCATTTGGGACCCGAATTGATCCAAGAAATGAATGAGCAGGTTTCTTTGATTCGAGAGAAAATGAAGATTTCCTAGGACCGACAAAAAAGTTACTATGACAATTGTCATAGGCCACTTGAGTTTCAAGTAGGAGATTGGGTATTTCTGAAGGTGACACCTATGAGGGGTGTAGGTCGTGTGTTGAAAAGCTTGAAACTCAACCCGAGGTATATCGGGCCATATCAGATCTTGGAACGGATTGGTGAGGCAGCTTATAGATTGAACCTTCCTCGATCCTTAACTAACATCCACGATGTGTTTCACATTTTGCAACTGAGGGCATATATTCCTTGCGATTCGATGATTGTGCCGGAAGATTCTATTCAGTTAAAAGAGGACTTGACAATAGCACCTATTTGCATTGAGGGGTACCAGACTAAGCGGTTAAGAAACAAAGAGGTGCCTTTAGTGAAAGTGAAGTGGCAAAATCTAAATGGAAGAACCTATACATGGGAGTTGGAATCAGACATGAGGCAATTGTACCCTGATCTTTTCCAATGAGGTACGTTGATTTCGGGGACGAAATCCCTTTCTAGGGGGAGTGGATGTAACATCCCGGATAATTAAATTAATTTTATGACTGATGGAAAAAAATATTAATAATCATCTCTGAATTAAATTCTAGATTTTGAGAATTATTAATATTTGATATAAATATAATTTAAAAATAATTGATTGTTTTGGATTAGATGAAACTATGAATTGGGTGATATTGAATTTTTAATGTGGAATAGTATATTTAGAAGTTACCAATAAGGTTAAAAGTAAAAGTTTTAATTAAAACTTTAAGGGAAAAATATTTAAAAAATAGGGAAAAAGACTATTTCGCCCCTGGACCTTAAATAAAAAATTACTTTCTTCTTCCTCATTCTTTCACGCGAGCTTTTCTTCTTCTTCCCTTCACCATGGCCGACAGCTTCTAGCTTCCTATTGGTGGTCCGTTTTGCGTCAGAACTTTAAATTGATCACGTTTCTAGGATTGTGGCTTCGAGGTAAGCATTATGGACCCATCAATTTGAGCTATCTCTCTCCCCCTTCACTTTCTCTCTCCAGCCGAATGGCCATGCATGGTGGGGGTTCTATTTTCCATTCCTTCTGCACATTGGAGCTTGGAAATGATATTTAGAGCAATGAGAGTAGTATAATATTGATGGGTTTTGTATTTTGACCTTCGTAGATAGCGAAACAAATGCCGAAAGACAGAGGTGGTGAAGCGGGTGTTAGATTCGGAAATGGAACCTTGAATCAAGTGTCTGGAGGACGTAACCGACACCGAGAACAAATCGTTGAAGCTTGGAATCAAGGTAAGGGGGTATTGGGTTCGTGATTAAATAGAATAGGTATGTATGTCAAGCTTGGGACATTTAACTAAATCTTGAAACATTGAGAAAAATTACTAAGTAATAATTGTATGTGTATGTGTGTATGAATGTAGAGTTGTAGACATTTTGTGGTAGTTATTAAACTAAAGCATTCTGAGTTGTGATAAATTGATGTGTATGGTGGCATTGTGTTGGTGGGCTTGACACATTGGTCACCCCAGTTGATGATTATGATATGTTATTGATGGCCACATGATAGGTGACATGAGAATGTGATATATATGCATGATTATGTAGTGTGGAACGGCCGACGGTATGTATAGCCCCTCATTTTTTGGCTCCTGTGGTTTTTGTACCCAGTTGAGCTACCCAATGGTCAAGTAGGACCCAGTGGTTGAGGTAGAGAGTCAAGCAGGACTCGGTGGGCCAAGCAGGGTCCAAGGGGTGTCAAGTAAGACCCCTAGCAGAAGGCCGATCCTTTAGTATCCGGATACTAGGTGTTGAATTATGTGAAAGTTAGTTGTGATACTCGATGAAATTATTAATATTATGTGTTGATGTGAATGTGCTCTATTATATTTGTTGGTTGTGAATTGTACATTGAGGATGCCGAAACTTGTATGAAACTAAGAAGCTATAGATATGAATTGGTGGATAAAGAAAAGTGAAATTATTTGCATAAGGTAGAATTAGTGGATTAGTATTAGCAGTAATACTTAGTTAATCATGTACCTCGTTATTTAATTACCGTTTATGATATATCAAACACTCACCCTTGCTGTGGTTTCCTTTAATTTAATAACCAGTGACAGGGAGGACGTTGATGCCCTAGAGGTGCGCCAAGCGGAGAATTGATGCCAAGGAGTGAAGGAAATTATGAAATAAATGATGTGTGTAATGTATTTCATGTATGTAATGTCATAACATGTTTCATGTGTATGTGTTGGATTAACCTAGCACATGGCCAATATGATTATGATGTGGTAGGAACGATGACAACTTGAATTATGAATGATTATGATAGATGATGAGTTAGAACTTGTATGTTAATTAAGGAGGATATGAATTCATGTTGATGAGGTAGTAAGGTGGTGATGGCAAATGTTGATTTTCATGAATCTGATGTATATTGGCATGGAGCCAATATTAGGTGTAGATGATAAATTGCTATGGGCAGGTCTTGTTTATATTTATGAAGCACGAATGATGCAAGTTGTGTGTGGATTGTTTATTGTCTTGATGATTATGATGCAATTTGTATGTGAATTGTTAGTGTCTAGATGATGAAATAAACGAATGATGGACCTCATGAATTTTTTATTTTGTGTAAGAAGCATGTGAAGTGATAAGCTTGATTGTGATGCATTTAATGAATTAGAATTAGGATTGGTGTGTATATTTAGTTGGAATAAATCTTGAATGGATGCTTGAATGTGTGTAGATGGATAATTTAGGCCAAATGATGCATATGAAGGTTTAAGCATATTAAATTGTATAAAAATCTTTAGTTTTCATGCATGTACTACATAACTAGCTCAAGTGAGAAGTATTCTCGCTCAAGCGAGAGTCTTTAGTATCAGTAGTGTGGCCTCTGGCTTAATCTCACTCAAGCGGGAATGATTCTCGCTCAAGCGAGACATGCATGCATCAGGAGGGTGTGTTTACTGGATGAATCTCGTTCAAGCGGGCCTAGCCTCGCTCGAGCGAGAGCCAGGAAAATTCATTCTGTGTCAATTTCGCTCTAGCGAGCATGACTCGCTCAAGCGAGGGAGCAGGGATTAAGTTCTGGAGTGTTTTCGCTTAAGCGACATGGCTTGCTTGGGCTTTTCGCTTAAGCGAGTGATATTAGAGGTGATTCCTGAGCGTTTTCGCTTAAGCGAGCTCTGCTCGCTCAAGCAAAATAGGGACCTGATATGCATATGGTTTTTCCTCGCTCAATCGCATTTAATGGCTCGCCCAGGTGTGTATATGGGAACTCGCTCAAGCGTGTGAGGGTCTTGCTCAAGCGACCCTCGTTGTTTTCGCTTAAGCGAGTTAGGGCCTCGCTCAAATGAGTGGCCCTGATCCAATTTTCTTCTTTTTGTTTCATTTAACCATCTTGCTTAATTGTTTTGGGGTCCCTTGAGCTATAAAAACATGGTTATCTTTATCTGATGCGTATAAATTTTCCTTTGGTCTTCACTTCTAATATCTTCAAAAATTGCGAAAAAAATTTACTCTGTATTTTTATTAATCGGTATAGCATCATGTGTTTAATTAACTTTAATTGTGTAGTTAGTATCTAATAATTAGGCAAGACGTTATAGGTTAAGAGCTAGCGTTAGTTTAATGCCATTGTCTATTGCTGAGAAATTAGGATTGAGTGAACTGAATCCTACTAGGATGTCATTGCAATTAGTGGATAGGTTTGTTAAATATCCTATTGGTATTTTAGAAGATGTACCTATTAAAGTAGGTAAATTTTTTATTCCTGCCGACTTTGTTATTTTGGAAATGGATGAGAATTCTATGATCCCCATTATTCTAGGCAGGCCAGTTTTGGCAACCGCGGGCGCGATAATAGATGTTAAAAATGGAAAATTATCTCTAACTATTGGAGACCAAAAGGTAGATTTTAGTTTGAAAGATGCTTTAAAGAAACCTTTTGATGATGTTTGCTGTATGGATTTTATTAACCAAGTGGTGAAGGAAGAAACTCTTCTTAAGGATCCACTTGAATCTGCTTTATTAATTAAGCCTGCAGCAACATCAAATGGTTTGGGAAGAAAACACCCCACTTAAACATGATACTGAAGTCATGTGTGAGAAAGTGGTAAGCTTAACTGTTAAATTGAAGCCTTTACCGGCTTCACTGAGGTATGAATTTCTTGGACCCAACTCTACATATCTTGTCATTGTAAATGTTGACTTGAATCCATGTGAAACTGAGAAGCTTTTAAAATAACTTAGGTTGTATAGGAAGGTAATAGGTTATACAATGGATGATATAAAAGGGATTAGCCCTTTCTTTTTCATGCATAGAATAACTATAGAGGATGAGAGTAGGCCTACAGTAGAATCACTTAGGAGACTAAATCCAAAAATGCAAGAAGTGGTTAAGAAGGAAATCTTGAAATTGCTTGATACTAATGTCATGTATCTCATTGCTAGTAGCAAATGGGTAAGTCCAGCTCATGTGGTGCCTAAAAAGAAAAGGATAACTGTTGTGAAAAATGATAAACAGGAAATCATTTCTACTAGGATAGTTTCGGGGTAGCGCATGTGCATTGATTATAGAAAATTAAATAGCGCCACAAAGAAAGATCATTTCCCTCTTCCTTTCATTGATCAGATGCTTGAAAGGCTTGCTAAGCACTTTTATTTCTGTTCTTTGGATAGGTACTCGGGTTTTCATCAAATCCCCATCCATCCATCTGATCAAGAGAAAACTACCTTCACTTGCCCTTATGGGACATATGCATATGGGAGAATGTCATTTAGCCTGTGCAATGCACCTGCGACTTTTTAAAGGTTTATGCAAGCCATTTTTTCTGATTTGATTAAGAATGTGATGGAAATTTTCATGGATGACTTTTCTGTGCATGGTTTGGATTTCAATAATTGTTTAACTAATTTGTGTCAAGTCTTGCAGCACTGTGAGGAGACCAACTTGGTCTTAAACTGGGAAAAATGCCACTTCATGGTAAGAGAAGGCATAGTTCTTGGACACTAGGTGTCTGAGAGAGGAATATAGGTGGATAAGGTGAAGGTGGAGGTGATTGAAAAATTGCCCCCACCGACCAATGTGAAAGGCATTCAAAGCTTTCTTGGGCATGCTGGGTTTTACCGGCGGTTCATTAAAGACTTTAGCAAGATCACCAAACCTCTGACTTATCTTTTGGGTAAGGATGTGCCTTTTGTTTTTGACTCATCTTGTCTTGAGGCTTTTTGCAGGATTAAACAAGTTTTGATTTCTGCTTCTCTGGTATAACCCCCTAATTGGGAACTCCCATTCGAGTTGATGTGTGATGCTAGAGATCACACAGTGGGGACTGTACTTGGGCAGCGGAAGGATAAGAAGCTGCATGTGATCCATTATGCTATCCGTACACTTGATGAAGCTCAGGTGAACTATGTTACCACTAAAAAGGAATTAATGGCTATTGTCTTTGCTTTTGATAAGTTTATATCGTATTTGGTAGGCTCACATGTTACTATATATACTTACCATTCTGTCATCAAGTACCTTTTACATAAAAAAAAAGTAAAGCCTAGGCTAATTAGGTGGATTCTAAATTTGTAAGAATTTGACTTAGAGATAAAAGATAAAAAAGGTACTGAGAACCTTGTTACTGACCATTTATCTAGGTTGTCATCCGAAAAAGATTAGATGGGTGATGTTGTTCTCATCAATAAGTCTTTTCTAGATGAACCACTACTGAGTCTTAGTGTCCAACAAGTGCCTTGGTATGCGGATTTTGTTAATTTTCTTGTATGTGGCATTTTACCTCCTGATCTTGGTTTTCAACAGAAAAAGAAGTTTTTTGCAGATGTCAGGTACTATTATTGGGATGAGCCTCTCCTTTTTAAACAGTGTGCCAATGGTATTATAAGGAGATGTGTACCGAAAGAGGAAGTGTGACAAATCTTGGACCATTGCCATTCTTTATCCTGTGGAGGCCACATGAGCACCTCCAAAACAGCCTCAAAGGTTTTGCAAGCAGGTTTCTACTGGCCACATATTTTTAAGGACGTTTATAAGTATGTCCTCACATGTGACTCATGTCAAAGGTCAGGTAACATTTCTAAAAGACATGAAATGCCGCTTAATAACATCTTTGAAGTTGAACTTTTTGATGTTTGGGGTATAGATTTCATGGGACCATTCCCATCATCCTTTGGAAATAAATTCATTTTAGTAACAGTTGACTATGTGTCTAAATGGGTAGAAGTCATTGCTTTACCTCATTCAGATGCTAAGACTATTACAAAGCTTTTTAAAAAAATCATATTTCTAAGGTTTAGGGTCCCATGATGCATAATCAGTGATGGAGGGTCACATTTTATTGAAAAATCTTTTCAAACTTTCCTCAAGAAATATGGAGTGAGGCATAAGGTTGCTACACCTTATCACCCTCAAACTAGTGGCCAAGTTGAGGTATCCGATAGGGAGATCAAAAATATTCTTCAGAAAGTGGTTAATACATCCCATAAGGATTGGTCTATTAAATTAGACGATTCCTTATGGGCTTATCGAACCGCTTATAAAACTCCCATTGGAACCACACCTTTTAAGCTAGTGTATGGGAAGTCTTGCCATTTATCTATAGAGCTTGAGTATAAATCCTTTTGGGCAGTTAAAACGCGTAATCTTGATCATAAGATTACAGGTGAGCGCAGGTTATTGGAATTAAATGAGCTTGAGGAGCTCCATTTAGATGCTTATGAGAATGCCCGCATTTACAAAGAAAAGACTAAGCAATAGCATGATCGTCACATCCTCCGGAGGACATTTAAACCAGGTGATATGGTCTTACTCTTCAACTGTCAGTTGAAGCTTTTCCCTGGTAAGCTGAGGTCCTAGTGGTCAGGGCCATTTATGGTAATAAAGGTCTTCCCCTTTAGAGCTATTGAAGTATGGAGTGAAAAGTCTGATCCTTTCAAGGTAAATAGGCAAAGACTTAAGCACTACTTGATAGGAGAACACATACAATAAGCAAGTGCCTCAAACTTGTTTGATGCATCGAATTCATAAATCCAAATGGGTAAGGCGTCCGGCTGAAGATGGTAAACTTAGCACTAGTGGGGAGGTAACCCCATAATATTTTATATCTCTATGTTTTGTTTGCACGTTTCAATAAATAATAAGGAAAAAAATTAATAAAGAGAAAAACAAATAAACAAGAACGTAATGGTTTGCTATGTTGTGGAGTAAGGCATAATTCTTGATGACCATGTTGCATGACTTGATTTTGATCATATGAATGTGTGCTATACTTGGTTGTTTTGTACTTAAATTTTGACTCAAGGCAGTGGTTTTGCTTAGCAATATTTCCACACATTAAGTTATTTTTCTGAGTGTAAAACAGAGGTAACCAATGGCTATGGTTATCTACCACTGGCACTGGTTCGGTCCAGAAGGTGCCCTTTTGAATGCGTAAAATTTCTGAACAAAACAAACGCAACCACTGGCCATGGTTTCCCACCACTAGCCGTGGTTGCCAACAGGGGACCCTTTCCTTTCACGTAACAGATTTTGACCAAAAAAAGAGGAAACCATTTGCTGTGGTTTCCCACCACTGGTCGTGGTTGCCACTAGTTTTTTTTCTCTTAACTGCATGCAAATTATGGGCCCATAATAGAATAAACCATGAGCCATGGTTTACCACCACTGGCTATGGTAAACCATGGCCTATGGTTCGGCCCAATATGGAAATTTTGGCTTTTTAAAACACCCTTGTGCTTCATTTAGCCGTATACTTTTGGTTCCCCTTATTTCCCTCCTTTGAAAACTCTAGGCAAACTCCTAATATATTTGAAACAACTCAATTCCCTCTCCATATTTTTGTCCATCATCATCATCTTGCTACTTGAATCATCATTTCTTTTCTCTAATTCAAGTAAGCAATCTACATCTTCACATGGTTTTAAGTTTTCATTTGGTTTTTGGGGTTTTCTTGAATTTAGGGATTTTGTGTAAAATTGATACATATGATGCATGCAATCACTCCCTAAATACTATATGAAGTTTATGAATGTCTAGAAACCAAGTGGGTTTGAATAAATCCTATGAAAACTATGCTTGTTGTTCATCATTGTTATGAACCTCACTTGTTTTCTTTTGCATTTTATAATCTTAGGATATAATTGGAACATTGATTAAATGATGGGTTCTTGTAATTGGTTGATTTCTTGAGGTATTCACTTTTATGGGATGATTATATGCTTGAGAATGTGACACTTAGAATGTATTTCTTTTGCGCACATCAAGTGTTTGATGAAATGCCAATGAGACAAAATTCTTGAATTGTTGCATGGTTTGAATGTGCATTGTCTAGTTCACTTCTTATGGTATTTAATTGTTTATATATGTACATTTCCCTCATAGATATCATGAATGTATAACATTATATAGGTGTTATCTCTTGTCATTATGCAAAATTTAGATTGTTGGATTAGAATGTTTTTTTTAACCCTCCTTGTATGGTTTTAATAGGTCATCTCCAAGCTTTATATTCAACTCCATGGCACCAAAGATTCCCTCCAAGAAAAGGAAGACAAAAGGTAAGTCTTCTAACTACTCCGACCTTAATGATATTGAATTCCCATTAGAGGGGCAAAAGATGAGATTGGAATCTTTGTTGAATAGAGAAATTATTCCTTCTAGATTTTTCCACAAAGATACTTTAATGGAACTAAGAATTTTTGAAGATACCTTACGCTTGTGTCAAAATATGGGGTGGGATTCCTTTATTGAATTATTTGAACCCGTATATGAGCGTACTTCTCTAGAATTTCTAAGTTCCGTAGAAGTCAATAGGTGTCAATCTGGACCCGGGTGGGAACTCACTTTTGTGTTTGAATATGATTACAGGTTCAAGGATTTTGATAATGACAAAGGAATTTTGAAGAATATCTTGTAAAAACAAGATTCAGCATCAGACCTGCAAAAATATCGTAGCTAACCAATTAGAGAGACAGAGCTAATCGATTAAATAGCTTCTGTTGAACAGCTAATCGATTACACCCGCAGGGCTAATCTATTACAGAGCTTCTGACTTGTAACTAATCGATTACACCAGTATGCTAATCGATTACCAACATCAAAAATTGGATCAAATGTATCAGGCATATAGGCTAATTGATTACAGGACTTCAGCCAATCGATTACCAAGCCACTGAAACGACACTAATCGATTACATGGGTGTGCTAATCGATTACCAAGATCAAGAATAGAATTAAATGCATCAGGTGCTGTGGCTAATCGATTACTGGGCAAGATCTAATCGATTACCAGAGTTCTGACTTTAAGCTAATCGATTAGATAGTGAATACTAATCGATTACAGCAAGAATTGGACTGAAAAATTCGAAATGTAATCGATTACAACTCGAGGCGTAATCGATTACGATAGTGGGAAAACATATTTTAGTGGGAAACCAGCTCATTTTTTCACCATTTCTCAGATGCCCACTACATGCAACGCTAGGAAGATCTTGGCACTCCCTCTAGCTCTATAAATGGGTTTCCAAACTCAAGCACAAAGGAAAGAACAACAAGGAACAAAAGGAAATCAATTCTACAATCATTCTTGGTGCTTAGTGAATTTTTACTCTTGCATATTCTGAGATTTCATTTGTATATCCTCTCTTGTTGAGAGTTATAATTTGTGTGAGCTATCACTTGCTTATCCACTTTTTTTGAGAGAGTATTTTTTCTTGTAAACACAAAAATCAAAACACCAAAGTTCACTCTAGGTTGAGTGGTTACAAAGGTTGGGGTTCAACTTTTAGGATATTGTGAGACTGAGAGATTGGGTGGGTTACCCTTGTACTTGTGAGGATTGGGTTCTTGAGTGTGGGACACTAGGAAGCCGCAATTACTTAAAGTTGTTTCTCTAATCTACAATAGTGGAAATCCTCTAAGTGGGTTGCTTAGAGGCGAGACGTACACCAGGTTGGTGGAACTCGTTAAATCGGTTTGCAATCTCTTCTCCCTTACTCTTTTACTTTCATATATTGCTCTTGATCGATTTGTGTTGGTTGATTGTGGTTTTCATATTTTAGCTTGCTTGATTTGGTCAATATTGGATATTGCACACCAAGTGTTTGATAATTTGTCTAAGCTATTTAAACCTTGTTGTGCATTGCATATCTCCTTAAACTAAACTTATTTTGTATAATCTTATAAACTTGTGATAAAAGAATCAAGTTTAAGGACATTCCAAGCAAAGTTTTAAAAACTCAATTCACCCCCCCTCTTGAGTATTGAGGCCACTTGAATAACAAGTGGTATCAGAGCTTGACTCTTGGTAGATCAAGCTTAACAGCTTCAAGAGATAAGATGGCCTCAAGTTCTCAAAACCTTTTTCTCGAGGGTGGTGCCATAAATAGACCTTCCGCTTTCAATGGAGAAGGTTATGCCTTTTGGAAGGAAAGAATGAAAATCTTTATTCAATCTATTGAATTAAGAATTTGGAATGCCATTGAAAATAGTCCTTATACACCCATGCATACTGTAAATGATAAAAATGTTGAAAAACCTATGGAAGAATGGACTGGTGATGAGGAGAAGAAAGTGCAATACGGCTATAAGGCTAAAAATCTCATCACTATGGCATTAGGTCCCGATGAATTTTTTAGAATAATGACTTGTCAATCCGCTAAGGAAATGTGGGATACTTTACAAGTAACTCGCGAAGGTACTAGTGATGTAAAAGACTCCAAGATCAGTATCTTAACTAGCCAATATGAAAGTTTTAGAATAAATTCAGGGGAAACCATAGTAGAAATGCAAAAGAGATTCACTCTTATAATCAATCATCTCATTACTCTTGGTAAAGTTTATACTAACAAAGAACTTGTGCATAAAGTCTTGAAAAGTCTTAGCAGGGAATGGTAACCGCTCGTCACCGCCATCAAACAATCCCCAAGTATCAATGAAATGTCACTTGCCACACTCTTCAAAAAACTACAAGAGCAAGAGCAAGAACTAAGAGTTTTGAAGCAAGCGGAGGAAGAAGAAAAATCCTCTAAGAAGAAAGGCTTAACTCTCAAGGCCATCTCTATACATGAAGAAGAATCATGTAGTGACCTTGACGAAGAAGAAGAATTTTGTTTGTTTGTGAAGAGGTTTGGAAAGTTCATGAAAAACAAAAGATTCCAAAAGAACTTCAAACCCCAAGGTAAGAAACCAATCTCTAATGAATCCTCTTCTTCACCAAATTGTTTTGAATGTGGAAAAGAAGGGAACTTCAAAGTAGATTGCCCAAATCTAAAGAAAAAGAATAAGGAGAAAAGAGGAAGAAGAAGAGCTTACATCGCTTGGGATGAAAACGATATAAGTAGCTCTGATGAGTCCAAAAACGAAGAAGCGAATCTTTGTTTAATGGCCAATCACCAAGAAGAAGATAATGAGGTAAGTCTTCTTGATTTAGATAAGAATGAATTACTAGATGCTTTTAAAGAGTTGTATGATAAATTTATCAAGCTTTCTAGTAAATACAAATTGTCAAGAAAAACCATTTACACTCTTGAAAAGGATCTCATAGAAGTTTGTAAAGAGAATAAATGTTTGAAAGATGAATTAGAAAATGTTCAAGTATGCTCTAGGACCAAACCATGTGAGTTTTTTGAGAAGTGTGATATTCTTGAAACCAAGGTTGTAGACTTAAATAGGACACTAGAAAAGTTCACTAATGGTAGAGATAATTTAAATATATTACTTGGAAACCAAAGATGTATGTTTGATAAAACTGGTTTAGGATACAACTCTACCAAGAAAGAAAAACACTAAAAAATATTTTGTGCCACCTATGAAATTATCTTCACCTTTTATGAAATGCAATCATTGTGGTTTCAAAGGTCATAGCTCATCAAATTGAAATGTTAAAAAATTAGGGCCAAAGGTCATAAGAAAGGTGTGGGTTCCTAAAGGAACATTACCACAAGCTAACCTTAAAGGACCCAATATAAAATGGGTACCTAGTTCTATAAACTAATCTTGTTTTGTAGGTATACTTCAAGGCAAGCAACACCCATTGGTATTTGGATAGTGGGTGTTCAAAGCATATGACGGGAGACATAAGCAAGTTCACTTCCTTCACTCCCAAAAGGAAAGGAAGCGTCACCTATGAAGACAACACCAAAGGAAGAATTCTAGGCATTGGAAACATTGGTAAGAATTCCTTTACTTCTATTAGTGACATGTTGTATGTTGAAGGCCTAAAACACAATTTACTTAGCATAAGTCAATTATGTGGCAAAGGATATAGAGTTTTGTTTAAATCAAATTGTTGCATAATTAAGCATAAGATTAACAAGGAAATCAAGTTTGTAGGTCAAAGAATTGATAATATTTACATGATTGATATGGATAGTTTGTCCTCAAATGATGTGCAACGCTTCATGTCTAAAGAGGATGAAACTTGGTTGTGGCATAGAAGAATAGCTCATATACATGTAGACCATTTGAATAAACTTGTTTCTAAGGAATTAGTAATTGGTTTACCCAAGCTTAAATTTGAAAACAAATTTTGTGATGCATGTCAAAAGGGAAAACAAGTAAAGGCATCCTTTCAAACTAAAAATATTGTTTCCATACAAAGGCCTTTACAACTTTTGCACATGGATCTATTTGGACCTTCCAAAATCAAGAGCTTTGGTGGTAATTACTATAGTCTAGTAATTGTAGATGACTATTCTAGATATACATGGACCTTGTTTCTTGCTCATAAGAATGAAGCATATCATGCATTTAAGAAACTTGCTAAGATTATCCAAAATGAGCAAAATTCTAAAATTGCATCCATTAGAACCGATCATGGGGGAGAATTTAAAAATCAATCTTTTGAAAGGTTTTGCGAAAAAACATGGTATAATTCATAATTTTTCAGCTCCTAGAACTCCACAACAAAATGGAGTAGTTGAAAGGAAAAATAGATCCTTAGTGGAGCTTGCAAGAACCATGCTAAATGAAAATAACATTGCAAAACATTTTTGGGCCGATGCGGTAAATACCGCTTGTCACGTTATGAATAGATGTTTAATAAGGCCTATTCTAAAGAAAACCCCCTATGAACTTTACAAGGGAAGAAAACCCAACATTTCATATTTTCATATTTTTGGATGTAAATGCTTTGTGCTCAATAATGGAAAGGATAATCTAAGAAAATTTGATGCTAAAGCTGATGAGGCAATCTTCCTAGGATATTCACAATCTAGTAAATCTTATCGAATCTTTAACAAACAAACAAACACCATTGAGGAGTCCATTCATGTCAAATTTGATGAGAGTAACCATAACTCCCCGAGAAAGGAAGATGTTGATGATATTGTAGGTACTCTTCAAGATTTAACCTTGAATGACAAGGAAGAAGAGAACAAAGACAAAGATGCAACACAACGTGAGGAACCACGACAATGGATCACTTTGAAGGACCATCCCTTAGATAAAGTCATAGGTGAAATGACTAAAGGTGTAAGTACTCGAAACGCCATTAGGAATGCATGTAATCATTTAGCCTTTGTATCACAAATAGAACCCAAATGCATTGATGAAGCTATTATTGATGAACATTGGATGTTGTCCATGCAAGAAGAATTGAATCAATTTGAAAGAAATAAAGTTTGGGAATTAGTGCCAAGACCCAATGATTACCAAATAATAGGAACAAAATGGGTGTTTAGGAATAAATTAGATGAAAATGGTATAATTACAAGGAACAAAGCTAGGCTAGTAGCTAAGGGTTACAATCAAGAAGAAGGCATTGATTATGAAGAGACGTATGCTCCCGTAGCTAGGCTAGAAGCCATTAGATTATTATTAGCCTTTGCATGTTGTAAGGACTTTAAATTGTACCAAATGGATGTTAAGAGTGCTTTCTTAAACGGCTATATTCAAGAGGAAGTGTATGTTGATCAACCTCCAGGTTTTAAAAACTATCGTGAACACCTCTTTCGGTCCGACCCAAGTGGAAAGAATTCTGAGAAGACTGGACTTCATTTCCGAATGATCTGCCGAGTAGAATGACTCGGAATGTTAATTTTCGAGTGAAAAATGTTTATTTCCGAGTGAAAAATGGCTATTTCCGACTGAAAAATGGCTTTACCGAGTGAGATATCCGAGTCAGCCGTTTCCAAGTGACATTCCGAGTGGGATGTGTAACATCCCTGTTTTTAGAAACAATTTTATCCTTGTAAATTTTAATTATGGAGGGTTTGTAAGCAAGAATAAGTCGATATATACCCTGTTGATGGTCTGAAGTACCTCAAAAATGTTATTTTTGCACGGAATAATAGAATTTATATGGAATATTAGTGAAATTATGCAAAAACCGAGTGAAAAGGGCTCTGTTCCGAGTGACAGAGAAGAATTCCGAGTGAAGGATTAGAAATTCCGAGTGAAGGAGAGAATTCCGAGTCAGTATCATGTTTTCCGAGTAAAACATGACTGAGAAGGCTACCACCGAGTGGAGTCCTGACCTGAGAAGCAATTCTGAGTGAAGAGTGTTCAAAAGAATCACTTCTGACTAAAAATCCGAGTGAAATGACACTGGAAAGCTGTTTTCCGAGTAATATAAGTTTGGATCCGAGTGAAATGAAGTGGAATGCTGTTTTCCGACTGGAACAGCTTGAATCTGAGTGAAAAATAAGTTTTCCGCATGAGATAGCTATGAATCCGAGTGAAATAAACTGAGCAGAATTTTCTAACTGAAATCAATAAGTAATCCGAGTGAAACAGAAGCTGAAAAATAATTTTCTTAACTAAATATCTTGAATTCTGAGTGAAACAAATTTCTGAGTGAATTAAAATATAAATCCGTGTGAGGTTAGTAGGGAAAATGGTTTCCTGAGTAGCATTGTTTGTAAATCCGAGTGAGAATGAGTCTCTAAGTGAAATAAAGTATATTTCCGAGTGGTATTCAGTCAAAAAGGAGTTTTCTGAGTGAAATGAAGGTGTTTACCGAGTTAAAATCACTGGAAAAAGGTTTTCATGAGTGAAGCTACTTAAATTCTAAGTGAAAATGAGTTCCTGAATGAAATTAAGTATGATTCCGAGTGGAATCAGTAGGAAAAGAGTTTCCTGAGTAAAAATAAGATATTTCCTGAGTGAACCATGAGTTTACCGAGTGAAATTAATTAAAAAGGGTTCTGTCTGAATAAGGCACATGTGAATAAAGAAAATCCGAGTAAGATAATCCTGATTCCGAGTGGAATCAGGTTGGGAAAGGTCTTCTGGTGAGTTGACTTTATATACCGAGTTACATCAAGTTGAAAGGAGTTCTTTTAGTGAAAATAACTATTTGCTGAGTGAAATAAATTGTTTTGTCGAGTGAAATAAGGTTGGGAAGCTACTGTCCGAGTAAAATATGATGTTTTCCGAGTGCAATAAGACTGGGAAACTACTGTCCGAGTAAAATAGTGTGTTTCCGAGTGAATTTACTAAAAAAGAGTTCTGAGTAAAAAGTAATTATATTTTCTGAGTGAAATTAAATCAAGTTCCGAGTGAAATAATATAAGAAAGAGATTTCCGAGTAAAATAAGACTTGGGAGATGCTGTCCGAGAGAAATAGAGTGTTTTTCGAGTGAATTACTATGTTTTCTGAGTGAAATCAACTAGAAAGATACTATCCGAGTATAAATAAGCAAAACCGAGTAAAATAAGTGTAAAACCGGTCGGATTATCATAAAACATAACCTGTTATCATATTTGTTTCACTGGAAATCACACGGTACCCATGATTCTTAATATTTTCAGTCCAATATTTCACAATTCATCAATAATTATATACACTCGGTAACAGATATATATACATACATGCATATACAGATACAATTTAAAGCATTTAATTCATACACACTGAATCTGTCCTCCACTCGGTTTTCCCACAAGGCACCCAAGAATATACCCCCTTACCTCTATGAAGTTCCTGGAGGAGAAGAAAGAGGCTCCCTTTACTGTCCTGCTTCAAATCCGAGTGAAACAGAGGAGATAGGAGTGGAAAAGAACTTTCTGGGAAAGAGAGTGATGAAGAGTGTTTGGGTCGTGTGTGTGGTGTGAGTTCTGAGGACCTTGAGCTCGTTTAAATAGGGAGGAAGTGAGTGGGTGGAAAAGCAAGTGGGGGACAGCTTTTCTGAGTGGGCTGTGAGTGGATTGCTAATGGAAGGGTCACTAGGGATTAAATAAGATATATGCTGAGTCAGTGTCCATTTCTGGTCGTCCACCATCCATAATGCGCACGATTGGATTTAAATATCATTAAAAGACAAAATTGAAGTCAAAACGCACTTCTGTCAGTGAATACCAAGTGAAATTACACTCGGTTAACACTTCTGTCAGTGAATTCTGACTGGAATTCCCACTTCTGAGCCACAATTGCAATTCTTCACTCAGAATTTCTTCGAAACTGACTCAGGCACTCGGTTTCTCACTCGGTAATACCTCTTCAGATCGAGTCCTCTCTTTCTCAGTGAATCTTCACTCGGAAACCCGAGTCTGCCGAGTAGAATGACTCAGAATGTTAATTTTCGGGTGAAAAATGTTTATTTCCGAGTGAAAAATGGCTATTTTCGACTGAAAATGGCTTTACCGAGTGAGATATCCGAGTCAGCCATTTCCAAGTGACATTCCGAGTGGGATGTCTCCAAATGACAAGTTTCCAAGTGGCTCCAAGTGTGGGACATATTTCCGAACGAGAAAAGGCTCTGGATAGTCATTTCCGAGTAGGATGCCTCTAACTGACAGGTTTTCGAGTGGGCTTCAAGTGTGGGAGTTACTTTCGAACTAAAAGAAGGCTCTAAATCAAGTTCCATGGGTCTGATTGATAATTTCTGAGTGGAATGTCTCCGATTGAGTCATTCCCGAGTGAACTATTTCCGAGAGAGTTACTTCTGAACGAAGCAAAGACTTCCATATGTCCGAATGATCATTTCCGAGTGGGCTTCAAAAGGAATTACTCTGAACAAAGAAAAGGCTTTGACTGAGTAAGTATCTTTCCGAACAGAGACTCAAGTTCCATATGTCTGAATGATGATTTCTGAGTGAGATGTCTCCGAGTGTTGCATTTCCGAATGGTTTGAGTCCGAGGGAAATACCTCTCAAGCAAAGATACATCCGAGTGGTGAAATCCAGATTGAAGCCTCTCGGGAAAAGATACACCCGAGTGTTGAATTCCTGACTGAAGTACCTCTGAGTGGAGACTCTGACTTTGAATGAATGCTTTTTCTGGGCAGAGATATTTCTGAGCGATTCACCTTGGGTAGACTATCTTAATGTTTCAAACTAAGGCCGAATGAGATTCAAAGGAAAGCACAACCGAGTGGAATACTTCACTGTTGGAGGTGAATCCGAGTGGAAGCTTCCCTATCAAAGCCATTCCGAGTGAAAATGGCTGACCTTGAAGAAATATGTCCCTGTTAGAGGTGAATCCGAGTGGAAGCTGTCCGACTGCAACCATTCCGAGTGAAAAAGGACTGACTTTGAATAAATACTGCCCAAGGCTATTGTCCGAGTGAAGGGATGCTGACTGAAGTAGGTCCGATTAGGGAACAAGTGTTTTTCTGGGCAAAGCTGTCCCGAGTGAGTTGATTCTGAGCAGAAAAAGTCATTGAAATGAACACGTTTAATAAAGAGATCTCCGAGTGGTTTCATTCGGAAAAGATTGCATTTTGGGCAAAGAAAAGGAATCCCCGAGTGGTGTCAATTGGAGAAACTGGCATTCTCAAGTGGAAAGCTGCATTTCCGAGCAAAGCAAGGCTCAGACACGGAAGAACTTTTATCAGCCACATTCCAGAGTCTTTCAACGTTCAAATTTCTAAGTGAAAGGTATATCCGATTGAGTTGATTGACGACTAAAGGCGATTCCTAGTGAAAATCAACTCGGACTTCCGAATGAAGGTGTCCGAGTGTATCATTTGAATGAGTTAAGGAAGGGTCATTCTCGACTGGTTTCTCCGAGTGGTTCAATTCCAGAGACATATCTGAGTGAAACAGTGAAAGAAGACTTCTCGCTCGAGCGAGCCTTTCTCCGCTTGAGCGAGATTATCACAAAATGTTTTCCTTCAACAAACGCTTAAGCGAAATAAACTCTCACTTGAGCGAAAGATGGACAGTGAGTTACTGGAGGGTTTTCGCTTAAGCGAGAATATCTCGCTCAAGCGAAGTGAGGAGAAAATTCAGCATCAGGGGTCTTCACGTAACTACGCCGACCACCAGAGCAACACCAAGTAAGCTTTCACTCGGTCAGAACTTTTCCACTCGGATTATTTCCCACTGTGGATGGATACCGACCTAAACACCAAATCCGAGTCAAAAGGGGAAATCTGACTCCTTACTGCCACCAATTGCGCATGCTGACATGGATTCCCACTATCCAAGTGGATCCATGAATCCTGGACGTGGTGGACAGGGGGCGGAAGTGGAGAAAATAAAGTATTTCCCACCAGCCATTGTTCCCCACAAACAGGTAGTGGCCAGGACAGCAACACTACGCACCTGGGTGAGTGGAAACTTAGGTTGTCCCAAACACTCAGCCCATGTCTCGGACCCCTATAAATGCCCTGGCTGAGGAGGCTTAAGGGGTTGGATTTTTTCACCCTGGAACTAAAAACTCTACCTTTATTCTCTCCAATTTCAAAACCCCTTCGTCTCACTACACTACCCAGCACCCTCACCATACCTTCCCTGTACTAAACACTGTCTCTCCTTCACTTCAAGTACAGCCCCTAAACAGCACCGTCCTCATCCTCCTTCCAACCGTCCTTTTACTCTTAACCGTCCTCAATTTTCCTTCCAACCGTCCTTTTCCTCTCTCAACCGTCCTCAATTTTCCTTCCACACCGCCCTGACTCCTCCTCCACTCCATCCTTCACCTCATCCACACCGTCCTCTCCTCAAACCAACATCATTCCTCTCCTTTCCATCCACTCTCTTCCTCTTTCTCTCTCTCACCGTACTCTCCCTCTGCTCTTTCCCTCTGAAACCGTACCACACACCCCCTCAAAAGGCCAACACCGTCCCCTTTTCTCCCTCTCCACCTTACCATACGATCCTTCCTCCAAGCCAACAGCCCCCTCCTAAAAAACATGCTTAATAGCCCCCCTCAAATACATCATCCACCCCTTAAAACCCATACCAACAGCCCCTCAACACCGTACATCCCAGTCCCTTCATCCTCTCAACATCGTCCACCCTCCTTAAAATCCGAAGTCCACATCGTCCTCCCCTTCCAGTACCGTCCTCCTTATCCTCTCCACACCGTCCAGTCACACCACACTTCAGCGTTCTGTTCTCTCAACACACCAGAGTCCCGCTGTTCCCATTACGCCGGTTCCTTTCTGTTCCCTACCTTTGTTTTTTTCCTTTTTTCATTATTTTTCTGTCAAATTTGTGGCTGTTTGTTCTAATTCTATATGTAGATTAGTCTTTGTTGTTGATTTTATCCTTTTGCCTTTAGGAAAAGTTGTTATGAAAATGGATTAAAAAAAATGAGTATTTCACATGTTTTATTTTAACTAGCCTAAATCCGTTTTGTTAGTCAAGTGTCGTACGGGAGTACTCCCGTCTACACAGTCTCTTTAAAACCAGTACACGTGTGAAGCACTTCGCCTTGTATAAGTTCCCCATCTAAATGATATCCATCATTATTTTCTAAGCCTCCTCCTAAAACACAAAGAACTACGTAACCCTGATTTCTTGGTCATCCAAGAATCGTAGGAGCAGGACTTTAAATCCTTTCGGGCCCACCTTTTCCATTTTATTCCTATTTTATTTTCTTTATTTTTCCTTTGCAACTCCCTTTCTATCCACTTCCATGAAAATCAATTTAGACGTGACGTCTTGTTGATTTTCCCCTATTTTTGGTAGGCCATCACCACAAGGAACGGGATACTTGGGACGAGACGTCCCGTTTATCCCCTTCCCGTTTCTAACCCCGTATTTTGATCAAAGGATGACTAATTTAGACACGACGTCTTGTTAGTATCCTTCCCTTTTCCTGTTTTATACCAAAGCCAAGGTTAATTTGGATGCGATGTCCTGTTGACCTACACTCCATATCTGTTCAGTTTGTTCCTTCTGTTTTTTTTACACAAAGTACAACAATAAAAGGGGAGAAATATAACATCTTTTATAAGGCTATTCATGTTGCGCATTTTCAATCTTGGTACTATTTCTAACAGGCGATGTAGGGTGCTAATACCTTCCCTACTCGTAACCGACTCCCGAACTTGAATCTCATATTTTTTTAAACCAGTGCTTTACTGAACTTAGTTTTTTTTCCAATGTTTTTCCTATGGATAAAAACGTTGGTGGCAACTCCCTGTTTTTCTTTGTTCGTTTTATTTCGAGGGGGTCGGCTGCGCCGTCGCGATCCAGGTTGCGACACCAATTTCCAAATCATGTTTTCAAACTAAAGAAAGCCTTGTATGGCTTAAAACAAGCTCCAAGAGCTTGGTATAAAAGATTAAGCAAATTTCTTTTAGAAAACAACTTTGAAAGAGGAAAGGTTGACACAACATTATTCATAAACCACAAAAAGAATGACATACTATTGGTGCAAGTATATGTTGATGATATAATCTTTGGTGCTACTAATAAGTCAATGTGCAAGGAGTTTGCTAAGTTAATGTAGGAAGAATTTGAGATGTCCATGATGGGGGAACTTACTTTCTTCCTTGGACTACAAATCAAGCAAACTAATGAAGGCACATTCATTAGTCAATCAAAGTACTACAAAGAATTGCTTAGGAAATTCAACATGGACAAGGCAAATGACATTGCCACACCTATGGGCACTTCATGCTATTTGGACAAGGATGAGAAGAGTAAGGATGTTGAACTTACAAAATATAGAGATATAATCGGATCCTTACTTTACTTAACCGTAAGTAGGCCGGACATCATGTTTGCTGTTTGTATATGTGCTAGATACCAAGCATGTCTAAAAGAATCACACCTAACTGCAGTAAAAAGAATAATGAAATATCTTGTTGGAACTCCAAATGTCAGTTTATGGTACCCCAAAGGGGTTGAATGCACATTAGTTGGATATTCGGATTCGGATTTTGCAGGATGTAAACTAGATAGGAAAAGCACTAGTGGAACATGTCACTTACTTGGTAGTTCTCTTATTTCTTGGCATAGCAAGAAACAAGTAAGTGTTGTACTATCCACAGCTGAGGCAGAATATGTTGTGGCTGGTAGTTGTTGTGCTCAAATCCTTTGGATGAGACAACAACTTCTAGATTTTAGTGTTATGTTAGACCATGTACCTCTCAAATGTGATAACACAAGTGCTATAAATATTTCAAAGAATCCTGTAATGCATTCAAGAACCAAACATATTGAGATTCGACATCATTTCATTAGAGATCATGTATTAAAGGGTGATTGTGTGCTCGAACATGTTGAAACTTCCAAGCAATTAACGGATATATTCACCAAACCTCTAGCAAAAGATCAATTCATACATATTAGGAGAGAATTAGGAATCCTTGATATAACCAATTGTGTTTGAATAAATACATGATTGTGATAATTCCTTGATTCTGATTATGTTTCATTAAGTTCGAAATGTTCTAAGGAATAACTTAATAGATTTCTAGCCTTTTGAAACAAAATCTACAAAATCTGGGCGTTTTTAAGCAAAACAATCGATTACAAAGATTGACATAATCGATTGGTAAGCTTCTGGTTCTTAGCTAATCGATTACTCCTTGACATCTAATCGGTTACCAAGCTTCTATTTTCTGCCTAATCGATTACCCCTTGGTCCATAATCGATTACAAAGCCTCTGTTTCAGGTCCAAAACGTTTCAACTCTCCTATAATCGATTACCAGCCTCCCTTAATCGATTAAGACGATTTTGTTTCTCAACCTAATCGATTACCCATCTTCCCTAATCGATTACCCACTGTACGAAACAATTCAAATTCCTCAGAAACAGTGAACTAATCGATTACCTATGCCTTGTAATCGATTAGCATCGAGTCTGTGACAGTCAAACGCTGGTTCCCGAGGCTCTCCGTTTTCTCCACCCCATTAAACCCACTTCTCTACTTTCTAAACCTACCTTTTCCCTATAAATTCACCCCTCCTCACCTTCTCCTCTCACACTACCTCTTCCACTCCCTCAAGCTTCAAAAGCTATCACTCTCTTCTCATCTTCTTTACCTTTCTCCACCATCATGTCTTCCTCACGCACTGTCAAAAGGGCAAGGTCCTCCATGGCCCAAGCCAACAACCCCTTAGACTTCTCTAGGTTTTTCTCCTCTCCTAGAGACCTTTAAAATTTCATTAAAAACTTTTTTGAGAAGGACAGACCATGTTTTAATTGAAATCGGTGATTTGAAATATCCCAATTATATATATATATATGAATTGATAGTTGTGATTGCCACTAACTGCCGATGTGTGTGAGTCCAATGAGAATTAGTAAAGATCGAGAATACTGAAATCCACTAAGTGGTAGTTATAAATGGACGATTGATTGAGTGACATTTAGGATGCACAGTGTAAGAATGCATTGATTGGCATTTGCATCCATGGCATATCATTCGCTGCTTATATGGAATGTTAGGGGTTCCAATAGGCAGGCCCAGTGGGAGGGCGGCCCAGTGCACGGGTATACTGTTATTGCTCCCTAGTGATTCGGGGAATCACGAAGCTGCCCTTAGTTTGGTGACGAGGCACCCTATGTGGCAGGCCTTGTGGGAGGGTGGCTCTGTGATGAGCAGTTGACCTCGATGTCTGACGGGACACGGCTCCTTCGATGTGTGTTTGGGGGAGGCCCGTAGCACTTTGGCAAGTACGACCATATTGTTGATCCGCAGTCACGGGGTGACTAGTGCTACAGATGAGTGAGAGCGGTTTGGTACCAGTAAAATATATTGTTGAGCATGCATGAAATTGGATATAAGTGTACACATTTCACTACTGCAATAGGGGCATAGTAGCACATCTATGCTTGTCCCACATTTGATATGTTGTTGTTTTCCCACAGTCGGATCCGCACTTGAAATTAATTCCATTGCGCATATGCATTAGCTTTAAGAGCATTTGCATATAGCCTGATATATCCCTAGTTGATAGCCCGTGGTGGCGATGGATGATTGTTAAATAGAGCGGATGTAAGCTGAGGTACTAACATTGAAAGTGTGATGATTATTGGGAATGTTAAGGATATAGTATGTATGATATTGCCTTGGGAATATACTGTGCCGAGATGGAATAATGTATCATGTGTGTGAAACTTGTGATGTTTTCTTGAAAAGTGAATATAATGCACACATGTATAAATCTCATCATAATGTATGACTTTAATTCATTTGGATTATGTTACTCACCTCTCTGTTGCCATTTTTAAGTTTGATGTAGGTATGATGTGAAACCTGCTCTTTTTGGAGGTCAAGCATTGGAGAAGGTAAATATGAAAGGAATGTGGGTGAGCCTTAGCCGGCATATATGTATTCACTTTGTGTAGCACATAGTGCGTATATACTTATTTTGAAATTAATTTGATAATGGTTGATTTTGGGAGGTCATGTAGGAAAATTAGACCGGATGTGTATGACTAATTTTCATTAATGACCTTGATAATATATGAATGATATTATTATTATGAAATTATATTTCCATTGCTTAACAAATTGATGAGGCATTTTTCATCCTCTTTTTGGTAGATATTTTAATCGTTCTTGAATTTAATTTCATCTTTCGCTTTTTCCCTTGTGACGGCCTCAAGTCCGGTCGTCCAAGGTGCACTCTGATACCATTCTCATTTCTTCATATATGATATTGGTTATCTAATAATCCGAGGTAATTACTCGGTGTTATATTTATATATTGAAGTTCTTTTACTTACAATGATTTTAAAATCTTGAAAAATTGACCCCAGTTTTCGGACAGGGGTGTCACATAATTTGTTATTAAAAAAACTATAAACTACTTGAAATCTAATGAACTATAAATTATAAATTATAAATTCATTTTATCAAACAGAATTTTTAATTTGCTTAAACAATACTAATAATATAAGGTTGGTGATGTTGTGGATTAAAATTCCTCATTGAAAGTGTTATAACGAAGTATGAAAAGTTATGGGTGGTTAAAGAAAGTATAAGTAATGATGGAAAATAAATGGGTTATCTCCACCTTGAGAGGAAAGCAAAGAGTTATGACCATTGATTGAAATTTGATACATCAATACTTTAAATTAGTACATAGGTTTCTATAATTTCATTAGATTTTCAAATAAGTCATTACAGACGTCACTTCAAATTCTAACTTCAGAAAATGTAGTTGCGATGAAGAGATTATATATTGCTTATAATGATGATTGATAGCGTCAACTTAAATAAGACATATCACACAAAAGTACAACCATCTTTATATTTTTGGTTTCTCCGCTAGAATATTAATCTTCCAATTATAATCAGACTTGTTATCAACTCCAAGACTCAAACTCTTCCATTGAGTTAGGTATAATAATTTCTGAGTGGGTTATTTCTGAGTGGGTTATTTCTGAGTGGGTTATTTCCGAGTGGGTTATTTCTGAGTGGGCTGCTTCTGAGGGAGTTCCAAACGAAGAAAAGGCTCTAACTAGGAAAGAATACCTTTCGAGTGGACTCTCTCAAAGTTCCATAGTTCCAAATGATCATTTTCGAGTAGGTTGTCTCCGAGTGAGACGTTGCCGAGTGGGTTGTTTCCGAGTGAGGTATCTCTGAGTGGGTTGCTTCTGAGGGAGTTACTTCCGAACGAAGATAAAGCTCTGACATGGAATGAACCTCTTTCGGGCAGACTCTCTCAAGTTTCAAACTATCTGACTGACACATGTCCAAGTGGGTTGATTCCGAGGGAAATACCTCCAAGCGAAAAGAGACTGACTTTGAGTGAGTACCTCTCAGGCGGAGATACATCCGAGTGGAGGATTCTCGACTGAAGCTATTCTGAGTGAAAATGAGACTGATTACGAGTGAGTACCCCTCAGGCGGAGATACATCCGAGTGAAGGATTCCCGATTGAAGCCACTCTGAGTGAAAAAAGGACTGACTTTGAATGAATACCTCCCAAAGATATTCATCTGAGTAAAGGATTCCCGATTGAGGCGATTTTGAATGAAAGATGGTTGACTCTGAGTGAGTACCCCTCAGACGGAGATACATCTGAGTGGAGGATTCTCGACTGAAGCCATTCTGAGTGAAAATGAGACTGATTACGAGTGAGTACCCCTCAGGCGGAGATACATCCGAGTGAAGGATTCCCGATTGAAGCCACTCTGAGTGAAAAAGGGACTGGCTTTGAATGAATACCTCCCAAAGATATTCGTCCGAGTGAAGGATTCCCGATTGAGGAGATTTTGAATGAAAGATGGTTGACTCTGAGTGAGTACCCCTCAGACGGAGATACATCCAAGTGAAGGATTCCCGATTGAGGCGATTCTAAATGAAAACTGAGTCGGATTTGGGATAAGTGCTTTTTTTTCTAGACAAATATGTCTCTGAGTGGATAATTCCTGAGTGAATTGATTCTAAACGAAAAAGACTCTGAACTTTGAAATAGCACTTGTCGGGAAAAGGTATATCTGAGTGGGATGTTACCGAGTAAGGCATTTTCGAGTGGTTTACTGCCGAGAGATGTATTTCCGAGCGAAGAAAAGGCTCCGACTTCGAATGAGCCTCTTTCGGGTAGAAACTTTCAAGGTCCATACTTTCGAGTAGGGCAAAGATAGATCCGAGTAGGGCATCTCCGAGTGGGCCATTTCCAAGTGAGTCATTTTCAAGAGATGTGTTTCCGAGCGAAGAAACACTTTGATTTCAAAGGAGCACTTTTCACTTCCGAGTTCCATACTTTCGAATAAGGTGCCTTCGAGGAAGCCATTTCTGAGTGGTTTACTTCCGACCAAAAGAATGCTCTGACTATGAAAAGTACTTTTCAGGCAAAGATATATCCGAGTAAAGGTGTCTCCGAGTAGGATATTTCTGAGTGGATCATTTCAAAGGAATTATTTCCGAGCAAAGGCTTTAACTATGAATGAATACTTTTCGAGCAGACATATCCGAGTGGGGTGTCTTCGAGTGAAGCATTTCCGAGTGGTTAACTTCCAAGAAATGTGCTTCCGAGTGAAGAAATATTTCGAAGGAATACCTCTCGGACTGAGACATTCGAGTGAAGAATTCCCGAGCGAATGAATTTTAAGTAGAAAATGGTTCTGACTTCGAAGGAGCTTGTCGGCTGGAGATATAGCCGAGTGAAATATTTTTGGAGATGTTTCCGAATGATACATTCCGAGTGGTCCACTTTCGAGGGGAGAAAGGCTATTGACTTTAAATGAGTGCTTTAAACAAAAACATTTCCAAACAAAGCACCTCCGAGTAAAGCAATTCCGAATGAATGTTTCAAGCAGTGACATTTCCGGACAAAGCACCTCCGAGTGAAGCGATTCCGAATGAATGTTTCAAGCAATGACATTTCCGAACAAAGCACCTCCGAGTGAAGCAATTCTGAATGAATATTTCAAGCAGTGACATTTTCGAACAAAGCACCTCTGAGTGAAGCAATTTCGAATGAAAAGAGGCTCTGATGAATACTTCTCGGAAAGAGATTTCCGAGTCAATAATCTGTGAATTCAAGCCTTCACACCGAGTGTCAAAGGCCGGTTTTTTCACTCGGACTTTTATGTATGTAGGCACCTGTTCCGATCGGATCAATGTCCACCGAGAATGGAAACTGTCTGTGACAGTGATCCGAGCCATAAGAAGAACGCCGGTCCCATGTGACACCATTTGAGGAATCCGTTTGCCCATGCTGACTTGGAATCGCACCATTCAAGTTGGTCCTTAAATTCTGGGGGCCGGCTGGCAACAGACACAAAAGAAAATAATAAAGAATTACCCATTAGCCGTCATTCCCCCATGATTGTCAATGTCCAGGCTGTTTCTCCATTACATACAAACGCACCATCCAAGTTGATTCGCTAATCTTGTGGGGCGGCTGATAACAAACAAAAATTAAAATAATAAATTATTCATCAGCCGCTGTTCCCCATAATCATTGGTGGCCAGGTTGTCTCTGGGCTGTTCAAGCAATCAGCCAACACTTGGATTTCTATAAATACCACAACTGAAGGTGTGCATGGGGATCCCAGCATCTGAAATCAAGAAAAAAAGACCCAAGAAAAAACTTTACTCCAGAATCCAAAATTTGAAGTAAAGAAACTTGTTCCCACCACACCGTCCAATTCATCAAGTCCACACCACACCGTCCAGTTCCTCCCAAGTCCACACCACACCGGTTCTGTTTTGTTTCTTTTGTTTTGTTTTTTTATTTATTGTTAGTTCTTTTACTGGATTTGTAATTTTGTTGAACCTGTTCACTAGTTTAAATTTATTCCGTTAAATTTCCTTTATTTTACCTTATAACTAGTAATAACAATAAAGAACTACGTGACCCTGATTTCTTGAAAGCTTCAGAATATGTAGGAGCGGGAAACAGTTCCTATCAGGCCCATCTTTCTTTATTTAATTTTTATAGTTTCCAATTTTGTCTTGTTATTAAAAGGAGAAGCGAGGTTAATTTGGACGAGACGTCCTGTTAATCTCATTTTTTTAACAATCTTTTTTAAAAAAAAGGGAGGAGCGAGGTTAATTTGGATGAGACGTCCTGTTAATCTTATTTTATATATATATATTTTCATTTTTTATTTTTTTTAAAAAAAGGGTGGAGCGAGGTTAATTTGGACGAGACGTCCTGTTAATCTCATGTAAAAATTTCGTGTCTATTTTTGTTTATTTTTGTATGCTTTGTCATTTCGTACATTCTTTTTTTGAAGAAGTTAAAATAATTTTTGGGCTAATTATAAAGCGCGCTATCATATTGAAGTAACCGTTTTATAACGGATAGTTGTAAGGTGCTAATACCTTCCTCACCTGTAATTAGACTCCCAAATTTGGAATTTCATTTTTATGACCAATGCTTTAACGAAAGGTTTTCCCGGTATTTTATCCTTAAAAAATATTGGTGGCGACTCCCTGTTTTCTTTTCGAAAGGATTTCGAAACACGTTTTAACATTTTTGAGGGTCGACCGTGCCGCTGCGATCCCGGTCGCGACAGATGGCGACTCCGCTGGGGACTTAGAGAGTCAAGCCAGTCAATTTGATAGCGCATGTTTTAATTAGCATATTAATTATTTAACTTCTTCCTTTATTTTATTTTCTGCCAATATTTGTATATGGTTTCTGTTTTGTTTGTATTCTATCATTTATGTTCTGTTAATTTCTGTGTGATCGTTGAACCCTAGGTTAGACGACTTTATTTTGTTGCTCTGTGTTTGTTCTATGTGCAGTATGAGTAAGGTACAGGTATTGAATGCCTCTTTCACACACTACACTCATAATTTGCACACACTTTTGAGTGGGACCCTATACCCGGGCCCAAATGAAACTTAAGATTAGCGGAGGTTGATAGCGGAGCCAATTAGGATGTACTTCCTGTCTGGTTACCGTGAGAATCTCAGCTAGAGTTTGACTTATTCTTGGTGCCCACACCTAGTAGACTTTTTACTGTTGTGGTCAACATCATGAGTATGATCTTGGCTCTAGTGACCTTTAGAAGTTTTAGAACAAGCCACCTAATGCGAGATATCACTGATAGACAAACCTTGGAACCATTAGGAGACCTTCAGAAAAACCCGACCTAAGGCACAAAGGGGCAAACTTTACTTCTACCTTTTCTCATTCTCACTTTCCCTTCTGATCCAAATTAAGGGACCACTTGCCCGTTTAGTGGATTACTTTTTCCCAAAATGATATACTTTTAATTAGTGATCCTTTAACGGGCAAGTACTCCTTTCCTTTTATATTTACTTAAGTCTTAGGGCCTTGAATTACAGATTTTCTGAATCATCGAAAAAAAAAGCAAAAAATTTATATAAAAAAATCATTTTTTTATTAATGATGATCAGAAAATCCGTAGCTCACATGATCCTTGATTTATTGCAAGTTTTGTCAAATCGTAACCTCCCTAAATACAAAAATGTTTTCAAGAGAGTTACTAGGGGAGTATCGATTTGCAAAGCATGTCAGTTCCCAATGACTGATTTTTCTTTTCTTTATGTTCTTACAGGAAGCTATCAAGAGCTTAGCCAGTACCTCTGAGTGAAAATATGGAAATTAACATGAGATCAGATAGTTGTGGTAAGAATGTACCCGAGTTGAAAAAATTACTGCATGTTAAGGCTAGGAAAGTCGATACAACCAGTTTGCAAGCATTAGGGAAGAAATTGGACATGAATCAGAAAATGACCTTCTCAAGGAAATATGGGAGGATTCTAAAGTTACTAGAAGTGGAGGTACAAGTCAAGGCAATTACCGCTTTGATTCAGTTCTATGACCCACCTCTCCGTTGTTTCACCTTCCGAGACTTTCAATTGGCTCCGTCTATTGAGGAGTTTGAACAGATTCTGGGGATGCCACTAGAAGGACAAATGCCTTACCGCCACCTTGGACGTCAAGCGAATATTGTTACCATCGCTAATGTCCTAAGGATTCACCCAGAAGTGTTAAGGAGTGCACAACTAAATAGAAATCAGATCCTGGGGTTTGATCGGGAATATTTTGAGAAGCACATGCACCTGCTGGCTGAGAAAGGAGATTGGGAAGCCTTCATGGATACCTTGGCTCTCACCATTTATGGTGTTATCTTGTTCCTTAATATTGACAATTACGTGGACTATGATGCTATTGGCGTTTTCCTTGCCCGCAAGTTCAAATCTGAAAATCTTGTCACTGTTATCTTGGCAAATATGTACCGCACCATGGACTTCTGCTATGCACAAGGTGGAAAGAGAATCATTTACTATTTACCAGCTCTATATGTGTGGCTTACGTCATAAGTCTTCCACCAAGTCAGCAAAGTTAAATGTCCTATCTCTGATCTGAAGTTATGCCAGTTAGTAATAAAGAATGGGTGTGAATGGGCCAATCACCTGGTAGGGCTCACGGCTGATAAAGTAAGGTGGTATCCGCAGTGGTTGAAGGTTGACACCATAATTCACCATTGTGGAAATTACCCGAACGTTCCTCTCGTGGGTACTCAGGGATGCATTAATTACAACCCTGTCATAGCCAAACGTCAGCTAGCCTACCCCTTACTTGGGTCACCCGATGAAGAATCCCTTACTTCTTTTATCGTTTACTACTCGGAAGGAGATTGTACCTCTGTCATTCGGGATATAGCAAATGCATGGAAGAAAGTCCACAAACAAGGGAAAGAACTAGGAACTCGAAGCCACACCGTGAAGGAGGAATACTACCAATGGATCCTAAATAGGGTTTTCATTGTCAAGCTGCCTTTCAAGAGTCCCTCCTATCTCCCAATAAGCACACATGTTACCCTACCTACCCTTGAAGAGGAGGCAATGAGAGCCAAGATAAATGAACTAATCGCCAAAAACAAGAAGCTAGAGAAAGACTTGCTGATGTCTCAACAAGAATGTGCCCTTCAGAAAAGGGAGAACTTAGAAAGCAAGCAAACCATCAAGGAGATTGGAAAAAAGAGGAAAATCGAAAGGGATTACTTGAGGAAACAAAGTTAGTGCCTCCGAACAACTAATACTCAACTGAGAATGAAGAACAAGCAAAGGGATACCATGTTGACTGACAAGCAACTCTTAAGGGACATGTTGGCAAAAGCCAAAGAGCACGAGCAAAATGCCCTGGTGCAAAGGGAGCTCCTGCAAACGCAAGTTAGCCGATTAAAGCATCAGCTTAATGAAGTGGTAGAAGCTTGCCAACATGAGATAAATGGCGAGTGATGGCGCGCGATAGATACTGAACAAGAATGTCATGAGACTATCCGTATTTTGAAAACTGAAATGACACAACAAGATGAAGTTATTCATTCATGGATGAACCGCTTTGCCCACTTGGCACATTTGGCTAATGGGGTTCTGGAAGACCTCCCACTCCTACTTAAGCAAGCTGAGGGGATGGTTAATCCTCTTAACACCCCAAAAGAAATTGTAACCTTCCTTGATTATTATAGAGAAAGGATTTGTAAAATGAGGGCCATGATTGCCCGAGCTAGGAATGGCTGATTTACTTTTTCTACATAAAAAATAGACTGGCAGCAGTAATGTATTATTAGAATTCAGAAAAAGGGATTCTTTTGTCTCCACAACTATCTCATGTTAATTTCCACTTATCACTTTTGAACGTAGTTCTGAAAAAAGGTTGGAGGATACTGGCCGAGTTCCGCGATCGCTTCGCATACCATACTATTTGTTTTTCTTTTACTGATTTTATTTAATGCTTTCTTTTTAATAATTTCTTGTTGACCTCCCAGACATAACGGGTAGACATCCTTACGCGACTAGGCTTAAGATAAAACTCATGGCTGAAGTAGAGCAAGAAAATGAGAGCTTGAGAGCTGAAGTCAGTCAACTGAAGGAACAAATGGCTGAGATGGCCAAGCTTCTCGAAAGGAGAGTCACAGAAGGGGATTCTTCAGCAAGTGTTAAAGACGCTAGGCAACGGCCGCTTACCCCCTGACATACTCAAGGTCCGTCTGGAGGACCAAATTCAAACCCTGTTGCACCTACCCTTACGGTTCACATTGGTAAGCCGAACCCTGCCAACATCCTGCAGCATACCTTCGTGGATGCAGAGGGTAATGCTATACTCTTTCCACCATATAGCCTGCCACAGGATTATTATCCACCACTTCAAGAAGAGTTTGATTATCAGGAGACAATCCTTCATACGGCTCAACCAAATATCCCACCCGTCCAGGATTTTTTAACAGTTCCGATCCACGCACAAGCCCCTCAAACACAAGTCCCTGAAACACAAGCCACCCAAACTGTAGCCAAACCTCACATGCCAAATGCTAACCCGGCATATGTCCACCAGCCATTCAGAAATACTAGTCATCATGCCACAGCGGGTCCAAACGCTACTGCTGTTACCCAGGAAGGGAGGTTGGAATTCCTGGAAAGGCGACTAAGAGAGATGGAAGGAATAAACAGATTCGGGATGGGTAGCGCTGCAGAACTCTGCCTAATTCCCGATGTTGTTATCCCTCCTAAATTCAAAATGCCGGAATTTGATAAATATCGGGGGTTAACCTGTCTTAAGAACCATCTTACCATGTACTGCCGGAAGATGGCTTCAGATGCTTCCAATGACCCTATGATAATTCATTATTTCCAAGACAGCTTTGCTGGAGCAGCCCTGACATGGTATAATTATCTTGAACACTCTCGCATACGATGTTGGGAAAATCTAGCAGATGCTTTCATGCAACAGTACAAGTATAATCTGGACATGGCGCCAGATAGGGTATAGTTGCAAAACATAACCAAAAAGGACAACGAGACGTTTAAAGAGTATGCCCAGCGGTGGTGTAAGGTAGCAGCACAGGTTGACCCGCCTCTATCAGAAAAGGAGGTAATTTCTACATTCATTGATACGCTCCAGTCACCTTTCTACGATAGGATGATTGGAAGCGTTTCATCCTATTTCTCTGATATCGTCACTATCGGAGAAAGGATAGAGAACGGCCTACGGACTGGAAAGATTATTCAAGGCCCATCTGGGGTCGGGGCAGCAAGAAAACCTTCACTTGGAGAAGGTAGGAGAAGAGAGGGAGAAACCAACCTGGTCTCTCATAACCAAAGAAGGAACTACCCCAAACCACCTACCCCCATCACCTTTCCGCCGACTTATCATAACGCACCACACCCATATGTGGCTGCGATCCCAAATTCAAACCCACCACATTTTTGACCACCTGTTATGCGACCACCTGCACTACCACAAACACAATCCCAACCACCACAAATAAACCCACCTAATCCAAACCCTAGAAGACAGAATAATGACCGCGCTCAAGTGCAGTTTAATCCAATTCCCATGACTTACACTGAGCTTTTTCCCCATCTCATCAAAAACACACTGGTAGTACCTTGCCCTCTGAAACCACTTCAGCCACCTTACCCTAGAGGGTATGACCCGAATGCACGGTGCGATTACCACGCCGGTGCACCGGGGCATTCCACCGAGAACTGCCTGGCGCTGAAGTTTAAAGTAAGAGATCTAATCAGGGCTGATTGGATAAGCTTCAAAGAAGGAAGCCCGAATATGACAACCAACCCTCTGCCCAACCACGGGAGACCAGGTGTCAATGTTGTAGAGAGAGATGAAGAATGTGTTTCCAAGGTTGATGACATCCAAATGCCGTTGGAAATGATTCACTCCTATATGCTTAAGATGGGATTGATAGAAGGCTCGTGGGATGAAAGGTGCAACGATATCCAGTCTGCGAAGCGACGGGACTTCCAAAAAACCCTTCAAGGACTTATGGACAGTCATATTATAGAAGTTTACAGGCGTCGTGAAGGTAGGATAAACATGATACAAGAGCAAAGCCGAGCACGAGCCCCAAAGCCCCTGGTCATATTCTATAACAGGAATGCACCGGTGGCTCCGACTTCTGCTAAAACTGTCATCATGGTGAATGCACCAACCCCGTTTCCTTTCAAGGATTCTTGAGCTGTGTCGTGGAAGTATAGCACTGATGTAGTTGTTACCAGTTCTGAGGCAGTTGGTTCTACGCCATCATCCCCTGTCACGAATATTGCTAGAATTGGAGGTGTCACTCGGAGTGGGAGAATATATGCTCCCCCGGAATCAAAACTTGACAAAACTGCTGGAGAAGTCAGATCTGGAAAGGGGGAATCCACTGGTGAAGCAAAAAAGGCTGTAACTGAGGAGGAAGCCCAAGAATTTCTGAGATTCATCTGCCATAGTGATTACCAGGTGTTAGACCAACAGAACCATACCCCGGCAAAAATTTCTTTATTGTCCTTACTGATGAGTTCCGAACAGCACCGGAACACACTGATAAAGGTCTTGAGTGAGGCACATGTGAAGCATGATTTGCCCGTAGATAAATTCGAGGGCATAGTGGGACACATAGTAGCTAACAATTATCTGATCTTTACGGATGACGAGACACCTGTGGAAGGAAGGGGGCACAACAAAGCCCTTTATATCTCTGTAAAATGCCAAGATCATATCCTGGTAAAGGTGCTTGTTGACAACGGGTCGTCCCTAAATGTGATGCCGAAATCTACATTGGCAAAGTTGCCTTTTGATGGGACACATATGAGACCCAGTTCTATGGTAGTTCGGGCTTTTGATGGGACTCGTCGGGAGGTTATGAGGGAAATTGAACTGCCTATACAGGTTGGACCATACACCTTCCAAATTCTCTTTCAAGTTATGGATATCATGCCCATATACAGTTGTTTGCTGGGGAGGCCGTGGATCCATTCAGCTGGGGTAGTCTCTTCCACTCTACATCAGAAGTTGAAGTTCGTCATTGATAACAAGTTGGTGATTGTTTCTGGAGAAGAGGACTTATTGGTCAGCAAACCTGCCAACACCCCATACATTGAAGCAACCGAGGAGGCCCTCGAAACCTCATTTCAAGCTTTAGAGATAGCCAATGCGACAAGCATTACCAAAACATCCTTCCTAAATGTGCCTCTAACAGTTGCAAAAATAATGTTAAGGGAAGGATACAAGCCGGGAAGAGGGCTAGGGTGAGAATTGGAAGGAAGAATCCAACCTATATGCCTCCCAGAAAACAAGGATAGGTACGGCTTGGGGTACAAGCCCACAACAGCGGACAGGAAAAGGGTAAGAGAAGAAAGAAGGGAGAAAAGAATTGTTCGCCTTACCGGTCAAGAATTCAACACTGCTAGAATCCCTATCTGTGACCTCTATCAAAGCTTCAGAAGCGCCAGGATTATGTATCCGGGTCAGGTGGCCATGGTTGAAGACGAGCCCAGCTATGATGTGGAATTGGTGTATGCTTGCTCACCCAGTCGAGAACTGGACAATTGGGAAATCATGGAGTTCCCCACAGCTATCAATCTTCTGTCAAAGTAATCGTTGTTATTTTCAAAACTTGTCGGTCCCTCTGCTATGCCTAAGGCTTTGGGATCCATTTTGTAATAAGGGCAAAACTTATTTATTTGTTAAATTAACAAACACAGTCCAATTTCATACCTCATCTTTGTTCAATCTCTTTCTCTTAAACCTTTCACTTGCTTGTCTTTCTTTTTTCATTCATTATAATATAACCCAAATGCAGATCCGAAAGCGATTCCTCTGAGAGTAACAAGAACTCGGTTTTGTTTCACGACTCTGATAATCCAAATGATTGTGCCTATGAGGAAAGTGAGGAAGACTTTGAACCTTCACCCGAATTGACAAGATCAATGGAACAGGAAGATAAGGAAATTCAACCTCATCAGGAAAAGATCGAAACAGCTAACCTGGGAGATGAATGAGAGGTTAAAGAAGTCAAGATAGGCACCCTCTTAAGCAAACAACGGCAAAATGAATTGATTAAACTGCTCCGGGAATTTTGAGACATTTTTGCATGGTCATACCAAGATATGCCGGGTTTGGATAACAGCATTGTGGAACATAGGTTGCCTTTAAAGCCAGAATATCCACCAATCAAGCAAAAGCTGCGACAAATGAAACCAGAAATGCTTCGTAAGATCAAAGAAGAAGTCAAGAAGTAATTCAATGCTAGTTTCTTAGCCGTAGCTAAATACCCGCAATGGGTAGCAAACATAGTTCCCGTTCCAAAGAAAAATGGGAAAGTGAGAATGTGCGTGGATTACCGAGACTTGAATCGGGCTAGCCCTAAAGATGATTTTCCTTTACCTCAGATCGACGTACTGGTTGATCACACAGCTCAGCATTCCATCTTCTCATTTATGGATGGATTTTCAGGGTATCACCAGATCAAGATGGCACCGGAAGATATGGAAAAGACCACGTTCATCACTCTATGGGGCACCTTTTGTTACAAAGTAATGTCCTTTGGATTGAAGAACGCAGGAGCTACATATCAAAGGGCAATGGTACTCTCTTCCATAATATGATGCACAAGGAAATAGAAGTCATGTGGACGACATAATTGCCAAATTTAGGTCTGAGGAAGAGCACATTACTGATCTGAGGAAACTCTTCGAAAGGTTAAGGAAATTCAAGCTTAGATTGAATCCCGCCAAGTGCACCTTTTGCGCAAGATCCGGCAAATTGTTAGGATTCATCGTGAACGAGAGAGGCATAGAGTTGATCCTGACAAGGTCAAGGCAATTCTGGAAATGCCTCCTCCTCGTACTGAAAAAGAAGTCTGAGGGTTCCTGGGAAGGTTGAACTACATCGCCCGTTTCATTTCCCAAATGACGGCAACCTGTGAGCCGATTTTCAAATTGCTTCGCAAGAACCAGCCTGGGCAGTGGAATGAGGATTGCCAAATTGCATTTGAAAAGATAAAGCAGTACTTGTTGGAGCTGCCAGTCTTGGTACCGCCCGTCCATGGGAGACCGTTAATCCTGTACCTGACCGTGCTGAACGAATCTATGGGATGCGTGTTAGGTCAACATAATGAGACTGGGAGGAAGGAATGTGCCATCTACTACTTGAGCAAGAGATTTACCGAATGCGAGATGAGATATTCATCTCTTGAAAAAACATGTTGTTCATTGGCCTGGGCTGCCCGGCGTTCACAGTAATACATGCTTAATCATACCACTTGGCTGGTGTCTAAGATGGATCCCATTAAGTATATCTTTGAAAAACCTGCTCTGACTGGGAGGATTTCCCGTTGGCAAGTGTTACTGACATAATATGACATAACATATGTCACCCAAAAGGTCATCAAAGGGAGTACGCTAGCAGATTACTTGGCACACCAACCCATTGAGACTTATCAACCAATGCGGCATGATTTCCTGGATGAGGATATTTTGGCCCTTTCTAAAGAAGAAGATGGTCTGGAAACCAGATGGGTCATGAGATTCGATGGGGCTTCCAACGCGTTAGGACACGGAATTAGGGTTATCCTGATCTCACCTGATAAGGAATTTATCCCCATTTGTGCTCGGCTGTGTTTTGATTGCACCAACAATGTTGCGGAATATGAAGCATGTTCTCTAGGAATACAAGCGGCTCTGAACATGGGAATAAAGATACTGGAGGTTTATGGAGATTCTGCTTTAGTTATCCATCAACTGAAGGATGAGTGGGAAACTAGAGACAGTAAACTAGTTCCTTATCATGCTCACATCAAAGAGATGATCAAAGAGTTCGAGGAAATTACCTTCTATCATGTTCCACGGGATGACAACCAAATGGCAGATGCTTTAGCCACCCTAGCTGCTATGTTCGAAGTCAGCAATGATTACGAAGTGCCTCTCATTGAAGTAAAGAAACGACAAGAACCTGCCCATTGCCAAGTCATAGAAGGAGAGTCGGATGGCAAGCCTTGGTATCATGACATCAAAAGGTACCTCCAATGTCAAGAATACCCTGAAAACATCACGGATAATGACAAACGAACTTTGAGAAGACTAGCTATGGGATACCTGTTGAGTGGCAACATGCTATACAAGAGGAATTATGATTCTGTTCTTCTCCGGTGTGTTGATACCGTCGAGGCAAACCAAATCATGAAAGATATCTGATCCGGTATCAATACCGGTATCCGATCTACAAGACATATTTCAACGACTTTGACAGTTTGCCAACGTGCAACCGGTGTCATCGGTATACATCCAGACTCTAATTCCGTATCAGGTGCTCTCCCTATACCGGTTGTCCAGGATAACACCATGACACCGGATAACATACACGTCACCATACAGAAGACAAAGGGCATTGCTACAGGGACGAGGATGAAGATTCCATTCCTTACACTACGAGCCAAAATCTGCTCACAGGAATGATCAACTTCTCCCCTAAGTCCAGCCCATACTCCCTACGCTCAATATAAAATAGCCATTTGACCCAATCATACTGGCAAGTGCGCAATAAAATAATAATTTATAATATTATTGGAGGTTAGTGGTTCCCCACTAACAAATCCTCATATATCGAGCCAATCAGGTATATGAACTCTCTTCATCAATGGAGAGGGGGATCTTCAACTTTTTCAACTCATAATTATTGTCAAAAATACATTCCTCACTTGGAATATGATAACTGACTTGAGCGTCGGAGAATCTTCGTAGGTGACACCACCTTTCTTCCACATCAACGCGTGAGGACGGTGTGAAGGACCTCTAGGACGCCTAGATTGCTTTCTTACACAGAGACATCGGATACATAGACCAGATACTCACATAACCGGTCTTCAGAGACGTGATCCTCTCACTATTTGTGATTGCCCCGACACTAGATATCTTGACCCTGGTTTAGGACAGATCATTGGCACGCCCAGTAGGACTCGATAAAGTTATTCCCACATCCTACGAAAAGAACAGTGATTATCCATGGAAGGCGAAGCACATGACTTTGTGGAAAATCAACCTGAAGGCAGAACCAACACTAACGCCTTCAGAAAGTTTAATTTTGAATCTTAAGGGGGTAGCTCAAAGAGGATGGTACCAGTGTCTAGTCCCGATCCTCGTGATGAGTTGATCAGTCAACTCCAGAAAGAACTCACAGAATTGCGAAGAGAAAGAAGGCAGAGTGAGGACAAGGAGTCATCTCGAACAAGAGACACTCCCTATACAGCCGATGGAGAAAATCCACAACCCTCTAATACTCAAACATCCCCACGTTTGAGGGGAGAGAACAGACCCACGATTCTGACGATGGAGCTACTAGAGGGAAGAGGGAGATAAAGACAGCACCCCTGGTAACTTACAAACTCAAAGTTCCTTTTTCAAGGAGGCTTATGAGTATACATATCCCTAAGCATCTGAAAACCACTCAGCCACTCTCCATTGGAAAGTATAATGGCGAAACCGATCCTACTAAGCATCTTGATGCTTACGTTTTTGAAGCCATATACTTAGGGGCTGACGAAGATGTGATGTGTCGGATGTTCCTACGAACATTGTCGGAAGAGGCCCTCGGCTGGTTCAAAGGTTTACCTTCAGGATCAATAGATTCCTAGGATAAAATGGCAGCTATCTTTGAAACTCACTTTGTCATCTCTAGAGATGTTCCCAGGACATCTCATACTTTAGCCTAAATCAAGCAGGGTGAAAATGAAACCTTAAAGGATTTCCTGAAAAGGTTTTACAAGGAAGCATCTCTGGTTCCTAACCTCACAGAGTCCATTAAGCTGCATATCGTTATTGAGGCATTGCAGGCACGATCAGTCTTCGCTCTCTCACTAGCAAAAAGCCCGCCAACAATATTTGAGGAGTTCAGGAAGAAAGCCTCGAAATATGTGGGTATAGAGATGCACTTAGAGGCTATGGCTACAAAGAAAAAACCACCAGCACCATCTTCATAACCGCGGAGAGATACGGAGAAGATGAGGTCAGAATGCATGGAGAGGCCGTTCAACAACCCCAAAGTTAACAACTCCTCTCCTCGACGTCGAGAAAGACGTGTTAATTCCTTTAGCCATTATGCACCTCTGACAGCCAGGCCATCTCAGATTTTGAGAGAGGTAGGATGGCCAGCATTCAGTATCTATGGTATTAGGAGGCCGGCCCCTGTGAAAAGACCAGGGAATCCCCGTAAGTACTGCGATTTTCATGAACAGACAGGTCATTCCACCGATGAATGCCAAGCTCTAAAAAACGCAGTCGAAACGTTAATTAGAGAAGGCAAACTAAAGCAATACCTGTTCAAAGAAAAATCCTTTGACAGGGTAGACCGAAATGAGAAAAGAGAAAGAGATCCAGAGGACGGGGATGATAATAGCCGTAATCCGGCTAGAAAGTTCTCTGCTGCAGAGAAACAAAAAGGTGCAATGACTGATGACATAGCACATAGAGATGACATGCCTCAGCAACAGTGTCAAGGTCGGCGTGAAGTCATTGATATAATCGCTGGAGGGTTCGCTGGGGGAGGAGCTTCGATTACAGCCAGTAAGAATCATCATAGAGTGATTCTGTCTGTACAAGGAAAACTTAGAGACAATCATCCTTACAGAGGAGGGGTCGAAGCTCCAGTAATTTCATTCTCTGATGAGGATTTCGGCCCTACCGTTCCAGGAGGAGACGATGCTGTAGTCATTGTACAGTGATAGCCAACAAGGACGTCCGAAGAATCCTTGTTGACCAGGGAAGTTCCTGTGATGTTATTTTTTACAATTGCTTTAAAAGAATGGGTTTTAATGACTCAGACTTACAGCCTTACACACAGGAACTAATAGCTTTTAATGGTGCAAAGCAACCAACAAAGGGGTACCTTGACACCCTTATCTCCTTTGAAGGTGAACCAGGGGCCAGAATGGTTAAATCCAGGGTGCTGGTAATTGACGTTGAATCACCATTCAACGGCATCATAGGCCGCCCCACCTTGAATGCTATGGAGGCAGTCGTGTCAACTCCACACCTCCTTATCAAGTTTATCGATAAGGATAATGCTGTTTCTTCCATCCGAGGTGACCAAGAGATGGCCAGGTACTGTTATAACCTGAGCCTAAATATGACAAAGTTAGAGGCATCCAATAAAAAGAGAAAGCTCAATGATTCTGGAACAGCTACTGGTTCTGTGAGCCTTGTCGATCTGGACCCTAGGGCGAAGTTGAACATTGATCCGTCCAACCCATCAAAGCCCACGCCAGATGGAAGTTCCAGGGACATCGTATTGGGAGATTCTCCAGAAAAGGTCACCCATATTAATGACCAGCTAGAAACAGAAATGGAGCAACGACTGTTAATGCTTCTATAGGAGTTCAAAGACCTTTTTGCATGGACTGCAGCTGATATGCCTGGCATAGATCCGGCTTTCTGTTGTCATAAATTATCTGTCTACCCAGAGACGAGACCGGTTGCCCAAAAGAAGAGAAGATTGGGACCAGAGAAACAAAAAGCAGCTTGCCAGCAAACTGAGGAATTACTGAAAGCCGGATTTATCAAGGAAATCCGTTATTCCTCTTGGCTCTCAAATGTAGTAATGGTCCGGAAAGCTAATGGTAAATGGAGAATGTGCATTGATTATGTGGACCTCAATCGTTGCTATCCAAAGGACCCTTACCCTCTTCCTAACATAGATCGAATGGTAGATGATTCCTCTGGTTATCAGTACCTGAGCTTCATGGATGCGTACTCAGGCTACAACTAAATTCCGATGTGCGAAGAGGATCAAGAAAAAACTGCTTTTATCAATGATCATGGCGTTTTCTGCTACACCATTATGCCCTTTGGCCTGAAGAATGCTTGAGGGCATGCACACCAAGCTTGTTGAGGTGTACATTGACGATATCATAGCTAAGACGCCGGTTGGAGGCGATCATATTGAAGACCTACGCCAAGTATTCATCCGCTTGAGAAAATATAACATGAGGCTAAACCCTTTGAAGTGCACTTTCGCTGTCCCAGCTGGGAAGTTTTTGGGTTTCATGTTAACTCAACGCGGTATTGAGGCCAACCCAGGGAAGTGCCAAACGATTCTCAACATGCAGAGTCCGAAAAATCTAAGGGAAGTCTAATCCCTGAATGGAAAAGTAGCAGCCTTAGCACGGTTCATGCCAAAGATGGCTCACAGGTTACTTCCTCTGTATAAAGTGCTAAAAAAGTCCAAGAACATTGAGTGGGGACAGGAACAAGAACAAGCATTTCAAGAGCTTAAGGAGGTGTTGTCCAAACCTCCTATTCTAATGAAGCCTGACCCCGAGGACACGCTCATCTTATACCTGGCTATTTCAGATGAAGCTTTGGGCGTAGCCTTAGTAAAGGAAACTCCTGATGGACAGAGGCCGGTCTACTTCACCAGCAAAACTTTACAAGGTGCTGAGATCCGGTATCAAAAAATTGAAAAGGCCGCTCTCGCTGTTGTTTGGGCCTCTCAACGGTTACGTCCATATTTTCACGCTCATCCAATCATGGTAAGAACGGATCTCCCACTCCGCTCTGTGTTAATCAAGCCTGACCTCGCTGGTAGGATGATCAAATGGTCCGTTGAACTCTCAGAGTTTGATATATCCTATGAACCTCGAGGCGCTATCAAGGCTCAGGTCCTGGCCAATTTTATTATGGAAATGACAGGGACAGATCCAGCTACACCTCGTGTTCATTGGACCATCTATGTTGATGGTTCATCGAATCAAAGGGGCTCTGGAGCAGGTGTAGTTCTTGAAAGTGATGACGGTGTACACTTGGAGATCTCTCCTCATTTTAATTTCAAAACTTCCAACAACCAAGCCGAATACGAAGCTTGTTTGGTTGGGCTTCGAGCTGCGATTGACATCAGAGCTTCTGAGGCGACGCTCTACAGTGATTCATAACTCGTGATTTCACAGATCTTGGGAGATTATCAAGCTCGTGAGCCTCAAATCCAATTATACTTAAACTGTGTCAAGGAGTTGAGAGAGAAATTCTTAAAAATGGAATTTAAACATGTTCCACGTGAAAAGAATACCAAAGCGGATATACTTTCCAGATTGGCAAGCACCAAACGGCCAGGTAGCACCACAACGTCCAGAGCACACTGACGTCACCCAGCATTCCTCTTTTCCCTTCTCTAAATGCCATAATAACCAATTCCCTTTACGGTGACACATGGATGGCCCCCTACATCCGTTATTTAGCGGATGGGCAGTTGCCAACAGATGAGAACGAAAAGAAAAGGATAAGGAGGGAATTGCCATACTTCACTATGATTGATGGTAACCTTTACAGAAGGGCACTCTCCGTACCTTACTTAATTTGTCTAAGAGAGAATGAGGTACAAGGAGTAATGGAGGAAGTGCACGAAGGACAATGTGGGCACCACGCTGGAGGAAGAAGTTTGATAAGAAAAATCCTCAGGGTGTGGTATTGGTGGCCCACGATGAAGCAGGACTCCATTGACTTTGTCAAGAAATGCGACGCCTGCCAAAAATTCTCTAATCTTCACCACACACCGGCAGAAGAACTCTTCACATCCGTTGTTCCATGGCCGTTCTACCAATGGGGACTGGATATTTTAGGCCATTTCCCAACTGCTCCTGGGGGCATCAAATATCTCATTGTAGGGGTCGATTATTTCACTAAGTGGATTGAAGCAGAGCCGGTGGTGCATATCACTTCAGCCCGAACTCGTCGTTTTATGTATGAAAATATTATAACACGATTCGGAGTCGCAGCACGAGTTGTCACAGAAAATGGCACCCAATTCATGGACAGGAAGTTTACAGATTTACTCGAGGGGTTAGGAATAACCCAGATATTTTCCTCCGTCGAACATCCCCAAACCAACGGCCAAGCTGAAGTGGCCAATAGGGAGGTGTTGAAAGGATTGAAAAAGTGTCTTGGTGAAGCCAAGGGCGGATGGATAGACCAATTATGCCACGTCCTTTGTGCATATCGAACGACGCCTCATTCTTCCACCAACGAATCCCCGTATCACCTGACCTACAGGGTAGAAGCAATGATACCTGTGGAATTGCAAATTGCTTCTACTAGGGTCAAGTATTTCTCTGAGGAAAGCAATAACGCTAACTTGGCATCAGAAATAGATGTCATACAAGAGCTCAGAGAGGACGCATTCATTAGAGATCAGGCCATCAAAGCCAAAGTCTCCCTTTGATACAACAAACGAGTCCGATCCAGCACTTTCAACATTGGGGATTTGGTTTTGAGGAAAGCAACTGTGGGGAACAAATTTGCTCATCAAGGTAAATTAGCCCCGAACTGGGAGGGCCCATACAGGGTATCTGAGGTCGCCGGTAAAGGCTCTTACCGCCTTGAAAACCTTGATGGCACACCAATCCGAAACAAATGGAATACCCAGAACTTGCGCATTTATTATAGCTAGCTGTCGGAGCGACATGCACTCTTTTCTCCTCATCTGAGATTGTTCAACGAAGAAATTATTATATAATGATCCCAGCTACGCTTTTATTGTAATTCTTATTTTTGTTCAATAAGAATCTCATACACCAACTTAACTCTTTCGAGTTTTTCTTATGCTGTGACTTTCAGTCTATCCGACGTGTATAAATATATTCAGGACGGATGATCTTAACTACCTATTTTGTGGTTGACGATGTAACTCCTCGAATATGTGTGAATAATTGAAGACCTGGGCACAGTAGGATTGGTCCTCTTGCAAAGACCATATCGAATCCCAGGAAAAGGGCGCAGTAGGATCAGACCTTTTCATAAGGCTGTACCGAACCCCATTTGAAGGCCCAGATTATAGGATTAAACTAAACTCTGGGTACGGTTAGTAAGTTTGGCTGAACACCGTTGAAGGCTTGGATTGTAGGATTAAACCGAACTCCAAGTACGGTTAGTAGGTATGGCCGAACACCGGAGAAGGCTTGGGCACAGTAAGCTAGTTCTTCTTCAAGACCACGCTGAACCCTGAGTAACGGACGTAGTAGGTTCAGGATTAGCCCTGATCCGAACCCCGTGTTGAAGGCTTGGATTGTAGGATTAAACTGAACTCCAAGTACGGTTAGTAGGTATGGCCGAACACCGGAGAAGGCTTGGGCGCAGTAAGCTGGTTCTTCTTCAAGACCACGCTGAACCTCGAGTAACGGACACAGTAGGTTCAGGATTAGCCCTGATCCGAACCCCGTGTTGAAGACTCAAATTGTAGGATTGAATCGAACTCCGAGTACAACTAGCAGGTTTGGCCGAACGTCGGTGAAGAGTAGTGAATGGGTAAAACGGAACACCGATTGAAGAACGGTTAGTAGGATTAAACCGAACGCCAAGGAAGACATGGGTTGTAGGGTCAAAACCAAACCCCGATCAAAGGTTTGGACTGTAGGATCGAACCGAACTCCAAATACAACAAGTAAGTTATGTCGAACTCCAAATCTCCCGGAAATACTTCCCCTGGGAATTCTTAATTCGGTAATGCTTTCTCTTACAATTCCTTATCTGGAAACACCTTAACTTCAAAGTCATTTCCGTGAATTCTCTAGTCGGAAATGTCTTACTAAAGTCCGACTCATGAATTCTTTAAATGGAAATTATCACTTTGAAGTTGCAATTAGGAATAATTTACTCGGGTATGTCTCTATCTGAGACGTATTCATCCGAAGCATTTCATTCAAAAATTCTTCATTCGGTACCGCGCCATATAGGAGTCGGAGATATTTCACTCGGTGATATCCTATTCAGAAATGCTTCACTCGATTTTTTTCCTATTCGGAAATTCTCCACTCGGTGCCATACCACGCGGGAATCGGAGATATTTTACTCGATCATATCCCACTCAGAAATATTTCACTCAGGGATATCCCGTTCAGAAATGCTTCACTCCAAGCTATCATATTCAGAAATGTTCCACTCAGCGACACTCCACTCAGAAGGGTTGCACTCGGAAATTTCGAACCCAAATGAAAACTCGAATTGTAGGACTAAACTGAATTCCGAGTATTGTTGGTACTATTAAACCAAGCGCCGTTGAAGGATCACTCGAAATTTTCCACCCAAGAAGGGTCAATCGGAACCTTCTACCCAGAAAGAATTAATCTAAGAAGTCCTACTCGGAGCTACCGCTCGAAAGAGTTTCCACTCAGAAGTATCACTCGGAATTTGTCCAAGACAAAGTACCCGTCCTTGACATAAAAGTAAGACTCAGATAAAACGTACATGCTTTTACCGAGCAACTCGAGGGGTAATGGAATTTCCCGGGTGACATGGCCAGAACCAACCTCACTCGGAGTCACTCACTCAGAGTCAAACATTTACTCGGAATCATTCATTCAGAGTCAAATGTTCACTCGGAACTGATCACTCAAAAATGCTTGGGGACAATATCCAATGGCTAATGAGTATTTCAAGGGATGAACACTTAGTAAACGTCGTCATGATTATTTCCCCTCAAGATTAACACTGCAAGCCGTTCTCATGATGACAACGTGTTTCCTCACGATGACAACCCCTATTATGGTACCTATAATCGAAAGCCTAATCATCAAAGATTAAGGTATTCTTCTTACTAAGCTTGTGAATGCCAAGTGTTGTGATTTAAGTAAACGACTTCATCACACTACAATTTCGATACAACATAAGATAGATAAATTTTATCTTTTCTACCAAATCAAGCTTTTGAATATTCAAGTATCCATACATGGGGATAGTACTTGTTTGTTGTTATCCGATTTAGTTTCTACGCATCTAAATCCAGATTGGTTCATTACACATACAATGATTCTATCGAAATTATTTTCAACAAACAAACATATAAAGGAAGTTGTCATTTGATTGATTAAATCCTGAAATACATAAGTGAATTGATTTAATGATCCGGAGCTGATCCCGGAACACAGCGGAATTGATTCAATAAAAGCTATAAGACAAGGAAGGCACTATTTCTGTTGGCTAGACTCTCCACCCTTTCCTTTGCCTTTACCTCTGACCTCACCCCCTATCACCAGCAACCTCATCTTCTCCTTCATTTTTGGTCCGCTTGGGGATAGGAGCCAGGAGAGAAGGCTCCATTGACTGGCCTTCGGGAAGAGGAGCCAGCTCGTACTTGGTGTTTGGTGGATCCTCCTGACGATCGTCAACAACAACTACGAGTTTCCCTCCATGAAACTCATAGAACGGATCAATACCGTTCAAATTAAGTTCCACTTTGGGATTCCGGTAGAGAATCTGACATACAGCCAACCTGAAAGATTCCTCGACTGCTTGGACACAAATATCCACAACCTCTTTCGCTCGGGCGTTGGCAGCAGTCAAATCCGCTTTCAGAGCGGTAACGTCATCATTCGAACTCGCCAACTTTAAGCTTTCAATCTCCAAGAGCAGCTCCTTTTCCCTACGAGCCCAGTCTTCAGCTCCTTGGGAGTAGATTAACTTGTTTGCCTTCAATTCCTCTCCCAACTTGGCAGAATGCTCCTTCTCCGTACAGAGGCTGGCATGGAGGTCAGAATTGACTTTTTTCTGATCAAGTACTTGGGCCTCCAGCTCGTTAACAAGATATCTTAGCCTGGAGATTTCTTCATCTTTTTGATCCCCTTCCTCCTTGGAAGCCTTCAACCGACTTTCAAAGCGTAGAATGTTTGCTCTGTCCTTGGCCGAGGCAATAGTAAGGTCGTTAACCTTGCCCGACAATTTGCTAAGTCTTTCGTTATCTTCCGACAGCTTGCGAACCGACCTCAGAAGACCAGACAGTTCCGCCAATTGCCACTGTCTGACGTCACAAGCTTGTGTTATTTCTTTAGTTTCCAGTGTATTTTTCAGCTGGTAGGGCAAATCGGGGATATATTCAGGCACTAGACCCTCATACACTAGGTATGGGGCAAGATTGGAGTTGCCTGGAGGGGGCAGGAGACCCTGGGCGCAAAGTAAGAAGTTATTGGTTTGGCGCCAGAGGTAGCAGTGTTGCTTGGGGCATTCGGTATGGGCCCTTCTACCTTCTTTCCTTTAGAAGCCTCCGAATCAGCTACTCCTTCGGAAGTTTTTGGTTTTTTAGGGAGAGGTGAAGGCTCCGTTTGCTTGAAGGAGTCATTTTTTGCTTTTTTCCTTTTCTTCCCGGCTTTCTTTCCCTCAACACTGGAGGTCGATTTTTCATATCCGCCCTCCAGTAAGGGAATATCGTCACCAGCGGACGAAGTAAGTATTATGGTCTCAACTGTAGCCTTCTTGGAATTCCGTTTTGCCTGAATATTATTCTCAGCCACAACGGATTTCCCTCTAGCTTTGAGCCCCTTCAACTTCTCCATCTCTGATGACTCAGCCTCGATTTCAACTGCATAATCAGATAAGAAGACCATCAGTAATAGAAGATTTCAAGACATAAAAAGAAAGAAAATGAGAAATAACAGAAAATTACGCAAATACTCCTCGCGGGTAGTTTTCGACCCTAGCAAACGCCTGCAGGAGAAAAATTTGTGCGAGGCGGTGTATGATTCAAGAGGAAAAAGAACGGAAACTGAAGCAGGGGTTAACTCAGCCTCATCGGTATAATAAGCCTGGGAGGTCAACAAAAAATGCTCGTGCGTCCAGGCCACGGGAAATTCATTTATCCCTTCTTTATTCAACCAAAAAATTGGATCGTCCGGCTTAATACGGATCCTGATGAAATAAGATTTGAAGGAACGCCCATCAACTTTGGCGGAGTCGGTGTAGGACTCGAAGTTGACGATCTTGGAGTGAGTTCGGAGGGTTATCAAGCTTACTCCTCCCTTCTCCCTATTTGCACGACGAACCACTTATGTGAAATAAAATAGCATAGCGACCGTCGGTGTGAAGTTAAAGTGCTCCCCAAGCACTTCTAGAGAACGGATCAACCCCCATCCGTTGGGGTGAAGCTGAAAGGGGGCACAGTCCAAGAACCTCAAGACCCCCATCTGAAATTTTGTCAGAGGGAAGCGTACGCCTAAGTTCAAAAAGATGAAGTCATACATATATATTGACCTCTTATCCGGCGTGTGACATATCTGTTCTGAGGGAAGGGGAGCCAACACCATAAAACGCTCTTTGTATTTATCCTTTTTGAAGACTTTGAAGTGAGGTTCCAACCTTGCTCCGTCCTCCCTAGCGTGGATGGACGGTGTGTCGTGAAATTCATCAGCCACCCAGCTATATGGACGCATCTTTTGGAACTTCACCCAGTCAATCTGGTGTGCAACTACATTACACAGTCCAGAAGCTGTCTTCAGGATATGCTGTTGAGAGGGTGCTCCGCCACTAGAGGTGCTTTCTTTGGTCATCTTCTTTTGAGCTAGTTTAAAAGCCTTCACGCTACGGTAAAAACTCACATCACCAGAGAGGTATAAATCAGCGCTCTCCTCACTCTCACTAGAAGAGGATTCCGAAGAGGGTATTATCACCCTTCGCCATGAGTAGGGCGACGCCTCCCTCTCTGAATGAAGTGGCTTTGAGTAGGAGATCACAGGGATCCTCCCACCACGACTTAAAGGAGTTCGAGACAAGGCTCTTCCTCCTCTTCCCCTAGGGCCAACATGGCTCGAGCCAGCAAAACCTCTCCCAGACATTTAGAAAAACTAAAAGAAAATACGAGAAGACGAAGGAAAAGGTTACCTAAGAATGAAGAAAGATGGTAAATCAAATTTCACAGGGGCAAACAGAAATGTCTTCTCGAAATTCTTGTAGAGTTTCGTCAGGGAAGCAAGATTGAGTGATTTCTGAATCCACTAAGTATTTCTTTTATAAGGGGTCAACAGACTCAATTACCGACTCAAAGGTTATGTCGTTTACCACCAAACGACACCTTTTTCGTAAATACAAAGCTACCGTTTCAAACCCTGAGGCGTGAAAGCAGCGTCGATTCGTAAAAAGGCCTCTCAAATGGGCCTTAGAATTCAAATTTCAGGCCCATAATGCTCCTAAGTGACGGTTATAAAGACATGCGCATTTATGGCAATAATGGCTCGCCCACGTGATTAAAGGCATTAAATGTCCATTCATGAGAAACGTTGTAACTGTTACTCGAATACCAAGGGTTGCAAGTTTCAAAAACTTTTGGGATTCTCGCACAAAGAATCTTTGTCCATATCCATCCTAAGGAGCGCCATGACAACGAATTCTTCATCCCAAGAACGGATATCTACGTGACAACGTATATGAACCAGTATCCAGACCTATTATAAACAACGTAGCTTATATGAGCAACTTTACTAGTCCCTCACACAAGCTAGGGGACAAGTAGAGTGATGATCCTGTCTCGATACCGGATTGGATGATGAAATTGAAGATTCAATCCGTACTCTTACGATTGAAATGTATTTCCCCAGGACGGATGATCTCAATCACCTAGTCTGTGATTTGATGATGTAACTCCTGGCGTGGTGTACTTCCCCAGGACGGATGATCTCAATCACCTAGTCTGGGATTTGATGATGTAACTCCTAGCATGGATAATTCCCATCATCATCCTTATGATGGAAGGTTTTGAAGACTCAGTCCGTACTCTTACGATTGAGATGTATTTCCCCAGGACGGATGTTCTTTATCACCTATTCTATGATGTGATGATGTAACTCCTGGCGTGGACAAATTCCCATCATCATCCTTATGATGGAAGACCCAACCATCATCCTTATGTGCCTTTGCAGTTCCTTTAGCTCGGAACAATACTCTCACAATGGACGACGTTTTTCTCTCCAGTGAGAATGATACGAATTAATACTAGTCATCCGTCTTGTGACACCACTTTTGTGAACAACGGATCGACTCCTTTTCTCCCCAAAAGTATTAAAGTTAATGCCCTATGACAGGTACCTATTTCTTAACATTCTTATACTTGGGGACAGTATTCATGTATATATCTCTCCGTTCTAAATTTATCTATCATAAATGATCTAATTTTCCGAGGCAATTATTTTAATCTGACCTCAATGTTAGTCATACAGAACGGATTATCAATTATTGAAACGATATATACATCTAAGTTATACTATTCTTCATGAAGTATTGAAGACAACTGTCTGAATGGAATTTTATTCATTCATAAAAAGCGGAATTACATGTAATTGATCAAAAGAGTTGATCCTGGAACATAACTTTACATATGAAAAATAACAAGACTACGGAAGGGGAACCTGCTCTTCAGTCTCTTTCTGTCCTTCCCCTTCTCCAAGGTCTTGTGTCCCTTCTTTAGCGATTTCCTCTGGAGCTTTCTTTTCTGGTGCCTTCGCACCTCCTGTAGATGAGACGCCCTCCGGCATAGGAACAGCGGAATCCGGGCCCATACTTTGACCCTCGGGAAGAAGGGGCAAACCGTACAAGGACTTCGGAGGATCTTCATGACGACCTTCAACCATTGCGACTAACTTCCCTCCATGGAATTCATAGAACGGATCCATACCATAGAGGTTAAGTGACACAGTGGGGTTACGGTGGAAAACTTGGCGTATAGCTAGGCTGAAGAATTCTTCAACAACTTGGGTGCATATAATCAATGGCTTCCTTCGCCTCAGCTTTAGCCACAGCCAACTCTTCCCGCAACCTCAGAAGTTCTCCTTCTGATCCTTGAGATTCCATACTCCCAGCCTTTAGTCCCTCAATCTCACGGAGGAACTTCTTCTCCTTTTGGGACCACTCCTCTGCTTGTTTAAAATAATCCTCCATAGCAGTTTTGCTTTTATCTTCAAGCTCAGCTTGTCTAGCTTGACTGTTACGGAGTTCTTCTTTTGACTTATCAAGCACCTCCTCCTTCTCTGCCAGTTTACCCTCCAAGTCTTTAAGCATGGTTTTAAGCTTGAGATTCTCCTTGCTCATGAGATCTCTGAACTCTTTAGACTTGATTAGGCGATCCTCGGCTAATTTTAGGGCAGCTTTATCCTTCTCCGCTGAGAGGTTGAGCTGTTCTACTTTATCACTCAGCTTATCAACCTCAGCAGCATTATCAGCTAACAGGCTAAGCGAATTAAGCATCCCCATAAGTTCTGCTAGCTGCCATTTCCCGGCCTCACACGCCTCTTTAATTTCTTTAGGTTCAAGTGTGGGCTGGAGTTCGTATAGAGGATGAGGGAGGATTGCTGGAGTTGCCCCCCGGTATGAGAGGAAAGGAGTGAGGAACGAAGCAGTTGGGGAAGAGATCGGACTTGATCCAAAGACCCCAGAAAGAATACCCTTGTGGAGTCCGGAAGAAACTTTAGTTGTATCCAAGGTCTCTACAGCTTTACCTTTGGAGACCCTTGCTCTTTCCGGACTCGTTGAAGGTTTGTGTTTCTTCGATGATTTTCCTGAAGGGTCGTTCTTGATCTTCTTCCTCTTCTCTGTTATTCTGGGATGATCCGCATTTGCACCAACTGAATCTCCCTCCACCAGCGGGATCTCCCCTTCTACATCTGAGGTCAGAATGATCAATTCAGGCCGATCTTTCTTAAAATTCTCCTTTGGTAGGATTTTATTCTCACCAGCCACGAATTTCTCTCCTGCCTTCAAGAATTTTAACTTTTTCATGTCTGGAGATTTTTGTTCTATTTCACCTACATACATAAATAAAACGCATTAGCAACAAAGAAATGCTCAATACAATCAACAAAGGAGGAAAAGAGAAATAAAACGAGAATTACGTAGATATTCATCTCGGATCTTGCTCGAACTACTTAAAAGACATCTACACAAAAATGCTTTAAAGCGTGTAGTGTAAGCTTCAAGGGCGAATAACACCATCGCTGTTTCAGTAGATAGCTCGGATTGATAAGTGTAATACGCTTGGGAGGTCAGAAAAAAGTGCTCATGATTCCAGCTCAGAGGAAATTTATTAAGACCCTCTTCATTCTTCCAGAAGACGGGCTTATTCTTTTTAATCGATATTCGAGTAAAGAAAGACTTGAAAGACTTCCCGTCAACTTTAGCCGAATCGGTGTAAGATTCAAAATTCACGAAGGTACATAAAGTTCGGAGTGTGACTAAACTGACACCGCCTTGCCTGTTAGCCCTCCAAACTACCTGAGTGTAATAGAACAGCATCGCCACGGTGGGTGTGAAGTTGAAATAGTCACCCAATACTTCTAGAGAACGGATAAATCCCCATCCGTTGGGATAAAGTTGAGAGGGTGCATAATTTAAGAACCTTAATACACCCATCTGAAATTCGTTTAAGGGGAAATGAACTCTGAGGTAATGAAATACAAAGTCGTGCATGTACACAGAACGTTCATCCGGGACGACGTGGCAAATCCGTTTTGTAGGTAGCGGTGCAAACACCCTGAACCATTTTTTTCATCTCCTTCTCTGCATGAACTGTGAACCTCGGTTGAATTCGAGATCCTTCCTCATTCGTATGATGAGAAATTAAGTTTTTAAACTCATCAGCTACCCAACAGAAGGGCCATTTAGCCTGAAGATCTTCCCAGATTAGCCGAGAGGCAACAACGCTGTACAAGCCTTCTGTTGTTTTCAGAACAGTTTGATCTCCAGAGGTTCCTTCTCCAGTCATCATTCGAGTCGCGTGGACAAAAATCTTTGCTCTGTGATAAAAAGTCACATCGTCAAAAGGGTAACAGTCATTACTCATCTCACTTTCCGAAGAGCGACTACAATTAGAGGACGACTCTGAAAAGGGAAAAATCACTCTCCGCCGTGAGTAAGATCCCCTTTCTGAGCGACATGACTCAGCCCTCGGAAAAATCACAGGGATTCTCCCCCCATGATAGTTAGGGTTGCGAGAAGCTAATCTCCCCCTCTTAAGGTACATTCTTTTCAAGCAAAAAACAGAACAAAGGAAGACGAAAATAACAGAGGGAAGAAAGTGGTTACCTAAGATGATAAGGAAGGTGAAGACAGAAAGAGCTTCGCAAAACGAGCAGCAAACGTTCGTCTGAAATTTTTGCAGAGTTTGGCTAAGGAATCAGAAGCAAGTTGTTCCCAGAATTCACTAAGTGTTTCTTTTATAAGAAACGAAGGGGTTTCGGTTACCACCTCTCGAGGTTGTGTCGTTCGCGACTAAACGCGTCGATTTACAAATCAAATGACACAGTCGTTTTAAATTCATGGGCGCCAAAACAATGTCGATTTGCCAAAGGGCCTCTCTATTGGGCCCAGAAGTTTTAAAAAAAATTGTAAGCCCATTAAGCCCTAAGCGACGGTTACTGAGATAAACGCCTCAAATGCAATAATTGCTCGCGCACGTCTTTAAAGGCATTTAATGCCTAATCATGCGACGTAATTTATGCTTTACAGCTGTTACTCGAATTTCAAGAGTCTTCAGTTTCAAAAAACTTTTGAAATTCTCATACAGCGAATCTTTGTCTGAATCCGTTCTAACAACATCATGACATTGGAGCATTCATTTAAAGAACGGTTCTTTATGATATGATAATACATGTGAAGAAAACATTTCTCGCATAAGTATACCGGCATCTAGACCTCTCGCAGGTCAAATAGCTTATGTGAACAACTACACAGTCCCTCACACAAGCTAGGGGACATATGATCCGGTCTCAATACCGGTATCCGTTCTACGAGATATATTTCAACGACTTTGACAGTTTGCCAACGTGCAACCGGTGTCATCGGTATACATCCAGACTCTAATTCCATATCAGGCGCTCTCCCTATACCGGTTGTCTAGGATAACACCATGACACCGGATAACATACACGTCACCATACAGAAGACAAAGGGCATTGCTACAGGGACGAGGATGAAGATTCCATTCCTTACACTACGAGCCAAAATCTGCTCACGGGAATGATCAACTTGTCCCCTAAGTCCAGCCCATACTCCCTACGCTCAATATAAAATAGCCACTTGACCTAATCATACTGGCAAGTGCGCAATAAAATAATAATTTATAATATTATTGGAGGTTAGTGGTTCCCCACTAACAAATCCTTGTATATCAAGCCAATCAGGTATATGAACTCTCTTCATCAATGGAGAGGGGGATCTTCAACTTTTTCAACTCATAATTATTGTCAAAAATACATTCCTCACTTGGAATATGATCACTGACTTGAGCGTCGGAGAATCTTCGTAGGTGACACCACCTTTCGCCCACATCAACGCGTGAGGACGGTGTGAAGGACCTCCAGGACGCCTAGATTGCTTTCTTACATAGAGACATCGGATACATAGACTGGATACTCACATAACCGATTTTTAGACACGTGATCCTCTCACTATTTGTGATTGCCCCGACACCGGATCTCTTGACCCCGGTTCAGGACAGATCAATATCCATGAAGGATCTTTCAGAACTCACATAAATTGGCATGCTATGTCAAGAAAAATCCTGAGAGCCGGGTATTATTGGATGACTATAGAAGCAGATTGTTTTGCTTATGTACGGAGGTGTCATAAATGTCAGATTTATGCTGATCATATTCATGCACCACCTTCATCCCTAAATGTCTTGTCAGCACCATGGCCTTTTTCAATGTGGGGTATGGATGTAATTGGGCTCATCGAGCCAAAAGCCTCAAACGGTCATCGTTTCATTCTGGTGGCCATCGATTATTTCACCAAGTGGGTGGAGGCAGCTTCATACACCAATGTGACAAAGAATGTTGTGGTCAAGTTCGTCAAGCGTGAGCTGATATACCGGTATGGCCTACCAAGCCAAATCATCACAGACAATGGTACAAATTTAAACAACAAAATGATGAAGGAGCTTTGCAAAAACTTTAAAATTTCCCACCATAACTCCTCTCCATACCGTCCAAAATGAACGGAGCAGTCGAGGCAGCTAACAAAAATATCAAGAAGATAGTGCAAAAGATGGTAGTAACCTACAAAGACTGGAATGAAATGCTCCCTTTCGAACTGCACGGATACCGAACCTCAGTGTGAACATCAACTAGGGCAACCCCATTTTCTTTGGTCTATGGAATGGAAGCTGTACTACCATTTGAAGTGGAAATTCCATCCCTTAGGATGATCATGGAAGCCAAACTGGAAGAAGCTGAATGGATCCAGGCCAAATATGACCAATTGAATCTGATTGACGGGAAGAGGTTAACCGCTCTTTGCCGTGGGCAATTGTATCAGAAACGTATGAAGCGGGCATACGAAAAGAAAGTGCGCCCCTGACAATTCCAAGAAAGGGATTTGGTCCTTAAGAAGATTTTGCCAATTCAGAAAGATGACCGAGGAAAATGGACACCTAATTACGAAGGACCATATGTTATAAAGAAGGCTTTTTTCGGAGGAACTCTCATACTCACCAACATGGATGGAGACGACCTGCCAATGCCTGTCAACGCTGATGCAGTGAAAAAATACTTTGCATAAAAAATAAAAAAATAAAAAGAAAAAAGAAAAAAGAAAAAAAAAGAGCTCGCTAGGTTGAAAACCTGAAAAGGCGAGCTAGGCAAAAGTTAGAGCAGCAAGATAAGCCGAAAACCTGATAAGGCGGCTCAGACGGAATTACAAACTTGACTCTACAACATAAACCCTTCAAGTCGAAAATAAAGGAAGTCAAAATAGGGTATTAAGGTCATTGTCAAATTACGTCCTCAGAAGCAAAATCAGAAGATGAACACGAAGTCGTGATAAAGGGTCAAGATTCTCACTACTCTCAGAAGATCACTAGAGGATATATGAGCCTTCCCCTTTCCACTTGCCTTCAATTCTTTATATCTTATCACATCTCTGTGCTTAACATTATTTTCATCACCATTGTACATACTTGATGTTCGTAAATAAAATTCTCCCTTCTTCTTACATGTGTTCATGACTAAATTTTGTGAATGAACAAGTTTTTGCTTAAAGGATATTTTTGAAATTGAAAACGACAAAACGCAAAGTTATGGGGAACGAAATGCATCCTAGCGCCGGACTTTGCTTGGTATAAGAATAACCAACTCTGCTAAATACGTTTGCCAAAGTCAGAGGGTATTTCTATTTCATCCATGAGTTACCTTAAAAGCCAGTCGCCAGGGAAGATTTACCTGTAAGTTTTTTTACTCACTTTCTTGTTAAAGGGATAACCAGAATCCATCATCCGGAAACAGGTATTCGCCAAAGCTTTCCCCTAGCAAGACCCACCATTTGTACACAGACTAAGGATCCCTCCCGAGGAAAACCACAAAATGGACTCAGCTCCCCCAGCCAGGATATTTTTTTTTTATCAGACATAGAAAAACTTATCCTTCCCCAATGAGTTCACCATTACCAAACTAGCGCCCATCACACTCTTCTCACCAAAAAGCTCAAACTGGGGCATCTCCCCAGATTTCTCTTCCAGTCAAGGGGCAGTACCCCAAATTTCCAAAAAGCTCAAACTGGGGAATCTCCCCAGATTTCTCTTCCAGTCAAGGGGCAGCACCCCGAATTTCCAAAAGGCTCAAACAGGGGCATCTCCCCAGATCTCTCTTTCAGTCAAGGGGCAGTACCCCGAATTTCCAAAAAGCTCAAACTGGGGCATCTCCCCAGATTACTCTTCCAGTAAAGGGGCAACCCCCCAAAATTCCTTCAACATTTCCAAAACTAGGGCATCACCCTAGGTTTCTCTCTGTCAAGGGGCAGTACCCCTAATTTCTTTAGTGTTTCTAGAAACTGGGGCATCACCATCACCCCAGACCTCCTTCTTTCAAGGGGCAGTACCTCAAGATTCTTTCAATCATCTCAAACTGGGGTATCACCCCAAAGCTCTAAATCCTGGTTAATTTGGACGGGATGTCCTGTTAACCCCCAAATCTCTCAACCAAGGATCAACCCCAATCTGTTCATTTCCTGTTAACCGAGAGGCAACACCCTCACCTTTTACTTTTCCTATCAACCAAGAGGCAACACCCTCACCTTTACTTTTCCTGTCCACCGAGAGGCAACACCCTCACCTTTACATTTCCTGTTAACCGAGAAGCAACACCCTCACCCTTTACTTTTCCTGTCAACCGAGAAGCAACACCCTCACGCTTTACTTTTCCTGTCAACCGAGAAGCAATACCCTCACCTTTTACTTTTCCAGTCAACTGAGAGGCAACACCCCCACCCTTTACTTTTCTAGTCAACCGAGAGGCAACACCCTCACCTTTACATTTCCTGTCAACCGAGAGACAACACCCTCACCTTTTACTTTTCCTGTCAACCGAGAGGCAACACCCTCACCCTTTACTTTTCCTGTCAACCGAGAGGCAACACCCTCACCTTTTACTTTTCCCGTCAACCGAGAGGCAACACCCTCACCTTTACATTTCCTGTCAACCGAGAGGCAACACCCTCACCTTTTACTTTTTCTGTCAATCGAGAGGCAACACCCACACCTTTTACTTTTCCAGTCAACCGAGAGGCAACACCCTCACCTTTACTTTTCCTGTCCATCGAGAGGCAATATCCACACCATTTATTTTCCAGTCATGGTCCTAGAAATCCCCTACCTAGACAATTTCCTTTTGAATCAGGAGCGCACCCCCAATTCATTCATTTTTCTCTAAAGCTTTGGATGCCCATTTCTAGGCTGCTCAAAATACTAGGGTAATCCTTTATGTCAGTTTTTTTAAAAAAAACAAGACAAAAAAAAACAAAACAATTTCAAAAAAAACAAAAAAAAAGAGAGATAAAAAAACAAAACAAAACAATTTCAAAAAAAAAAGAGAGACAAAAAAAAAGCTTCAAGTGTCAATTCCTAGGTTTCCCCCTCATCTGGTACTCCTGGCTATTAAAGTCGGCATGACTTCGACAATGGTGTTCATGTGTTTACTCCCTTTCCATTTCAAAAACAAGAAGAAACTTCATGTTTTTCTCATGGAAAAGAAGTAAAGAGGGGCATCTGTGAACACCTATCTCGGTCCAGTCAAATTTCACCAAGAATAGGGAGTCCTGTCGCTTGGAACCACTCCTTTCTATTCATATTCGGATGTGCCTTAAGAATTACCGAGAGCTTGTGCTCGGGTTCAAGATTGTCTTCGACTCCGAGTGATATTCCCAGGTGAAAGGATCTCCGAGAGAGGACTGAGCTTCAATTCCGACTGATCCTTTTGGCTGTAAGATTTCTGAGTGAGACATTTCCGAGTGGGTTATTTTCGAGTGGGTTATTTCCGAGTGGGTTATTTCCGAGTGGGCTGCTTCTGAGGGAGTTCCGAACGAAGAAAAGGCTCTAACTAGGAAAGAATACCTTTCGAGTGGACTCTCTCAAAGTTCCATAGTTCCGAATGATCATTTCCGAGTAGGTTGTCTCCGAGTGAGACGTTGCCGAGTGGGTTGTTTCTGAGTGAGGTATCTCTGAGTGGGCTGCTTCTGAGGGAGTTACTTCAGAACGAAGACAAAGCTCTGACATGGAATGAACCTCTTTCGGGAAGACTCTCTCAAGTTTCAAACTATCCGACTGACACGTGTCTGAATGGGTTGATTCCGAGGGAAATACCTCCAAGCAAAAAGAGACTAACTTTGAGTGAGTACCTCTCAGGCGGAGATACATCCGAGTGGAGGATTCTCGACTAAAGCCATTCTGAGTGAAAATGAGACTGATTACGAGTGAGTACCCCTCAGGCGGAGATACATCTGAGTGAAGGATTCCCGATTAAAGCCACTCTGAGTGAAAATGGGACTGACTTTGAATGAATACCTCCCAAAGATATTCGTCCGAGTGAAGGATTCCCGATTAAGGCGATTTTGAATGAAAAATGGTTGACTCTAAGTGAGTACCCCTCAGGCGGAGATACATCCGAGTGGAGGATTCTCGACTGAAGCCATTCTGAGTGAAAATGAGACTGATTACGAGTGAGTACCCCTCAGGCGGAGATACATCCGAGTAAAGGATTCCCGATTGAAGCCACTCTGAGTGAAAAAGGGACTAACTTTGAATGAATACCTCCCAAAGATATTCGTCCGAGTGAAGGATTCCCGATTGAGGCGATTTTGAATAAAAGATGGTTGACTCTGAGTGAGTACCCCTCAGATGGAGATACATCCGAGTAAAGGATTCCCGATTGAGGTGATTCTGAATGAAAAGCGAGTTGGATTTGGAATAAGTGCTTTTTTTCTAGACAAAGATGTTTCCGAGTGGATAATTCCCGAGTGAATTGATTCTAAATGAAAAAGACTCTGAACTTTGAAATAGCACTTGTCGGGAAAAGGTATATCCGAGTGGGATGTCACCGAGTAAGGCATTTTCGAGTGGTTTGCTGCCGAGAGATGTATTTCCGAGCAAAGAAAAGGCTCCGACCTCGAATGAGCCTCTTTCGGGCAGAAACTTTCAAGGTCCATACTTCCGAGTAGGGCGTCCCCAAGTGAGTCATTTTCAAGAGATGTGTTTCCGAGCGAAGAAACACTTTGATTTTAAAGGAGCACTTTTCACTTCTGAGTTCCATACTTCCGAATGAGGTGCCTTCGAGGAAGCCATTTCCGAGTGGTTTACTTCCGAGCAAAACAAGGCTCTGACTATGAAAAGTACTTTTCGGGCAAAGATATATCCGAGTAAGATATTTCCGAGTGGATCATTTCAAAGGAATTATTTCCAAGCAAAGGCTTTAACTATGAATGAATACTTTTCGAGCAGACATATCCGAGTGGGGTGTCTTCGAGTGAAGCATTTCCGAGTGGTTAACTTCCAAGAAATGTGCTTCCAAGTGAAGAAAGATTTCAAAGGAATACCTCTCGAACTGAGACATTCGAGTGAAGAATTCATTCGAGCGAATGAATTTTAAGTAGAAAATGGTTCTGACTTCGAAGGAGCTTGTCGGCCGGAGATATAGCCGAGTGAAATATTTTTGGAGATGTTTCCGAATGATACATTCCTGAGTGGTCCACTTTCGAGGGGAGAAAGGCTATTGACTTTAAATGAGTGCTTCAAACAAAAACATTTCCAAACAAAGCACCTCCGAGTAAAGCAATTCCGAATGAATGTTTCAAGCAGTGACATTTCCGGACAAAGCACCTCCGAGTGAAGCAATCCCGAATGAATGTTTCAAGCAATGACACTTCCGAACAAAGCACCTCCGAGTGAAGAAATTCTGAATGAATGTTTCAAGCAGTGACATTTCCGGACAAAGCACCTACGAGTAAAGCAATTCCGAATGAAAAGAGGCTCTGATGAATACTTCTCGGAAAGAGATTTCCGAGTCAATAATCTGTGAATTCAAGCCTTCACACCGAGTGTCAAAGGTCAGTTTTTTCACTCGGACTTTTATGTATGTAGGCACCTGTTCCGATCGGATCAATGTCCACCGAGAATGGAAACTGACTGAGACAGTGATCCGAGCCATAAGAAGAACGCCGGTCCCATATGACACCATTTGAGGAATCCGTTTGCCCATGCTGACTTGGAATCGCACCATTCAAGTTGGTCCTTGAATTCTGGGGGGCGGCTGGCAACAGACAAAAAAGAAAATAATAAAGAATTACCCACTAGCCGCCGTTCCCCCATGATTGTCAATGTCCAGGTTGTTTCTCCATTACATACAAACGCACCATCCAAGTTGATTCGCTAATCTTGTGGGGCGGCTGATAACAAACAAAAATCAAAATAATAAATTATTCATCAGCCGCTGTTCCCCATAATCATTGGTGGCCAGGTTGTCTCTGGGCTGTTCAAGCAATCAGCCAACACTTGGATTTCTATAAATACCACAACTGAAAGTGCGCAAGGGGATCCCAGCATCTGAAATCAAGAAAAAAAGACCCAAGAAAAAACTTTACTCCAGAATCCTAAATTTGAAGTAAAGAAACCTGTTCCCACCACACCGTCCAGTTCATCAAGTCCACACCACACCGTCCAGTTCATCAAGTCCACACCACACCGCCCAGTTCCTCTCAAGTCCACACCACACCGTCCAGTTCCTCCCAAGTCCACACCACACCGGTTCTGTTTTGTTTCTTTTCTTTTGTTTCTTTTTTTATTTATTGTTAGTTCTTCTACTGGATTTGTAATTTTGTTGAACCTGTTTACTAGTTTAAATTTATTCCGTTAAATTTCCTTTATTTTACCTTATAACTAGTAATAACAATAAAGAACTACGTGACCCTGATTTCTCGAAAGCTTGAGAATATGTAGGAGCGGGAAACAGTTCTTGTCGGGCCCATCTTTCTTTATTTAATTTTATAGTTTCCAATTTTGTCTTGTTATTAAAAGGAGGAGCGAGGTTAATTTGGACGAGACGTCCTGTTAATCTCATTTTTTTAACAATCTTTTTTTTTTAAAAAGGGAGGAGCGAGGTTAATTTGGAAGACACGTCCTGTTAATCTCATTTTTTATACATATATATTTTTTCATTTTTTATTTTTTTTAAAAAAAAGGGTGGAGTGAGGTTAATTTGGACGAGACGTCCTGTTAATCTCATGTAAAAATTCTGTGTCTATTTTTGTTTATTTTTGTATGCTTTGTCATTTCGTACATTCGTTTTTTGAAGAAGTTAAAATAATTTTTGGGCTAATTATAAAACGCGCTATCATATTGAGGTAACTGTTTTATAACGGACAGTTGTGAGGTGCTAATACCTTCCTCACCTGTAATTAGACTCTCGAATTTGGAATTTCATTTTTATGACCAATGCTTTAACGAAAGGTTTTCCCGGTATTTTATCCTTAAAAAATATTGGTGGCGACTCCCTGTTTTCTTTTCGAAAGGATTTTGAAACACATTTTAACATTTTTGAGGGTCGGTCGTGTCGCCGCGATCCCGGTTGTGACAATACCAAAACACAATTTAAACAATAGAAATCAATTCTAGAATAAGGATTTTTATCTAACGCTTAAAATTGAAAATTTCCCCTCGTATGTAAAAACATACCTCAACGCGTTTTCGGCTTTCAAATTAATTTATGGGCAACGATCGATTCAAATGGAAATTCCTAAAATACCAAATAATTATTTTTAGGCATTCATAAGTTATCTCAAGCATACTATGGAGCTGATTTAAAGGGTTTGATAATGTTGCAGCAAAGAGAAATTTATTGAAATGCCTATGTGCTCGTCGATTCAAACCTAACCACTTATGACGCTCCAAAATTTAACCAGAATGATTCCAATAGCTTCATAAGGTGCTGCCACCGTCACCCACAAGCAAAAAAGAAAGGAATCAACGCCAATGATAATGGCCATGTCATAGCCGAATAAGGAGGAGAAAGGAAAACACCATAACTTACCCTTTTAAGCTTCCAAAATTAGCATTCAAGCTTAACAATTTCAATCCTAGCCATGGGTATACATGGATTTGCCTAAGAAGAAAGAGGGATCATTCTATAACATGCATCAGGGAAAATAAAAAGGGGAACGATTTTCAAGTTCCTCTTAGCTTACCTTAGTCATAAATTTATGATGACATGCAAGGATGGTGATGAATCAAGGCAAGAAGGAAGAGAGGAGGAGATGAGGATATGGTGGTGGAAGAGGGTGACGTGAAAACAGAGAGAAAAAGAAAGTCGGTTGCACGTGAAAGAAAGAAAGAAAAGTGAGTTTTAGGAATGTTAGGGAAAAATTTTAGGGAATAGAATTTAGGATTAGAAATTAATTAATTTAGTTTAGTTAAGATTTAATATAACAAAACCCTTTTTAATTTGTTATCAAATATATTCTCATATTACTTTTCTAATATCCCACACGAATCAAGTTTACCAATTTTATTAATTAAATTACCCACTTTAAAAATTTTAGGATGTTACACAATACGTTTATATATTTTTAAAATAATATATAATAAAGTTTATTATTTATAAATAATTCTAATGTCTATTTTACATATTTTCAATTAAAATGTCTTGGATATATATAATTTACTTGAAATTATGTATTTAAGTTAACAAAATAAAAGAAAAGTAGAGCATGGTAAGATCCATACAGGTTTTCTCAAACTCGACAAGGAACCCATATGAGCGGGTATAAGTTCTAAAATTACAAAGTAACATTATTTTAACCTGACTCCAAACCTACCCAATCTTCTATAGGGATGGAGACGGGAAGAGCATCCCCAACCCGACCCGTTCATTATCAAGGTCATCATATGTCTCAATTGATACACTAGTAATAATCTCTATAGTTTGAAAACTTCAATTAATCCCCATTTAACAATTACATGGCCTTTTAAAAAAATACAAAACTATTGAGTTTCAAGCTTTTGTGTGAAGGTATTAATTGATTCATAGTTGATGGAACAATTAATTCTAGGGATGTTAAAACAGGTTGAGTCTGACAAACCGAACGGTTAACCTGCCTAAAACAAGGTGGGGTGAGTTGAAAATTTTCATTCTATGGCGGTTTTATAATTAGCTTGCCTCGTTTTGTATTTTGGTGAGATCTTGATGGGGCAGGGTGGGTTGGCTTAGTAGGCTGGCTAAGCAAGTTGAATGCTCAATTTTTTTTATTTTTCCTATCATATTGTTACTTCATAGTTTACAATTCACTTCACACTCTCCTTTTTTCCTAATTTTAATGATTATATATATATATATATATATAAGGGAATCAACCATCAACCAACCCCTAATTAAAAACATGTTTTTATAAATACTAAAACTATTTTTAAAAAAATTAAAATAATTTTTTTTAACAAAATTAATATTTTTTAAAGTGACAAATCAAAACCCAACACTTCTAATAGGGGTCAAAACCACCTCACCCTACATTTAATAGGTTAAGGACGTGACGGGCTGTTCTGCGTTACCATCCTAGTTAATTCACAGCAGGGGAAAATGCAGAGTATAATGAAGGAGATTTGTGGTGAAATACAAGTTCCCCAACCCTGTGAAGATAAGTAAATTGTGGAGTTTGAACAAAATTTTCTGGAGATATGGTTTGATAATTTTCATTTATAATTAAAATCTGTCAGGCTACTACCAAGAATTAAATTAGCCACATTCGGTGAAAATTCCATTCAGCTACTGATGTTAATATTCTCAACTGCAAAGCGCATGTTTCGCTCATTATCATAATATACGATCATGCTATATATGTATGAACCCTGATCTAGTTAAGATTGCAACATCACATAGATTAATCCACCGTTGTCAAAACAGAATTATAAAAATAGAAATATTTAATAATTAATATTAATATTTCAGATTATTTAAAGCAATTAAAATTTTGTTTAATCAACTAATTTAAATCCCTCCTTTCCCTAAACTCCTATTTTCAAAACAGAAAACCAAACGTGTGGTAAAATTCCTAAACATCAAACATATCTTTCGATGATAAATAATATCATTAAAATCACACGAATTACCAAGTGGTTATAAAATTTTAATACTATAAGGCTAAAAGTTTTAAGAACACAACTCTAATAAAATTATGGGTCTTATTACTTAATAATACTTTATATTACTTAACTTTTTTTCTTTCTTTATCTAGCCTTTCTCTTTCAATAAAATTACGTAGTAACTATACTTTTAGTTGTTAACTACCGCAGATGTAGTAACTATATTAGACTTAGAGTAGGTGAAATCACTCTATTGTTATTATATTTGTTTTTACTTATTTTTACAATTAAACACTAACAAGTACGTTTAAATAATGAAGAAATAAATTAAAAAATATTTAAAAGTGTCATCAATGCATGGCAACCATAATTTCAATAATAAAAAAAGAGAGGAGAGAAACATCGACAACATATATTTTTCAATAATTATTTTCATTATTGACTAATATATATATATAGAGAGGATCGATCATATACTCTCTTATGTGAGAGTGAGAGGAACGAATTTGTGTCATACAACCATACAATAGATGGTTGAGATTAATCATGTGACTTTTTAAGTAATTATATGACTTTAAAAAACCTTTAATCTCAATTAAAATTGCTCCTCTCACTTTTACATAACGCAACATTTCTCATAAGATACCTAACTTTTATATATATATATATATTCCTCATGTGAATAGCATTCTATGTGTTTGATGATTCACGATTTTCAAATTTGTAATAAATAAATTCCAATGAATGTTAAAAAGATTGAAATAAACGAGTATTGTCATGATGGTAGAACGAAAATTACTACTTTAAATACGAAATGGGAGTGTCTAACTGTATAATTTGTACGAACCAATAGCAAGGCAGCACACAATAAGTTTCCATTAAATGGCCAACCTTCCATGTATGGTTGTTCCCATTCCATGACTCTATATATGGTTGATGGCAAAGAGCCTGGTATTAAGCAGCAAAGGGTTGAAAATGGTGTTCCCAAAAGAGGAAGAAGAGAGTTTGGTGTATGATGTGAGGCTATCCTCGGTTGGGCCAGGAAGGGCAACTGGTTCAGATGTGTTTCACAGCCCAGGGGGGTTGGACTTGGCCATGAAGCTTCACTACATAAGAGTGGTTTATTTCTTTGAGAGTGAGGCTGCACAGGGCCTAACCATAATGAAAATAAAGGAGAAAATGTTCACTTGGTTCAACCCTTACTTCATCACATGTGGCCGCTTCCGCCGATGGGATTCTGGAAGGCCATTCATAAAGTGCAATGATTGTGGTGCCAGGTTCATTGAAGCCAAGTGCAACAAAACCCTCCATCAATGGCTTGCTCTCAAAGATAATTGGCCCCGCTACAAGTTCCTCGTTCCTCACCAAGTCGTTGGCCCTGAATTGTCCTTCTCTCCTCCTGTTTTGTTGCAGGTTTGCTAACTCATTGTTAACTTCTACAAATTTAAAAAACTAATTAAATACTTAATATTCATTCTATATATTCCATTTAATTAACATAATAACCACTGACATAAACACTTAAACTTATCTCATCAACCCACCACAACTCTCTCAAACTCCATTGCTATTTATTGTATGTCTTTTTACTATTTCTGAAGCTTCTATTTTAAGGGCTTTCTTTTTACTGTCTCTCCGCTTAAAACAAAATATAGATTCTATATATGTTCTAATGTCTTTTTTACATCACTGTAATTTACAACCTAGTAAATAGTACATAATATAAATAAGTTTTATATATATATATATATATATATATATATATATATATAATATCCGGGGTGTGAGTTTAGAGTAGCTTTTTTAGATAAATATTTAATTTTTCATATTACTATGCTATATATTGTCATGTTATTTCTCTCTTTTTTTAAAAAAATAATATATAATTTTATCTTTTAATAAATATGCACAGGTTTAAAAATCAAACCGGATCAATCAATTCAACCAAAATATTAATCGTGAATAAACTTTTAATTTTAAGTGATTCAATAATAAAAAAGTATCTTTAAGGGTTTTTGTTGTGTTTGAGTAGCATTTTAGGCTTTTTTTATTGTGTTTAGAGAACATTTTAAATTTTGTGTATAGTTTCAAATGTTAAAAATTTATAAATTTTGTATTATTTTAAATTTTTAGTATTATGAAACAATTCTATTATATTTTTATTAATATTATTAAAAATATATAAAAATGACTTAGAAATAAAAGTAGGTGAATATTAATAATTTTTTAAAATAATTTTTTTCTCTTTTAATATTTTTACTTATATAATTTTATACAAGTTAAATAAATTTTTATTTTATTAATATTGATATTAGTTGAATCACAATCGTAAATCAATAATTTACTTGATTTAATGTCTTGTCTAATTTTTAAAATAAAGGATTATTTATTAAAATTTATCCTCCAGTGGTGCCCTCCGTATAGCAGACACCGTAGTACAAAAAAGTGTACAAAAGGAACCCCACATTGTGTTGTCGCCATACTTTTTATTTATGATGGTGTTGGTTAATGTACCTCTCATTCTCATAAATCAATCACTGCACAAGACGTTATCTAGTTAAGAAAAATATCTTCTTAGGCATAACACTCTGCTTCTGTAGCTAACTATAAACTTTTTGGGGTCCATGCAGGTAACTCAATTTAAGTGTGGTGGAATGTCATTGGGTCTTAGCTGGGCCCATATACTGGGGGACCCACTTTCAGCTTCAGATTTCATTAACTCTTGGGGCCAAGTCATGAATAACTTGACCCTTGAAAAGCCCTTTAACATCCCAAGATCCGTTCCCACACCCAGGGAACCCGGATCCGAAAAGGATCCAATTTCGGCCAAACGGATCGACCCAGTCGGTGATCATTGGATCCCAGCCAACAACAAAAAAATGGACACATTCTCCTTCCACCTAACTAGTTCCCAAATGAACTACTTACAAGCACAAATTTGGGGTCCGAGTGTTGAACAAACCCCTTCTTTTGAGTCCCTATGTGCCATAATTTGGCGTTGTGTGGCCCATGCTCGGGCAGGATTCGAGCCTAAGACTGTGACCGTTTGTAGAACCGACCCGTTTGATAGGGGCAATGATATCATTGGTAACAACCAAGTGATATGCAAGGTTGAGGCTGGAAGTGAATGTTCAATTGTTGAGACTGATTTGAGAGTTTTGGCAACCATGCTTGCAGATCAAGGTGTGGATGAGAGGAAGCAAATTGAGGAAGCTGTTGAGAAAGATCAAGGGGTGGGTGATTTCTTTGTTTATGGAGCCAATTTGACATTTCTAGACTTGGAAGAAACCAATGTGTATGACTTGCAATTGATGGGACACAAACCAAAATTTGTTTACTACACTCTCCAAGGGGTCGGAGATGAAGGGCTTGTTTTGGTGTTGCCATGGCCTAAAGGTTCCACAAAGAATGGTGTTGATGGCAAGTTTGTGACAATGATTATGCCCGAGGATGAAATGGTGAAGCTCAAATCTCAGCTCCAGACTAATGGTCTTCTGCTTGAGGATAATATTTAGTGAGAGATTAAGTATTTGTCAAAGAATAAATTTCGTTTTATTAATTTGGTGTGTTTGTGAGCGGAGAAAAAATTTAGTGTGTTAGTCCTTGGTTTCTTGTTGAGATATGGCCTTAATGTTTTCTATGTGTGATTAAATAATGGAAAAAATACATGATTTATATTTTTTTTAGTTTAGTCTATTTAACTTTATTTTTAATTTAGTCATTGTTTTATATTTTTTAATTTAGTCCTTTAAGTTTTTTTATTATAATTTAGTTATTTAAATTAGTTTTTTTTTTTGGTCATTTAAGTTTTGTTTTTGTCAGTTTAGTCCTCTATGTTTTATTTTTTTTCTAGTTTAGTTCTTTAAAGTTTTTTTCCTAGCAATTTAATTTTTTAAATTTTAAAAAATTTACAAATCTATTTCAAAACTGTTAAATAGTTAACACTGCTGATGTAACATTCACTTATACACTCCTCTTTCTTTTACCTTTCTCCCTTCCACCCACTCTTATCTCTTCCCTTTTTTTCTCCTCACTACCACCTCAAAACAGGAATTAATAAAAACTAATAATTATATATAATGTAAATTTTCATATTCAAATAATAAAATAAATATGTTTTTCTTTACTTAATAACAATTTAAGAAAAATTCAACTATTAACTCACACAAGATGCAATTAAAGTTCACGTTCAATAACCAAAATCTAAAGATCCATGATGATTTTATTGTAAGTCAAATAGTCATGGTATATATATTGTATAACAATTACTAAATTTGTTCACAATTTGTTCTCCACTTTCTCTAGTTCTACAATGCTATGTTATATAAGAATTTTTAAAACAACCGCTACACCACACACAAAGTCACAAACCTCATTTTTTTCTATTTCCTTTTTTTGGGTGAAAAAATGTTTCACTCTTTTGGATGCATCGTATATTACTTGAAGGGATTCTCTTTTTCTATTCTCTATTTCAAGTTTGGATTAATTAATTTTATTTTGTTAGATTTAGTTTTAGTAATTCCTAATTTTGAGGTGTGTACAGGGGAATGGGTGATGGTGATCAATGGTAAGGACAAACTTAAATGATTAAACTGATAAAAGAAACTTTAAAAACAAAATTAGAAAAATATGAAACTTAATAAACTAAATTGAGAGAAAAAAACTTGAAGGACTTGTAACATCCCAAGTCCAAAAATTTTAGAAAATGACTTATTAGGCTTGGTGGCTTGTTCCTCTCTTGTGCATAGTTAGTATTTTAGACCCAATTGTCTCAAAAGATGCTCGATTGGAATGATTCCGGTCTCGTTCACTTCGTTTTGAAGAGATCTTTAAACTCTATTTCTAGTCTCGATTTCAAATTCCCACTTTGTCATGCTCAAATTCAAGGATTAAGTAAATCCATCCTAGAACCATGATTATTCGCGTTTTTACTCTGCGCATGGTTCATTCTAAAATTCATAACTCTCTCATACGACCTCCGTTTCTTGCAAACTTTGTGTCAAAATCACCATAACAAAATTATCTATATTTTCTATGAAGACTTCGAAAGCCAAATCCTCACAGATTGGTACAGTTTTAAGAATCTTTTCCAGTCCATGAGTTTCACGTCACTATTCTGACAGGTCCCAGAAAAATTACTATATTACCCTCTTCTGGAACTCAAATCGCTTCGTTCTTTTTGGTATAGATCCGTATTGAAAATATCTATAATTTTTATAAAGCGCAAGAAACCAATTCTCAAAGGAGAACTCTTGGTGAATTTATTTCTAAACACCTACCTGATTTGAAGGCGATTAGAGCATCCTGTCGTATTTTGACTATATCTCGAGCTATATGTATTGGATCGCCGCAAATGATATATCGATTTAAAGAGAAAAAGAATACCTACAACTTTCATGTTGGGAGTTTCCTTTAATTCTGAGTCCATGAATTAATCTATATTTGTTTGTAACGATCTTGTTTTTCCGGTTCATGAAAATTCTGCACACTTTAATTCCTCGCATAACAAATTAATTTTTCCGGCACCACCTTAATACGACACCTGTCTTTCATGCACTCCCTCAGCCTGCCACATCCCCCTCCTTGTGTAACACTCACAGCTACACTCCTTGTTCAGCAAGGAGTCCATTTCCATTTTTCAATTAAAACCTTCCGCCACTTGTCATGATGCTACTACATGTGCATGCCATTGCCAAACATGAGTGCACCTGCATCTGCTGTACCATTTCAGCATTCCAAGTGAGTACTGTTCCCTTTTTCCAATTTTAGTCCACTAAATTAATCTTCTTACTACATTAAACCTTACTTGATTAAGCAAATTTAACAAACTATCTTCTCCAAAGAAATTAAAATTTCATTACCTCATTGACCATTTTCCACCAGCTGCATGCAACAAGTTCAGGTGCTGCTTCCCATTTCCACATTGTTGTGGCCAACAATATACCATTCTCCTCCCAAAATCCTTTTACATTTTCTAACAAATCCACCAATCAAGTTTTTTTTCATTGTGGACCCTCCTTAACGGACCTCATTTTGCACTACTCATTCTGCATGCAATGGCTTAGTGAGGAAGAGAATTTAGAATACCCATTTCATTTCTTCTTCAACGTGAATGTGGCTTCATTCTCCAAAGTTCCATTTTTATTTTTTTGCAAAATCAACATAGTATGATCACTTCTCTTATAGCATTCCACACAAAGCACCACTAAAATTAACTCTTCAACCTCATCTTCTTTGCATGCAAGGATATTAAAGAAATAAATTCCAACCCTCTTGTTAGAGCTTCAAAACCGTGAGTAAGAAAAACAAAAGCTTGGGGTCTCTTATCGCATTTCTGGGTCGTCAGCTTATAAAGGGTATAAGAGATGTTTTCTTTTAATTTTTGCATATTGAACTGGTGGTTTTTTTATTGATGATGATGTTGTTAGTATGATTGCATGATGACTTTGATGAGTTTGAACTAGTGGTTATGGTCTAACTTGATAAATTGGTGAAAATGATCATGTGCATTCTTTGGGCTTTGAATTTTTTTTAGTTGCTGGAAAATCATGTTTTAGGCAAAGTTTTAAGCTTGTAAAAGGGATTTAAAAATGTTGATGAAATGATGTTGTGAGGTATACCCGTAAGTTATAAATTGTTTGCTAAGGTTTTGCTCTTTTGCTATCTTTTGGTCTAAGCTTGCATATTGTTTTCCTAAAATTTTAAAACAATTCTCTAAGTTTAAGAAATGGTTTTAGGAAGATAATAATTTCTGTTTGGATTTTCCTTGGGCCATGGATGCACATTGTAGTGTGTTCTTGAATTGTAGAAAAATGATATAAGGCCTTTAAAAATGCTAAGCAAATTAATTGGTATTAATTATGATGAAACTAAATTGTAAGGAAGCTAAAATACTTATTATGTTACTTGATCTAGTTTTAAAAAATTTAGTTAAGAGATTTAAAGTTCTGAAATTTTGAGTGGTATAAAAAGGGGTCAGATTTTTGGATGGTGTTAAAAATATTTTTTTTAAGAAAAATGAAATGCTGAATTTTAAATATTACAAATTTTAAGGTTGTAATTTTCTAAATAAGTTCTTATAGGAAATTGGTTCAAAGAAGTTTTAAATTTTAAACTAATTAAGAAGTGTTTCAAGGCTGAAATTTTATATTAAAATTTTGACTTATAAATTTTAGTAATTTTGAATTTTTATAAGTGAATTATGGATTAATTAAATTAAGTAAAACTTATTGGATATCTTTACAAGAGTACCGAGATGCTAAAGTTTATAGAGTTTTAAGAACTCTTAAGCAAATATTTAATCGTGTAAGAACAAAAGAAATTTTACAAAGGTTAAAGAGAATACTTGATTTTTAATGAAAAGGGTATAAAAATAATTATTAATAACTTTTAGAATTCGTTGGATCCATAAAAAATTCTGTAGATTGGTAATTTGAGTGGTAGAGTATGACTTTTAAGTAGCGTATGAATTATTAAAATTATTATTGTTAATTTAGAAATTTCTGGCTTTGAAAACCAGAAATTGGTGATTGACTCGGAGCGATCAAAGAGCGCTCGAGCTTCAGGAATCGAGGATTCCTGGTAGGGGGAGCATTTATATCTTAAATGTATAGATTATGAACGGATGAGGGGATATAGGTTGATTTATGAATTGATTATGATTGCGTGAATTATTGAGTGTGCTATATCCCCTTAGCTAATTGTTTTTTATATGAATTGATTGATACCGTCCATATATATTGTGATGATTATGGTGATGATTTACGTCGGATTGCAATGGTGTGGTGTTATGAAGTTAATGCTTCTGATGATATTGAATGAATGATAAATGGATGATGATTGATGATATTAATTGATGATTACTAAGCTTGAAGTAGCTTAGTGTATGTTGTTGTTATTGACTATTGCATGCTATGCTTGTTGATGTATCGAGTTGAAACCCTTGGTGATGGTAACTAAGTGGTAGCCCCTGATGATGGTAACCAGGTGGTCTGTTGATGATTGATAATTATCTAGCATAGCATTTGCATTCAGACGCACACAGGACTGCAGGGGGCCTGTGATGCCGGCCCAGATGGGAGGGCGGTCTGATGATAAGGCATAGACCCTGTGGTGGTTTCTTCAGATTCCACAGCCGCCTTCGAGTTGAACTCAAGGCCGGCCCATAACACCGAGTTGAGTTACCGCTGTCACTGAGAGTGACTGGTGTTACATTATGGGCGCGCGGTTTGGTACCTGTAAAACGGCCGAATCAGCTGAGAGCTGAGATATATTATTATGTTGTGTAAATCCATCGTTAGAGTCGGATCCGCATGCATATGCATTCGCATATAATTATTGAGGTTGAGAAGCTATGAGATAGCTCATGATATGTACTGTTGTGTTGTCGCAATTGAGGTATTATAATTGTTGTTAAATGACAGTGTGTATGGTAATGTTTATGATGAATTATCGATTTGTGTTGGAGCTGGATAATTAATTAGTAAATTATGTTGAATCCAGTTCAGTACCTGTCATTTAATATATATATATATATATATATATATATATATATATGTTCACCCCTAGTTATGGTTAATTTTTCAGTGGATGTGGACCGAGGCGATACTTGGTAATTGCTCGGTTGGAGTCATCGTGGTCTTGGAGACCTATATACATATATATATAATTGTACATCTTTTAGTATGGTATCGCCTTGGCCGGCTCTAGCGTGTGCTCATTTTGATATGTATATATATATGTTTAGTGGATTTAGGTATCTGGTGGCTTCAACTGGAAGCCTAGACACATTTTGGATGTACTATGTGATATGATGATAATGATGTTTTGTGAGTGGTGACCATGGATTATCCCACTGCATGGAAATACGTATGTATAATGACAATAGTGTGGTGGTATGGTCCCGAAACCCTGTTTTGAAACAAAAATTAATTCGTGAAAAATTTCATCGGGTTTTCGGACCTTGTTAGTTAAGGAAGGATGTTTCAGGAGTAAACTAGAAAAAGTATAAAATTTGAAGTACTAAACATATATTTTTACCTAAAATTAATTATTCTCTTTGGAAGAAAAATAACTCGTAAATTATGAGAGTAAAATCAATAAAATCCGACAAATTTCCATCCTAGAAATGTGTTGATTGGTGTTTGATATTAGGTCGTTTGTGTGAAAAACAAATTTTTAGAAAAAGAAAATTAGAAGAAACAAAATATTTTTTAATAGCTTGCATATGAATTTACAACCTGTTTGGTTTATTAGAAACTGTAAAAAAAAGTATAAGGAAAGGAAATTGAGATAGAAAATAGTATGAAAATGATATTAAAATTGAAATTGTTTCGGTGATATGATATATATATATATATATATATATATATAATTTCTTATAGATAACTTAAATGATAAACTATCATTGCTTTTTTCAAGAATTTAAATAAATATAGTCTCAATTTATCAATGGAAGGATGTCTAAAATTGTCATTCACTAAATTCATGCTCTTAATGAACTTTTCTCACTTGTGTGAGAAAAAAATATTGATAGAACCATATAAAAAATATTTTAATCACAAAATGATAAAATTCATCAAACACAAAAATTTTCTTATAATCAATTTTTTTTCCTCAACCATTTCTTTCTCATTAAAACCATATCAATCAAACAAGCTCCTTAAGTCGGGTAGGATAAAAACACTATTATAGTTTAGTTTTTTTATATCTTTAATTAGATTTATAGTTTATTGTATAGAAGAATTAGTTGTCATACAAATTTATTTAAGAATAATGTTTGATATATAAATATTTAATAATATTTAAAATATTTTTTAAAAGTGAATAAATTTTATGAGCAGCAAACATTACTACACTAGTGCAAAAATGGTCTATGAGGACAGGATACGAGCACGGTTACCACATACCCGTGCTTAAAAGGAGCACGGTGGCATTTTTGTAAATAGGAGAAAGTGTGTTTTAATTTTAAAAGTGATATTCAAGAACGGTTGAAGGTAATCCGTCCTTAAAACCAATATATAAGCACGGTTATATTCGGACCGTGATTAAAAGTTGTTATAATTTTTTAAAATAATTTTTTCAAAGGACTTACAAAGACGGTTACCATTGAACCGAGCTTAAATGTTATTAAAAATTTTATGAATAATTTTTTAAAAAGACTTACAAAGACGGTTGCGCAGAACCGTCCTTAAAGGTTACTAAAATTTTTTAAAATAATTTTTTTTAAATGACTTACAAGCACGTTTAAGGGGAACCGTGCTTAAAAGTGTACGCTACTAACACGGTTGAGGAGGGAACCGTGCTCAAAAGGTTTAAAAAATTCATCTTCTAGCACGCTTACGAGGGTCCGTGCTTAAAAGCCTTGCAACTAACACGGTTCTCTCTGGAACCGTGCTTATAGGGTAGTCCCCTCGTTATGCGCGACTGTCCAGGTTCATTATCATATCACTCTTTTCATTTCCCTCCATTCTTCTTCTTCCTCCTCCCTCTCTCCATTTCAGCTTTCATTTCAACATTCCCCTTCATTCATTTCCTCCTCCCTCCCTCTATTACTCTTTCTCATCGTGTACGACGCCATTCCGTGGTATTCCTCCTCCTCCTCCTCTTTGTCATTCCGCACGACGCCGCTTTGTTGTTCCGTTGTATTCCTCCTCCTCTCTCTCAATCCGTACGACGCCGTTCTCCGTTGTCTTCCGTTGTCTTCTTCCATTCTCCTTGCTCCCTCCATCCCCATTGACGTTCGGCATTCCGAAATTGGTATGTTTTCTAAAACCCCACATTTTCTCTTAGTAAAATTATTTGTTAACTATAGATTAATGCAAGTTTTGCTTAGTTAGTTAAATATTAGTAAAATTATTTGTTAACTATAGATTAAGTATTGATTGTTGAAATTATTTTGTATACTCTGTTAATATGAAACTTAGTTTTAGGAAAATAAGAATATTATATATTAGGAAATTAGAATTTTGTTAGATATAAATTAAATAGTTTGATTGATTGTTACTTAGTTATAGATTAAAAGTTATACATTCATCAAGTTAGATTGATTGTTACTTAGTTATAAATTAAAAGTTATAGATAAATCAACTTAGAATAAATATTTAAATGAAATATATAAACATTAGTAACATTTGTTGCACTATTAAAAAAATTAAATACAAAAATGTTGATATTTTAAAGTAAATAAAAATTACACACAAGTGGAATGTAGTTAGTACTAGTAGTAGATTTATATTTTTAAATCTAGATTCTTACATAACACAAATGGAATGTAGTTTAATATGTTTTTTAAATGTAGTTATTACCAGTACTAGTACTAGTAATAGATTAATTTTTATTTATTATTTTTTAGTTTTTGATAAGTTTATATAGTCCCTTTGAATTGTGATTTTTTAAATTGTAAATGAGTGAACCATAGTTTCCCGTTTGAGGTTCGACACAAATGGTAATTAAATTAATTGATTTCATCGTTTGTGTTGAATCTTGAATTGTCCGTTTGGACAGTTTGGGGTGAACAATTTTTTATGCTCATTGCTATGTACAACTTTTAGGACTTATTTTAAAATTTGATGAAGTTTTGGTTAGTTAAATTTTGTATTGTTCTCTGGGTGCATATTTGATTGTGGTTGAAGATGATGTACTACTTTTTATGAAACGTTAAATGTCCATCAAACCCTAACACTGATCACTGATTTTTGGTTGCAGGATTCCTTGGTTGAGCAGTCGACCCAAGGGTCATTTGTCCCACATGGTAGGGATGATATATTGACCGCCGCCATCGGTCGACCAGAGCACCCTGGACGTGTACGTGCAGCTGGTCGAGGTCATGGTACGTTTACATTAATAGTCTTAGATTCTGTATGATAACATTTTTATTTCTAATTATTCTTTCTCTGCAGGCCTCCGAAGCTATTTCGGCCATCCAGCCACCCCTTCCCAGTCCATATCTGATTTGGAGAAGACCTTTGAGGAGAAGGTTGCTGCAGTGAAGGCAGAGGCAAAGGAGGAAATGCAGAGGCTGCTTCAGGAAGAGATGGCACGGTTTCGGAGTGAGATGATGGCGTCATTCAGTCAACAATGTCAACCTACGCCACCAGTGGTGGACCCACAGGTTACATTGTACATTATTTAATTGACTCACCTGTGATTCATTATCATTATTTCTTGAATAACTTTAAAATGTTGTGTAATTATGCAGACTAGGCGGGTCAGCACGAAGGGGTCATGTGCTGCACCTGACGGTGACGATGACGACGTAAATCTTGGAGACTGCCGTCAGTGTGACCTATTTGTGGATGGAGTGGAAGAGCCAGTTGCCATTGGTTTAGTGTATAACTAAGGCCCTTTGGTTCACCATCAGAAATTGCCCGATGGTGTGTCAAGGATTTCGGTTGTACAGGTCCTTGAGGTAGATGCAGTTGTTCCCATTCCAACATCTGAGGTACAAATGGTCGGCCAGGCTGTAGGACACTTCCTTATGTGGCCGACCAGACTTGTGTCAGATTCCGGTCCCCAGGTATGCTCTTTACCCAAGCATCAACTATATATTAAGTTATGGTTTCAATAATCATAAGTTGCTTCTAATTTTTTAACTATTTTAACAGGGTGTTGCCCCATCAAAGAAGCCAGAGCCCCCCCTTGATCCGATAGAACGACTATGGGACATATCGGCTGGGCTTCGCAATTGCACTATCCCGGTCCCATGGGAGGAATCCGTTTTTGGTTACCCTAGTGCTATCCCAGTGTACATTGCACGACCTGACTTGTGTGAGGTCCTAGTGGGGAACACGATGTTGAACATTTCAGTAATTCAGTGTTGGGAGCTGTAAGTATAATGTTTTTTATTCAATGATAGTGTCAATTAAATTTATATTTTTACAACACTAAACGTCTACAAATTTGATTAGGTTTTTACATAGACTTTGCATAGAGAGAGGTGTCGATAACACTTATGGTTTCCTGGAGCCCTCTCTAATACAACTTCGTGGGAACAGCAAGGAGGAGATTCAGGCATACATCCAGAATTGGATGCATGCCTCGAACAAGACTGTGTACCTTGCACCACTTCATAGAGAGTAAGAGTCTAATAAATATTTAGTTATTTTTGTCAATTTAATAATGGATTATGTTGTTAATATTCAATGGTACATTGCAGCCTTCACTGGCAACTGTTGGTCATTTGCCCGAAGGACGGCATTGCTGCATGCTTCTGTTCGTTGTATGGGAGTCCTGGTGCGGACTACATGAAAATACTCGACGGGTAAGTTGATTTTTAAAAAATAAAACAACTTGACATATTTGATTAAGTCATTCCATTAACTAAACTGATGTTTTATTCTCTTACAGGGCTTTAATTGGGTACCATCTACTACGCGGCAAAATGAGCAAGAAAAGACTAGAGTGGGTCTTCCCAAAAGTAAGCACTTCAATAATTAATAAGAATTACTTTTAAAGTTACCTCAATTAGTAACAAAAACAATAACTAATTATGAAATCAATGTATGGTACCTTGTAGTCTTATCGGCAGGATGGCAGCTTTGAGTGTGGGTATTTTGTGATGAAGACGATGCTCACCATTGTCCAATCTGGTATAGTAGACGGATGGACAACTGTAAGTTTTTGCTGCCTACTTTAATTTATTTGGTTTTGACATATTACTATTACGTTTTGTTGCTTACTTATTAATGATTATGTCTTCTTTATAGCACTTTCGAGACTCTTCCTCAATGTTCCCTGAAGGATTCATTGACGACATCAGAAACCAATGGGCCTCCAGCCTTCTTCAACTCAAGGAAGGAGCCCAATAGACTTCTGTCATTAATTATATTATTACTGTGTAGTTATATACCTATTAGTGTAGCTTAATTACTTATTGTGCATTTTATATACCATATTTGATGTTTAGACAGTTTGATTGAATTTCTTTAAACGTTCATTATTATTTATCATTGGACTGTCTGGGACTGTTTACAGGTTTCTGGGAAAGAATAAAAATCAAATAAATTTTTTTTAAAAAAAAATTACACTTTTAAGCACGGTTATGGTGTTAACCGTGCTTAAAAGTCACCCTTTTAAGCACGGTTCTGCTATAACCGTTCTTAAAAGTCCAGCAGAAACAAGCACGGTTCAAGAGGAACCGTGCTTAAAAGTGCCCACCTACGAAGACGGTTCAGATGGAACCGTGCTTAAAAGTGCCCACCTACGAGCACGGTTAGTTTCAACCGTGCTTAAAAGCCCCTTACGAGCACGGTTGAGAACCGTGCTTAAAAGCCCTTATTTACAAGCACGGTGGGAACAAGCACGGTTCGGGAACCGTGCTTAAAAGCCCTCCAGAACCATGCTTAAAACCCTTTTTTCCACCAGTGCTACTTCCTGAGTCAAAAATGGCAAGCATGGAGATATTCCCCCACCTAATAATTCTCTTTAATATCAAAAGTTAAGTGAGCTAAATTACCTTATAAATCTCTCTAAGATCATGAGAAACAAAAAAAGATCATATGTTTGTTTTATTATGAGTTAAGACATTTTTGAAACCTAACAAGGATATTTTACAATGGACAAAGTGTCAATTAAAACTTAATCTCTCCTTTTAAAAAAAAATTAATGTTTTTATACATGAAAATAGGGTTGTGAAAGCAGATTAAATTTACTTAATTGACTCATTAACGTACCAAAAAAAATAGAGTAGATTAGAAAAATTTAATAGTTCAACATTCAACACTTCCCGTTTAGATTACCTATACCAATAAGAGTTTTTAACACAACGAATCAATTGTCTAAAACCTTCAACCTGTCCATTTAGCGAGTGCCAACGGGGCATCAAAGTAAGGCTCATGATCTATCAACATAACTTTTAGATGACATGATTTATTTGAAAGAGACAAGATTTAGATGACAGGTAAGTTATATGTATAAAGTAGATTTTATTTTAATTAACTTTCTTCATTTTGTAAGGAGTCAATGTTGGTTTAATTTATAGTTAGAGAAATAAAGTTATAAAAATAAAAAAATTTAAAAGTTAATATTTATCTTTTACATTGTTTGAGGCGGTTAAAACTCTATTTAATTATATAAATTTTTTTTTTGGGTCAAACTGACAGAGAAACAATCGAGCCCTTGGCACCAATCATATGTTATTCCTCCGTCCCATAAGTGACACCTCCGTCCCATATTGTGAAACCTAAAGAGTGGTCACTATTTTACCTTTGATTTTAATACGAGAGTTGTTCAACGCCAGTCATGACGTGAGACTTACTTTAATGTAAGACACATGTCCCACATTATACTAAAAATTTTAAAAAGCTCATATTTAGATGAAACGTCGATTTCAATAAAATAACGTAAAAACAAATGAAAAATTGTACCTAAGTTTAGAAATGCAGAGATAAAAGACTAAAAAAAGTTGAACTATGATTCATCAGGTAATTCAGCTAAATTAAATTCTAGTATAAAACTAGTTTCAATCAACGTGCTCACCTAGAAACTTAAGATTAGATTAATGAAAGTGAACATTTGGAGTTGAGGCTAACCATCACCGTCAAAAAATAAATCTCGGGTTGCAGTAATTTTTCTTCCACAGAGAAGCAAATAAATGATTTGCATGATGGTATTTCAGCAGAATTAAACAAATAATATATAGTCTGCATATTATATTTAGCATGTGACAACCAAAATACAAATTAAATTGATAGATAGTAAGATTCTTTTTGTCTTTTAGGATAATTCCACCTAATTCATCTTTTTTAAAGATGCTTATAAATCAATTCAATCTAATACAAATCGTAAAATTAATTTAAAAAAAATTGAGATATGAAAAAATCAAAAACCAAACTTTTTCATTATATCAGATTAAATTTCAATAAATTTGTGTTTTTGAATCCATCCGATCCAATCCTATTCAAATTTTTATTTCTTCCAATTTAAACGAAATATTAAGTCTAGTCTCATCAGATTTTTTTATTTTTGTCTCTTAGGATAACCCCACAACCGTAACTAAAGATAATCTGTGATCCCGGCTATCAACATATAAAATGATAGTAACGAAGATATTAAAGGACACATCAATAGGATGACTATATATTACATGCATGTTTTATTTCTTTGAATTAACCGAAATAAAGTCTTTCTAGTCCTATGAGGTAGTAATTGGTGCTTACTCTAACATGATGATGGTTTTAACTAAGGGGATAGGACTAAAGGGTGGTAAGGAATGGGGATTAAGCATAGATCATTTGCTTTTTTCACTGTTAGGCCAAAAGACTCCGTCATGTCCAATTGTTCATGATTTGTTCCATTTGGCAGCTTCCAATGAAAATGATAAAGCAAATTGGCAAGTGACAGCAACATGCAAGGTATGGAAAATGTCATTCCTGGACAAATTCTCCTTCCAGCACCAAAGGGGATGAATTCAAAGTTTGTGCCTTTAAAATCAACAGAATATGAAGAAACCTCTCAGGCACAAATCTCTCTACATCATTCCAATGTTGTGGAATTGAAGTATTATTCCACTCATCTTCAATTGTAGTGCATAAATAGTTGTACTAAAAATTACACTTATTAATTCACAGGAAAGACTGGAGGGGTCACAAACGATCTCACTTAATACCCAATCTCCTTAGACAGGATTTTCTATGCAATTAATAGCACAATAACTCACAACATCTACTAAAAATAAAGCTATTAAATAACCAATAAAAAACACCAGAATTTAATAAGGTTCAGCTAATTTTTCCTACGTCCTCGGACACCATTCAATTAATATTTCACTCTAGAAATATTACAAAAGGGAGAGAAAGAATACACAAAAACCCTTATACTTAATTAGGCTCTTGTTGGGATGGATTAAAACTAAAGGAGGGGGTTTCCTAATATAAGCTAGGAAGGTCCCCCCCTTCCTTCTAAATTTCCAATGTGAGACTTCCCACACATAATAAATCTCTACCTTGGGAAGTTTCCATATTTTACAACTTCAAAATCTTCTCTCAACCAATAGTAGTGTCTTTATTTGTTGATCTTCAACTTCTAACAATATTGGTCAAGTCCAAGCAGTGTTGAAACTTGACCGCTGTCACCACCTTTGTCAACATATCTGCTGGATTCTCTGCTGTTGGAATCTTCTGAAGTAGTACTCCACCTTCTTCCAAAATCTCCCGTACAAAGTGATGACGAACATCAATGTGCTTTGTCCTTGCATGATAAACTTGGTTCTTTGCTAAATGAATGGCACTCTGACTATCACAATGTATCTCCATCTGCTTTTGCCTAATTCCAAGTTCATCAAGTAAACCTTGAAGCCAAATTGCTTCCTTAACAGTCTCTATAACTGCCATATACTCTGCCTCTATGGTAGACAAAGCCACTATTGGCTGTAAGGTAGACTTCCAACTTACTGGTGCTTTAGCAAGAGTAAAAACATAACCAGTAGTTTATCAACGTTTATCCAAATCACTTGCATAGTCAGAATCACAGTATCCAACTACACATTTGCCATCTTGCTGGGTCTTCACAAATACTAATCCAACATCTATAGTATTTAGAATATACCATAAAATCCATTTCACAGCTTGCCAATGTTCCCTTGCCAGGATCATACATATATCTGTTGACAACTCCAACTGCTTGGGAAATGTCTGGTCTTGTGCACACCATAGCATACATCAAACTGCCCACAGCATTAGCATACGGTACTTTTTCCAAGTATTCCCGTTCTACATCAGTTTTCAGAGACAATGATAAACTGAGCTTGAAATCAAGAGCAAGTGGGGTACTAACTAATTTTGATTTCTCATTAACCCCAAAACGCTTTAATACCTTTTTTAGATATTCTTTCTGTGTCAAAAAAAGCCTCCCCAATTTCCTATCTCTGCTTATCTCTATGCCAAGAATCTTCTTAGCTTCTCATAAATCCTTCATTTCAAATTCCTTCTTCATTTGAGCTTTTAAGTTCTCAATCTCCTTATGACTTCTGGATGCTATCAACATACAGAAGGAGATAAATGTAGGATCCATCTTGTAACTTGCACAAATATACACATTGATCATACTGACTTCATGTGTATTTCTGTTCTATCATAAACTTGTCAAATCGTCTATACCACTGCCTTGGAGATTGCTTTAAACCATACAACAATTTTTCAAGTCTATAAACCATTTTCTCTTTTCCAGCAACTTTAAACCCTTCAGGTTGGGTCATATAGATTTCCTCCTCCAAGTCTCCATGTAAAAATGTAGTTTTTACATCTAATTGAGCAAGTTCCAGATCCATTTGTGCTACCAGCGTAAGCAATATTCGGACAGAGGAGTGCTTTACAACTGGGGAAAATACTTCATTATAATCAACTTCTTCTGTTTGAGCATAGCCTTTAGTCACCAATCTTGCTTTATAGCGAACATTACTTTGCCCAGGAAATCCATCTTTCTTTGCATACACCCATTTACATCCAATTGCCTTCTTTCCCTTCAGAAGATTGACTAGTCTCCATGGTTGATTCTTATGAAGGGATTGCATTTCATCATTCATTGTAATTCTCCACTTATCTTCTTCTGAACTTTGGACTGCTTCATGATAAGAGGCATGAATATCTTCAATTGCAATTGGAGATGCATAAGCCACTGTATTTGTATAACGCAGAGGAACTTTACTACTCATTTTTCCTTTATGTTTTGCAATTGGCTCTGTCGATGATGAGAGTTGCTAGAAAGGTTCTTGAGTTGTAACCTCTTCTTCACTAGACTCCTCTACTACCATAGGAGTATTTTCATCTGTCTTTGTATTTATAGCTGGGATAACAATTTTTCTATCAAACTCCACCTGCTTTGGAGTTTCCTCTAACGACTTCATATTCTTCAACATAGTAGACTCATCAAAAGCAACATCCCTACTATGAATTATCTCATTTGTTTCTAAGCACCAGAGACGATATCCTTTCACTCTAGATGTGATCCCCATAAATAGAGCCTTTTTAGCTCTTGGATCTAGCTTGGATTCCTTAACATGGTAGAAAATGGTGGATCCAAACACATGCAAGGAATCCTAGTCTGTAGCAGGTTTGCCACACCATTTTTTATATGGCGTCAAGCCATTAATTCCAGTTGATGGAAAACAATTCACCAAATGACATGCATACGTCAAAGCTTCAGCCCAAAATTGTTTACCCAAACCAGCATTGGACAACATGCATTGAACTTTCTCCAACAGTGTCCGATTCATGCGTTCTGCCACTCCATTCTGCTGCAGTGTTTCTTTGACTGTGAAATATCAAACAATACCTTCATCATCACAGACCTTTTGGAAAGGATCATTCTTGCATTCTCCACCATTATCTGTGCGAAGTCGTTTGATCTTCCTACCTGTTTGAGTTTCAATCATCTTTTTCCATGTAAGGAAAATTTTCAACACTTCATCTTTAGTCTTTATAGTATACACCCACACCTGAGAGAAATCATCCACAAAAGTAACAAAGTAATGTTTCCCTCCCAAAGAAGCTATTTTGGAAGGCCCACATACATCAGAGTGAACATAATCCAGAATCCCTTGTGTATTATGGATTACAGTCCCAAATCTCACTCTTGTCTGTTTCCCCTTGACACAGTGTTCACAAAAGTCTAATTTGCAAGCATGTACTCCTTTCAACAATCCTTGCTTTGCAAGTAAGCTCAAGGATTTTTCTCTAGCATGCCCCAAACATCTATGCCATAATCTGGTAGCTTCCATCCCACTGTCTTCACTAGAAGTTGTTGCAGCGATCCTAGTAATTGTACTACCATGATAGTAATACAAATTATTGTTCTTTCAAATTTCATAACCACCAATGCACCAGAGATGACCTTCATTACTCCTTCTCTTGCAATAACTATGAAACCCTTTGATTCAAGAGTTCCCACAAAAATGAGATTTTTTGTCAAGCTCGGTACATAACGAACATCAGTTAAAGTTCTAACTGATCCATCATGGTTCTTCAAGCATATTCAACCAATCCCAGTGGTGGCATGACACGCTGTCGTTGTCGGGTCAAATAAAAAGTTAAATTAATATAGTATAAGGTGAACAACCTTAGTCATCTCTCGAGGACATTAGTTCAATTAGTTACACTCAATTTAGTTATAATAAAGGGGGGTTTGTGTTGAGCTTGAAAGGAAAATTAAGTGATTATATGATAGTGCAAAAAGTAAATTTATGAGTAAGAATAATCAAATTTAGAAACAACCAACCCAAGGAATTAATAAGTCTTTAGTTAACTAATCATTGATCACAAATATGATTAAATATAATTAATTTCTCAACCTTGAATCATTTGGAATCCCTAAATGATTATATTCTAGAAAATCTTCTAGAATTGAATTAATGAACTAATAAGAATGATCAATCGATATATTCTTATTAATTACTAAAATAACTTTAAAACCATAATTTGATTGAGTTAAGAAACTAAATAGAAATCTCTTATTTAGTAACTTAATCCTTGTTCTCAAATTGATTATTGATTAACCAACCAACATCAGTTTAGATTATAGACTGTTTAATTATATACCAATCGGTTATACACTTAAATAATCTACCATCATAAGTGCTTGAGAAACAAAGAAAAGTAATTATCTTCAATCAAAATATTAAGAGCAAGAACTCAAAGTTAACATAAAGAAAAATTAAATTCCTTGAGTTGATTTTAAAAGATTAAGCTTCCATGATAATTTTTAACAATGAAAACTAATATTAAATTAACTATAACTTTGATTGGAAAAGTAAATAACAAATAATAAAATTAACTTACTTGATTTTGAGGAAGGGAAATGAAAACCATAACTTGAGGGATTGAATATAGAACAAGGAAATAAAGCAAGAGAAAGAACTAAAACTTAAGAAACTAAAGCAAAGATTTAGAAATGTAATGAAAACTAAAGCATGTATTTCTTATGTATTTCTTGTGTATCTTCCTTACAACTTCAAGCATCTATTTATAGGCAAGATATGATGATACTATACATTCATTTTCTGATTATTAATGCATTTTTTCAACATTGGTGGGCTTGAAATTACAATAATTCAAAAGAAGATAATGGTAGGTGTTAAAATTCATTCTCCTCTTTATCTTCTCCACCTTTCGAGTCCAATATGACCTTCTAGATGGCCGAATTTTGAAAAACCTTCAACATGAAAGTTGTAGATCTCTGTCTTATTGAGAATTTGGCATAAGAATCAGGTCATTTGGACATCTAGAGCTCTAGATATGTGTATTTTGGTGAACTATGTCAATGCTGGTAGGACACATGAGGGCTGATTGATTCAAGATCCATTTCTTTATTTTTTTTAGATGCAAAATAACCAAATTTGATCATCATGATGTAGCCCTCTGTCTTATCTTTCCATGGGCTCCAAGATTAGCTCATTTGGATCATAAAAGCCCAAGTTATGGCCAAAATAAGGCAAGATACTCAAGATACATACAAAAAACAAAAATTGAAACATATATACATAATACTTCAATTTAACTAAACAACATAAAACTTAATTAAAATACTATTATTAAACATAGTAATTATATAATAAACCCCAAGTGTAAAACTATAAGAAGTGTATTAAAATTGATTTATCAAATTCCCCCACACTTAAGCTTTTGCACTCCAGGGCAAAACCAAACCAAAAACTAAAATGAGAAACAACAGAGAAAGGTTTTTTTTTTCAAATTGATTTTTTTTTGAAGTCTAAAATAATTAATACACATCATCCCTTATATCAAGAGGTCATGATAAGTGTTAATAAGAAGCATTACATACTAGTTTCACAAATTGAGTGATCAAATCAAAGAGTGGATAAAAATGTGATAGATGTTCTCTTTATGCTCTCTATATCTCAATTGTTTGGGTTTGTGTATACTATCAGAAATCACCCAAATAAATTAGCACTACCATAGGCTTGACAAATTTCTAATTTCCATATTTGAACACATATGCATGCAGAGATCAAAAGGACTTTATTAAGGTTGTAATGGGGCCAAGGTGATATAGGGTGGATAAAATGAAATAGTATGGCTAAACTTAGGGTTGAAAAAAAACAATGGAGTAAGGGATTCAGTGATTGTGGAAGTAAATTTTGAAACTCAATACTTAGCAAAATGAAACATGATGGAGGATAAAACATGAGAATAAATCCTCCTGATTATTTTCATACATATATTCACCACTTCTTCTTTTTCTTTCTCTTTTTTTTTTATTTTTTTACTTTCTTTTTGAACAATGAAACAACAACATATATATCTTGGGTACATTTCCACAATCATCAAGAATCTTTATTCATAGTAATTCCAAAACTCCTAATCAATTCCTAAGCAAAGGTGATCATGTTTTTTTTTGGGCTATTGGCTAATTATGTGGCTGAATCAAGAAATGGATATAGGCTCAACGTGGGTAACAATGGAAAGTATGTAAGGTAAATCATAACCAAATATTGGTGTCAAGTTCCGGTTCCTTATGCTTCTTGCTCTGTACTTTTTTTTTTCAAGGGCGCTTAGTAACGAAGATACCTACAACAAATTGGTCAGTTCAATTGCATGTGAAATGATTAGTATAACTGAACAATTTGATTGTGTCATACAACCCAGTTTCATAGGCCTTGTGTTAGAACCCATAAGAAAAATATCATCAACACAACCATGAGTAGCATCAAGAGCAATAACATACATCTTAATTCATTCGTATGCCTATAGAAAGACTCTGCTATATCATCCATTAAGAGAAAATAAAGAACCTGATGATTGACTAGTGGTGAGGTGTGGCTCCGATCTGAAAGAAAAGGATGAAGGCAAAGTGTGGCGGCTGGAGAATGATGAAGATGATGTTTATGGTTGCAGAATGGTTGATGTCGAATAGAAATGATTCGGGTGAAGGTAAAGGCAAAGGCGCGACACTAAAGTAAATATAGTGGCTATGTGTGTGTATATTTTTATTTTTTTATTTTTTATGAAAAATGGTTTTGATAAGGAAGGTGAAATGATTGTGGTTATCCGAGTGAGATTTGTTATGAGGATGCGTCTCAAGAGTTTGGACTCTTTACTCAGCCCATCCCAACAAAAGTACTCATGAAAAAAAAGAAAAAAATAAATTATTTTTTTATTTTAAAAAAAATTAAACAAAAGTGATACTGACACTATATAGTGAAGGATACGTCTCAAGACTTTGGTTCTCAAAGATGCATCTTTATGACTTTAGATACAACTTTCCCAAATTAATCTTTACCCTGTCTATCCCTCACAAAAAAATAATAAAATATATATATATAACTCAGACCCCCCCACACTTATTCAAGACATTGTCCTCAGTGTCTTATATGATTTCCACAGTCTATTTTTTTTTCTTTTTTTTAATGATTTTTTTTAAAAAAAATATAGATAAAGGTGAGAAAGAAGTTATAACCGAAGGGTGGTGTCTGGTTCTGGATTCTTTCGCTTGTGTGTGTGATCCTTATCTTGCTTCAAGAGGGGTTGAGGTTGGGGTAAAAAGCTCTGTAAAATATCAATCAATTCATCTGCATCTGATGAAGCATGAATGAATGATCGATCATCTTAAGTTATAAGGCCCTGTTCCACAGCTTTATCTAAAAACATTAACAAACTGTCATAAAAACCATTAATATTTAATAATCCTAATGGCTTTTTATGAAAGTTCATGCTACACCATGATAAAATGCAAAATATTTCCTCAAAAGTACCAAAACCTCCAGGAAGTGCGATAAAGGCTTCAGCACCTATAACCATACGAGCCATTCGTTGATAGAGGCTTGTAACTTTTACCTCAGTTCCTACAGCAATAGCTGGTGTAATACCAACATGATGTAGGATGATACTAGAGACGTTGTTTCCTTCAACTAGTGCAGATAGTGCCATGGAGCCTCTCAAACCCTGTACTCCTCCTCAATACAAGACCTTTATTTCTTTCGCAGCCAATAGTTTTCCCAACTTAGTAGCTGCTATTAGGTACTCCTTACAATTACCATTGTTGGATCCACTAAACACACAAATGGATTTGATTTTTTTCATCTTTTTTTTTGTGTTTTCCATATAGAGTTATGCACCCTTATATAGATAAAAACTGAGATGAAATAATTGATGAAAGATAAAAAGTTTACATAATTATTATTATATAAAAATAAATGACGGTAATGAAGAAATTTGAAAAGACATGATTGAAGAAAATAAAAATAGGTAATTTTAAAAGTCAAAGTGAATTCAGAAAAGTAAAACATTGAAAACAACAGTAAATATGTACAGTAGTTGTGATTATGGCTCACATCTTCCTCTGGTTTTACGTCCAGTAACGGCTTAAACGCCTTCTATGAGTCGAGGTTTTTGCTACCCATCCAGTTTTCTTATAAACTGGCAAACAGGGTCGTTTAACGCCAGATTCCCAAGGCTATAGTTTTCTTTTTGTTGAATGAATAGATCATATAATTTCAGAAGGACTCCTTGAACCGTTCCACATGGATGCGTCTCAAGAGTTTGGATTAAGTTATCCAAGTTCTCTTTACTCAGTCCATCCTTTATAAATTTAATTTTGTCCTCCCGATTTATAGATACCATTCCAGGGTTCCTACAACGTGTATCACAATTCCATCTTGCACACTTATGGCAAACTCCCATCCTTTTAGCTCTTCGTTTTTTAGAATAAGAACTACGTCCCATACCTGGCAAATGTTTTATATAGGACTTATGTAATTCACCAGAGAGACGTACCTTTGCTTCAATAAGACAACGAACATCCTCTGGAATGCCAAAGTATGTGAGTAGTTTTAACCTTTGAACTCGAGCTTTGTAAATTTTTACAATCACATCGCGTGGAAGTGTAGGGAATCTTTCCTTAAGTTTTGCAAGGGTTTGTTCCATTGTCAGATTACTTTGAAGTTGTGGCTGTTTAGAAAAGAGAGAATAGAAAACAAGGTTATAGAGAATAGTATAGATGAAGAAGGTGAAAAGGTGATAGGTTGCCTTCTATCAAGCGCTTGTTTAACGTCACGAGCCTGACGATGACCTTTTAACTACTGCAAGAAAATGATAATAATGCCAAAACAATAATAGTAATAATGATTAAGAAAAGTGTTAGCACCGAAAAGAATGATGATGTAATTAACTGATATCTATTTTTTTATTTTTTATTTTTTAGTATTTTTTATTATTTTTTTATAAATATTGTTATTAGGAAAAATTAGTCAAAATATTTGGCATCACACAAATACACCTTCGTATCTATGTGCTCTTGGAACCCTTGAAAGAAAGGTTTAAGTCGGTGCCCATTTACCTTGAAAACCTTGTTTGTCGCTTTATCTGAAATTTCAATCACACCATAAGGAAAGATATTAGTTATTTCAAATGGGCCTGCCCATTTAGAGCGAAGCTTACCAGATATGAGCTTTAGACGTGAGTTGTACAATAAAACTTTTTGTCCAATGAAAAAGTTTTTTCTCAAGATCTGTTTGTCATGAAAGGATTTGACTTTTTTCTTTATAGGTTTTAGAACTTTCATAAGCTTCCAAACGAATTTCTTCCAGTTCCTGTAGTTGGAGTTTCCTTTCTTTACCGGCTTCATTTAAGTCCAAGTTACATTGTTTTACTGCCCAATAAGCTTTGTGCTCAATTTCTACCGGTAAGTGGCATGATTTTCCATAAACAATCCTATAGGGTGACATTCCAATAGGTGTTTTATAAGTTGTTCTATAAGCCCAAAGAGCATCTTCTAACCTTTTGCTCCAATCTTTCCTATTTGGTTGTACTGTTTTTTGAAGGATCATTTTTAATTCCCGATTGGACACTTCAGCTTGCCCATTTGTTTGGGGGTGATAAGGTGTTGAAACCTTATGCATAACTCCATATTTTTTAAGAAGGGACTCCATTTTACGGTTGCAAAAATGTGATCCTTGATCACTAATAATGGCTTTAGGAACACCAAACCTGCACAATATGTGTGATTTAACAAAATCTGCAACAACTTTAGAATCATCAGTTCGAGTAGCTTTAGCTTTAACCCATTTAGACACATAATCGACCGCAAGTAGTATATAAACAAAACCAAAAGATACAGGAAAAGGTCCCATGAAATCTATGCCCCAAACATCAAAAATTTCACAAAATAACATGGGTTGTTGAGGCATCTCATTTCTACGAGATATGTTTCCCATTCTTTGACATCGTTCGCAAGATTTACAAAATGTATATGTGTCACAAAAAATTGTTGGCCAATATAAACCAGATTCTAATACTTTCCTTGCTGTACGTTGAGGTCCAAAATGTCCACCACATGCATATGTATGACAAAATGTAAGAATGGAATGAAATTCATTTTCAGGTACACACCTTCTAATGACTTGATCACTACAAAGTTTCCATAAGTAAGGATCATCCCAAACATAGTATTTAGAATCACTTTTTAGTTTTATTATTTGTTGTTTAGATGCATGTATGGGAGTAACAGAAGCAACTAAGTAGTTTACCAAATCAGCAAACCATGGAGTGGACTCATGTATTCCCATAAGTTGTTCATCAGGGAAATCATCTCTAATGGAAATTGGGTCAAGTTCTTTTTCAATTCTGCTTAAGTGATCAGCCACCAAATTTTCTGCTCCAATTTTATCCCTAATTTCAATGTCAAATTCTTGGAGCAGCAACATCCACCTAATCAATCTTGGTTTTGCATCTGGTTTCTTTAAAAGGAACTTTAATGCTGCATGATCTGAAAATACAACTACTTTTGAACCGAGCAAATAAGATCTAAATTTATCAAGTGCAAACACAATAGCAAGTAGTTCTTTTTCTGTGGTAGTATAGTTTATTTGTGCAGTATCCAAAGTTCGTGAGGCATAGTAAATAACATGTTGTACTTTACCTACTCTTTGAGCAAGAACAGCTCCTAATGCATAATTTGATGCATCACACATAAGTTCAAATGGAAGTGACCAATCTGGTGCCTGGATGATAGGAGTGGTAGTTAAAGCTTTCTTTAAGCAATCAAAAGCCTCTTTACATTTGTCATTAAAGTCAAATATTATATTTTTTTGTAGTAAGTTAGACAATGGAAGGGCTATCTTACTGAAGTTTTTTATAAACCTTCTATAGAAACCTGCATGACCAAGAAAAGAACGAATATCTCGCACACAAGAAGGATAAGGTAATTGAGAAATTACAGTAATTTTTGCAGGATCTACTTCTATGCCTTTTTTAGATATCACATGGCCTAAAACTATTCATTCTTCTACCATGAAGTGACATTTCTCATAATTAAGAACAAGGTTAGTTTCAATGCATCTATGTAATACTTTATCTAGACTATTTAAGCAAGCATCAAATGATGAACCATATACTGTGAAATCATCCATAAATACTTCCATGCAATTTTCAAGAAAATCAGCAAATATACTAATCATGCATCGTTGAAAGGTACCAGGGGCATTGCATAAGCCAAAAGGCATCCTCCTATAAGCAAAAGTGCCAAAAGGACATGTAAATGTTGTTTTTTCTTGATCTTCTGGTGCAATATAAATTTGAAAGTAACCTGAAAATCCATCTAAAAAGCAATAATGTGACTTACCTGCCAGTCGTTCCAACATTTGATCAATGAAAGGTAAAGGAAAGTGATCCTTTCGGGTTGCTTTGTTAAGTTTCCTGTAATCAATGCATACTCGCCAACTATTTTGGATTCTGATAGGAATTAATTCATCATTTTCATTTTTAACCACTGTAATTCCAGACTTTTTGGGAACCACTTGTACAGGGCTGACCCAAGTGCTATCTGATATAGGGTAAATGATGCCAGCTTGTAATAATTTTGTTACCTCTTTTTTAACTACATCAAGGATTTGAGGATTAAGTCTTCTTTGTGGTTGCCTTACTGGTTTAACTTCTTCCTCTAATAGAATTCTATGCATACACATGGAAGGGCTAATACCTGGGATATCTGCCAAAGTCCAACCAATTTCTTTCTTATGCTTCTTAATAATCTGCAACAACCTTGTTTCTTGATCAACATTTAATTTGTTAGAAATAATCACTGGAAGATTCTTATCTTCCTCTAAATATGCATACTTTAAATGTTCAGGAAGAGGTTTTAACTCTAACATAGGAGGCTGCATTATTGAAGGAATCAATTTGGTTGAATTTGTCTCAGCAACTTGTACTTCAACATAATCAGATGTATTTGTAACTACTTTAATCAAATTATCACACTTTGATTCTTTTGAAACAACATCTAGAACTATATTTTCTGTTTTAAGGGAGTTTGGATCATTATTATCATTAAGCAAATATTTCTCAATTTCAGCACACACATTGCATTGATGAGAATCCATGCATGAATCACAAACAAATGAATCATAAAAATCAGACAATACAGGAAAATCAACATCATCAGACAACTTAATAATATTATCCTCAACTAAATCAGTTATTAAGTCAATTTGAAAAACAGAATGATCCTCAGTAGGATGCTTCATAGCATCTAAAATGTTGAATCTAACCACACTGTCTCCAAATTCCATAGAAAGTGTTCCTGCATGCACATCTATCTTTGTTCTAGCTGTTTTTAAGAATGGTCTACCTAAACTTATTGGAGCTTTATTGGTGGAATTCTCACTTTTCATATCTAGAACATAAAAATCTGCAGGAAAAATTAAATTATTAACTTTAACAAGGACATCTTCAATAATTCCTGCAGGATGTGCAGAGCTTCGATTTGCTAATTGTATAACCACACCTGTAGTTTGCAAAGGTCCAAGGGAAAGTGAAGTAAATACAGTCATAGGCATAACATTAATAGATGCACCTAAGTCTAGCATGGCATTTTCAAATTTGTTATTGCCTATTATGCATGGAACGGTAAACGTCCCAGGGTCTTTACATTTTTCTGGTATATGTGACAAAGGTTTTTCAATTAATGCAGACACATTTCTACTTATATTAATCCTTTCATTGCCTTTTAGTCTTCTTTTATTAGTGCATAGTTCTTTAAGGAATTTGGCATATCTTGGGATTTTCTTGATGGCTTCTAATAAAGGTATATTTACCTCTACTTTTCTAAATGTTTCCAAGATCTCCTCATCCATTTTCTTATTTTGTATAGATTTTTGTCTTTGTGGAAATGGAAGAGGGATATGTTGCTTATCAGGACCAGCTGCAGAAGGAGGATTTGTAAGAGATATATCATTACTATTATTACTTGAACTATCTAAAACTTCTTCTACATGTTTTTTTGTGACAATAGTATTTTCAGTTTGTTGTTGTTTTTCTGGTCCATGGATAGCTTTACCAGATCTTAAAGTAATTGCACTTACATTTTTAGGATTGACAATTGTCTGAGCGGGCAACTTATCTGAACCTTGAGACTGCAAATGGTTTAAAGGTGTAGCCAATTGACCAATCTGATTTTCAAGAGTCTGAATTGTAGCCTTAGTTCTTTTTTGGAAGTTCAGATTATCTACTGACATTTGCTTCATCAATTCCTCTAAATTTAATTTCTCAGTGGAAGGTGCAGCTATTTGTGTAGCTTGTTGTTGTACATGAGGAGGTTGATAAGGTCTGCTTGGTCCAGTATTTGCCTGAAAAGGTGCATGAGGTTGTTGTGAAGAATTACCCCATCTTAAATTAGGGTTATTCCTCTAACCAGGATTATATCTGTTAGAAGAAAGATCATAATTATTTTGTTGTTGTTGTGGCAGTCTGTTATTATATAAGTTAGCAGCACATACTTGAGGATTTTCATCGGGAATTTTAGCTTCCTGCAGTGAAGGACAACAATCGGTATAATGATGTGATGAAGTACATATAGAACACACCTTAGCAGGGGTTACAGGTTGTTGTTTTTGAGACACAATAATATTTTTCATAAGTGTTTCTAGTTCAGCAAATTTACTTTCTCATTTTTTATCTCCATCATTAGTAGTTTCAATTTCATGGACTCCTCTAATTACTACCGAATTATTTCTAGTGGCATGTTGTTGAGCATTAGCAGCCATGTTCTCAATTAAAGTTTTTGCTGTATTTGTAGTTTTATTTTGCAAAGCACCACCACTAGCTGCATCAACCAAAGTTCTATCCATTGGATTAAGACCTTCATAGAAATATTGTATGAGAAGTTGGTCCGTAATTTGGTGATGGGGACAACTAGCACACAATCTTTTAAATCTTTCCCAGTATTCATAAAGATTTTCCCGGTCATGTTGCCGGATGCTACATATTTCTTTTCTAATTGAGGAAGTTCTTGAAGCGGGGAAAAATTTTTCAAGAAACATTTTCTTTAGGTCATCCCAACTTGTAATAGAGCCAGAAGGAAGGTAAAATAACCAATCCTCAGCGATATCTGCTAGGGAGAAAGGAAAAGCTTTAAGTTTTACATGTTCTTCTGAAACCCCTTTAGGTTTCATGGTAGAGCAAATGATATGAAATGCTTTTAAGTGTTTATGAGGATCTTCACCTGCACAACCATGAAACTTTGGTAACAAATGAACTAAACCAGTTTTAAGCACAAAAGGAACATCTTCCTCAGGATATAAGATGCATGATGTTTGATTAGTGACATCTGGTATAGCTAGTTCTTTTAATGTCTTTTCAGTCATGTTATGCAAATACTCAGAAGTTGAAGGTTTAGTTTCACTATTTATGCTATTAGCTAGAATATTATTATTATTATTATTATTATTATTATTATTATTATTATTATTATTATTATTATTATTATTATTGTCTAATAGTTTCTTAGATGATCTAACTAATTGATAAAATGTTCTATCTATTTCAGGATCAAAAGAATATAGTGGCTCGGGATTAGATCTAGTCATGCACAATACATCTACATATATTGTAACAAAATACTACAACTATGTAATAAAAGGAAAAAGTTATCATTTTAATTATGAAATGCTTAGAACATATATTTAAAAATATAAAGATTTTTTATATATATATTTTTTTTCAATGGTTAAAAATGAGATTACTAGAAAATGAATAAGAATATAATAAAGTGGAAATTTTTTTTATTTTTTATATGCTCACATTCAACCAAACCTTAATATCTTCAATACACCTACAAAAAAATGTAAAATATATTAGATAATTGAATGTAAATAATTAGGACCAAAGGTCCCCGGCAACGGCGCCAAATTTGGCACGCTGTCGTTGTCGGGTCAAATAAAAAGTTAAATTAATATAGTATAAGGTGAACAACTTTAGTCATCTCTCGAGGACCTTAGTTCAATTAGTTACACTCAATTTAGTTATAATAGAGGGGGGGTTTGTGTTGAGCTTGAAAGGAAAATTAAGTGATTATATGATAGTGCAAAAAGTAAATTTATGAGTAAGAATAATCAAATTTAGAAACAACCAACCCAAGGAATTAATAAGTCTTTAGTTAACTAATCATTGATCACAAATATGATTAAATATAATTAATTTCTCAACCTTGAATCATTTGGAATCCCTAAATGATTATATTCTAGAAAATCTTCTAGAATTGAATTAATGAACTAATAAGAATGATCAATCGATATATTCTTATTAATTACTAAAATAACTTTAAAACCATAATTTGATTGAGTTAAGAAACTAAATAGAAATCTCTTATTTAGTAACTTAATCCTTGTTCTCAAATTGATTATTGATTAACCAACCAACATCAGTTTAGATTATAGACTGTTTAATTATATACCAATCGGTTATACACTTAAATAATCTACCATCATAAGTGCTTGAGAAACAAAGAAAAGTAATTATCTTCAATCAAAATATTAAGAGCAAGAACTCAAAGTTAACATAAAGAAAAATTAAATTCCTTGAGTTGATTTTAAAAGATTAAGCTTCCATGATAATTTTTAACAATGAAAACTAATATTAAATTAACTATAACTTTGATTGGAAAAGTAAATAACAAATAATAAAATTAACTTACTTGATTTTGAGGAAGGGAAATGAAAACCATAACTTGAGGGATTGAATATAGAACAAGGAAATAAAGCAAGAGAAAGAACTAAAACTTAAGAAACTAAAGCAAAGATTTAGAAATGTAATGAAAACTAAAGCATGTATTTCTTATGTATTTCTTGTGTATCTTCCTTACAACTTCAAGCATCTATTTATAGGCAAGATATGATGATACTATACATTCATTTTCTGATTATTAATGCATTTTTTCAACATTGGTGGGCTTGAAATTACAATAATTCAAAAGAAGATAATGGTAGGTGTTGAAATTCATTCTCCTCTTTATCTTCTCCACATTGCGAGTCCAATATGACCTTCTAGATGGCCGAATTTTGAAAAACCTTCAACATGCAAGTTGTAGATCTCTGTCTTATTGAGAAGTTGGCGTAAGAATCAGGTCATTTGGACATCTAGAGTTCCAGATATGTGTATTTTGGTTAACTATGTCAATGCTGGTGGGACACATGAGGGTTGATTGATTCAAGCTCTATTTCTTTATTTTTTTCCGATGTAAAATAACCAAATTTGATCATCATGATGTAGCCCTCTGTCTTATCTTTCCATGGGCTCCAAGATTAGCCCATTTGGATCACAAAAGCCCAAGTTATGGCCAAAATAAGGCAAGATACTCAAGATACATACAAAAAACGAAAATTGAAACATATATACATAATACTTCAATTTAACTAAACAACATAAAACTTAATTAAAATACTATTATTAAACATAGTAATTATATAATAAACCCCAAGTGTAAAACTATAAGAAGTGTATTAAAATTGATTTATCATGGCACATGGTTCATTATTTGTCATATAGACATCTCTGCCTTCTAGTTCTTTAAAATCAACAAACCAATCCCGATTGGGACACATATGATGGCAACAAGTAGAATCTAATAGCCATGCACTAGAAGGATTATCAGACGACACAATAACGAGTGAGAAGTCTGAATCTTTATCACATTCTACAATATTTGAATTAGAAATAGTTTTCCCCTTTTCTGACTTACTTTTGTTCTTTAACTTTGGGCAATCTTTCTTCCAATGTCCCTTCTCTCAGAAAAATACACATTCATCTTTTGCTATCTTGGTCCTTGACTTAGATCTCCACTTCTTCCCTCTGGGTTTGGGATTGTGTTCTTCCCCTAACAACCAGAGCTTTTGTTGTTTCATGTATACTGCTTCTCCCATCCTCCCTTCTTAGTTCATAACTATATAAAGTAGCACAAACTTCACTTAGGGAGATAGCAACTTTCCCATAGAGTAGAGTGGTTTCAAGAAACTCAAACTCCCCAGGAAGAGATCCCAACAGCATCAGGGCCAAACCTTCATCTTTGAATGTTTCATCCATATTCACCAAATCAGACACAAGCTGATTAAAATAAGTGATGTGAACATTTACAGTGGTACCGGCAGTATCTGTGTATCGAAATAATTTTTTCTTCATATACAACTTATTTTGACTGCTTTTCTTCAAGAATTTCTCCTCTAGTTCCTTCCACAATTTATTTGCAGAAGTCTCCTTGCAAAACGCATACTTCTGCTCTCTTGAAAGGCACGACCAGATAGTACCACGTGCTAATCGATTGGCTGTCTTCCATTCTTTCTCATCAACTTCTTCTAGTTTCTTCTCTTCAATAGCAATATCTAGGCCTTGTTAAAAAAGAGCATCCAACACCTCACATTGCCACATGTCAAAATGGCCAATACCTTCAAAAATTTCAACGAATAATTTTGTGTTCCCTACTCTCGTCAAGATAGATGAGGAAGGCTCTACTTTTGATGTAGATGATCCCTCTCCATTGGTTTTCTTTTGCTCACTCATTTTGGTAATTAATAGCTATCAATATGTGAAACGCCTGGAGTCTAATGGAATCGTTTCTAATGTGACATATCAGTCTATACTGCAATCACAGAGCATACTTCGAAACCAATTGGCTCTGATACCAATTATTGTGGAATTGAAATATTATTCCACCCATCTCCAATTGTAGTGCGTAAATAATTGTACTAAAAATTGCATTTACTAATTCCCAAGAAAGACTAGAGGGGTCACAAACAGTCCCACTTAATACCCAATCTCCTTAGACAGAATTTTCTATACAATTAATAACACAATAACTCACAACAGCTACTAAAAATAAAGCTATTAAATAACCAATAAAAAACATCAGAATTTAATGAGGTTCAGCTAATTTTGCCTACGTCCTCGGACACCACTCAATTAATATTTCACAGGGAGAGAAAGAATACACAAAAGCCCTTATAATTAATTAGGCTCTTGTTGGGATGGATTAAAACTAAAGGAGGGGGTTTCCTTATATAAGCTAGGAAGGTCCCCCCTCCCTTCTAAATTTCCAATGTGGGACTTCCCACACATAACATCCAATACTTTGGGTCTCTGGCATTGGCCCAAGCATTAACAATGATTTTGGTCTTTGCAGGTATCTCACACCCATTGATTCTACACGCCTCACTATTTTCCCTTGGAAGCAATAATGCTTCAGGGGGATGTAGCCTCAGGGTTTCTTTTAGGACTGTATTTAAGTATTGCAACTGTTGAAGCTATGTCTCATCCACATACCCTTTAACATCAAACACCTTTCTTACCTCACTTTGTGCCTTTTTCCATAACCTTTGGATTTTTCATTAGTTTTGACATTGTCCATACTGTAACTGTCGTTGGTGCTCCTGTCCCACCAACAAACATGTTCTAAGATTAATTCAACATCAGTGTTTACAACATAAATATAATATAATAAATAGCCAAAGTTGTGATTTATCCACAACAACTTCCTTTCTTACATGGATCCTTATCATCAAATTCCCTCATATCAAATGAAGAACATATAAATGTTTGTTCAAAATTCTATATTTTAAATTTTTTATACCCACCTTTTTAGATATAGTTCCTAATGACAAATTATCTTAATAGGTAAAAATTTTAGAAGTAACTTGTGATGATGGTTAAATTATAAATAATATAATACATATAATTAAAATTAAAGTGACTAAGATTATATAAAATAAGATGTAAAACTATTTTTTTGACGGAAAAAAAAAACTCAGAAACTTACATGATTAGAACTCCAAACGACACGGCAATGGACAAGAAATAAAAACAAGAGAGTTGACAGAGCTCGTATGGGAAAGAACCAATGCAAAAAGGACAGTTTTGGCACATTAACCATTTTGCAGAAGAAACCGAAATCGGGCCATTTTTGTGACAAAACTTGCATGGTCTACATATCTTATCACTTTCTTAATTACTGGGTAGCCAATAAGAAAAACTTGTGTAAACAAACATGTAAAAGAATTGAAGTAAATGGAATAGTAATAATAATAATAATAATAAAATATTTTTTATAAATATTCATAGTTATTATATTATAATAAAGCAATAATTTATAGAAAAATAATATAAATATTATATAGAAATATTTTTCTGAAGCTTTCAATTCCCTTTTGATAAATATTCATAGTTATGATATTATAATAGAAAAGATTTACTCATAGAAATAATAATATAAATCTTATCTATTAAAATATTTTGTGGGACAGGAATTAGGTAAAGAGACTAAATACCTTAACAAATCAAATAGTTAAAAATCAAAATTGTATAAGTAATAGTTGAGAAACCAAATGTTTACAAATTGAATAATTTAGGGGTGAAAATGGTACAATCAAAAGTTGGGGTCAAAATTATCAACTTATTTAAGGATAAAATTTGTGGTTAAAATAAAACATTTGACAAAATTGAGAACCAAAAGTGTAATTAAGCCAAAAAAACATGAAATTTATATTTTCAAATCTCGCTCAAGCGAATTTGTTATATATCAGATATATGGTCTCTGGCCTAATTTCGCTCGAGCGAGTATGGCTTCGCTTAGGTGAATTTCTTCGAATTTGAATATATCCCTTTTTTGCCCAAGCGAGTGTGGTCTCGCTTAAGCGAATTCTTTGAAAATGTTTCTATGGATATTTCGCTCAAGCGGGTAAGTCCTCACCTGAGCGAATTCCTTCCAAAATGGTTCTGCCTCATTTTTGCTCAAGCGAACAAGGTTTCGCTTGAGCAAATTCAAATGGAAATGGTTCTAGACAATTTTTGTCCAAGCAGAATGTACCCCGCTTAAGCAAATTATTTGTATTTGGTTACTGGACTGATTTTAGATGGGTTTTAGATATTGGTTGATTTTTGCTTAAGCGGATATGACGCGCTCAAGCGAAATGGTTAGGTCTGATTGTACTGGGTATTCCGCTCAAGCGAATTTTGGTGCTCTCAAGCGAATGTGGGTGGTTTTGCTTAAGCGAGTTGTGTTTCGCTTAAGTGAATTAATCAAATTTTGATTTCTTCACTTCCTTCCTAATTTTGAGGGTATTTTCTCATATCTTCATGTATGGGACTAGGCGTATGTCCTGTATACGTGTTTCTTTTCTGCTGTAAACTCTATTATATCATATACACATTAGGGCTATTTATTATCGATCCAGTTTATGAAAACTTAAAACTCTTACTCTTCGGTTTTCCATGATTTGGTTCTTGATGTAACGTTGAAGTATTGAACCTCTTTTAATAATGCAAAAAATTACTCGCACTTTTATTGAATTAGTTATCTTAATTACATTGGATCGGGTCCGGGAAATCAGGGTGTGACAATGACAATAGTGATGGCTTATTGTTTGACACATTTAGAAATGTGACAAAGGAAGGAGCTAGTGAAGTCCCAACAAAAATGCAATAAAGTTCTACAAGTTGGTGGATGATACGAAGCAGGAACTATACCCAGGATGTGAAAGTTTTTCTACCCTGTCATTCATTCTATGATTGTACCTGTTGAAGTGTCTTCATCGATGGAGCAATATTTCTTTCACGAATCTTTTAGAATTATTGAAAGAAGTCATTCCTAATTTGAACATCCTTGAATCTTTTAACAAGTCAAAGACCATGATTAGGGATTTAGGCCTTGATTATTAAAAGATTCATGCATGTCCGAATGATTGCATGATTTATTAGAAAGAACATGAGAATGACAATTTTTTCAAAGTTTGTAAGACCTCACGATGGAAAGCATGTCCTTATGTTGATGGTAGGGTGGAGCAATCGAAGAATGGTCATAAAGTTCCTACCAAAATTTTGAGACACTTTCCATTGATTTCCAGACTTTAGAGGTTATTTATGTGTTCAATAACAACAAATTCCATGAGATGGCATGAAGAGGAATGCTCAAAGGATAGGAAATTAAGGCATCCCTCTGATGGCTAAACATGGAAGGACTTTGATAGACTTCATCCTGATTTTGCTTGAGTCTCATAATGTGAGACTTGGATTAGCGAGTGATAGATTCAACCCATTTAGGATTATAAGCATATCATATAGTATGTGGCCTGCCTTGATGATAGTGTACAACTCCCCACCCTGGTGGTCCATGAAATCTGAATATACAATATTGTCATTGTTGATTCCAGGAACACAATCACTAGGAAAAAATATTGATGTAAAATTTCAACTATTGATTGAGGAGTTGAAAGGACTATAGGAACCCAGAGTACCTACATATGATGCCTCAAAAAATGAAACATTTGTAATGCATGTGGCTTTTTTATGGACAATCAGTGACTATCCCAAATATGCTATGTTGTCTAGTTGGAGCACCAGAGGAAAAATGACTTGCGCATGTTGTAATTATAACACCAATTTAATGTATAAAATGCAGTCGTAAGGCATGCTGTATGGATCATCTTGTCTTTTTACCTATGAATCATCCTTGTAGATCTCACAGAAAGTCCTTTAATGGAGATGAAGAATTTAGGCCTCCACCACCAATGTTAGATGAGGTAGAAATACTTGAAAGTTTGAAATCTTTTCATAATAAATTTGGAAAGGCAAAAAAGAAAAAGATTGATGGCCCATGGAAAAATAGGTCAATTTTTTTTGAGTTGTCGTATTAGGCTCAAAATACATTATATCATAATCTTGATGTAATACATACAGAAAAGAACATTTTTGACAACAAAATTGGGACTTTTCTAGACATATCGGGCAAATATAAAGATCATATTAATAGTCATTATGATTTTCAAGAAATAGGGATTAGAAAAGAACTTCATTCAAGGAAGATAGGTGGAGGTTGTGCAGAGTTTGTAAAAGCATGTTTCTCAACGACTCTGGTGGAAAAGGCTACTTTTTCTAGTGTTTTAAAAAGGGCCAAATTGCTGGATGGGAGTGCATCAAATATCTCTAAATGTGTGTATATTACTGATAAGAAGATATCTGATTACAAAAGTCATGATGCACATTTCATGCTAAATTACTTGCTACAAATAACACTATGAGACATAATGTCGATTGCAGTGGCTGACCCTCTAATTCGTCTTGGATCTTTTTTTATGATGATTATGTCAAAAGGTTATCCATGTTGAAGATTTAGACCACTTGGAAGTAGAGATTGCTGAAGTAATTTGTCAGTTGAAGATGATTTTTCCTCTTAGTTTTTTTTATGCAATGGTTCACTTGCCAATTCATTTGGCTCATGAAGTTAGATTAGGTAGTTTCGTCCAATTTCAATGGATGTATCCTGTAGAAAAGACCTTGTGTAAACATAAAAAATATGTGCATAACAAAGCTTATCCAGAAGGTTCCATTACTGAAGGATATTTAGCTGAAGAAGCTCTAACTTTTTGTTCAAGATACTTGTATAACAATGTGAAACCAAGGCTAAATCAGAAGAGTCAAAATGATGATAACAATGATTGGTGTGAAATAAATACAGCTGATTACTTTTCGTCTATTGGTCAATACTTAGGAGCAAGCAAACCATTTTCTCTAGATTACAAGTTTAAAGCGCAAGCCCATTACTATGTCTTATTCAATTACGGTGACATCCAACCATACATCGAGTATTAAAATAATCGTTCAACACTTTCTTATACTTGTTTCTCAATTTAAGGGTGCCACTAACAACTCATATTCATGTCTTTGTAGAGATCATGCTTATGTTATGAACAATCTTAGAAAAACAGGAAGATGGGCCAAGGCCAAATCCCAAAGCAAAGATTTTAGTGAATGGTTTAAGACTTGAGCATTGAAGGATGATGTATTGTCTCAACTAAAAGGATTATCTAGAGGTCCAAATATTGTTGCAAAGAGGTATTCATGCTACCTTATTAATGGATATAGATTCCATACTATGAAGCGAGATGCAAAACGTAAAACTCAAAATTCTAGCATGACATAGGCTTTATTAATTCCAAGTTTTGCAAGCTCCAAGGATGACAATCCTAGGACTGAATCCATCACTTACTATAGAGCAATTGATGATATAATTGAATTAGACTATCATGGTCAAATCAAGTTTATCCTATTTAAGTGTGCTTGGTTTAAGGTTGAAGATGACAAATATGGGCTAAAATGTGTATACTTCAACAAAATGTTTTACCAAAATGATCCTTTTGTGTTATCTTCTCAAGTCCATCAATGTTTCTACATCCAAGATCCTTTAAATGAAAATAGGCATTATGCCTTGCAAATAGTTCCAAGAGATTTCATCATGGAATAAAGCATGTATGTAATCATAAGAAACATCTCTACAATTTTAAGTGTTTGTTTCAAGATTTTTTATTAACTTATTTATCAATTCGTAAAAAGTTTTATTAATAGCATATTTTCTGACAACTTATAAAGTGTTAACTTTAAGTTGGGTACTATTTGTGCTTTCTATGCCTTTGTAATTTCTGCTATGGGTGTAACATTACATCACCTTCAAGCTATTATTTGCGTTAAAGTTGTAATTTTTGCAATCAATTATTCTAAAAAATGGTAATGTTTGCTTTCTCGTTAATGTTGCATACATGTGATCACATTGAAATGCATGTTGTAATTACCTGAGACTAATATTATATTTTTCACTTAATTCATTCTACTTGTTAGAAAATGGATGAAGGTTTAGGGACAGACTTAGAAGGGGGTTGAATAAGTCTGTAACTCTTTTTGCGGAATAAAACATTTTTAAACAAAAAATGGCAGCAGACTTTAACAAACAAAGATTCAGACTTAAAGAGATAGGGGATAAAAAGAAATGCACATCAAATTTATACTAATTCACTTTCAAACAATGAAGCTACGTCCAGTACCTTCATACTTAAAGGATTTTCACTATGTAAAAAACGTCTTTTTACATAAACTGCATTTCTTGTGCCTCAAGTATTGTTGAATCCAACCACTTCTGGCTTAACACCCAAGTATTCATTTAATAAGTCATTCATAGCTCAAAATTCAAGTATTCTTTCTAAAGCCTCTTCAGGTTAGATAATGTTTCCTATAAGAAACTAAACGTACTTGGTTTTCTTACACAGAGCAACTTCAAGTATTCTTTTGATTTTCATAAAGCAACTTCCTCATTTTTCTCTTCATGCGAGCCTTGGTTTTCTTACGCACTTGTTTTCTTTTCCATTTCAAGTTAGGAGCAGTTTTTCTTGAAGAAAACTAGGTGTGTGGTATCTTCAAAGTATCCTTAAGTAAACTAAATCAAAATCAAATAATCGTTCTATGCAAGAGGGGATCTGAGTCTGATAACTTGAAGCTTGGATAGTTGAAGTTGTAAGAGAGATGTGTGTGCTAAGTCTGAGGAGTGAATCTGATGAAGAGTGTGACTCGGCGGTCCTAAGTTTGGAATAGGTTGATAGATTTTTTCTTGAATGTTTCCTTGTAACAGACTTGAGCTGGGACGGACTTAGATAAATTTGATTTGGTCCCATACTGACTTGGTTAGAAAAAGACTTATAAATATTTTGCATTTCCCAAAGCATACTTTGAATGATGGACTCCCACTTTGAGTTATAACATATACATCACAGACTTTGTAACCTGAAACACTCAAATAGAGGGGTTAAATAACACGTAGGCAAACTTTATTTAATCAAAGACCTTGATGTATTTTATTAACAAATCTTAGGGTCTTTAGATAATATTTAAAAACTTTCAAAATCATTTATGAAATATACTTGGTTCTAACAATAGAGATCGAAGTGTACTTTAAGAAAAAGATAAAAGCTCAAGATAAACGTGTAAAAAGTATTTCTAGTCTTTAACTTCCTCAAGTAGGTTCAAGTGTTGAATTGTTAAAGAATTTTCAAATCAAGCGTGAGAAGATAATCAGTAAAACTGGAGGGAAAAAGAAAGGAACCAAATAGATCAAAGGAAACAGCGAGGCCCACTTTCAGTTATTAGATTTTGCAATAAGTGATCAAGCAAATGGAATGATTCAACCAACAACCTATAGTCAGAATCGAGGAAGTGGGTAACTAAAGACAATGACTCAACCAAAAGTCCTTTCTCAAAACAAACCAAGTGGTGAAGCAAAGGGAATGACTAACCTTGTAGTCCCTCCTCAAAACAAAGCAAGTGGACACGTGAATGGAATTATGAGTAAGCAAGTCCCAACCTAAAATAAAGCAAGCAACCAAGAAAGAGTCACTAAACCCAATATCCTAACCTAAAACCAATCAAGTAGCTAAGCAAGAGTGCATAAACCCAAGGTTCCTACCAAAAACCAATCAAGTAACCAAGCAAGAGTCCATAAACCCAAAGTTCTTATCCAAAACCAATCAAGTAGCCAACCAAGAGTCCCTACACCCAAAGTTCCTCAAAACCAAACAATTGACCGACTAAAGAGAATGAGTCAACCCAAACCATCAAACCCAAAGTTCTAACCCAAAACCAATCAAGTAACCAAGTAAGAGTCCTTAAACCCAAAGTCTCTACCCAAAACTAAACAACTGACCAATCCAAGGGAAAAACTCAACTTAAAGTTGCTAGTCAAAATAAAGTTCCAACAAAGAGGGTGTTAGGAAATCCCTAAGCATGAGCAGCGGAAAAATAAAAGGGATTCCATAGGATTTGCAAGGTTCCATGTTTCAAAGCACAAAACAATTTCGAAATTCATTTTGGATTACCTCTTGAAGAACTCCGAAGCAGTCGTAGCCTCGTCCTTTAGGAGTCCACACGAGCACTCCCACCAGAATCGCAACACTTGCCAACTGCTAGTTTGACGGCGTGTAGCTCTTGCAACTTTTGTAAATTTGTGTCTCACTTGAGTGAATGGCCTATGAGCATCTTATGCTCTATTTATAGGCTTAGGTTTGACCTAATTTGTTCTCTCTAAAAGTGGGCTCCTTACTCATTCCAAATGAGTTAGGCCCAATAGCTTTATTTTAGTCCAACTAAAATAAGACAACATTTTCTGATGGGCTTACTCTATGTGTGTGACCCTATAGGTAAAATACCCGGTCATATTAATAATAAACTATTTTATTATTAATATAAAATAAGAGCGGCATCTAGCAATGCATCATTATGTCCGAATATTATCAACATAACCTATAAGTGATAATTATTTAATATGTTTATTCCTTTTGTCATGATATCCTAATTGGGCCCAAGGCATGGTCGCGTCATCCTTGTACGGCCCAATTTATTTTACTTGATACCGGAGTAGACTGGATCCGAATAAATATCTAATATTTATTCTTTCTAGCATGGCCATGCGTTTTCTTAGTCTTACTCCATCAAGTGGCCTATGGATATCACTCCTGTCACATAGGAGAGACAAATCCCATCTACATCACTCACATCCCTCTGCATAATTTGTTCATTGCCTAATCACAACCTTTATAGTCCTCTTGTTACAGAAGACGTTTAATTGTATTAAAACAATAAACTCCTCATGTAGGAATCGTAGTGACTTCAGGTCGAAGGACTGCATATACCATTATCACATTGAGAATCGTTTATGACAATCATGTAACGATCCATGCAACGTTCTCATGGTGGGTCTGTCCAGTACATCATTACTCTTAATGTGTACCTGTGTGAAGACTCGATATCATCTATATCTATGATCTGTGAGATCAGGTCATCAGTACACTCACACACTAGTCTCAGTGTATTTACATGTCCCCATGTAAATACTTGACTAGGGACATTTTAGGAATAATTTTTATATGACCTATTAATCCAAGGATAAATATGTTTTAAAACAATTTTAAACTGAAATATTTATTCTATTGATAAGTAGAAAAATGATACAAATGAAGAAGCATAAAAGCTCATAGTGCATACACCAACAGAGGGTGCATGAGGATGATGAACCAAGAATAATGCAAGGTAACATAAAAAAAAGTAAAGACAATCCCATTGTGTCTATCCATGCTAATTGATGACTTCCTTCAAGCAAATGAACAAGTCGGTGAAGATGAAGAGCTAGGAGATGAAAGTGTTAATAAGTTTGAATGGAGAATGGAGGAAGAAATAAATGCACAACCACAAGAAGAAGGTGGTGAAGACAACACTAATGCACTTGAAGGTAAATTTTTTTTTATCTCTACAATACTTCAAGATAAATTTGGTTAACATTGATTTCACTATTTGTCGGGGTTGCATTAGAATGGTAGGTATAGGCTTTATTTTCTCAATGGTTTAGGTTGTTTTTGGCTAGCATGACTTTGGTAAAATAACTTTATTTGTATACTACACTTTTTAGTTATGTTTTGGGGGGTATAGTTTTTATGCTTATTTTACATGTTTTTTAAGTTTGAATATTTAATCTTATGTATATTTAGAATATAATAGTGACAAGTAAGAAAAAATACGAGGACCAATACAATGCTTAAAAGCACATTCAAGGAACAAGGAGGAATGACAAGAAATTGTCTTAGATCAAGATGGAGAGCCCATTGGACCCCACTGGTCAAATTGTATCCAGTTTGAGTCATTTTCTAGGCACTATGGCAAGGAATATAGACTTTTGTCCTTTAGTTTACACAAGTTTCAAATCTTTAGTGAGCAACAATTGAGCAATTATATGGGAATATGTTAATGTGTGGAATTTGAATTTGCATATTATTATATGTATGTAATTGTATTTATTAATTGTTTATGACAATAATTATTTTCTTAGGAAAAATATAATATTTCTAAGGATGGAAGAAAAGGAGTATTTTCTCGCATAAATGATGCTTGGAGGTGTTACAAATGCAAAGTCAAGAAGAAGTACTTTTTGAAGTACTCGACTATGAAGGAAATGTTAAAACATCATCCCCATAATATATCTGAAGATCATTTCAAGTAATTGATGACTTGTTGGAGTAGTAATATTATTGAGGTAAGTTAATTATTTGGTTCTCAGATTTTAACATACATATTTTAGTGTCTAACATTTTATTTCTCCAATGTAGAGCATTAGTAGAAGAAATGTCATTAATAGGGCAAAGCAAAAGTATATGCATCAAAAGGGACCAATAAACTTCGCTAGAATTCATGCATAAATGGTAGTGTATTTATATGAATAGGGAAAAGCAAATTGAAGTGTTAAACTATGTTTTCTGAATTCTCATTCTTTAATTGATGTAAGAAATAAAGAAGAATGGAGAGAAAATCAACCAAGTTAAAATGTTTATTGAGACTCGTAAGGGTCGAAATGGAAAGCTTAATGAGGAACCACAGAGTGCCATTGTAAGTTTAATTAAGCAAAACTTATGGATTTCATTACATAGAAAAGTTCATGTTTTATCTTGACATTGCTTTTGTTTTATCAAGATAAACTTCAAGAATCAATTGAAAACTCAAATGAAGTTGAAGCATTTTAATCACTATTTGGGTAGGAGAAGCCAGGTAGAGTTTGTTGCTATGGAAGAACTATGGCACCTACCATTCTAAAAAAAGTGAAGAAATTAAAGCTATCAAGAAACATGTTAAGCAATTGACTAGGATGGAAAAGTAGTTTGAAGGAATAAAAGGAATTATGAGGATCATGATGAAACAACAAAACCCAAACTTGAGTGAAGAAGATATGAATAATATGATGGTAATTGCATTAGGCTATGAAAATAGTGTTTGTTTAGTTCATCTGCATCATCTCATATTCCTCACCACCTAGAGGTATATAATGTAAAAAACCTTCTCGTCAAATAATTGTTTAATATTAATGTTTGCTTTGCAGTTGTAACACCCCGAAAATGCGGGTAAATTTTTTATGATTTAAAAATAATTATAAGTAGAAGGAACCGATTTATATAACCTATCTCATATATGGAGATACAAAAAGGTACTAGAGTACTCCTTGGGCAACCGGCCTCGAGATCGTCACAAAGAAAAAGTGAAAGATTGGATAAAATTTAAGAGTAATTAAAATATATACAAAAAGAGGATGAAGGATGTCTCATTGATTTGTTAAACATTAGGAGTATGATTTAATAACAATAACATCATTTCCATGAGTTAAGGGTTCCAAAACAAGCAAGAAAGTGGAACAAAGAGCCAAAATGAGAAAATTGGGATCAGGGGAACTCGCTTGAGCGAGTCCCCATCTCGCTTGAGCAAGATCCACAGGGGTCGCTTGGGCGAGGCAAGCGAGTGTGAGCGAAAATACTCCAAAACCAAAATCATGCTCACTCGCTTGAGCGAGTGCTACTCCAAATACCATTCGCTTAAGCGAAAATGGTCCAGAACCATTCTGCCATAATTTCACTTGAACGAGGCGAAGCTCGCCTGAGCGAATTGCCACCAGAATACACACACATGATACATAATCATCTCGCTTGGGCGAGACACCAATTCGCCTGAGCGAATCTCGCCCGGAACCAATTCCACACAGCTCTCGCTTGGGCGAAGACAAGCCCGCTCGAGCGAGAAACGTGCAAAATGCACATACCAAGTGCAGAGTCGTCTCTCCTGAGCGAGATTAGGCCAGAGGCCATATAACTGATACAGAGGATTCTCGCTTGAGCAAGAATCCATCTCGCTTGAGCGAGATTATTAGTACATACGCAGAAAACATGTAAATTTTCATAACCTAACATATGAAAATCTATCCCAAGCAAAATTGATCAAATTGATATATCACATACATCATATTAAGCATTTAAAACTTGTCTCAAGCATTCCTACTCAATAATTTCCATTCCAATTCATTAATCATATCAAAATCAAGCTTATCGTCCCATATGCTTTATAAAATCCAAAATATAAATGAATATCCATTCATTCATCAATTTTAATATCATACCACATCATTTATATCATCCATACATTGTCAAGGTCATTAATGAAAATAAGCCATACACACAAGGGTCACATTTTCCTACATGACCTCCAAAATCATCATTCATCATATCTAATCACAAAATTGAGCATGTGTACACCATATACTCTACAAAATGATCATATACCGGCCAAGGCTCACCCACTTTCCTTTCACATTTGCCTTCATCAACACTCGACCTTCAAAAGAGTAGGATTTACATCACACCTATATTAAACTTAAAAATGGGAACTAGGAGGTGAGCAACATAATCCAAATGTATCAAGTCATACATTATGATAATGTCCATACATGCTCACATATGATACATTTCACAGGAAACATCATAATTTCATTCACATACTATATCATTCATAGCAATAGGCTACATACTCAAGAAACACATCCACCACACACATATTCAAGTCATTGGTATTCTCAATATCATCATCATACTCATAGTGTTAGTACCATATTTCTTTCCTCTTTATATCTCAATCATCCTTCGCCACCACGACTTTCAACTAGGCATATCACCGGCTATATGCAAATGCTCTTATAACTAATGCATATGCACAAAGGAATTATTATCAAATACAGATCCAACTGTGGGAAACAACAACATACTAAATGTGGGACAAGCATAGTATGCTACTATGCCCCTACTGCAGTAGAAAAATATGTACACATATATCTCAATTCATGCATGCTCAGCAATATACTTTTACTAGTACCGAACCGCTCTCGCCCATCTGTAGCACTAGTCACCCCGTGACTTGCGGATCTATAATCATGGCCTTACTTACCACAAGTGCTACGGGCCCCTCCAAAACACACATCGAGAGAGCCGTGTCCCGTCGAACACCGAGGTAACTTGCTCATCACAAAGCTGCCCGCCCACTGGGCCCGCTACATAGGGTGCCTCGTCACCAAACTATAGACAGCTTCGTGATTCCTAGAATCACTAGGGAAATACAATAATATACCCATGCACTGGGTCGTCCTCCCACTAGGCCCTCCTAGTGGAACCCCTAACATTCCACCTAGACAACGAATGATATGTCATGGATGCAAATTTCAATCAATGCACTCTCACTCTATGCATCCTATCATGCCACTCCATATTCAACAATTCACCATAATTACTTAGTGAATTTCGTATACTCATCATTTTTCAACCATCACCAATTCTTATTGGATTTCATATACATCAATAGTTAGTGGCAATCATTCTTTATCAATTCACACATCATGGGATGTTCAATAACATATCAATCAATACAACCATGGTCATCAAACCATTCACAACAACTCTCATCAACATGAGTCAAGTTTCATCACAAACAACATCCCAAAAGACATGCCACATAGCATCAATTCCTCTAAATGCATTTCAAACATATAATCATCAAATCATCCATTCAAGCTAAATTAACAATACATATTTATATACATACATCACTAATGGATGAAATCATGTATTTAGAATAGTTACCCCCTTCTACCTCAAGAGAAGTAGTAATCAACGCGGTTCGATGGTTTCGCCTCGTCAATGAGGTTGTTTCTTACATTATACAATATACCACACAATTATTTTTTATTCAACCTCCAAGACTAAATATTCATATCTACTTACTTGGTATTTACAACACTTTAAATTCTCAAACCTCATTTATTTCGTTAATTCCACCACAACCACCATGGGTTAGGTGTCCCAATTCATTATTATGCATTATTAACATCAAACCCATTATTAGGTTCTCACATTAATGGTTCCCAACAACCATCATTGGCCATAAACTTCATTAATGGTCATCCACCATCAATAACATCACTTTACTTTATTAATAACATTTTCCTAACACAATAAATGTTTCTCTAATCATAAATCATACTTTCCCCTATTCTTAGGGTTATGGTTTCACTAACCCAACACCCATAATCAATGCCCAACATTTTCCATCATCTCCCTTGCCATATGTATACATTCATCAATACCCATTATAACTCTCATCAATGCCACCCCACCTAAGGGTTTCCCATTATAAATGCCTCTCTTTAATGACCCATATGCAACCAAATACTCTTCCAACAATCATAACCCATAACCAAGGGTTTAAGCTCATGGGAACAACCAAGAGCTTACCATAGGAGAAGAAAAGAGAGGGTTCCCCAAAAGGAAATGCAGCCACACGAAAATGAGGAGAAAGGAGGGTAAGACTTCAAGCTCCAAGCTCTCCTTGCAAGCTCCAAGAAATGAAAATGGCAAGGAGAAGAAGGTACACAATCCCAAGGGTTTTTAAGAGGAGAATAAATGAAGAAGAAATAAGGAAGAAAAAGAAAAGAGAGTATGAAGGGAGAAGAAGAAAAGGCAACGTGAATGAGAAGGGAAAAAGGGAGGTTTTGGCATTTTATTTTATCCCTTCATTAAAGCTTCTCTGTTTTCATTCAAACAAGATCTCAGTTTGGGCTCAATACTTTATCTAGAAATTATTTCGAATACATACTCGGATCCCCAATAATATTCTTAACATCCCTGACCACTATCATCCCAATCAAAGATATTTGGTCTGACACCTATATTTTAATCGGGTATAATTTCAGCCTATTCGGCTCCAATAAATTATGAGTAGTCCCCAAAAATCTTAATTTAATTATTTTTAATATTTTGGGACATTAAATAACCCACATATAATTATTTAAAATTTATCTCCTTAATTAGTCCTTTATTTTAAAATTTAGGGTGTTACACAGCTTACTAAGATTGAATAATCCATATGAATATGTGGGAATCAATGGCTTTTCATGCTTCTATTTGAATGAGGTTTGTTTTCGTTGATTAAAATATATAGTAGGCAAGACTAAGTGGTTTAATAGTAATGATTAAACACTATACTTTGTGGTTCCTTGTACCTTGTGGTTCATATTAATATGGGTAATTATTTCATATATGTATAAAACATTTGTTGTGTATTTTTTCCTAGTTTGTAAAATGCAACTTGAATGGTTTCTACTTCACTCTGTGATTAATAAGTAAATAAAATTCATATTGAATGATTGCCTTAAACATTTAATTTTGTATTATTGAGAATGTATGTAATTAATGTTAATGTGTGCAATACTTGTCAAGGTGTGCTTATCTAGTTTAATAACAATGATTTTGAGTTACAATGATGTGTTCGATTCTTGGTGATAAATGATATCCTTAAGCATATATGTATCTTGTTAATTAGTGTTAATGCGTTACATATATGTATCTTGTTTTCTTAATTGCAGCATAAAGAGGAAGAACATGTTGCTCAAGATGTTGAAGATGATGAACAAGAATAATGATGTGCTTAATATGTTTGGAAACAAACATTAGTCTTTTAAATTTAGACCCAAAAGTTTTGTAAGACATTATTAGTTTTGAGCTTATAAGTAAACTTTAAATTGTTGTGTAAGACATTATTAGTCTTTACTAATATAGAAAAATTTTACATTTAGTGGTACCTCTTTGTTGTGTAAGATATTATTATTATTTACCTAAGCTCATTCAAGGAAATGTGGCTTAAAGCTTTATGTATCATTTAGAACCCATGGTTCCCATTTAACCAAAAAAACATGGCCCAAAGTACCATGTAGAAAATGTCACCTCAAATAAAGCTTAGAAAATATGGTTTAAACATATTACCATACTTGTAAAATTATGATCTAAACTATAACAAAAAAAAATGTGGTCTAACGATAAGTTCAAAAAACCATGGTCTTTAATATGAGGCCACATTCATAAAACCATGGTCTTAACTATAACAAAAAATGTGGCTTAAGGACTAGTTCAACAAACTGTGACATTTAATGTGTGGCTACATTTGTAAAATCATGCTCTTAACTATAACAAAAAAAATGTGGCCTAAAGACTAGTTCAACAAACTATGGCCTTTAATATGTGGCCACATTTGAGAAACTACAACCTAAAATTAATGCAAAAGAAACAAATGCAAAAAATTGCAACAGTTTTGCAAACAGTGTGGTTCAAAGTAGAAAATTATAGCTTTTTGTTTTAGACCACAACAACTTAGAACACGACACAAAGCGTAGCCTAAACTAAAGGCCGTGGTTTTTTCATTTTAGACCGTGTTTTTTAGTTGCGACCTAAAATATAAAATGTTATAGTGTTCCTACAAACATGCTCATCGTGATATTGGTAGAACAAAGCAAGCAGCCCATCCTTGCCTAGGGACTCGAGAACCCCTATTGTAACATCCTAGATGTTTTGATAATAGAAAATAAATTGAAAATGAGTAAATTATTATTTGGCTTATAATGAAAATGGTATATGAAATGTTAAGCGGGGAAAAGGCAGTTTTAAATGAAATTTTAAGGAAAATGGCATTAGGACCCTGACGCGTAGCGTGGATGGGACGCGTAGCGTCAGGTGTGATTTAGTGAGCTGACGCGTAGCGCCAGGCTGACGCGTAGCGCCAGCGTCGCGATCTGTTTTATAACAGGGTCACACAGAACAGAACCTGTAAACCCTCTCTTTCATTTTCTCTCTTCTCTGAGGCGATTTGGCTAGGGTTTTGAGGGAAACTTGGATTCTTGGTGGTTTTAAGCAATTTGGAACCAAGGTAAGGCATCTAGGGCCTCTAATCTTTAGTTTCTTCTCCTTCCCTTCATGAAATCCGAGTTTGCATGTGATGATTGGGGTTTTGATTCTGAGTTTCAGTGGCTTGTGAAGCTTGGGTAATGAGTTTGGAAGTATAAGGAAGGTAACGTACTAACTAATTTGATGTTTCGGTGACCGTAGGTGCCGGAACGAGCGTTAGGCAAGCGATCGATGAAGTGGACGTCGGAAGCGAAAGAGAAACGGTGATTCCAGCGGCTGTAGGACGCTATCCACCCCTTGAGCAAACTATCGGAGCTCGGGATAGAGGTAAGGGGGGTGTTCGGGTCATAATTAATTAGAATCGATATGAGAATAGGTTATGGGAAGTTTGGGAATGTTAGTAAAAGTTGTCATAAATAATATAAAGTAACTAAATATAGTAGTTGTGAATATATGAGTATGTGGAGTAAGATTAAATGGTTGAATATGAAAGGAATATGTTGATTTGATTGATTATATAATGAAATAAAGATTGGAATGATGAAAGTAAAAGATATGTGTAATATTCTCACTTTGAGTGGTGTATGTATATTTGATTATGAATAAAAATGTGGAATTTTGAATTATTGATGATATATGCAATAGCATTGTATGGATGGGTTTGACAAGTCGGTCGCCCTGTATTGTGAGCACATGCCAGTTTCTGGTAGTTGCACATGTGGTTTGTTGATGATATGCTATGATTATGAGATATGATATGTGAATATGTGGTATGGGATGGCCAACGGTATGTATACCCCTCATTTCCTGGCTCCCGTGGTCTTTGTGCCCAGTTGAGCTACCCAGTGGTCAAGTCGGACCCAGTGGTTGAGGTGGAGAGCCAAGTCGGGCTCGGTGAACCAAGTCGGGTTCACGGGATGTCAAGTCGGACTTCCAGCTGAAGGCCAGTCCTTTAGTATCCGGATACTAGGCGTCAAATTACATGAGAGTCAGTTGTGACTTATGTGAATCTTATATTGATTGATGATGGAAAATGAATTATGAATTGAAAGTGAAACGTGAATGAATGAAAGTATGGTTTGAATAAGTTAAAGATTGATGTGTATGTGTGTAATTGTATTGACGTGGATAAGTGCAGGAAATCGAAAGAGATTATGTAATAACAAAGAGTAGTAGGTATTGTTAAGTTTAATATTTCGTTCTATATTAATTATGATATTCCAAACACTCACCCTTGCTGTTGTTTAATTTTAGTGACCAGTGACAGGGAGGATGCTAATGCTGCGGAGGTGCGCCAAGAGGAAGTTTGATGCCAAGGAATGGAGGTGTATATAATGAATGTAATATTTTGAGTGTATGTGTTTAAGTGTGTAATAAGTAATGTATTAATATGGTGGGTGATAGATGATAAAGTATGTGTGATGAACTTGCCATGATTATGCATGTTGTGGTTTGATGACTTATTGATGAGGATGAATTATGGCACGGAGCCATTGACATGTGTGAATGTTGAATGTGATGGGCAGGTGTTGCATTGATGCATGATTGATATGTGTGCTATGTGATTGATGCTAGGATGATGATTGGATTGATTTAGATAAGTTATGCATATAGTTGGATATTGAGTTTAAGGAACCGGATAGGTGAAATTAAGATTTGGTGGGTGTAAGAAACCCCAGAATGCATCAATAGGTCTTCCATGACATTTAGGATTTAGATGCATTGGCCCTTGGTCCATTGGAATCCATTTAGGATGTTTGGTGTAAGGGTTTTGCACCTAATTGGGTTAAAATGCATTTCGCGCATAACTTGCGCATATGTTGGAATTTTGGCGAACGGACAGCGCCAACAGTTCCGAAATGGGGAAAACAGGTGGCCCGTGAAGTTTCGTGGCAATCGGATCTAAAACGGGCCAATTGGATAGGTTAGAAGTTAGTAAAATGGTTTAAATGTGTAACAGCATCAGGTGCTGTCACTGTCATGCCCACGCTACGCGTGAGGCTGGCGCGTAGCGTGAGGTGCGCAGCAGATGGCTGACGCTACGCGTGGGAATGGCGCGCAGCGCCAGGCCCCTGTTTCATATTTTTGACTCTTTTCTAAATTAGAGGCACTCTAAGGTTTTGTCACACTATATAATTATTACTTTGAGTATGTTTAGTGAAAATAAATATTATTTTGAAATGAGAAATAATTAAATTTTATTAAATGCGAAAAATTTATGTGAAAATTAATTAAATGGATATAAATAAAGGTAAATTGACGTAGGACGTCACACCTATGGAGAAAATGGCTTTTCTTACCATAGGTTTCTTAATAGGTTGTTGGATCTGATGTAAAGAGGCAGTGAGACTCATCATCCTTAAACAAGTTCTAATAAAATTTGTTTGCATTAGTTTCAAGGATATGTTGGTCATAACACCATATCCCTAGTCATCGTGAAGGCCTTTTGTCTTGTTTCTTTTATGTCCAAGAATAGTGGATCCATGGTAGAATTTTGTATTTTGATCTCCATTAACATCTACTTTTTTAAAACCAAAGTATTTTCTTATACCTGAATACACTAGGAAGACCCAACATTTTGAAAAGCAGACCAATCATTAAATTGGTCAAGCCACCAATTCAAGGTTCAGTGATTGAATTAAAGTTCAACCGATATTGATAAAATAATATTTTTTAATAAAAGATATATCATATATAAAAATTAATAAAAATATTTTTATTGAAAATTATATGTTATATAAGATAATATTAAAAATATATTATAATTGCTTTGAAACACTAAAAGCTAAAAATAATATGTATTTATTGGTTTTTAGCATTCAAAACTAAAAATAAAAACAAAAAAGCTCAAAACATTTATTGCACCGCTCAACGGTGGTTTACTGGTTTGACCAATTTTTACTTATTTGACTACTTCATTACCGATTCAATACTAGTTTATTAGTTTAAACAAATTGAATTGGTAATCAATTCATTGGTTTTCTAGTTAAATCAACTGATCCGGTCAAGTTCTTAAAACTATGGAAAGACTAGATCTCTCTTTAAAGATGCAAAAGGAATTGATTGGCCCAGGAAAGCCTTTAAGCCTTCTAATAATTTCCTTATATTGCATAAGGTTATTTTACTTTATTTTTAATTTCAAAATAAAATTATGGTGAGGAAAAAAATTGTGTGATGTCAATATAATCTCCCTTAAGGTAGACTAAAAATGTCCAAATTTTATTAGGCCTTCCATGTAAGACTCAAGCAATATTTTATCTGGTAGGTTTAGAACATGGTCAAGTTTACCCTTTTAAATAATTCTATTTTCTATATAACTTTTAAAAATGAAAGAATATAATTCAAAAACTATGTTTTATCAAACTAATTTTTTTATATAACAGTAAAGATTAGTAAGAAGATCTCAAATAGGATTCTTAATGTTTTATGTTTTTGTTAAACACTAACTATGCTAGCTTTACATAAACTTTATCTAACCAATTGATTCCTTAAATCTATTTTTTCTAATTATAAAAATATCCTTATCTTTATTTTATTTTCTATTTTAATTTTGTACAAAAAAGTGAAAAGAACAAAAAAATCATTTCTCATACAAATATTAAAAAATGAAAAATATTTTTTGCAATTAAAAAACTAAAATAAACTCAAATGATCTATAGAAACGATTTGATTGGAAATATTTTTTTATTTTTAATTACAAACAGTCATTTTATTTTTTTTATTTTCAAAAGTTTTACAAGGAACATTAAACATAAAAAAATATATTTCTTATATTAACTTTTAAAAAGAAAAGACAACATTCTTATCAATTCCTTCTATAAGTTCATTTATTAAAAGTGTATAGTCTTTTAAAAAACACCTTTCAATTTTTAAGTACATTTTTTATAATTCTCAAAATACATACACTTATTAATGAATCTCTTTCTTAATATCATTGAAATATAAAAAATCATGTCTCTTTCCACTTATATTAAAAATAATTTGAAAATAACACTAAGTTTATTTTAGTTAACTAAAATAACTAGATATTTTAACATGTAACAATTTTTATGATAAAAAAACAGCTAAGGATATCAAAATTGGCCCACTCCGCCCTGTATTTTTACGGGTTTTTGACGGGGTGGGTGGGTTGACCCCGCGACTCATATAATATTTTATTTTGAAAATAATAATATAATATTAATAATATCTTATAAAATTTTTTGGAAAATACACTTTACTAGTTTGATTCTTAGTGTTAATGGTAGTTTGATAACTTTAATCACCTATTTTGAAAAATGAACTTGACTAGATTATTTATTTTAGATAGATACAGAACTTTTTATTATTGAATATTAATAGAAACTTAAATGTTTAATTCTTATTTATTATCGTTAATTTATCATAAGGAATGAGATGGTTTCATTTTAGCATATTACTTTGGTTAGTGTTTGAGTTAGAATTATTAATATTATTATATTCAATTTTTTTATTTTAGTGATATACTACTTTATTTTTCAAATTTAATTAAATTTTTCTTTTTAAAAATATTAAGTTAATTGATTTTTATTAATTATATTTTAAGAAACCAACCATTGACCAACATCCTATTAAAAATATTTTTAAAATATTAAAAATAATTTTAATTTTTTAAAATTGATAGGCTAACCTGCACCGCCATCAAAACGGAATAAACTAGAAATTTCAACTCACCTCTAATGAAGGACCAAACCCGTTGTATTTTGACGGGACAGATAACCCACATTACTGATGTGAGTCACAGCCTAATCAACCCAACACCATTTCCTTTGGAACCTCCTTTGCAGTGAGAACCTAAGGCTGTGTTTAGTTACATAAAATTATTTTAGTTTTTTGAGAAAAAAATTTCACATGTTTTTCAAAATTTTTATTTTCTAGAATAGCTAGAAAAATTTTGAAAACCCGTGTAGATAATGTGACAGTTTTTCAATTTGGAAAACTAGAAAACTAAAAAAGTTGTTCAAATACACTCAGTTTTCCAATTTTTATTCAAACATTTTTAATTCAAATTAAGTGAGATATATCTTATATATATATATATATATATATATATATATATATAATTTATGACAAGATTGTATAGTATATATATCACATAAAAATTATGACAAAAATTTAAAGTAATATTAAAATAAGAGCAAATGAATTTAGGTTTAAATATATTTCAAAATAGTTACAAAGAATAATAAAAATATTATCATGATACATCATAAAAATCATATGAAATATTAAATCTTAAATTTAACAAAAAATTAAAATATAAATTGATAGATATGGTAGGGTTGGTCTTTTCACTAATAACTAATAATACAGATAAGTTCTCGACAACCTTTTACCATTTCTTTTATTAAGCAAGATTGCAGGAAAACCAATTTAATATTTAAGGATGATAATACTAATTTAAATGAACAATGTAAGTTATGTGTTTCTAATTTTCAAAAACTTATAACAGTAAACTTTTCAAATTAGTAGAAATTTGTTTTATATTCTCATTTGGTTATAGCAATCTTTATCTTGTAATTTTCAATTACCTTATCTTGTAATTCGATACGCCTTTTCTATTTCTTTAATTTTTTTAGAAAACTTTTTTAAAGAGTTTTCTGATTTTCTTAAAAAATAGAAAATCAGTTTTCTATTTTTCTATAAAAAAAATTTAAATAATTTATAAATAAACAATTTTTTATTTTTTTAATTTTTTAAGAATAATTTTCTATTTTTTAAAAAAACTTATGAACTAAACGCAACATAAAATATTTGGTAAAATAATATTTACTACTCCAGTTATTCAATAAACTAATTTTAAAAAAATATTTTTACATCGATGGATCAATCAAATCTATTATGGTTATATCAACTTTTTAACACTAGTTATTTCAATAAATTAAATAAAAAATCTTTATATCATTTATGGATATAATAACTTACACTGCACAATTTCTACCGCATGCAGATGATCTGCATCCTTTTCGTTCAGTGTCAAATTTATCGCTGTCGAGTAATATACAAGCCTTTGCAATCTAATACATCTGCATCAAACCAAAAGCCAATCATCCATTTTCATGCCACCTTAACCTTACACAGCCGACAGCCACCATGCGGGACAACCCATAATTAGATTTAAATGGCCAAGAGAGACCAATTTTTGGTTTCGGCAAACTCTATGGTTAGCATATTCAAAACTGCATGTAGAGCAATTGCACGTTTTCTCAACATTAATCTTCTTATATCTAATGTGATGTGATCTAAAGTAGGAAGATCAAAGATGTGCATACATATATATTTACAGTTATACACAAGAGAGAATAAGGAAAATGTTGGTCATAATTCATTCGACTTCTCTTCCCTCTGCTGGCGCATTCTAGCTGCCCACGACATATTCCCTCCACCATCCTTGCTCTTACTTCTTCTCTTCAGTTCTGACAGTTGAGACTGCCAGCGACCTTTCCATTCACTTTTCTGTTCAACCACCTGGTTGAAAAACATAGCTTAGATCAGTATGAAGACAACACAATGACAGCTATATATATAAGAACAATTCAAAGTGATTTGAATTAGTGAACAAGCAAATACAGTAAGTTAAAAAAAGGTCCGTCTCTGTGGAAGGCGTGATTCACGAATCCTTTTGGTAGGACCTTCTCATTACCATATTAAAAATGGCAATAGTGTTATATGAATGAATAAAGAAATAATTAAAAAGATCACAGTGAATCTCGTCAGGGGATACCTGCATCATTGTTACTGTTGTCATTATTTATATTCTTGGACACAGTTGACTTGAATAGATTTTTAATGTTCTGAAGAGCCAAATATACATTTACAACAGACTCATCAGTTTTTGTGGTGGTAAGCTGGGTTGAAGTTGACATATTCAGGGAAGGGATGGAACAAGAGCAAAGGCCATAATAAAAATCAAGAAACAATCTATTCATACTAGGAAAATGTCACAAGGAAGGATTTGTCAAGTCCTCATTGTTTATAAAAGTAGAAAGCTTATAGGTTGGTGCGGTGTAGAAGTCAAATAAGTATTTTTAATAGATATAGCAAACAATAATTTAATCTCACAACTGGAAGAATCAGTCATACCCCCATAAAAAAATAAATTTAACTTGTGACATAGACTTTGAATGTGCTGAAGAGCCAACAATGCGTATAACATACAACTACAACACATTTGTTCAGATTTTGTGGTGGCAACCTGAGGCTCGGATTCAAGTTGACATATTCAAAAGGAAATATATATATATATATATATATATATATATATATATATATATATATATATCTGTGTGTGTGTGTGTGTGGAGAGAGAGAGAGAGAGGACAAAATCCAGAATAGAGAAAAAAAAAGGGGGGAAAGCAATCTATTAATACTTAATAGCAGGATAGTATCAGAAAGGATCTGCAACAATATTCATAATTTATAAAAATAGAATCAATTATGGGTAGGTGCAGGGCAGAAGTCAAGTTAATAAGGATAGTACAGAGAAGAAATCAAAATCAATTTCCCGTACCTCTATTATGGCAAACACCAAGAGGCCAAAAATATCAAATGTTCAGAAATCAAAAGTGCAAGCAATCCATTCCAGGTCAAAATTTTATTATACTCCTATAATCCATTTCTTTGTGTTTATAGGAGTAAAACTGTAAAACAATTTCAGATTATATTAAATTCAAAATTTGAATTATCAAGCTAATTTTTCAATTCTGAATCCTATTCCAAACTCATACCAAATCAGAAGATTCAAAGAGCCAATGGAAAATAGCTTAAAATACATCAAATTAATGATTTAAAGTGTTCAATGTAATAATTATCAACTATAGGAATTGACAAAACAACTCAGCCGCAAGTTCCCAAAAACAAAATCATAAGCCATGCATCATATATGTCATAAGTCAGAACAGAAACAGAGCAATGATATAGACAAAGAAGTGTGTAGAGTGTGTGAGTGACTTTAGAGTTCCTGTTTCAAAAGAACGAAAGCAAAGCAATGTAATAATCAAACAGGGTGTGCTCAGTAGTGCTCCTTTAGTTCCTTTTCATTTAACAATTTAAGCTTATTTGACTTTTCAATTGCTTTGATCGGGATGAGACTTCTGAGAACTTCCCCCAACCAGAAGACAAAAAATCATACAATTGTGCAACTCATTAAAGACACAGTAATTCACACTTATAATTAACAATTCAAAGTCATTTAGGAGTGATCACAAAATACAAATTGCTAGTTTGCCAAACCATGCAACTTAAATCATGAATCTTACGATTCTAACAACTATTTCAACTACAAAGTAGTACCACCCAACCAATCACCATAATATTGTGAAGCCCATTTGTCTAGTCCATTACTTAATAAAGAAGACTTTCTATTGTGTACCCATAAGAAACTAACAGCAGTCTTTATTGGAAAAAGTAAGTATTAAATACCTTTTGTAATTCTGGGACTGGAATAATAAATGTTTCCTTTACCAATTAAAACTTTGTACTTCTAGCTTCTTATATTGTGCCATGGGCACACCACAAGCAAAAGACTTAATAAAAAATAACCACATTAAAATTTGTTTATCTTCGACACTACAGTCAAAGACTAATAATTTCAAGCCTAGAGATCACCAAAAGGAAAGAATTTTCTCTTTCTTAACAAATATTTTTCTATATACACCCACCCTGATGACCTTAGCTATCTACCAATTATGTGGAGCTTTTTTTAGCAGGCAAACAACAATTTAAAACCATAATAAGGAAAAAAAACCTTACAAGATGAAACCCATAAATTCCATCGTATCACCTAATTCAACAGTGGAAAAGCTCCACCTTAAACACAAAAATGGATCACAAAGCTAAATTAATAAACTAATTAAAATGAGTCCAATCCAAGCAGAAGCGAAAATGAAGGAAAGAAATAGCAACCCTAAAGGAGAAGAAAACCTGATCGAAGCGTCTACGAGCGTTGAAGGCGAAGCGAATGCCTCGAGCCATGTCAGTATCGTAGATGGCTCTACGGGAGGGATCAGATAAGGTTTCGTAGGCCTCCTGCACCTGAATAAACCTCTTAGTGTACTCCTCGACCCGACCCGGTGGAGACACATCGGGGTGGTACTTTCGGGCGAGTTGCTTGTAGGCGTTCTTAATCTCCGTTAACGAACCCGATTCTGGAATCCCAAGAAGGTCGTAGAAGCTAAGTTGTTCTTCCACCACGACACCCTCCTCCTTCAGCGTCGCCTTCACCCTCCGAAGCCCGAAACTTACTCGGCCCATGGGCCTCAGGAACACCGGTGCTACTGTGGAGGCGCAGAAGCGAGGGTCGCTTCCGGGCATGGCTAGACCATAACAACAACGCATTCTCTCTCACTCTCTTTCTTTGGATTTGGATGTGTTGTTGTTACTTGTCTCTCTCTCTATGATTTTATATGGCCCTTATTTTTTTTTTCTTTTGTGGTTAGCTGTCTTTTTAGGCATGAGTGAACAGGGGGTGGGTTACAACATAGATCGTGCCGTTGAGAATATTATCATTAATTAATTTCAAATTATTCCATAAACTTTATTGTATATACTCTTGATGCTCGTTTTTCTTGCACATAGTTTTTTATTCACTGGAATCTTTCCCGTGTGCTAGTTTTTATTTTCAGTTTTAACTTTTAAAATCATCTTTTGATTTTCGAAAAATCACAACCCACTCTAACAGACTCTTAACCATCATTTGACTAATTTTACTAGTTTTGGAAGAGATATAATTAATTTTTTAAAAAGGAATCAACATGATTACTAATTAATCAATATAAATAATTAATGGTTAACATTCGCAAATTCGCACATGATATCAAAATCTTTGCATTGCTGTTCTGCTACTGATGTTTAATTGAATTTCAACAGAATTCAGGCAGGAGGGTGTTTGTTTTAGGTAAGATAGCTCATCTTTTATTAAAATTAAGCTTGGTTTGTATAATCTTTAATTTTCTGTAATAAAATTCCTTGCATTATTTATTTACCCCCTAACGTGTAGGATAGGATTAAATCTTGAGTGTTTACTTAAGTATTTAGCCTGCTTTCGAGATTTAGAAATACTCCCATAAAAAATTTTGTTCGAAAATGGTGTTGCTGTTAAATGATGTTGTGTCTCACAGTAATTCATGTCATCACTCCAACTTGGCATCCACGTGTAAGAATCACATTGATTTTGTCTACATAAATAGTTTTTATCAAGCATGAAAACCTTTTATCGTGTACTTAAATTAAAGAAAAACTTTAGTATTCCTTATACTATACAATACAACACTTTAATGCAACAAAAAAAATATATTATTAGTTTTCATTTTATAATTATATAAAAAATGACATTTCATGACACGTTATGGAATGTTTGTTAATTATTAGTAATAAATAATTCAAAACATGCTGAATAAATCAAACAATTAATAAAGTGTTTACTTCGTAAAAATAGTAAAATAGCTGACAAGTCATTGCAAACATGATAATGTTCTCATGAAAACCAGTTTAATTTAAATTAGTAATGATGGTGAACTGTTCTTTACAGGGGGTGTAGAAGTATGCTTGTAGAACAACTCAAAATATACATATAAATGTGTTTTGATACAAAGCAATGTGTGTATAAATATAAATACGGAGAGTCTTTGTATGCTGAGGCGGAGTGTAATATACTGCGGGGCGGTGTCACAGTCCGCCTGACGGGATCTGCATTGCCTTGACCCAATTGGGGGTGGTACCTGCAATCGTTCTCTGACGCTCAAGTCAGTATTTCAGAATACTTAGAGACTTAGAAAGACAATCAGAGAGAATTATGCAAGTAAGAGAGTGTAAGGTTCAGAGAATGGGAAGGAGATCCCTTATACCTTTTCGAGAGAGGTTTATATACCTGTTACTGGTGCTCTATTATTGGTAGGGCCAATTCCTTGTTTCCTAGCATAAAGCGAGAAAAACAGTGGGCCCCTGTGTTGTTCACGGGCACCGTTAGTGTAGTAGGTATTTCCACTTACTTGGGAAGCGTGAATGCTTTATTATTTTATTGTTATTTCCCTTTATGCGTGACAGCGTGATTCCCATTATTAACCTCTCAAGACAGAGTCAATCTCGTGCCGGGGTTGTGAGTATGGGCTCGCTACGCAGTGTGGGAAATTCAGTATTCCGCCTGAGTTGAGCCTATGGCTTGGCGGAGTAACAACTTAGGCGGGGTTACGTCTCTTGGCGGAGTAACATGCCTGGACGGAGTTACATTCCTTGGCGGGGTAACGTGCATGGGCGGAGTTATGAGCCTTGGCGGTGTTACTTGCCCTGGCGGTATACACTCCGTATAGTATTTGTAGTGTATTTGAAAAGTACTTCTCTTTATTCAAAATGCTGATCTGGCAAGGCATTAAAGCCATGCTCTTGGGGGCCGGTGTTAGGACCGGATCAGATGGGATGGAGACAATTTATTTAGAAATGGTAAAATGGATTGATGTTTCCTATCAAAACCCGTTAAAAATGAATTAAATTGACCTGCCCCGTTAAATTAAAACTTAAAAATAAAACTCATCCCACCTATCAAGAGGTTCACAGGCTGACTCATAAAAGTAAGAAAAGATGTTCCCCGAAGAAAATATAACGGGATAATATGTCAACCTGCTAAATTTTAAGACAATATATGTCCAATTAATATAAAAAAAAATCTAAAAATATATTTATAAAAAATTTTAAGAAAATATTATTAAAAGAAAAAAGTAGTGAGGGACCTGAATTTTTTAATTTTAAAAAATAAAAATAAAAATTTAAATAAAATAAAAATTATTTAAATAAAAATGAAGATAATATTTGTTATTGTCAGGCTGGTCCACCACACCAGTTTGATGACCTGCCGAGTTAGCAGGCTACGACTTGGTGAATATCAAACTCAGTTTTTTTGTCCAGCAAGTTAACCAATTTTATCATTCCTAATTTTATTAACTTGAAAGGGTATTATTGATTGATAGATTAACTAGAATAGAGTTATTCAATAGTTTACCAATAGATTAAAAAAATAATCCTAGTTCCGTGCTTCATAAAGCAAGAAATACAGCTAAATGACGTTTTTGCTTTTGATGCTAGCAACCGGTGAGTGGGTTGTTCTTGCAACAAATATATTAGAGTAATTGTTAAATAAAAAAGCGACAACCTTCGAGAAAGGTCAATATTTAATGATATAATGTTTTCTTTAAGAGAATGGTAGAACGCTGTCGACCAAAAAGAAAAAGAGAGAATGGTGTAATGCTTAAACTCTTTAAATAAATCAGATTTCTTGTAAATATAAATAATTGCTGACCCACGACTTGATTGCATATGTCGGGAGCACACGATTGAGACTTCAAGTTCAACAATATACCGGACATCTGGATAAGGATCTTCAAAAACCATTCCAAAAAAATTGAAAATTGAACATATTGAAAATACAACTGAAAATGTCACATTCTAATCCTATTTAAAGGTTAAACCCTCACTTTATTATTGAAATTGGTGTTATGACACGTTGTGCCCTATTTTTTTAAAACTTATTATTTAGCTCCTACTTCTCAAAATTATCAATTTGATCCCTAAAATTACTCATCCATCAATTACATCCTCAAAATATAATTAATTAATAACAAGTAATTTTAAGACTAAAGTCATAACTTTCAATAGCCTAATGTGTTAATTCACAAGCAAAGTTAAGAAGAGTAATATTTCTAAAAGTCAAGGACTACTGTTCTCTCTTTCTTTTTTTTGGTAAAAAGGACTAATGTTCAATGCTACCAATTTCAAGGATTGAGAATTGACTCCTAACTTAAATCTCATTTACCTTTATTTCACACTTCACATACTCCCCTCCCTTCCCTTAACCGTTAAAATTACTAATTATATTAATTTTTCTATTATAACTTCAAATTAACCCTCTGCTAAAATCAATGTATCGTTTCAATTTACTTTAAATATTTGTATTTTTAAAGAAACTTTAAATGGGAATTCACCATTACGTTTTTCACTCTCCTGATACGGGTTTTCTTAAAAGTGAAAATCGTATTAACTTGAGACTTAACTCTTACTAGTAAATGAAATTTCCTTCGATATTTGACCCGAAAAATAAACGTTGTCCTTAAAAAAGAAAAAGTAATCCAATCCAACACTCAAAATTGGTTCAGATTAATTCAGATTTTATATCAATCTTAGACCAATCCAAAGCGATTCTAATGTTACTATTCTATGGTCGAATCGCAAGCTAATTTCCCCGTAACTTCAACTCTTCACTAAAACCAGGCATAACCAATTAAGAACACTTAAGGGTTAAACCTAAGCCCCTAAAGGCATAAAATTGACGAGTTGTCATGGGCAACTAGACCAGCTGATGCAGAGACAACAGAATATTAGGGAATTTAACCACCCGAAAAATAACTAAAACAACGAGAACTTCCAAGAACAAACTTCACATAACCATCCGGTGAAGACAATTTGCAGCTGCTCCTAAGATCATCATATCCAATGCTTAACCTAACCAGAAAAAGAAGAAAAAAGAAAAGAAAAAAGAAATGCTGGGGGCAAGGAGGGAAAGAGAGAGCGGGGCGAGGAGGGAGAAAAGAGAGCCAAAAGAGGAAAATTTCAGCTGTGATCCACCAAATAAAATACCCACATGCCCTCAAAGGAAAAGAAAAAACGCGTGCAAGTCCTCCGGCTTCTCTCGGCAACAAACTCATCACTTTCAAAACTAAATTTCCATGTTGACACCATATCAATTGACACAACAAATCAGATGAAATCCACCCAAAAAAATTCATGCGTCCTCAAAAAAAGAATTTTTCAAAACCACAATTTAAACTTTTATGAGACCATATCATTTCAACACAACAAACTAGATGTGATACACAATAAATATCCTATGTCCTCAAAAGAAAAACTTATCCATCTCTCACCAACAGGCTTGTCATTTTAAAACCACAATTGAACTTGTGACACCACATCAAATCAACACAATCAATAAGATGATACTGAAAACCAGACAATATGCAAATAATTGTAATGATGAAATGCAGAAACATCAATGTGAACAGGACAACATAAAGAACCAAATGAAGCATGGAAAAGAATGAAAGATTAAATTGAAGATACTGCACAAATAGTGATACCCCTAATAGTTACACAGAGAATTACCTGTTGAAATCATTTGCATTTCAGCATTTACTTAAGTAAAAACTGTAACTCAGCCAATTTGCTCAAACGCAACATGATGTAACTCATTGCAGCAACATCCAGGTTCAGTTGACCTTTATATAGAAGCTTTACCTAACCATGGCAATTTCTTTGTGGGGAAAAAAAGAAAAGAAAAAGGAAAGAAAAAATAAAAGAAAAAATGGAAAAAAAAAATGCAGGACAATATAAGACACCAGAAGATGGTAAAAATATTGGCGAACAGTACTTAGAAGTTAGAGCAAACACATTCATACATAATACATAGCTAAGCAGCTCTCATTGCTCTCAACACTCGATGGAAGGAAAACAAATATGCTCTAAACCATAGAGCATCAGAATCTGACTGCATACCTTCCTTTACACAATGGAAAATCAACCCAGCATAACTGTATCTCAAAGCTCCAACAGATTTCAATGAGAATAACCTGCATTTTTTGCGGATATAACATGCCCACCATACCACAAAACATGAGTATATGAAAGGAAACCTATGGTTGGTCACATCAAATAATGATGCTTACAACTGAACATGATCATACTACAATAATTGCCACAACGGTACTACATCTATATAACAGAGACTAACAAGGAGATGAACAAAAAAACCCACTGCAGAAGGTTCAGTTTAACATGTAATTGACATCCTCAAGCCCAAAAAGTTTTAAATGCATATAGTCAGACACTGGATAAAAGGGTTTCTCCCTCCACACTCATTATTTCTGAAGAACTAGAAACCAACAATATTCAGAGACTCAATCAAATTTTTAAAATGTCAGGACACAAAAAATAGTAAAAAATTACCTTTAATAAAAAGAATAGTATACTTAAAATAACATTCCAACATACATCAATCAAGCAGTAAAAGAAGCATGATATAAGCTCTGCAAGGTTGATCATGACAAAAGCAGGACACTTCTTGAAACCTTGAACAACATCAATAGCTGTGCGATTCTACACCTGATATTTCCAACCCAACCTGCAAAAATAAATAAACAATGGAAGATGTTCATAAGCCAATGGAGAATATTCTTTGGACCAATCAAATAGTGGAGGCATCATCCTCTGAGAATTGTGGTTCTCCTAAATGAGAATCCTTAATTAGAATATGCTCTTATCCCACAAAAGTTAAAAGGTGCAGAAATCTTCAACCACGGACAAAACCATCATCTGTGCAATGCTTTTGAAATAAGATTATAACTCCAGGAAATATTATCAGCCTTGGATGACCCCGCTTCTCTGATCAGCATTTATAAGTAGGGAACTTCATTCATCTTTGCCTTATAGATAGTTCTGATTCAAGATGAAATAACAGAAATCTATAATCACATCTACAATGTTAGCATTATCAAAAGCCGGATAGAAATCTCGGGTATCATTTAGAGCCTCAACTCCTGTAAGCAAAGAAAATAACCAAACTTTAACAATCAAATAAAAGAAGAATCAAATTTATTATATACAAGTTCATTAGTCATTACCAAGTTGAGTTTGCTTAATAGTTTCCACTTTCCACTTCTTCCACACACATCCACCCTGTATAAAAGAGGATTCTCAGATTTGAAACATGTATCTTAATTAGCATGGACATTTGAGAATAAGACTACACAGACCTGGATTATCATCAGCTCCAGCATTTTGCTTTGACCCTCCTCCTGATTTGCATTTATCATTCACTGAAATCAGCATCCTATTATCATTTATATTTGTTGAGTCCTTCACGTTCGTTTTTGGTTCCCGAACAGAATCTCCACAGAGTTCTGAATTTTCTACATTAATAGCATTTTCTCCATCACTCAAATGATGCTTAAATTCTGCTGATCCAGAATCAGAATCATATTGTGTTTTTCCTTTTGAATCATACTCCTTGAAGTTGCCAGGGAAGGGCCCACTCCCATTACATTGCTCATGATTTTCAGATTTTGTTTTAGATGCAGTTTTCACTTGATGCTCTGTTTCTTCACCTCTAATTCCATACTTATCATTGAAATGAGGCTTGTACTCAGGGGACCTTGACCTGGAATGCCTCAGCTCAGAACTGCTTTCATCCAAATTTCTATGGGGTGAAACGCCCCTTTTGTCATGCATACCTTCTAAAGATCTTGACCTTGAACGCCTTCTATCACGATGCTTTGATTTCTTATCTCTACTTTCACCTGATTTATCTTTAGAACGATGCTTTCCTTCAACAGATTTAGACCTCATCCTTTTATTATCATGATGTTTTGATTTGCTTTCATCCTTTCTGGCATCAGTTTGATCCCTACTTTCTGTAGATCTTGATCTAGAGCGCCTTTTATCTCTATGCCTCGATCTTCTATTTCTGTTTTCATCCAATCTCTCAGGTGAATGGTGCCTATCATCCACAGATTTTGACCTTGATCTCTGTTTATGCCTAGATTTACTTTCATCCACTTTTTTTGGTGATGATCGGTTCCTTCTGTGAGGCTTTTCATCCACAGATGCTGACCTGGACCGCCCTCGTTCTCTGTGTTTAGACTTCCCATGCGAGATTTCTTCAATTTTGTAAGAGGAATGAAGCCTATCATCTGAAGATCTTGACCTAGAGCGCCTTCTATTCCTTACTTTTTTTTCATCAATCTTTGGAGAAGATCTACTTCCTCTGCGATGACTTGGAGAGCCAGAATCAGCACGTGTCTGTTTCCTTCCTCTATAAGGTGAACTTTCTCTATGACGTCTTGGAGAAACAGATGATTTCCTTGTATAGGGACTCACACTCCTACTTCTGTTTCTTCTTGAAGCAGCTGAACGATGATCAAGTGATCTATCTGAATCTCGTCTTCTGTATCTATCACTATGTTCTCTAATGTCTCTGTAGGCCCGCCTGTCCCTTTCATAGCCAGAATGATGGTGGGACCTCAATGGTGACCTAGACTGTAGATGCTTAGAATGACGTGCAGGTGAGTAAGACCGAGACCTCCTCCTTCTCCGGTAATTGATAGGAGATCTTGACTTCGATCGAGATCTTGCACGAGGAGAAGGTGATCTGCTAAAGAAATGAACTTTTAGATTTCATAGAGAGAACTTTGTAAAGATAAAAATAATATGTGAAGATGACTGGTATAAAAAAATATGAAAAATATACAAGAAAAATGTATATAATTTAGAACAGTTTTTTTCATATTAATTTAGGTTAAAATAATTATGAATCCATGAACAATGATAGATTTTCCAATTGCCACATCAACAGTATGTTCCTTTCTTCCAGTTAAGACACCAGTTGATTCTAAATACATATAAAGTTAGCCCATTTCTTCTAACATTTTTTCTCAGCATCTAAATGCACAGCCCTGCCAGATCTTGTTAGAAGATCAGAAAATTCATTTGATTCAAAATTTTAAACTATCTAGGTTGAAACATATAAAAATCCAGGACATCATGTTGGTCCAAGGAGAGTATCTTGTTGGTCATAAAGTCATAAGCTCAATTATGTACATCAATTGAAATTCATATCCAACTGTGCATAACTTATCTCCCTTTGTACAGAATCTACATAAATAAGGATAGCAGACCAAGCAACAAGGAACTCCCCCAAATACTGCTGTTCCCCCCAAATGACATTCAACACTAGGTAGGAGGGAACAAGGCCCCATATCTAAGCAACTTCGCAATGCAAGAGAGTGAGCAAACGTATTGAGTATGGTGCACAAAATAATTTTGAGCACAAAGAGCACCAAATAACCACAGTCCAACAACCTATCTTCTAAAACCATGAACCAAAGCATAAGTATCCAATCTGTAAAAGCAAGGCAAATTCAAAAAATAAAAATGATCCAAGGAAAGTGTAGTTTTCCATATTAGGCCCCTCAGAAAATAACCTGGAATTCCTTAGCAGGCCATCAAAAACTTTATTCTCTACCAAGATCTCATTAACTAACACCTAATTATGAGCTTATTGTTATACATTTTTTGATACTTTTGACTGTAGGACACTGCTACTTATTCCCATGCTTTGGTACATTAAAACTGCACGCTACTATGTTATACACAAAAACAGGGTAGATTCTACAAATAAATTATTAGTCCAACACAATGACAGACCAAAATATCTACAAATATTAATATAAAAAATGATTACACTCATCCACACCCCCCAAAAAAATTGAAATCAAAGAGTTGCAGTAATATATTTCTGGAATAAAATAAGACAAGAACCCATAAAATATACAATCCTCAAAATAGTTGATAAAAATTAATCAAACCTGGATTTCTGCTTTGTCTCTTTCTCTTCATTTCCAAGTCCATCAGGATTCAATTTCTTACTTATTTCTGCAGCTCGGGCTGCAGCTAACTCTGTGGCAGATTTCATGGTTGCAGCTCGGTTAGCAGCCTGCTGTGCAGTCATAGTTTGTTGCATAAGCAGTGCTTGCTGGAATTGCATCTGCTGCATTGCAACAGCTTGCTGCATCATCAATGGAAGAGATGATGAAGCAAGTGAAGAATTCGCGGGAGATGGTTTCTGCGGAAGTGATTTTGCCATTTCAACATTTAAAGGGCGCCCCCCAACATCTATGTTGTTTAACGCCAGAGCAGCAGTTGCCTCTTCAGGCTTTGAATATTCTATATAAGCAAAATGCTTTGAATCAGTGATAGTACATTCCACAACAGTGCCACAGAAGCCAAAGAGTTGTTTTAGCTGTTCCACAGTGAGAAGAGGGCTAAGATTGCTAACTTGGAGGGTTTTCTTCAATGCTTCATCCTTACTAGCCTTTTCAGGTGAACCTGAGATGGTCGTAGCAAATACAATTGTAAGAAAAAACACAACAAAAACCAAAATTAAGATACAACTGAACATAGTGCAAAACTACAAAATCAAGGAGATCTTTCATCATTTTAGAACTGTGAGATGAAGAACATACCACCAATATGAAACAAAACTAGCATAAGAACAGCATACCAGTGGAATCTTTTGCTGACTGAGCTTGCACCTGAGCTGCATGTGCTTGAAGGGCCTGGGCAGCAACTATTGCCTGAGCTGCAGCCATTGCAGCAGCAGAAGGTGCCATAGGAGCTTGGCTGAGTGTTCCCATTGATGTTGTTGCAGCTAAGGCAGTCATCAGCAAATTATGAGGAGGGTGATTCAACTTACAATCAACTTTAGCACAGCGCCCGTTAAGGTAATCACGACAAACTTCCCCTAGTGAGGCACCAATTCCTGGCAAAATAGCACCCCCGGATGCTCCAGCAACAACCCCTGGAATCATTCCCAACAAGCCAGGGAATGCCCCCGAGACTGACCCAGAGTAATTTGGCATGTTCGGCATAGTTTGATTAACCAAATTAGGAAATGTAGATGCAGGAGCCAAACCCAGCAGCCCCCCATTACTATTGCCTACAAAAAGAATAAAAAAAAAATATTGAAAACCAACCACCATTAAGTCTATTAAACCAAAAGACATCTATACTGACAGAGCAACAAGCCAACAACAACAAAAGTGTTGGTGATTAGCAACAAATCTCACCATCCCAAATTGAGGCTATTTTCTTTTCAACCCCAATATTCCTCTCTTCTCTTCTCTCACTACTTACCCATCATAACTACATACCAGACAAACCAAATTACACGTATAAAGGACAATCAAGCGAAACTGCATACCATGAACACATTCATCAAAAACCACATCCCAGCAATAAATACATAACAAGTTCATAAAAAAACAGGAAACCAAACATCAAATCACAAAGTTTAGCAACATACCAGTACCCGCTGCACTGAAAAACACAGGAAAAGGACTTCCCATGATAGGCTTCCCATTACATTCAACACTAACCATATAATTCCCTCTCTTAGGCACCACATAAGTAACAGTATAAGTACCATCACCCATATCCTTCACAATCCCTTCTTGATCAGACCCTCCAACACCCAACGCGGGTGTCACCTTCACCTTAATCTGCACACCCTCACTTGAAACCTTCCTCTCATCAGCATCCTTAGTCACCACCACAAACGATGCCGGAGCACAAGCCGTCCCACCGGCGATCCCGTTCCCCGCGGCAGTGCACTTGGCTGGATCCACGGGTCCAATGGGCTTACGGGACAAGTCCTCGTACTCGTCAGACTCACTGTCCGAATGGAGGTCCCTCTTTTCGCCGTGACCCTTCTCCAAACCCTTGAACGTGGCCTCGAACGCCGCTTTCGCCGCCGCAGCTTTCTCCGCCTCGCTCTTCAGCTTCGCCTCCTCCGCTTGCTTCATCCAAACCGGCTTCACAATGGCCAAACTCCGATCAGCCATCAACCCTAGTTCGAAAACGGAATATATTGTGAACCAATCTCTGATAATAAATAAGAGAAAATTGAAATATTGAATCTTGAATTGAACTATAATTTCGGAGATGATTTGAATCTTGGATTTAACATTTAACAATTGAGCTCCGATTTACAAAGGAAGGAATGAGATAGTATCTAACTAGAAACCCTAACCAGAAAAAGGGGGAAAGTAGATTGGATCTGATGTTAGGTTTTAAATATGCGGAGATATTCGAGACGCGAGATTTTTATAATTAAAAAGAGAGAGAAATTTGTGAGATATGGAAGATTGAAGAGGGAAAAGGCGTGGAAAGAGTGTGTACCTCTTCTGTGCTGTTCGTTCTGACGGCTAATAGAAGGATGGGTTGGGAAGTAGGAACAGAGAGGAGATATATAAGGGAATGTGTATTTTTGCTAGAGATTCTGCCGAGTCTATTAAACAATAAAATTTAAATAAAATTCTAACAGTTTGTTTTGAGCATGACAATAAAAATATTTTTAACATTATATATTTTATGTTTGGTTAACGTGGATCTTTTTTTTTTTTTTTGGTCGAATTAACGTGGATCTATTGGGTATCAGTGGCTGCTGCTTGCACAACTACGAAGGGGCCACTGTGGACTCGTGTAATGGCCTCGAAATACATGGACACCGAATCTGCCTTTTCTCGTCCCTCCAAAGGAAATTGTTCTTTATGATGGGTTTTCACCTACACTTGGGAATGGATATTCAAACTTACTCTTCTGGCTGCTCATCACTTGGAACCTTATCTGTTTACTTTTCAGTTGGGGAAATAAATAAATTTAAGATAGACAATTAAAACCCTATTTAATTATAGGATTTATTTTTAAGTTGGTCAAGTCTAAGTGTACCTTTAAGCTCTTTAGACCTTGAGTTAAGTTGTTCAAAGCATTTTTGAGGATTGCTCTGTTTGTTTAAAAGTTAGAGTAAGGTTTGTGAAACGGAGTTTAAAAAATTGAGGTTTAGAAAAAATAGTTGGGAAAACTGGAGTTTTGAAAAAAGTGATTTGTGTTTGGATAGTTTGTGGTAAAAGTGAGTTGAAAAATAGTGATTGTGTTTGGGTGGAAAAAGTTTTGATAACCTTGGTTTAGAAAAATATAATTTGAGGGTAAAATTATCAAAAAGGGTTTTGGTTAAAAAGAGTGGTAATGTAGTATATTTTTTTAAAATAATGTTAACAATTAAATATTGAAAGTTACCATTTTTAATTTGATCAACAAAATAAGAAATATTTATTATTAATAATAAATAATTAATATATATTATTATATATATATATATTACAACTATAATTTAATATTATTAAATATGTATTAAATATATATTAAATATATTATTAAATGCATTAAGGTTAGAAATATGAAATATATTATTATTAACAATTTATATTATTACATACTAATTCGTAAATTGAGCAAGCACAATCGCATCCCTAATTGAGTCACGAACATTGTTCATGCTCGAGGATGAGATTGTGTCAATTTCATTGTTTGGTATATGATCAATTTGATTTGCATGGTCCGCATTATTCTCATCAATGTCAGAGATGTTATCAAACTCAATGTCAGGCTGAGCACATCTTCGAATGAAGTTGTGGATTGCCATTGTGGCATATACTGGCTGTACTTGAGTCTTATACTTGAAACTTGGCATATGACGCATAATGGCAAACCTATTCTTCTAAACGCCGAATGTTCTTTCTATGGTGCATCTCAAGCTTGAATGAAAATAATTGAAGACTTCATTGTGATTTCTAAAATCACGATTACGCCTAAAATCGGGAAGATGATATCTTTCACTTTTATACAGCCCCCAAGTATCCCATTAGTGTTGGATACCCGCTGTCTACTGTTAACCCGTCGGTGAAACCGGGTTTTGTCAATTGGCAAGCGCACCAATCGTTTGTAGTTTTCGAAATTTAGATATCGTTCCACTGGGATTGAAAGTCCAATAACAATAGTAATTTTCTACTTACTATGGTAAATGTGAAGGAACTTATAAACAAAAGAATGATTTATATACAGTTTATACAATATTCACAAGATAGCATAGTTGAGTGATTCATAAGATAAAAGAAAATAAAAATCTATCTAAAAAGTCAAGTTGCAATCTAGAATAGGTAAGATACTTGAGATAAACACAGATAAACAAATTATGTTGGAAATTGGATCCCTAATCTAGAATAACAATGAGGAACTCAAGACATGCATATTTAATCATCAAGTTTCATGTCATTGCAGCTTAAAATCATTATAACCGATCCCTCGTGATATAAATTCTAAGAATTCACCGTAAAGTCCGATCCCTCGTGAGCTTTCTCAGTAAAAACTTGCATTAAGATCTGGCCTTATGGCAACAATGGTTAACAACCCCTATAGAATTGAGATACCAAGGGTATTCCAACTTTTTACTTTCGTCAAAACTAGTTTCAATACGGCATAAATAATCATTCTCCCGTTTGACATTTACACTAATAAAACCAGTTTCGATACACATGAAAATCATTCTCCCGTTTGATGTTCATATTAATAAAAGGTTGAAATACTAACATGGACTTGAATCATAAACATGCAGAGGTCGAATTCACAACATTATACTCAATAGATTAGTTCACCAATTCCAACATAAACAAATTAGTTACACATGGTAAAAGTAAGAACAACACTTACAGAGTTTGACATTACGAAGACGATGGAAACTTCACGATACAACGATCACAATACACCGAAACACACTCAAGTATCTAGAAAACTATTCTAGAACTACAACTCACAAAAGAAGTACTCAAAGTCGAGCACGAGAGAGAAGGGAAGAGAAGTGTATGGAATGGGATGCTATGAATGGTGTTGGATGGCCCTATTTATAGGGCTGAGCAAGGGTGCTGACGCTACGCGTCCCTGTGACGCTACGCGTCAGACCCCTGACTCAGCTCCCATTAAGCAGCTGATAATGGCCACTTTAAATAATTAAAATCAATCATGCTTGGCCACTTGGACGTGTCTCCACTGTATTTTGGCCATTTGTGATGAGTGGGGTGGCCTTTGTGCTGAGTGGAGTGCCCATTATTGGGTCCAAGTGGAGTGGTTGGCCAAAGTGGGAGTGGAGACTGCGCAGCACTGACGCTACGCGTGGCTGTGATGCGTAGCGTCAGCATCAAAAATAGCACTTGATGCTACGCGTGGGGTGAGGCTACACGTCAGCTCTTCCAGTGTAATTTTCTCTTGATTTCTTAACTTTTTCACTGCAAAACTAGAGAAAATTGATCAAGGGCAGATTATTTCCAACAACATCCATTTATTGAATTTAAATCCTAATTCTCTAATAAATTAAACTAATTTTTATAATTTTTATGAAATTTTTATTTAAACTTTTATTGAAAATTTGAGGACTAACATCTACCAAGTAGTATTTACCTACAAATAAGAATTATTAGTGTGCAGCTTAGTATATTGAATTGGTAAGCTAATGCATTCACAAATATACAGGGTGAAGAAGAGTATGAAACTAAACCTGGGGGAGGGTGTGAAAAATTATAAGCCGTATTTGTTAGTGCGTCCCTGAATATGCGTGCGTCATGGGCAGATCCCTCCAAGCCTGGCAATACAAATGTGAAACACATATCCCAATCACAAACAGCCATGACGTTCTGTGTTGTGTAACCTTTCCTACCGATGAACTTGATAGTTTCTGAGGATAGAACCACACATGGGATATGGGTCCCATCAATTGCCCCAATACAATCCTTGAAATACGGCCAATATTTATCATCATCATGTAATTTATGTGGCATATATACAAATGTTGGATCAGTAGGTTTTATAAGGTCTGCTGACAACTTCAGACAAGCTCGTAGTACACGATGGAAATGTCTACTAACAGTTTCACCAGAATGCCAGAATCTTTCCTGGATTACTCTATTACCTGCACCGTGGCCAACTGCATTTAAGAACATGGCAACCATTTCATTCACTCCCATGTGTTTGGAGCTTCTTAAACCTTGGTTTACCAACTCAGTGCACAACATTTCAAACACTTGTTTGCTCACCCTAAACATTTCATGACATCTAGTGTCATTTCCGCGAAGTATCTCTTGCACCCATGCATGCCCGCTTATCTCGCTTGTCCTACATGGTTCCTTGCAACAATATTTTCGTGCCCATTCACCGACTTCAGAGATTGCACCAGCTGACGAGCTCGCAATACACCTATACACTTAAGTGTTGTCATCTGAGGATGAATCGTCAGTTGACATAGCAACGCCATAACTCTCTGTCATCCCTGTATTTGAAGGCACACATTTAAACATTTGTACATAGGGTCACATATAAACAGTTCATACATTTAAATTTGTACATAGACACATATTTAAAAGGTTCATACATAAATAGTTCATACATGATGAAACATTCAAATAAAAGTTTAAACTGTCAATACAAGACTAGTGTCTAAACTAAAGACAAATGGAAGATAAATTCATGTAAACAAGTACATTATTTAATGAACCCTGATGAATCCCTAATGGATATCCGGAATGTTATCCAACAGGAATGCTAACTGCTCAGCTTAATCTGTTATCCTGGTGAACCATAGACGAGCATCCTTATCCCGAAGTACCCGCACACACTTTGCAAATAAGACTTTACTAGCACATTCAGGCAACTTATGAAGCATCTCAAGGGCAAGGTCAACGGAGGCGACATCGTCCTGTCTCTTGCTGACAATTGCCGATGCATGTGAAGAAACGGCATCGGCCATCTGATTCATTGATTCACTGATTATTGAGGCACTAGACTTTTTACCTTTTTTGCCTCTACCCCTTCCACCGGGCCCTCTCTACCTCTTCTCGCCACTCCTAGTTGTTTGTGAGGGTTGAGAGTCAGGGTTCAGGTTAATGTTTCCCACTCCCATGCTGCTGATTCCCCCAGTATTTGTTTGAGTATTTGTTTGTTCAGTACCAAAGGTAGCATCCTCACTATCACCTGAACCCTCGCTATTATCTTCCACTGGGGATTGAATATAAGCAGGAAAACCACACTCTGGGATGTATTCATTCCTCATCTAAGGTAGCACCCCTAACGATGGAGCCCAAGCATATTCCCTTGTCGCTACATTGTCCTTGAACATGTATGTTAGCTCAGGAGCATGGGGGAGGCCCTCATGGCGATACTTCACATACATAGGATTTTCCTGTATGTTAACATACGAAGGTGATATTAGTATATATAAATTACAGCAATAATTCACAACAAATTTAATTAATTTTTCCATACCCTTTCCTTTGCATCCCACTAGTCATCATCTGCGATGAACCTGTGCAGTTCATTATCCCACCCTAGCCCTATAGTGTTGCGGAAAAAATTGTACCAGGGCAACCACTCTTTTCGTAGATTGTCCCATTTGTTTTTAAATTGGTCTTTTATGTACCTCCTACCAGTTTTCCCGTTGAAATATTGTTCCAACCCTTCCAACCTTTCTTTGTAATTGAAGTCCCCATGCGTTCTCCATTCTTAATTTGTTTCATTGCACCCTCAATGAAGACACTAACTGCAAACCTATCCCAACTGGCTTTACCTGAGTAAGCAGGACTTTTACCCTTATCAACAGGTTGAAATGACATTCTTGGTATACTACAATCAAACACAAAAAATATCATTGTTATTAATAATATTAACAACCCTCAAAAATATCCTAATTAATATTAAAATCCCCTATTTAGATATTATTTATGTTCATTTAACTTGTTACTAACAATACTAATAACCGTAATTAAAATCCTAATTGAAATTTAAATACCCTAATTAAAAAAGTTATATTAACTTCATAGTTATTAATAATATTAACAACCCTCCAAAATATCCTAATTAATATTAAAATCCTTTATTTAGATATTATTTATGTTCATTTAACTTGTTACTAACAATACTAATAACCGTAATTAAAATCCTAATTGAAATTTAAATACCCTAATTAAAAAAATTATATTAACTTCATAGTTATTAATAATATTAACAACCCTCACAAATATCCTAATTAATATTAAAATCCTCTATTTAGATATTATTTATGTTCATTTAACTTGTTACTAACAATACTAATAACCGTAATTAAAATCCTAATTGAAATTTAAATACCCTAATTAAAAAATATATTAACTTCATTGTTATTAATAATATTAACAACCCTAACAAATATCCTAATTAATATTAAAATCCTCTAACTACATATAAATTATATTCATTTAACATGTTATTAATAATATGAATAACCCTAATTCATGTTATTAACAATACTAATAATCCTAATTAAAATCCTAATTGAAATTTAAATACCCTAGTTAGATAAAAAGTATGTTCATTTTAATGTTAGATCTTCACTACAAAATAATTTATCTTAAAACAATACAAATTTAATGAGTAAACTAAAAATTAAGTATAAATTACAAAAAAACAAACGGCCGCTTAAAAAATTCAAACTATCGTATCTAAACGCTATTTGGATTTTTCTCTAAACGTTATTCGGATTTGTATCTAAACACTTTTTTATTCTAGTAACAACATACAAACAATTACCATACAAATTTTTTTAAAAAACACCCTAAAAAATAATCAAAAATTTCTTTTTTTTAACAAAAATTAACATAGTCCATAGCATTCAATCCACACCCGTGCATCCTTAATCAAAACCAATCTGGACCATTAATTCCATCAGCCCTTACAGTGCACCCTAGCCCCTGCACCCATGGTCCACCTTTATCCATCATCAAACCCACTCTGTTTCTACAATACACTCCACCCCTCATCCACACCCATGCACCACCATCCTAAACCAATGATCACCATCAGATACGGTGCATCAATCCAAAACACTCCCACCGGTGCACCATTTTCTTCAACCTTAACCATGACTCTGATCTTCCCCAATGGTCCACTCCCACCACTGCCCATCCCATCTACTTCACTCCGGCCGCCCACCCCTTCCATTCCGGTGGCAACCATTCCAAAACCACACCACACCAAGGCGAACGTACCATGACCAAACGGCACCGTGTCTCCACACCGAACCACACCATACCACCGCGTCTCCAGTTCTGACGGCACCATGACCCACCCAGATCGACCTCCACCAAAACAAAAAGCAGAACCCAGCCAGCAAAATAAAACAGAGAGGGGGGAATACCATACATGTGAACAAGATCGACTTTGATCTCTGCTGTGCGAAGCCAAAATCGCACCAAAAGGGAGGGTGAGACCGTCAACAGCAATAAAAAATGAAACGGAGCTTTGGAATGGGAAGAATGGTCGACCCACTGAAGAACGCGGTTCAGAAGCTGCTAACGGAGAAATGTAAATGGAGACGGAGAAACCATGTGTGACTTAAAAGCATAAAAAGAGAACGCTTTCTAAAAACTGCAGTTTTCAAAACAGAACGGAAGTTCAATTTTTTTCCAAACAGGCACTAAAAGGTACACATTGATGGTTTTTTTTTGGAAAATTAATGGTTGTTGGATGCTTCAAATAAATCATTTGCAGTGAAAGTTGTAGTGGATTTTTTTCCACCATGAATCTATACCTTTTTATTTACTGTAGCAAGTATAGATGTCTTTTGTAGTATTTATACATATTATTTATATCTTTGTTATATTGATAATTATATCAAAACCCTTCATCTATCATATTTTAACCTAATCAATGATCTATCAAGTTTCAAATAAATTTTTATTATATTATTAATTATATCACAACCTTTCATCTACTAGATTTCAAGCAAATCCTAATATAACCAAACCTTAACAAATCAATTTCCACCATTGCAATCCCAAAATCTACACTTGTGGTTACTTGTTCGGTCACATGATGGAGGTTCAAGGGACATCAATGTGGTGATCGCTAGTTTAATATCCAATTTTTAGAAAATTATACAGAAATATAGAATCAGAAATTCTAATTAGAATGGTATATTCAAATATTTATTCTAATCAATTGAAAATCCAACTAGATTCTAGAAGGTACTAGTTATTTGTTGTTATTGATTAAGACTTAGTACCTATTGTTGTTTTATTATTTTCTTTCTTGTTATTTTGTTTATTTCCTTCCTACTATCTCACTCATTCTCAGCAACACTTACTTATCATTTCACTCACCTTTATTTTTCCTTATCATCATCATATTATCTCACTCTTTACTCACTTCATTACCTATTCTTTTGTTTTATTTCCCATTTTCCCAACCACCAAGATACTTCCATGATAATGTCTCTTCCTTAATCATGCTCTTATTTTCTTATTTTCTTTCCTTAATCACTCTCACCAAACCTCATTATCACATTTCTCCCATAAATATTGTAATACTCTCTACCATAGTTTCATTTCACCATTTTTATTTTTCTTTTGGAAAAAATGCTACACTAAAACAAAAGGCTCTTAATTCTCACCAAGGTCATTTCTATCTCATTGGAGCTAAAACCAACAATGGGGAACTCACAATATGTTTATAATTCTTCATTAAGGTAACAAAGAGGAGATGTTGTTGTAAATAAGTATAGAATGAGTAAGATTATATATATTTGAATTTATGAATTTAGATAATTGAAATAAGAAGAAAATAATAACATGTGGTGTGGTTGTGGTTGAAAGTGTTTATGTTCATAATCTTGTGACTAGATTTTCATTTTCTACTATTTTAGTTCACAAGGCTTACTGAAGTAAGGAGTGAGAGATGAGAACTAAGTTTTTGTGTATTCATTAAATTTGTAGATATTTGACTTATGGAAATTTAAAAATGGGTATCATATCAGAAGGATTTTCAAGTTCAAGTTATCCCCTAAAACAGTAAAGTATGTTCTTGTTAAAAAAATTATGTAAATCAATTTATAATTAAAAAAATTAGGCATTTTCTGTACATAAATCTGTAACACCCTCGGTTACATATCAAATTATTTTAAGTCTAGAAGGGTTCATAAATTTTCATAATTTTTTAAATACAATTAAGAGTATCGTTTGAATAAAAAATAATTTTATATTGAATAAGAAAAACTATCGAAATAAATTCCATGTTTATAAAATCAATAATTTTTAAAATACCTCATTATTATCATTATACTATTAAACAAACTTATAGAGTAACATATTATTATATTCATCCATATTAAAGAAAATAAATATTAAACACATTTTTAGAAAGAAAAAATCTTCATGGTCCAATAACAGTTAGTCAACGATATAGATGCTAGCAATTTAGTTTATTCGTTGAACTATGGTATTTATACTGAACTCCATTTCTAGAAAGTACAATACTTATTGTCTAGATTCTTCAACCTTCCACAGATATAATAATTGTATTATCAATCACAATTGCACACAAACAATTATGAATGTATATGAATGTAATTTAACATTCTTAAACCTTGGTGTATTGAATTTTCATGATGCATTACTCGTGTATTGAGTTAGTTAAGGTTTTTAGAAACTCTGTTAACAAATAAAATTGTGTGGCCTACGAATGCGACATAGTCATCCTGGTAAACTATATATTTCCACATATTCTCAAACATATTTTTTTGTGATACATAAGATTTAGTATAGTTATGTAATCTTTCACAAACCAAATTTCATCGAAGTTGATTTTCAAAGCCTTAAATATATTAAAATTTTCTTTTGTGAATAAGTTGGAAACTCAAAATAATTTACTTTAAAATTTTAATTTATTCATAAACCACTTTAAACCATATTCCAAAATACTTTTAAACTATTGCATAAATATTTAATAATATTTATAAATACTTTAAAAACTATATTTCCTTGTTTTCAATAATTTATAATAAATTATTAACATTGGATAAAATTTCTTTTTATTCAAAAATTAATTATCTCATATTTTTATAAGATCATTTTCATAAAATAATTTATTTTTTATATATAAAAAACAAACTAGGAATTGTCCTACAATTATTTTAAATAATTATTCATAAAACATAAAATAAAGTTAAATAAACGATTGTATTTATATAACCTAAGAAATAATTCCTTAAAATAAATAAGGATTAAATAATGGACTAAAAAATACAAAAGGATAATTTCTCTTAAAGCAAAAATTCAAAGAGTAGAGATATGAGTAATTATTTTTACTGAGTTTTAGTTTTTCGTCATGACTATTTTATGCTCATTCTCCATATCCATACAAAATTATCAAACATAATCAAATCAAGTCAACAATATAACATTCACATATATCATAGTTTAATTTCAACGGCGACCATAAAAGTCCATCTTCAGTCTTAATTGTTCAATCCTCACATAGGTCTACCTCCGTACATATGAGCTCATAATGGTTCAATTCTCAAATGACACGATTTATATTAAGTCAATCAAAGTAAATCACACTAGATATTTTAAGCTTTGAGTAAATTTTATTTACTTATTTATTTAAAGTAATAATAAATATTACTTTAAAATATCATAATTGTTTATAAGTTTAAAAGGAGTTGTGAACACCTATCTCGGTCCGGTCAGGTTTCACCAAGAGTAGGGATGTGCCTTTCCCAGGCGAAAGGATCTCCGTGAGAGGACTGAGCTTCAATTCTGACTAATCCTTCTGGCTGTAAGATTTCCGAGTGAAAAATGGATATTTCTGAGTGAAAGATGGCTGTTCCTGAGTGAAATATCCAAGTAAGATGTTTCCGAGTGAAATATCCGAGTGAACTGTTTCTGACTGACACGTGTCCGATTTGGCTGCCTCTAAGGGAGTTATTTTTGAACGAGGAAAAGGCTCTGGATGGTTATTTCTGAGTAGTATGACTCGGAATGATCATTTCCGAGTAGAGAGTCTCCGAGTGAGACGTTGCCGAGTGGATTGTCTCCCGGTTGGAGATAAATCTGAGTGGAAGATTCCCGAGGGAAGCCACTCCAAATGAAAAATGGCTGACCTTGAACGAATACTTCCCGACTGGAGATAAATCTGAGTGGAAGATTATCGATTGAAGCCACTGAGTGAAAAAGGGACTGAATTTGAATAAATACTGTCCAAAGATATATGTCCGAGTGAAAGATTACCGATTGTAGCAGCAAGTCTGATTTTTGGGATAAATGTCTTTTTCTAGACAAAGATGTTTCCGGGTGGAGGGCTCCCATTTGATGCCACTCTGAATAAAAACGAGTCTGATTTGGGATAAGTACTTTTTCTGGGCAAAATTGTTTCAGAATCGAAGATCCCCGAGTGAGTTGATTCTGAATGAAGAAACAGTCTGAACTCCAAAAAAGCACTTGTTGAATAAGGGTATCTCCGAGTGGACTGTCCCAAAGACTATCATCTGAGCAGAGGAAGCCCCTGAATGAACACTTGTTGAATAAGGAGGTCTCCGAGTGGTGTGATTCGGAGATGGCATTCTCGAGCAAAGAACAGGTTTCCGAGTGGTACGAGTTTACGAGTTCCCCATTCCCGAGTGGGATATTCCTTTTCAAAAGATCATCTTTCACTTTCAAGTTCCCCACTTCCGAATGGGATATTCCTCGGTGGACCGGTTCAAGGGATGAGTCTCCGAGCAAAGAAACACTTCAGTTTTAAAGGATCAAATTTCACTTTTCAAATTCCCCACTTCCAAATGAGATATTTCTGGGTAGATCGATTTAAGGGAATTATTCCTGAGAGCAGAAAAATCTCTTATCACGAATGATCCTCTTTCGGGCAACATCTCCTTCAAGGCCGATCCCCGAGTGAATGCATCCGAAGGATTGATTGACGATTGAAGCCGAGTTCCAAATTCTGATTGGAAAGCAAGGCCGACTCCCGAGTGAATACATCCGAGTGGGTTGATGCATAATTCTGAGTGAAAGGCAAGCTTGATGAATGTGTCCGATTGAATTCTCCCGAGCAATGTATCCGACCAAAGCTTCTCCGAGTGATTCAATTCCAGTGATGTGCTTCTGGGTGAAGTTTACTTCCCGATTGAATCAATCTTAAGTCAAGGAAAAATAGTTCTGACCTGTCGGCTAGGGATATAGCTGAGTAAAATATTTTTGAGGTGCTGATTGAATCAATTATAAATAAGACTTCCCGAATGAGACGTTCAAGCAGAGGGGCCGAATGAATGCTTCAAGCAGAAGCGCTGTCGCAACCTGGGTCGCGACGGCGCGGCGAACAAGAGAGAAAAAAATGAATCAGGGAGTCGCCACCAACATTTTTATCCTTAGGAAAAACATTGGGAAAAAACTAAGTTCAGTAAAGCACTGGTTAAAAATTGAGATTCAAGTTCGGGAGTCGGTTACGAGTAGGGAAGGTATTAGCACCCTACATCCCTGTCAAAAACAGTACCAAGATTGAAAAATGCGCAACCTGAATAGCCTTACAAAAGATGTTATATTTCCCCCCTTTTGTTGTTGTACTTTGTGTAAAAACAGAAGGAACAAATCGAACAGACATGGAGTGTAGGTTAACAGGACGTCGCGTCCAAATTAACCCTGGCTTTGGTATAAAACAGGAAAAAATAAGGATACTAACAAGACGTCACATCTAAATTAGTCATCCTCGAATCAAAATACGGGGTTAGAAACGGGAAGGGGATAAATAGGACGTCTAGTCCCAAGTACCCTGTTCCTTGTGGTGATGGCCTACCAAAGATAGGAGAAAATCAACAAGACGTCACGTCTAAATTGATTTTCATGGAATTTAATCAAAATATAGGAAGGGGATAAGCGAGACGTCTCGTCCCAAGTATCCCGTTCCTCATGGTGATGGTCTACTGGAAATAGGGGAAAATCAGCAAGACGTCACGTCTAAATTGATTTTTATGGAATTTAAACAAGATACGAGGTTAGAAACGGGAAGGGGGTAAACGGGACGTCTTGTCCCAAGTATCCCGTTCCTTGTGGTGATGGCCTACCAAAGATTGGAGAAAATCAACAAGACGTCACGTCTAAATTGATTTTCATGGAATTTAATCAAAATATGGGAAGGGGATAAGCGGGACGTCTCGTCTCAAGTATCCCGTTCCTTATGAATTATGGTGATGGTTTACTGAAATAAGGGAAAATCAACAAGACGTCTCGTCTAAATTGATCTCTTTTGGATAAAATGATTCTTTTTTTTATTTTTTTTATTTTTTTTAAAAAAGGTAAAAAAAAAAGTAGTAAAAATTTATCAAAAAAAAAAAAACTAGACGAAGAATACGCGAACTTACTAAGGTAAAAAAAAAAAGGTAATGTTTTTTGGTTGAAGATAATATTGAGTTGTTAAAATTTCAATTAGACGAAATTTTGAAAATAACAGAAAGAAAAAAACAGAAACTAAAAAGATAAAAAAAATCACATTTTGTCAAGCTTTGTTCGGGTGTCTTAAAAAAAATTACACTTTAACTATACGGTAAATGAATTATCGGGAAAAAGGAACATTATACAGAGGAGGACTGATTCCTTGCGATAGGATTAATATTCTGGGCAATAAAATTATGATCGCAACTATCCCTCATACAATTTAAATTCGTACAAAAACAAAAAAACATACACTAACAACTTGCACAATAACGTTGGGCAATAGATAAACAAAAAAAAGTAACATGAGCAGAAATAGTAACAGAGATAGAGTGAAGATTCAAACATACATCACAATATGCTACTGTAAAAACCAAATAATAACAACAATAGGCAACAGAATAGAGAGTCCAATACAACAATACTAATCTGATCCTTATACAAAAATTTAATATTTTGAAAAATAAACACTGTTTTCACAAAATATATAATGTTCTTGCTCACTGATTGAGTTCTTGCTCACTGTTGCTGTTTTGACTGTTGCTGTTGCTGTTGCTGTTGTTGCTGTTACTGTTGCTGTTGCTGCTGTTGCTGTTGCTGTTGCTGTTGCTGCGAATTTCTACTGTCAAAAATCCGGAAGTGCCTTTCAAAACTCAAGAATGTTGAAATAATCTCCTCCCTATGAAATCTTTTCCAAACCTCTTAGAGAAAAAATTTTCGAACCCCCATTCTTCTGTACAGAGGGGTATTTATAGCCTCTGTTCCTTGCCCTCTTCTGTAAAAGAAAAACCAAAGTGGAAGCTCCACTTACTGCTTTAATGGAGGATGAAGAGGATGGCACCACTAGTTGAGTGGTTCTTCTAGTTGGACTTCCACCCTTGCAAGTGGCCTTGAAGCTCCTGAAAACCCTCCCAAAAATCCGTTGCACTCTCTCTGCTTTTGTTCTTTTTCTTCAAACCTTATACTCATTTCTTCTCCTCTGTTTTTCCTTTTTTTCTTTTCTTGTAGCCGTGACCCCCTTCTCCATTTCCTTATTCACTTATTTCAAAATCACCACCCCTCATGTGCCTTACTCCTTGTCACAAAAGAAAATACCCTTTTCTCAAAAATTCAAGCATGTTGTCGTGGGAATCAATGCTTAGTGGAATATGGGAATTAAAATAAAACATTCATTTTGGCTTCTCCTTGTTCTTTGGCCGTGTGATGCTTTAAAAAGTGGAGGATAGTTTGAATAGAATAATGGTGACCTTGACTATGCATTGCCATGAATTTAATTGAGACAAAGGGGTAGCATTGGTTTTAATAAAATAATGAGACATGGAGTTCAACTTTTAATCATATGGGATAAGGAATTGAATTAAATAATGGGTGAGTGGAGCTTTAGTGTAACCGTGGGAATTATTGGAAGAAAGAGATGACATTTGTTTGAATAAAAAATTAAAGCATGGACTTGTTTTGGAGGGAGCCTTTCAACGTGATTTTTAGAGAGTGAAAGGGAGGGCACTTATTGCATTTAAAATATTGGGTACATAGACAGCTTTTGAGAGAGAATTAACGCGAATTGCTAGAGAATGAAGAGATGTTTTTTTTATTAAAACATCATGAAGTATGATGGGTCCAAGTAGCTCTTTGGAAGTTTCAACCACTTGCCTTAATCTTCATCACGTTGGAAGCTAGTTAAAGGAGAAGCCCTTTTTTCAATTTTTATTCAATGGATGCAAAAGGAAATGGTCAAGGTATTGAGAAAAGATTTGTGTTCTTGGGCAGCACATTGCCGTGAAAGCACATGGTGAAAAGGGGAATGGATTTGAATAAAATACTAGTGAGTGGGATCATGTTTTTACTTTGTCAAAATGGTGGGGACCTTGCCTTTGAATTAATGAACTCATGCATGTGTTTTTTTGGAGGAGCAAAACCGTTAAATGCTTCCATGAGGCCAAGAATACATTTTAAAAATATACTTGTTGCTATTCCATGTTGGCATGGTGGAGCCTTTTCTTCAATTGTCTAATATGACAAATCCTTTCCCCTTAGCCCATGAATTCACGTTAACAATGAAGGAGGGGGCTGTTCTTGCATTGACAATTGATTGGCTTAGAGACTTAGACTTGGTCAAAATTGGTGGGCATTGGAAACCATAGTAGTTTTGGTGATGGGTTCCATTCATCTTCATCACGAAATTTGCTTGCACATTTAAGGACAGACGCGTGCCAAATTTGAAAGAGGGTCCAACATGAAAGTTGTAGATCTTTCTTTTATCTTTAATTTGATATATGGCACAAAAATTTTCATCAAGAAACGAGGGAGATATGGCCCATCTACAAAAACTGCTCCAGAGTGTGACGGAAATACATTTGCAAGCAAAATAAATTCACTGGGCAAAATGGGTGGAGAATTAGCTTTTGTGACCTTCATGAAGTTTGTAGATATCTTTGATGTGGAGGCACAGAAAAAAGAACGGGGTCATTTCAGTACCATATGAGGGAGATATGAATTTTTTCCTAAAGATGTGCAGAGCAGTCATGAAACTGGAACAAGTCTAGGAAGATTATTAAAACTATACCAATTGGTAAGGATATAGCCTTCAAGGTCTTCACAAAAGTCGTAGACAATTTTGTTACGGAAATTTTGAGACCGGGTTTGCGTAAATCGAAGGTCGTATGAAGGAGTTATGAATTTCTAAGTGAACCATGCGCAACAGAGAGTGCCCAAAGGATGGAACTATACCAATTAGCTGGACAAAAAGAGCTGTTCACAGATGCCCCTCTTTACTTCTTTTTCACAAGAGAAACACGAAGCTTTCCGTGTTTTTGAAGTGAAAATGAAGTAAAGATATGAACACCGATGTAGGGACCAGGTGGGACCTCTTAATCGGTATGGTGTCTGACAGTGTTGGCAGTCAACGAGCTGGTGTGACCTTTTCTTCTTTAAAGATGAGCATTTTCCAGATCCGTCTCTCTCTATTTCCCTTCTTCTTCTTTTTTGTTTTTGTTTTTGTTTTTGTTTTTGTTTTTTTTTTGTTTTTTTTTCTTTTTTTTTTTGGGATTCTTTTTTTTTTGTGTTTTTCTTTTTGAATCTACCGGAAAGGATTGTCTTCCAGTTAGTAGGAGGTGAGAGGATTAGGGTTGCCCCCCGGTAGACCTGAAATGTCAAGGTTGGGGTTGACCCTCAGTTGACAGGAAATGTAAAGATTAGGGGAGCTAACAGGACGTCTCGTCTGAATTAACTCACTGTTGGTAGGAAATGTAAAGGTTGGGGTTGACCCTCGGTGGACAGAAAGTGTAAAGGTTGGGGTTGGCCCTCGGTTGACAGGAAAGGTAAATATTGGGGGAGCTAACAGGACGTCTCGTCCGAATTAACTCACTGTTGGCAGGAAATGTAAAGGTTGGGGTTAACCCTCGGTTGACAGGAAAGGTGAAGATTGGGGGAGCTAACAGGACGTCTCATCCAAATTAACTCACTGTTGGTAGGAAATGTAAAGGTGGGGTTGACCCTCGGTTTGTAGAAAGGTAAAAGGTGGGGGATTGCCCCTTGACTGACAGGAAAAATAAATGTGGGGTGTGGCCCTTGGTTTGCAGAAAGGTAAAAGGTGGGGGATTGCCCCTTGACTGACAGGAAAAATAAATGTGGGGTGTGGCCCTTGGTTTGCAGAAAGGTAAAAGGTGGGGGATTGCCCCTTGATTGACAGGAAAAATAAATGTGGGGTATGGCCCTTGGTTTGCAGAAAGGTAAAAGGTGGGGGACGGCCCCTTGATTGACAGGAAAAATAAATGTAGGGTGTGGCCCTTGGTTTGCAGAAAGGTAAAAGGTGGGGGATTGCCCCTTGACTGACAGGAAAAATAAATGTGGGGTGTGGCCCTTGGTTTGCAGAAAGGTAAAAGGTGGGGGATTGCCCCTTGATTGACATGAAAAATAAATGTGGGGTGTGGCCCTTGGTTTGCAGAAAGGTAAAAGGTGGGGGATTGCCCCTCGATTGACATAAAAAATAAATGTGGGGTGTGGCCCTTGGTTTGCAGAAAGGTAAAAGGTGGGGGATTGCCCCTTGGCTGACAGGAAAAATAAATGTGGGGTGTGGCCCTTGGTTTGTAGAAAGGTAAAAGGTGGGGGATTGCCCCTCAATTGACATAAAAAATAAATGTGGGGTGTGGCCCTTGGTTTGCAGAAAGGTAAAAGGTGGGGGATTGCCCCTTGGCTGACAGGAAAAATAAATGTGGGGTGTGGCCCTTGGTTTGCAGAAAGGTAAAAGGTGGGGGATTGCCCCTAGATTGACATGAAAAATAAATGTGGGGTGTGGCCCTTGGTTTGCAGAAAGGTAAAAGGTGGGGGATTGCCCCTTGACTGACAGGAAAATAAATGTGGGGTGTGGCCCTTGGTTTGCGGAAAGGTAAAGGTGGGGATTGCCCCTTGACTGATAGGAAAATAAATGTGGGGTGTGGCCCTTGGTTTGCAGAAAGGTAAAGGTGGGGGATTGCCCCTTGACTGACAGGTAAATAAATGTGGGGTGTGGCCCTTGGTTTGCAAAGAGATAAAGGTGGGGGATTGCCCCTTGACTGACAGGTAAATAAATATGGGGTGTGGCCCTTGGTTTGCAAAGAGATAAAGGTGGGGGATTGCCCCTTGACTGACAGGAAAATAAATGTGGGGTGTGGCCCTTGGTTTGCAAAGAGATAAAGGTGGGGGATTGCCCCTTGACTGACAGGTAAATAAATGTGGGGTGTGGCCCTTGGTTTGCAGAAAGGTAAAGGTGGGGGATTGCCCCTTGACTGACAGGTAAATAAATGTGGGGTGTGGCCCTTGGTTTGCAAAGAGATAAAGGTGGGGGATTGCCCCTTGACTGACAGGTAAATAAATGTGGGGTGTGGCCCTTAGTTTGCAAAGAGATAAAGGTGGGGGATTGCCCCTTGACTGACAGGTAAATAAATGTGGGGTGTGGCCCTTGGTTTGCAGAAAGGTAAAGGTGGGGATTGCCCCTTGACTGACAGGAAAATAAATGTGGGGTGTGGCCCTTGGTTTGCAGAAAGGTAAAGGTGGGGGATTGCCCCTTGACTGACAGGTAAATAAATGTGGGGTGTGGCCCTTGGTTTTCGGAAAGGTAAAGGTGGGGAATTGCCCCTTGACTAAAAGAATAAACCCAGGGAGATGCCCCAGTTTGACATGATTGGATGAAATCTTGGGGAACTGTCCCTTGAATGAAAGAACAAACCCAGGGAGATGCCCCAGTTTGGGTTGACTGAGAAGTGTAGTCCCACTGGGGAAGGATTTGGGAAGTGTAGTTTTTTGGTGATTATGGTTCCGCTGGGGAATGAGAACTTGGGAAGTGCCAGCTTTGGCGATTGTGATTTCACTGGGGATGCCAATCTACTGATTTCTCTTGGGGAAAACTTCTGGTCCGGATCTTTGGTGTCAGGTTCTTCATTTCTGTGTGACGTAGTTCCATCACCCTTCAAAACAGATGGTTAGAAGCACGAGTAATCAAAAGAATTGACATTTCGAGCGACCTTTCCTAAGAGATAGGCTTTCAAGATAACTCATGGATGAGATAGAGACAAATTATGTCTTCCAGGAACATAATTAACAGAATTGGTTATGCTTTCTCACGGGTCGGGTCTGACGCCAGGATACATTCCGTTTCACCACGACTTTTCATTTCATCACTTTTCATTTCAAAAATTTCCTCTTAAGAAAAAAAACTTGTTCGTTTATAAGATTCAGCCGTAGACTCAGGGGAAGGAAAGGGAGAGCTTATTTTATTATTGAATATAAGTATGTACATTGGTAATGAAGGTAAAGGTAACAAAAACGTATGTATAAACAATTAAAAGGTGGGAGAGAAAGAAGGCCTTTTGAACCCTCCAGCGACTCCCCGCGAGTGATAAGAATCCGGATCTTTCCTCACGACTTTGAGACCATCCTCTGATTTTACTTCTGGGAAATGATTTTGACAAAGATGCGCGTGCCTGACCAGTTTTCCTTCTCTGAAGAGTTCACGTCCTTACGCCTGAACTTGTGGCTTTTATTCTACCTGAGCCGCCCTTCCGGGTTTTCAACTCATCAAGCAGCTCTAATTTTTGCCTAGGCTGCCCCATGGGTTTTCAGCCTAGCGAGCACTCCCTTTTTTTCTTTTTTTTCTTTTTTTTTTTTTAGGCAAAATATTTCTTCACCGCGTCGGCGTTCACAGGCATTGGTAGATCCTCTCCATCCATGTTGGTAAGGATTAGAGCTCCTCCAGAGAAAGCCTTCTTCACGACGTATGGTCCCTCGTAATTAGGTGTCCATTTCCCTCGGATGTCCTTTCGGATTGGCAAGATTTTCTTGAGGACTAGGTCTCCTTCTTGGAATCGTCGAGGTCGTACCTTCTTTTCAAACGCCCGTTTCATACGCTTTTGATATAGCTGACCATGACAAAGGGCCGCTAATCTCTTCCCATCAATCAGATTTAACTGGTCATGCCGAGTTTGGGTCCATTCAGCTTCCTTTAATTCCGCCTCCATTATCACTCGAAGAGAAGGGATCTCTACTTCGAAAGGCAGAACCGCCTCCATACCATAAACCAGGGAGAATGGAGTTGCCCCAGTCGAGGTTCGGACCGAGGTACGATACCCATGTAAAGCAAAGGGGAGCATTTCGCTCCAATCTCTGTAGGTCACAACCATTTTCTGTACAATCTTCTTGATGTTTTTATTGGCTGCCTCGACTGCCCCATTCATTTTACGGCGATACGGGGAGGAATTATGATGGTGGATTTTGAAGTCTTCACAAAGCTCTTTCATTATTTTGTTATTCAAATTCATGCCATTATCAGTGATGATCTGACTCGGCAGACCGTACCGGCATATCAGTTCACGCTTGACAAATTTAACCACAACACTCCTTGTCACATTGGCGTACGAAGCAGCTTCTACCCATTTTGTGAAATAGTCGATAGCGACTAAAATGAAACGATGACCGTTAGAGGCTTTTGGCTCGATGGGTCCAATGACGTCCATACCCCACATTGAAAAGGGCCATGGTGCTGACAAGACATTCAGAGAAGACGGGGAAGCATGAATATGGTCTGCGTATATCTGACATTTATGACACTTACGAACATAGGCAAAACAGTCTGACTCCATGGTCATCCAGTAGTAACCAGCCCTCAAAATCTTTCTTGACATGGCGTGTCCGTTAGTGTGAGTTCCAAAACATCCCTCGTGGACATCCCTCATGACTTTACTTGCTTCGTCGGTGTCGATGCAACGAAGAAGGACAGAGTCATAATTTCTCTTATAAAGCACATCACCGTTTAAAAAGAAACCCATGGCGAGCCGTCGCAGGGTTCTTTTATCATTCTCTGTAGCACCTTCAGGATATTCTTGATTTCGGATATACCTCTTGATATCGTGGTACCAAGGCTTCCCATCTGACTCCTTTTCAATCATCTGGCAATATGCGGGTTCGTGGTACCGCGCTATTTCAATGAGAGGCATGTCGTAATCATTGCTCACCTTGAACATTGATGCTAGGGTAGCCAAAGCATCAGCCATTTGGTTGTCCTCCCGGGGAACATGGTGAAAAGAAACATCATCAAATTCCTTAATCAACTCTTTGATGCGAGTTTGATAGGGAATTAATTTGCTGTCTCTAGTCTCCCACTCTCCTTTTAGTTGGTGAATGACCAGGGCAGAATCCCCGTATACTTCCAATTTCTTCACTTTGGCATCCAATGCTGCTTGGATTCCCAGAGAACACGCCTCGTACTCAGCGATGTTATTGGTACAATCAAAACATAAACGAGCACAAACGGGGATAAGTTCTCTGTCAGGCGAAATGAGGATTGCTCCGATTCCGTGCCCTAATGCGTTAGAAGCACCATCAAACCTTAGGGTCCATTTATCCTTTTGGGCTCCTTCTTCATCAATCAGGGCCATGATATCTTCGTCCGGGAAGTCAAACTGCATGGGCTGATAATCTCTTATGGGTTGACGAGCTAGGTAGTCAGCCAGAACACTTCTTTTTACAGCCTTCTGAGAGACATAGACTATATCGTACTCAGTTAGCAGGACTTGCCATCGAGCAATCCTTCCGGTCAAGGCAGGTTTTTCAAAGACATATTTGACAGGGTCCATTTTGGAAACTAGCCAAGTAGTGTGGCTTATCATGTATTGTCTCAAACGTCGGGCTGCCCATGCTAACGCACAACAGGTCCTTTCCAGAGCAGAATACCTCATCTCACAGTCAGTGAACTTCTTGCTTAGATAATAAATAGCATGTTCTTTCTTCCCAGTCTCATCATGTTGCCCCAACACACAGCCCATGGATTCATCTAACACTGTAAGGTATAAAATGAGTGGTCTTCCCGGGGACGGTGGGATCAAAACTGGCGGGTTCTGCAAGTACTGCTTTATCTTTTCAAAAGCCTTTTGACAATCCTCGTTCCACTGAACCGGTTGGTTCTTACGGAGCAATTTGAAAATTGGCTCGCATGTTGCCGTCAACTGTGAGATGAAGCGAGCAATGTAATTTAATCTCCCCAAGAAACCTCTAACTTCCTTTTCTATACGGGGAGGGGGCATTTCAAGAATGGCTTTAACTTTGTCAGGGTCGACCTCTATGCCTCTCTTGCTTACTATGAATCCTAGTAATTTCCCGGATCTTGCGCCGAAGGTGCACTTGGCTGGGTTTAGCCTAAGCTTGAACTTCCTCAACCTTTCGAAGAGTTTCCTTAGGTCTTCCATATGCCCTTCATCCGTTTTAGACTTGGAAATAATATCATCGACGTAAACCTCTACCTCCTTGTGCATCATGTCATGGAAAAGGGTTACCATGGCCCTTTGGTAGGTTGCTCCGGCATTCTTTAGACCAAAAGACATCACCTTATAACAGAAGGTTCCCCACAAGGTAACAAATATAGTTTTTTCCATATCCTCGGGCGCCATCTTAATTTGATTGTATCCGGAGAAACCGTCCATGAATGAAAAGATCGTATGTTGCGCGGTATTGTCGACCAGAACATCAATCTGAGGCAGGGGAAAATCATCCTTGGGGCTAGCCCTGTTCAAATCACGATAGTCCACGCACATTCGTACTTTACCATCCTTTTTCGGGACCGGGACGATATTTGCCACCCACTGTGGGTATTTTGCCACGGCTAAGAACCCGGCATCAAATTGCTTCTTGACTTCTTCCTTGATTTTCAAAAGCATCTCAGGTTTCATACGTCGCAGCTTCTGCTTTACTGGCGGACATTCGGGTTTTAATGGTAACCTATGTTCGACAATGCTATTGTCCAGTCCCGGCATATCTTGGTAAGACCAGGCGAAAACATCACTGAACTCTCTCAACAACCCAATCAGTTCCTGCCTCTGTTCTTTACTTAACGAGGTACCAATTTTGACTTCCTTTTTAACTCCTCCAGTTCCCAAATCGATAACCTCGGCTATCTCTAAGTAGGGCAGAATTTCCCTATCCTCTTGTTCCAATAACCGGGTTAACTCAGGCGAGGGATCACAGTCTTCATCATATTCCTCATTGGCGCAATCAGTTAGACAGTCAGAATCGTGAAATAAGACCGAATTCTCACTATTCTCAGATGAATCGCTTTTGGATCTGCATTTTCAGTGTATCATAGCAAATGAAAAGGAAAACAAGCAAGAGAAAGGTTTAAATAATAGGTTACTAAACAGATCAAGCTATTTGGAAACTGACGGCATTTATTATTCAAACAAACGAACAAGTTTTTATTGTTACAAAATGAGATCCCGAAGCATAGCTAAAGGATCGAACAGAAAACATGATTACTTTGATGAAATGGTACAAATCGTGGGGAATTCTATGACCTCCCAGTTGTTCAGTTCCTGACCAGGTGAGCCAGCATACACAAATCCGGGGCCTTCATCAAGATCACTTTGGATCACGGCCACTTGATCTGGAAACATTACTCCGGCGCTCCTGAAGCTCTGGTAGAGGTCACAGATGGGGATTTTCGCAGTGTTGAATGCATGCCCGGTATGACGAGTAATCCTCTTCCCTCTCCTCTCTTCTTCTACCCTTTTTTGGTCTTCAGTGGTAGGCTGGTATCCCAGGCGGTACCTATTTTTGTTCTCAGGGAGACAGACAGGTTGAATTCTTCCTTCCAGTTCTCTTCCGAGTCCTTTTCCCGGCTTATATCCTCCTCGTAGCATGGTCTTTGCTACTGCTAGCGGTACCTTTGGGAAAGGCATGCTTGTGGCGTTGGCTATCTCCAAAGCCTGGAATGATGTCTCGAGGGCTTCCTCAGCTGCCTCTACATAGGGGGTAGTAACTGGCTTACTGACCAGAAGATCCTCCTCTCCAGAAACGATTACCAGTCTGTTATCAACGATGAACTTTAGTTTCTGGTGTAAAGTGGAAGGAACTACCCCTGCTGAATGAATCCATGGCCTCCCTAACAAGCAACTATAGGCGGGCATGATATCCATTACTTGGAAGAGAACTTGAAAGATATGGGGTCCAACTTGTATGGGTAGCTCAACTTCGCCTATGACCTCCCGTCAGGTCCCATCAAAAGCTCTTACTATCATGGAGCTTGGTCTCATGCATGCCCCATCTATGGGTAGTTTAGCTAATGTAGACTTAGGCATCACATTCAAGGATGATCCATTATCGACGAGCACTTTTGCCATAATATGGTCTTGACACTTCACAGAGATGTGGAGAGCTTTGTTGTGTCCTTTCCCTTCCACCGGCACCTCGTCATCCATGAAAGTCAGATAGTTACTGGCCACTATATGTCCGACAATACCTTGGAACTTATCAACAGGCAAGTCATGTTTCACGTGTGCCTCACTTAGCACCTTCATCAGCACGTTCCGATGTGATTCAGAACTTGTCAGCAGAGATAATAAGGAGATCTTGGCGGGGGTATAATTCAACTGATCCAATACCTGGTAATCGCTGTGGCGGATAAATTTTAAGAACTCCTTAGTCTCCTCTTCTGGCACAACCTTCTTTGCTTCGCCAGCGATCCCAACCTTCCCGGTTTTGCCTTCCGCGGCAGTCTTGTCTTGCTTTGGCTCTGAAGGTGCATACACTCTCCCACTTCGGGTCATTCCGCCTACACCGGCGATGTTGGTAACCAACAAAACAGGCGCCGGATCAATTATTACGGGGTTGGAAACGACTATGTCCGTGTTATACTTCCAAGGCACGGTGTGGGAGTTGTCATACGGGAATGGAGCAGGTGGCCATGCCGTAATAGTAGTTCTGGCAGGGGTCTGCGTTAGCGATGCGTTTTTACTATAAAATATGACCAGGGGTTTTGGGGCCTGAGGTCCAGTCTGTCCCTGTATCATATTTACCTCATCGCCATGGCGCTTGCAGACTCGTATAGTGTGACTGTCCATAAACCTTTGGAGAGTTTTTCGAAACTCTTGCTGCTTTGTCGATTGGGCATCATCGAAGTCTTCATCCCATTTGTCCTTCACTAACCCTACCTCAAACATAAGGGAGTGAATTCCTTTTAGAGGCATCTGAATGTCCTCAACATTAGACGTATACTCCACATCCTCCCCGATAGCATTGACCCCGGGTCCTTCATGATTAGGCAGAGGGTTTGTTGTCACATTTGGACTTCCTTCTCGGAAGCTTATCCAATCTGCCTGAATCAGGTCCCTTACTTTATATTTCAAAGCCAGACAATTTTCAGTAGAATGGCCTGGTGCACCCGCATGATAATCGCATCGGGCATTAGGGTCATACCCCCTAGGATAAGGTGGCTGTAGTGGCCTCAAGGGACAGGGTACTACTAGAGTTTTTTCAATGAGGTGAGGCAAGAGTTCGGTATAGGACATTGGGATGGGATCGAACTGGGGTGGAGCACGGTCATTGTTCCTTCTTTGGATATTTGGCGGTGGGTTGGCTTGTGGTGCTTGGTGTGGTATCTGTGGTGGCGCAGGCGGCCGTACAATGGTTGGTCTGAATTGTGGTGGATTAAGGTTTGGAATGGCTGCCACATACGGGTGCGACACGCCGGGATATACTGGTGAAAGGCTAACTGGGGTAGGTGGCCCTGCCAGGTTCCTTCTCTGGTTGTGAGAGACCAAGTTGGTCTCCCCTTCTCTTTTCCTGTTTTCGCCAAGTGTAGGTCTCCTTGCAGCTCCCATCCCAGATGGACTTCGGACTATCTTGCCGGTCCTTAGCCCATTTTCTATCCTTTCTTCAATAGTGACAATATCAGAGAAATGGGACGAGACACTTCCAATTATCTTCTCATAGAAAGGAGTTTGAAGTGTATCTATGAACATAGTGATCACCTCCTTTTCAGATAGAGGTGGGTCAACCTGTGCCGCCACTTCGCGCCACCTTTGGGCGTACTCCTTGAACGTCTCGTTATCTTTCTTAGTCATGTTCTGCAATTGTCCCCTATCCGGGGCCATGTCCAGGTTATATTTGTATTGTTGCATGAACGAGTCTGCTAGGTCTTTCCAGCAGCGTATACGAGAGCGCTCTAGATGATTGTACCATGTCAGGGGAGCCCCAACCAGGCTGTCCTGAAAACAATGAATCAGCAGAGGGTCATTTGACGCATGCGAAGCCATCTTACGGCAGTACATGGTTAGATGATTCTTTGGGCATGTCAACCCTCTGTATTTGTCAAAATCGGGCGTCTTGAATTTAGGAGGTATGACGACATCAGGGATTAGGCAAAGTTCAGCAGCAGTGCCTGTCCCAAATTTACTTGTTCCTTCCATCTCCCTTAAACGCCTTTCCAAGAATTCCAACCTCTCTTCCTGGGTGGTAGCCACAGCACTCGGACCGGCAGCAGTGTGTTGACCAAACTTCCCATATTGCTGGTAGGAATGAAACAGGTCAGTGTTTGGTATGAAGGTATCCGGTTTGGTAGTGGTTCGGGGTATATGAATGGTATGAGCAGGCGGCGCTTGGGCGGCTTGTGTTTGGGCGGCTTGAGTATGAGTGGGTGGCATCTGGGTGGCTTGTGCTTGGGTAAGTGGGTCGTTTGGTTGATTAGTGTTAGGCTGGGCAGTGATGGGAACTTGGTCTTGGTGGCAAGGTTCTTCCTGGAGTGGTGGGAAATATTCGTGCGGTAAACCATACGGGGGAAAGGGAATAACATTGCCTTCCTCATCCACAAAGGTATGTTGTTGTGTGTTTACAGGATTTGGTCTCCTTATACGAACAACGAGGGGAGGTGCGGTGGTCCTGGGGTCAGATCCTGTAGCCGGATCTTGACCGTGATGAGAGGTGGGTGGTTGTTGCCGGGCGTCTTCAACCCCTGCAGAAGATCCCCCTTCTGTGACTCTCCTTTCCAGGAGCTTGGCCATCTCGGCCATCTGTTCCTTGACCTGGGCGAGCTCAGCCTTCAAATTCTGATTTTCTTGTTCCATGTCAGCCATGAGTTTCTTCCTGAGCCTGGTCCCGTAAGAATGTTTACCCGTAATGTCTTTAGAAAGAAACACAAAAGAAAATTTAGAAAAGATAAGCGAATTAAAGAAAAAAAATTAAGTGAAACGAGATTACGCGGGAAGCAATGTTGGAACTTGACGGATCCTTCGACTGTTCCTCAGAACGTCACGTTCAAGAGTACTAAGTAAAGCATTGAATGGAAATTAACATGAGATAGTTGTGAAGATAAAGGAATCCATTATCTTGAAAAGAGTACATTATTGCCATAAAGTGCCGAGTTACAAAGTGGGAAAATAAATCAGCCATCTCTAGCTCGGGCAATCATTTCCCTCATTTTACAAATTCGTCCTCTGCAGTATTCTAAGAACGTTGCAATTTCCCTAGGAGTGTTGACAGGGTTAGCAATTCCTTCCGCTTGTTTGAGTAAAAACGGGAGATCTTCTAGAGTTCCGTTGGCCAGGTACGCCAGCTTAGCAAAGCGATCCATCCATAAGTGAATAGTTTCATTTTGTTCAGCTTCTAAGAGGCGTATGGTCTCTTGACAATCTTGCTCAATGTTTATGGCGCGTTGTCGTTCCCTACTTATCTCTTGTTCGCAAGCCTTTTTCATTTCATTGAGCTGTTGTTCCAATTTGTGGACTTGTGTCTGTAGAAGCTCTTTTTGTACCATGATATTCTGCTCATTTTCTTTCGATTGTGCCAGCATATCCTTTAGAAGATGTTTCTCAGCCAGGATGGTATCACTTTGCTTGTTCTTCATTTTTAGTTGAGAATTGGCCGCTTGAAGACATTGGTCTTGTTTTATCATGTAGCTCTCATCAATCTTTCGTTTCTTCCTGATCTCTTCAACAGCTTGCTTGTTCTCCAGGTTCTCCCTTTTCTGAAGGGTGTATTCTTGCTGACATCTCAATAAGTCTTCCTCTAGCTTCTTGTTCCTGGCAGCTAACTCTTCTATTTTGGTCTTTAGCGCCTTGGTTGCTTCATCCTCCGCAACAAGTGATGGAGCAGGAGGATTTTCCTGGAGACGAGGGGGACTCCTGAAGGGTAATTTAACAATAGAGACCCTATTCAAGATCCACTCATAATATTCTCCTCTGACATCATGGCTTCGGGCCCCCAGTTCTCTTCCCTTTCGGTGGACTTTCTTCCATGCATTCGCTATATCCCGAATGACAAGGACACAGCTTCCTTTCGAGTAATATGAGACGAAAGGAATGAGAGACTCTTCATTAGGTGGTCCAAGCAAAGGATAAGCTAGCTGACGCTTGGCTATGATGGGATTATAGTTGATACATCCTTGCGTACCAATAAGGGGAACATTTGGGTAATTTCCACAGTGATGAACAATTGATTCAACTTCCAACCATTGGGGATACCACCTAACTTTCTCAGCTGTGAGCCCTATGAGGTGATTGGCCCACTCGCGCCTATTTTTCACTGTTAACTGACATAGCTTCAGATCAGAAACCGGACATTCAGCCCTACAAACTTGGTGGAAAACGTGTGATGTGAGCCATACATACAAAACAGGTAGACAACAAACCACCCTTTTTCCACCTTGTGTGTGACAGAAATCCATGGTGCAGTATACATTTGCCAACACAGCCGTGACAGGATTCTCAAGCCTGTGCTTGCGAGCTAGGAATACGGCAATAGCATCATAATCCATATAGTTATCAATGTTGGGGAACAAAATAACACCATAGATGGTAATAGCTAAAGCATCCATAAAGGCTTCCCAATCTTCTCTTTCTGCCAGGACTTGCATATGTTTCTCGAGAAATTCTCGAGTGAATCCGGGAATCTGATTTCTATTTAGTTGTGCATCCCTTAAGGTGTCGGGACGGATCTTCAGGACACGGGCGATGGAAGCAATAGTTGCATGATGGTCAAGATGACGATAAGGTATCTGTCCTTCCAAAGGCATCCCCAAGATCTGTTCAAATTCTTCAATGGATGGGGCCAACTGAAAGTCTCTAAATGTGAAACACCTGAGAGGTGGGTCATAGAATTGTGCTAAGGCAGTGATCGCCCCAGTTTGCACTTCCACTTCTAACAGCTTCAGAATCCTTCCATACTTTCTTGTAAAAGCCATTTTCTGTGTCAGGTTTAATTTTCTCCCCATTGTTTGCAGACTACCCATGTCAATCTTCTTGGCCTTAAGGTGCAATACTTTCCTCAACTCGGTCACATTTGTGTCACAACTATCAGATCTCATGTTAATTTCCATATTGCTCAAAGGTGCCCGCTAAATTCCAAACAGCTTCCTGCAAGAGCAAAGAGAGAGAAAAAGAAGTCAGTTACTGCTAATGTTTTGTGAACCACTACTTCTTCATTAATTTATTGGAAAACATTTTCAGTTTGAGAAGTAGCGGTCGGCAAAACTCATGTGAAACTAAAGTCGTACGGGTTATGGATCTTCCCAACGTCATCAATATCTGCTTGAATAGAATTTTGTTTTCATTTTGACGATTGGGAAGATCTATAACCCAGGACTCATAAGTACACAAAAAGTGAGGGAACTGCTTATTTGTTAAAGGATTACTATTTTTTAAAAAGAAAAATGATTCACCCTTTGTTTGGAATAAAGTAACCCTTTGAACACGTAAGCAGTTCATCAATTTTGGATTTAAAGGGAAAGCGAGAATGAGATAAGGTATAGTAAAGTCCGCCCTTTTGTGCCTTAAGCCAGGTTTTTTTCTGAAAGTCTTTTCTGGGACCTATAGCTTATCTAACAGTGGATTTCTCACATTGGGTGGCTTCCGCTAGACATCTAGAAGGTCACCAGAGCCAAGATCCTAATCATGACAGGGACGCAAACAGTGAGGAATTCACTAAGTGCGTATATCATGAGAGGTCGAACTCTGGTTGAGGTTCTCACGAATACCGGATAGGAAGTACATCCCATACGATTCCGTTACCAACCCCTCCTAACTTAAGCTTCATTTGGGGCCCGGGTATAGGGCGCCACTCATAAGTGTGTGCAAATAATTGTGAGTGTAGTGTGTGGAAGGGCAGTCCATACCTTATACCTTACCCATTCTGCACAAAGAACAAACACAGAGCAAATATACAAAGTCGTCTACCCTAGGGTTCAATGTTTGCGGAAAAGTAACATGGTCTCCTACCCTAGGGTTCAATAAACATGCAAAATATAGACAACGAAACAAATAACAAGACGATTAAAACAAGAACAAACATTCACAACAATCAATAGAAAATAAGACAATGGGAAAAAATCCAAGCTAACATAGGTTATATAAAAAAAGAACATGCGCTTTCAATCAAACTGGCCTGACTCTCTTGAGTGTCCCCAGTGGAGTCGCCATCTGTCGCAACCTGGGTCGCGACGGCGCGGCGAACAAGAGAGAAAAAAAATGAATCAGGGAGTCGCCACCAACATTTTTATCCTTAGGAAAAACATTGGGAAAAAACTAAGTTCAGTAAAGCACTGGTTAAAAATTGAGATTCAAGTTCGGGAGTCGGTTACGAGTAGGGAAGGTATTAGCACCCTACATCGCCTGTCAAAAACAGTACCAAGATTGAAAAATGCGCAACCTGAATAGCCTTACAAAAGATGTTATATTTCCCCCCTTTTGTTGTTGTACTTTGTGTAAAAACAGAAGGAACAAATCGAACAGACATGGAGTGTAGGTTAACAGGACGTCGCGTCCAAATTAACCCTGGCTTTGGTATAAAACAGGAAAAAATAAGGATACTAGCAAGACGTCACATCTAAATTAGTCATCCTCGAATCAAAATACGGGGTTAGAAACGGGAAGCGGATAAATAGGACGTCTAGTCCCAAGTACCCTGTTCCTTGTGGTGATGGCCTACCAAAGATAGGAGAAAATCAACAAGACGTCACGTCTAAATTGATTTTCATGGAATTTAATCAAAATATAGGAAGGGGATAAGCGAGACGTCTCGTCCCAAGTATCCCGTTCCTCATGGTGATGGTCTACTGGAAATAGGGGAAAATCAGCAAGACGTCACGTCTAAATTGATTTTTATGGAATTTAAACAAGATACGAGGTTAGAAACGGGAAGGGGGTAAACGGGACGTCTTGTCCCAAGTATCCCGTTCCTTGTGGTGATGGCCTACCAAAGATTGGAGAAAATCAACAAGACGTCACGTCTAAATTGATTTTCATGGAATTTAATCAAAATATGGGAAGGGGATAAGCGGGACGTCTCGTCTCAAGTATCCCGTTCCTTATGAATTATGGTGATGGTTTACTGAAATAAGGGAAAATCAACAAGACGTCTCGTCTAAATTGATCTCTTTTGGATAAAATGATTCTTTTTTTTATTTTTTTTATTTTTTTAAAAAAAGGTAAAAAAAAAAGTAGTAAAAATTTATCAAAAAAAAAAAACTAGACGAAGAATACGCGAACTTACTAAGGTAAAAAAAAAAAGGTAATGTTTTTTGGTTGAAGATAATGTTGAGTTGTTAAAATTTCAATTAGACGAAATTTTGAAAATAACAGAAAGAAAAAAACAGAAACTAAAAAGATAAAAAAAATCACATTTTGTCAAGCTTTGTTCGGGTGTCTTAAAAAAAATTACACTTTAACTATACGGTAAATGAATTATCGGGAAAAAGGAACATTATACAGAGGAGGACTGATTCCTTGCGATAGGATTAATATTCTGGGCAATAAAATTATGATCGCAACTATCCCTCATACAATTTAAATTCGTACAAAAACAAAAAAACATACACTAACAACTTGCACAATAACGTTGGGCAATAGATAAACAAAAAAAAGTAACATGAGCAGAAATAGTAACAGAGATAGAGTGAAGATTCAAACATACATCACAATATGCTACTGTAAAAACCAAATAATAACAACAATAGGCAACAGAATAGAGAGTCCAATACAACAATACTAATCTGATCCTTATACAAAAATTTAATATTTTGAAAAATAAACACTGTTTTCACAAAATATATAATGTTCTTGCTCACTGATTGAGTTCTTGCTCACTGTTGCTATTTTGGCTGTTGCTGTTGCTGTTGCTGTTGTTGCTGTTACTGTTGCTGTTGCTGCTGTTGCTGTTGCTGTTGCTGTTGCTGCGAATTTCTACTGTCAAAAATCCGGAAGTGCCTTTCAAAACTCAAGAATGTTGAAATAATCTCCTCCCTATGAAATCTTTTCCAAACCTCTTAGAGAAAAAATTTTCGAACCCCCATTCTTCTGTACAGAGGGGTATTTATAGCCTCTGTTCCTTGCCCTCTTCTGTAAAAGAAAAACCAAAGTGGAAGCTCCACTTACTGCTTTAATGGAGGATGAAGAGGATGGCACCACTAGTTGAGTGGTTCTTCTAGCTGGACTTCCACCCTTGCAAGTGGCCTTGAAGCTCCTGAAAACCCTCCCAAAAATCCGTTGCACTCTCTCTGCTTTTGTTCTTTTTCTTCAAACCTTATACTCATTTCTTCTCCTCTGTTTTTCCTTCTTTTCTTTTCTTGTAGCCGTGACCCCCTTCTCCATTTCCTTATTCACTTATTTCAAAATCACCACCCCTCATGTGCCTTACTCCTTGTCACAAAAGAAAATACCCTTTTCTCAAAAATTCAAGCATGTTGTCATGGGAATCAATGCTTAGTGGAATATGGGAATTAAAATAAAACATTCATTTTGGCTTCTCCTTGTTCTTTGGCCGTGTGATGCTTTAAAAAGTGGAGGATAGTTTGAATAGAATAATGGTGACCTTGACTATGCATTGCCATGAATTTAATTAAGACAAAGGGGTAGCATTGGTTTTAATAAAATAATGAGACATGGAGTTCAACTTTTAATCATATGGGATAAGGAATTGAATTAAATAATGGGTGAGTGGAGCTTTAGTGTAACCGTGGGAATTATTGGAAGAAAGAGATGACATTTGTTTGAATAAAAAATTAAAGCATGGACTTGTTTTGGAGGGAGCCTTTCAACGTGATTTTTAGAGAGTGAAAGGGAGGGCACTTATTGCATTTAAAATATTGGGTACATAGACAGCTTTTGAGAGAGAATTAACGCGAATTGCTAGAGAATGAAGAGATGTTTTTTTTATTAAAACATCATGAAGTATGATGGGTCCAAGTAGCTCTTTGGAAGTTTCAACCACTTGCCTTAATCTTCATCACGTTGGAAGCTAGTTAAAGGAGAAGCCCTTTTTTCAATTTTTATTCAATGGATGCAAAAGGAAATGGTCAAGGTATTGAGAAAAGATTTGTGTTCTTGGGCAGCACATTGCCGTGAAAGCACATGGTGAAAAGGGGAATGGATTTGAATAAAATACTAGTGAGTGGGATCATGTTTTTCCTTTGTCAAAATGGTGGGGACCTTGCCTTTGAATTAATGAACTCATGCATGTGTTTTTTTGGAGGAGCAAAACCGTTAAATGCTTCCATGAGGCCAAGAATACATTTTAAAAATATACTTGTTGCTATTCCATGTTGGCATGGTGGAGCCTTTTCTTCAATTGTCTAATATGACAAATCCTTTCCCCTTAGCCCATGAATTCACGTTAACAATGAAGGAGGGGGCTGTTCTTGCATTGACAATTGATTGGCTTAGAGACTTAGACTTGGTCAAAATTGGTGGGCATTGGAAACCATAGTAGTTTTGGTGATGGGTTCCATTCATCTTCATCACGAAATTTGCTTGCACATTTAAGGACAGACGCGTGCCAAATTTGAAAGAGGGTCCAACATGAAAGTTGTAGATCTTTCTTTTATCTTTAATTTGATATATGGCACAAAAATTTTCATCAAGAAACGAGGGAGATATGGCCCATCTACAAAAACTGCTCCAGAGTGTGACGGAAATACATTTGCAAGCAAAATAAATTCACTGGGCAAAATGGGTGGAGAATTAGCTTTTGTGACCTTCATGAAGTTTGTAGATATCTTTGATGTGGAGGCACAGAAAAAAGAACGGGGTCATTTCAGTACCATATGAGGGAGATATGAATTTTTTCCTAAAGATGTGCAGAGCAGTCATGAAACTGGAACAAGTCTAGGAAGATTATTAAAACTATACCAATTTGTAAGGATATAGCCTTCAAGGTCTTCACAAAAGTCGTAGACAATTTTGTTACGGAAATTTTGAGACCGGGTTTGCGCAAATCGAAGGTCGTATGAAGGAGTTATGAATTTCTAAGTGAACCATGCGCAGCAGAGAGTGCCCAAAGGATGGAACTATACCAATTAGCTGGATAAAAAGAGGTGTTCACAAGCGCTTCCGAGCAAAGCCCCTCCGATTGAAGCAACTCCGATTGAGTGGTCCTGCTTCAAACAATAATGTATCCGGACAAAGCAACACCGAGTAAAGCAATTCCGAATGGACAGAGGTCCTGATGAATGCTTCTCGGAAAATAATTTCTGAGTCAATGATCTGTGAATTCAGGCCTTCACATCGAGTGTCAGGGGTCGGATCAGACCTGTGGATTTAAGCTTTCACTCGGTCTTTTATATGAGAGCATTTATTCTTCTCGGATTGATTCTCACTCGGTCTTTTATATGAGGCACTAATCCGAGTCAAAAGAGGAAGGTCGTTTCCATATCTCCACTATTCGCCCATGCTGACTTGAATTCCCACTATCCAAGTGGATCCTTGAATTATGGGGGCGGCCCATAACAAGACAAAGGAAAAAAATAATAAAGAAGTCCCACTAGCTGCCATTCTCCCTGATCGTCAATGTCCAGGCTGTTTCTCCAACAAGTTGATTTGCCAATTTTGTGGGGCGGCTGATAATAAACAAAAATCAAAATAATAAGTTATTCATCAGTTGCTGTTCCCCATAAAATCATTGGTAGCCAGGCTGTTCAAGCAATTAGTGCACACCTGGGATTTCTATAAATACCCCAACGAAAGAGAAGAAAAGGGATCCTGAAGCCTTCATTTGAGGGAACTCTGAAGCTTTTTCTTTTAGGGAGAAGAAATACTGTCTTGAAACCCACACTGTCCAAGCTCCTCCTGGATCCTTCACGCAGTCCCTTTCCCCTCAAATTCACATCAGCTCTCTCTCCACTAAAACCCACACCGTCCCTCTCTCAATACCGTCCAGCACCCCTTAAAATCCTCTCCATACCGTCCTTCCTCAAATCTTCAACACCGTCCCTCGTCCTCTCCACATCGTCCTCCTTCAAATCTTCAACACCGTCCCTCATCCTCTCCACATTGTCCTGCTCCCCTCAAATCCTCACCAACACCGTCCCTCTCTTAAACCCACAACACCGTCCAGCCCCTCAAATCCTCACAACACCGTCCAGCCCTTAAATCCTCCACACCGTCCTGCTCCTCCTAAATCCCACACCTTCCAGCGTCCTGTTCTCCACAACACCGTCCCAGGTCCTCTTAAATCCCATACCGTCCTGCTCCTCCTAAATCCCATATCGCCCAGCTCCTTCTAAATCCCACACCGTCCAGCACCTCAAATCCTCACCCACACCGTCCAACGCCTTAAATCCTCACCAACACTGTCCAGTTCCTTCTAAATCCTCCATACCGTCCAGCTCTCTCTCTCACCACATCGGTCCCACTCTGCTCCTCATTTTTTTAATGCTTGTATTTGTTTATTTTCTATCAAATTAATTGATGTTCGATGGCTCTGTTTCCTTTTCAATTAGTAGTTAATTTCCATTGATTGGATTAGTCTCCCATCAGGATCTGTTCCTCATTTTCAATACTTGCATTTATTTATTTTTTCTATCAAATTAACTGTTATTTGATGGATCCATTTCCTTTCCAATTATTAATTAATTTCCATTGATTGAGTTAACCCCTCACCAAGATTCATAATAAATATTAACAAGAATGAGTGCTTTACATATTCTATTTGGACTAGCCTAAAAATTGTAATAATAATAATTATTATTATTATTATTTTTATTATTTTCTTAAAAGGAAGAGCGAGATTAATTTGGACGAAATGTCCTGTTAATCTCATTTTTTTATAATATCCTTTTTAAAAAAAGGTGGAGCGAGGTTAATTTGGACGAGACGTCCTGTTAATCTCATGTAAAAATTTCGTGTTCATTTTTGTTTATTTTGTCATTTCGTATGCTTTCTTTTCATGAAGAAGTTAAAATAATTTCTAGGTTAATTATAATGCGCGCTATCATATTGAGGTAACCGTTTTCATAACGGACAGTTGTGAGGTGCTAATACCTTCCTCACCTGTAATTAGACTCCCGAACATGGAATTTTATTTTTATAACCAGTGCTTTAACAAAGGTTTTTTCCGGTATTTTATCCTTAAAAAATATTGGTGGCGACTCCCTGTTTTCTTTTCAAAAGGATTTCGAAACTCGTGTTAATATTTTTGAGGGTCGGCCGTGCCGCCGCGATCCCGGTCGCGACAGGAGTATAAGACTCCTCTTATTATTGTTATGTTTTCTCATATTATATTCTTATCTCACCCCTTACTTCTTGCAACTTATTTGTTATGGAAAGTTCGTGTATACTTCGTCTCTAAATTCTAAAACATACTAATTCTTTCAGTTTCCACATAATATATGAAATTTATAAAAACTAATAACAAAATTATTTCAAATGAACTTTTTTATATAAAAATTTCATATCTCATTTTTATTATAAAATATAAAAATAAATACATCATAACTATTATAATTAATAAAAATTAAGATGTATAGATTAAAAATTTTCTTGTGTAGAATAATTATTAGTAAATTTTATTCTATAGGAATTATCATGAATAGTAACAAATAAATAGTAATTGGTAAATAGTAAATAGTAACTGGTAAAGTAAATAGTAATCGATAAATAGTAGATAATAATAATTATGATGTATTTACAACATAACTATTAGGGTTTAAGCTTCTGGTCCATTTATGTTGGACAACTTGATAACATCACCTGATTGGTTATTAAGAATTATGTTAGAGTCAAGAATACTCAGAATAATCTTAAGATTTATCGATAACTAATATCGCGTATTCTAATTTAAATCAAGTCATATCTTGTTATTATTTGATATGTGCGTTTAAGCGTTTCAGGAAACATAAAGCTTTTTTATATAAGAAAGGGGGAGTATGTGTGTCAAAAGTATGGAAGCACTTTTATAAAGTTTGGTCACAACAAAAATCCTATAATCGAAGACAAAAGAAGTCTTGAAGTCTGGAATTTCACCTCAAGGAGAGAGACCTATGCATCTGAATGTTTTATCAGACCTTGACCAGAAAAGTCTTATATCTCATATCTAAGAGTCTGTGAAAACATCAGATCTTGTTCTCACATGTGCTTCAAGCTTTCAGACCTTGCAAAGGCATCTAAATATTTATGCCTTAATTTGTCTCATCATCAACACCTTATGGATCACCAGTCCCAAAATCCTCAAAAAGGTAGCTCCTATACGAGTCTGGTCCAAAGGACTTCAATGGTCAAAAAACATCCATTTTTCTCCAACTCTCAAAATGGTCAGAATTCCTTTAATAAAGGAATTTCCCTTTTTGGTGAAAAATATACCACCCTTTTCTGCCTATATCTACGTAAATCTCAAAAGCTCTCTATCCTATGTAAAATATGCAGAATGTCTCTCTGACCAAGTAGGCTCATATCTGTTGAAGAAAAATCACTTCTCCTATAGATGAAGCAATCTTCAAATGGTCATCCAACGGATCTATCTCTCCTAAGCTGAACAAGTATTTATGTGCTGCAAATCTTCTCTTCAAAAAAAGAGACAGAGAAAGAAAAAGGAAAAATAAGCAAGAGAAAAATAATGAAACAAAATTGAGAGAAAATAGAGAGGTCAGAAGAGAGAAAATGAGAGAATAAAAAGAAAGAAAGAGAGAAAAGAAAAATGACATATCTTGTTACAAGAAGAAATAGGAAATTGCCATTAGATTAAAAGAAAAGCTTGTTGTGAGGTTATCTATTTCATATGTTCAGAAGTCACAGCAACTAAGTCAGAGACATGAAATCAATTCGTCTCTCCTGGAAAATCATTGTCTCTGTCTTAGCATTAAAACTTAGTATGTACTTCACTTCACTTCATCATTTACACGTACTAAGTTTTTGTATGTACGCAAGCCTCTCTTCATCTATATAAGTCTGTTGATCAGACTCATCACTTAGCGTAGCTAAGTCAGAAGGCTTGTCATATTTAATGTTCAAATTCTTCCAATTTATTATAAGTACAGGTCTGGTAGACCTGTTAGGAAACATTGTTGGCCTAAAAAGGCTTTAGAAATAATACTTGGGTTTGAGCCATGAGTGGCTTGTGAAAGAATACTTAGGATTGCCCTAGGAGTGGGTGCTTGCAAAAGAACACTCGGGGCCAGGAGTGGCTGGATTCAACAATACTCTGAACATCATATGTAAGTGGTCTTTTACATAACGGAAAATCCTTCAAGTTGAAGGTACTGGATGTAGTCTCTGAGTTGGAGGTGCACCGGTATAAATTGCTTATGTATTATCTCTTTCTCTTTTACTCGTTACTATCAAAAGTCTGGTGTGTGACATCCCGGTACTGTTGAGGGTGGGGAGTGATCGCCGGTGCATGCGTACGGACAAGGAGCAGCTCCTGACAGGCTTCCAGCGGACAATGTGATATCCCAGCACTGTTGAGGGCGGGGAGTGATCACCGGTGCATAGGCACGGACAAGGAGCAGCTCCTGATAGACTTTCAGTCGGAGGGACACATGAACGAACCAAATACATACCAGAATAAGAGGAATCCAAAGACTATATAGGTATGGAACTATACAATCGAGGATAGCTTAAAGGAATAAATTCGTACTACCTATACCAACAAATGCATTATCCTTTTCAATGGCCTATCACTAAGGACTCTAAAGTTAAGCGTGCTTAACTTGGAGTAATTCTGGGATGGGTGACCTCCTGGAAATTTCTCGGGAAGTGTGTAAGTGAGTACAAAAACACACTGAAAAGGTCTCGTGTTGGTTTGTGAGGAGAGTCGTTCATTCCTGAAAAGCGGCCGAGGCGTTACATGGTGCATTATAATTATTATACTTGATAGTAAAAGTCTGGCAAAAATACACTCACTCAATCAAAGTATCACACTCTCCATCTCACAAATCACTTTTTGGTTTGAAAAAGTAAACAAACTTATTCAACCCTCATTCTAAGTCTGTTGTCTGAACCATCAAACTACTTTAAAAAAATCAGCAAGTAATTTCTGCAAAATAAAACATATATTAAATTAGAAGCCTCAATAATAAAAGTAAGAAGTAAACAATAATTAAACACCAAATATAATTAAATCAGCCTTCAATGTAACCTTTCCAACCTTGAATAAAATTTGTCAAAGCTAACAAATATTAGGTTATATTCTTTAAGCTCTCTAAATCTCAAAATATAGGCAAACTATATTGAACCAAACACATGTCAATAATAATCAGATCACATTATGAAAATTGCCATGACACATAAGAGGATCAAGTTATAGGACAATATATATTAACATAAAAATATTGAAATTGAGATGCCTCATCAGAAGTCAACAATGTATGAAAATAAAAGTAATATAATATATAAAATTAAAGCATAAACACCCTACATCATTGTAACCCCTATAAACCATGCTTAATCTTTCTCTTTTTAATAACTTTCTTCAACCGGTTTGTTACTAAATCTCCTGAGATAGGGTGTATTATTTCATTAGAAGTTATTTTAGCAGGAGTGAGATTAATTAAGTCCAGTCCATCTATGATGGAGATATTTTGTAAGCAATGACAAAAATATTCAACTGCCTAGTTTAAAAAAAACCATAAATCTGATATTAATTTGATTAATCAGCAAGTATCATGGATGAGGTCATTTAATTAAACACTAAGAATTATTTGGCACTATGAAATGATTGTTTTCCTTATCAACTTCAACAATTGTCTATAAGAAAGAATAGTAAAGCTGTCAAAATCCAATTTTCTTAACTGTGATCCCTGACAAATACCTACACATATAATTTTTCTCATATTATGAGTTCAGAGAAATTGAGGCTAATAGGTAATGAGAAACTTGTGGGTTTCTCATATTAATTGTTTATCATTAATCATTCATATAATGTTTCAACTATGATTTTCATTTAGAGAACTCAACATTCACAGGTACATTTTCAACCTTATATATAATAGAAGAGCCAAGAAAAGAGTCATTTTATATATATGTACACTGAACAAAAGACTATATTTTCATTTAATGAAGAGTCAAATGAAACTGAAATTGATCATTAACGTAGTTACTTGCTTAATGTTTTCAATCCATCTAAAACAAACAAACTATCATGGGCGAAAGTGACTCAATCCCTAGTGATGTTGACCAAATAATAATTTGGTTTGTCTGAATTAAATGAAAAGTGGAATTGCTTATGCTATTTGAGAGCATGGGTGTCCAAAATAGCTTCCACCCAACTCCAAATTTTGCATATCTTCTACCCTTTTTCCCTTGATGATACGATATACGACCTCAATGCCAGTAGGTCCACAAAGAGTCCAATGGGTTACTGCATATGCAATCAGAAAGTTGTAGGTATTTTTCAAAATTCTACCATGAAAATAATGTTTTATTAGAAGCCAATGAAGTTAGAAATATTAATAACCAATTAACCTTACAACAAAAATAACAAGGAAGAAAAATTAGGCTTTTGATTTTTCTCTGTATCAATATGAAATGGTCAAGCAGAAAGTTTACAAGGTCGGAGATGAGAAGATAATAGTTACCAATTGACTACCATTTGCCTGATAAGAAGACAACCTAACATTAAAGTTAGCGGCATGGTGCTTAGGGACCGAATATGGTATCTCCTTCACTTAATAATCATATATCCTAATATGAAACTCACCACCTCCCATGTAATGCAACACCACCCAAGAGTCAGATATTAAACCATAAAACTGTCTCATGTTGAGTAAACCCTCTTTAAGAAATCCTCATTTTTTAGTCTGATGAAACATCACCTAAAGAAAATAGTTCATATGATCTCTTAAAAGCTATGCAGAAGGAACTTCTGCTCCAAACTTAAGTAAAAAATCCTTATCAGTGTGAGAAAACATCTGTGAATAAAAAATATAATCAGAAGAGTTACAAGATTATGCAAAGAAGCAAAAATCGAATAGAAAATTATTCTTCACCAAAAATTTTTACAGTCATTCAGGAAGAGTGATGTATGAAGGGAATTGGGATTAGTTGGTCATTCCATAATCATGGTAGAATAACGTCTGACATTCCATAGAGGCGGCTGAAAGAGGGTAAGGGTTATATACAACACAGATCGGATGAAGGGGGAGTATGGAGAGGGAAGAGACATTAAGAAGATAATAAAGGAGTGGGCTTGGGATCGGAGGGAGGTGAAAGAGAGAAGGATCTGGGTTATTAATACTAGAGAACGATCAGAGAGGGGAATAGGAAAGAGAACAAAAAATAGACATTCAGAACAACAATGGGCCATTTATATCAGTACTCAAATAGAGAAGCAAAGAGACGGGGAAACAAAGAGACACAAACAAATTCTATGGGGGAAGAGAGAGACGGTGGAAAGAGAGAGACACAAAGAAATGAAGAGATGGAGGAAAGAGAGAGACATAGAATAGTATTAAGAGACTGGGGAAAGAGAGAGAGGCATAGAGAGTGAAAGAGTCAGAGGAAGGGAGAAAGTTGGGTATAGTAAAAGATAGAGTGATGGATGTTAAGTGTAGAATAACAAATTTTAAAAATGAAAACATTTAAAAAGGTGTCAATAGTAGAGAATAGTTTTGGAGGAAAAACAGGGTTCACCATTGAGTGACACCTATTCCACCAACTATCAATTGTATTTTATTACATATAGACAAGAATGGAAACCAAAATATTTAAAATTTTTACATCTGCAAGGTTTAGTAACCACAAAACGGCAAATAGAAATTAAGATTAAAAATAAAAACTTTTTATAAAATGATAACATCTTTATAAAAAAATAAAATAGGGAAGGTGACACGTTTTTTTATTAAATGGGTAATAGATGGATACCTATTTAACTTGGACACCTAATAGATCTACAGGAAAAAAACCTTAATAGATCATGAATTCAATTATCTAAATACAAAATATTCTATGTTTATTCCATGGTAACATGTCATTTTATGATTTTTATATTCAACAAGCCTAAGCCCGTGTCGTCTTATGATTTAGCATTAAGCTATTTTGCAATAGATAAATGTTCCATTATGTTAACATCAAAAGAAAAAAAAGAAGGTTCCATTATGTTTTTTTAAAGGGGCAACCCGGAAGTTATTTCATTTCTCTAAGTCTCACTCATGTATTGACTCTCTTCTGGAGGAAGGGTTTTCCTTCTCCGGGTTGGAGACTTTAGGCATATGAGCTATCTCCTTGAGGTTTCTTTCCTCCATTGACCTGGATGTAGAGCCTGGTTTTAGACCTTTTTCTCTCTATTGTCTTTAGTTGTTCTTCTCTCTTGTTTATCTTTTGGTAACATGTTTCTACCCTTCTTAGCTACCTCCATCCTTTGTTATTTGCCTTGTTCTTCCTTCTTCTTTATCCTCTCTCTTTCCTTATACCTGGTTTGTCTAGCATCTTTTCTATATCTTATCTTTCTCTTCTTTCTTTAGTCAACTATTTTCCTTCCCCTTAGTGTACCCTTAAGTGCTTTCCGCTCATGGATGAGTCCAATATGGAACCAACTTTATTCCATACTCAGCTGAGGCTGAGGAGTCGTGTAACATCTCAAGTATTTTAATATTTAGAAAGGTAAATAAATGCATAATTAAGTTTAAATTATAAGAAATAAGGATTTTTAGGTGTATGTATGATTTAATAATGAGTTTTTAAAGGGAATGGAGGAAAAGGACTGACGCGTAGCATGGGAGTGACGCGTAGCGTCAGGGTGGAATTTTAATATTAATGCATAGCATCAGCATCGCGAGCTAAATAATAAGGCACGAGGCCTGTGACAGAAAATAGAACCTGAAAATAGATTTTTGGAAACCCTTCTTTCTCTTTTTCCCCTTTCAAACCCTAAAAACCCAATTAAACTTGATTATTGATAAATTCTTAAAGTGAATCGTGTTCTAAGCCTTGGAGAAGTGAGGTATATCCTTGGAACTCATTAAGTTCATGTTTCCTTTCTCTTCCCCTTTTCTTTCCTTCTCTAACCGTGGCCTTAATCATGATGAAGGTTTGTGATTTTCAACTTAAATGGTTTCTTGAAGCTTAAATATGGCCTTTAAAGTAATGGGTATTTGAAATGCGTAATTTCCTTTACTTCCCTTCATGATCGAATCCTCACATTGGATTTTGGAGTATGGGTTTTCGTTTAGATGTTAATCGGAACTTAAAAATGGTATTCTTAAAGTGTTATGGATGATAATAGAATAATGGGTTATGTGTTTCGATGTTTGTAGGTGCCGAAACAAGTGTTGGGGAACCAAGCAGTGAAGTGGGTAACGAATCCTGAAGCGGAAAAGTAAACCAAGTAAGAGTGGGATGCGACCGACATCGAGAGCAACTAGTGGAAGCTTGGAATAGAGATAAGGGGGTGTTCGGGTAGTAATTAAATAGAATGAGTATGTATATTAAGCTCGAGGTACTTTATAAAATCTTGATAGGTTACAAGAAGTTAGGAAAATTGACTAAATAGTAATTGCATAGGTATGTGTATATGAATATAGAATTGTATGTATGTTTTAGTAATTATTAAACTAAGAATGAGATGAAAGTTATGAAATATAAGTGAAATAATTAGCTAACCGATTTAAAGTAATGATTTGAATTATAAGAAATATGTATATATGTAACGTGTTATGGATGATGAATTAAAATGTATGATGAATATGTTTGAACATGTATATGCTTATGTGAGTATGAATGAGATGGTGGAATTATGAAATAATGGTGAATTGATAGACATTGTTGCATTATGTTGGTAGGCTTGGCTTGTTGGTCGCCCTGGTTGATGATTACGATTTATTATTGATTAGACACATGGTATGCACTAAGTGAATGTGATGCTTATATGTGATTATGTGGTGTGGGACAACCGACGGTATGATTCGCCCCTCGTTTTCAGCTCCCGTGGTCCTTTGAGATCTAGTTGAGCTACCCAATGATCAAGTCAAACTTAGTGGTTGAGGTGGAGAGCCTAGTCAGGCTCGGTGAACCAAGTCGGGTTCACAAGGTGTCAAGGCGGACCCTTAGCTGAAGGCTGATCCTTTAGTATCCGGATACTAGGCGTCGAACGATATGTGAGTCAGTTGTGATGTATTTAATTAGTTGAATATGAAATATGAAGTTATAATTATGTTCATGATAACTGTTGCTTATGAGTTGAACATTGAGAATAATGGAATTTGTGTGAAGTTATGTAAAACATGTGTTATTGTTATTTGTATAAAGTTTGGTAAGTGTGATTCAGTGATAATGATGAATGGAATTATATAAGCATGACGAAATTGATTGGTTGGTATTAGTAATAGGAAACCATTCAATTATGTACTTTGATTATTTATTTACTATTCTAGATTAATTACGATATCCTAAACACTTACTCTTGCTATGGTTTTCTTTAATTTAGTAACTAGTGACAGGGAGGGTGTGGATGCCCCGGAGGGTGCGCCAAGCGGATGATTGATGTCAAGAAAGCTGTGGAAGGATGAATTTGTATAATAGTTAATGATAACTTGTATGATATTTATCTTGTGTGATCATGAGATTCTGTGAATTGATGTATGATGGCCATTACGTTGATTTTTGTTTAGCGGTGATGTTAGCTGTGATTTAATGACGATTATGCGTGATCATGATGAAATATGATGATGAAAAATGGAACTTATGGGATATACTTTCATAGTGAATTAGTTTGTGAATTGTGTAATGTTTTATGTAATTATTGGCACAGAGCCATGACTGGATGCTTGATTGATGATATGGACAAGTTTTGCAATATGTTTATGGATGTTGTGTGTTGTGATTGAGAAATGGATTAATGTTTTGATGATTTGATGATGTAATGCATGTATTAAAAATAGGTAAAGTTACGTGAAAATAGGAACTAAATAGGTGCATCTGAAATCCAACGGGTTTTGGGACCCCCGTGAGGGACTAATAGGTTCCCTAGGATATTTGAAAATGATGCATATAGGCCTTGGACAATATTGAGTCCATTTAGGTAGTTTGGCGCATAGGCTTGCATATAAGTTGACTTAAATGCATTTTTACACATAAATCGCGCGTATGATGGAATTTCGGCAAGAGGACTGCGCCAACAGTTCTAAAATGGGGAAAACAGGTGGTCTATAAAATTTCATGGCAATCAGACCTAAAACGGGCCAATTGGGTAAGTTAGAAGTTGACCGAATGACCTAAATGCATAACAGCATCAGGTGCTGTTACTGTCATGATGACGCATAGCGTCAAGCCCTTGTTTTCCAAACTTGTGATTTTTTTTCACTTTGAATGGTATTTTGGGTTTCAAAAATGTTGTATATTGACTGTAAATTGATTGTTTTCATAAAAAATGATCGAATAATTATTTAAATTGTGAAAAATTTATTGTAAATTTTAATTTAATGAACTAAAATAAAGGTAAATAATTAGTTGATGTCACAAAGCCGGCCAAATCAAGCCCTTAACTCAACCATGAAGTTTCTATGTTGGAATTGTCATGGGATTGCTGCTCATGCGACAGTTAGGGAGCTAAAAGCTCTCAAGAAAAAGCTTTAACTTTCCCTTCTGTTTGCCATGGAGACTAAGGCTCAAGTAGCTCAGGTGGAATCTATTACAAGGTTGTTAGGTTTTCAATCATGTTTTGTTGTAAATTCAATTGGGCTTTCGGGGGGTTGGCTTTAATGTGGGATTCCTCTTTAAAAGTAGAAATTAAAGAATCCTCTCTTAATGTAATACATGCAAATGTTTCTTTTATTTCTACTAATATTAAAATGTATTGCTCTTTTGTGTATGCCTCTCCTGTCTTTGCTGAGAGAAATTTTTTTTGGCATTACCTGAATCGACTTCATGTACCTAGGGGTTGTGGGTGGTATATGATGGACGACTTTAATGAATGTCTACATAGCTTTAACAAGTTCAGTCATGTTCCCTCTCACCAAAGTAGAATATGTATGTTCAAAAGTATTATTGACAGGCTTAAACTCATAGAAGTCCCCATCATGGGTTGTAGATTTACTTGGATAAGTAATCCAAGAAATGGTAGAACTACAAAAGAAAAAATCGACAGGGCTTTTTACAATATTGAGTTATTGGAACTCTTCCCTCACAGTATCTATACTGCTCTCCCCCGTGTCTCATCTGAATCAGGAAAAAATTGGAGGCTCTTTTTAAGGTTTAAAGCTTTCTGGACTAGGCACCCTGATTATAGCAAGATTATTTAGGATGGCTGGTGATCCGGTCCTAACACCGTCCCCCAAGAGCATGGCTTCAATGCCTTGCCAGATCAGCATTTGGAATAAAGAGAAGTACTCTTCAAATACACTACAAATACTATACGGAGTGCATACCGCCAGGGCAAGTAACACCGCCAAGGTTCATGACTCCGCCCAGGCACGTTACCCCGCCAAGGAATGTAACTCCGTCCAGGCATGTTACTCCGTCAAGGAATGTAACCTCGCCAAAGTTGTTACTCCGCCAAGCCATAGGCTCAACTCAGGCGGAATACTGAATTTCCCACACTGCGTAGCGAGCCCATACTCACAACCCCGGCACGAGATTGACTCTGTCTTGAGAGGTTAATAATGGGAATCACGCTGTCACGCATAAAGGGAAATAACAATAAAATATTAAAGCACTAACGCTTTCCAGACAAGTTGTGATACCTACTACAATAATGGTGCTAGTAAACGGCGCAGGGACCCACTACCTTTTCAGCATTATGCCTGGAGACAAGGAGCGGGTCCTACCAATAATGCAGCACCCGTGACAGGTATATAAACCTCTCTTGAAAAGGTATAAGAGGGCAGATTCCCATTCTCTGAACCTCACACTCTATTACTTGCATAATCTTCTCTGATTATCTTTCTAAGTCTCTAAGTATTCTGAGATACTGACTTGAGCGTCGGAGAACGATTGCAGGTACCACCCCCAATTGGGTCAAGGCAAATCAGATCCCGTCAGGCGGACTGTGACACCGCCCCGCAGTACATTACACTCCGCCTCAACATACGAAGACTCTTTGTATTTACATTTATACATATATTGCTTTGTATCAAAACACACTTATATGTATATTTTGAGTTGTTCTATAAGCACATTTCTACACCCCCTGTAAAGAACAGTTCATTGGCACGCCCAGTGGGACCTGTAAACTAGGTAATCCCACAATCTTGATCAATCTTCATCATCAATGGAGAGACAAGGACCAGAGATGCAGAACGAGGATTCTCCTCCACGCAATCCCAGACGTCTTAACTTCGATGATGGTGCTCCGAAAAAAGCAACGCAAGCTGATTCTCTAGATCCGAGAGATGACATGATTCGAATCTTGAGAGAAGAACTTGCAGAACTTCGTCGTGAAAAAGCAAACCCAGTGCATGAGAAAGCTGGTCCCGCAAGACAACCACATCATGAATCACACGTGCAGGAGGAATCAAGTACTCCTCACTACTCTCGTATTCCTACATACATGGAGGAGCAACGAAGCCTCCCACTGGTGAATGCTCAGCATCAAGAAGGAAGGAGAGCAGGCTCAAACGCATCCCCCTCAGGATATAAGATGAGCATCCCATTTTCCAAAAGGCTCATGAATGTACATGTACCCAGACACTTGCAAACCATGCAGCCCATTTCTATAGGGAAATATACTGGGGAAACAGATCCCTCTAAGCATTTAGATGCTTATATCTATGAGGCCATGTTTCTAGGAGCTGAGGAGGACATCATGTGCAGAATGTTTCCCAGAACTCTTACAGGTGAAGCTCTTAGCTGGTTCAAGAGCTTACCTTCAGGTTCCATTGATTCGTGGGAGGAGCTGGCCTCAGCTTTTGGAAGCCACTTCGTGATCTCCAGGGATGCACCTAGAACCTCTCATACCTTGGCTCAGATCAAACAAGGCGACAAAGAATCTCTGAAGGATTTCCTTAAGAGATTTTATAAAGAGGCGGCCATGGTCCCTGATCTGACTGAGGCAATCCAGTTGCATATTCTCATAGAAGCTATGCAACCAAAGTCACCTTTCACTTTATCTTTGGCAAAGGGACCTCCAACTACGATGGAGGAATTTCGCAGGAAGGCATCTAAGTACGTGGGTATTGAGATGCATCTGGAAGCCACTGCATCTCGCAGCAAACCACTCCCTGCAACTCCATCCCAAGACAAAGGGAAAGATAAATTGTTGAAGAATGACAAATCCAACCAAAGAGACAAAGTAGGGAACCAACCTTTTAAACAGCAAGACAGACGCGTGTTCAATTTTGCTCACTATGCACCACTGAACACAACCTGCGAGCAAATCTTGCGTGAGATAGGATGGACCACCCTCAATGTTTATGGAATTCAACGTCCACCCCCAATCAGGCGCGGTGGAAACCCAAGGAAATATTGTGAATTCCATGAATCAGTTGGCCACACCACGGAAGAATGCAAGCAACTCAAAAATACTATTGAGGTGCTCATTCGAGAAGGTAAACTGAAACATTACCTGTTCAAAGGCAAATCTCATGATGAGCCTGAGAAGTTTGAAAAACGACATCGTGATCGCTCTCCGGATCCTGATAGTACTCGGGAACCAAAGCGTACGGCGGTGTCAGAGAAACAAAAAGGCATTGTTTTGGAGTCCGCCCAACGAGAACCGAGCCCTGAACCTAGGTCGCGAGGTAAAAGGCAGGTGGTGGACATGATTGCTGGAGGCTTCGCAGGAGGCGGACCCTCAAACAACGCCCGGAAAAATCATCATCGTATGATCTTATCTGTGCAGGGCAAGAACAAAGAATATCGCCCATTCAGGGACGGAGTTCAGACTCCGCCTATAACTTTCACAGATGATGATTTTGGCCCAACCATCCCTGAGGGAGATGATGCAGTAGTGATCATTGCGGTGATCGCTAATATGGATGTAAAACGCATCCTTATTGACCAGGGAAGTTCCTGCGACGTTATTTTTTATGACTGTTTTAAACGCATGGGACTGACTGACGCTGATTTGCAGCCTTACACACAGGACCTCACAGCCTTTAATGGCGCCAAACAGCCTACTAAAGGCTACTTGGATACAAGGATTACCTTCGATGGTGAACCTGGAGCAAGGACTGTGAAATCCAGGGTCCTCGTCATTGATGTTAAATCCCCATACAATGGCATCATTGGGCGGCCTACTCTGAATGCCATGGAAGCCATCGTTTCAACCCCCCACTTGTTAATCAAGTTCATTGATAAAGATAATCAAGTCTCATCCGTCAGGGGTGACCAGGAGATGGCTCGTTACTGTTACAATTTAAGTCTTAACATGGTGAAGCTTGAAACCATGTCTAAGAAAAGGAAATTGAATGAAGGAAACAGTGCGGCGGCATCCGTCAACTTGGTGGATCTTGATCCCAGGGCGGAGTCTTCTATAGACCCACTGAACCCTTTGAAACCAACTCCTGAAGGTGGCTCCAAGTCTATTGTTTTGGGCAGCACCCCGGAGCAAATAACTAACATTAATGACAAGCTGGAGCCTAACATGGAAGCGAGACTGATTGCACTCCTCCATGAATATAAGGAGATTTTTGCCTGGACAGCCGCAGACATGCCTGGTATGGATCCTAACTTCTGTTGCCACCGCCTGGCGGTGTATCCTGAAACTAAGCCAGTGGCACAAAAGAAACGGCGTATGGGTCCTGCTAAGCAAAATGCTGCTTGCGAACAAACCGAAGAACTCCTTAAGGCGGGGTTCATCAGGGAACTCCGTTACTCTTCTTGGCTGTCCAACGTGGTTATGGTGCAGAAAGCCAATGGCAAATGGCGCATGTGCATAGACTACGTTGATTTGAATAAATGTTGTCCCAAAGATCCTTATCCTCTCCCCAACATTGACAGGCTGGTTGACGATTCATCAGGATACAAGTATCTATCCTTCATGGATGCTTACTCCGGATACAACCAAATTCCAATGTGCGAGGATGATCAGGAGAAAACAGCATTTATCAACGACAGAGGGGTCTTTTGCTACAATGTCATGCCATTTGGGCTGAAGAACGCTGGGGCCACCTACCAGCGCATGATCAACAAAGTCTTTGAGGGCATGCACACAAAGCTGGTGGAGGTTTATATTGATGACATTATCGCCAAAACCCCAGAAGGAGGAGACCATGTTGAAGACTTACGCCTCATTTTTCAACGCCTACGGCAATACAACATGAGACTCAACCCACTAAAATGTACATTTGCTGTGCCTGGGGGGAGATTTTTGGGTTTCATGTTAACGCAAAGAGGCATAGAAGCTAATCCTGACAAGTGTCGTGTGATACAAGAGTTGCAGAGCCCCAAAACATTGAAAGAGGTACAATCCCTCAATGGCAAAATCGCTGCTCTAGCACGATTCATGCCAAAAATGGCTCATCGCTCTCTCCCCTTGTACAAGATGCTGAAGAAGGATAAAAAATTCAATTGGGGCCCAGAGCAAGAGGCGGCCTTCCAGAGCTTGAAAAATGTCTTAGCCAGCCCTCCAATCCTGGTAAAACCAAGCCCAGGTGAGCAACTCATCGTTTATTTGTCTGTTTCAGATGAAGCGCTGGCAGTGGCACTGGTCAAAGAAACAGTCGAAGGCCAACGACCGGTATACTTCACTGGTAAAACATTGCATGGTGCAGAGTGCCGCTATCAGAAGATTGAAAAGGCAGCACTTGCAGTTGTTTGGGCCTCACGACGTCTAAGACCATATTTCCATGCACATCCCATCCTGATTCGTACAGACTTACCACTCCGTACTATATTGTTCAAGCCAGACTTGGCAGGAAGGATGATCAAATGGGCCATAGAACTCTCTGAATTCGACATATCCTACGAACCAAGAACTGCTATCAAGGCACAAGTCCTAGCAGATTTCGTAGTTGAATTAACAGGCTCTAGCCCAGATGCAGATCATTCACACTGGACAGTATACGTCGATGGGTCTTCAAACAGCAAAGGATGTGGGGCAGGAATCGTTGTAGAAAGTGATGACGGGGTACATCTTGAAATTTCATTGCACTTTACCTTCACTACGTCTAACAATCAGGCGGAGTACGAAGCCTGTTTAGCCGGACTCAGAGCAGCACAAGATATTGGGGCCAAAACTGTCACCCTATGCAGTGATTCTCAACTAGTCATCTCACAAATTCTTGGTGAGTATCAGGCTAAAGAACCTCTACTGCAACAATATCTAGACTGCGTCAATGAGTTGAAACAGCGCTTCGATGAAGTAACTTTCAAGCATGTACCTCGCGAAGAAAATACGCGTGCTGATATCCTGTCCAGATTAGCCAGCACAAAGAAGGCGGGGTGTACAACCACGGTCGTACAGAGTACTCTGGCCGAGCCAAGTATATCCCTTCCCTCTTCAATTCATATGATTAAAAGCCGCCCCGTTGATGATAACTCCTGGGTAACACCAATAGTTCGTTATCTTGTTAATGGATAATTACCCACGGATGATCTTGAGCGAAAGAAGCTAAGGAGGGAGGCACCCTATTATACGCTCCTAGATGGGCAGCTATACCGCCGAGGAATTTCTGTCCCATACTTAATTTGCATAAATGAAAACGAGGTGCAAGCTGTTTTGGAAGAAGTCCATGAAGGGCAGTGTGGACATCATCCAGGGGCACGAAGTCTAGTGAGAAAAATCCTCAGGGCGGGGTATTGGTGGCCCACTATGAAGCAAGACACTGCCTCATATGTTCAAAAATGCGATCAATGTCAACGATTCGCAAATTTTCACCATACCCCAGCTGAGGAAATGTCATCATCAGTGACACCCTGGACTTTCTATCAATGGGGTATGGATATTCTAGGTCCATTCCCAACTGCGCCCGGCGGTATCAAATACCTGATAGTTGGTGTTGATTATTTCACCAAATGGATTGAGGCAGAGGCAGTGGTGCACATAACGTCAGCCAGGACTCGAAGATTCGTCTATGAGAATATCATTGCACGTTTCGGAGTCCCCGAACGCATAGTCACTGATAATGGCACCCAGTTCACAGATCGCAAGTTCACTGAACTCTTAGAAAATCTCAGCATTACGCAGATTTTCTCTTCTGTGGAACACCCTCAAACCAATGGACAAGCTGAGGTCGCCAACAGAGAAATCTTGAAGGGCCTCAAAAAACGCCTTGGTGAGGCAAAGGGAGACTGGGCAAATCAGTTATGCCACGTTTTATGGGCATATAGAACCACCCCACACTCCACTACGAATGAATCTCCATATCGGCTGACATATGGAGTCGAGGCGGTCATTCCCATTGAATTAACAGCCCCCTCAGCTCGAGTCCTCTATTTCAATGAGGAAGCCAATCAACAGAACCTCGCACACGAATTGGAGGTTTTGGCGGAGTTGAGAGAGGAAGCCTTTGTGAGAGATCAAGCTGTCAAAGCAAAGGCCGCCAAACGGTATAACGCACGCATGTGTGAACGCCGTTTCAAAGAGGGAGATTTGGTCCTGAGAAGGGCCAACATTGGCAACAAATTTGCGCACCAAGGCAAGTTGGCACCAAATTGGGAAGGTCCATACCGAGTCACCGAGGTCTTGGGCAAGGGTACATACCGCCTAGAGAACTTGGATGGCACTCCGGTCAGAAATAAATGGAACATTTTGAATTTACGCATATATTACAGTTAGTTGGGTAATACGGTATGATCTTTTCTTCCTAACTCAAGGATCCTCCTCTGTATGCTTTCCTTGAAAAGGTTTCGAAAAGATATCTCCCAACTCAATCTTTTATGTAATTCCATTCTCAATGAAATGCCTTCCTGCATTTAATCTTCACTCTAACTCTGAATTGATTATCCATGGCAGAATTTATTCCCATGCAGATAAAACGACTCTAAAATTGAAGCACAAACGCATAACTCTTTATTCCATAAAGATCAACCAACATGCAACGCCGCTTCACAAACGGAGTCAACAAAAACTCCTTGGGGGATTGGTGTCTCAGCTATATGCTGCACCATGCCGACCCTAAGGTACAGAAAACTCCTTGGGGGGAAAGGATTGGTGTCTCAGCTATATGCTGCACCATACCGACCCTAAGGTACAGAAAACTCCTTGGGGGGAAAGGATTGGTGTCTCAGCTATATGCTGCACCATACCGACCCTAAGGTACAGAAAACTCCTTGGGGGGAAAGGATTGGTGTCTCAGCTATATGCTGCACCATACCGACCCTAAGGTACAGAAAACTCCTTGGGGGGAAAGGATTGGTGTCTCAGCTATATGCTGCACCATACCGACCCCAAGGTCCTGCAGGCCGCCTATGGAAAGAACTAGTGTCACAGCTATATGCTGCACTAATTCACCCCCAAGGTCCTGCAGGCTTCTTGTGGGAAGAGCTGGTGTCTCAGCTATATGCTGCACCACGCTAACCCCAACCAATTTCTTGCAGGTTGAATTGGTGTCACAGCTGTATGCTGCACCATACCGCCTCGAAGGTTTAACCAAATTCTTGCAGGATGAATTGGTGTCACAGCTATATGCTGCACCATACCGCCTCGAAGGTTTAACCAATTTCTTGTAGGTTGAATTGGTGTCACAGCTATATGCTGCACCATACCGCCTCGAAGGTTTAACCAAATTCTTGCAGGATGAATTGGTGTCACAGCTATATGCTGCACCATACCACCTCGAAGGAGTCGCACTCCAATCAAAATGCAAAAGGATGAACATTCCATCCAAAACTTGACTCTGCTTAACTCCCAACGTTTTACGGAGTACATGAGAAACAAACTCAAGCACTACCCAACAAGTTCAAGTAAGTTCAACACTTGTAAAATTGTGCTTCATTGAAATTCCTAAGGGGCAACTCCGCCTCCTTACGGAATACAACTTCATTGAAATTCCTAAGGGGCAACTCCGCCTCCTTACGGAATACAATTTCATTGAAATTCCTAAGGGGCTACTCCGCCTCCTTACGGAATACTATTTCATTGAAATTCCTAAGGGGCTACTCCGCCTTCTTACGGAATCTATTCATGGAAATTCCTAAGACGCCACGCCGCCTTCTTACGGAATCCATTTCATTGAAATTCCTAAGAGGCCACGCCGCCTCCTTACGGAATCCAATTCCCTTTAAATTCCTAAGAGGCCACTCCGCCTTCTTACGGAATCCATTTCATTGAAATTCCTAAGAGGCCACGCCGCCTCCTTACGGAATCCAATTCCCTTTAAATTCCTAAGAGGCCACTCCGCCTTCTTACGGAATACTATTTCATTGAAATTCCTAAGGGGCTACTCCGCCTTCTTACGGAATCTATTCATGGAAATTCCTAAGACGCCACGCCGCCTTCTTACGGAATCCATTTCATTGAAATTCCTAAGAGGCCACGCCGCCTCCTTACGGAATCCAATTCCCTTTAAATTCCTAAGAGGCCACTCCGCCTTCTTACGGAATCTATTTCATTGAAATTCCTAAGAGGCCACGCCGCCTTCTTACGGAATCCATTTCATTAAAATTCCTAAGAGGCCACTCCGCCTTCTTACGGAATCTATTCCTTGGAAATTCCTAAGAGGCTACCACGCCTCACTATTAAAATCATTTCAACGAAATTCCCACGAGGTTACTACGCCTCACTGTTGAAATTACTTCAGTTAAATTCTCAAAAAGGCCATTCCGCCTCGTTATACTTAGTCATATTTCATTAAGTCCTCAGATAAATATTCCGCCTTCTCAATATCATTATACAAGGCATAAATACGACGGACTTAAACACTACATCTATGAACAAGTATACATTTGCAGGAAATATACTTTATTAATATTGTCAAGAATTGATAAAAGTGCAGAGCCTATCCTGGAACAAGGCAATATTAACAAAATTCAAAAAATAAAAGCTGGCGAAAGGTCTCAGGAGCTGGTCTTTAAGGGTTGGACGGCGTCCCTTCTTGTTGGACAGAGGTGGCTTGACCTTCACCAGGTTTGCTTAAACTCTGAGAGGGAGGCAAGTCCGCCAAAACATATTCGTCATTGGGCGCAGGAGCATGACCCCCTTGAACAGGCACCATCAATTCTCCATGGATGAATTCATAATAAGGATGAATGCCTGTGGTGGTTAGAGCAACACCTGGATTGCGGTAACGGAGTTGACGAACAGCCATGCTGAAAGCATCATCAATCGCTGCCTCAGCCGCATCCAGCGTGGATTGTAAATCCTTGTCAAGCTTTTCATTGACGGCCTCAGAGGTAGCTTTTTCAGCTTGCAACACTTCAACCTGTTTTTCAAGGTTAGTGTACGCAGTAGCTGCTTGGTCTAACTCCGCCACCCAGGTATCTTCAGCAGTGGCCTTATCAAGTTCAAGAAAAATCAACCTCTGCTGGAGCTCACTTGCATCCTCGCCCAATTTTTGTTTCTGCTGAATTAAATCTGAAATCTGTTGTTTTAGCAGATTATTGTCAGCCCTCACCTGGGTCAGGCCACTCACCTCCTCGCCCAGTTTTTTGTTTTGCTCTTTTAAGCCGGAGACCTGCTTCTCCAGCAAAGCTTTATCAGCTCTCACCCGAGCCAGCTCCTCCTCCAGCTTTTTGGTGTTGGCATCGGCGGTGTCCAGATGCTTGTCCTTGGCCTTGATCACCTCGGACAACTGCTCATTGTCATGCTCCAAGCTACGAATCTTTTCCACTGACTCGTGGTAAGACGCTTGGAACATGTTCGCCTCAGCAGCAACCTCAGCTATCCGGGGAACAGAAGCCAAGAAACCATCTAATTCAGAAAGGTGCCACCTCGCAGCTGCGGCAGCCTCCGGTACCTCTTCGAAGTCGATGTCGGGGCGGAGAATGAATTCTGGGTCACGCCTCTCTGACTGGCGGAATCCCGTATTTGTAAAGTATAAGAAGGGATTCAAGCGAGACCCCGCCTCAGGCAAAGAAACAAGCCGCCTAGATGTTTCCCCTGGTACATCAATGGGAAAAACGGCCGTCCTTCGGGCGGTCAAGCTCAAGGCGGGATCCTCAGACGGGCGGACTGGGGAGATTTGAATTCCCTCAGTCTCGTCCCCCATATCCTGGCCAGAAGCAGCTTGCAATCCCTCCGCTTGTTCCCCCTCGACATCTTCTTCGAGAATGCCTTCAGCTCCGCCCGTAGCAGCAGAAGTACCCACAACAGGTACTTCCGGAGTCTCCTCCAAATCAATGGCGGCATCAATTGACGTCCCCGCCTCAGCCCTCTTCTTACCCTTAGTCCTCCTTCTTTGCAAAGGCTGGAGGTCTATTTCCTCTTCTTCTTCAGCAGCTTCTGGTTCTTGGCGTTTTTTAGAACGCCTTTCAACAGCAGCTGCTGAAGATCCTGCACCACCTTCAAAATTTGCTATGTTGGTGGAGACAGGGAAGGGAAGGGTCTTTGTGAGAGCAGCAGTCAAACTCCTCCTGGGCTGCACATTATTCTCCGCGTTCCTTTCCCTGCGGCTCATTTGCATCTGCTTAATACGGTCCATCCCAGGGAACTCCGCGATTTCTCCTGCAAAATAACAAAATGAGGATTCAGTTAGAAAATGCAAGATAGAGGAAATACTCAATCACATTGCAATTGTTCATAATATTACTCAAGTATCCTTGAGCATCCCGCCCAAGCAGCCTTCGACAAAGAATCAGCTTGTGGACGGAGTTGTACTCTTTCAACATCCGGAGTACTTCCACAGACGCTGCCGATAGAGCACCCTCCTCAACTTCATATGCTTGTTTGGTTAAGAGAAAGTGCTCATGCGTCTATGCCACTGGGAATTTATCAACACCCTCCTTATTCCGCCAAAAAACAGGTTTGTCCTTCCTGACGGATATCTTCACGAAACTCATCCTGAAGTGAAGTCCGCCTTCCTTGGCGGAGTCAGCAAACGCCTTAAAGTTTAGAATCTTTGGCTCCGCCCGGAGAGTCACAAAACCCATGCCGCCGGTTTTCATATTTACTCTCCTCATAATGCGGCAGAAGGAGAAAAACAACGCCACTGTAGGCGTAAACCCCAAATGTTCAGCCATTACCTCAAAGCTGCGCACTATTCCCCATCCATTCGGATGCAGCTGGGAGGGGGCACAATCCAAGAACCTGAGCACACCCATCTGGAATTTATTCAATGGGAAGCGCACCCCTAACTGGGTGAACAGAATATCGTACATATATATGGTACGATTATCCTGAGGACGATGGCAGACCCGTTCATACGTCTTGGGTGAACGGACGATGAACCTATCCTCATACTTCTCGTCCTTCCAAACAGGAACAGACAACTCCACTACCCCTCCGCTTGTCGTCGCATGTCGAGAGGAAGCATCCTTGACATCTTCCTCAACCCAACAGTAAGGGTCATTTTCGAGTGTTTTCTCCCAATCCAACCCATGCAATACAACATTTCTGCACTCTGCCATAGTCAGCACTTGTGTATGGGAAACACCTCCTGACACAAATGAATGTACAGCATTACTAAAGTACTCCACGCTGCTATAAAACGTCGAGTCCCTCCCAGTATAAAAAGCATCATCTCCACTCTCAATGTCAGAGAACATGGGACGAACAGAAACCCTAGAACGTGACCCTGCCCTCTTTCCTCTCATCTTCCTTTTTACAAACACACAATAAGGGGAAACAAAGCTAACCCAAAGGAAATGAAGAAGCAAAGAAGAAGAAGAAGCAAGTACCTTAAGCTTCTGAAAGATAGAGGAACTCCAAACACCAGTGAACTTGCAAAAGAATAGCAAAAACACTTTCAGCAAACAAATACGAACAGAGAGATGAAGCAAAACATTCCCCTTCTGAGAGTTTACCTATTTATAGGCATGGCTTGGGGGGAAAATAAGCGAATCCTCAGAAATTTCGAAGATGTGTTTGCAGCCGTTAGATGAATCTCGTCGACGGTTCTAAAATTGAAACATGCGATTACAACCGTTGGATTTACCCCACTGACGGTTCCTTTTTTACTGAAACCAATAGATATATCTAAGGGCAGATATTTCATGGGCCACGTTTTCAAAATCCAAAGCCCACGGTAATAACCTCGAAAACGGTTCTCAATTGCCATCACGCGCATTTATGTCCCATCATTAGAATGGCAACCGTTACGAGGGCATACGCGGCAATAGGAGACTGAAGAACAAAAAACGTGGTTTCGAGGCGCATTAATGACAGGCGTGACAAGTGATGACAGCTAATAAATGCACGAAAGCACTTGTCCACAAAACCCGGACTAGCAAATATCGCCTAAACCCATGCCTACAAAAGCTAAACTTAAGTGTTGTAGCTTATTAAAGTGACTCCGCCAGTCACTATAACAAGCTAGGGGGCATATGATCCGGTCCTAACACCGGCCCCCAAGAGCATGGCTTCAATGCCTTGCCAGATCAGCATTTGGAATAAAGAGAAGTACTCTTCAAATACACTACAAATACTATACGGAGTGCATACCGCCAGGGCAAGTAACACCGCCAAGGTTCATGACTCCGCCCAGGCACGTTACCCCGCCAAGGAATGTAACTCCGTCCAGGCATGTTACTCCGTCAAGGAATGTAACCTCGCCAAAGTTGTTACTCCGCCAAGCCATAGGCTTAACTCAGGCGGAATACTGAATTTCCCACACTGCGTAGCGAGCCCATACTCACAACCCCGGCACGAGATTGACTCTGTCTTGAGAGGTTAATAATGGGAATCACGCTGTCACGCATAAAGGGAAATAACAATAAAATATTAAAGCACTAACGCTTTCCAGACAAGTTGTGATACCTACTACAATAATGGTGCTAGTAAACGGCGCAGGGACCCACTACCTTTTCAGCATTATGCCTGGAGACAAGGAGCGGGTCCTACCAATAATGCAGCACCCGTGACAGGTATATAAACCTCTCTTGAAAAGGTATAAGAGGGCAGATTCCCATTCTCTGAACCTCACACTCTATTACTTGCATAATCTTCTCTGATTATCTTTCTAAGTCTCTAAGTATTCTGAGATACTGACTTGAGCGTCGGAGAACGATTGCAGGTACCACCCCCAATTGGGTCAAGGCAAATCAGATCCCGTCAGGCGGACTGTGACACCGCCCCGCAGTACATTACACTCCGCCTCAACATACGAAGACTCTTTGTATTTACATTTATACATATATTGCTTTGTATCAAAACACACTTATATGTATATTTTGAGTTGTTCTATAAGCACATTTCTACACCCCCTGTAAAGAACAGTTCAGCTGGAATAAAGAAGAACCTAAGGAAAATCCTTGGGAACAATTACTACAGTATAACAGTAATTGTGGTAATACCCTTCAATAGTGGAGAAAAGAAACATTCAGAAATGCTAATATTGAGATTGCTAGACTCCAGCATAAAGTGGATATTCTGATCAACAACAGCAATGATCTTGAGAACTAGAATTAGATTTCCTCAGTCCAACAACATATAGATCAAGTTAAAGAAAGGGAAGAAATATATTGGGCCCAAAGATCAAAGGTGAAATGGTTGAATTGGGGGGATGCTAATACAAGGTTCTTTCATGTTGCTACTGTAAAGAGGGGAGCTAGAAATAAAATTACAAGACTGCAAGATTTAAATAACAATTGGATTGAAGGACAAACAGAGGTCTTAAATATGATTAAGGAGTATTTTCAGGAGGTGTACAAAGCTGAAACTTCACAAAACAATGACTTCTGTCTACAAGATATCCCTAAATTGGTCTTAGCTAATATGAATGAGAGGCTTCTTACTCTTGTATTAGACCCTGAAATTGAAAAAGTTGTAAGATCTCCCCCTAGTTAAAGCTCTTGGCCGTAATGGGCTAAATGAGCCTTTCTACCACAAAAACTAGGACATTGTAAAAGATCAGGTTTGTAGAGCTATCTAATACTTCTTTGAATTTGATAACCTCCCTACGCTGATAATCTAACCCTTATTACTCTGGTCCCTAACATCCCTAACCCTGAGAAAGTGACTCAGTTTAGACCTATAAGTTATTGTAATTTTGTTCCAAAAGTAATATCCAAGATTATACAGCTTAGGTTAAAAGAGTTCATCCCTAATCTCATCTCTCCTTATCACTCTGTATTCATAAAAAAGGAGAAAAATCCAAGATAATCTCACCATAGGACTAGAGGTCTTTCATTCTCTAAAAGGTAGAAATTCTTGCTCTAGAGACTACATAGCCATCAAACTAGACTTAAGTAAAGCCTATGATCGACTAGATTGGGATTTTCTTAATCTTACCCTTCTCTTCTTTGGATTTGATTCTCATTGGGTCTACTTCGTAATGTCTCCTGTAAAATTTGTGTCATTTTACATTAATCTAAATGGCAATAGGAGTCTCTCCTTCCAACCCCAATGAGGTCTAAGACAAGGTGACCCTCTTTCCCCTTACCTCTTTCTGTTTGGGGCTGAGGCTTTGTCTTATCTCCTTACTAAATCAATGGAGGAGGGATCCCTAACAGGTATGCTTCTTACCCTTAGATGTCCCAAACTAACCCACTTATTGTTTGCAGATGATGTTATCAATTTTGTGAAGGCAACTGAGGTGGAAGCTTAAACTTTAGCAAAAGTTCTTAATACATATACTCAAGCCTTTGGACAATAGATTAACATTTCTAAATCAGAGATTATTTTTGGAAAACAGGTCCTTGTGGCTATGAGGTCAAAAATCTCCTCTATTTTGCAAATTAGCCAAAGTAATTATGCTAGAAACTATCTTGGCATACCTAGTGACTGAGGGAGATATAAATCCAGAACTCTTTCATGAATCAAACATAAAATCCTATCTAAAATAGAAGGCTGGAAGGAATCTCTGCTCAACCAAGCTGGTAAAAAGACCTTGATTAAGGCAGTCTTGTAAGCTATCCCTTCTTATGCAATGGCTCTGGTCAGATTTCCTAAAGGATTGGTGAATAGCCTTAATTCTATAATAGCTAACTTTTGGTGGGTTAATGATAATAGGAAAAAAAGGGTCCATTGGAAAAATTGGAAATCTCTGGCTACTAGCAAGCATTTGGGTGGCCTGGGTTTTAAAGAACTGAATTGCTTAAATATGGCCTATTTGAAAAAACAAGCATGAAGAGTTTTAAATAACCCAAATGCTTTATGGGTATAGGTTCTGAAAGGTAAATATTATCCTAATAAGGTTTTCTTAGAACAACACATAATCAGAGGCAGTTTACTCCAAGGGAGAGATTTTCTACTTAATCTTGATCATGGTCAATTAGAGATGGTAAACAAGTATCTGTATTTAAACATAGATGGCTGTGGAATGGATCTCTTTGTCAATCCTATCAAGGGGTGAATGTGAATACTGATATCACTCTAGATCACTTAATTAACCAAACCACTCATAGTGGGGACTTTAAAAAAATAGGCAGGTGTTACCCCAACCTTATTGGTTGTTGGCTCTCCAAACTCCTTTAAGAGAGTGTGGGGGAAGGACAGATTGAGTTGGCCCTATACATTGAATAATGAGTATTCTATTAAATTTGGGTAAAGATCTATTAAAAATCTCATTGAAGAATCAGATAGAGGACCTTTTTCTTCCTATTCTCCTAATGTGGCTCTCTAGAAGACAATTTGGGCTTCAAAAGTCCCTCGAAAAATTCAAATATCCGTTTGGAAATTATGTAATAATCTTTTCACGATGAAAAAGAATTTAAAGAAAAAGAAGATTTTGGGAGATTCAGTATGTTCATTTTGTGCAGACAAAGAGGAAACTATTGAACATATTTTTCTTCTTTGTCACTGGACTTCTCCAATATGGTTCAGTTCTAACCTCCAGTATAATCCTAGAGATAAACCCATTTCAACATCATGCAATTGGATAGAAAGAAAAATTGAGATGTTTCCAAGTATAAATATTGATTTCTAGTTCTTGATTTCAAAATTTTCTATACATTATGGAATATCTGGTTAGTAAGAAATAAGTTTCTCTACCACGACATTCCCCCTATTCCAGATCAGATCTTAGCTCAGATAAATTTTTCCCTCTAGGAAGTCTACTCAGCAAATTCCAACAATTAGCATGCAGAATAATGAGGCTTACCTACTCAAGTCTTTCGGGCCATTTGGAGATCCCCTCCTCAGGGTAGAATAAAGATTAACTCAGATGCAGCATGGAAGGGTCCTATGCAGAGATCTTTATCTAGTATAATTGTTTGAAATCATCAACGAGACATTCAATATGGTCAATCCTCATTTTACTAGGATCCCACAGTGACCATTGCTGAAGGCCTAGCTCTGCGAGAAGCGATCATAATGGCCCTAACCTGGAATACAGAGACATTATATTAGAATCAGATAATTTGAATGTAGTGAAGGTGGTAGGAAAAATCCAAAGAAATCTTCCTAACCAAAAAGACAGGGAGAATACAGTTATAGAAAGAGAAGAAATTCAGAGAAGAAGGTACTTGTTCATTTAATTTCTTATGTCCTCAAAACATTGAATAAAGACTGAATAAGTAACCAACTAAAAGGGCCAAGACAATTTCGGCCAGAATACAAATTTAGATATAATCTTTCATCCATTGTGGATTTTTCCTTTCCCTAATGGGCCTTTTGGGCCTAACATTACTCTGCCCGTCTAGAATAACCTTGTCCTCAAGGTTTTGTTCAAAAGATGCTTCTGGAACAGAGGAAAGTGAAGCTGGCAAGTGGGGCCACATGTTTTCTGAGATATCACGTGGGGTCTGTTGAGATAAGGGTGAGTTATGATCAGAGTTATTGGGAAGAGTTAAAGTAGTTGTGGGGCTGGTAGGGAAGTCAGAAAGTCCTTGGGTCTAGGTTTCAAGAGAAACAGGGGAAGTAGGAGAGTTTGGAGTGAGAGAAACAGGAGGGGCCATATCTGGGAGGGTTGTTTGTTTTCTCTGAAAAACAGAAGGTTTTCTGGTCGTTGAAGGGTGTGGATTTTGAACGAAGGCCTCTGATGGAGGGGGGCGTCGTCTTTAGGGAGTGCGACGGCTGGCAAGGGAACTGACCTTTGAAAGGAGTCGCCGTGGCAGGGTCTTAACATGGAAACATGAACGACGTTATGGATGCGAGAAGAGACTGGAAGGTCGAGTTCGTAGGCGACTGCACCGATTCGACGCTTGATGCGAAAAGGGCCGTAGAAGCATTTAGAGAGCTTCTGGGAAGGACGACGGGCAACCGATTGCTGGCGGTAAGGTCTCAGGTGCAGAAAGACCTAATCATCAGGTTGAAAGGTGAAATCTTGTCGTTTCTTATTTTCTTGTACTACCATCCGTTGTCTAGTTTGTGTGAGATTCTGCTTGAGTTGTAACAAGATCTTTTGTCTTTGTTGTAATGAGGAGGCTAGAGTGCTCACAGATGTGCTTCCAGGGATAAAGTCGGGTATAACAGGGGGGTCGTCCGTATAATGCCTGGAAGGTGGACATGCCAATAGAGGAGTGTATAGTAGTGTTGTACCAATATTCCGCTAGGTGAAGAAAGCAAAACCAGGAACTTGGATAATTACTTGAGAAGCATCTTAGGTAAGCTTCAAGCCCTCTATTAAGTACCTCTGTTTGCCCATCTGTCTCTGGATGGTATATTGAGCTAAAGTTCAGTTTGGTGCCTTGTAGTTTGAAGAGGGATGTCCAGAATTTACTGATGAAGATCCTGTCACGATCTGAGACAATAGAGTGTGGTAAACCATGAAGCCTGTGGATCTCTATCATGAATCTTTCAGTAAGCGTTTCTGCAGAAAATGAAGTGGGTAATGCTATAAAGTGAGCAAACTTGGTGAGGCGATCCACAACAACCCAAATTACAGTATGGCCATGTGAAGAAGGGAGTCCAGTAATAAAGTTCATGCTTATGTCTTCCCACACTTGGGAAGGGACTGGAAGAGGTTGTAAGAGACCATATTTTTTTTGCAGGTATATACTTATTTTGTTGGCATATGAAACATGACTTAACCATATTTTTCACGTCCTTGCGCAGAGAAGGCCAAAAGAATGAAGCAGCCAGGCAGGCCGTGGTGGGTTTGACACCAGAATATCCTGCTAAAGGGGAGGAATGGTATTCTGTGAGTAGCCGAGGTCTCCAATCATTGTGCTCAGGTATGAAAATCTGGTCTCCATAAAACAACAAGCCGTGTTTATGAGAATATTTTGAAGTAGTATCAGTCAATTGTGTTGATAGTTGAATGCCAGCAGGTGACTGATAATATTGATGAAGTTCGGAAATGATGGTGGGAATTGGGGACGAAATAGAGTGGAAAATAGGAGTGGCGGTATCACAAACTGGAACTGACTCAGGAAATGATCGTGACAAGGCATCGGCTACCCAATTTTCCTTCCCTGGGCGATAAAGGATGGTGTAAGTAAAGCCCTGTAGTTTTAAAGCCCATTTCTATTGCTCTGGGGTGGTGATATTTTGAACCATAAGTTCCTTTAAGCTCTTCTGGTCTGTGATAATATTGAATTTGGCACCAATTAAATATTGTCTCTATTTTTTTACAGCCTCAGTAATGGCCAACATTTCCCGAGAGTAAGCAGAAAGCTGCTGTTGGCGAGAAGAAAGCTTTTTACTAAAAAAAGCCAAGGGAAGACCTCGTTGGGATAGAACAGCACCTAAAGCAACCGCAGAGGCATCTGTTTCTACATCAAAAGGAATTAAGAAGTTAGGGAGACTTAGAGTGGGTAGCTCACACATTTTTTTTTAATTCTGTAAAGGCAAAAGCTGCCTCTGAGGACCATGTGAATTTATTGGACTTGAGTAATTCGGTGAGAGGAGTGGCGAGTGTGGTGTAATGGTGAATAAAACGCCTGTAGAACCCGGTGAGTCCTAAAAATCCTCTGAGTGCCGTGAGAGAACGAGGCTCAGGCCAATTAATCATTGCTTGGATTTTAGTAGGATTAGGTTGAACTCCATTAGCGCTAATAACATGTCCCAAATAATCCACTGTAGGAGTAGCAAAGACACACTTGGAAATTTTTGCAAAATAAGAGTTATGTGAGAGCAACTGCAAAACTAGCCTTAGATGTGTAACATGATCGGTTAGTGTAGTGCTAAAAATAAGAATATCATCAAAAAACACTAACACAAACTGACATAAGTAGGGACGTAACAGATGATTCATAGCTGCCTGAAAAGATGAAGGGGCATTAGTAAGACCAAATGGCATAACTAAGAATTCATAGTGTCCATCAAACGTACGAAAAGCTATTTTATGTGTATCCTCAGGTGCTACACGAATTTGATTAAAACCAAAGCGCAAATCAATTTTTGTGAAAATAGAAGCACCACCTAATTCATCAAAAAGCTCATCAATAGTGGGGATGGGAAACTTATCTTTGATGGTCACAGCGTTCAGGGCACGATAGTCCACACAGAGTCGCCATGAGCCGTCTTTTTTTTGTACCAGTAGAACTGGAGACGAAAAAGGGCTTGTGCTAGGCTTAATTAAACCGTCCTTAAGTAGATCAGTGATTAGGGCAGCTAGGGCATCCTTTTGGGTATGAGGGTATCTATAGGGTTTGACAGTAACAGGGGAAGTGTTGGGGAGGAGGGGAATATGGTGAACATGATCTCGGAATGGTGGTAAGCCTTGGGGCTTAAAAAAAACATGGGAGAATTCCTTTAATAGTTTAAGGATGAAGGGGTGTAAGTTGGTTGGGAAGGTAACAGTGGCTGATATTGGAAGTGGTGAAGGGGTTTCTTGGGGTATAAGGGTAAGGATTTGGGCGATGGAATGTGTGTGTGTTAAGCGTAATAATTGGTTGAAGGTGGCGGGTTGGGGTAAGGGAGAGTCACCGGTGAGGGTAATGGGTTTGGAGTCAACTGAGAATGTCATGCAAGGGATAGAAAAATTTGAGGTAATAGGACCAAGTGAACTAAGCCAATCAATCCCTAGAACACAATCAGCTCCCTTGATGGGCAGTAGGTAAAAGGGAATATCAAAAGTATGGCCCTGAATAGTTACAGGGGTGTTAGATTAAAGGCCATTGCAGTGGATATAAGCGCCATTGCCAACCATCACAGGAAATTGGGGGATAGCAGTAATGGGAAGGGAGAAGAATTGGGCCAGTCTAGGTTGTAAGACATTGTGAGAGCTCCCTGTGTCCACCAGGATGGTAACAAGATGCCCATTAATAGTTCCTTGAAATCTTAAGGTTTTTGGAGAACTAGAACCTGTGAGAGCCAAATGTGAGAGTTGGAAATGAACACTAGAAAGATCTGTATCTGGGGAATTTAAAGGTCCCTCATCAATATTTGATTCTGGGAAATCATCATCCAACAATAATAAGAAAAGTTTAGGTTGACATTTATGGCCAAAAGTATATTTGGAATCACAGTTATAGCATAACCCTTAGGCGCGTCTTTCTTGCATTTGAGCTTGTGTAAGACGCTTAATGGGGAGGGAATTCTTTGGTGTGGGTAGAAGGCCTAGGGAGGTGGAGGAGGAAAGAGAGCTATGGTTGTTGTTTCGAGGTAATGAAGGGGAGGAAGTGAAAAGGTTTTGTGTTTTTGGCCTAGAAAAGGAATGGTGGGAGGAGGTGTCCAGGTATTTTGACTCAACTAATTTAGCTAAGCTGATAGTATGGGAGATGGAGTATGGTTTCAAAATACTGAGTTCACGCTGGATTTCAGGTTTCAATCCAGAGATAAAGCAGTTTAAGATAATTTCAGGTGTAAGGCCTACTATTTGATTGCAAAGTTTCTCAAATACCTGCTGGTAGGCAGAAACAGTGGAGGTTTGTCTAAGCTTGAAAAGTGCAGCTTGGTGGTTCTCATAGGAAGAGGGCCCAAAACAAACTTCTAGGGCGTGGACAAAAGCTTCCCAAGTGGAGAGTTGGTGGTTGGTGTGCATCTATTTGAACCAACTAAGGGCATCTCCTTTCATATAGAATGAAATAAGCTCAAGTCGTTGAGGGAGGGAACATGGTGTAGGGTGAAAAACTGATCAGCTTGAAAAAGCCAATCTAAGGGGTCAGAGCCATCAAACGGAAGGAGCTGGAGTTTTGGTGGGCGAATGGGCGTAGGAGGGGTTAAGGGGGTGTGAAGAGGCTGGTGGATTTGTTCTGGGTTATGGGTGGTAGTAAATAAGGGTTGTGTTAATGGAATGGGAATTTGGGAGGTTGCACGGGTAGTAGAGGTGAAGGGTTCAGAGTAGCATTGAAAGTTAGGGATAACAGTTCCATCTGGGCCAATTTGGAAATGAGGGCTTTGGGTTTGAGGTTGGGTAGGAGGGAATAAGGTGGCTAATCGGGTAAGGACAGTAGCTAGCACCCTGGAGACGGTCTCAAAACGAGCATCTATGGAGGCTACAAACCTGTCATGCTGTGCATCATGAGAAGTTTGGAGGTTTTGGATTTTTTCAGTAATGGCAAGAAGGGCCTCTTCCAAGGAAGGTTTGGGAGGCATGAGGAAGCAATGAAAGCACCAATTTGGTAGGAAAAATCCAAAGAAATCTTCCTAACCAAAAAGACAGGGAGAATACGGTTATAGAAAGAGAAGAAATTCAGAGAAGAAGGTACTTGTTCATTTAATTTCTTATGTCCTCAAAACATTGAATAAAGACTGAATAAGTAACCAACTAAAAGGGCCAAGACAATTTCGGCCAGAATACAACTTTAGATATAATCTTTCATCTATTGTGGATTTTTCCTTTCCCTAATGGGCCTTTTGGGCCTAACAGAAGGCCTGTAGAGAAGAATGCAATATTAAAGAAATTGATCACATCATTCAGGATATTAAGTTCCTTTACCAATTCTTCAATTCCTATGGTATTTTTTATGGTCAAGAGAGAAACTAATGTAGCTGCAAATGAGTTGGCAAAATTGTCATTGGAAAAATCTTTAGGTAGATGCTGGTGGGTCTCCCCCTTTGAGTCTGAGTGTATTGATTGTAGTTCAAGCTCTCAAAACGAATAATGTTTACAAAATGAATTAACTTTGACATTATAAAAAGTATTATGAATATTTTATTATTTTGGATGTCCAATTTTGTGTATAAATAGGACTTATGTTCTTCACTAAAACACATTCTGTTTTTCCTAACCTCTCTCATTCTTAATCTCTTTTACTCTCTTACTCTAAATTCTCTTCCTCTTCTAAATCTTCTTCTCCCACACTCTTATAATTTTAGCTTATTTTATAACAAAAAGAGCCTTAATTAAAATTAAATTTTTTAAGCTTGACATGAAAATGTTTGTATCTTGTCAAGTTTGATCGGGCTAAATGTAGTCCATAATATGTATTGTATTTTTTATTAACATGAAAAAATACTATCAATATATTTTTTATTTGAATTAGTTGTAGTTGATTTACAGCATGAAATTTTTTGATATATTTTTAATAATTGTATTTTTATAATTTTTATAAATAAAAATTAAAAAACAATGCGGACATAACAAAAGCCCCTAGAAACCCAAAAAAAAAAACCATCCCAACTAGGTAGCTTGTCGGGTTAGGCCCTAAAATTGAAATATAAAATTAAAATGGGCCTTTTGGTCCAACCAAAGAAAGCTCAAACTTGTCCCGCCCTGAATTGGACAACTCAGTTTAACAACTCTAATTATGGTTATTAATCCCTTCGTCGGCTTATAAACACTTTAATGAATGAAAAAATTTATCCACAGTTTAAAAGTTGATTCATGTTCAAGGTAAAAATTGAACCATCACACTTGATTATGCTCCATTATGCTTAAACTTTTTATTATTATATTCTAATTAAATAACAAATAAAAATTTAAGAAAAGAATAAAATAATTCAATCTAAACTATTTTAAATAAAATCGGGTAGGATCTAAAAAAGTATATTTAAATCCACAGAATCTAATGTTTTATGATTGGATCAGAACCTCAAATCAATAAGAAAAAATTTGGTTTCTTCATGTTTGTATTTATCGTAAAATGAAACTTTTTGTTTTATACATATTTTCAATTTCCTAATACTACCCTTTAATTAATTTTTATCTCCCATGCACGACCAGAAAAGCATGGGCAAAACTTAACAATAATTAATTAATTATGCTTAATTATAATTAATAATAATAATTATTATTATTATAAAAAAAACGTGGGTTGCGGAGAATCTTAGTCTGTGTGACACACACGTGGTTACCCCTTGCATCATCTCCATTTTCATTCCATGATCTCTTCCTCTCCGATCTCTCTCTTCGACGAGGTTTTAGTTTTTATACTCAAACACTTCTTTTGAACAGTGGTTTTCTACTACTGAGTTTTTTGTAAGGTGCCAACAAGGTACACCCTTCATGCATAAACATTATCACTATGTCGTGATTTAATTAGTACATATACACACACGTAATGCAACATAATATATTGGATTATATTTCATGCGATTGATTCTATTACTATTATATCAAATTAGTTCCATTTGTTTATGCATGCATGTTGAATTGAATCCATGGCTTAGGGGTCAAGTCTTGGCCCTGCAATTGCTTCGTTCGTTCGTTCGTCCGTGGAGAACATATTTTTTAGCATCATTATTAAATTGGTGATCTTGTGAGAGACGGGAATGGGTATTTCTGACAACGTAATTGGCTTCATTCTGGCGGTTTCTTCTAGCATTTTCATCGGATCTAGCTTTATCATAAAAAAGATGGGGCTTAAAAAAGCTGGAACCACAGGAACAAGAGCAGGTTCATCAAATTTCGCTTCCTTAAACCTTAAATTAATCATCATTTCTTTAAGTTTTAAGGTTATATTTATACCTTTTGGAGATTTAATTATTAAGGTATAATTAGACTATATATATACCTCAAAGGAGAGAGAGGGTGAGTGTAATTTTTTCTTTAATTAATCATTATATTTATTCTGTATTAACTTTGATCAGCAACTGGAGGGCATTCTTACCTATTGGAACCGTGCTGGTGGCTTGGAATGATCTCCAGTAAGTGATTCTGTTTTTGCCTTAAAAAATATATTTTAACCTTTTTAGTGATCCATCAACTAAATTCTAGTATATCGTATTGCTTTCTGCATAACTTGTCATAACATTTGTTGGATTACTTAATGATGAATTTCATCAGCTTTTGGGGCATGCGTTTTGATTCATTTTAATCACTAAAATAACTCCTTTTTAGGCCTTTTTTAAATCACTTGTAGCTGAGTAGTTCTTACATAAGATATCAAGGTTCGGGATTAAATTTTATAATTAAAGGCTATGTCTAGACATCCTAGTGATGTTGTTTAGGTGCAAGAAGCTCGTGATATCTCTTGGAGGTGCAATTTCTGCTTTTGTCACAAGTGACATGGGTTTTGTTTTCTTTACAAATGATGTTTCATTTATTTATAATTTATTAAATGTTGACCATCCTATTTTGTATTTTACATTTTTTTTCCTGTGATAGTGGTGAAACGCCATTTTCTATGCTAATAACAACTAGCAAAGTAGGTGGACTTTGTTGTAAGTTTTGTATGTTGTGTGTTTGCAATTTCTATACTAATAAGTTGTCTTTTTTTGTCATATAAAGGATCCTTTTATCTATTCAAATCTCAAGTATTAAGTCACAATGAGTAGCACTCCTCATGATTATTCTCAAAAGTAAGAGGAAAAACTGAACTTGTAGTTGTCACATGTTGAAGTTTCAATTTCACAAAAGAATCATGTAACTTTCTTGTAGTGATAATAATGACGATCAGAAAATCTTGGCAGTAGTAATCTTACTAGTCACTACTCTATAATTATAAATTACTTGATTTGTTTCTGTTCCTATCAAGCTTAGAAAAATTCCATTAACTAATTTTATATATATGCTTAAATTTTGTAGTGATTGTTGGGGAAGTAGCCAATTTTGCAGCTTATGCATTTGCTCCTGCATTACTTGTGACTCCTTTAGGAGCCTTAAGCATTATTTTCAGGTAAGAAGCATGGTATTCTTCACACCACTGATTCTTTTGATGCTTCTGTTTCCTTTCACATAAATGTGATGTGCATTTTCATCCATCAAATTTTAACTTGGATCATGCAAGAAATAGTTACAAACCAATATCATGATGCAGTTCAGCACTAGCTCATTTTATCTTGGAAGAAAAATTGCACATCTTTGGTATGCTTGGATGTGCTCTTTGTGTGGTGGGATCAGTAACCATTGTTTTGCATGCTCCACATGAAAGAGTTATTCACTCTGTTAAAGAAGTATGGGAACTTGCCACAGAACCAGGTTTTCTTCTTTACTTTTCAATGATTAGTTACAACAGTTTTTCTCATTGAATCTTGCCAAAAGTCTCAATGAAAGGATACACAATATGTTTAATTAAGCTAACATTGAGTTTTGTTCTTCTACAGTGTTCATTGTCTTTGCCGTTGTAGTTGTGGTTGTGGTTGCCCTCCTCATCTTCTATTTTGTTCCACGATATGGAGAAAAGTATATGATTGTATATGTTGGAATATGTTCTCTCACTGGCTCAATTACGGTATTAATTATATCTTCAATGCTGAAATGTGTCAAGGTTGACCATAACTAATCTGCTCTTTATTAACTTAATGCTGTTTCTTGTTGCCAAGGTTATGGCTGTGAAAGCAGTATCAATAGCTATGAAGCTTACATTTGAAGGCACAAACCAGTTCATTTATTTTCAAACTTGGTTCTTTACGATTGTTGTGATAGGATGTTGTCTTTTGCAGATTAACTACTTGAACAAGGTAAAAGCCATGCTAGTTGCCATTATTTTCATTGTTATTAAAACCAAATCAGATAATTTGATGGGTTGAACTGTGAATTTGGTTGGATTAGTTATTTATTGCAACCGATTGATCTCCGGTTTAACTAGTACTTTCACTAGTTTAATAACTAATCCAATTTTAAAACTATTAATTATTTGATGTCTTCTAGAGCATACCCTAAAATGATAATGCCAAAATTTAAAACTTCTTATTGATGTTTTACGGTGCTAATATTGAAAACATTAATCTACTCTTGTTAGGACTTCAACAGTTGTCACTCAGTATTTAGGTGGTAATCCCTCTAATCTTGATTATAAGTAAATTTTGAGCAATTCTTTTTTTTTGTCTCAAATATAAGTATAAGTATCTTTTTTTAGTATCATTAAATGTTTATATTGTTAGGAAATCCCTCATGGAAATATAGGATTCCCATAGCGATTTGCAAACTACATTTTCCAAAGCATCACATATAACAAAAAAAATATTGCATTTTAAGATTACTTCTTGTAGACACGAGTTGAGTTTGTCTATAGAAATAATTTTAGCTTCGTCCTTTAGACACGGACACTCTCACCAGAAGCTGAACTTTTTGATGAACTATCTATAAAGATTGGACTCATAACTCATTCTGAATCAGTTAGACCTAATAATTTTATTTTGGCCATCTAAAATAAAAGTTATCTTATGGTGGGTTTATTCTATGTGTGTGACCTTATAAGTAAAATATTCAGTAATATTAAGAATAAACTATTCTATTATTAATATAAAATAAGAATAGCATCTAACAATGCATCATTATATCTGAATATTATTTATCATTGACATAATTTATAAGTGATAATTATTTTATATGTTTGTTACTTTTGCTACGATATCCAATTAGCTACAAGGCATGGTCTTTGTCATCATTTTATGGTACATTAAAAACATAATAGACCAATATATATATATATATATATATATATATATATATATATATATTCTTGAATACATTTTCAATGTCAATAAATTCTATAAGCAATAAATGAGATTAAAAACATTCTAAACAAATACATCAGATATTTAATAACATTAATAAAAATAACAACTTTTAATCAATTTTCTTAGTAAGTGTAAAATTAGTATCATTTGCTTATAATTAGAATTAGGAAAAGAGTAATTTGTAATGTTTTAAAAATTTAACTATGCTTTGTCTCCCTTTGTGCTAATTCTAGCTAAGTGATCATGTTTGCATTTCCAATTTAAGATGTGGCATTTGGGAAAGTTATAAACAAAAGGTTTTGTATTGCTTTTCTGATTTGGCATTGAATAACATGCAATATTCTAGAAATGGCATAACATCGTTTTGTATGCTACTGATTTTTGGCAAACTTTAAATTTGAATTTCATTTCAACATATTCTCGTAGATTCATCAATAATTAAAATGGTAATTTGATATAATCGTGTCAAGTTAGTAATTCAAGATGACAAATGTGGTTTCCTTAACATCAACTTTTAGGGCTGAGTTTATCTAATTTTCTATTAGAAATAAATGTATTTATGGTAATTTTATTTTTCTGATGTGATTATTGTATCCATTTATAGTAAAAGATACCACGTTATTTTGTAGTGTGTATTTATTTTGGAACATGTTTCAGGCATTGGACACCTTTAACACTGCAGTGGTATCACCAGTTTACTACGTCATGTTTACAACATTCACCATATTTGCTAGTATAATCATGTTTAAGGTGACTTTAACTTCTATTGTTCTATGCATTTTTTTATTCTTTTTTTACTTTTGTTTAAAATTTACTTGGTAATCATGCCACTAAATTATTTACTACTTCGGATCAACTATGTAGATCTAAAAGTATACAAGGAGACTATCTAAATCATTACCAATAGTTTCACTTAATTTTTTAGTCTTAATACTCAACTTATCAATTCTTCTTATTGTATACAAAGCAGCTTAGGAAATAAATATACATTTTCTTGATGTGCCCAAAAAAGTAAAACAAAATAAGAAAATTGGGAAGTGTGAGAAGCATAATTAGTAAATTCCAACTGGAGTAGTGACATTTCCTCTGTGGACTGATAAGGTTTCATGTCATGCATTTTATTTTTCAGAATATGATTTTCATTTGCATCTCAAAGACCACTACATTGCAATTTGAGAAAAACTAAAATTATTTAATAAGATCTTGGAAGAAAAAAGACAGTGGTTGGACTTGGCCATTCTGTTGAGGTAAAATGGATTCAATAATATGTAAGAGGGAATTCATGTTACAAGTGTTCATTATCTAATTTAGATTAAACAAAATTATTTAATTGACGTAAAATAATTGAAAATCGAAACCAGAAAAAAAACCGTCATATGAATGGTTCATATTACCTTTAAAAACTAAACCGATTTCAACCAAAATGCAATCTTCAATAGATTACTTATATTACCTTACTAAATTACTTACCCGACTTAAGTTAAAGTAAGACTCTATGTAATGATTTGTGATTTTTTGATTATGTTTAAAACTTTTTATAGTAGTTATTCTGTTTTTAAAGTTGTTAATCTTGATTTTATTAAACTGAAATTATATATTTTATACTTGATTTTATATAAAAAAATATAATTTATATAAAACTGATCAAATACAAATCCCATTTGATTGAAGTAGATGTGATTATATATTCAAACCGAATTATAACTTAATAATATAATTAGATTAGATGATATTTTATTTAAAAATTAAATCTGATCATACCGCAAATACCCCTATCACAACCCCTTCAAGAACAGAAAAGTTGATAATTATGAGATTCTGGCACCACATGAACATGATTAACATTTACAACTGATCAATTATTTATATTGCTTTATTTTCTTGTTATGCTCATGTAGAATGTGCAAATAGATTGCAAGCCATTATATACTTTGGTGCTTTCTTCATTTGGTGCAGGATTGGTCCACACAAGATGCATCACAGATTGCTACTGAGTTGTGTGGTTTTGTGACAATTTTAGGAGGGACCTTTCTCCTTCACAAAACCAAAGATATGGGAAACAAACCTCCTGAACCACCTGTTTTCTCAACTCCAGATCATCCAGACCATGGCCTAGGCCCAGGCCCAGGCCCAGGCCCAGGAAACTAATATAGTTTTTTTTTTTTTACTTTTAACTCTAGGCTGGACAATGAGGTTTCACACATGTTCCAAAGCTTAGACAAATAGCTCTGAAAATCTGATGAAGGTTACACTAAGGTATTTGAAGAAGAAGAAGAAAATCATAGGAGCAGTATCGCCCGGTTCTACCAAGGCTTGTAATCCAGAAAAAAATTAAAGCAGAAAGTATGATTACAGAGTGGAGGGTTTTCACTACTTTGGACAATCATACAACAATTTTGTTTCTTGTAGTCTCTCTAGCTCTATTGATTTTCTCCTTCCAATTTTTATATGAAATGGTTAGCAAATAATAGCCTAGAAGTAATTTTCATTGACATGGGATCATCATCCTTGGAACTCATTTATTGGTACTATTATGATCTTCATGATTCATGAGTAAAAAACAAGCTTTAAAATATTCATTTGACTGAATGTACTACCGATACATGCTTCACAAATTTAATTAGTCTTAGGGGTCAAATTCTATGCACAATCAAAGAAGGGTAGAACTAATTTGTAATAACTAGTAACTTGGCGTTTTCACATACTAATAGGCCTAATAATGATGAAAAAAAATCAAGGATGGTTACAATTTACAAATATATTAAGTGTCCGTTTAGTTTCTAGTTGGGGAAACGGAGTTGAGGAAATAGAGAAATTTAAGGGTTGATATTGATCTTTTACGTCATTCGAGACAGTCAAAACTCCGTTTGACTATAGAATTTATTTTTGGGGTTGGTCAAACCTCCCAACTTATATCCAAACGGGCAATAAGGAATCACATCTTGACACACTTCTTGAAACTCATTAAAAGTTATATTGCAATATGTAGTGAAAGATCTAAATCAGGTCCGTAAAATAGACGGGTTTAGATTTAGAAAAAATAAAAATATGTCTTTTTAAATCCGGCTTAAAAAGTTTTTACCAGATCAAAATTTTACCGAATTAGTCCAACATGGTCGGCGTAAATCTACATACTTTTTTTTACTAAAAAAATTATGATAAAATTATAATGTTTGTGAACAAAACCAAACCAAAAGCATATAACGGTGTGACCATAAAAGATAACCACTTGTAATCATAATTACAAGTTTCTTCCTTAATTAGCTTCGCATACCAATTAAGCATTCGTTTTACTCAACATTATACATATTAGCCTTAGACAGGTTCTCATTTGTTGCTTTTCATTTTGGTATATATATATTTTTTATTGAAATAATATTCATGAAGTGACATGTGATAATATTCTAAAAATTGTAGCTTTTGTTTAATTAGTTTTCGATGAATATTTTCCCTTCCACAACAAAAATCCAAGTGATCGACGTACCTGCATTGCTAGATGCAGGATATATATTTTAATGGGATATTATAGAGCATATATGTACCAATTAATAATGAGAGTGGAAATGGAATAGTTGAATTTTTTTAATTATATATATATATATATATATATATATATATATATATATATATATAACAATGTAAATTTGTTAAAACTTCTAACAATCTGCTTAAGTAAATAGTTCGTCAAGTCCGTCAATCGGATGGAATGATTGTATTTTTTATATTTTTTTTACATATATACAATAATATAAATTTATCAAAAGTCCTAGAAATTAGTTCAAGTAGATAGCTCGTCAAGCCTGTTAATCGGATCCAGGTTTTAAAATACTAGAACCAAATTTAAAGCAAGGTTTTTTATTACAGTTAAAAAAAAACTTGTCTTGGGTTGAATAGCCCGTTTTAATATCTCTAGTAAATTTATTGTTCACTCTGAACATGTAAATATCAAACCATAGAAAATTACTCTAAGAAAATAGAGTTTATTACTCAAAATGTCACTTGAATTATAAACGAGACTTTAAGGTTATATTTATACATTAAAGAAGGACCTTGATCTCGGCCCACTATCTAATAAATAGAGATAATTTCCTAAGATATGGGATAGAGATAACTTCTTATAATTGAAGAGACAAATATAATCTCCTAAAATAAAAGGATAAGGAGGACCTTAGATAATTCGGAGGGAACATGAGCCCTACAACCACGAGCTCTCGACCATCAGGCGAGTTGAGTGAATGATAGTATTGTTGTCATTTTGCAGCTTGGAAAAAGGAAGATATTTAATAGTAATTTTTTTAAAAATAGTTTGTTATTGTAGGCCAAATACACATGTTGGTCCTCTATCTCTTAAGTTATTTTCAGATTGGTCCTTTATTTTTTTATTTCAAAATAGTCCCTTGACTTTCTAAAAATGTGTCAATTTGGTCCTTTTTAAAAAAGTTAGGGGACCATTTTGAATCAAAAAAAGGACCAAACTGATACCTTTTTAAAAAGCTAGAGGACCATTTTGAATTAAAAAATGATAAGGGACCAATCTGGAAATAACTTAAGAGATAGAGGACCAAAAAGTGTATTTAGCCGTTATTGTATTCAATGTTTAATTTATATAATGGGTTATTTGTATCTAATGCTTAGATATGTGTTTGTTAGGACAAGTTGGGATTTTAAATATGTACAATAGTACTAAATTACAAATCAACCTGGATGTGGTGCTTTTAAGGAAAAGTAAGAGTATACCTTTTTAAATGAACTACTTCCTTTTGTTATTAACTAATATTGATATATTCTGATTTGCTTCTTATTATTATGGTCTAATGTAGACTTCTAAGTGGTGACTTATCCCTCACTCAAGTAGTAAGTCAAATGTCTTCACAACAGTCTCTTTCGTTTAGCGATGATCTACTTACTTTAAGAATGATGACTATTTTAGACTTAATAGACAACATCCAGGTTAGGGAATTATTATTTTATAAATATTTTTGCATAATTGTTCAAATTACTTTTGCCTATCATTAGGAACTTATTTTTTCTCTCTTGATTTGTTTTAGACTTGATCCGACCGGTATTCGGGTCAAGAGTTGACCTCTTCTAATCGGGGTCCAAAGTAGCCTCACGTGCTCTCAGTTTTACGCCGTTTCAGTGGAGTACGATATTATGTACTTAGGTCCGGTAGGGAGCCTAAGTCCTTCATGTTTAGGGAATGAAGTGATGTTTTATCAAAATCGTTATGGAGCAACACACCGGAGGTAAACCTGTAAAAGATTCTCCAATGTTTAAATCAGTACGGTAATTACAGGAAATAAACAGATTACGGAGGCTCTTAAGAAAAATGCTCAGAATCCTCTTCAAGTTAATAAATGAGTTGTATTTATAGAACTTCTCAAGGTAGAAGAACTGATTTGGCCCCTTTCCTAACATACTGTAGCAACAGTTTTGGTTGGGACATGTTGCCCATACCTTGTCTGACTTGCGTTCAGATGTCAGTTGTCCTGACCGGTATCATGATTAAATATCCGTACTGATGTTTATTTAGGACATTGGTTCTAAGGCACACAGTTCGGTATTTAAGTATTTTAGTTATCTTGTGTAAAATAATGGGCATTTCGTGCATCGATTATGGGGTTCGATATGCACCCCGAATCATTTTTCCCCTAGCTTGTTGTTGTGGCGGTGTCATAATAACGAGCTACCTCACCAAATTGAGATTATATCCGAGCTTCCCAATGATATTTCGAATTAGAATGTCAACTTAGTCCGTCCGGGGTGGATAATGTTGTCTGTATTGACTCGGATTGGTCAGTTAGGTAGAGCATTTAATACGTGCTGTCTGAAAAAGCTCATTTTCACAGGGATTGTTGATGTGGCAGGTGGTGATTGACGTGTATCAGCCACGCGCCATCACATCATCTAACTCAGTGGGCCGCGACGCTTGAACTTCGGCCCACACGACCTGTTGCCTATAAAAAGGAGAAGTTGTCTCGATATTTCACTTTTACTCTGCATTTTTTATACTGAAACTCTGTTTCTCCATCATTAAGCAAATTTTTGACCTCGTCCTGGCCCGTACCAAAAGAACTACTAGAACCATTTATACAGGCAGCCTCCTATACCGGCCTATTTTTTATTAAAACAAGTCTACTTTTTCTACTAACAACGGCCAAGATCTCGATAGTTCAGTTGAAATAATTTCAAACCCTTCATTTTCTTGGCCAATTGGGGTTCCTCGCCATGGACCGCGGTTCATCCAGACGGATATCAGCAGGTGGGTAAGGATGGGAAATTGGGACGATCAGGTTAGGGATTTGCCAACCTTGGCCATTTTAATCTCAGATTCAAATTCTCCCTCCTTTGAATTTCCTGAACCCTAATCATCCTTATCGCCCATGTCTCTGGACCGGGATACGGATTCCAGCGTAGTGCATTACTACGCTGATGATATTGACTTCTGTTCAACTGTTCCAATTTTAGAACATGTTGTCGCCATGGATACTGGTGGCTCTTCTGTTGTGAGGCACGACCCCGATGATACATACATGATAGCAGACAAAATAGACTGGTTAGCCTGGAAAGCAAAGATCCTTACTTCTAGGTTGTTCGGGATGTTTTTACGCTTCAGAGTCGTCATGCAACTACCAATGACGACGTTGAGCTTGAGGCTGAGGGCTTCTGGCATTCGAGGAAGTATGCTGACTCATTCCTCCTTTATGCCCCCACACATGCAGAACGGATTTTCCACATTCCATGCGACTGTTTCCTCTTTTTTCATGACTATACTCTAATGAAGGTATAAGTCTGGTTCCCCTTCACGAAGTTCGAGATAGGCGTGTTGTGTTGTTTAGACACCGCCTCCAGATGGACCCTCATCCTTGCCCTTAAGGTTTTGGGTAGGCATCTTTGCTTTACTCCGACCGTCGCCATATTCTTCCGATATCCCCGGGTTATACGCCGAGGTAGTGCTGGGATGAGTTTTGTGAATTTGAGATGTCAAAGTGACATCGTCAATTTCGAGACGTACGCCGATTCTTGTAAGATCATCGGGACCTTTTTCAAGAATTCATTTTTTAAAGTTTTTGCCAAAGGACCTGATCCCCCTTTCTGGAAGGATGAGGAAGGTCGATTTCTTTTTCATACCGGCTAGACTCACAGACACTTTCTCCTTAAAAGTTTGACATACGTTGTCGAAGGTTCTCAACTATCAGAGTACTCCAGAGCCGTAGTGGATGCCCTACATGCCATTTCCCGAGGTGCACCCATTAAATGCCGATCTCTCCTTGGGACTGCAGAAACAAGGATTGAGTACCTCACTCGCTTATGTATCTGCTTTTTTCTCCCCCTTTCCTAGTTTTGATTTTTACATTCCAATCATAATTCTTCTACTTTGTATATTTTAGGGAACATGAGTACGGAAGCTTTGGAAGCCCTCTGTAATCTCCTAGCCGGCTCGGAGGCCAATATGGCTAAAGAAAACAAAGTCACTTTGAAGCTGAAAAGGGCCACCTCCCTCCAAGTCCCAGGTGGCACCATCCCGGTCGAGACTCCTCTCAACAAAAGAAGAAGAAGAACACACCGGGCGGAGGTCCTAGCAAGAAGGCCAAGGTCAACCCGGTTCCAACCAATACTGGGAAGGGGAAGGTCGTGGTCGAGGAAGAGCCTGTCAAAGACACTACCGAAGGAGACCCCGGTATGGCTGCTCTTGACTGAAAGAAACTCCGGTCCCACTGACGAGTTCGTCCTCCCCTACAGGCTAAAGGAAGGTTTGAGCTCCAATGACATTGACTTCGCCCTTGAAACGACAATGTGGGGTCATCTGAATATGAATAAACAAAAAGAAAATTTGACCACATAAATAGATGATAACATCAAGGTGAATATGAATACTTATGTTAATTCATATTACTAACTAGTTTTGCATCATTATTTTATTATTGATATATTTTTAATGTTTGTTTTATTTTATATAGGATACATTTGAACATGAATTGTCAGCCTCTAAAATTGAGTTGTGTCAACAAATTGAAGTGAGTCATTTTATTCATGTTTAATATTTAAATATTATTCCCAATTTGATCACTATTTTATGTTTAATGTAGACTATTCAACTTAGATGTAATATTATGTTATAAATTTGCATAAGTTTTAATTGTTTATTATTTTAATGTTTGATATTAGAATGTGTTTTTGTTATAAATTGGTTCATTCATTAACACAAATTGTAGCATTATATAATTTACAAGGAAGGTTAATACTTTTATTAGGGAAGATTCATCTTTTTTAGTTTAAATATTCATTTTAATCATTAAAAGAATTGAGATCAATTATCAATCATTTTGACATAGAAAAAATCAGACAATGATCATGAGAGTCTACTGAGCAAACTTATTAGTAAGAGATATATTGATAATGCTATCACCAACCATGGATGATAGACCCTTCATATTTTCAACCATATTCTGTAAATATATTTGGACCAATTTTTCATATTTAATTATGGTTATAATAATTATAATAATAATTATTTGATGAAGGTAAAAGGTAGAATTACGTTGATATACTACCTCCGGTTCCAAATATAAGCAAATTTTAGTGGAATTTTTTGGTCCCTTAATATAAGCAAAATTAGACTTTTTCAATGTTATTAAATGCTTGTTTACCAAATATGTCGTATATTTGCTTATATTTGAAACCGGAGGTAGTAACTATTAAGTAAAACGTGAGCAGCAGGATTCGAACCTGCGCGGGCAGAGCCCACATGATTTCTAGTCATGCCCGATAACCACTCCGGCATGCCCACTTTGACGCATTTTGTTGTCCAAATATATTATTTATATTTCTAACTCAGAAAATGATATGAAATTTTGGATATTATTTTTCTGTAAAATAAAAATTGGCCGGGAAATTTTGGTTCTCAGCTTTGGAATATGGCTTTTCGTCACTTCATTCACCGCTTAATCACAACTATTTCTCCATTTTCTCGAGAAAATTTAACTTTCCGGGAAAATCACGCCGCAGCTGCTCTCACTCTCTTCTGTTAACTCCTATTCCGGAATCCAAAGAGGTAAGCAAGCGCCATTTTTTTTCCTTTTCCTTTTTTAATTTTCAGTTTTTCAGAGAGAATCGATCAATTAAGTAACCAACCGCTAGGTTAAACTTCTGGATTAATTAATAATTAAATCACAATAATTCAAACGAGTTGCACCATCTTCGATGCTATCAGAAGCGTTGTCGGAGAAGATTTTGGTACTGGAAGAGTTGGAAGAAGTAGTAGTAGAAGAAGATAGCGGAAGCGTTGTTGTTGTCGTTGGGATTGGTTGTCGATGATTCCTCCGAGAAGGAAGAAATGGACGGAGGCGGAGGAGAAAACCCTAATCGACAAGTACGGCGAGATGGTGACCGATGGTTCGCTGGCGAAGATGAGAACTCGCGAAAAGAAATTCAAGCCGATCGCGTGTCACGTGAATTCGGTGCACCACCTTCGCGATCCCATGGCGTACCCTTGGCAGTGGACTTGGAAGGACGTTTCCACCAAGGTGCAAAACATGCGGCACCAGTATCTGCTCGTCAAGCAGAAGATCAAGAAGCAGCCCTCAGGGGATTCTGATGAATTTGATTGGGTCGAGGGACTCACTCATTGGTCTAATTTTCTTAGGTACAAGGATGTCTTTGGGGATGTTGCTCTTGTTGTTGGTACTCATGGTGGTGCTGCTGGTAGTGAGTTGATGGGGATTGCTGATGCCGATCATGCGGACGGGTTCCTTGTTGGTGGTAGTGGTGGTGACGGTGGTGAAGGTGGTGGAGGGATGGATATGGTTGAGTTTGAGCAGATGGGTGGTCATTCAGGTGACGGGGATGCTGATGGTGATTTTGCGGCTGCTATGGATGGGGTTGACAATGAGGTCATTGGTTTGGGGTTTGAGTATGGTGCTGAGGAAGGGGAGGTGAATTATAATGGGGGTGATCCGGTGAGGGAGGATGTGGAGGAGAATGGTTTTGTGTATGAGGAAGGGGAGGTGATGGGGTCAAGCTTGAAGAAGAAGAGGAAGGTGGTGAAAGGGATGGAAAAGAAGGCTTGGAGGGTTCTTGCTAACCAGCTGGGGCAGTTGAGGGAAATCGAGGCCCGGTTTGAGCAGCGAGAGGTGGAGAGAGAGCGGGAGAGGCAAAGGAGGGAGAATTTGCGACTGGAGCTTGATAAGCAATGGGAAAAGAAACTGGAGGAAAGGGAAAGGGAGAGGGAGGAGAGGGAGAAGGATAGGGACAAGCTTAGGAGGCAGAGGATGGCTGAGTGGGAAGCTATAGAGAAGGAAAATGAAGAGATGGAAAGGAAAAGAAGAGAGGAAGAGTTGACTCGCGAGAGGGAATGGGAGGAGAGAATGAATTGCAGGAGGCTAGAATGGAAGAAGAGGGTTGATGAGATGCTAAATCAGCATAGAGCAGAAATGGGACAAATGCAGACACGGATTATTCATGAGCAACAAAATCTTACCAGCCAATTGCTCGGTATATTCTCGCAGTGGACTGCCCAACCTGCTGGCCTATCTGATCATACTAGTGCTAGCAACCATTATCTTTCACAAATGATGCAAAATCTGCATCATGTAAACGGTATTGTTCATGGCGACACTAGGGTTGAAGGGGATAATCAAGAAGATCAATTCATTGTTGATGGATAATGTATCTGCCATTTTTTGTATCTATGTTGGGGACGGCAGGAGCATTTGTTACAAGAAGAGGCATGAAGTGCACATAACTGTTGAATGCATTTTTTATTGTACTTTCTTCGATTAGATATGATTTGTATACTATGTCTAATTTATATTATTTAGTGTAACTAATTGATATAAATAATGTTTTCTTTGTTCCCTGTTCTCATCTGTACTGAACTATGAAACTGTGAGTGTAAAGGTCACATTTTTTGTCCAATACATGTTTTAATGCTTCTATTCAAAACATTTACTATTTGGATTGTCTAATATGCACATATACATTCAAGGAGCAATTTTCTGTTGGTTATTTCATTTTGCAATCAAACCCGTTGTAATGTTAATGGAACAGCGGATGGCATCTAGACTCTAGTGCTATCATGCTGGAATTGAACGTAGTTAATATCATATGCTCTTTCTAAGATTCAGTATTAGCTCATAGCCTATGGCTATGTTCTTTCCATGTTTTTGGCATTAGCTAATTTTGCCTTTGTTTTCAGCATTTTATGCATGTTAGATGTGTTGCTGTGTGTTTGGTACAATGAAAATTTGAAAGGGAAACGTGGGGGAAAGAAACCGACTGATGTGTTTAGACCTACATTCAATTCTCCATGTTTCTCCGTATAGTCTTGATCTAAGTACTCCTATACTCTTACATTTAATCCTTGAATCTCCTGCTGTGTAATCTTTAGTCATTTTGGATTTTCTTTTGTTCATTTTGTATATTTGGCTTATAACATTATAATGAAGCAGTAAGAATGAGTTGATTCTTAACTTCACTTGAACTTTATTCTATTTATTGTTTTTTGTTACTTTGTATATATGGACACATCTCATACGCCAACAGGGGATTGTTTTATACCCGCTCCCCAATGTACTTATACTTAAGTGAAGTAAATGGAGGTCAGTACTTGCAAACAATAGCAATTCACAAGTTTCAATTCTGTTAACTAGAGTTTCATATTCCTTGACTAGTTGTTTTACCATGAGAATTGTTTTATTTTACAGTTACTAAGTTCAACTATTTGCCTTGTCTTTAACTTATAATTGTGTTTGTCTCTGCATCACATGTTTTTGTCAAATGATAATTCTGATCAAATTTTTAAATTTTATTTTGGGGGGTAATAGCTTCCTTCATTTTTGAAAGCATACAAAAATATATTATGTTAACCTGTAAAATATTACAACTCCCAATCCAGGACCAGATTGCAGTCCGTGGGAGCTCGTCTTGAAGGCCATGGTATTTGTATTTGATGAGAATTATGCTTGCTGAAAGCCCCATTTGTAGATTTAAGAAATTTCGTTGCCTTAATTTTTGGTGGGAGGAAGGTGGGGTTGGGATAAAGGGGGAAAGGGATTAAGGATACCTACCCAGGAATTGGTTCCCATATGAACTATTGCTACAACTTTATAGCAACACATTCTTTGGTTGAATGGTGTATTATACATGTCCCGTAATTAGCATATTGATACCTGCTCAAAACATGTTCTTAAACACTGTTCATCCATATTTTCTGAGTTCCTAATGTTCAAGGATGATTCTAGAAGGCTTTAAAAAGTCTATTTATCTCTTGCAAATTGCAATGGTTAGCATACCATTGAAATACTCTAAAGAGAAGGGGAGGGTGTGCAACCATGAAGAAAGGTCACCCACGTCCAAATGAAGACAATTGCTTTTCAGGGGTGAACTTGTAAGTTTCGAATTTCTTACATGCACATAGAAAATTATTTTGTGCTTGAGTGGGTGAGTCATGTCATGTACTAGCATTGAGAATTCCTTGTGAATTTGGAATATTTACATTGCTGGGGTATCTTTCTGATTTTATTTGAAGTCTGCATAGCATAGCTAGAGAGAGCATCTGTAAGTGACTTGTGTATAAGGTTGCCTAAGCAACTCGAGGTTTCTAGCTTGGAGAGGATAGGTTGAATCGATGAATATTCAGTTTACAGTGAAATAATTTCAGTAGTAGTTGAGGATTTGTTGTAGATCACACATTGAAGCTGAACAAATAAACACTTCTTTCCCTCCTCTATATTGCACGATTAAGTTTGAGCTTAGTTGTGAAGGTTGATGCTTATTTTTATTCCTGGCTTTTAAGTTGTTTCATCATAAACTTGTATATCACTTGCACAATGTTTGATTTAAAAGGAAGGTGGATTTTAATGAATGAGACAATAGGTATTTTAATGGATGAAAATAAAATAACTGTAGACAAATAAAGTCAATAAACTCATGTGTTCAAGTAAAAGGATAATATGACTAAGGATCCTGTTAAACCGTAATTACGGTACTGTTATAGGAATGAAAAAATTGAAATAGAAAAATGTTAAGATTGCCTTACAAATTAAAAGGTGAAGGTTAATGAAGAATTTAAACTATTAACTTTCTAGTTTTAATTCTTAAACTATTGAGAGCATGGTTTGAATTCTGGTTTTAATAGTCATTCTAATGGATAAAAAAGGATTGACTACACAAACTTTGGCTTGGGTTAAGTAGAAAATTGTTGCAAAAGTGGAAGGCTGGAAAGAACATCTTCTGAACCAGGCAGGCAAGGAGACTTTAATTAAAGCAGTTCTTCAGGCAATACCTTCTTATGCAATGTCGCTAGTTAAGTTCCCTAAGAAGCTGGCTAAAGAACTTAATTCGATCATCGCTAGATTTTGGTGGGCTAAGGAGAATAATAGAAGTAGCATACATTGGAAGAGCTGGAAAGAGGTCACAAAGAGTAAATTCGCAGGAGGGTTGGGTTTTAAGGATATGGAGTATTTAAACTTGGCATATTTAATGAGGCAAGCTTGGAGGGTGCTTAAGGATCCTAAAGCCCTATGGGTTAAAATTTTGAAGGGTAAGTATTATCCTGATTCATCTTTTTTAAAGCAGCAAAAAAGAAGGAATTTCTCCTGGATCTGGCTTAGTCTGCTGCAAGGAAGGGATCTTCTTCTCAAATTAGGACAGTGGAGTATAGGGGACGGGGGTCAGATCTCTATTTTTAAAGATAGATGGCTTTGGAATGGGGAAATGTGCTATCCAAATTCCAACAACCAAGTTGACTCTCAGGCTATGATATCCTCTCTTATATATCAGTCAACTCACTCTTGGGATGTATCAAAAGTCACTCGAGCTCTGCCACAACACCAGTGGTTGACAGCACTTCAAACACCCATTAGGATAACTAGAGGGGAGGATACTCTGATATGGCCGTATACTAAAGATGAGGAGTTTAGAATGAAGTCAGGATATCAGATGTTAAAGAAGCTATATGTAGAGGCTAACGTAGAAAGACCTTCATGTTCCTTCCTACCAGGCAGGGATTTATGGTCAGCAATATGGGAAGCTAAAGTACCTAGAAAGATCCAGATTTTCATTTGGAAAATGTGTCAAAATATACTTCCTACCAAGAATAATCTTGTCAAAAGGAAAATCATAAATGATTCGAAATGCCCAGTATGCAATCAAGCTGAGGAATCATTGGAACACCTCTTTTTCTACTGTGAATGGACCATTCCAGTTTGGTTTGGAGTCAGCATTCAAAGTCAGCCAGCAAGAGAAAATGCAAATTCAGTTATCCAATGGGTGTCAACAAAAATTGCTTTATTCAAGACAAAAAAGGAAGATTGCCAATTTTTAATAACAAAATTATTCATTACATTCGGGCAAATTTGGTTACATAGAAACAAATGCATTTATCATGGAATTCTTCCCAAACCAGATATGGTTCTCAAGTCAATACATCATGCAGTTATGGAATTGGGCAGTAAGGAGGATACAGAGCCTAGTAAACTAACTAACCTCCCTAAGCTAGTGGATAACCCAAGGTGGAGACCCCCCCCCCCCTGTTGGCAAGTTAAAAGTCAATACGGATGTTGCTTGGAAATCACCATCCCAGAAAGCAGCTACAGGAGTGGTGCTAAGGGACCACCACAGTAATGTCGTTTTTGGGCAGTCCTCTATTATTTGGGCACCATTTGTGGTTGTTGCAGAGGCTCTTGCAATTAGGGAAGCTATGGTGTTGGCGGCTAACTTGGAATTCAAGGACGTCCTATTTGAAGCAGACAATCTCTCTGTGATCAGGGCATGTCGAGAAGAAAATAATTTAGGGGAAATTGAAACTATTGTACGAGACATCACCTGCCTTAAAAGGTACTTCTCCTCGTGCGGTTTCCTCTGGGCCAAAAGAAGTGCCAATCACGCAGCTCATGAAATCTCACAGGCGGGTCTTGAGGGCTCGTTGGGTAGACAATGGTGGTTGAGGCCAACTTCGAAGGTTAGGAAAGCCCTCACTGAAGACAAAAGATGGGTTCCTCCTAGTTGAAGATAGCGTTTTTCGCATTTCTGGTATGGGGTTCTCTGTTGCCGTTCCTCCCTCACCTTGGCTAGGGTTCACTTCGCTGGATGGGTCTAGCCTACACAAGTTGAGGAGAGGCCATTCTGAGTTGCTGTGATGACCAATTGCAGGCCGTGGTCTCTTGTTTATTTTTTGGCCTTGTAAGCAGTTTGATGGTCATTTGGTATTTGGGTTTGAGGCCCATAATTGCTTTCTGTTTCCTTTTATTTAATGAAAGGCATTTCTACCCAAAAAAAAAAATTTCATAAGGTTTGTAAATATTACATTCCAACCAAACCTTTTAAAAAACTTTCAATTTGTCCTAGATTAAATTTGATGGTAGTTAAAAAGCGCTACAACACCAAAAAAACCATCGAAAATACCATAAAAATTGTAACTTTGAGGTGAAGTGTATGTATTTGTGATGGAGTGTAATATCTTTAAATTTTAGGATTGATTTATATAATTTACCCATAAAAAATGTGAAATGAACATATAAAATCAAAACAATGAAGTGAACATTGTTCCATTCATTCTATCTTTTGTGGTAGAAGATTTTTAACCATTTAAAGTTCTGATTGCGTTACAATGAAACAAAATTGATTGTAAAAAATTTGAAAATTGAATTGATTTTTTTTTTGGAAAATTTATTTTAAACCAAACAAACAAAATGCATAGTCATCTTGATTTTATTTTTTTCATTCCTGATTTATCCACAAATAATATTGTAGATAAATCAGAAAGAGATTAATCTAAAATTAATCAGTTGCTTATGATCTTGTAAAGCTCCTTTCTTAACTAAGAAATCAGCACACATGTTAACGTTCCTAAGAACATGACCCTATGTTGCATCCAATTGAAATGCAAGGAGAGTTTGAATAGAATAAACCAAAAACCATAGTAAATATAGAATTTGGAGCATCTAAAATTCACCAACTTCACTACTAGAAGACAACCTGAGTAGCACAAAACTTCTATGATAAAGACTAATACCTACCTTTTGTTGATTATTAATGACGCACAAAAAACATATTTACTTTATTATCTCTCGTAATTATTTCTTAATTTGAAAACTAAATTTATAAAATATAAGGGAGTATTCTAACCACTAAGTCTTAAGGTATTATGGTTAAATGTCTCTTATTTAATTTATATTTACCTTCATAAATATACTATAGATCACTAAACATTCTAACATGGTATGAGAGTTCAAAATATTAAACCGTACTCATCCAAAAAAATAAATGCATTAGAGACTTGTAAAAAAACACAAACCAAAAAAAATCTTTAAAGTTTTCTTGAGCACAAACCCTAAAACAAAAAGAAAATACAACTAAAATCAAGTTACAACTAAAAAACCTAATTGGACTTAAGGAGGAATATTAAAAAATTTTACATTGAATAGAACACAAGAGTATATAAATATTAAAAGTATTATTTATAATACATTAAAATTTTATAGGTAAGTCTCTTACTTACTAAATTCATCTTCACTCTTTCAATCATATTAGATGTTTTAACAGCCAAACTTCTAACATTAAAATTATCAAAGATCTTGTCCTACTGTAAATCTCCGAATATTTTTGGCTGAGCTGCTGAAAACTAAAGCAAGTAATAATGATACATACCACCAAGCATAAAATTGTTAAAACTATAGGCACCTTTTACAAAATTCCGTTCTCTTGTATTTGTTTTCTCCTGTTTTGTTTCTTTAATATAGTTAGATATATTGTAATTTTGGAATGCAATGCACCTTTACCCGTAAAAGAGAAAAGAAAAAACAAAAAGCATTGAATCTAGCTGCACCGTAAAAACAAAGGTTGGGAGTAATTATTTATAACACAAATCAAACTGTAATCTCCCACACACAATCAATCAACTTCTATTCGCGTTGGCGAGAGAATTTAATTATTATCATTCACATGCTACTGATTATGAGAATTAAATTCATTGATTGTTTTTTAACAAGAATAAACAATTAAAGTTATTTTTATTACTAAAAAGTATAATTTTTGTATATCCTATTCAAGCTCAAACTCGAATTAATCCTTTAAGAAAACAATGAAAAAATTAAATAAATTTAAATATTAACAATGATATTCATGTAAAATTATTACTCTATATTATAAATTTCACACGATGAAAATTCTACTATAAATTATTACTTCCTTCGTTATTTTTATAAGCCTTTAAAACAAAAAATTGTGTTGCGTCCCTAAAAAAATTTTAAAGTATTTGAACTGTTCTTTACAGGGGGTGTAGAAATGTGCTTATAGAACAACTCAAAATATACATATAAGTGTGTTTTGATACAAAGCAATATATGTATAAATGTAAATACAAAGAGTCTTCGTATGTTGAGGCGGAGTGTAATGTACTGCGGGGCGGTGTCACAGTCCGCCTGACGGGATCTGATTTGCCTTGACCCAATTGGGGGTGGTACCTGCAATCGTTCTCCGACGCTCAAGTCAGTATCTCAGAATACTTAGAGACTTAGAAAGATAATCAGAGAAGATTATGCAAGTAATAGAGTGTGAGGTTCAGAGAATGGGAATCTGCCCTCTTATACCTTTTCAAGAGAGGTTTATATACCTGTCACGGGTGCTGCATTATTGGTAGGACCCGCTCCTTGTCTCCAGGCATAATGCTGAAAAGGTAGTGGGTCCCTGCGCCGTTTACTAGCACCATTATTGTAGTAGGTATCACAACTTGTCTGGAAAGCGTTAGTGCTTTAATATTTTATTGTTATTTCCCTTTATGCGTGACAGCGTGATTCCCATTATTAACCTCTCAAGACAGAGTCAATCTCGTGCCGGGGTTGTGAGTATGGGCTCGCTACGCAGTGTGGGAAATTCAGTATTCCGCCTGAGTTGAGCCTATGGCTTGGCGGAGTAACAACTTTGGCGAGGTTACATTCCTTGACGGAGTAACATGCCTGGACGGAGTTACATTCCTTGGCGGGGTAACGTGCCTGGGCGGAGTCGTGAACCTTGGCGGTGTTACTTGCCCTGGCGGTATGCACTCCGTATAGTATTTGTAGTGTATTTGAAGAGTACTTCTCTTTATTCCAAATGCTGATCTGGCAAGGCATTGAAGCCATGCTCTTGGGGGCCGGTGTTAGGACCGGATCATATGCCCCCTAGCTTGTTATAGTGACTGGCGGAGTCACTTTAATAAGCTACAACACTTAAGTTTAGCTTTTGTAGGCATGGGTTTAGGCGATATTTGCTAGTCCGGGTTTTGTGGACAAGTGCTTTCGTGCATTTATTAGCTGTCATCACTTGTCACGCCTGTCATTAATGCGCCTCGAAACCACGTTTTTTGTTCTTCAGTCTCCTATTGCCGCGTATGCCCTCGTAACGGTTGCCATTCTAATGATGGGACATAAATGCGCGTGATGGCAATTGAGAACCGTTTTCGAGGTTATTACCGTGGGCTTTGGATTTTGAAAACGTGGCCCATGAAATATCTGCCCTTAGATATATCTATTGGTTTCAGTAAAAAAGGAACCGTCAGTGGGGTAAATCCAACGGTTGTAATCGCATGTTTCAATTTTAGAACCGTCGACGAGATTCATCTAACGGCTGCAAACACATCTTCGAAATTTCTGAGGATTCGCTTATTTTCCCCCCAAGCCATGCCTATAAATAGGTAAACTCTCAGAAGGGGAATGTTTTGCTTCATCTCTCTGTTCGTATTTGTTTGCTGAAAGTGTTTTTGCTATTCTTTTGCAAGTTCACTGGTGTTTGGAGTTCCTCTATCTTTCAGAAGCTTAAGGTACTTGCTTCTTCTTCTTCTTTGCTTCTTCATTTCCTTTGGGTTAGCTTTGTTTCCCCTTATTGTGTGTTTGTAAAAAGGAAGATGAGAGGAAAGAGGGCAGGGTCACGTTCTAGGGTTTCTGTTCGTCCCATGTTCTCTGACATTGAGAGTGGAGATGATGCTTTTTATACTGGGAGGGACTCGACGTTTTATAGCAGCGTGGAGTACTTTAGTAATGCTGTACATTCATTTGTGTCAGGAGGTGTTTCCCATACACAAGTGCTGACTATGGCAGAGTGCAGAAATGTTGTATTGCATGGGTTGGATTGGGAGAAAACACTCGAAAATGACCCTTACTGTTGGGTTGAGGAAGATGTCAAGGATGCTTCCTCTCGACATGCGACGACAAGCGGAGGGGTAGTGGAGTTGTCTGTTGCTTTTTTCGGAGCACCATCATCGAAGTTAAGACGTCTGGGATTGCGTGGAGGAGAATCCTCGTTCTGCATCTCTGGTCCTTGTCTCTCCATTGATGATGAAGATTGATCAAGATTGTGGGATTACCTAGTTTACAGGTCCCACCGGGCGTGCCAATGAACTGTTCTTTACAGGGGGTGTAGAAATGTGCTTATAGAACAACTCAAAATATACATATAAGTGTGTTTTGATACAAAGCAATATATGTATAAATGTAAATACAAAGAGTCTTCGTATGTTGAGGCGGAGTGTAATGTACTGCGGGGCGGTGTCACAGTCCGCCTGACGGGATCTGATTTGCCTTGACCCAATTGGGGGTGGTACCTGCAATCGTTCTCCGACGCTCAAGTCAGTATCTCAGAATACTTAGAGACTTAGAAAGATAATCAGAGAAGATTATGCAAGTAATAGAGTGTGAGGTTCAGAGAATGGGAATCTGCCCTCTTATACCTTTTCAAGAGAGGTTTATATACCTGTCACGGGTGCTGCATTATTGGTAGGACCCGCTCCTTGTCTCCAGGCATAATGCTGAAAAGGTAGTGGGTCCCTGCGCCGTTTACTAGCACCATTATTGTAGTAGGTATCACAACTTGTCTGGAAAGCGTTAGTGCTTTAATATTTTATTGTTATTTCCCTTTATGCGTGACAGCGTGATTCCCATTATTAACCTCTCAAGACAGAGTCAATCTCGTGCCGGGGTTGTGAGTATGGGCTCGCTACGCAGTGTGGGAAATTCAGTATTCCGCCTGAGTTGAGCCTATGGCTTGGCGGAGTAACAACTTTGGCGAGGTTACATTCCTTGACGGAGTAACATGCCTGGACGGAGTTACATTCCTTGGCGGGGTAACGTGCCTGGGCGGAGTCGTGAACCTTGGCGGTGTTACTTGCCCTGGCGGTATGCACTCCGTATAGTATTTGTAGTGTATTTGAAGAGTACTTCTCTTTATTCCAAATGCTGATCTGGCAAGGCATTGAAGCCATGCTCTTGGGGGCCGGTGTTAGGACCGGATCAGTATTTATTATGTTTTTCCTAATATACCCATAAGAATTTAATGTTTTTAAACTTGTATAATTAATATAGGATGATAAAATTTGACTATAAATAAAAAAGTATTTTTTGTAAAAATCAAAACAATAATTACTTTTCTAAATTTCTATGCCTTTGAAATAAAGGCTTATAAAAGATAATAAAGAAAGTAATTAATTAACTATTTTCAAAGTATTAACTTTATTACTTCAATTTTTAGTTTTATAACGCTAATTCAATAATAAATTAAATTTTTTAACAAATAGTTTTAAGATAAAAATGATATTTTTTTTAATAAGAGAAATGGCTAAAAAGTTCCAACAAATTAAGAACTTGACATTATACAAGGGAAGATCACCCCTTTATTATCTTCATGCAACAAAATCGGTAATGGTCTAGAAAATTCATTCCAAGATAAAATATCTATGTCAGAAGAGTGACCAAAAGCCTGCCAACAAATCGGTACATTTATCGGCATCCTATTAAATATCCCTAACAACCACCGAATCAAATGAATGAAAAAAAAAAGTATTTGTTTGATATACAGTTGAGGAAATGAGATTATAAAAATAGAAAAATTTAAAGGTTAATATTAATTTTTCACACTATTCGAGATAATCAAAACTGCGTAAAACCTTAGAATATTTTTTGGGTTGGTCAAACAAGGAACTAAACGAAGGTTAATCTCCCTAACCAAATTATTACAACGGTGACGAGCCAAAAAAAACTTTAAGCAAAAGTTAACCATATTCTTCGAGTTCGTTCCAAATTCTAAGTAGTGAGTGTTCGTCTTTTTGGCCATTTGAGCCTCTTTAAGTATTCTTTATAGCTCAACTTTAACCAGGGTACAACATCCTAAATTATTAGCAAAGCTTTTAATGAAGTTTCCAATGTAGTCTTGAATGAGGCCATCACAAACTGCTAATGAGGTGTCCCAAAAAACAAATCCATCAATACATAAGCTTCAACCTCTATCCACTTGGTGAAGTAATCTACGTATACTATTAAATATTTTATTTTGTCTGGCGCTGGTGGGAATGGGTCGAGGATGTATAGTCCCCA